>CM056494.1:24014345-25487039 GCA_029783415.1 Anisodus acutangulus
AATCAACCATGTCTAAAATGACCAAATCTACCCAAGTATCATAACCCATAAACGTAACCACATAATGCCAATAGACTTGATCTACAACCAAAGAAGCATCGACCGGTGTAGACACACGAATAAAGACATCAAGTATGTCACACCACATATCCAAATCACTAGAAAAGTAGTCAAACACATATGAGAATGTAGACCCCGAATCAAATAACACTGAAGCAGACCGATGACTGACTGAGATTATACCTGTGATAACCGCATATGATGCCTCAACCTCTAGTCTACTTAGGAAAGAATAACAATGAGTGTGTTCTCTATTAGACTTAGTACCATGCAGTTCACCTCGGCCTGAACGAGTACCATCTCTACCTGTCTGAGATCTACTACAGCTAGTCTGATGGCCACCACGACCTGACTGGCAACACACTCTGCTAGATTGTCTGCCACTCCTAGATGGCTGTTTTGGGGTTGTGGGTGTCTGAGATCTAACCTATCTAAGCCTGGGATAATCTCTCCTAAAATGTCCAACCTCTCTGCAACTTTAACAAGTCCTGACCATTGAGGATTGCTGAATAGAGATAGAAGAACCCGAGTGACCACTCTGGTCAAACTACTGAGACTGAGTTCCCTTGGATGACTGGCCCCCACTATAATCGCTCTGCCCCGCAGAAGTACCATCTGTAATCTAGAGGGCTACCTGAACCAAGCGACTAGATTGCGAATGCTGGAATCTACTATGTTGTCCATAACCGCGAGAAGTAGACCTATTGTATTATCCATATCGACGCATCCTCTAATTGGACTCATGTCTGGGAAACTTGCTGCTAACAGAATCAACCATCCTAGCATGCTCAACCATTCTCTCGAAAGAAGCCTAGCAACTACCAAATGTAACGTAGATAATTGAAGAGGAACACTCAACCCTCTCACAAAGTATTTGACTCTTTCTGCCTCTGTAGGTAGCAACGACGCTGCATAGCGTGATAAGGCGTGGAAGCGAGTCCCGTTTCCCCTCTACTCGATCCTCTGGAACTCATCACGCTTGCTTAGACGCAATCTAGGAGGCACAATTTTCTCTAGAAAGATCTGATAAAACCTGACCCAAGACAGTAGGGGTGACCCTGCCGGTCAACAATCAACATAAGCCCTCCACCATTGCTTCGCATCCCCCATAAGTTGAAGAGCAACAAAACAGACCCTGTGCGACTCAACGATACCCAAGGTATGCAACCTCTCATGGCATCTAATCATAAAGTCATACCCATCCTCCTCGGACTGTCCATAGAATATGAGAGGCTTCATGTTGGAATAATTCTCCCATATATTCAGCTCATCGCGGGACATAATTGTCCCTTCAATCGGCCGGGGATCATACTCTGGTACTGGAATCTCATCAATATGGAAAGCTGACATAGCAGCTGGCTGGACCCTTGAGGTACAAAACTCGAGAGTCTGTCCCTCTCCTACTTGAGTGTGTGACCCACTCGGAGTAGTCAGATGCATGCTCGCCTAGAAAAAACCATCTAGAACACTCAAAAATCTGATCAACGTGTCCTGTAGAACATGAGTACCTATGAATCTGGACTGATCCTGGGTTGGACCAATCTCCTCATCAAGCAACTCTTCCTGAGGCTCAATATAGGGCGTAGGGGAAACTGATGTAGCATGAGCATGGCCGGCTCCCTGTCCTCCACCCCTAGTCGTTCATCTCTTCGGGCTCTACCTCAGTCCCTGTCATGTCCTCTACCACGACCGTGCACCTCAGGTGCAGGTGCTGGTTCCTCCTCTCTCGCTGCATCAACACGAGTCCTCACCATCTGTAAGAGAATAAGAGCAAAGGTAAGATACCAATTTGATTCAACTTAGAACTAAAGGAATAAAGGAAGTGAAATTTCCTAGATGTCCCATAACCTATCGAAGATAAGTACGAACGTCTCTGCTCCAATCCGCAAGACTCTACTAGATATTTCTCTTGTATTTAAGACCGTTTAACCTAAGGCTCTGAAACCAAGTTTGTCACGACCCTTTTTAGAAATCGTGGTTGAACTTATATTTTTCCATCGGTAGGGCGAACCACTCTTTATACAACAGTATGAATAAATAAATAAATGCATAAAATAGTGAAATACTTATAAACCTTGTCTATGATAACATGAAAATAGGGTACATGAGTCTAAAAGTTAAATACAACCCCCAAATGATATGTCAACAATACAAGAGAACTAATACATATATAAGTCTGAAATAAAGGCAACATAGGCGGAATACTGAACAATATAATCAAAGTATCTGAATATGTCTATTAAATCAAGTAAAGACAGAAATAGAGATATGAGCATCCCGATGCATGTTGGAAGTAGCATCCTCACCCTGAACAATGAAATCAACCTTCTCGGACTCAACCATGTGGTCCCAAATGGTAGATGGAACAGAATCTGCATCCAAAAAGAATGCAGCAAGTGTAGTATGAGTACACAATGTACCCCCATAGGCATCATAGGCCGACAATGACGGAAGATACTCAAAAGAGATAAATACTGAGTTAACAACAAATAATCATATACTAAAAAAATTAATAATCCAATTAAGTCACGTAGTTCAGCTAACAGTTCACTGAAGAAACAACCACTTATTCACATAAAACCTCATTATCGTAAGAGTTATTCGATTCCAGACAGTTTCAATAGCAGTGTTTAAGTACTTAATAATAAGCTCTTATCCTCATTATTCATGACTCAACCAATTCATCAATTATCACTTCAACACTTAAATCATCAACATATAATCAATGCAATGAAATATATATGACATGAATGCAATGCATATGTCAGGTACCTTTCATCTTCCAGTATATAGGCATTCAAATTCTATGAACAGAACACCCATGGGGACACTCATGAGGGACCAGCAAAGTCCATATACTCTTCCAAAATTTCTCAATGGAGCCCAGCTCTTGGCTGAATAACTGGTGCAGGCGTGCAACTTCATTCCCTGTGTATCATCATCATCATCATCATCATCATCTCAATATTGTCATAATCTTATAAAGCTCTTACCTTTCCAGTCTCTTGGACTCACAACAATTACATACCACTCTGGTATCAATATCATTAGAACCATGAGTGTATGAATACAAATGACAGTACAAGGTAAGGAATCATGATGTAATAGAATGCAACCAAATATAGAGATGAATATCACATGCTTTCAAGAATTCAATAACATATAATCCAAGTTCAAATCAGGATATCATATCAAAAACATGTGTGATAAATAAACATACAATAGCAAGTATGGCGACAAACCCACGTAATATCGATAAGCCCAAATAAACAGCAATCAGAATCAGCTCGAGGCTGATTCCCAAAACTCATCATCATAGTTCAACACCGGCACCCATTCAAACGTTCATCACAACAGTTTGAATGGGTCCCCCAAACACGCCCAATACCCCTTCAATAGTTATGACTAATTATGTACTTCTATCGGAGTCTAGTGAAAGTAAACAGTAGCCTATCTCTGGGGTAAACAAGAGCCTCGAACAATCAGATCCCTGCACTTGTCTGTCCTTTTCGAAGCGCCTCGTGGTAATCGAAGTCTAACCTGTATATACTATTCATTAATATAATGTTTACATAACATACAAAGCCATAATCCTTAAATAAATCAAGACTTTCAAAACAACCCCAGGCCCACGTCGTCAAGACTCAAACTTTATTACCCAAAAACTATCAGTACATACTAGGTAATCATATCCCTAAGTTAATTAGAAACTTACACTCATTTGGACCTTTAATTGAACAATATACGAAAAGCCCCAATTCTTAACCCTAGAATTTTCCCCAATTTCAAAAGGATTTCTATAATCAAATTAAAGGCTACAACATGATAATCTAGCATAGTCCATCTCATAAGAACCTTATGACTCATCTTTCCCAATTCACATGTATACCATATCACCATTAAAAGACTTTAAATCATGAAATCAAATCACACAAGGGTGGAAACTTTACCTCAACGAAGAATTCACTCCTAAACTTCAGAATACCCCTTATTGTGGCTCTAGGTTCGAGAAAAACTAATTTGGGAGAAGTGATTCGACATAGGAATTAAATATGTTACCTGATCCAGCAATTCCGCCCTAGTGGAATTGATTATGTTGGCGCGGTCTCTCTTCATCATAAAATGACATCGCTGGGGCACAGTCACTTGATAGCTCGCCCCAGCGTCGAATTCATGCAGAGGCGCATTCGCCCTTGTGGAAATCTCCTTCGCCAAAGGTGGAAACTCACAAATCCCTCACACCCTGCTTCTTTGAGCCAACCTCCACAGATACGGACACACAGGAGCGGACAACAGTGTCGCCGGGGCGGACACTAGACGCCAACAACATGGAAACTAGGTCAAACTTCCACCAAACATCCTAAACACTCCCGAGACCCCCGACACAAACCAGACATGCTCTCCCAACTTAACCAGTTCTACGAACTCATTTGTGCCCTCGAATTTCCCATTTAACCGAGCTAAGACATACTTTTCTAATGAATTGTCCAAAATAACCAAATATCCAAATATTACAAATAAGGCCACAAAATACATTTGATTGTCTCAAGGAGCGAACCAATGACTCAACTAAGTCATAAATGACCATTTGAAGCTATCGAAAGCGACAAAACTTAGAAATGGACTCATATACTCAAAAGTCAACCTTAAGTCAACCTATACAACTCTAAGATTCTTATTTAGGCTTTTAATCCGAAACTCATATAAAGGAACTTCGGGATCTGTGCCACACATTCCCGCCCATCACAAACCCAACATGGAGACTACGGGAAGGATCAAATAGGCAATTAAGGGTCTTTAGCTACAAACGACCGGACGGGTCGTTACATTGTCTAAACTATAACTTATGTTAATATTAGTGTAGTTATTTTCAAGTTTCTTTAGTTTTGTTCTTTTAGATATGTTTTGGCGTTTCGCAAATAAATCTATTTCATGTTTTAACTTACTCTATTTCATGTTTTCCCTGGCAAATAATAGGAGATTTCTCATTCATAGTCTTTCATATGAAAATCTACAATGAACACATTAATGATCTTTTAAGGTAGATAATGAGAATGTACATTTATGAAAGTTTGAATCTTTTTGACAACACATGCTTTCACACGTCTATTTTGATGTCAGTAAAATTTCATATCTATTATCTTCTGTGTATGAAATTATTTTCGCAAGACTGAGTGAGAAATTTATAAATAACGATATACAAATAGTGGAACACACAACGTGAAGAAGATTATCATTATGGAGAATAATATACTATATTATTCTCTGCTGAAATATTCTATTATCTTATTAACTATAAAATAAATATTATCTTGACAACTGGTACCAATACAAGACATGTATTAATATTACAACAGTAGTATTTGGTGTAATATAATAGTAGTGTAAGTAGAACTTCTCATGCACTTCAATTATTTTGCTAGCTCAATCCGTTATGCTTGGGACTTGAAGTCAAGATTTTTACCCTTGAGCTTCTATAAATTGAGTGAATAAATCTTAAGTTCACATCCTCTCAAATGTTACCTTAAATAATAAAAAATTATTAGAAATGCCCAATTTTCCCCGCTCTTGCTATCATTTATTTACTATCACCAATGCGACAACATAAATTAAATGTGAATGAAAATACTACACTCTAAACACAAGAAGTAAACACACAAAAATCATGTTCAAATTTATATTTGTGAAAATCATAAAATCTGTATTCAATTCTTGAGAAAATAATCGACACTTGACATGCTATTTAAATGATCATGAATAAAATGTCAAAAATTAAATGAATAATTTAAACAGTGACTAAACCTCCTCTATCACTGTGTTGCATATTATTCAACAGTAACTATTCAAGAATTTAGTAACCAAGAAAAGATTCATTAAGCTTATTAAAGTTATATCAGAAATTAATAAAAAAAATTATAGCAGCGAATCTGTTTTCTCAAGCATAGGTTTTTATTATAATTTGAATAAGAAATCATTAAAAATAAAGATTGAAGGCATGTGAATAGTTGAGTTTATAGCTATATAAATAGTGGTAACTTTACATATATGCTACTTTAATGTATAAGATTTGTCCCGATTAATTTTTTATATGACTGTGCATCGCGCGAGTACTAATATTAGTAGTTTATAAAAATAGAGGTATATTGAATAACAAAGTCATAAAAGATTATCCATTTATATTGTAAGTAAAATTTTGAATTATAATTTATAAAATATTTCATTAATGACAACTAGATTTGTTTATTTATATAAATAATTTAATAAGAGAGAAGTGAAACTTAAATATACACACATGCATGCATGCACTGATGCACATACATACATACTTAATACATGTAATATTTAAATAACAATTATAAAAATAGCATTAGATTTTGTAACAAATTTATCAAAGAATTATCCCACTCATAATGTAATGAGCATAAATAAGAATTTATAAATATCTAGGTTAAAAATAAAATAGGGAAAATGCGTAAAATCTCTATTACGAATTTGTTACATACCTAAATTTTGCAGGAACCTATTACCCCTTTAAACTATTTAAAACTGGAATACATAACCCTTGGATGATGAGATGGCACAGAGAATGAGCAGCAAATAAAACATTAAAAATTTTACTTTTTCAACATTTCTTTCCTTAAATATATTTGTTTTACTTTTTCTTTTTCTCTTTATTTTATTTTTTTCTTGTTCTTTTTCTTTAGTTTCTTCTCCGGGTTGCAGGTGTAACAAATGCTACAGCCGGCCACCCATTTTCAAAAGGTTGGATGCTTTAGAGAACTTTGACTTCCATCAATCTTCAACCCATAAATAATAAACATTACCTTTTCAAACATCAAGAAAAAATGCCATTGAAAAGAGTTTAGGAGAGGAAGTGGGTTTTGAAAGGAGTCTAAAAAGATTAAATTTTCTAAATGAAGATCTCACCGGAAAAAATGATATTTTCAGAATTTTTATAAAAGATAAAATGTAAGGGACCTTCCTAACACCAAAATATACCCATCCATAAAAAAGCTCCTCCTGTTTTGTTTATTTTGGAGGTTTAGTAGCACATCTTTATCGGAATTAATGCAGGTCCAGCGGCAAATCTTACTCTAAAAGACATAATTTTATCATCTTAAAAAGAACTTATCTTTCCCATAAAACCCTTATCATTTTGGAAAAGACAATCAAATTTGGGTCTTGAAATGGAGATCGATGTCATGTCCCGAACCATGGCCTGGGCGTAACACGACATTCGGCGACTAACTACATGTGACTGAGTGAACCACATGACTTGCTGAGTGAACACGGGCATCTAATATCATGAAATAATAATTTAAAACATGAAAATGTGAATCCTGTATTGCGAAAATAATCTGAAAACATGATAATTCTGAATATCTGACATGACATGCTAGACTAATCTATGAAACCTCTAAACATGAGTCTGACTGCTAAAACTATTTTATCGGGACAAGGCCCCTGGCATACCTTTACTATATGTAAAATAAATAAAAGATAACACCCCGAATAAGATAGGGATCACCAATAGTTGATACTGTAGAAAATCTTAACGAGCCGTTTCGTCATCCTGTAAATTTACAGTGTCTGCATCGTGATTTGTAGGCCCCGGACAAAAAGGGACGTAAATACATTTGAACTGTACTTGTATGTAAATCAACTGAATAAATAAGCATAGACATGATATAATAGGATCTGAAACTAAAACTGTAAATTGAATATGAGCATGTATAATATCTAACATGAATGAAATAAAATACGATAAGTTATTTTAAATGGGAGAGACTTAGTATAACCGATATGAAACCACCACGTGAGCACGTGGCGTTTGATCTCTGCTCGATCAACTAAGCCATCTCGTACCGTGCCGAGGTACGAGCATGAACATGGTAAATATGGATCTAATAACCCGCAATGGGTAACATGAAGGAATCTTCCTAATTAGGCGAATCGATCATTATCCTACATTGGCATACGTAGTTTCAGGTATTAAATCTTCTCGGTAATCTGTGCAACTCTCAAAATATGAACATGAATGTAATTGGCTCGTAAGCCCATGTATTTCATAATTATAACTTGTAAACATAGTTTTGAATATAATATAGCATGTACAATTTCATATAATGACCAGTCCTAAAATATGCAACGAACTTGCTTGCACACTCAAAACAATTATACGAGGTCATCTTAACCCGATGTTGATCGAGGTCAATTTCAATTCTCATTAAAAGCTAGATTTTCAATCAAGAGTCCAAACTACCCTGAGTTCCTCGGGAACTGAACCAATGATTCGACTAAGTCATAAATGACATTCTGGATCTAATGGACAAAACTTTTTAAAAAACTCATTTACCCTCAATGTTGACTTTAGTTAACCCAAAGCATTTCTTTAACTTAAGAACTTTCTAGAATCCTCTAACTTATCTGAAACTCATTCAAATCTCTCGAGACTCATTCCAAACGTCCATATAAGTCAAAAATCACATTCCAGATCTAACGGAACCATCATAATTCGATTTCATATGTATTTACCCAAAAGTCTACTCTTAGTCAAACTTTCCAAATTTAGAACTTCAAAATTTCAAAACTTAAATTCTTTTCGATATTTCCTTGTAATTGCCTCGGGAATCGTGGCACCCATCCTCGTAAGAAAAATATGACATAACGAAGCTACGGAAAGGGTCATTTAAGGGAAAATAAGTAAAATATCCATAATGACCTAACGAGTCGTTACAATATAAGCCACACCTCAGGTTTACATTTGATTTTTACATTACCATCTATTTGTTTAATTATTTTTTCTTTTGTCTTTTTCAATTCATCATATTAAATGGGTTGCTCGTGTTTAATTTGAAATTGTAACGATCCGTTTGGTCATTTTTAGGTAAAGCCCTTTGTTTGACTAAATTACCCTTCCCGTAGATTCTGTATGGGATTTGTAATGCGCGGGGATGGGTAGCACGGATCTCAAGGTATCTTTATGTAATTTTTGGAAGGAAAATCCAAAATGAAGAGTTTAGAAATGATAAGTTTGACCTAAAGTTGACTTTCGGATATATGGGTTTGTTTTCGGGTTCCGTATCTTCCGGTAGTTCCGGCGAGTCATTTATGACTTAATCAAAACATTGATTCACTTCTCGAGGAAATCAAATGTATTTTATGACTCTTTTTGTGAAATTGTGAAATTTAAATAGTTTGGTTAATTTCGTAAAAAGTATGTCTTAGCTCGGGTGTATGAGAAATTCGAGTGCGCGACCAAGTTTGTAGTACCGTTTATCTTGGGGTAGCATATTTTGTTTGTATCCTGGAGGTATCAGGGGTGTTTCGGGTGGTTGGTATAGAATTGGATAAGATTCATAGTTGGTTTTTAGTGTGCCGCACCAGCAAGTTCTGGCCGCTTCTGCGGGTCCGCCTCTGTGGAGGTTGGCTCACAGATGCTGGCCTTGTGTGAATCTAAGGTTGCGCTTCTGCGGAATCATTTTCACTCAAGTGCCCATCCGAGATTTTAAGTTGTTCCACCTCGGCAGCATGTTTTCTGTCGAAGCGTCTCCGCCTTGGCGACGTTGATTCCATCGTAGCAAAATTGCTATTTCGACAATCATAATTTAATGCCCAAAAATGGTTTCACTTTCCCAAAATGTTTTCTTAGGGTTAGAGCTTAGTAGAGAGGGATTTCTTGGGTCATCCATCATTATTCTTCTTGGAGGTAAAGTTTTCATCCTTTTTCATTGATTAATTATCAGTGGTTCTTCTAAATCCTAGTACAATTCCTAATTTTGGGATAGATAAATCATAGGTTTCTATGCTAGAATAAGAGACTATGAATCATGATTTGAGGATTGATTAAGGTTTATACTATTATGATTTTTTAACATAGTGTTGGGTAATGATAGAAGATGATATTGTGATGGTTAATTTGATATTGGATCTTTTTTTAAATTGGGGGAAAATCTAGAGTTTAATTTGGACCTTTTTTCCTAAACATTAAATTGAGGATCCAAACGTGAGAAGTTTTCAAATTAACTTAAGTATATGATTCTATAGTATGATATCATGCCTTTTGAGTAATAAAGTTTTAATTTTGCTACCGTAGGTCTGGGGTCAATTTTGGGGTTAATCTTTGGATTATTTTAAGAACTAAGTCCTTGTGTTTATGTTAGAATACTTTATAACGTAGAATCTATACGCGTGACTACTAGTATTACGGGCGCTTCAAAAGTCAAGGCATGCGTTGAGGATTGATGTTCGTGGCACCTTGTCGGCTTTGAGGTAGTCTACGGTTTATCATTATGGACTCCGATAGAAGTACGTAGTCGTTATAAATGTTGAGGGGTATTGGGAGTGTTTGGGGGTCTCACCTTAGCGATCGTGATGAATGCTTGGGTGGGTACCGATTTTGAATTATGTTGATGGATGATTTGGGAAATCAGCTTTAGTCTAATTCTAACTGCTTCTATTTGGGCTCGTTGCTATTATGTGGGATTATCTCCATTATTGATAATTGTTTTGTTTATGCATCACATTGTTTTTGATATAAAAGAATGATCTATGTGAAAATTGCTTGTTATTGAGTTTATGAAGCATATGATATTCATCTCCTATATTTGATTGCATCTCATACATCCTGATTACTTATCTTGTTATTGTTGCATTAATACACTCATGTTATTCTGATGATATTGAAAGTGGAATGGTATGGGAATGCAGTGGGTCCAATGAGACCGAAAAGATAAAGATGTTCTTGTGAGATAACTGAAACACAGAGATGATGGAAATGATTGATATGGCTCGAAACGAGTCTTTAGCTCTAGTCGGATACATATGTTGAATTTCGGCCGGCTAGAAGTGGTATATGGATGGCGTGGGTCCCTCATGGGTCACTTTTCATAGAATTTGAACGTATGTATACCAGGTTGTGAAAAGATACCTTGCATTTGCATCCATATCATATATTTATTTATACATTGATTACTTGTTGATTGGTAACATGATTTGGACTAGTTATTGAAACTTGGTGACTGTATGATTAATGAATCTTGTTGATTAACTCTATAGTATTTGGACTGTTGGTTATTGATACCTTATTTGAACAATGTCACTTGTGTGATTTATTAAACTGCTTAGAATAGGATTTACTTGAGAGTCAACTTGATGTTTACTTTTATTACGTATCTTCCATCGTTGTTAGCCTATGATGTCTATGGGGGTACATTGTGTACTCATGTTACACTTGCTGCATTCATTTTGGATGCATATACAGTTCCATCCACCAGTTCAAGACTTCGTGGTGAGTCTGAGTTGGAGGATTTCCTGTGTTCGGGGTGAGCATGCCTTCATTCAGCATGCCCTATATGCCTTTCTCTTATTTCATGTCTTTACTTGTGATCGGGAGACATATTCATACATTTAGACTTAATATTTCTTCTTTTCTAGTGCTCTTGTATTATTGACCAGATCTTGAGGGTAGTAATAACTTTAGTATCAGACTTGTTTCCTTAACTATGTTATGATGAAATAACCTTTATAATTTCTTCTGTAATTCCTGTATTTCTTATTTTTGTATGTTATTATTGGGATGTGGTTCGCCTACCGATGGAAAAAGTATAGGTGCCACTACGACGTTCGAAATGGGTCGTGACAAAGTTAGTATTAGAGCTCTAGGTTAAACGGTCTTAAATACAAGAGCAATGTCTAGTAGAGTCTTGTGATCGGTGTGGAGATGTATGTACTTATCTTCAAGAGGCTATGGGACATTTAGGAAACTTCACTTTCTTCATTTCATTCATGCTAATATTGATCAAATTAGTATCTGACCTTTGTTTTCTATTCTCTCACAGATGGTGAGGACTTGTTCTCATGTGGCGAGAGAGGAGGCACAAGCACGTGCTCCTGCGGTGCACGGTCATGGTAGAAGACGTGGTGGAGACCAAGGTAGAGCCTGAGCAGCTTCACCGGTAAAGGGTGGAACATAGGGAGTCGGCCAATCTAGTGCTAGATCAGTATTCCCCGAGACGGATTTAGCCTCAAGATGATTATTATGGTGAGGAAATGCGGCCAGTCCTGGATCATCTTGAGGTTATTGCTACACCGATTCTTCAAGATACTATGATTTTGTCCAGGCAGGCGTTCTCCTAGCTACTCCAGGTGGGTCATAGACCAAAGTGAATGGGGGTCAAGTTCTCCAGTTCCATACTCTAGGGGTTCAACCAGCTGCTATTTCGGCACCCCGTATCAGTGAGATCCCAGTGTCGGAGTTCGGTCCCCGGGCAGTCACTGGAGTCGTTATGACCTGCGATGAGTGGAAGATGTGGGAGCATTTCTTTAATATAAAGCCTTCCATATTCTATGGACAATCTGAGGAGGATGCTTATGATTTTATAGTGAGCAGCCATGAAAAACTCCAGATTTTGGGTATCGTTAAGTCACATGGAGTTTGTTTTGTTGCTCTTCAGCTTTTGGGGGATGCGAAGCAATGGTGGAGGGCTTATGTTGATTGTCGACCAGCCGGATCGCCTCCACTATCTTGGGCCAGGTTTTAGCGGACCTTTCTAGAGAAGTATGTGCCCCTCAGCTTACGTGCGAGCAAGAGGGACTAGTTCTCCAAGTTGGAGCAGAGGGGTTCATCGGTTGTTGAGTACAAGGCTCATTTCCATGTCTTATCGCTTCATGCAGGGCCACTGATACCTACATAGGTTGAGCGAGTTAGATGTTTCATGATGACTATTCCTCTTCAGTTGGCTACATTACAGTTGGTGGCCTTTAGGGCTTCTTTTAAGATGGCGGTAGAGCATGTTAGGATGATTGAGTCTGTAATGGGAAAGTTGCCCAGACATGATTCCAACAAGAGAGCTTGCCGACAGGGATATTATAGTGGGTCTACTTCTCATGGTTATATGCAGCAGGGTAGATCCCATCATTCTTAGTCTAGTCAACCGATACATTCAAATCTCCAGATATCTGATGGTGGTTCTATAACACCCCAACTTGGGTGAGGCATGGTCAGCATCCAGTGCCCTACTTGGCCCCGAGCAAACCATCTGTAACTCGCGAATTCTGAAGCCAACTCTAATTCAGGCCGACAAGGCCATGCTCTGCGCAATCTGTAATAATATTTATCTCTTCTGAAACTAAGTCAACCTAAAAGATATATATGTATACACGGGCCGGTAAGGAAATCATACTGACATACACAATAAAACAAATAGGTCGACAAGCCTCTAGAGAAGTATAAAGTGCTATGGTCGGGATAGGGCCCTGACCTATCTATAATATCTATATATAGACAGAAAGACTCTCAAAACATGAACATGGTAACTCTGGCTGAGATAGAGCTTACCGTTCGACTGAACTCTAACGTACTTCTCGGGAGGCCTATTTACCTGTCTCTCAGAACCTGTAGTCATTATGCAGTGTCCACAAACAAAAAAATGTCAGTACGAAATAATATACTTAGTATGTAAGATAGCTAATTAACTGAAACTGTAACATAAGTCTGCTGAACAAGATAATGTCAGAGTAACTTGGAATGTACTCGTTTGTAACTACTCAAGTTATATACAAAATATACTATCGCGTCTACCCAACCACATATAGGGCTTGGTATGTATCTACCCAGCCATAGGAAGCTCGGTGTGTATCTACCTGGCCGTATAGGCTCGGTGTTATCTATTTGGCCATATAGGATCGATGTCATCTACCCGGCCATTTAGGCCTAGTGTCGCTCTCATTAATAATCCAATAGCTATCAACAATAGACATATAAAACTATCAAAATCTCTATTGCGCAACAATAAGCTCTAAATACTTAAAGTACTCCCGACAAGAGACAGATAGAATAAGAAAACAATAGAATTCTAAAGAAATGAAATTGGAACTCCTTTTGGGACATAAACTCGTTCCATGATTACTTTCAATAAGGGATCATGCCAAGTATCAAAAGAAAAACTTTAACATACCTTTGTAACCTTTTGTCCAACAACAACTAAGCTTATCTCGATGCTCCTTAGTCTTGTATACTAAGAACTACTCTTCTTACATCTTACTTCACTTCGAAGAAAGTTCGGATCCAACAACACGATAAAATGAAATAACGAGATCAAAGCGGTGAACAAAGCACGTATATTATTCTTGAGAAATAAATTATACTTTGCTCCGTTAGAAAGAACTCACGTTGCCTATAAATGAAAGTAAAGATGTTGCTTATAGAGGAAATGTTGCTGGACCCATTTTTTCATGTTAATGAATTGTATACAAGGTTATAAAAAAGGACTAATTTCAACTTTTTCTTGTTACACGTGTTCAAAACTTAATTTTATTACTTGATGAGTCTCACACCCCTGTCTATGACTACTACCCACTAACTTTATTTCTTGCCATGTGTCACTTTCTACACACCTCGTCATTTATCCATATAACCACTTATTCATAAAAATTTAATTTATACCATAATTAATTTTTTTTATCATAATTTACCTAAATAGTAATATTTTTAACACACTTCATATACTCATTACCATGATTATGTGTTATAGCACTAATCCGTAATCACTTTTGACACATAAAATATTATTTCCAACCATTGCCGTCACACGTTTATGTCTGGGACTTCATTTTTTATACATCTGGCTCTTGATATGCACACTTTAATATAACCAAAATTCTTCGGTGCTTAGGTCTATTACATATGTCGAGTGGTTCCAACCATAGCCTGTAAGTACGTGGTCTCCCATTGACGAAACTTATTCTCACTCTCTGAGCTTACGTCAACTATTTTATGCCGCAACACAATGTATAAAAATACGGGGTGTAATATGCTTCCCCCCTTTAGAAACATTCGTCCTCGAATGTTAAGCTTTAGAGACAAACATGCCCACACCTAGAAAACACATTTTACATGCCACGTAGGGCCAATATCTATAAATGATAACACTTGACCTCACAAGATCGTCAATCATAAGTATTGTAAGTCATAAATAAATGCTTATCTCTAGATCTGCTGGCTTGTGCCAAGTTGTACTGTAATACCTCCTCTCAAGCAACATCTCACTTTCACAGAGGTCAGCTCTTTGGTTTTGAATCTACAGACTTGTTGATCAAAAATAGCCATTGGAATCTCCTCGTTAAGATAAGTTCTCTGTGATATAAACATCTTTCACGTAAGCAACTCGGGGAGAATCTCCAATGCATTTATGTAGCATAGATTATTCCAATGGATGCTTTTGAACTAAATGGAGGCGATCGACAGAGTCATTCATTCACGTTATACTCTATATCCAGCAATCACCTTTGAAATATCGCTTATGTGATGTCACTCATCTCAAATAATGCAATGTTTTGATGAGGCTATCGTTACAAGATCACTTTTTCTCTTGTATGTGGTTCATGTTACTATGCTGAGATCGAAGCCTTCTTCCTTATTTCCTCGGCTAGTTTTTCATTGTAGTAAATAGAAAGGACCATCTGCTTCTCATAAAGCTGCAAGCCCGTTACCTCGTATACCTGACAGAACTCTCAGTGGTTGTATCCACCTATAATCATCCTTAGTGGCTTACATCTGCGCCCTTGTGCTCATAGGGTTACTTTTGAACCCAAATTTTAATTGTCTGCCTTTTCTTTAGGCCTCGTGGCACTCTCCTTTACTTATTGTAATATTTATACATTATCTTTATCTATTACAACTTTTATCCGAATACTTCCCAAGGATTACGATCTCATATCTACGAGACTGAATTTCCTATGTTGGGGTTCACTATGCTTATCTTGCATAATCTGATACTTTTTCTATGATCCTCTTATTTGGCCATGACTAAACTCTTCATAAATCAATTACCAACTATTTATCGATTCATTCTCACATTTATGTTCCAACTAACCTCCCCTGAATTATACCTTTTATCTTAATTTATCTTTTGTACTAACTCTTTATGTATCAAGTGTCTATCTTCTCTTTTCTTCTCTTTTTCTTGAATATAAACTCTGTCATCCTTATCATACTCTAACTTACCATTATCACCCATTTATCACATCTTACTCGTAACGCTTCACTTATTCCTTTGCTAATATTTCTGTCTCTTTCTCTATTCTGAAAAACTTCAACAAGACATTATTTTGCTTTTAGCTTCCCTATATTTATCTCACTTTGTTCTTGGATCACCTAGTACTCTTTATTTACTAGGGACGGGAATCATGCTCAGATTAATACTTATCCTTTCTAGGATTCAAATGCCTAGCTTCTGAACTTTCTAGACGCTCTAGTAATCATATCTGACTGTATTGTTCTAGAGTGCACCGCATTGGTGTCTCATAAAGGAAACTTGTATCACACTCACAATATCATTCAAAAGATGTCATCTAGTCTAAAAATATGTCAGTAGCAAAGGTTATTGTAACCCAAGCTAGATTTTGAAATCCCATCCTTCTTTTAAACTACATCTATTAGTTCTCATAAAGCATAACTGAGATGAGTGCGACTAGTTTTTCATACACCTTTTACTGTTAAAAGTAGACTTAGAATATTCATATTTCCCTTTCCTGGATTGTAGATACTTATAATCTTCACTAACTATACTTATAAGCTTACCTTTTGATACTCTCATCGCCTTCTATCCGCGGAGGTGTATTAGATGTTCCCATCTTAAGGTCCTAAAAGTAAAATTTGCACATCCTATATGCACACTCTGATAGGGCCTTGAATAAGAGGACGTCATCTAGAATTCTCTCTACTACTGCCTACCTACTGTTGTATTAGTCCTCTGGCTAGCTGTAATCTTTCGGATCGTAAATATCTTCGTATATCGATAGCAAACATAAGTCAGACTCTAACTCTTATGACTCAACTCTACAACACAATTTGGATTTGAAAGAAGGGTAACAGACTCTTAAATGCCCTGTAGCCTCATGTTTATAAAATGTGATGCACAACACATTTATAAACAAGACTCTACTAGATACGGCTTGTAGATTCCCAATGATAGACCTTCTCTGATACTAATTTTCTCACAGCCCAACCTAGGTAAGGCTTGGCTAGCGCCCGGTGCCCTACTTGGCCCTGAGCAAACCATCTGTAACTCACGGATGTTGAAGACAACACTAATTTAGGCTGACAAGGCCATGCTCTGTGCAATCTGTAATAACATTTATCTCTTATGAAACTAAGTCAACCTAAAAGATATATATGTATACATGGGCCTGCAAGTCTATCATACTGACATACACAATAAAATAAATAGGTCGACAAGCCTCTAGAGAAGTATAAAGTGCTATGGTCGGGATAGGGCCCTGACCTATCTATAATATCTATATATTGACAGAAAGACTCTCAAAACATGGACATGGTAACTCCGGCTGAGATGGAGCTTACCATTCGTCTGAACTCTGACGTCCTTCTCGGGAGGCCTCTGTACCTATCTCTCAGAACCTATAGGCATGATTCAACGTCCACAAATAAAATGACGTTAGTACGAAATAATAAACTGAGTATGTAAGGCGGCTAAATAACTGAAAATGTAACATCAGTCGGCTGAACAAGATAGGGACAGAGGTAACCTGGAATGTACTCGTCTGTCTCTACTCAATTTATATACATAATATACTATCGCATCTACCTGACCATAAATAGGGCTCATTGTATATCTATCCGACCGTAGGAGGCTCGGTGTATATCTACCAGGTCGTATAGGCTCGATGTCATCTACCTGGCCATATAGGCTCGATGTTATTTACCCGACCGTATCATCTCGGTGTCATATACCCGGCCATATAGGCTCGATTTCATCTACCCGATCGTATAAGCTCGGTATCATGTACCAGACCATTTAGGATCGGTGTCACTCTTAATAACTACCCAATAGCTATCAACAATAGACATATAAAACTAACAACTCTACTGTGCAACAATAAGCTCTAAATACTGAAAGTACTCCCGACAAGAGACAGATCGGATAAGAGAATAATAGAATTCTAAAGAAATGAAATCGAAACTCTTTTTGGGACATAAACTCGTTTCATGATTACTTTCGATAAGGGAACATGCCATGTATGAAAAGGAAACCCTTAACATACCTTTGTAACCTTATGCTCAATAATAACTAAGCTTATCTCGCTACTCCTTAGTCTTGTTTATGAAGAACTACTCTTCTTCCACCTTACTTCACTTTGAAGAAAACCCGGATCCAATAACATGACAAAATTGAACAACGAGATCGAAGCGGTCAACAAAACACGTATAGTGTTCTTGAGAAAAAAATTATACTTTGCTCTGTTAGAAAGAACTCACGTTGCTGCCTATAAATGAAAGTAAATATGTTTCTTAAAGAGGAAATGTTGATGGACCCATTTTTTCATGTTAATGAATTGTATACAAAGTTATATAAAGGGATTAATTTCAACTTTTTCTTGTTACACGTGTCCAAACCTTAATTCTATTACTTGATGAGTCTCACATCCCTATCTATGACTATTACCCACTAACTTTATTTCTTGCCATGTGTCACTTTCTACACACCTCATCATTTATCCATATAACCACTTATCCATAAAATTTTAATTTATACCATAATTAATTTCTTGATCATAATTCACCTAAATAGTAATTTTTTAACACACTTTATATACTCATTACCATGATCATGTGGTATAGCACTAATCTGTAGCCACTTTTGACACATAAAATATTATTTTCAACCATTATCGTCACACTTTTAAGTCTTAAATCATTTCGAAACTTCATCATTTTATACATCAGACTGTTGATATGCACACTCCAATATGACCAAAATTCTTCAGTGCTCGGGTCTAATTACATACGTCGAGTGGTTCCAACCATAACCTAAAATTATGAGGTATCACATTCACGAAAACTTATTCTCACTCTCTGATCATACGTCGACTAACTTATGCCGTAACTCAACTTATAAAAATACGGGATGTAGCAGGTTCTACGGGTCATACTTCTATAGTTACTCAATCTCGATACTCCAATCGTAGGTGTCATTCAAGTTCTTCTATTACTATTCTGTAGCCCTCAGTGATTAGAGTTTGTTACAATTGTGGGGATGTTGGGCATTTTAGAAGAGATTGTCCCAGGCTTAGATCAGGTGGAACCCCGATACCTAAGACCCTACTACAACCATCTAGGGTTGGTAGTTAGTCTAGTAGAGAGAGTTCCTAGTAGGGTCGTGGTGGTCACCAGGCTAGTCGAGATGGGTCTCAGATAGGTAGAGACGGGGCGCATTCAGGTTGAGACAGCTATCAGGGTACTCAGTCCGAGGGAGGACACACTCACTGTTATGCTTTCCCTAATAGGCCAAAGGCTGAGACATCAGATGTGGTTATCATAAGTATTATTTCAGTGTTTCATCGATCTACTTCAGTGCTATTTGATCGGGGTCTACGTTTTCCTATGTGTCTACATACTTTTTTGCTGATCTAGATATGTGGTGCGATATGTTTGATGTCCCTATTCATGTGTCTACACCAGTTGGTTATTCGGTGATTGTAGATCTAGTTTATCGACACTGTGTGGTTATTTTTATGGGTCATGATACTTGGGTAGACTTGGTTATTTTAGACACGGTTGATTTTAATATTATTTTGGGGATGGACTAGTTGTCACCGTACCACACAATTCTAGACTGTCATTCCAATGCGGTTACTTTAGTGATGTCGGGTATTCCAATATTAGAATTGAAGGGTACTCCAATCCCTTCTCCTAAAAAGATTATCTCTTTCCTCCAGGCTAGGAAGTTAGTGGATAAGGGTTGTTTGGAGTACCAAGCTCATATTCGGGACACGAGTGATGATACTTATTTCTCTTGAGTTTGTTTCGGTAGTGTGTGAGGTCACTGAGGTTTTTCTGATGGATTTTCCGAGTATGCCGCCGGATAGAGATATTGATTTCTATATTGATCTATAGTCGGGTACTCGACCAATTTCTATCCCTCTGTACCGTATTGTTACACCCTATACTTTGTACATCGTTTCCATCATAGAATAACTAACATACGCTTAATGAGGTTAAGATCCCTTCACAAGGATAACAAAGCTTTATATAGGTGTTAATTATGTTTCGTAAGAGTTCGGAGCTAAACGAATCGAAGAGAATAAGTTTGGTGGAAATTTGGGGAGAAATAGGCAGAATTCTGGACAGAAATTTGGTCCAAATATTTTTGGGGTATATCTCTTAGTATATAAGGATTTATGGAGTCCATACCTATCTACATTCAAGTTCATCAAGTCTACTTTTCAGTGCAAAATATCATTTGTTAATCGGAGCTCTGTACCAAAAGTTATGTACATTTTAAGACAACACAATTCGGCGAATGTAGAATACGGCCGCAAACTGAGTTTGCGGAATAGAATTTAGGTCAGATTTTAGACTTTTTGATCTGCCCACAGCCTAGAAATGCGATGGACTTGCGGCGCAGCATGTGGTGACTTGCGGCCGCAAGTGACACCATAAACTCGAATTGGTAGGGCGGTTCTATGACTTTATTACTCAATCAAGGCATCATTTCCCACTTTCAACACCCCAAATCACACCTACCGTCTTCCTTAAAGCTCCCTAAGGGTTCCCACACCTATCCTAAGACAAACCACTCCCCTCCTCCTTTAGGAGTAAAGTAGAAGTAGGGTAGCTACCTAGTTGATGTTGTTGTGGAAGTGTATCTTCTTCTTGGCAAAGGATGAGTGATTGAAGAGGTTTATCTTGCTGGATTAAGGTATGTTTTCCTTCCCTTTCTATGAAATTGATACCACATAGGCTTTGGTTAAGTTATATGGGGAGGTAATACAAAGTTAGCACTTGAAGAGAGTTGTATGGTGGTTGTAACTTGGTTGGGCTATTGTTATGCTAGATGAATATGATGTTAGAGGTGATTGGTTGTATGATGGAAGTTGTTGTTGAAGTATGAGGAAAGTGATAGGGCTAAGGGATATGTTGTCCAAATTGTCATAGAATAAGTTTGTCGCTCTTTTCATATCATAATCTAGTTCTATAAACTAAGCGATGATTTCTGATTGTTGCTGTAGATTGACATGAACGATCGAATGTACATATTAGCTTGCAAAGGAGAATTTCAATGGTATGTTAAGGCTCATTCTTTCTTCCGTTTGGCATGATCTATAAAGAAAAGTAACCATAACTCATTTCATACACACACACACACACACACACACACACACACATATATATATATATATATATATATATATATATATATATATATATTTATTTTCTTACTGAGCCGTGTTATTGTCGGTCGAGTACAACACTTATATGTGCACACCACTACAACTGGTCTTGACATTACCGAGTCATATTAAGGCCCAATATGACCATGTACTCTTTGAGGCTGGGTACGATAAGATATGATATGATTTTCTCCACAGTGCGGTTGGATACTATATTATATGGCCCCATAGAGTGACCCAATTTTACTTACATGCATATATTTATGGTTATACTATTAGTATGCCACTAACGGCTCATCTTTTGAGTTTCAGGTTGATTCTATACCCTTCCCTTCTGGAACGATGCATTTCATGCTCGCAGGTACAAATACAAATTCAGATGATACCTCACAGTAGATGTCTCGACTCAGTTGAGGATTGTCACACTCCTTTCTTTCAAAGTTGTCTAGTCAGCTGATAGGTATGTTGGTTGAATATATATGCATAGTTGGGTATGGAGGGGCACTGTCCTGACTAGATATTATTGATATAATATTTAGAGGCTTGTAGATAGTTGTCTTGTATATAGTAGTCTTGGGTGGCCTTGCTGACTTTTTTGGTGGACCTATTGTTCTTATATTGGCCTTGTCGGCCTTGTTGTGTATATATATATATATATATATATATGTTGGGCCTTTTCTCATTAAGTGGTTGTGTCTTTTGATCAGGTAATCACTCGTCACAAACCTGGCTAGCCTATGTATTATTGGGAATATTGCAAATATTAGGGTGGGTACACTCAGGCCGTAGGGCACTGGGTGTCGCCCCCCGCCCCCCAAGGTTGGAGTGTGACACGAATGGCTCCAGCGGAGATGAGTGAGTTAAAAGAGCAGCTTCAAGATTTATTGAGTAAGGTTTTTATCCGACTGAGTGTGTCTCCTTGGGGTGCTTGTGTGTTGTTTATAAAAAATAAGGATGGTACAATGCATATATGTATCGACTATAGATAGTTGAACAAGGTCACCATAAGAAACAAGTATCTAATTCCTTGTAATGATGATCTGTTCGACCAGCTTCATGGTGCTTCTGTGTTTTTGAATATTGATTTAAGGTCTGGGTATCATCAGTTGAAGATTTGGGTTGAGAATGTTCCCAAGATGGCTTTCAGGACTCGTTATGGTCACTGGGAGTTCTTGTTGATGTCTTTTGGGTTTACCAATGAACCTATTGCGTTCATGGATTTGATGAATGGGATATTCAAGCCTTATTTGGATTCATTCATGATTATTTTCATTGATGTTATTTTGATATATTCGAAGAGTAAGAAAGACCACGAGAAGCATTTGAGAGTGGTTCTTGGGTTGTTAAAAGAGAAATAATTGTCTACTAAGTTTTCAATGTGAGAGTTTTGGCTCAGTTTCATAGCATTTCTGGGAAAAATGGTGTCCAAATAGGGTATTATGGTTGATCCGAAGAAGATAAAAGCAATCACGGACTGTCCTAAGCCTACTTTGGTGACAGAGATTCAGAATTTTGTAGGTCTCGCGAGCTACCATCGTCATTTTGTCAAGGGTTTTTCATCTATTGCTTCTCATTTAATGCGGTTGACTCAGAAGGAGGTGCCTTTTCAGTGGTCCGATGAGCGTGAGGAGAGATTTTAAAAAGCTCAGGTCACTTTGGACCACAACCCCGAATTTGGTCCTTCCTGTGGAAATGAAGGAATTTACCATTTATTGTGGTGCTTCGAAGATGGGTTGGGTTGTGTGTCGATGAAGGAGGGTAAAGTGATAGCTTATACATTGAAGCAATTGAAGGTGTACAAGAAGAATTATCATGTTCATGAATTAGAGTTGGCAGCCGTTGTATTTTCTTTAAAGATTTGGAGACATTACCTTTATGGGGTTCATTATGAGGTGTATACAGATCACCGCAGCCTTCAGCATGTGTTTAATAAGAGATATTTGAATTCTAGACAGTGTCGGTGGGTGGAGTTGCTAAATGACTATGATATGACCATTTGTACCACCCGGGTAAAGCCAATGTGGTGGCGAATTCTTTGGGACGAAAGGCGGTGAGTATAGGGAGTTTGGCGCATTTGATAGTTGATGAGCGTCCCTTGGCATTGGAGGTTCAGTCCTTAGCCAATAATTTTGTGAGACTTGACATTTCGAAGAGGGTTATCTTGCCGGATTAAGGTATGTTTTCCTTCCCTTTCTATGAAATTGATACCACATAGGCTTTGGTTAAGTTATATGGGGAGGTAATACAAAGTTAGCACTTGAAGAGAGTTCTGTGGTGGTTGTAACTTGGTTGGGCTATTGTTAAGGATTGTTATGGTAGATGTAAGGATGAATATGATTGTAGAGGTGATTGGTTGTATGCTGGATGTATGGAAGTTGTTGTTTCAAGTATGAGGAAAGTGATAGGGCTGGGGGAGATGCTGTCCAAATTGGTGTAGAATAAGTTTGTCGCTCTTTTCATATCAGAATCTAGTTCCATAAACTAAGCGATGGTTTCTGATTATTATTGTAGATTGATGTGAACGACCGACTGTACCCGTTAGCTTGTAAATGAGAACATCAAAGGTATGTTATGTCTCACTCTTTCTTCCTTTTGCCATGATCTAGGAAGAAACGTAACCATAACACCGTCCCTTCAAAAGGAACGTTATTCTCAAGATTAAAGCTTGTGCACCTTATTGTTTTATATTGTTATAGTTCATGACTCTTATTGTTCTTTGTTGGGATCACTTTCCACCTTGATAGTATCTTGAATCTTATATCTTTTTATGATCCTCATTGACTCTATATTATATGTCCCCATAGAGAGGCCCGATTATACTTACATGAATATATTCATGGTTATATCAGTAGTATGCCCCAAACGGCTCATCTCTTGAGTTTTAGGTTGATTCTATACCCTTCCTCTGATCTTACATCTCTTTTATTTACATATTTTACCTGCCTTACATAGTTAGTGCATCTTTCGTACTGACGTTTCTTTCTGGGGTGCTGCATTTTATTCTCGCATTATAGATAGAAACTCAAACGATACCTCACAGTAGGTGTCTCGACTCAGCTGAGGATTATCGCGCTTCTTTCTTTTGGAGCTGTCTGGTGAGCTGATAAGTTTGGTAGTTGTATATATATATATATATATATAGTTGGGTATGGCGGGGCCCTTTCCCAACAAGATGTTGTTGATATACTCTTTAGAGGCTTGTAGACAGTTGTTTTGTATAAAGTAGTCTTATGTGGCCTTGCCAGCCTTTCTGGTGGACTCGTTGTGCTTATATTGTCCTTATCGGCCTTGTTGTATATATATATATGTATGTTGGGCCTTTTCTCGACAGGTGGTTGTGTCTTTTGATCATGTAATCACTCGTCAGAGGGCTTATCAGCCTATGTATTATTGGGTGTGTTGCGGGTATCAAGGTGGGTATGGTCGGACCTTAGGGCACTGGGTACCAGCCACCCCTCCAAGGTTGGGGTATAACAAACTTGGTATCATAGTAGGTCAGTCCTAGGGATGTCTATAAGTCGTTTCTATTTGAGTCTTGCTTATGGGTGTGTTGTGTGCCACACTTATAAATAAGAGACTACAAGATATTTAGGATGATTTCCTTCTTTCTTGATCTAGATCTTGCACTAGAGATGAGATGTTTACAATTTCAGCGATGTTTTCTTCAAGAAATACACCTTCTATCGAGACCGATCCGTCAGAAGATATGAGCGGGTTACCTCTCCACCAGTCTTCTACCCAGATACAATTAGAAGCACTGAGAGAGACCCCCACACCATCAGATATACCTCCAGCACTATCTGGTAAAGATGTTAGGAGGGCGGTTCAGGTATTGACCTAGTTGATTGCCTCTCAAGAATGATACCGCTTTGGTATGATTGATAGTGGTAGACCCCTAGAAGGGGCAGGGAGTTCACAGCCAAGGGATCCCGTTGACCGGAGACAGTTGGTGTTCGGTAGGTCCAACTCAGTTGGAATGAAAGAAAGGACTAAAAGATCTAAGGTGGCTGGTAATCATCGGAGAGGATAGAATGAGGGGGATTGCGGATATGTGGTCAGTATGACGGAGTCTCACGGTAAGTCAAGTATGATCAAAGTTCTCGAGTAAGGCCGAGGTAGATGTCATAACCCTCGATACTTCAGGATCTGAATAGGAGTGGTTCAGATCAAGTGGGGTTGTCTAGGCCATGTTATAAGATGTGTGGACGGATGCATACTAGACCATGCTGTAGAAAAATAAGAGGTTGATATTGGTGCGGAAATCGGGGACACAAGATACGTGAGTGTCCCATGTTAGCCTATAGAATGAAATAGAAGAGCGAGGATGTAGCCTCGAGTTCTGATGCTACCCGAGGAGGGCAGACAAGTGCATGTATACTGCTGATTTTCTTACTCATTTACCTACTTTCTAACTTCATAGTATGGATTTGTGTTATGTTAACTATAGAAAAAAAAACTTCTAGTCCAATGGATGGCTAAAGTTACGTACGCATATTGTGAATGGAAAGGATATGAAACACCTAACCCGACCTAGTTCCGAGATATATGGCATGTTTTTGAAGGATTATACTAGACGAACTTCCAATTCATGATAATATATCATCTGATGGTTGTATGAAGTCCCAGACTTTGAGCGAGAATGGGCAAGCTAAAATAAGATCAAAATGAAATAAGGGACTGTTGATGAATTTAGAGGGATTTGAGAATGTTTTTCGCCTATTAGTGATTTACATCCCTTGAATGTGTCAATTAGTTATAAATGTGTGATCTAAATAGTAACCTCGGGCCCAAGGAACTAGGGGAAACCCAGAAGGTTGTTAAGCGGGGGGATGAATTTTCGAGGTTAAGTCATGCAAGGACTCGTTCTGGGGAATGTTTAAAGAAATCGTGTAAAATGTCATGCCTAAATCAGTTACCCCACTCCTCCCCAAGGATCGGACTGTTTATAAGAGCGGGAGACGAGATAAGCTCCGTCGATTAAGAAAGAAGGGCGTACGTCGTTTATTGTTGACAACTACATATGTGGGTGGAAATAAGAGATGGTAAATTTTCATCATTGGGTGATAAGATCTTCATGTTCCGTGGCATGATCCTACACGCCAACTAGGCGAGCCTATATTGTTGAAGGGTAGTTCGGGATAAAGATTATGGTATGTCCAAAGGACGACTATAAGTAGTAACCAGATGTTTGGTAGTACAAGTAGAATGTTATGACCAAGTAACAAAGACGAAGGATATTTCCAAAAAAAACACATAGGCCAAAAGATTGTGACAGTAAGGATACTGCTAATCAGATTCAAGTGAAATCCACAATAGTACGGTTACCTTGAAGAGAAGGACAACAATGAGAATGATACTTAGACTCTTCTAGTCAAAGGCATAAGACCCTGATGTTTAGAAGTGATAGTACGACGAATACATTAAGACAAGGGATCCTTATAGGAACTCAAGACGAAATCTAAAGATTAAAGGGTTGATTAGCGAGTTAAGAAGAGATCTAAAACCCATTGAGGGAGGAAGACGAATCAGTAATAAATTGAAACCAAGCCACAATTTGAATTTGAAGATGTCAAACTCTGATTCCACTACGAATACCAGTAAGACGTTTCAGGATAAATAATAGAAATGGTGACGGATAAGGCTCGATATGGACATATAATGAAATGACGAAATAGTCAAAAGATCTCTAAAATCCAGAGTAGACATTAAGGAATGAAGTTAAAGAATAAGGATAATGAGATAAAGATACGAGTAAGAGAATAGTGGTAAACTTTAGATTTGTTAAATTGACTAGAAACTTCATGAGATGGATAACGCAATCCACGTAAGGTCTAGAGGATTTGGGTTTTAGAAGGGGTCAAAGCCAAGAAATAAAAGCAGAAGAGTTAACTTAAGAGAGTTGACCAAAGTGGTATGAACAATATTGAAGGACAGTACGACTATGTCAAGGGTTTATAGGCATATATGACATACCCAATGGAGGAATAGTTGAATATTACTAGTAGCGAATCTTGAAATTAGAAAGGTCAAGTATTGTGTTCTTAATAGCGAATAAACGTGAGGGGCACAAGTCCGGAGTTGGCAAAGATAGTAGATGCCTAAGAGATAGGACTGACTAAGGGAGAAGACGTCAAGAGTAAGAGGATGTATTGTTACCAGCATTTAAACAAAAGGAAAGGTAAGATGGATAGCTAGGAAACGATACGAATCAATAAAGGATACTTGAGCAAATATGGGGTACGACTAAGATACGAAGGACCTATTTTTTATTACATAGCAGCACTTATAGAATATCCAAATTAGAGGAATTATAAGAAATAACAAGTCCCGACACAATAATCAATTACATAGTTGACGATATGGTCGAGCACCGTTAGTAAAGGGAGGAATATGAAGACTAAAGGGAAGAGTAAGGTAATGAGTAGCTAGCAAAAATACGAGCCAGGTGGTGATAATTCCATGTGACAAAATGCAGAAGAGATTATATTGGTAATTTAAGGAACGTCAAGATGAAGAATGTTGTAGCAATCCATCCGTTTAGAATCTACGGAGGTGTAGTATGACATGGAGTAAAGGTAATAACGAAAACCTTATTAATATAGAAAATTAGTATATTGATTGATGACATAAGGGGATGCACACCCGAAGCGAAAAGACTTAATTAAGGATTATTAGGTGACACGGGAATTGCTAAAGTTATCTTATTATCATCATAAGCCATTATGATCTGGAAGACTGATACATAAACGACTTGATAGTTCACATCGTGGTAATCAGGACCACCTATATGGTCAAAGATTGATCGACAATTCATATTAAGGAGATTACCCATTTTCCGAAGGTTACCTCAAATCATTGTAAAATCACTTTCTCTATGGGGAACAACCTTTAAGAAACTGGTTCGAAAGGGACTTTGGAAGTTTAAAATTAGCCCCGCCTTCATCCTAATGGGCCAGCCAAAGTAAGATTCAGTTCGCCTGGATTATGTTATGTGTAGACGTATTGGACTTGAAACGATGGTAACTATTATGAGATGTACTACTATGTCAACATATAGGCTTTGTATAAGAAAGATGGACAAGACTCCTATCGAATGATGAAGAAGGGAGCGATCCGGGATAACGGTAGTGGATTGGATACATTAAGTCATGAGAAAATACACGAGGTAATAGAAAGATGCTTTAAAAAAATTGATAGCAATAATAGGATGAAATTAAAGAACGACACAGTCTGAGAAATCACGATCGTAGTACCTAAATTTGACTAAGGAATGCAATGACAGACTAACCTGCCTATCTGGCTCTTACGTTGGGTACTAAAGGCCTCTATTTGGTATTCACTTTGAAGTTTTCTATGGTAGGAATGCGAAGGTTAATAATAATTTATTGAATGAACTGATTATATCTATAAGTGTGATGATATGACTAAGGTAAGAAAGGAATGAGAACATAGAATAAGATAACAAAATGAGAAATAAACTCGGAGATTTCCTATATCTTTTAAAACTTCTGACCTATGGTGATCATCGTAAGAGCCTATGTTCCTACTTATGCTCTAAGCCTATAAACTCCTAACACATATATCCAATCTCTGATGGAAATCATAATAATGGACTGAAAAACATAGTTCATATTTCAGGATTTGATGGCTCATAAATTACAAGTTACTATGCGATATTGTAAAGGAGATGTACGCCGTATGGAATAAACGTTGTACTAATATTGTTTGTGTAACCCGTAAGGAAATAGTTATGGTATCTGACAGAAAATTTATGGTGTGACTTATAATGTTAGGAATAGAGGTATGGTCATGGACAGCCAATGTTATATTGTGAGTAACGCTATATAGCCTATGAGGCAATATATGTGTTTTCAGGTTACACGACAGATTGAGATAGTCCTGTGTACAGAGGAAGTCCTGCCATAATTTTAGAAATGAATCATAACTTAAGGTCTTTAGGCGACGATATTACAACATTCGAGGATGAATGTTCATAAGGAGGGAAAGATGTTACACCAGGTACTTTGTACATCGTTTTCATCGTAGATTAACTAACATAAGCTTAGTGAGGTTGAGATCCCTTCACAAGGTTAACAAGGTTTATATGGGTGTGAAGTATGTTGGGTAAGAGTTCAGGGCTAAACTAATAGAAGAAAGTAAGTTCGTGGAAATTTGGGGAGAAATAGGCAAAATTCTTGACAGGAATTTGGCCTAAATAATTGGAGGTATATCTCTTAGTATATAACGATTTATGGAGTCCATAACCTATCTACATTCAAGTTCATCAAGTCTACTTTCCAACGCAAAATATTGTTTGTTAATCGGAGGTCTTTACCAAAAGTTATGTACATTTTAAGATAATGTGTTTTGATGAATGTAGAATGCGACCGCAAACTGAGTTTGCGGCACAACATTTAGGTCGTATTTTGGACGTTTTTTATCTGGACACTTCCTAGAGATGCGATGGACTTGTGGCGCAGCATGTGGTGACTTGCGGCCGCAAGTGACACCATAAACTCGAAGTGGTGGGGAAGTTCTATGACTTTATAACTCAATCAAGGCCTCATTTTCCACTTCCAACACCCCAAATCACACCTACCATCTTTCTTAAAGCTCCCTAAGGGTTCCCATACCTATCCTAAGACAAATTACTCCCCTCCTCCCTTAGGAGTAAAGTAGAAGTAAAGAAGCTACCTAGTTGATGTTGTTGTGGAAGTGTATCATCTTTTTGGCAAAGGATGAGTGGTTGAAGAGGGTTATCTTGATGGATTAACATATGTTTTCCTTCCCTTTCTATGAAATTGATACCACATAGGCTTTGGTTAAGTTATATATATAGGTAATACAAAGTTAGCACTTAAAGAGAGTTGTGTGGTGGTTGTAACTTGGTTGGGCTATTGTTAAGGATTGTTATGGTAGATAAATATGATTTTAGAGGTGATTGGTTGTATGTTGTATGTATGAAAGTTGTTGTTTGAAGTATGAGAAAAGTGATAAAGTTAGGGGAGATGCTATCCAAATTGGCATAGAATGAGTTTGTCGCTCTTTTCATATTGGAATCTAGTTCTATAAACTAAGCGATGATTTCTGATTGTTGTTGTAGATTGACATGAACGACCGAATGTACTTGTTAGCTTGTAAAGGAGAACGTCAATGGTATGTTAAGGCTCACTCTTTCTTCCATTTGGCATGATTTATAAAGAAAAGTAACCATAACACTGTCCCTTCAAAAGGAACTCTATTAAAGCTTATGCACCTCATTATTTCATATTATTATAGTTTATGACTCTTATTGTTCTTTGTCGGGATCACTTTCTACCTTGATAGTTTCTTGAATCTTATGTCTTCTTATGATCCTAGTTGACTCTCGGATGACTGATACAGACACAGTCACATAACGATAATCAGAGGATAACAACCTTGAGTCACTCTAATTAAGTCCATAAGGCCCTTCAGAGGCATTTCTGGAATTACACTTATATGTGTGTGTCCTTCCCTTCTGGGGCACTGCATTTTCTGCTCGCAAGTACAAATACAGATTCAGACGATACCTCACAGTATGTGTCTCACCTCAGTTGAGGATTTTCACGCTCTTTCCTTCCGGAGCTGTCTAGTCAGCTGATAGGTATGGTGGTTGAATATATATACATAGTTTGGTATGGAGGGGCACTGTCCTGACCAGATATTGTTGATATAATCTTTAGAGGCTTGTAGATAGTCGTCTTGTATATAGTAGTCTTGGGTGGCCTTGCCGACCTTCTTGGTGGACCCGTTGTGCTTATATTGGCCTTGTTGGCCTTGTTGTATATATATATATGTGTGTGTTGGGCCTTTTCTCGTGCAAGTGGTTGTGTCTTTTGATTAGGTAATCACCCGTCAGAGGCCTTGTCGGCCTATGTATTAATAGGTATAATATAGGTATTAGGGTGGGTACACTCAGGCCTTAAAGCACCGGGTACCGGCCACCCCCCCTCCCCTAAGGTTGGGGTGTTACACGTATGGCTCCAGTGGAGCTGAGCAAGTTAAAGAAGCATCTTCAAGATTTATTGAGTAAGGTTTTTATCCGACCGGATATGTCTCATTGGGGTGGTCGTGTGTTTCTTATAAAGAATAATTATGGCACAATGCATATGTGTATCGACTATAGACAGTTGAACAAGGTCACCATCAGATGATTCCTTGTATTGATGATCTGTTCGACCAGCTTCAGGGTGTTTCTGTGTTTTTGAAGGCTGATTTAAGGTCTGGGTATTATCAGATGAAGATTTGGGCTGCCGATATTCCCAAGAGGGCTTTCAGGACTCTTTATGGTCACTGTGAGTTCTTGGTGATGTCTTTTGGGTTTACCAATGACCCCATTGCTTTCATGGATTTGATGAATGGGATATTCAAGCCTTATTTGGACTCATTCATGATTATCTTCATTGATGATATTTTGATATATTCGAAGAGTAAGGAGTACCACGAGAAGCATTTGAGAGTGGTTCTTGGGTTGTTGAAACAGAAATAATTGTATGCTAAGTTTTCAAAGTTTGAGTTCTAGCTCAGTTCCATAGCATTTTTGGGACACGTGGTGTCCAAGGAGGGTATTATGGCTAATCCAAAGAAGATAGAAGCAGTCACGGACTGGCCTATGCCTACTTTGGTGATAGAGATTCGGAGTTTCATAGGTCTCGCAAGCTACCATCATTGTTTTGTTAAGGGTTTTTCATTTATTGCTTCTCATTTAATACGGTTGACTCAGAAGGATGTTCCTTTTCAGTGGTTCGATGAGCTGGGGAGAGCTTTTAAAAGCTCAAGTCACTTTTGACCACAATCCTGGATTTGGTCCTTCTTGTGGAAGGGAAGGAATTCACCATTTATTGTGGTGCTTCGAGGATTGGGTTGGGCTGTGTGTTGATGTAAGAGGGTAAAGTGATAGCTTATGCATCGAGGCAGTTGAAGGTGTACAAGAAAAATTATCATGTTCATGACTTAGTGTTGGCAGCTGTTGTATTTTCTTTAAAGATTTGGAGACATTACCTTTATGGGGTTCATTGTGAGGTGTATATAGATCACTGTAGCCTTCAGCATGTGTTTAATAAGAGATATTTTAATTCTAGACAGTGTCGGTGGGTGGAGTTGCTAAACAACTATGATATGACCATTTGTACCACCCGGAAAAAGCCAATGTCGTGGTGAATGCTTTGAGCTAAAAGGCGGTGAGTATAGGGAGTTTGGCGCGTTTGATAGTTGATAAGCGTCTCTTGGCATTGGAGGTTCAGTCCTTAGCCAATAATTTTGTGAGACTTGACATTTCGAATCAGAGTAGGATTTTAGCTTGTATCTAGGCGAGGTCGTCTCTTTTGGAGCAAAGCAAGGCCCAACAGTATGATGATGTGAAGTTGTACAAAATTAGAGATAAAGTGATACGAGATGAACCCAATGAGGCTATAATTGATGGTGAGAGGGTCCTGATAATCAAAGGGAGAGTGTGTGTTCCTCAGTCTGAGTGGACCATCTATGTTTTGGAGGATATATTACGAGCCTGCGTGATTGATTTTGGTGGTCATTGGGACCAGTTCTTACCTTTGGTAGAGTTTGTGTACAACAACAGTTATCACTCAAACATTGATATGGTGCTATTTGAGGCTTTATATGGCAGGAGGTATCACTCTCCTATTGGGTGGTTTGACGCGTTTGAGGTGAGGCCTTAGGATACCGATCTGTTAAAGTATTCCTTAGAAAAGGTGAAGGTGATTCAGGACAAGCTCCTGACAGCTTATAGCAGGCAGAAAGAGTATTGGGACCAGAAGGTCCGAAATATGGAGTTTATAGTTGGTGACAGGGTTCTATTAAAGGTCTCCCCCATAAAAGGCGTGATGAGGTTCGGCAAGAGAGGGATGTTGAGTCCGAGGTATATCAGACCTTTTAAGATTCTTCAAAGGGTTGGAGATGTGGCATATGATTTGGCTCTACCACCAGGTCTTTCAGGTGTCCATCTATTTTTCCATATTTCTATGTTGAAGAAATACCATACCGATGGGTCCTACATTATCCAATGGTACTCCGTATTGGTTGATCAGAACTTAGAGTTCGAAGAAGAGCATGTGGCCATTTTGGACAGGCATGTGAGAAAGTTGAGGTCTAAAGAGATTGATTCTATGAAGGTGCAATGGAAGCATCGTCCTGTTGAGGAGGCTACTTGGGAGACTGAGGCTGATGTACGGAGCCGATAACCTCACTTGTTTACAGTTTCCGGTATTTTTTTCCTTTTCATTTCTCTCCGTTCGAGGACAAACGTTTGTTTAATTAGTATTTGATGTAACGACCAATTTGGTCATTTTTAGTTAAAGAGCCTTATTTGACAAAATTACCCTTCCGATAGACTCTGTGTGGGATTTGTGACGCACGGGAATGGGTAGCACGGAGCCTGAGGTATCTTTATGTCATATTTTGAATGTAAAGTCCCGGATGTTTAAAAAAATATATTTAAAAATACTCTCTTATTTGAACTAGAAGAGTTATATCTAACTTAGACTTCTACTAGACCTGGACAACCATCTAGGTCTTCCTTACTTAGAGGTTTTGTAAGACTCAAATACTCAACTTTTTACTATATCTTCAAAAGCCAAAAACTTCAAAGGAAAAGCTTTCCTCTCCCCTCACCTTCTTAGACGAAAATTGCCATTTTGGTAAAGTTTTTGTCTTTTTTTTTTGGTTTTCCAAGAGCAATGTTGGGAAAAGATCAAGTGTGCAAGAAGGAGAATAGTGGCAGTGTAATAAAAATTGTGAAGAAATAAAGGTGAGTTCTCTCACTCACAAATTCTTAGTAAAATCCTTTGATTTGAGTTACAATGCATGTTAAAACATAATATGGATGTTGGAAGAGAAATCATGAAAAAAAAGGGTGTAGTATAACTTATGGTGAATTATTTATATAGTATTATCTTGTAACAAGTTTGAGTCATGGTGATTGCGGATTGTTTTTGCTAAGTTATCCTTGTTAGAATAGGATGAAATTTTCCAGGGTTGTATATCTCTCTTTCACGGTCAGATTTAGTCCAAACTGGCCAAAAACCGACATACGGTTTGAGAGTTATCGTTGTTTAACGTTTCTGCCTCGGATAGCTTGAAATCCGAAAGGATAGAATGTATAACGGGGAAAAAAACTGTACAGTCCAGTAACAAATCTGAAAGTTGGTGATAAACAAAAGTTCTAGTTTTCTTTGTTCTTGACAGTTTGAGACCTTACAGATATCGATCCGACTTATGGATAAAGAGTTATGACTGTTTTAAAATTGTGTCTTATTTTACAGAAAAATCAGGCGAGACTATTTTTATAGGGTTGTTTCTTTCATGAATTTGTACAAGTTAAACTAAGTATTTTCAGAAGAAACTGGATATAGTGATTGGTCACCATGTTACCTTCGATTCGGCGCAAGAAACACCTTATTTGGGGTTATGGTTTGAGAGTTATAAGCCATGCAAGTGAGAGAAAAAAAAGAGTTGAAAGAAAGAAATATTAATTGAATCTTCTGGAAATATGACTAAGTATGGAAGTCTATTATTGTGATATGCATGACTTCGTGATCTTATGTTCCCAACATTGTAATCTTGTATGATGTGATTTTTATTGATATTGAAAGCTTCTTTCCAGTAAAGATTCCCTAGGGTGAGTTGGGGAGGACTAGAAGTATAACTTCCCTTCTCGATAAAGATTCCCGAAGGTGAGCTGGGGAGGAGATTATGCCTGATGTGATTATTGTACACTTGAAGGATTCTTTCCAGTAAAGATTCCCTAGGGTGAGCTGGGAGGATCAGAAGTATAGCTTCCCTTCCCGGTAAAGATTCCTACGGGTGAGCTGGGAGCGCCAGGAGTGGTTTTCCTCCCCGGTAAAGATTCCTGAAGCTGAGCTGGGAGAGGAGATTTGTGGGTGAATAATTATTACTGACTTGTACATTGAAGGTATTGTAAGATGGTTTCATAATATGCTTATTGTGTCTATACTATGATTGTACTTAGAACATTGCGAGGTTGCTTTGAATTGTAAGGCGAGGTTCTCACTCAGCCCCGGATGGTAGGGCTGACTCTTTTTATCTAACATGTTTCAGGAAAGCATGAAAAAGGGAAAGCTTAGCAACATGGCTAGCGATCGTCCCGCAACCTCACTGTTTCACCAATTCATTGCTTCGGATTTGGTGAATGTCATCCTTAAATGAGTCTGTCTGAGGGACTATGTTTTGTTATCTCGGGGAATTGCCCACATGAGTTTGTTTTCTTTTAGTTTCTAATTTCTCGTTCTATATCTGAAACTTCCATTGAGTCTAGATAGAAAATGTGGTTGCACGAGTATGAGCTCGCGCGTTCACTAAAGTAATACAAAGATGGAGTTAACATGATTATATTATTTCCGCACTTAGATACATGCTTAATTTAGAAAGAAAAGATTTTTAATGGTTCGCCTGGGAAGGGATAGTTGCCCAAGTGCCATTACGCCCTAAGGGGAGACTTGAGATAAGTTGTAGCACGACAAGTTGGTATTAGAGCCCAACCAGGTTAGGAGATTCTAGGAAATTTCTTTGAGTTGGGTGTTGAACGGTTACTTATTGCGACGGTGTGCGCGCCATCTTAGTAATAAGGGAACGGGATAACATCCTAAATAGTTTCGCTTCTTTCATACTCTCCTCGTGCCTATCTTGAGTCTTCTCAAAGACTTGGTTCTCGTACTACCTCATTCAAAGGATTTTGGATGAGGATTGTGCAACGGTAAACTAACTAACAATTATTTTTGTAGATATGGTTACAATACGAGTTCCAACAAAGAGGGAAGTGCTCATAGAAACGAAAAGGATAATGTGAGCTCAAGAGGAGTTCATGGACCGTAGGATGGACTCAGGATATGATTTTGGTGTGTATATGGATCACACAATCACACGTTGTATTGATTTGCTTAGGGTTAGACGGAAGAGGCGTTCATTTGACCCTACCTTTTTCAATTATTCAATTGGAGTCATACTACAAATAATAGTCAACTCCATCCCGGGAGAGTTCCACTCCTCGTTTAGAAGAGAAAAGAAGCTATGAGGGGATAGTAAAGAAGGCTCCTTGCTCAAATTTCTACGTCAAGTGAAGAAAGTCTGGAAAATGAAGGAAAGAATGGACAATAGGGAAAGGGAGTCAAGGAACACGGTTCACAAGGTGTTGAATGCCAAACTGCGGAATATGCGAGTCACGCGGTTAAGCTCTTTAACACGTGCTATGGTAAATGCAAGTTTGAGTTGTAGATCCATAATGGGCGACGGAGAATTATCTGATAAGATTAGTATAATTTATGTTATTTTAGAATATGAAGGAATGAAGTATTATGAATGCAAGAAGGAAATAATATCGTTATTGTTTTTATTTTGTTTTCTCTTATGGTGTTGCATGCTTATGAAGTATAAGAAAATTTTGGCGAGTTAAAATAGACATATTGTCCTCTAAAATATGGGTGCACTTATCTTTATAGAAAATGGTAGACTAACAAGTACTGATGGTGCGAAAGTCGATCAGAACTACCCGGGGAAGAGCGAGGGGACAATGTCAACCCCCAAGAGTTCTGGCACAGGAACTGGGGGCTCACCAAGAGGTTCACCATGAAGCTCATATACCTCCGGTTGAAAGATAAGTATCTCAAGATAGCGTGGAAAATGTTGAAGAAAATGAGCGTCAAACGGCCTAGGAAACAGTGGGACAAAAGTTAGATAGACTCATATAGTTGATAACAGTTGTAGCCCCACACCTGGTTTAGCCTACACCTAGTGTCTCAGTGATGGACTCGATCCAGAACTCGCCGGCCCAGGAACCAGTTCTAACTGTACCACTGGCCGAAAAAGTAGGAGCTCAGTCGGTACCGGATAGACTATGGGCGAATTTTATGAGGAGAAGGGAACCTATCTTCACTGGAAAGGACTCCATGTCCGACCCTATAGTGTTTCTCGATGAGGTAGAAGACCTACTATTTACCCTGGGATGTGTAAAGACGCATGGCATCAATTTGGTAGGCGCACGTCTAGTGGACGACGCTGGGGTGTGGTGGAGAAATTTTAAAAGAAATCGCCCCCCGATGTCATCACCAATGACATGGGGGGAGTTCAGATCTGCATTCATTGAAAAGTACATGCCTAACACCAGAAAAGATTAGCTCAGACGTGAGTTTGAACAGTTGAAACAAGGAGACCGCAGTGTGCAAGAATACAATACACAGTTTGTGCAATTGTCGGCAGACAATGCACACATTATTCCTACGGAAAGGGAAAAGGTCAAAAGATTTGTTGAGGGTTTGAATCCAAACATGGAAGAGAAGGTTGTAGCATTATCCAATGATCAGACTTACCTTTAGATCGTTGATATGGAAACGAGTGTAGAAAGTTTTGCTAAAGCAAAAAGAGAGTATTCACAGAAAAGGTTTCGATCATCCGAATCCTTTAATCAGAATCAAAACCAGAGGCAAAAGGTAGTAGGGTTCTTCAAAGCCGAGCCAATCAGTAGACCAATCTCATCGCGGGCCCTAAGGACATAAATGGTTCAATCATCAAGGTAGCAATGTCAAGGCCACCAACCCTAATGCGGAAGGTGACAAACCGGTCTGTAAGGTCTGTCAAAAGAAACATTTTGAGGAATGCAGGTTCTCACAAAGAGGTTGTTATAATTGTGGGGAATCAGGCTACTATATCAAAGATTGCAAGAAGAAAACCCAAACCTAGGTTTCTTATGGGAGGTCAGAAGCAACCATAGCTGCCCATAAGGGAAATCAGGGCAACCAGTCACGACAGAGTCAGGGAGGTCAACAGTCCAACAATCCTAATTGGCTCTATGCTTTACCCTAGAGGAATGAGGCGGAGACATCTAATGTGGTGGTCACAGCTATTTTGTTGGTCTCAAGTATTCCTGCACTTGTATTATATGATCCCGGTTCTATATTTTCGTATGTGTCAATCGATTTTGCTAAGAATATGCATGTAGAACCTTCTTGTTTAAGTGAACCCTTTGAGGTCATGACACCAGTGGGGGCCTTGGTTTGGGCCTTTCGAGTATTTAACAATTTCCCGTTAGAGGTAAACGGTAGATGAACAATAGCAGACTTAGTATTACTTGATATGGTAGACTTTGACATTATTTTGGGGATGGATTGGCTGTCAGCATGGTATGCCACATTGGATTGTCGGCAAAAGGTTGTAAAATTATATTTTCCCAGAGAACCAGAAGTGTTTATAAATGGTAGTATTAGGACATCCTCGGGTCGGCTTATTTCCTACCTTAGGGCTCAAAAGTTACTAAGGAGTCAAAAAGTGGAATACTCTTACCTGGATAATATAGTAAATACCCAAAAAGAGTCCCTAAAGATAATATTATCCCTATTGTTCACAATTTTTCGGAGGTTTTCCCTGAGGATCTTCTAGGCCTTCCTCCAGACAGGGAAGTGGAGTTCGTCATAGAGTTAATTCCAGGTAAAAGACCAATCTACATTCCTCCATATCGAATGGCCCCAGCTGAACTGAGAGAGTTAAAAGAACAATTGAAATATCTTCTGAATAAGGGCTTTATAAGGCCTAGTGTTTCCCCCTGGGGCGCACCAGTCCTTTTTGTGAAGAATAAATACAGTTCACTACGAATGCGCATCGATTATTGACAACTCAATAAGGTCACGATCAAGAACCAGTACCCATTACCAAGAATCGATGATCTTTTTTACCAACTTCAAGGAGCTAGTTATTTTTCCAATATTAACCTTCGTTCGGGATATCATCAGCTGAAAATAAATCCTCATGATATACCCAAAACATCCTTTAGGACCCGATATGGCCATTATGAGTTCTTCGTCATGTATTTCGAGTTAACCAATGCCCCAACAACTTTTATGGATCTCATGAACAGAGTCTTCAAACCATTCGTTGATTTGTTCGTGATTGTATTCATCGATGATATTCTAATTTATAGCAAGAGTGCTAAAGAATATGAAGAGCATCTAAGGGTAGTTCTTCAAATCTTAAGACAGGAGAAACTTTATGCTAAATTTTCAAAGTGTAAATTTTGGTTGGAAAATGTGGCTTTCTTGAGCCATGTTGTGTCAAGGGATAGAGTCATGGTAGACCCCCAAAAGATAGAAACAGTGAAGATCTAGCCAAGACCTACCACTCCGACAGAAATTAGGAGTTTCTTGGGTTTGGCTGGGTATTATAGAAGATTCAACGAGGAAAACATTCACAGTTTACATTAGGGGACAATGATGGTACCCTTTGGTATAAGGGTAGGTTATGTGTTCCTAAGGTGAGGAAACTAAGAAGGAAGATTTTGAATGAGGGTCACAACACTAGGTATTCCATTCATCCAGGATCAACAAAAATGTATCAGGATCTCAAGGCAAAGTACTGGTGGGACGGAATGAAGAGAGATGTTGTAGAGTTTGTTGGGAGATGTCTTACGTGTCAATAAGTAAAAGTCGGACATCAAAAACCCGATGGATTACTTTAGGACATTGGTATCCCCATGTGGAAATGGGAGGTGATTCTTATGGATTTTGTGACTGGCCTACCGAAAACTCGAGAAGGTTATGATTCTATCTGGGTGATTGTAGATCGTCTTACAAAGTTAGCCCATTTCCTACCGGTCAAGACTATGTATCGGGCGCCGCAGTATGCGCAAATTTATTTAAAAGAAATAGTGAGGTTGCACGGGATTCCATTACAAATTATTTCGAATAGGGGTTCCCATTTCACCTCACACTTTTGGCAAAGTTTTCAGCAGGGCCTCAGGACAAAGGTTAAGTTGAGCACGGATTTCCATCTGCAAACAGATGGACAAAATGAACGAACAATTCAAACATTGGAGGACATGTTGCGATCTTGTGTATTGGACTTTCGGGGCAACTGGTTGGACCATCTATATCTAATTGAGTTCGCCTACAACAACAGTTTCCATGCTAGTATACAGATGGCTCCGTTCGAAGCATTGTATGTGCGAAAATGTAGATCTCCACTTGGGTGGTTCAAGGTGAACGAGGTGCAACTGTTCGGACCCGAAGTCATTCAAGAAACGAATGACAAAGTGCAAATAATTAGGGAGCGGATCAAAGCAGCTCATAGTCTCCATAATTCTTATGCAGATCATCACAAAAGAGATCTCAAATTTTAAGAAGGGGAGAAAGTGTTTTTAAAAGTCTCTCCAATGAAGGGGGTAATGCAATTTGGCAAGAAAGTGAAGTTTAACCCAAGGTTATTGGACCACATGAGATCTTACTAAGAGTGGGGAATGTGGCTTACGAACTAGCACTTCCACAAGAATTAGAAGCGGTGCATCCGATATTCCATGTGTCAATGTTATGAAAATACTTGCACGATCTCATCCGACCCCAAGAGGTAGTCTTGAACGAAGAGCTTTAATATGAAGAAATTCCGGTGGAAATACTTGATAGACAGATTAAACGCCTTAGGAATAAAGCTATTGCTTCCGTGAAAGTCCTATGGAAAAATCACTCCACAGAAGAAGCAAACTGGGAAGTCGAAGAAGCGATGAAAGTCAAATATCCATTCCTATTTGAGTAAGGTAATAAGATGTGTTAAGTTGTGTTTCATGTGTGTGCCATTTGTGTGTCTATGTGCATGTGTTATGACCTTATTCACATTTGAGGACGAATGTTGCTTAAGGATGGGAGAATGTAAAGTCCTGGATGTTTAAAAAAAAATTAAAAACACTCTCTTATTTGAACAAGAAGAGATATATCTAACTTAGACTTCTACTAGACTTGGATATCCCTCTAGGTCTTCCTTACTTAGGAAGTTTTTAAGACTCAAACACTCAACTTTTCACTATATCTTCAAAAGCCAAAAACTTCAAAGGAAAACCTCTCCTCTCCCCTCACCTTCTTGGACAAAAATTGCCTTTTTGGTGAAATTTTTGTCTCTTTTTTTTTTGGTTTGCCAAGAGCAAGGTTGGGAAAAGATCAAGTGTGCAATAAGGAGAATAGTGGCAATGTAATAAAAATTGTGATGAAATAAAGGTGAGTTCTCTCACTCACAAATTCTTAGTAAAATTCTTTGGTTTGAGTTACAATGCATGTTAAAATATAACATGGATGTTGGAAGAGAAATCATGAAAAAAAAAGGTATAGTATAACTTGTGGTGAATTATTTATATAGTATTATCTTGTAACAAGTTTGAGTCATAGTGATTGCGGATTATTTTCGATGAGTTATCCTTGTTAGAATGGGACAAAAAAATTGGGGTTGTATATCTCTATTTCACGGTCTGATTGAGTCCAAACGAGGCCAAAATCGACATACGGTTTGAGAGTTATCGTTGTCTAAAGATTTTTCCTTGGATCAATTGAAATCTGAAATGGCAGAATGTATAATAAAAAAACTGTACAATCCAGTAACGAATCTGAAAGTTGGTGATAAACAAAAGTTCTAGTTTTCTCTGTTCTTGATGAGTTGAGACCTTACGGACATCCATTCCACTTACGGATAAAGAGTTATGACTGGTTTAAGATTGTGTCTTATTTTACAAAAAAAATCAGGCGAGACTGTTTTCATAGGGTTGTTTCTTTTGTAAATTTGTACTAGTTAAACTAAGTACTTTCAGAAGAAACTGGATATAGTGATAGGTCACCGTGTTACTTTCGATTTGGCGCAAGAAACACCTTATTTGGGGTTACTGTTTGAGAGTTATAACCCATGCAAGTGAGAAAAAAATGAATTGAAAGAAAGAAATATTAATTGAATCTTCTAGATATATGACTAAGTATGAAAGTTTATTATTGTGATGTGCATGACTTCGTGATCTTATGTTCCCAGCATTGTAATCATGTATGATGTGATTTTTGTTGACATTGAAAGCTTCTTTCAGGTAAAAATTCCCTAGGGTGAGCTGGGGAGGACTAGTAGTATAACTTCCCTTCTCGGTAAAGATTCCCGAAGGTGAGCTGGGGAGGAGATTATGTCTGATGTGATTATTATATACTTGAAGGCTTCTTTCAAGTAAAGATTCCCTAGGGTGAGTTGGGAGGATCAGAAGTATATCTTCCCTTACCAGTAAAGATTCCTATGGGTGAGCCGGGAGGGCCAGGAGTGGTTTTCCTTCCCAGTAAAGATTCCCGTAAGTGAGCTGGGGGAGGAGATTTGTGGGTGAATAATTATTATTGGTTTGTACATTGAAGGTGTTGTAAGATGGTTTCATAACGTGCTTATTGTGTTTATAGTATGATTGTACTTAGAACATTGCGAGGTTGCTTTGAATTGTAAGGTGAGGTTCTCACTCATCCCCTGATGGTAGGGCTGACTCTTTTTATCTAACATGTTTCAAGAAATCATGACAAAGGGAAAGCTCAGCAACATGGCTAGCGATCGTCCCGCAGCCTCAATGTTCCACCAATCCATTTCTTCGGATTTGGTGAATGTCATCCTTGAATGAGTCTGTCTGAGGGACTAAGTTTTGTTATCTCGGGGAATGCCCCACATGAGATTATTTTCTTTTAGCTTCTAATTTGTCATTCTATATCTGAAACTTCCATCGAGTCTAGATAGAAATTATGGTTGCACGAGTATGGCTCGCGCGTTCATTAAAGAAATACAAAGATGGAGCTAACATGATTATATTATTTCCGCACTTATATACATGCTTAATTTAGAAAGAAAATATTTTTAATGGTTCGCCTAGAAGGGATAGTTGCCCAAGTGCCATTACGCCCTAAGGGGAGACTTGAGAAAAGTTGGGGCGCGACAAGTTGGTATCATAGCCTAATCAGGTTAGGAGATTCTAGGAAATTTCTTTGAGTTGGGTGTTGAATGGTTACTTATTGCGGCGGTACGCGCGCCACCTTAGTAATAAGTGAATGGGGTAATATCCTAAATAGTTTCACTTCTTTCATACTTTCCTTGTGTCTATCTTGAGTCTTGTCAAAGACTTGGTTCTCGTACTAAGGATTATGGAAGGGGATTGTGCAACGGTAAACTAACTAACTGTTATTTTGTAGATATGGTTACAATATGAGTTTCAACCTAGAGGGAAGTGCTCATAGAAACGAAAAGGATAATGTGAGATCATAAGGAGTTCATGGACCTTAGGATGGACTCAGAAGCTGTATATGGACGGTGCGGGTCCCTCATGGGTCACTATTCATAGAACTTGAACGTGTGTATACCAGGCTGTGAAAAGGTACCTTGTGTTTGCATCCATATCATACATTCATTTTATACATTGATTACTTGTTGATTGGTAACGTGGTTTGGACTGGTTATTGGAACTTGGTGACTTTATGATTGATGGATCTTGTTGATTAACTCCATATTATTTGGAATGTTGGTTATTGAACTCTTATGTGAACAATGTGACTTATGTGATTCATTGAACTACTTAGAATAGGATCTACTTGAGAGTCAACTTGATGTTTATTTCTATTACATATATTCCGTCGTTGTCGGCCTTTGATGCCTACGGGGGTACGTTTTGTATTCATGCTACACTTGTTGCATTATTTTTGGATGCAGATAAATCGCCATCTACCTGTTCAGGACTTCGTGGCTGAATCTGAGTTGGAGGATTTCCTGAGTTGGATGAGCATGCCTTCATTCAACATGCCCTGGATGCCTTTCTCTTATTTCTTGTCTTTACTTGTGATCGAAATACATATTCAGACATTTAGACTTATTGTTTATGCTTTTCTAATGCTCTTGTAATATTGACCACATTTTGGGGTTTTATAATAACTTTATTATCAATCTTGTTTTCATAACTATGTTATGATGAGACAACCTTTATAATTTCTTATGTTAATTTTGCTATTTCTTATTTCTATATGTTATTATTGGGATGTGTTCGCCTATCGGTGGGGAAAGTGTAAGTTCCACCACGACGCCTGAAAGGGGTCGTGACAGAAATATGTGTCATAATTTTTTTCTATCAAAACAAATTTATAGGATGTTAAAGAATATGAAAAGATGAAAGAATCATGAAAGGATGTTTGATTAGTTAAGATTGATTTTCTTTATAAAAATTACTATATTAATATAAAATTATATTTTGATTTTCTCACGGATCACGCGAAGCGCGGACAAGTATACTAGTATATAGAATATTGCAGATTCCAGTAGTTGTGGATGATATTGTGGCGTATAATGTGTTTTGGGTCAATCTTATCTCTAAAACATATTTGATTCTTGTGGAAATTGTTATATAAACTATTTTGATAGAATAAAATTAACTAGAAGAGATAAATATTTAACAAAGGTGAATAGTCAAATTATATATTTTTTACATTAATGATAAATAGGTTAAAACATTATTTTAAAGGAATTAAAATGAGGAAAATAAGCATAATATCTTGAACTATATGAGAGACCAGTATTACCAACGGAAACCTGAAAGGAGGTATGAAATTTTTCAAAAATAACTATAGTTATTACTGTGTAACACACATGATTTTACGAGATTATACTTAATCTAATTTAATATTCTAGAGTACATAACGAACATCCAGAGAGTGATCATCTAGCTTAGTATACTAACAACGAACTGGGACCTTCGTTCCTCACTCATATCTAAAGGAAATTTAACAAGAAATTGGAACACATGCAACTACCATCTTTATATAATATATACTATTTATCAAATAGATGGAGCAGTCTTCTAGTATAATAAGTAATAACCAGCTGGGACCTACTGTTCAAGTATACTAACAACCTGTAACCTTTGTTCGTCACTCAAATGTAAAGGAAATTCGACAAGAAACTGTAGCACAAGGTCTCCTCTTGTAATTTCATCTTTAGGTTTAGGCATTTCATCATCAAATGACATAGTGATTTCCTCTCCACCCAAAAGAGGTACAGTGATTTTACACCCTGTGAGAGCTTGGACTAGAGGTACTTCAACTCCAAGCACTAAGTCGTCTCCTTCTCTTTTAAACAGTGGATGCGTTTTCTCATCAATTGAGAATATTATATCTGCTCCAATGGTGCCTGCTCTCTCCTCCCCCTTACCTTCAAATGTAATTTTTGTTCCTCTCTTCCATCCTGGCTTCACCTTTATTTGTTACAACTTCCTCTTCTTTAACAATTAGCCTGTCATGTCACACAATATATATATATATATATGAACGAATGAACTACTCCCTTCCTATCCTCAGGAAACATAAAAGGAAAAAAAGAAAAGAATACCCTGTGGTTGCGACGACATCTCTTGTAATCATGACTTTCTTGACGCATCCACTGCACAATTCCTCAAGGGTACATTCCAGCTTCTTTTCGACTGGTTGAGGCTTTCTCCTGGAAGTAGACTGGGAAAATATGATAGGCTTGCTCGCTATTCTGGAAGGGTTATCTGATACTGGGGTGCCAGTGGTGGTGGGAGTGCTTGCTCCACTCATCGAAAAACATGGCATGGGGGTGTAAAAATCTACCGTTGGGCTGATCCAACTCGTTGTCCTTGAAAGGAGTGTTGGGCTTGAAATTTGTAACTCATCATCCTCCTCATCTTTTTTTCTCGGTGTTTTTGCCGCATCACTTTTCAGTAAGTTTGCTTCCTCTCTTTTTCTTGCTAAGAACCTGAAAAATCTAAATTAGTATAATTGAAAATTCTAACATTATGGTATACCTTTTAGGCGAAGATAATGTGATCCCTTTAGGATGTACTTAAGGAATAAAATGAAATGTTTTCAACACTATTTATGAACTTTTCAACTCTTTTTAAAATCAATAGGCTTTGTTTTTTGTTATGATTTAGTTCATAAATTTATCTAAATATTATGCGCACAATAGCATGAGATATGTCAAACTTTTCTGCATGGATTGAAAAATATATAAGACATGACAAGTTACGTACATACCCTATATGCCTCATTGATGGATCGGAACTTGTCTACAGCTTCAGCTTGATTGGATCTGTTTCTATCAGGATGCCATTTCTTGACAAGATGTTTGTAAGCTTTGCAAATGTCTGAGGGATGCTGATTTTGAGATTCCTAGAATTCCATAATATTTTGAGCCAGACATCGGTGACTTGGTAGATTCTCCCACGTGACAGACGATTTCTACAAGTTTTTGTTGGAAATTTATCTTTGGTGGGGAGGTGCGTCCATCCATATTTAATGACTTAAACACTAGGGTTCCGCATGTTTGAGGCTTTGTCTCTTCACACGTGTACAATCTACTAAGTGAGTAGATGACTATAGGGCTAAAGATCGTCAAATTTCGTTGAGAAATGAAAGAGATATTGGTCCACGAAGTAAGGTGTTTGAGGCATAGAAATGTGGTGTGGGATAAATCTACCACATCGGTAGGAAAAGGAAGAATTGTTCTCTTTATATGTCTCAAAATTGGCTAAGGGTTTGGGACCCCAAGGGTTAACCCATGTGTTTGAAGGAGAGAAGACCTAGATGTGCTTTGGTTCGAGGCTAAGCCCACACGCGCACCGCCGCCCGCCCGCCCGTCCCGTCCAGTCGTGGGCCTTGGGCTTTTTCTGATAGACCCCCAAATTGTTAATATTTACAGTTTGGTCCCTGGAGTTTCTGGAAAGATGAAATTGGAAACGACGGAAGGTAGAAAGTTTTTGCCTACCGTTTGGGTTGGTTTTTGGAATGTTGCACATTAAATCGGTCATTACTTGGCTGATTAACTTCCTCACTAATGGCCTTAATCAGCCATTACTTGGTTGTGGACATAAACTGTCATTACTTGGCAGTTGAAGAGTCCCTCCCCTTATGCTATATATTGGAGCCTTTTGGCTCAATTGTAGAAAAAAAAACAAGATAATACACAGAGAAAAACATAAGAAAGTACAACTGAAATTCTGTCCAAAAACGTGTGGACAAACAGAAAACTCTTCCTTCCTTTTCCATTCTTCAACAAGTCGTTTCGTATTTGTTTTCTTCGTCAGAATCAACCTATTTGCTTTGTTGTATTGATTAATTGTTGTTTTATCTTGGGAGACTATTATATGTTAACATAAAAGCATCTATACTGGGCAATCTTGTCTTAAAGACAGAGAGTCATCTCTCGACTCAACCCACAGTTGTAACAATCCAGATTTAGTGTTTCTTGATTTTCGGTTATCAAGATTCAAAACTCAACAAGCTTGCGGCAGTTCTGAACATTGGCTTGTTTGTTTATCATTTCCCGTACTGCTTTACATATCCAACAGTTTTTTATTAGAAGCTTAAAGTTGTGCAAGGAGGAGATAGAGAACGATGAAACAAGAGGAGATGTGGAGAGAGAGAAAGATGCCAGAGAGGGAGAAAGAATTGAAGAAGCAGACATTTTGTGGAAATTAATGTAAATAGAGAGGGGGATAGTATTCAAACAAGTGTGTGGCAAAGGAGGAAAATGAACGGGTAATTTTGTTTTACTAATGAAACATATAGGAGTATCTTTTAACCCATATGTCTATCTATATCTTCTTATACATACAATAATATAAAGTTTGTAACATAGATACGTTTCTTTGGTTAAGGAATTCATTTATCCCTTTTCTTTTTTTCTTTTATGTGTTATTTAAAACCCCAAAAATCACTTTTCTTTTCCTATTTTTAGTAGTTTCCACCCCTTTGCTTCCATTTATCTTTTCTTTATAAAAAATGTACTGTTATTTTTTTCGTGAAATAAAATATAGTTGAAAGAAAAATCGTAAAATGAAATCACTGAGTTTGTGATTCGTAGTGCTTTGGTGTTGTTTTACCATGTTAATTCGAATTGACATGAATCTTAATGACAATGAACAAGAATTGACAATTGGTAACTTAAGTAAATATAGAATACACATAATTTCACAAGATGATTTCTTTTTATGAATTATTTACTTTAAATATTCAGTTTAAATAAATCATATCTTGCTCATACCAATAAATAAATCACCACTCCAAAGTTAAACTAGTGCTTGTTGTTGCACTGGAGCCATTGCACCAGGTGCTAAAACATGGGTGTTTTGTATCCATTGAGCAAAAACGGGTTGTATTGTACAATGGTATTTGAAAACATATCTTGAGGATGCCCTAAATGGATTTTTTTTTCTTTTCAAAATCTCCATTTTTCTGATAATGTTTTTGAAAAATTCACTTCATTAATTTATTGAGACCACCTTTTCTTTTTCTATGATAGTATCAATCGGTACTTTCAAAGTTGGAAGAAGGAAGGAATCACTCAAAAGGAGGGAACAAACACATTTGGAGAGTTCAGCACAACGGAGAGTTGTATGCTGCTTTCGATAAGGATGAATCGCTCCCGAAAAGGAATCTATTGATTCTATCCCAATTGGTTGGACCGTAGGTGCGATTATTTACTTCACTGACAAGGTCGCTATTTCAAGTCCAAGATGGCGTAGCTGCGCCAGAGAAAAGAATAGAAGAAGCATCTGACTACTTCATGCATGCTCCAAGGTTTCTTACTTCCCGAACGGATCCTCCTACATCTATATATAAAAGTTGATTTATCAAAATATTAAAGAAAAGCACTTCAAATTGTTTATTAATCGCCAGAGATGGTTTAGAACCAATAGATCTTTCTGTTCTAATACTCTATCCCGAAGTTATCAATATCTATCAAATTGGTTCCTATCGAATGAAACGCTTGTTGGAAATTTGTCTTTGACGGGGAGGTGCTTCCACCCATATTTAATGAATTAAACACTAGTGTTCTGCATGTTGGAGGCTTTGTCTCTTCACATATGCATAATCTACTAAGTGAGTAGATGATCGTAGGGCCAAGAATCGTCAAATTTCGTTGAGAAATGAATGAGATATTGGTCCACGAAGTAAGGTGTTTGAGGCATGAAAATATGGTGTGGGACAAATCTACCACATCGGTGGGAAAAGGAAGAATTGCTCTCTTTATAAATCTCTAAAGTGGTAAAGGGTTTGGGACCCCAAGGGGTATCACATGTGTTTAAAGGAGAGAGGACCTAGATATGCTTGGGTTCGAGGCTAAGCCCACACGCGCGTCGCCGTCGCCGTCGCCTGCCCGTCCCGTCATGGGTCGTGGGCTGTGGGATGTGGGGACTTTCTGATATTATTTTTTTGGACCCCAAATTACTTAATATTTACAGTTTGGTCCCTAAAGTTTCTGGAAAGTTGATTTTGGGAGTGACGGAAGGCAGAAACTTTCTGCCTACCGTTTGGACTGTTTTTTGGAGCATTAACCAGCCATTACTTGGCTGCTAACTACTCCATAAACAGCCCTCCTTCAATGACCATAATCAGCCCTCCTTTAAGGCTATGAACATCCTCACTAATGGTATTAAACCTGCCATTAACAACCCTCTCTAATGCCATTAACAACCTTGTTTGGCAGTTGAAGAGTCCCTCCTCCATGCTATCTATTGATGCCTCATTTGGCTCAATAACGTGACTGAAAATTAGCACAAACAGACACGAAAAATACTACACAAAACTGTGACGAAAATCAGTACTCATACAATGACGAGCATACTCACATATACACAAGATATACACAACAGAGACACACTATATACACAGAGACAAAATAGAAGAGAAAACAGAAACTCTTCCTTCCTTTTCCATTTCTTCAGCAAGTCGATTCATATTTGTTTTCTTCGTCAGACTCAACCTATTTGCTTTGTAGTGTTGAGATTAAAGTATTGTTTTATCTTGGGAGATTATTGCCCATTAACGTAAAAGCATATATACGGGGTAATCTTGTCTTAAGGACAGAGTGCAATCACTCGACTCGACATACAGTTGTAACCATCCAGATTTAGTTGTTTCTTGATTTCAGGTTATCAAGATTCAAGACTCAACAAACTTCCGGCAGTTTTGAAGATTGGCCTATTTGTTCAACAAGATTCAATTTCTGAATATTGAATGTTTGTTCATCCTTTCGAACACTTGTAATATTTATTTACTTCTCGTACTGTTTTACTACAATAGCAACCAACAACGCTATTGGATCAAATGACAAATACATTGTTGAGTAAAAGATGTCTTTTCCAGAATGAAATGAAAATTAAATTCATGTAACAAGAGAACGATATAAATCTTTGTGTGATTTCTTCTTTTTCATTTAATTTGTGTGTAATTTTGTGCAAATTGAGCCACAATCTTACACAACAAATTCTTCACTGATATTGTAACAGTCCATTAATTGTACACTGGTGTTCAGTAAGATTTCTTAATATATTAAACTTTGTTTTCATATCTTGAATTCTCCTCCGATATGGGAGGTAAAAAAATACCTTGAATTCTAATTAAAAATCACTATATGTTTTTAACCAGATATTACAAGAAGTAGAATCAAAATGTCCAAATAATTGAGGGAAACATAACATTCATTATACATCATATGTATATATATGTGAGATACAAGTTATATTTCTCATATGGAAAAAGGGATGAGTATTGGGTTTCGATCCTTATTTGTAATTTTAATTTGTGTGGTAACTTTGTTGAAACTGTAAGGATCAAAAAGTGTGACGGTGTAGTCTCCAAGAAAACCATCAAATTTATAAAGTCCTTTGGAATTTGTTTTTCCATTTTTGTCAGGAGTTCTCCATTCTGCCATTAACTTGTCTACAACGTCTCCTGCTGGGGTATTGTTGAAATTGTCATCTATCAAGCACAAACCAGTGCAATTCAATCCTGGCTTCCATGGTGCCCACACTATCATTCCTTCCACTCCTGGATGTGAAAATGCCTCTCTCATGATTTCTTCCAAGTAAAGTGCCTGTTAATTAAGTAGAGCTAGCATATTAATTAATTGTATTTACAGAAGAACTTTAAGGGGAGAATTTGTAATCAATACATATATATATACCTGATTTGGATTGTTCTGAACATCCATTTCAGTTAGCCAAATGGGCATTTGGGTTTCACTGAGAAAATCAAAGACAGCTCGCATGTAAGGCATCAATGGTTTTCCCGAACCAAAATGAGCTTGTAGCCCAAATCCTACTATCAAGTTCTCATTGCCTGGATACGATTTGACCTCTCTCCACTTATTTATATACTTGTGTGGACATGCATTTACATCACCTCGAATTTCAAGGCTATTAAACTCATTCAGATATAATGTTGCATTAGGATCTATGATATGTGCTATATGATAAAACATGCCAGAAGCCTGTGGTCCAATCTTTTCTTCAAAAAAATTGAAGTGCAAGTTCTCATTCACAACGTCCCACTCAAAAATATCATTTGAGTATCGTGCCATGATAGAGGCCAGACGCCTCACTGATGTAGCCAAAAGCTCTTTGGGTGTCATATTGTGCAGCCATTGCTGATTTATTTTCGGTTTGTCCCACAGAACAGTGTGCCCTCGTATTGCTATTCCATTATTCTTAAAGAATTGGAACATGGCATCTGGTATTGTGTAGTTTTCTATGCCTTGCCTACTTTCTGTCCAGTACCACTTCATTTGATTCGTGAATACACTTGCAGTAAAACCCTTTTGAAGAAACCATTCTTGGTATTTCTTGTGCTGCAGGATGCTATCCGTAACAGCACAACCAATATTGAAATATGGTTTAGTAAACTTGATGTTTACTGCCACTCCCCGGATTGGTTGTTTTGTTAATTTGTTGGTTATTTCTAGCACAATTTTCCTCTTTCTTACCTGAAATATCAACCTTACATGTTGGACGTGCTCTAAATTCATAAGTAGCCAATGTTAGTAATTAAGTATATAATAGCTTACCCGTTTTATGGTTCTCTGTTGGTGTTCAAGCCATTCGGTTTTGTTGAACTCCTTCAACGAAACATTATCCACCCAAAAGTCAACGGTCTTATTGTAACACTGGACGATAATAACAAAAAAATATATTAGTACTAAGAGATGTCAACTTGTATGCAGAGGTGAAGCATCACTAAGAAATATTACTAATTCGTTCGCGTCTGATATAGATGTTGGATCATAACTTGATCCATTATAGAAGTCCAAACCCAAACCCAATTAAATTGGAGTTCAAATCCATAATCAAGGTCCAAAACTACAAGTCTTCTACCTAAAATCTTCTAGGGTGTGGTAATTATGCATGTGAATCATTTGGTAATTTAAAATATTGTTAGAAGGATTGAGAAGAATGGAGAAGAATAAGGTGTATGATTTTTGTAATTTTTTATTAGTTTATTTGTGTAGTGTAGGATTGTTCTTAAGTAGTATAAATATCCCTTCCCATTTTAGTTTAGGTATCAAGAAAAATTAAGAGCTTCCAAGTGAGTGAAGAAGAAAACTCTTATAAGAGTGAGTTGTAGTATCTTGTTGTTGAGTGAGAGTGCTCTTGTAATATTTATTTGAGTTTGAATAAAAGTTATTTGTGAGAGTGTTTCATTTCTAACATAGTGGTATCAGAGCCAGTTGGAAAGTATACACTATTGCAATCAAATCGAAGGTCTCGACAATAGGAATCTGACGCCGCCGTAATCTCCCCGATCGGAGTTTAGACGCGCCACCAGAAGAGTGCTGCTAGAAAATCGAGTTGAGCCGAGTTGACCAAGCCGCTTGACCGAGCCGTCCAAGCCGAGTTGACTGAGCCATCAAAGTCATTGACCAGGTGAGGGTTGACTTTGATCTTTGACTTTGACCGTTGACAGAAAATTGAAAATTTGACCAGGTCCTTCCCAAGGTCTTTCGGCGTTCCGGATTCATCCGCGCAATCGGATTTTGTAAATTCTCATTATATTGAAAGATATGGCAAATGATATGGCATCATTCCAAGTCTCGACACTCAGCAACTACAACTACGACAATTGGAGTATCAAAATGAAGGCACTTCTTGGATCACAAGATGTGTGAGATATCACAGAGAAAGGTTATAATGAGCCTGCGGATGATGCTACTTTTGCTGCTCTTACGCCAGATCAAAAGACAACTTTGAAGGATTCAAGAAATTGAGACAAGAAGGCCCTCTACCTCGTCTACCAAGCATTAGATGATGATGGCTTTGAAAGATTTCGAGTGCAAGCTCTGCCAAGGAAGCGTGGGAGAAGCTATAAACCTCTTACAAAGGATCCGAGCAAGTGAAGAAGGTATGTCTCCAAACATTAAGAGGTGAATTTGAATCCTTACACATCAAAGTATCTGAGTCGATTTCGGATTATTTCTCAAGAGTAGTAGATGTTTCTAATCAATTAAAAAGAAATGGTGAAAAGTTAGAAGATGTGAGGATAATAGAGAAGATACTCCGTTCATTGGATCCAAAATTTGAGCACATCGTTGTGACGATTGAAGAAACTAAAGACTTGGAAGAAATGACGATCGAGAAACTCCAAGGATCATTGCAAGCATACAAAGAGAAGCATAAGAAGAAGCAAGGGTTTACTGAGAAACTCATCAAGCTGCAACTCAAGAATATGCATGAAAGCCAAGGCAATGATAGAAACCAACGTGGCCGAGGACGAGGCAGAGGTAGAGACCATGGACGAGGTGGAAGTCGCGGTCGTGGACGAGGTTGGAATTACAACAACAACAATTCCAACAACAACTATGAGAAAAGAGAAAGCTCAACACGAGACCGTGGAAGAATCAATCCGAACTCAAGGTATGACAAATCTCAAGTTCGATGCTATAATTGTCAGAATTTTGGGCATTATGCTTCAAAATGTAGAGTTGCCAACAACAAAATTGAGGAGAAGGCCAACAACATGGAGGTGAAGATAGATAACAAAGAAACTCTTCTTCTAGCACGAAAGAAAACTGATAGTGTCCAAGCAAATTCCTAGTACCTTGACAGTGGTGCAAGCAATCACATGTGTGGAAAGAAAGACATGTTCGTGGAGCTAGATGAGACAGTAAGCGGAAATGTTTCATTTGGAGATAATTCCACAATAGCAGTGAAAGGGAGAGGTAACATCTTTATCCGTTTGAAAGATGGGAGACATCAGTTAATTTCCAATGTCTACTATGTGCCCAATATGAAAAGTAATATCTTGAGTTTAGGACAACTGTTAGAGAAAGGTTATGATATTCATATGAAGGATTATAATCTTTCTATAAAAGATGATAAGAATAACTTCATTGCTAAAGTGTTAATGCCAAAGAATAGAATGTTTCTGATATACATAAAAAACGATGTTGCAAAGTGCCTGAAAGTTTGCCACATAGATGCATCATGGCTTTGGCATCTTCGATTTGGGCATCTCAATTTTTTAGGTCTAGAGCTGCTATCTAAGGAGGAGATGGTGAAGGGATTACCTCGCATCAACCATCCTGACCAGCTTTGTGAAGGGTGTCTAGTCGGGAAGTAATTCAGGAAAAGTTTTCCAAAGGAGTCAGAGTCAAGAGCCAAGAAGCCACTCGAGCTCATCCATACTGACGTGTGTGGTCTGATCAAGCCTAGCTCTCTCGGTAATAGTAACTATTTTCTTCTCTTGATTAATGATTTTTCAAGAAAACCCTGGGTATATTTCTTGAAACAGAAGTTTTTAAAGTTTTCAAGAAGTTCAAAGATATAGTGGAGAGAGAAAGCGGTAGAAAGATCAAAGTTATGAGATCCGACCGAGGTGGAGAATTTACTTCCAGGGAGTTTCAAGAGTTCTGTGAAGCAAATGGAATTCGTCGACCAATGACAATTCCTAGATCCCCCCAGTAAAATGGTGTGGCAGAAAGAAAGAACAGAACAATCCTCGACAAGGCACGAAGCATGCTCAAAAGCAAAAAACTTCCCAAGGAGTTTTGGGCCGAAGCAGTAGCGTGTGCAGTCTACTAGTCAAATCGATCTCCAACAAGAAGTGTATGGTGAAAGACACTGCAAGAGGCATGGAGTGGAAGAAATCCTGGCATTTCCCACCTGAGAACCTTTGGAAGTATAGCCCATGTTCATGTACCAGACGAGAGAAGAACGAAGCTTGATGATAAAAGCGAAGCGAGAGCTTTATCTTCATCGGCTATGATGCTAATTCGAAGGGCTACAAGTTGTACAATCCATACAATAAGAAGATTGTGATTCGTCGAGATGTGGTATTCAACGAAGAAGGAGAATGGGATTTTAAATATCATGCAGATGACTTCAATTTCTTTCCTCAGTTTGAAGAAAATGATCAGATAATGAGGGAGCAACTAGGTGAACCTCAACAAGAGCTTGCAACTCCACCCACTTTACCAACATTAACCACTCATCACCTTCGTCATCGTCAAGTGGGAGTCAAAGTGAAAGAGTTTTGCAACGTACAAGAAGCCTTAGATATCTCTATGAGATAACTGAACGACAAGATAATCTTACATTATTTTATCTATTTTTCTTATTAACAGACAGCTTTCCGCGCCCCATCGATTGTAAACCAGTGAGCTTTCAAGATGCAGTACAAGAAAAGAAGTGGAGATATGCGATGGATGAAGAAATCAAGGCCATCGAGAAGAATGACACATGGGAACTTACTTCACTTCCCAAGGGACATAAGGCGATAGGTGTCAAATGGGTGTACAAAACAAATCAAAACGCTAAAGGATAGATTGAAAGGCACAAGGTGAGGCTAGTTGCTAAAGGCTATAGTCAAAAGGCTGGAATTGACTAAGATAAGGTATTTGCTCATGTTGCTCGATTGGAGACTATCATACTATTCACTTCTTCGGCAGCTCAAAACAAGTGAGAGATACAGCAGATGGATGTAAAGTCTGCCTTCCTAAATGGAGTTCTTGAAGAGGAAGTCTACATTCAGCAACCATCAGGCTACGAAGTCAAAGGCCATGAAGACAAGGTGTTGAAGTTGAAGAAGGATCTTTACGGTCTAAAACAAGCACCAAGGGCATGGAATAGCCGAATCGACAAGTACTTCCAAGAAATTTGCTTCAACAAATGTCCCTACGAGCACGCTCTATATATCAAGATCATCGATGGAGATATTTTGATCGTGCTCCTCTACGTGGACGATTTGATCTTCACCGGAAGCAACCCAAGCATGTTCAATAAATTCAAGGAAGTAATGAAAAAAGAATTCAAAATGACAGACATGGGGCTCATGGCGTACTATCTTGGCATTAAAGTTAAGCAACAAAAGGATGGAATTTTTATTTCACAAGAAAGCTATGCAAAGGAGATCCTGAAGAAGTTCAAGATAGAGAACTGTAAGCCGATAAGCACACCGATGGAATACGAAATCAAGATGTCCAAACATGAAGAAGGAGAAAGTGTAGATCCAATATTATTCTAAAGTTTGGTGGGAAGTCTTCGATAACTAACTTGCATGAGGCCCGATATTCTTCACGCAATTGGATTGGTTAGTCACTACATAGAATCTCCAACAACCACCCATTTTAAAGTCGCAAAGAGAATTCTTCGTTATCTAAAAGGTACAATTGACTTTGGCTTGTTCTATTCAATTTCTAATGATTACAAGCTTGTTGGATATAGCGATAGTGATTGGGGTGGAGACATAGATAATCGAAGAAGCACTACTGGATTCGTATTTTTCATGGGAGATACTGCTTTCACGTGGATGTCAAAGAAACAACTGATTGTCACATTGTCCACTTGTGAAGCGGAATATGTTGCTGCTACCTCATGCATTTGTCATGCAATTTGGCTTAGAAATCTATTGAAGGAGATAGACTTGATACAAGAAGAGCCTACCAAGGTTTGTGTCGACAACAAGTCAGACATTGCCTTAGCAAAGAATCCAGTATCCCATGATCGAAGCAAGCACATCGATATTCACTACCACTATATAAGGGAGTGTGTTGCAAGAAAGGATGTGCAAGTTGAATATGTGAAGTCACAAGATCAAGTTGCTGATATTTTTACCAAGCCACTGACAAGCGAAGACTTCATAAGATTAAGGAACTTACTAGGAATCACAAGATCAAGTTTAAGGGGGGGTGTTGGATCATAAAACTTGATCCATTATGGGAGCCCAAACCCAAACCCAATCAAATTGGAGTCCAAGTCCATAATCAAGGTCCAAAACTATAAGCCTTCTACCTATTATCTTCTAGGGTGTGGTAATTATGCATGTGAATCATTTGGTAATTTAAAATATTGTTAGAAGGATGGAGAAGAATGGAGAAGAATGAGGTGTATGATTATTGTAATTTTTTATTAGTTTATTTGTATGGTGTAGGATTGTTCTTAAGTAGTATAAATACCCCTCCCCATTTTAGTTTAAGTATCAAGAAAAATTAAGAGCTTCTAAGTGAGTGAAGAAGCAAAGTCTTATAAGAGTGAGTTGTAGTATCTTGTTGTTGAGTGAGAATGCTCTTGTAATATTTGTTTGAGTTTGAATAAAAGTTATTTGTGAGAGTGTTTCATTTCCAACAATAGAAACTTATGTCTTCAGGTGTGATATAGAAACTTATGTTTTAAGTCGCATGATAGTAAGAAATTTTTTTACTCAAAGTATAAAAGTTAAGACTGCTAAAAGAAATTTGTGAAATTAATGTCAGGCTAGCAAATGGATACGAAACTATTTTTAAATACAAATTAATGAACATGAAATACGTAAAAGAAGTAGATATGATTAAGGGCTTACTACGAAATACAGTTCAGTTAGAAGAGGACATTCTGGTTGAAAGCCTCCTTTAAGCATGGTCCAACAACCAGGAATGGCATTCCCGGAGGCAATAACCCTCTTTGAGTTTTCTTCAGTTTTTATTGCAACAGACACCGTTGTCTCACTTCCTTCACTAACTCGCACCCAAGCTTTGAAACAAAAAAAATTCAGAATAACCAACCAACCTGTATGCAAATTGTACAAGTTGTATGAAGTGTGAATTAAATACCTGAAAATGTATAATAATACCCTTTATCCATGAAAATTTCCTGGGAGAAAGTCTCATTATACTCGTTTCTATTATAGGCGACCATGAAGTTGTTTCTCGAGTGAAAGAAATAATCCCCTTGATTATTTTCATTGATTGAATAGATATATATACAAGTTACAAAACCTTCTTCTACCATAATTCTAACTATACAATTATGGTAAGTGTATATCCTAATATAGGTAACAAATATACTAAAATATACACACAATATACTTTCCTTAATATACAAGATTTGTTCACTGGTTTACTGCCCTAGCTCCCGTGATGGGTTGGACGTTGCTGGGCCAAGAGAGGCCCACTACCGAGAAGGTTTGCTGCCTTAGCTCCCGTGATGGGCTAGACGTCGCTGGGCCAAGAGGCCCACTGCCGAGAAGGCCAATTGCTGCACTGCTGCTTACTGCTGTATATCACTGATATACATGTGATTTATACTACTGTATATTCAGTGTATAAGGAAAGTATATTGCTCTATTTAACACACCCCGCAGTCATAGCGGGCGTTTTTCGAACGCTGAGACTGTCCCTAAAATCTTCAAAGAGAACTGCTGGTAGACCCTTTGTGAAGATGTCTGCAATTTGATAACGAGACGGGACATGGCATACTCGAACTTGACCCTTTGCAACCTTTTCACGGACAAAGTGAATGTCCATTTCGATATGCGCGGTGCGCTGGTGTTGAACCAGGTTACCTGAAAGGTAGATAGCACTAATGTTATCGCAATATACCAAGGTTGCCTTCTGAATAGGACAATGAAGCTCCAAAAGCAAATTACGTAGCCAACATGACTCGGAGACCACATTCGCTACCCCTCGATATTCTGCCTCTGTACTGGAGCGTGATAGAGTTGCTTGACGCTTTGCCGACCATGAGACCAAGTTGTTGCCAAGGAACATACAGTAGCCAGAAGTCGACCATCTGGTGTCGGGAAAACCATCCCAATCAACATCCGTGTAAGAGACAAGTGTGGATGTAGATGACGGATACAAGTGCATCCCATAGTCCAGTGTCCCCTGAATATATCGAATGATGTGTTTGATTGCATTCATGTGTTCAACTCTGGGATCATGCATGAATAAACACACCTGCTGAACCGCATATGTAATATCCGGTCTGGTGAAGGTAAGATACTGGAGGGCCCCTGCAAGACTGCGATAGCGGGTCGGGTCCTCGTATGGTGCACCTGCTGTGGCACTTAGCTTTGGGTTTGCATCAACTGGCGTGGAAGTGGACTTACAGGATGACATCCCCGCCCTCTCGATGATCTCAGCAGCATACTTCCGTTGAGACAGAAACAACCCACATGAATGACGTTTGACGGCAATCCCCAAAAAATAACTCAAAGGCCCTAAGTATTTCATAGCAAACTCAGAACTGAGCATGGTCATGATAGACTGGCGCAAGGCATCGGAAGAGGCAGTCAAGATGATATCATCTACGTACAATAGGATGTAGGCCAAGGATGAACCACTGCGGTAGATGAACAAGGAATTGTCTGACCTGCTGTGAGTGAACCCAATAGTGGAAACAAAGTCAGCAAATCTCGCGTACCAGGCCCTTGGAGACTGCTTAAGCCCATATAAGGACTTATTCAACAAGCATACATGATGAGGATGGTTTGGATCCCTGAAACCCAACGGCTGATGCATATAGATTGTTTCCTTGAGATCACCGTGTAGGAAAGCATTCTTGACATCTAACTGATGAATTGGCCAAGTCTTTGAAAGAGCCAAGCTAAGCACAGTGCGGATGGTAGCCGGTTTGACCACCGGACTAAACGTCTCACCACTATCAATTCCAACCTGCTGAGTCTTACCATCACCCACAAGTCGCGCCTTATGTCGAGCAAATGACCCATCTGAATTTTCCTTATGAGCAAAAATCCACATAGACCTGATAACATTAATACCATATGGACGGGGCACCAACTCCCACGTCTTATTATCAATAAGAGCATTATATTCATCAGTCATAGCAATTTTTCAACTAGGGTCATTTAATGCGGACACAGGATTGCGGGGCAAGGGGGATTTAGAGACATCCGAATGTAAATTAAAATGTCTTTTAGGTGTAAAAATACCCCGCTGACTACGAGTGACCGGTCTATGACTCGAGGAAGAATTGAGGGAATTTTGGGAATTTTCTGGGCTCGGAACGGACTGGCCAGCAGGCAGTGGGCCTGCTGGCCCAAAACGGTAAAGACTGGACTCGGTTTCTGGATCAGTTCCAGAATTGGGCTGGACTGGCCCAATTTCGAGGCGGTCGATGGCTGGAATTTACGGTGTGGCGTTCTTTGTGGGTCCAGTAGGCGGTGGGCGGTGGAGGATTTTGGGTACGGGAGATGTCCGAAAAATTCTGAATAATATACGGGGATATTTGGTCATCCAAAAAATTATACGACTTAGGCTCGGGAGTATGAACTTTCGTAAAAGGGAATTGGGTTTCATCAAAAATGACATGGCGATTAATTATGATTTTCTTGGAGGATAAATTAAAGCACTTATAACCACGATGATTCGATGGATAACCCAAAAATACACACGGGGTAGACCGAGCCTGAAGTTTGTTAATTGTGGTGGATGGGAATAACGGATAACACAAGCACCCAAAAATCCGAAGATGAGAATAAGAAGGGTTCTTATTATATAGGATTTTGAGGGGGGAAGAATATGTCAGACTTTTAGACGGAATTATGTTAAGAAGATATGTGGCCATTTGTAGAGCATTATGCCAAAAATATGGAGGTATGGAGGCATGAATTAAGAGAGTTTGGACAATGTTATTTATGGAACGAATTTTGCATTCGGCTTTCCCATTTTGTGAAGATGTATGAGGACACGAAAACCTAAAATTTATCCCATTATTAGCACAAAACTCCCGAAACTCCCTATTGTCATACTCTTTCCCATTATCACATTGAATATTTTTTATTTCTCTTTCGAATTGAGTACGAATGAACGCTCTAAATTTGATGAAGACGGAAAACACTTGTGATTTATTCGCAATTGGAAACGTCCACAAAAATCTAGAATAATCATCTAAAAAGAGAACATAATATCGATGACCCGACTAAGAACCGGAGACGTCCATAAGTCGCTATGAATAATATCAAAGGGCATAGAAGTATGAGAATTGGAATCTACAAATGGAAACTTACCAATTTTTCCTAATGAACAAGACTGACAAATTGGATTACGACTCGTACCCTTACAAGAAATAAAGTTATTTTTATCTAAAACTGATAAAATAGAAGATCCCGGATGACCCAGATGAGCATGCCACATGGAAGGAGAGATGGCTGCAAAAGCTGACGGTAAGGCTGGACTCGATGGACTGAAATCGGGCATGATAGGATACAGATCCCCCCTACTATTGTTGACACCCAATTTTGTCCCATCTTTTATGATTTTATTCGTAATTTTTAATATTTTTGACACTTTTAAAACAATTTTAAAATATAGGCATATATATCATTATTAGTATTATTATTTGTCATTTTGCATTTTTATATCATAATCATAGTTTTATCCATAATATTCTATGTTATTTATTTTAACAAAATTGCATCGCATTTCCATTTTTTATTTAAGCATTAAACATTTCGCAAATATTATATTTTTATTATTATCACATCGTTATGTTATTTTAAATAATTCACATCTTTTACAAAAAAACAAAAATAATTTTTTTTAATATTAAAACCCCCTTTTATATTTTTAAATTCATAACCCATTTTATTTTCTAACCCAAACAATTTTCACCCATCACCAAAACTAATTCGTCCAAATTTCCCCCAAACCCGCTTACCCACTCTACCACCCAACACCCCTTTTCCCTAACCAAAACCCATTCCCCTTATTCTCTTTCCCTTTATTTCCCCCCAATTCCCACAACCCACAACCAAAGCCCACTCCCCCAGGCCCAACCGGCCAACAGCCGAACCTGGCCCAACACCCCAAACCCAAACCCGCAGCCTAAAACCCGACCCACCGCCCAGCCGACCCATCCCTTTTAATTCCCCTAAAACCCTAAACAAAACAAAAAAAAATTCAAACCCTATTCTCCCAAATCGGCGCCGCGACCCCACACCTCCATACCGGCGACCCCACGTCGCCGGTCACCTCACCCCTGCCATCACCAACCCTCACCAACCCCCCTCTGTTGCGCTGACACCACAAAATCCGCAACCCGTACCCCTAAAATCCGCTTCCAAAGTTCAGATTTCTTTTGCCTTTAATTCAAATTTCAAACTCGTTCATGGGGGGGAAATCCACCTATAAATATCCCCCTTGTTCTTCATTTTTTGGGGGGTCCGAAAATCTGTCTTTGAAGGAGATTTTTAGTGTTTTTTGGGTCGATTTTAAGTCCGAAAATTTATGTTTATGAGTCCAAAATTTTCTTAAAGGTTTTGCTTTGTACTTTGTTTGTGTTCTTCACTATTGGGAAGATTCCGGATTTCAAAAATCCAAAATCTACTTAAGAGTGTTTTTTCTTGCATATGTTCTTCAACTTAAAGGTTCAAAATATAGGTCAAAATTATTGGTTTGTGGTGTTAAAAATCTTGAATTTTTGCTCTTTCCAACTGTTTTTGGTTCCGGGTCGGGTCGGACATCAGAAACAAAAAAAAAAGTAAAAAGCAGCATTCCAAAATCAGAAATTCAGCGTCCAAAATCAGAATTCCGAAATCGCAAAAATTAGAATTCCGATATAACGTCTCCGAGCGGATTCGACGATTCGAAACACGCCTCGCTGCCCGGAGAAGGTCAGTAAACTCGAATTCCTATCAAATTTTATTTTTTGTGTGTTTGCTTTTAATTAATCGTCTGTTAGTCACATTTGGTTGGCATCACTGTCTGTTTAAGCATATTCTGGCTAATTTAAGTTTAGTTTGTTCATTAAGTTGTCAATTAAGTGTATGTTTAATATGATATACTGAAATATGCTTGCAACTAGTTCAGTAGGTATTAGTTGTTTGTTAGCTGAAGAATGCTAGTTACTTAACTTACAACCTGTTTAACCATCTTAGCCGCATTGTGCTTGGCTTTAAAGTGTCATTATGCCTAATGTATAACGTGATCATGGTCCTATGTGTTTAAGATTAACCTAAATGATTCTGCTATTTAAAATGTTACATTTTGAATGATTATTTGACCATCTCAATGTCTCATATGTTTTCTGAATTGGTCACACTTGCCTTGTTTTGTTTAGATTTTGGAATGCATCCATGTTAGATTTATACACCTCCTAAGTCATCTTGTGTCATGCCCTATCTATTGAGTTGTCTAGATGGTGTTTCATTAGCATTTTTTGCACCATTTGAAACTAGCATGTGTCGTGTTAAGTTATAGCATTTGTTTGCATTTCATACTTTAACTTATAATATTGTTTCATGTAGTAAACATGTATAAGGAATAGTCTGATGTTAAAACTGCTCAAGTAGAAATGGTTTAATAAGTGATTTGAACATGTCTCACTTAGGAAAAAGAAATGTCCTTGCCTCTTGTTAAGTTGTGCAACCATATCCACAATGTCTACCTATGTGTATGTGTTATTCTCCTTGTTTTGGATCTGTCCATAAGAGAATTCCTATTCTTTTTTTTACAAGCTGATTAAGTCTGGTGTGTTATAAATGGTCCACTCCGGCTATGTTGGTATTCTCTAGTTCCCCTAAATGGTTATTTGGCTCATCCTTTTCATCCTATTAATGCCTACTGAATTAGTCATGCATTTCCCCTATATGATTAGGTGTTAAGTTCCTCCATAGCATCATGAAAAGTCTTTTAAGTTATCTTATATCATGCTATATTTACTAACTTGCTGAATGATATCTGTATTAACATATTGTGCGTATTTGAACTAGTTTGTGGCGTGTTATATTACTGCCCATGTCTGCATTCTATGTTATGGCCGAATGTTTTCTTTCATAGTTGCCTTGTCAGAACTGTCCTATTATCTTGTTATGCCGGTTGAAAGCGAAGACAAGCTTCGGGTTGGGTTTAGCCTTCTTCGATAGCCTGTCATGCCTAAGGTTCAAGAAGCCTTTTGAATCTTGTTGCGGCATCGGAAATGAATGGTGGTAGCCCCCTTTGTCTTCTTATTTTTCAAATTTAAGGTGTAGTTTGATTAGTCTTTAAGTTTACCTTTCTCTTATGTCTTTGCTCTCTGATAACTACTCTAACGATTAACTACTAAGTTTCTGCTAAGTTGCTAGATTGTTAAAGTTAGGTAAACTCCGTCATCTTTCTTTTCTCTGTATGACTTGGGGGAGTTTCAAATGTGAAATGGTCTTAAGTCATTTGTTGAAGAAGATGTTGCACCTCAAAGGGCTATTCGGCTGTATTTTTTGGATTAAACAGCTGTTGTTTTTCTAGTCAAATTTAAGCCAGCTTGATGCTATGTTGTTTACACAAAACCACTATACATAATCTTGAGTATTCTGAGGCTACAATGATATGGTTCAAGGGTTGTATCCTGATATGTTGCTATGCTTTGGTATTTATATTAAGACTTTTGGAGAAGTGTGATGACACACTTTGAAGAAGCTGTTTGTTTTGATTGAGCTGCTACTTTCCAAAATGAGCAATTGCCATCTGCATTCGAGACTATAAATTGATGCTATGTTTAGTATGTGCTTGTTGCTGCCTTTGAGAAGGCTGATATCTTCCCTACCATTTGGGATATGCTCTTTGTTGATGTTGCTTTAGTGCTACCCTTTGTTTGGACTGCTGCAACTTTGAGATGTTGTTTTGGGTTGATGTTGCTGCTGTATTGGTCGTGATGTTGAGCCAAATAACTATTGCACTTTTGAGCCATTATTCTGATGCTGCGTTTGCAGCGCATAACTGCTGTAATCTCAACCATTTACACTTCTTTTTCGGAAATATTTTACTGCTACATTTTGAGCATACTTGATGTCTTATCACTGCTGTATTTTAGTCCAAATTGCTGCTGTTTTCTTGGCTGAAAATAGCTGCCTTAAGACTGTTTTAGACAGCCCACTGCTGCTTTTCAAGTCCACTGCTTATGTGTTTCAAGCCCATCACGCGTTATTTTTAACCCAATTGTCAGCTGCTTTTTCTCGGTTGAAAACACCGGTTTAAAATCGCTGACAACTGCAATATTTCAATTTTTACTGTTTTGGTATTATTTTACTGATTTGAACAAATACTACACTTAGGACGATGAAATTGAATTCGATGCCGCGCTTTTTTTTATTCTCTGTTTTATTATTTTACTGATTTGAACAAATACTACACTGGCCGATGAAATTGAATTCGAGGCCGCACTTTATTTTCGTTTTTCTGTTTTCAGTTTGTTGTTTTAAACATCCATGCAACGGATATTTACTGTTTTACTGTTTTACTGTTTTACTGTTTTAAACTAAACATCGCGTCTTTTGCGGAAATTGCCTCTGTTCTTTTTACTGCTTATTGCTTACTGCCTCTCTGTTTTCTGCTTACTACTGCTGCTTACTGTTTTCCAATTTAATTTTGCTGATTCGAACACGATACTACACTGGCCGATGAAAAATATCCATCGATTTTGAGGCCTCCACAGTTGTAAAGACGGAGAATATAACTTCTGGGCAAGGATGAGGCTTAAACCTTTTTATTTCATCCGAGATCAACATGTTTAGTAGGCGAGGTGACTAAAATAACCAACAAGTTATATATTCGCAGCCACGACATGATTATAATGATCTTTTCTTTTTCATCCGAGAGACCAACATGTTTAGTAGGCGAGGCAATCAAATTAACTACCGAGTCATACGTTTCCAGCCACGACGTGATTGGAATGGTCTTTTCAAAATTTAAGTCTGAGCTCTCCGTGACCAAAACGCTCACTGTTTTGGATACGGATCTGAAGTTATTTGTATTTAATTGTTTCTAACCGTTTGTTCTTGACAGCTTGCAGGGAATAAAGTAAATAAAGGTAGATGTTCCTCGGAGTTTATTTATTTTATTTACTTTCTTTTTATTCAGCTTTTACCCCGCTCTGTATTGTAATATTATTTATCGCACTTATGTAACTATTGAAATGCTTAGAATAGGCAAACTTAGAGTTAATTCATAGGGTAGTTTAAGACTTGAAACTTGTCGCTAGCTTATTTATTTGTAGGCTCGGTTAATTCAAACTTAGAAACCCTCCGCTAGTTATTTATTTTAGGCTCGTCACACGTATTCAAGATTTTCAAAACAAATTTTGTCATGTTTTATTTGCTTTATTAATCATACCGAATAAGTTTATCTTTTGTCAATTTACAATTCAATGATTCCCAAAATTTTACTTCTTTGGCATTATAAATAATTTATTGTCACAAATGCATATTTTCCAAAACTTTACATGTATCTTTCCTTTTATTTCATCCGAATACGTACTTGTATAAAATGCATCATTTACTAAATATTTGCAAAACATCTTTAAATCTATTATACTTGTAAAACATGCATTTTCCTAGCAATAATTAACCTGAGTTTGATCGGATAACCGCAAGTTAGCGGATCTTAAAGGATGTCTAACCCCTTCCCTTTAGGATAATAAAGAACCCTTACCTAGAATCTCACTAGTTTCGCAGACCTTAAAATTGGAGTTACATTGCAGCATTTAGTTTAATATTTAGGTGTCCTAATTCACCGTAAAAAATAATTAGGTGGCGACTCCTCAACCCTTTTACCCAGGAATCACCGGATACGTCTGTGCTCCGCTTTGACCCGAGCAGGTCAAAATAGGGCGCGACAGCATGGTGACTCCACTGGGGAATTTCAAGTTCTTAACCATAGCAAATTCAGGTTATTTATAATTGTGCTTTACTTTCACTCTTTGTTTGATGTAATGCTTTGATTTGTTTCTTTTGTGAAATTTTTTGCATGCATAAACTGCTTTAATTGCTATATTGTTTTACTGTTTTCCTTAAATTGGCATTTCGCTCATATTTCTTCCACTCTGAAAAATTGACACTATCACACATTACACGCGAGGTGTGTTTTGCGCACCCGCAAATTTCTTTCAAATTACCAAATTTAGGAGAGTTGGCATATGCGCGGAGTGTCCGGACCATCCGGTGGCCGCGTAGCCTTCTCACTCGAGTAGTCCGCTCGGGAACCTTGAGTCTAGTCAGCCAAATCTTAAAAAATTTAAGATAGATCTATACCACCCTTTATTTTAAGTCATGCATGCATACACCTTAGGTGGGTCGATCCTTGGTATCGACTCCACAATTAAGAAATCCGCCAAAGATGTCTACGGGTCTCACAACCTAGAGACCAATCAGCATATTATGTGTAGCGTGATAAGGATAGACTAATCCAAGACTAATTATGACATGCTGAAATTGGAAAATGTACATTCATTTTGTCTCATTTCCGACAAAGCATTGCAATTTAGCAGCTTGGATCAAACCTGTCGTAATCCCGCATATCTGGCGTTTAGGCCCACCTCCGGCATAAGGGAGGCCCCATGCATATTAGGATGCGCATTTAATTGTCATACAATCATTTTGTTGTTTTCTCCTGCTTTTCACTATGTGCATATTATTTGAAGCAGTAATTACTCGCCCTATACTAACTTGGTTTTCTTCATTTTTTTAGAAGGTTTATTTTTCCTAGATTATTTTTTCCCAAATGTTGATTTGCGTTGACTAAAACTGGCTGAACATCCCTACTTCACAAGGTCAAAGGCACGATCATTCAGCGAAATGACTGATTCAGGTGCATCCGAACAGACTGGTCTGAGACTTATCACTCTCCCGGGAGATGAATCAGGAGTTTCAGAAAGGGAAAATACTACCGTCCAGGAAAAATACATCGCCCAACTGTTTCAACAGATGGCAGTCATGCAGACTGAGATTGAGCGGCTCCAAAATCTCACAAACTTGTCCATCAGCGTCAATACTCCACTCCCTGAACAAGGGACGAATACAACTGCACCGCAAACTTTTTCATCTCATGAACAACCATTTTTCGAAAACCTCCCCGAAAATTCACCACTTAACAAGACCAATCCACAACACACTAACCCACAAGCAAGTCCACAACAAAGCCCGCCACAAAATGATTCGGCATCCCTCACAACTCTACATACTCAAATTACCCCACTCATCCAAAACACCTCTTCCACGCAAAATCACTCGGCAAACCAACACATATTGATGGCACACGTCGCTGATCACAACGAGCAGTATGTGCCACCAGTATATGCAACGGAAGCTTGATCTTTTACTACCACAGCACCAAACATGGCTCTTCAGGAAATAGGCCAGTGTGAAGAAATGGACAGGCATGTAAGGATCAAAACCGATGAAAGTATGGCGAGAGAGATTCATAGCCTAAAATAAGCATTCAAGAATATCCAAACCAGCAAGGGGCATGAAGGACTCGAGTACGAAGATCTGTGCATGCATCCCGACGTTGAATTGTCTGTCGGATATAAAATGCCAAAATTTGATTTGTTTGATGGGAAAGGAAATACTTACTCTCATTTGAGATCGTACTGCGACAAACTGGTTGGGTAGGTAAAAATCAGGCCATCATAATGAAGTTATTCATAAGGAGTTTGACAGGAGAAGCACTCGACTGGTACACAAGGCAGGACCCGCGAAAATGGCATGACTGGGGCACAATGGCACAGGATTTCGTGGATAGGTTCAGATTTAACACCGACACAGTCTTCGACAGATTTTATTTGATGAAGTTGGAAAAGAAGTCCACAGAGACCTTCAGAGAATATGCCATGAAGTGGAGGGCAGAAGCAACAAAAGTTCAACCCCCAATAGCAGAAAGTGAGATGACTACTCTTTTTGTACAATCCTTGAAAGATGCAATCTACTATGAAAGAATGATAAGCGTCATAGGACGGAGTTTCTCCGAAGTTGTCAGGATGGGAGATTTCATAGAAGAAGGAATCAAAACTGGAAGAATTACAAACTTCGTAGCATTGCAAGAAACGAGTGAGACAATTCAGTCTGACTCATTTGAGGGAGCAGTGAAGAGGAAGAGAGACGGAGTGTCCCCTGTCATGACAGTTCAGAAACATAGGCCAAATCAAATATCAACCTACCAAATGTCATCACCTCAGCCTCCCTACTACAATCAAAACAACCAAAGTGCTCAGCTTTCCTATTATAGCCCATACGTCCAAAGCCCTCAACCTTACTATCAATACCGACCTGGTCCCTACCCTGTCTACCATACCCAGCCAATATATAGCCTGCCTCGAACACCTGCCTATCCAAATCCCCTACAATATTAGCCCGCATACTTACCTCAGCCACGAGTCCATCTACCAAACGCACCCAGACCCCGCGCAAAACATGAAAGAAAGCCAGCTAAAACCTATACACCTTTAGCCGAACCTCGAGCCCAGTTGTATGAACGACTGAGAACCGCAGAAATACTCCAGCCTATCCAAGGAAATTTCCCCGATCCTGTTCCAAAATGGCACGTTGAGACTAAGCATTGTGCGTACCACTCAGGAATCCCTGGACACGACACTGAAAATTGCTATGCCCTCAAAGACAAAATCGAGGCATTGATCAAAGAAGGAGTTATTCAACTGAAAGGACCTTCTTCTAATGCAAATAGTAACCCTTTGCCAAATCATGGCGATGCCAATGTGAACATGATTACTGTTGATGAAGAACACAATTTGGAAGGGACTATTGTGCCAGTCCAGAGAAAGGAAAAGGTTGAATCATCGACCTTTATTACCCCTATGATTACAGTCCAAGTGAAGGCACCGTTTGGAGTAGAAGCACTTCCTCCAAAGTCGCGGGTCATGGCATCATCTTTTCTTGGAAAAGTCTTATCAACCAATCTCCGAAGGAAGAGAGAGGCTCCTTTACCAAAGCTTGTTCCACCTCTGAGTCAGTCATTCGTCAAAGCATGCGCCACTCAGGAATCAAAGGAGAACAATGCAGCCAACCTCGTGAAGGGATTCTAAAGATTTTTCATTGCTGAAGAAGAAGCAAAATGCAATGTGATTCTCAATGATCACGCTAGAAGCTCAACCATTTGGGATGCAGAGCAAGGAGATGTTTTGGGAAAATTGGACATGTGCCCTGGCCTTGTTTCTCCTAGAAACTAGTTAACTGCATTAATATTTAATGAAACAATGCGATTCAGATTGAGGCCTGAATCACATATATGCATTTAATATGTTTTACCTCCACCTTTTGAAAGCTCAAAATGACACATCTGCATTGCTTTTGCTATTTTAAAATCTGTTTTGTTTAATAATTTTCTTCTTTTTCATCATGCAAACTAATTTGTCGGTAATATGTGACATATAATGAAACAAGCAAACAAGGTCCCAAACAACAAGCAAGACTTCAAAGAATATAAGGAAGACTCACGACCGGAAGAATTGGGGCATTTTTTTGGAATAAGTCAAAGCCAGATTTGGATGAAACATCAAGATGGTTGATAGTTACAAGCATTGGCACGGACGTTTGCCATTTGCACTTTTAGGCTATCACACCAATCGGGATTTTCTATTGGGCAACACTATATCTTTCGCAGTCAAGTGGATACAGAATCATTTACTAAGAGACTGATTGATGAAAAGCAGATGGACGCAGTTGTCCGGGGCAACCTTATCAGAATAGAATGGCCAAAAACCGTCAATGCAGATGCAGTGAAGAGATACCATATCTAAGATTAGTTATTCTCTATGTAATACTTTTTTCTATATTGTAAAAGTTGCGCTCCCTCGGCGACATACGCATAGAACCCACGTAGGGTTCCATTTCTTTAGATCACAAATTTCCCCAAGTTCCTTTTTACTTGTGCCATGAACTACGTTATGACCTGACTCCCTCGGCGGGATACGTAGGCGGCCACTTCGGCTTCGGTCCCATTTTTAGAAAACCTTACAATCCTCTTTGCTTGTAATGAACTACGTTATGACCTGATTCCCTCATGAGGATACGTAGGCGGCCTAAATTGGCTTCGGTCCCACCATTAATTTTTATTTTTTTTACTTTATCTCACACATGACAAAATGCACTCATCTGATCACCCTGATAGGACAGGCAAGCAACCCAGACAAGACTCAGTTGTCCGTTCGAAAGTTCATCATCCTCACATATCGGAAACTGGGGCATTTTTAAAGGGATCACTGCAAGAAAACGCCGATAGACATGGAAAAGCATCGGTAAAACAAGCCTTCAGCCAGAAGAATTTTGGATAGGATGTTTGCTTTGTTTCACCGCATGTCACTGCTCGACAGACATTTACATATATGCATACTTTCTTATAAGCAAATTATTTTCAACAAACATTTACATATATGCATACTTCTTATAAGCAAATTATTTTCAACAAATGTTTTCATTAGAGTTCGACAAGAACTTTTTACCGATATGCCTACTTTCTTATAAACAAATTATTTTCAACAAATATTTTCATTAACGGTTAGCCAAGACTGGGAACCAGACAGGGGCTACAAGTCCGAATCAGCAGGACATGCAGCTATCAAGAGTCAAAGCTACAAAGTCAACGCGAATCAACCGCCCCTCCCCAAACTCACAAATTTTCTTTGAGTACAGGTTCTTCAGGTTGAAAAAGCAGGGAAGCCACATCACTTATGATCAATTCCCCAAAGAATTTCAGCACCACAACTCACTACAAGGATTACGTTCCTGTTTTGCATTTATACGAAGACATCATCTTGACCTACAGGGTCCCGACTATTATGTCTGCACAAATATGTTATTTCAAATCATAGGGAACGACAACACGGCAAACCCGACGGCAAAGACGTCGCATCACATTTTTGCCCGTGCCAGGACGACATTTCAATTCACAGTCCACATGAGTTTGGATCGGCAGAAGATTCAGCACAACGTGGAACCATATTACAGCAAACTGGCGACAAGGACGTCACTTACATCTTTTACAACAGAACAACATTACAATAACGTCATCGACGTTACTGCAGCACATCAATTATCTTTTACAGCATTACAATGACATCAACAGCATTACAACGATGTCATCATTGTTATCATTACAACGACGTCAACAACATCACAACGTCGTCTTCAGCGCAATAGCTATCTCTTACAGCAAACAACATTACATTCTTGCAACAACGTCATCAGCATTACATTCTTGCAACAACGTCATCACAATGACGTCTTCAACACAACACGTCGATACAACGACGACATCAGCGTTACATTCTTACAACAACGACATCAACAACATTACAATGATGTCATCAGCAACACGCCCATACAACGGGGTCATCAATAACGCGCCCATACAACGACGTCTTCAACACAACAACTATTTTTTATAGCACTACAACGACGTCTTCAACACAACAGTTATTTTTTACAGCACTACAACGACGTCAACATCATTACAACGACGTCTTCAGCACAACAATTATCTTTTACAGCAAAACAACATTACAACAACGTTATTGACGTTACAGGAAGCATAACAACTGTCTTTTACATCATTACAACGACGTCAACAATATTACAACGACGTCTTCAACACAACACGTCAATCCAACGACGTCATTTCAGGCGCCCACCTTATAATGCGGGTATTTTAATTTAAGTCAGACGCCCACCTTATAATGCGGGTATTTTAATTTCAGTCAGGCGCCCACCTCCTAATGCGGGTATTTTCAAGTTATATTCTCTACAATTTTTCTCAGCAGTTATACACTAATTATATCTTAAGCTTTAGTTTGCAGGAGTTTTTAGTTTGCAGGAGTTTTTAATTTGCAGGAACTTCATCACAACGTGGAACTATCTCTTACGGCGAACCGAGGCAAATTGGTCAACGACCTACTTCGAACGTCAATCCGCTCTTTCCTAATAGTTTCTCGCATCTGCGACCAGTATCATCCTAAGTCAACACTGGGGCATTGTTTCTTGATTGTGCACCATCTTTTTGCAACCTCTCTTCCCCCTCGGGATTCTATTTCTTACCATGCAGTCCCGATGATCAGGACAAAATTGGCTACTCAGTCAACTTCTTTGGCCAAAAACTCTTTCATCATCTCCATCCAAAGAGGGGCATCTGTTGACACCCAATTTTGTCCCATATTTTATGATTTTATTCATAATTTTTAATATTTTTGACACTTTTAAAACAATTTTAAAATATAGGCATATATATCATTATTAGTATTATTATTTGTCATTTTGCATTTTTATATCATAATCATAGTTTTATCCATAATATTCTATGTTATTTATTTTCGAAAAATTGCATCGCATTTCCATTTTTTATTTAAGCATTAAACATTTCGCAAATATTATATTTTTATTATTATCACATCGTTATGTTATTTTAAATAATTCACATCTTTTACAAAAAAAACAAAAATAATTTTTTTTAATATTAAAACCCCCTTTTATATTTTTAAATCCATAACCCATTTTATTTCCTAACCCAAACAATTTTCACCCATCACCAAAACTAATTCGTCCAGCCCAATTCCCCAAACCCGTCGGCCCACTCGGCTGGCCCAACACCCCTTTTCCCTAACCAAAACCCATTCCCCTTATTCTCTTTTCCTTTATTTCCCCCCAATTCCCACAACCCACAACCAAAGCCCACTCCCCCAGGCCCAACCGGCCAACAGCCGAGCCTGGCCCAACACCCCAAACCCAAACCCACAGCCTAAAACCCGACCCACCGCCCAGCCGACCCATCCCTTTTAATTCCCCTAAAACCCTAAACAAAACAAAAAAAAATTCAAACCCTATTCTCTCAAAATCGGCGCCGCGACCCCACACCCCCATACCGGCGACCCCACATCGCCGGTCACCTCGCCCCTGCCATCACCAACCCTCACCAACCCCCCTCTGTTGCGCTGACACCACAAAATCCGCAACCCGTACCCCTAAAATCCGCTTCCAAAGTTCAGATTTCTTTTGCCTTTAATTCAAATTTCAAACTCGTTCTTGGGGGGGAAATCCACCTATAAATATCCCCCTTGTTCTTCATTTTTTGGGGGGTCCGAAAATCTATCTTTGAATGGGATTTTTAGAGTTTTTGGGGTCGATTTTAAGTCCGAAAATTTATGTTTATGAGTCCAAAATTTTCTTAAAGGTTTTGCTTTGTACTTTGTTTGTGTTCTTCACTATTGGGAAGATTCCGGATTTCAAAAATCCGAAATCTACTTAAGAGTGTTTGTTCTTGCATATGTTCTTCAACTTAAAGGTTCAAAATATAGGTCGAAATTATTGGTTTGTGGTGTTAAAAATCTTGAATTTTTGCTCTTTCCAACTGTTTTTGGTTCCGGGTCGGGTCACTTCAGGATCGGGTCACTTCCAAAATCAGAAATTCAGCGTCCAAAATCAGAATTCCGAAATCGCAAAAATCAGAATTCCTAAATCGCAAAAATCAGAATTCCGATATAACGTCTCCGAGCGGATTCGACGATTCGAAACACGCCACGCCTGAGAAGGTCGATGGCTTCAATTCCTATCAAATTTTATTTTTTGTGTGTTTGCTTTTAATTAATCGTCTGTTAGTCACATTTGGTTGGCATCACTGTCTGTTTAAGCATGTTCTGGCTAATTTAAGTTTATTTTGTTCATTAAGTTGTCAATTAGGTGTATGTTTAATATGATATACTGAAATATGCTTGCAACTAGTTCAGTAGGTATTAGTTGTTTGTTAGCTGAAGAATGCTAGTTACTTAACTTACAACCTGTTTAACCATCTTAGCCGCATTGTGCTTGGCTTTAAAGTGTCATTATGCCTAATGTATAACGTGATCATGGTCCTATGTGTTTAAGATTAACCTAAATGATTCTGCCTATTTAAAATGTTACATTTTGAATGATTATTTGACCATCTCAATGTCTCATATGTTTTCTGAATTGGTCACACTTGCCTTGTTTTGTTTAGATTTTGGAATGCATCCATGTTTGATTTATACACCTCCTAAGTCATCTTGTGTCATGCCCTATCTATTGAGTTGTCTAGATGGTGTTTCATTAGCATTTTTTGCACCATTTGAAACTAGCATGTGTCGTGTTAAGTTATAGCCTTTGTTTGCATTTCATACTTTAACTTATAATATTGTTTCATGTAGTAAACATGTATAAGGAATAGTCTGATGTTAAAACTGCTCAAGTAGAAATGGTTTAATAAGTGATTTGAACATGTCTCACTTAGGAAAAAGAAATGTCCTTGCCTCTTGTTAAGTTGTGCAACCATATCCACAATGTCTACCTATGTGTATGTGTTATTCTCCTTGTTTTGGATCTGTCCATAAGAGAATTCCTATTCTTTTTTTTACAAGCTGATTAAGTCTGGTGTGTTAGAAATGGTCCACTCCGGCTATGTTGGTATTCTCTAGTTCCCCTAAATGGTTATTTGGCTCATCCTTTTCATCCTATTAATGCCTACTGAATTAGTCATGCATTTCCCCTATATGATTGGGTGTTAAGTTCCTCCATAGCATCATGAAAAGTCTTTTAAGTTATCTTATATCATGCTATATTTACTAACTTGCTGAATGATATCTGTATTAACATATTGTGCATATTTGAACTAGTTTGTGGCGTGTTATATTACTGCCCATGTCTGCATTCTATGTTATGGCCGAATGTTTTCTTTCATAGTTGCCTTGTCGAATCATCCTATTATCTTGTTATGCCGGTTGAAAGCGAAGACAAGCTTCAGGTTGGGTTTAGCCTTCTTCGATAGCCTGTCATGCCTAAGGTTCAAGAAGCCTTTTGAATCTTGTTGCGGCATCGGAAATGAATGGTGGTAGCCCCCTTTGTCTTCTTATTTTTCAAATTTAAGGTGTAGTTTGATTAGTCTTTAAGTTTACCTTTCCCTTATGTCTTTGCTCTCTGATAACTACTCTAACGATTAACTACTAAGTTTCTGCTAAGTTGCTAGTTTGTTATAGTTAGGTAAACTCCGTCATCTTTCTTTTCTCTGTATGACTTGGGGGAGTTTCAAATGTGAAATGGTCTTAAGTCATTTGTTGAAGAAGATGCTGCACCTCAAAGGGCTATTAATTTGTATTTTTGGATTAAACAATTGTTGTTTTTCTAGTCAAATTTAAGCCAGCTTGATGCTATGTTGTTTACACAAAACCACTATACATAATCTTGAGTATTCTGAGGCTACAATGATATGGTTCAAGGGTTGTATCCTGATATGTTGCTATGCTTTGGTATTTATATTAAGACTTTTGGAGAAGTGTGATGACACACTTTGAAGAAGCTGTTTGTTTTGATTGAGCTGCTACTTTCCAAAATGAGCAATTGTCATCTGCATTCGAGACTATAAATTGATGCTATGTTTAGTATGTGCTTGTTGCTGCCTTTGAGAAGGCTGATATCTTCCCTACCATTTGGGATATGCTCTTTGTTGATGTTGCTTTAGTGCTACCCTTTGTTTGGATTGCTGCAACTTTGAGATGTTGTTTTGGGTTGATGTTGTTGCTGTATTGGTCGTGATGTTGAGCCAAATAACTATTGCACTTTTGAGCCATTATTCTGATGCTGCGTTTGCAGCGCATAACTGCTGTAATCTCGACCATTTACACTTCTTTTTCGGAAATATTTTACTGCTACATTTTGAGCATACTTGATGTCTTATCACTGCTGTATTTTAGTCCAAATTGCTGCTGTTTTCTTGGCTGAAAATAGCTGCCTTAAGACTGCTTTAGACAGCCCACTGCTGCTTTTCAAGTCCACTGCTTATGTGTTTCAAGCCCATCACGCATTATTTTTAACCCAATTCTTCTTTGTTTTCTCGGTTTGAAAACAGCTGGTTTAAAACTGCTTTGGACAACAGTAATATTTCAGTTTTTACTGTTTTGGTATTATTTTACTGATTTGAACAAATACTACACTTAGGCCGATGAAATTGAATTCGAGGCCGCGCTTTTTTTGATTCTCTGTTTTATTATTTTACTGATTTGAACAAATACTACACTGGCCGATGAAATTGAATTCGAGGCCGCACTTTATTTTCGTTTTTCTGTTTTCAGTTTGTTGTTTTAAACATCCATGCAACGGATATTTACTGTTTTAAACTAAACATCGCGTCTTTTTCAGAAATTGCCTCTATTCTTTTTATCGCTATCGCTTCGCCTCTGCTTTTCTCGCTTACTACCGCTGCCATCGCTTCCAATTTAATTTTACTGATTCGAACACGATACTACACTGGCCGATGAAAAATATCCGTCGATTTTGAGGCCTCCACAGTTGTAAAGACGGAGAATATAACTTCTGGGCAAGGATGAGGCTTAAACCTTTTTATTTCATCCGAGATCAACATGTTTAGTAGGCGAGGTGACTAAAATAACCAACAAGTTATATATTCGCAGCCACGACATGATTATAATGATCTTTTCTTTTTCATCCGAGAGACCAACACGTTTAGTAGGCGAGGCAATCAAAATAACTACCGAGTCATACGTTTCCAGCCACGACGTGATTGGAATGGTCTTTTCAAAATTTAAGTCTGAGCCCTCCGTGACCAAAACGCTCATTGTTTTGGATACGGATCCGAAGTTATTTGTATTTAATTGTTTCTAACCGTTTGTTCTTGGCGACACTGCCAGAGAATAAAGTAAATAAAGGCAGATGTTCCTCGGAGTTTATTTATTTTATTTACTTTCTTTTTATTCAGCTTTTACCCCGCTCTGTATTGTAATATTATTTATCGCACTTATGTAACTATTGAAATGCTTAGAATAGGCAAACTTAGAGTTAATTCATAGGGTAGTTTAAGACTTGAAACTTGTCGCTAGCTTATTTATTTGTAGGCTCGGTTAATTCAAACTTAGAAACCCTCTGCTAGTTATTTATTTTAGGCTCGTCACGCGTATTCAAGATTTTCAAAACAACTTTTGTCATCTTTTATTTGCTTTATTAATCATACCGAATAAGTTTATCTTTTATCAATTTACAATTCAATGATTCCCAAAATTTTACTTCTTTGGCATTATAAATAATTTATTGTCACAAATGCATATTTTCCAAAACTTTACATGTATCTTTCCTTTTATGTCATCTGAATACGTACTTGTATAAAATGCATCATTTACTAAATATTTGCAAAACATCTTTAAATCTATTATACTTGTAAAATATGCATTTTTCTAGCAATAATTAACCTGAGTTTGATCGGATAACCGCAAGTTAGCGGATCTTAAAGGATGCCTAACCCCTTCCCTTTAGGATAATAAAGAACCCTTACCTAGAATCTCACTAGTTTCGCAGACCTTAAAATTGGAGTTACATTGCAGCATTTAGTTTAATATTTAGGTGTCCTAATTCACCGTAAAAAATAATTAGGTGATGACTCCTCAACCCTTTTACCCAGGAATCACCGGATACGTCTGTGCTCCGCTTTGACCCGAGCAGGTCAAAATAGGGCGCGACAACTATCACACCTCATGAGATGACTCCCCGTCTTGAAATCCTTCATAGAGAAACAGAAAGGATCAAATTCAACAGAAACGGAATTGTCATTAGTAAACTTTCGGACAGACACTAAATTTTTAATCAATTTATGAGCGTGTAAAGTATTTTTCAAGAGGATGGGTGGATTGGGGGGAGACAATGTTTTCTGACCATACCCTAGAATTGGAATAAAACTGTCATTACCAACAATTATCCCCCGAGGGGTGCTCAAATTGGAATAAGATGATAGAGTACCTGATTCGGAAGTCATGTGAGTAGTGGCCCCGGTGTCCATGTACCAATTTGGGTCTGATTGGGTCAATCCCAACGTGTGCATCGCGGCCTCGATATCGGTCTGAGTGGGGCCTGCTTCATGATGGGCTTGCGGAGGTCGGGGCCCAAGTACTCCTGGCCGTCTTTGGCCGAATCGTAGCTTCTTTGTTGCCGTTGCTGGGCCACTGGCCAATGGGCCTCCAATGCTGGGTATTGGGCCTGGACTGTTGGCCAGCCCACTGGCCGCTGGAATTCACTGCCGGGTTGTATGGGCTGCTGGCCCACGGCCCACTGCTCCACTTACATGGGCCCCACTGCTGGGCCTATGGGGGTGGTGGGCCACTGTTCATTGGATGAGACCCACCGCCTGCTTGCTGACCACCAGAACCGCCGCGTTTTCCCCCGCGGTTTTTGTTATTATTCTTGCGGTTATTCTTACCGCCACCATTATTATGGTTTTGGCCCAAATTATTAACAAAACCTGAAGGATTAGGAGAGGACGCCATCATGACAACTGGGCTCGCTCCGGTAGCAGCCTTTTTAGCCAAACCGGCTTCTTTCAACGTAACCATGGAGCGGGCTTGATGAAAGTCGGGAAGAGAGTTGCTTTGGCGAATGAGAGTTCCAACAACATTATATGCCTCCGAAAGACCGGCAACCAACTTTAGAACTAGACGATTATTCGTTACTGGTGCGCCAACATTACGGAATTGATCCGCCAACTCCTTTAGTTTCTTGCAATATGCAGAAACGTTCGGAAATTCGTCCATTCGAACGAGAGAGAATTCCTGCTCGAGTGTGACGATACGGGAATGTTGGTTGTCTTGGAATATGTCACGCAATCTATTCCATGCAGCCATAGCCGTGGTATCTGGCTCAATAATCGTCTGTAGAAGGTCCACCGAAATAGTGGTGTATATCCACCGAAGAACGGTAGCATCAAGTGTAATCCATAACTCAGGATCCTCCACAGGAAGGGGTCTAGCGGGAGGAATGATATGGTGAAGAACTTGATAAGATATAGCGTGAATTTTAAACAACTCCGCCCACGTTGCATATTGCACGTTTTCCATTTCAAGGACAATAGGGACACTTAGCTTGATATTGGAAATCGTGAGGGCAGGGTGAAAATTGTTCTTAGACATATTGATAAGAACAAAGAAGGAGGGGAAATTTAAGAGAGGTTTTCGAGAGCGGAAGACGAATTTTGGAAGAGAAACCCGAGGGGGGGTGTCTCGGCCGAGGGTGTCCAAAAAATTTTGGGAGAGAAATATTTTTTGTAAAACCTAGTCTTTTGATACCATGAAAGAAATAATCCCCTTGATTATTTTCATTGATTGAATAGATATATATACAAGTTACAAAACCTTCTTCTACCATAATTCTAATTATACAATTATGGTAAGTGTATATCCTAATCTAGGTAACAAATATACTACAATATACACACAATATACTTTCCTTAATATACAAGATTTGTTCACTGGTTTACTGCCCTAGCTCCCGTGATGGGCTGGACGTTGCTGGGCCAAGAGAGGCCCACTGCCGAGAAGGTTTGCTGCCTTAGCTCCCGTGATGGGCTGGACGTCGCTGGGCCAAGAGGCCCACTGTCGAGAAGGCCAATTGTTGCACTGCTGCTTACTACTGTATATCACTGATATACATGTGATATATACTGCTGTATATTCAGTGTATAAGGAAAGTATATTGCTCTATTTAACATCGAGATAGATTGTCGTACTTCAATTTTGGCACCACCAATAGCTTCCCATCCTTGCAAGCCTCGGTCAAAATTTGGGTTTATCAACTTTCCTCCTTTATATTGAACACGTTGAGGCTCAATCAAGCACTGATCATGAAAACAAATTATACCTTTAGTGTATATTAATATCAAAAACTAATAAGAGCACATTTTGGTACAAAAATAAAGTAAGTATAGGTTGTTACGTCAATATTAGCATGGTAATTATAAGCCACTCCCTCAACTCCATGTCCTAAAGGAAACAGAAATAATTTGTAAGAAACACAACTTTATAGGTAACACACAGTTGGATATTATTATGAAGATTGAAAAGGGGGACATAGAAGGAGCTTTGGGAGTCCATTTTTTATTAATTCCCTTTACCTAATACCAAAGAAAAATAAAGAAAGAAAGGTACTAAACCTGCAAAAAGTAGGAGGCAACATAAAATTACTCCATATGCACAAGAAATTGTCATAAGAAAAAGATCCTGAAAAGTAATTAACGAAAGAAGAATGAAAAGAAAGATCAAGAAGAATTGCACAATTTCTCTAGAAAGAAGGATATAATGGATTAGAATATTATTACCATCACTGCCATCTCAACTGAGATAAAAAAAAAATTCGTTAGTCAAAATTTGTTGCAGGGGACACGAGAACCAAGTATTAAGTTTAATTCACCAAATTTAATAACTCCCAAGAGCCAAGTAGTAACGTTATATTTGGCAAACACAAAATAAGAAGAGTAATTAAGTTCTAATTAATTCATCCCAACTAATTAACTGCATACGTTAGTTTTCTTAATAACTTCTATGTATTTAACCATCTCCTCATATTCTCCATTTCTAATATGGTGGTAAAATTCATAATGCTACATAAATCGTTATCACAAGGCATAGAGGGGGAGTTCATCTACACCATAAAATTGATTAATCTTTTGCAGCATGAAAAAGACATATACAGTAGAATTGTAACTATAAAATACAAGTCTAATTGAAATGTATATATTTATTTTTGTTATAGTCTTAAAGATACATCGTATTTGAAAACCAAACATGTAATGACCATATATATACCGTACTAGTCTTTATAAACATGTAGAGCACATTTTTCATGTTATTATCAAAGTGTTTGTATTGTTAAATTTTCATCATATGCATACTTCAAGAATTCTTGTATAAATTAAAGATATTAGAACGCACCTTTACAATTTTATCCATCATTTCATTTTCAATTTTAAATAGAGAATTCAAGATGAACAATTTGTTTGAGGAGTATCTCAAATGAAGTGATGTTTCGCTTGCAAAAGTTCTAACATTTTTTTCAACTAATTCATGTCAAATACAATTTCAATTTCTTTAGCTTTAACTTTAAGTTCAAATATTGTTCTTTTCCAAACTTCGAGGAAACTAGTAGTCAATATTTATAGTTAACAATAGCAAAATAAATTTCTTCTTTAGGTAAGGAATTAATTTATTTTTGCAAATGTTAAAGGATACTCTCAAAACTTGTGTGCAATTTTAAACTACTAGCGTACAATAATTTTTTTATGATAGAAAAGGCTAAATGCATAAAAGAACAAAAAACTGGCTTAATGATGACACACTCAATATTTCTCCAAATTCTTTTTTTTTTATTACATAGGGTAGGAGTAAGATCCAATCCGCATGAATCAATAGAAAAGGCAAATTCCTTATGATACACCAAATCCGACTCGGAAAATAGGGAAGGAGATTATAACGTGGGGATTCAAACCCTTTCATCGCTTTGATTTTTTTTCTCAATCTTTATGTCTTTTCTTTTCTTTGTGAAGTTTGATATCTATGAGCTAAATATTACTTTATGCATTCTAGTCCACCAACATTGGAAAAGAAATAAGAAATATATTTTTTCTAGTATGAAGCTTTAAGTAGTTTACAATAACAAAAAGTAAAACTCATAAATCATGCATAGAGATTTTCAAAAAAAAATCATAATTGTTTTTGGAATTTATGTGCCAAAGAAAGAGGGAAAAAATACAAAAAAATAAACCATTGAATTCTAAATTAAAACAATTGTATTCTCCCCAGTTGAAACAGATACTTTTATTTGTCTTCAAGAGACTTTTAAAACAACCAAAGAAACTAGCGTTACATAAATGTTGAAGAAACACACAATCTTTTGCTATCCTTGAGGCACAAAAAAAAGAACTGCAGTCACATTTATGAAACAAACACTTTGACTTAAATTTTATATATAAGAGTGAGACTTACAACTTATCTCTAATGCTAATGCTTATCTCTAATCAACCTTAACATAATCGAACTAATCTTATCATGATCTTCAACACCTCTCACATTGGTAACTAATTAGTCTAAACACTTCCGTTTGCTTGTCTGGGCTATCTAATCAAAAAAGACACCAAAGGAAACAGATATATAATTCATGGCATCAAGAAATCATTGTCCATTTCCTTTTTCTTTTGTAGTATTATTTGTTTTCTACCAAATGAATAAATCCGTGTTTTATGTGCCAAATCAGCGTAACTTGCCAACAATTGTGACTATATGTGGCAACTTTTCAGTTTTTTCTTTCTTTTTAAGATTTTGAAATCGGATATTTAAATTATTTAGAAGGGTATTTAAATAATTTAACTTTTATGTTAGGGGTTGTTTGTATATACTAAAGCTATGTGAAAGAAGAATGATGTGACATCTCTCGAGATTCTATTTGTCCTCTTTTTTCCCTTTTTGTCATTTTTTTCTTCTTAATTATTTTATTTTAAAAACTCCTACGGTAGATTGCAACAATTGGATTCTTTTGATCTTTTAATTTACTTTAGCGATAGATCTTAATTTTATGTGGATTAAATAATATTGCTATGGTATATATTCAGATTATGGCATGCTATACAATAATCCTTCCGCTATCAGTTTTGAAGATTTTTTTTTTCTTTACTACAACAACATATCCAGTGAAATCCCACAACGTGGGGTCTGAGGAGGGTAGAGTGTACGTAGACCTTATCTCTACCTTGGTAGGTAGAGCGGTTGTTTTCGAGACACCCTTAGCTCAAGACAGAGCATAAGCACAAGAAAAGCAAAAACAAAAGAAAAGCAAGAGCACAGCAAGAGAAATGGGCAGACCCGGTCAGAAAAAACTTAAAGCAGTATGAAAATACTGGCATCAAAAGTGAAATAGGCCATGATAGCGCATTTCGAAAAAGTAAGCAGTAACTAGCGCAGGTAAATAAAGGACACATAGCAGCAGAAATCAAACTATAGGGGATTATAAAGCAATACTGCGCCTATTAGTATGATAGGCTAAGCGGTCCTACCGAATTAATCAGAAAATTGAGGGTAAGAATCAGAAAATGAACTATGTTTGTAACAACCCGCTAGGTCGTTTTGAGCTTTTCAACTTGTTTTACCCAAAATATCCTTTCCGTAGTTTCATATTGGTATTTAAGACTTGCGGAAATGGGTGACGTATTCTTCGAAGCAATCAGACGAGTTTGGATCGAATTTAGTGAATTTGGGAGTTCTAAGTTAAGAAAATTAAGATGTTTGACCAAAGTCAATACCAGGGGGTAAGTGCATCTTTTTTCAAAGTTTCATTGATTCCTTACTTAGTCAGATTGTTGGTTCATGTCTCGAGGTGTTCAGTGTGATTTGGGTTGCTAGTTGAGAAACTAGCTAATTTGAGAATTTGAGTTGACCTCGGTCAAAATCGGGTAAAGACGACCTATTTTCAGTGTTTTGAGTGCGCGAGCAAGTTTGTAGCGTGTTTTATGATTGAAATGCATAATTAGTTTGTGTTTGAGAGGTTCCGGATGAGTTTCGGGTGTTGGATCATGATGAAGAAGTCGTGTTCGCACAGGGAAGGTCAAGGCGAATCACGATTGTAGTTGGTAGGTCGCCATCACATAGAAGGTAAGTTGGGTCGGTTACGAGTAATGTTTCGCGATAGTGAGTGTGGGCCTCGCGATCACGAAGGGTAAATTGTACCTGGGTAGAACATAACTTCAAAACTTCGAACTTCATGTTCATAACTCAATTTCATTTTTTAGAACAGTTTTGAAAGAAATGCCAGAGTAGAAAGCTATGATGAAAATAATAAAGAAAAAAGTACCGACAGTAAAAATAGTAAAATAACCAAAGTAAATAAACAACAATACTAATAAAATTGAAGAGTCGGATAATGCTAACATAATAATAATATTATTATTATAATAATAATAATGGTAAGGGAACAACTAGGTGCTCCAGACCAAAATCCTGCTCTACCACTGAAAGAGAGAAAACGCTTGACTACCTACTAACCGTCTATCCTAATCCACAACCTTTATGTTTTCCTATTTAGGGCCATATCCCCGGTGAGCTAAAGATGTGTCATGTCATGTCTAATCACTTCTCAAATCTATCACCGCCAAGCTCTCGCATCTCCTTACGGGGGCACATATGTCCTTCCTCTTCACATGCGCGAACCATCTCAACCTTGATTTCTGCATTTTGTCCACCATGGAGGTAACACTCATCTTACCCCGTATATCTTTGTTTCTAATATTGTCTCTCTTGGTATGCTCACACATCTTGTTACGCTCTGAACCATGGCCTGACGTAACACGTCACTCGATGCCTGACTACATGTGACCGAGCGAATCACATGGCTTGCTGAATCAATACGGACATCAAGATCATGAAACATACTTTAAAACATGTAAAATTGAATACTATAAATATAATCTAAAATATAATTGCGGAAATATCTGAAAAACATAGTAAGTCTAAATAATTGACGTGACATGCTAACTAGTCTATGAAATCTCAGAACATGAGTTTGACTGCTAAAAATTGTTTACCAGGATAAGACTCTGGTATACCTTTACTGTATAACATGACATGTAAAATAAATAAACTAATACCCCGAATGAAATGGGGCTTACCAATAGCTGATACGTGAAGATCCCGGCGAACTGATCCATCATTCTAAAACTCCATACCTGCATCGTGAGATATAGGCCCCGAACAAAAGGGACGTAAGTACATTTGAATTGTACTTTTATATAAAGCAACTAAATGAATAAGACACATGAAATAATAGGAACATGAAATTGAAATTTTAATCTGAGCATGAGCATGTATAATATCTTACATGAATATAATTAAGAATGGTAAATTATTTTAAATGAAAGAGCTTTAGTATAACCGACATGAATCCACCATGTGAGAACGTGGCGTCTGATCTCTTCCCGATCAGTTAAGTCATATCATGCCTTGCCAGGGTACGAGACATGAACATAACATGAATGGATCCAATAACTCGCATTGTTAATATTAAGGAATCGTCCTAACTGGGCAGAGCGACCCTTATCCTATGTTGGCATACATTGTTTCAAGTATTAAACCTTTTCGGTAATCTGTGCAACTCCTAAAACATAAACATTGATATAATATGGCTTGTAAGCCCGTGAATTTCATAAACATGATTTGTAAGTATAATTTAACATGAATATAGATACATAATATAACTTGAATGAAACATGGAAACATGTACAATTTAACGGAATTGAGTAATATTGATTCATGACTTGTGTTTAAGAACTCATGAAATTCTAGGTTATGGATGCTCATGGATTACATACGAATTCATGATAATCTAAGTGATATCAAGAATACGATTAACAAATTAGTAATATAGACATGACATATAATAATACATATAGTTAGGGTTATCATGAATTTAGAAAAAAACCTAAGCTTGTGGAGATTCGTATTTCACAGATGAGCATGGTGTGGGGAAGAACAAAGATATTTCCACACGTGGATAGAAACTCTACATACCTTAATCGCTCCTAGTTTTATATTAAAGGTTTGAACTGGAAGAAGAAATTGCAAAAGCTTGAACTTTAAACCCTTGAGTTGAGTCTTCTTGAAAACCCTAGGTTAAGAATCAAGGATTTCTCTTAGAACCTGAGTATACTTGGTTAGAATCACATGGAAACACATGGAAAAGACTTACCTTGAGTTATGAGAATGATGGAAGGAAGAGGACTTCGTGCTTGGAACATCTCAGCCATAGGCGGGAATTTCGCCCGCATCCTTAGGAGAATGAAGAATGAAATAAAAAGACTGAAAAATGCAGTATTTATATTGTTCAACCATCGGACCAATTTTAAGGTACCTTCGACGGACCATAAAATATTTCACAGTCCGTAAAAGCGGCCGTGAATCAGTTCCAGTGAGTGATTTGTCTCCTAAAGAATTACGGTACCATTTTACAATCTATAAAACATTCTATGATGGGTTTAACGACCTGTGAAAATTATACGGCCCGTAAAACCCCACTGTGATCCTTAAAATAGTGACTTGGATTTCTGGGTCAATTTTATGATAATTTTTACAGCCAATAAAATATTTTACGGTCCGTATTTCTAGGCGTAAAACTGAAGAACGTTGATTTCATTGAATTTCTAGTCCCAACATTTCCCCCTTGGTTTTTAAACCCTGGATCATGAAAATTAATTAGTCTAATAGTACGAGGTGTTACAATTTCTTCCCCTTGGGATCATTTGTCCTTGAATGATTAGTCATGGTTAAGAATGCGATTAACTCAAGAACTTACGGACTTGGCATGGGTACATGATCATGAAGAAACGTGACATAGATCACGGGGACTAAAAATGATATGATTACATGACAACATGAATATAGGGACATGAGACATGAATAGGTAGTACATGAATGTGAAATATGAGACATGAATACGTAAGGGACATGACATGATTACTGAAGGTATTTACCTTGTACGCTTTCTGCTTTCTCCTCAAATAAGTGCAGGTATCTGAAATTCATGTCCTATTCGACTTTCCATGTAGCCTCCTAAACTTTCTGACTCATCCACAACACTTTCATTGAGGCAACTTCCTTAGTCCTCAACTAGCAAACCTGACAATCCAAAATAGCCACAAGAACCTCTTCATAGACTAGTCCATCCTTAATCATGATAGATTCGGTAGGAACAACCAACGAAAGGTCTCCCACTCACTTTCTCAAAATGTATACATCGAACACTGGGTGTACGAAAGCCAAATCTTGCAGTAACTTAAGCTCATAAGCCATTTCTGCCTACCATTTGGGTTGGTTTTTAGAACGTTGCACTAAAATCAGTCATTACTTGGCTGATTAACTCCCTCACCTATTGGCCTTAATCATCCATTACTTGGCCATAAACTGTCATTACTTGGCCATAAACTGTCATTACTTGGCAGTTGAAGAGTCCATCCCCTTATGTTATATATTGGAGCCTTTTGGCTCAGTTGCAGGAAAAAAAACAAGATAATACACAGAGAAAAACAGAAAACTCTTCCTTCCTTTTCCATTATTCAGTAAGTCGTTTCGTGTTTGTTTTTTCTTCGTCAGAATCAACCTATTTGCTTTGTATTGTTGATTAGTTGTTGTTTTATCTTGGGAGACTATTGCATGTTAACATAAAAGCATATATACGGGGCAATCTTATCTTAAATACAGAGAGTCATCTCTCGACTCAGCCCACAGTTGTAACAATTCAGATTTAGTGTTTCTTGATTTCAGGTTATCAAGATTCAAGACTCAACAAGCTTGCGGCAGTTCTGAACATTGGCTTGTTTGTTTATCCTTTCGAACACTTGTAATATTTATACTTTCCGTACTGCTTTACATATCCAACAGTTTTTTGTTAGAAGCTTAAAGTTGTGCAAGGAGGAGATAGAGAACGATGAAACAAGAGGAGATGTGGAGAGAGAGAAAGAGGCCGGAGAGGGAGAAAGAATTGAAGAAGCAAACATTTTGTGGAAAGTAATGTAAATAGAGAGGGGGATAGTATTCAAACAAGTGTGTGGCAAAGGAGGAAAATGAACGGGTAATTTTGTTTTACAAATGAAACATATAGGAGTATCTTTTAACCCATATATCTATCTATATCTTCTTATACATACAATAATATAAAGTTGGTCGGTAACATAGATACGTTTCTTTGGTCATGGAATTGATTTATCCCTTTTCTTTTTTTCTTTTATGTGTTATTTAAAAGCCCAAAAATCACTTTTCTTTTCCTATTTTTAGTCGTTTCCACCCTGTTAAATAAGGCAATATACACACAATATACATGTGTATATTGCCTTATTCAAGTCACGAATTCTGCCCATATTGGTGGCCTCGGTTTTGGTATTAATTGGACATAAGAATATTGTATATTTGGAAAATATATGTGTAGTATATTGTAATGTATTTGTTACCTAAATTAGGATTATACACTACCATAATTGTAGAGTTAGAATTATGGTAGAATAAGATTTTAGGAATAGAATAGGAATATGATTCTCCTATTTTGTAACTTGTATATATACCTATTCAATTAATGAAAATAATCAAGGGGATTATTTCTTTCATGGTATCAAGAGACTAGGTCTAAACAAAAGTTTTTCTCTCCCAACTTTTGCCTCTCTCGGCCGAAACACCCCCCCCTCGGGTTTCTCTCCCAAATTTCGTCTTCCGCTCTCAAACACCTCTCTTAAATTTCCCCTCCTTCTTTGTTCTTTCAATATGTCTAAGAACAATTATCACCCTGCCCTCATGGTTTCCAACGTCAAGAACAGTATCCCTATTGTGCTTGAGATGGAAAACGTCCAATATGCGACGTGGACGAAGTTGTTTAAAATTCACGTTGTATCCCATCAAGTTATCCATCACATAATTCCTCCCGCTACACCTCTTCCCGCGGAGGATCCTCAGCTATGGATTACTCTTGATGCTACCGTTCTCTAGTGGATCTATTCCACGATTTTGGTTGACCTTCTACAAACAATTATTGAGCCGGATACCACGGCTATGGCTACTTGGAATAGATTGCGTGACATATTCCAAGATAACCAACACTCACGTGCCGTCACACTTGAGCAGGAATTCTCCCTCGTTCGCATGGAAGAATTTCCTAACGTATCTGCCTATTGCAAGAAACTTAAGGAATTGGCAGATCAACTCCGTAATGTGGGCGCACCTGTCACAAATAATCGTATGGTTCTACAATTGGTTGTCGGCCTTTCGGAGGCCTATAATGGCGTTGGAACACTCCTACGTCAAAGCAACCTTCTTCCCACCTTTTATCAACCCCGCTCTATGCTTACTTTGGAAGAAGCCGGTTTGGCTAAAAAGGCGGCTACCGGAGCAAGCCCCGTCGTCATAGTGGCGTCCTCCCCAAGTTCTTCGGCTTTTGTTAATAATTCGGGTCAAAACCATAATCATGGTGGCGGCAAGAATAATCGTAAGAATAATAACAAAAATCGCGGGGGCAAACGTGGTAGTTCCGGTAGTGGTTCCGGTGGTCAGTAAGCAGGCAGTGGGCCTCGTCCAGTGAATAATGGCCCACCACCCCCTGGTCCCAGCAGTGGGGCTGGGGCAGTGGGCCGTGGGCCAGCAGCCCCTACCTTCCAGCAGTTAATTCCAGCAGCCAGTGGGCTAGCCAGCAATTCAGGCCTAGTAACCACTAGTGGCCCAGCAGCAGCAGTTCCAGCGGCTACAGCCCAACTCAGTCTCATCCGGGAATACTTGGGCCTCGACCTCCGTAAGCCCACCATGCAGCAGGCCCCACTCAGACCTATATCGAGGCCGCGATGCACACGTTGGGGTTGACTCAATCGGACCCAAATTGGTATATGAACACCGGTGCTACTACTCACATGACTTCCGAATCAGGTACTCTCTCATCTTATTCCAATTTGAGCACCCCTCGGGGTATAATTATTGGTAATGGCAACTCTATTCCAATTCAGGGTTATGGTCAGAAAACGTTGTCTCCCCCCAATCCACCCCTTATCTTGAAAAATATTTTACATGCCCCCAAATTGATTAAAAATTTAGTGTATGTCCGAAAGTTTACCACTGACAATTCAGTTTCTGTTGAATTTGATCATTTTGGTTTCTTTGTGAAGAATTTCAAGACGGAGAGTCATCTCATGAGGTGTGATAGTAGGGGGGACCTTTATCCTATCATGCCAGGTTTCAGTCTATCGAGTCAAGCCTTACCGTCAGTTTATGCAGTTATTTCTCCTTCCATGTGGCATGCTCGCCTTGGACATCCGGGATCGTCTATTTTATTAGTTTTAGATAAAAATAGCTTTATTTCTTGTAAGGGTACGAGTCGTACTCAAATTTGTCAATCTTGTTCGTTAGAAAAAATTGTTAAGTTGCCATTTGTGGACTCAAATTCTCATACTTCACAGCCTTTTGATATTATTCATAACGATCTATGGACGTCTCATGTTCTAAGTTCGTTAGGTCATCGATATTATGTTCTATTTCTGTATGATTATTCTAAATTTTTGTGGACGTTTCCAATTGCCAATAAATCTCAAGTGTTTTCTGTCTTCATAAAATTTAGAGCATTCATTAGAACACAATTCGAAAGAGAAATAAAAAATATTCAGTGTGATAATGGAAAAAAAGTATGACAATAGGGTGTTTCGGGAGTTCTGTGATAATAATGGGATAAATTTTCGGTTTTTGTGCCCTCATACATCTTCTCAAATGGGAAAGCCGAACGCAAAATTCGTTCCATAAATAACATTGTCTGCACTCTCTTACTTCATGCTTCCGTACCCCCGTATTTTTGGTATCATGCTCTGCAAATGGCAACATATCTCCTAAATATAATTCCGTCCAAAGGTCTGACATATTCATCCCCCCTCCAAATCTTATTTAACAAGAACCCTTCTTATTCTCATCTTCGGATTTTTGGGTGCCTGTGTTTTCCGTTATTCCTATCCACCACAATTAACAAACTTCAGGCTGGGTCTACCCCGTGTGTATTTTAGGGTTATCCGTCTAATCATCGTGGTCATAAATGCTTTGATTTATCCTCCAAGAAAATCATAATTAATCTCCACGTCATTTTTTATGAAACCCAATTTCCTTTTGCGAAAGTTCATACTCCCGAGCCTCGGTCGTATAATTTTTTTGATGAACAAATATCCCCGTATATTATTCGGCATTTTTCGAACATCTCCCACACCCAAAATCCTCCAGCGGGCCCACTGCCAGCTGGACCCACTGTACAGTCTCATGTTCCAGTTACTGGATCAGTCCCAGCAATTGGGCCAGTCCAGCCCAATTCTGGAACTGGTCCAGATGACGCTCCAGTTTACCGATTTGGGCCAGCAGGCCCACTGCCTGCTGGCCAGTCCATCCCGAGCCCAGAAAATTCCCTCAATTCTTCCTCGGGTCATAGACCGATCACTCGTAGTCAGCGGGGTATTTTTACACCTAAACGACATTTTAATTTACATTCTGATGTTTCTTAATCCCCCTTGCCTCGAAATCCTGTGTCCGCATTAAATGACCCTAATTGGAAAATTGTTATGACTGATGAATATAATTTTCTTATTGATAATAAGACGTGGGAGTTGGTGCCCCGTCCATATGGTATTAATGTTATCAGGTCTATGTAGATTTTTGCGCATATGGAGAATTTAGATGGTTCATTTGCTCGCCATAAGGCGCGGCTTATGGGGGATGGTAAGACTCAACAGGTTGGGATAGATTATGGGGAGACGTTTAGTCCGGTGGTCAAGCCGGCTACTATTCGCACTGTGCTTAGCTTGTCTCTTTCAAAGACTTGGCCTATTCATCAGTTGGATGTCAAGAATGCTTTCATACATGGTGATCTCAAGGAAATAGTCTATATGCATCAGCCGTTGGGTTTCAGGGATCCCAACCGTCTTCATCATGTCTGTTTGTTGAAGAAGTCCTTATATGGGCTTAAGCAGTCTCCACGGGCCTGGTATACGAGGTTTGTTGACCTTGTTTCGACTATTGGGTTCACTCACAGCAGGTCAGATAATTCCTTATTCATTTACCGCCGTGGTTCGTCCTTGGCCTACATTCTGTTGTATTTGGATGATATCATTTTGACCGCCTCTTCCGATGTCTTGCGCCAGTCTATCATGGCCATGCTTAGTTCTGAGTTTGCTATGAAAGACTTAGGGCCCTTGAGTTATTTTTTAGGGATTGTCGTCAAGCGTCATTCAGGTGGTTTGTTTTTGTCCCAAAGAAAGTATACAGTTGAGATCATCGAGAGGGCTGGGATGTCATCATGTAAGTCCACTTCCACTCCAGTTGATGCAAAACCCAATCTTAGTGCCACGGCAGGTGCACCTAGGGGTGAGCGGGTCCGAGTACCCTAACATTTTTTAACTACCCGGACCCTACCCGGTAAAAGATCGGTTCTTAAATTTACTACCCGGAACCTACCCGGACCCGCAGGGTCCGGGTAGGTTCCCGGGTACCCTGTAAATAAAAAACATAACTTAAGGAATAATTTTTAAGCCTATGAGAATAAAAAAGAGTTCTAAAATAATTTCATTAAGTAATTTTTTAGCCTGCAATCGAATTTTTTAGTACCCTTATAAGAAGTTTTAGAAAACTTATTCATTGTAGAAAAGCTAATTCTGTAACCAAAACCTAAAATTGCAAGCTAAATTTGACACTCAATTAATTGAACGTGTTGATTTCAAAATAAATTTAAAAATATCTGAATTAAACTTATTTTCGTGTTCATAAGCTCTTCGATACAAAAGAAAAGCTTTATTATACTAGTAAATTCTTAAATTTCATCTTCACAACTACAAAAATATACACACATTTTAAAAATAGATTTACATTTCAAATAAAAAAGTAATACAAATTGAAGATGAGTATCGCCTGAAATAGAACAGAAGCATATAATATTAAAAAGAAATTGAAGAGTTAGATATGAACCCATATGCATTTTAGGAATGACGTGAACACAACCAAGGCAGAGAAAGAGGCAAAGGTGAAACTTCAATGACGACAATGATGAAAGTACCTGAGAGAAAGCTTCAACAACGACGACGATGAAGCTCGGTGGTGTAGCTAAAACGCCATTGTTATTGAGAGAGTTTTGTGTTTTTTCTCTTAGGGCACAAAAAGCATTCTAGAATAAATGGGTGAAAAAGCTAAAATATTTACGTCTTGGGATGGGAAAATCAATGTGTAGGCGTGCAACAAACAATTTTGGAGAAAGTTAAAAGTGGTCCAAATGTTTCTAAAAAAAGTAAAAATATTTAATATATTATAGGTTCCGGGTATCGGTTTCGGGTCCGGGTACCCTGTCTTTATTTGCCGGAACCGGAACCGGACCCGACATTGATCGGTTCCTAATTTTACTACCCGGACCCTACCCGTTATTATAATATATCTACCCAGAACTTACCCGTTAGTGTCGGTTCCGATCGGGTATCTGGGTACCCTGTACCCGTGCTCACCCCTAGGTGCACCATACGAGGACCCGACCCGCTATCGCAGTCTTGCAGGGGCCCTCCAGTATCTTACCTTTACCAGACCGAATATTATGTATGTGATTCAGCAGGTGTGTTTATTCATGCATGATCCCAGAGTTGAGCACATGAATGCAGTCAAACGCATCATTTGGTATATTCAGGGGACACTGGACTATGGGTTGCACTTGTATCCTTCATCTACATCCATACTTGTCTCGTACACAGATGCGGATTGGGGTGGTTGTCCGGACACCAGACGGTCTACGTCAGGATATTGTATGTTCCTTGGCAACAACTTGGTCTCCTAGTCTGCGAAGCGTCAGGCGACTCTATCCCGCTCAAGTGCAGATGCAGAATATCGAGGGGTAGCTAATGTGGTCTCAGAATCTTGTTGGTTATGTAACTTGCTTTTAGAGCTTCATTGCCCCATTCAGAAGGCAACCTTAGTATATTGTGATAATGTTAGTGTCATCTACCTCTCAGGTAATCCGGGTCAGCACCAACGCACTAAGCATATCGAAATGGACATTCACTTTGTCCGTGAAAAGGTTGCTTGGGGGCAGGTACGCGTATGACATGTCCCGTCAAGATATCAAGTTGCAGACATCTTTACAAAGGGTCTTCCCTCGGTACTCTTTGAAGATTTTAGGGACAGTCTCAGCGTTCGAAGACTGTCCGTTATGACTGCGGGGGTGTGTTAAATAAGGCAATATACACACAATATACAGGTGTATATTGCCTTATTCAAGTCACGGATTCTGCCCATATTGGTGGCCTCGGTTTTGGTATTAATTGGACATAAGAATATTGTATATTTGGAAAATATACGTGTAGTATATTGTAATGTATTTGTTACCTAAATTAGGATTATACACTACCATAATTGTAGAGTTAGAATTATGGTAGAATAAGATTTTAGGAATAGGATTCTCCTATTTTGTAACTTGTATATATACCTATTCAATTAATGAAAATAATCAAGGGGATTATTTCTTTCACACCCCTTTGCTTCCATTTATCTTTGCTTTATAAAAAATGTACTGTTATTTTTTTCGTGAAATAAAATATAGTTGAAAGAAAAATCGTAAAATGAAATCACTGAGTTTGTGATTCATAGTGCTTTGGTGTTGTTTTACCATGTTAATTCGAATTGACATGAATCTTAATGACAATGAACAAGAATTGACAATTGGTAACTTAAGTAAATATAGAATACACATAATTTCACAAGATGATTTCTTTTTATGAATTATTTACTTTAAATATTCAGTTTAAATAAATCATATCTTGCTCATACCAATAAATAAATCACCACTCCAAATTTAAACTAGTGCTTGTTGTTGCACGGGAGTCGTTGCACTAGGTGCTAAAACATGGGTGTTTTGTATCCATTGAGCAAAAACGGGTTGTATTGTACAATGGTATTTGAAAACATATCTTGAGGATGCCCTAAATGGATTTTTTTTTCTTTTCAAAATCTCCATTTTTCTGATAATGTTTTTGAAAAATTCACTTCATTAATTTATTGAGACCACCTTTTCTTTTTCTATGATAGTATCAATCGGTACTTTCAAAGTTGGAAGAAGGAAGGATTCACTCAAAAGGAGGGAACAAACACATTTGGAGAGTTCAGTACAACGGAGAGTTGTATGCTGCGTTCGATAAGGATGAATTGCTCCCGAAAAGGAATCTATTGATTCTATCCCAATTGGTTGGACCGTAGGTGCGATTATTTACTTCACGGACAAGGTCGCTAGTTCAAGTCCAAGATGGCCTAGTTGCGCCAGAGAAAAGAATAGAAGAAGCATCTGACTACTTCATGCATGCTCCGGGGCTTCTTACTTCCCGAACCGATCCTCCTACATCTATATATAAAAGTTGATTTATCAAAATATTAAAGAAAAGCACTTCAAATTATTTATTAATCGCCAGATATGGTTTAGAACCAATAGTTCATTATCTAATGGATCTATCTGTTCTAATACTCTATCCCGGAGTTATCAATATCTATCAAATTGGTTCCAATCGAATGAAACGCTATTGGATCAAATGACAAATACATTGTTGAGTAAAAGATGTCTTTTCCTAATGAAATGAAAATTAAATTCATGTAACAGGAGAAAGATATAAATCTTTGTGTGATTTCTTCTTTTTCATTTAATTTGTGTGTAATTTTGTGCAAATTGAGCCACGATCTTACACAACAAATTCTTCACCGATAATGTAACCGTCCATTAATTGTACACTGGTGTTCAGTAAGATTTCTTAATATATTAAACTTTGTTTTCATATCTTGAATGCTCCTCCGATATATGGGGTAAAAAAATACCTTGAATTCTAATTAAAAATCACTGTATGTTTTTGACCAGATATTACAAGAAGTAGAATCAAAATGTCTAAATAATTGAGGGAAACAAAACATTCATTATACATCATATGTATGTATATGTGAGATACAAGTTATATTTCTCATATGGAAAAAGGGATGAGTATTGGGTTTCGATCCTTATTTGTAATTTTAATTTGTGTGGTAATTTTGTTGAGACTGTAAGGATCAAAAAGTGTGACGGTGTAGTCTCCAAGAAAACCATCAAATTTATAAAGTCCTTTGGAATTTGTTTTTCCATTTTTGTCAGGAGTTCTCCATTCTGCCATTAGCTTGTCTACAACGTCTCCTGCTGGGGTATTGTTGAAATTGTCATCTATCAAGCACAAACCAGTGCAATTCAATCCTGGCTTCCATGGTGCCCACACTATCATTCCTTCCACTCCTGGATGTGAAAATGCCTCTCTCATGATTTCTTCCAAGTAAAGTGCCTGTTAATTAAGTAGAGCTAGCATATTAATTAATGGTATTTATAGAAGAACTTTAAGGGGAGAATTCATAATCAATACATATATATATATACCTGATTTGGATTATTCTGAACATCCATTTCAGTTAGCCAAATGGGCATTTGGGTTTCACTGAGAAAATCAAAGACAGCTCGCATGTAAGGCATCAATGGTTTTCCCGAACCAAAATGAGCTTGTAGCCCAAATCCTACTACCAAGTTCTCATTGCCTGGATACGATTTGACCTCTCTCCACTTATTTATATACTTGTGTGGACATGCATTTACATCACCTGGAATTTCAAGGCTATTAAACTCATTCAGATATAATGTTGCATTAGGATCTATGATATGTGCTATATGATAAAACATGCCAGAAGCCTGCGGTCCAATCTTTTCTTCAAAAAAATTGAAGTGCAAGTTCTCATTCACAACGTCCCACTCAAAAATATCATTTGAGTATCGTGCCATGATAGAGGCCAGACGCCTCACTGATGTAGCCAAAAGCTCTTTGGGTGTCATATTGTGCAGCCATTGCTGATTCATTTTCGGTTTGTCCCACAGAACAGTGTGCCCTCGTATTGCTATCCCATTATTCTTAAAGAATTGGAACATGGCATCTGGTATTGTGTAGTTTTCTATGCCTTGCCTACTTTCTGTCCAGTACCACTTCATTTGATTCGTGAATACACTTGCAGTAAAACCCTTTTGAAGAAACCATTCTTGGTATTTCTTGTGCTGCAGGATGCTATCCGTAACAGCACAACCAATATTGAAATATGGTTTAGTGAACTTGATGTTTACTGCCACTCCCCGGATTGGTTGTTTTGTTAATTTGTCAGTTATTTCTAGCACAATTTTCCTCTTTCTTACCTGAAATATCAACCTCACATGTTGGACGTGCTCTAAATTCATAAGTAGCCAATGGTAGTAATTAAGTATATAATAGCTTACCCGTTTTATGGTTCTCTGTTGGTGTTCAAGCCATTCGATTTTGTTGAACTCCTTCAACGAAACATTATCCACCCAAAAGTCAACGGTCTTATTGTAACACTGGACAATAATAACAAAAAAATATATTAGTACTAAGAGATGTCAACTTGTATGCAGAAGTGAAGCATCACTAAGAAATATTACTAATTCGTTCGCGTCTGATATAGATGTTGGATCATAACTTGATCCATTATAGAAGTCCAAACCCAAACCCAATTAAATTGGAGTTCAAATCCATAATCAAGGTCCAAAACTATAAGTCTTCTACCTAAAATCTTCTAGGGTGTGGTAATTATGCATGTGAATCATTTGGTAATTTAAAATATTATTAGAATGATTGAGAAGAATGGAGAAGAATAAGGTGTATGATTTTTGTAATTTTTTATTAGTTTATTTGTGTAGTGTGGGATTGTTCTTAAGTAGTATAAATATCCCTCCCCATTTTAGTTTAGGTATCAAGAAAAATTAAGAGCTTCCAAGTGAGTGAAGAAGAAAACTCTTATAAGAGTGAGTTGTAGTATCTTGTTGTTGAGTGAGAGTGCTCTTGTAATATTTGTTTGAGTTTGAATAAAAGTTATTTGTGAGAGTGTTTCATTTCCAACATAGTGGTATCAGAGCCAGTTGGAAAGTATACACTATTGCAATCAAATCGAAGGTCTCGACAATAGGAATCTGACGCCGCCGTAATCTCCCCGATCGGAGTTTAGACGCGCCACCAGAAGAGTGCCGCTAGAAAACCGAGTTGAGCCGAGTTGACCAAGCCGCTTGACCGAGCCGTCCGAGCCGAGTTGACTGAGCCATCAAAGTCATTGACCAGGTGAGGGTTGACTTTGATCATTGACTTTGACCGTTGACAGAAAATTGAAAATTTGACCAGGTCCTTCCCAAGGTCTTTCGGCGTTCCGGATTCATCCGCGCAATCGAATTTTGTAAATTCTCATTATATTGAATGATATGGCAAATGGTATGGCATCATTTCAAGTCTCGACACTCAGCAACTACAACTACGACAATTGGAGTATCAAAATGAAGGCACTTCTTGGATCACAAGATGTGTGAGATATCACAAAGAAAGGCTATAATGAGCCTGCGGATGATGCTACTTTTGATGCTCTTACACCAGATCAAAAGAAAACTTTGAAGGATTCAAGAAATAGAGACAAGAAGGCCCTCTACCTCGTCTACCAAGCATTAGATGATGATGGCTTTGAAAGATTTCGAGTGCAAGCTCTGCCAAGGAAGCGTGGGAGAAGCTACAAACCTCTTACAAAGGATCCGAGCAAGTGAATAAGGTATGTCTCCAAACATTAAGAGGTGAATTTGAATCCATACACATCAAAGTATCTGAGTCAATTTCGGATTATTTCTCAAGAGTAGTAGATGTTTCTAATCAATTAAAAAGAAATGGTGAAAAGTTAGAAGATGTGAGGATAATAGAGAAGATACTCCGTTCATTGGATCCCAAATTTGAGCACATCGTTGTAACGATTGAAGAAACTAAATACTTGGAAGAAATGACGATCGAGCAACTCCAAGGATCATTGCAAGCATACAAAGAGAAGTATAAGAAAAAGCAAGGGTTTACTGAGCAACTCATCAAGCTGCAACTCAAGGATATGCATGAAAGCCAAGGCAATGATAGAAACCAACGTGGTCGAGGATGAGGCAGAGGTAGAGACCATGGACGAGGTGGAAGTTGCGGTCGTGGACGAGGTTGGAATTACAACAACAACAACTCCAACAACAACTATGAGAAAAGAGAAAGCTCAACACGAGACCGTGGAAGAATCAATCCGAACTCAAGGTATGACAAATCTCAAGTTCGATGCTATAATTGTCAGAAGTTTGGGCATTATGCTTCAGAATGTAGAGCTGCCAACAACAAAATTGAGGAGAAGGCCAACAACATGGAGGTGAAGACAGATAACAAAGAAACTCTTCTTCTAGAACGAAAGGAAACTGATGGTGGCCAAGCAAATTCCTAGTACCTTGACAGTGGTGCAAGCAATCACATGTGTGGAAAGAAAGACATGTTCGTGGAGCTAGACGAGTCAGTACCAAAAATATTTCATTTGGAGATAATTCCACAATAGCAGTGAAAGGGAGAGGTAACATCTTTATCCGTTTGAAAGATGGGAGACATCAGTTAATTTCCAATGTCTACTATGTGCCCAATATGAAAAGTAACATCTTGAGTTTAGGACAACTGTTAGAGAAAGGTTATGATATTCATATTATAATCTTTCTATAAAAGATGATAAGAATAACTTCATTGCTAAAGTGTTAATGCCAAAGAATAAAATGTTCCTGATCAACATACAAAACGATATTGCAAAGTGCCTGAAAGTTTGCCACATAGATGCATCATGGCTTTGGCATCTTCGATTTGGGCATCTCAATTTTTGAGGTCTAGAGCTGCTATCTAAGGAGGAGATGGTGAAGGGATTACCTCGCATCAACCATCCTGACCAGCTTTGTGAAGGGTGTCTAGTCGGGAAGTAATTCAGGAAAAGTTTTCCAAATGAGTCAGAGTCAAGAGCCAAGAAGCCACTCGAGCTCATCCATACTGACGTGTGTGGTCTGATCAAGCCTAGCTCTCTCGGTAACAGTAACTATTTTCTTCTCTTCATTAATGATTTTTCAAGAAAAACCTGGATATATTTCTTGAAACAGAAGTTTTTAAAGTTTTCAAGAAATTCAAAGATATAGTGGAGAGAGAAAGCGGTAGAAAGATCAAAGTTATAAGATCCGACCGAGGTGGAGAATTTACTTCTAGGGAGTTTCAAGAGTTCTGTGAAGCAAATGGAATTCGTCGACCAATGACAGTTCCTAGATCCCCCTAGATGGAAAAACCAGCAAGTTACGGCTTCAAAGTTTACCTTATTTAGAAAAGGCAAAATGGTGTGGCAGAAAGAAAGAACAGAACAATCCTGGACATGGAACTAAGCATGCTCAAAAGCAAGAAATTTCCCAAGGATTTTTGGGCCGAAGCAGTAGCGTGTGCAATCTACTTGTCAAATCGATCTCCAATAAGAAGTGTATGGGGAAAGATACCGCAAGAGGCATGGAGTGGAAGAAAGCCTGACATTTCCCACCTAAGAACCTTTGAAAGTATATCCTATATTCATGTACCAGATGAGATAAGAACGAAGCTTGATGATAAAAGTGAGAGATTTATCTTCATCGGCTATGATGCTAATTCAAATAGCTACAAGTTGTACCATCCAAACAATAAGAAGATTGTGATTAGTCGAGATGTGGTATTCAATGAAGAATGAGAATGGGATTTTAACTCTCATGCAGATGACTTCAATTTATTTCCTCAGTTTGAAAAAGATGAGCAGATAATGAGGGAGCAACTAGGTGAACCTCAACAAGGGCTTGCAACTCCACCCATTTCACCAACATTAACCACTTAAGGAGACTCATCACCTTCGTCATCGTCAAGTGGAAGTCAAAGTGAAATATTTGTGCAATGTACAAGAAGCCTTAGAGATCTCTATAAGGTAACTAACTACAAGATAATCTTATATTATTTTGTCTATTTGTCGATTGTGAACCAGTAAGCTTTCAAGAAACAGTACAAAAAAATAAGTGAAGAGATGTGATGGATGAAGAAATCAAGGCCATCGAGAAGAATGACACATGGGAACTTACCTCACTTCCCAAGGGACATAAGGTGATAGGTGTCAAATGGGTGTACAAAATAAAGCAAAACGCTAAAGGAGAGATTGAAAGGCACAAGGCGAGGCTAGTTGCTAAAGGCTATAGTCAAAAGGCTGGAATTGACTATGATGAGGTATTTGCTCTTGTTGCTCGATTGGAGACTATCATACTACTGGATTTGTTGGATATAGCGATAGTGATTAGGGTGGAGACATAGATAATCAAAGGAGCACTACTGGATTCGTATTTTTCATGAGAGATACAGCTTTCACATGGATGTCAAAGAAACAACTGATTATCACATTGTCCACTTGTGACGCGGAATATGTTGATGCTACCTCATGCGTTTGTCATGCAATTTGGCTTAGAAATATATTGAAGGAGATAGGTTTGATACAAGAAGAGCCTACCAAGGTGTGTGTCGACAACAAGTCAGACATTGCCTTAGCAAAGAATCCAGTATTCCATGATCGAAACAAACACATCGATATTCACTAGCACTATATAAGGGAGTGTGTTGCAAGAAAGGATGTGCAAGTTGAATATCTGATGTCACAAGATCAAGTTGTCGATATTTTTACCAAGCCACTGACAAGCGAAGACTTCATAAGATTAAGGAACTTACTAGGAGTCACAAGATCAAGTTTAAGGGGGGTGTTGGATCATAAACTTGATCCATTATGGGAGCCCAAACCTAAACCCAATCAATTTGGAGTCCAAGTCCATAATCAAGGTCCAAAATTACAAGTCTTCCACCTAGAATCTTCTAGGGTGTGGTAATTATGCATATGAATCAATTGGTAATTTAAAGTATTGTTAGAATGATGGAGAAGAATGAGGTGTATGGTTATTGTAATTTTTTATTAGTTTATTTGTGTGGTGTAGGATTGTTCTTAAGTAGTATAAATATTCCTCCCTATTTTAGTTTAGGTATCAAGAAAAATTAAGAGCTTCTAAGTGAGTGAAGAAGCAAAGTCTTATAATAGTGAGTTGTAGTATCTTGTTGTTGAGTGAGAGTGCTCTTTTAATATTTGTTTGAGTTTGAATAAAAGTTATTTGTGAGAGTGTTTCATTTCCAACATAGTGGTATCAGAGCCAGTTGGAAAGTATACACTATTGCATATCAAATCGAAGGTCTCGACAATAAAAATCTGACGCCGCCGTAATCTCCCCGATCGGAGTTTAGACGCGCCACCAGAAGAGTGCTGCTAGAAAACTGAGTTGAGTCGAGTTGACCAAGCCGCTTGAACGAGCCATCCAAGCCTAGCTCTCTCGGTAACAGTAACTATTTTCTTCTCTTCATTAATGATTTTTCAAGAAAAACCTGGGTATATTTCTTGAAACAGAAGTTTTTGAAGTTTTCAAAGTTTTCAAGAAGTTCAAAGCTACAGTGGAGAGAGAAAGCGGTAGAAAGATCAAAGCCATGAGATCCGACCGAGGTGGAGAATTTACTTCCAGGGAGTTTCAAAAGTTCTATGAAGCAAGTGGAATTCGTCGACCAATGACAGTTCCTAGATCCCCCCAGTAAAATGGTGTGGCAGTAAGAAAGAACATATCAATCCTCGACAAGGCATGAAGCATGCTCAAAAGCAAGAAACTTCCCAAGGAGTTTTGGGCCGAAGCAGTAGCGTGTGCAGTCTACTTGTCAATTTGATCTCCAACAAGAAGTGTATGGTGAAAGACACCGCAAGAGACATGGAGTGAAAGAAATCCTGGCATTTCCCACCTGAGAACCTTTGGAAGTATAGCCCATGTTCATGTACCAGACGAGAGAAGAACGAAGCTTGATGATAAAAGCGAGAGCTTTATCTTCATCGGCTATGATGCTAATCCGAAGGGCTACAAGTTGTACAATCCAGACAATAAGAAGATTGTGATTAGTCGAGATGTGATATTCAACGAAGAAGGAGAATGGGATTTTAAATCTCATGCAGATGACTTCAATTTCTTTCCTCAGTTTGAAGAAAATGAGCAGATAATGAGGGAGCAACTAGGTGAACCTCAACAAGAGCTTGCAACTCCACCCACTTCACCAACATTAACCAATCATCACCTTCGTCATCGTCAAGTGGGAGTCAAAGTGAAAGAGTTGTGCAACGTACAAGAAGCCTTAGATATCTCTATGAGGTAACTGAACGACAAGATAATCTTACATTATTTTGTCTATTTTTTTATTGTGAACCAGTGAGCTTTCAAGAAGCAGTACAAGAAAAGAAGTGGAGAGATGCGATGGATGAAGAAATCAAGGCCATCGAGAAGAATGACACATGGGAACTTACTTCACTTCCCAAGGGACATAAGGCGATAGGTGTCAAATGGGTGTACAAAACAAATCAAAATGCTAAATGATAGATTGAAAGGAAGAAGGTGAGGCTAGTTGCTAAAGGCTATAGTCAAAAGGCTGGAATTGACTATGATAAGGTATTTGCTCATGTTGCTCGATTGGAGACTATCATACTAATCACTTCTTCGGCAGCTCAAAACAAGTGAGAGATACAGCAGATGGATATAAAGTCTGCCTTCCTAAATGGAGTTCTTGAAGAGAAAGTCTACATTCAGCAACCATCAGGCTACGAAGTCAAAGGCCATGAAGACAAGGTGTTGAAGTTGAAGAAGGCTCTTTACGGTCTAAAACAAGCACCAAGGGCATGGAATAGCCGAATCGATAAGTACTTCCAAGAAAATTACTTCAACAAATGTCCCTACGAGCACGATCTATATATCAAGATCATCGATGGAGATATTTTGATCGTGTGCCTCTACGTGGACGATTTAATCTTCACCGGAAGTAACCCAAGCATGTTCAATGAATTCAAGGAAGTAATGACAAAAGAATTCGAAATGACAGACATGGGGCTCATGGCGTACTATCTTGGCATTAAAGTTAAGCAACAAAATGATGGAATTTTCATTTCACAAGAAAGCTATGCAAAGGAGATCCTGAAGAAGTTCAAGATGGAGAACTGTAAGCCGATAAGCACACCAATGGAATACGAAATCAAGATGTCCAAACATGAAGAAGGAGAAAGTGTAGATCCAATATTTTTCTAAAGTTTGGTGGGAAGTCTTCGATATCTAACTTGCACGAGGCCCGATATTCTTCACGCAATTGGATTGGTTAGTCACTACATGGAATTTCCAACAACCACCCATTTTAAAGTCGCAAAGAGAATTCTTTGTTATCTAAAAGGTACAATTGACTTTGGCTTGTTCTATTCAATTTCTAATTATTACAAGCTTGTTGGTTATAGCGATAGTGATTGGGGTGGAGACATAGATAATCGAAGGAGCACTACTGGATTCGTATTTTTCATGGGAGATACTGCTTTCACGTGGATGTCAAAGAAACAACCGATTGTCACATTGTCCACTTGTGAAGCGGAATATGTTGCTGCTACCTCGTGCGTTTGTCATGCAATTTGGCTTAGAAATCTATTGAAGGAGATAGACTTGATACAAGAAGAGCCTACCAAGGTTTGTGTCGACAACAAGTCAGACATTGCCTTAGCAAAGAATCCAGTATTCCATGATCGAAGCAAGCACATCGATATTCACTACCACTATATAAGGGAGTGTGTTTCAAGAAAGGATGTGCAAGTTGAACATGTGAAGTCACAAGATCAAGTTGCCGATATTTTTACCAAGCCACTGACAAGCGAAGACTTCATAAGATTAAGGAACTTACTAGGAGTCACAAGATCAAGTTTAAGGGGGGGTGTTGCATCATAAAACTTGATCCATTATTGGAGCCCAAACCCAAACCCAATCAAATTGGAGTCCAAGTCCATAATCAAGGTCCAAAACTATAAGCCTTCTACCTATTATCTTCTAGGGTGTGGTAATTATGCATGTGAATCATTTGGTAATTTAAAATATTGTTAGAAGGATGGAGAAGAATGGAGAAGAATGAGGTGTATGATTATTGTAATTTTTTATTAGTTTATTTGTGTGGTGTAGGATTGTTCTTAAGTAGTATAAATACCCCTCCCCATTTTAGTTTAAGTATCAAGAAAAATTAAGAGCTTCTAAGTGAGTGAAGAAGCAAAGTCTTATAAGAGTGAGTTGTAGTATCTTGTTGTTGAGTGAGAGTGCTCTTGTAATATTTGTTTGAGTTTGAATAAAAGTTATTTGTGAGAGTGTTTCATTTCCAACAATAGAAACTTATGTCTTCAGGTGTGATATAGAAACTTATGTTTTAAGTCGCATGATAGTAAGAAATTTTTTTACTCAAAGTATAAAAGTTAAGACTGCTAAAAGAAATTTGTGAAATTAATGTCAGGCTAGCAAATGGATACGAAACTATTTTTAAAGACAAATTAATGAACATGAAATACGTAAAAGAAGTAGATATGATTAAGGGCTTACTACGAAATACAGTTCAGTTAGAAGAGGACATTCTGGTTGAAAGCCTCCTTTAAGCATGGTCCAACAACCAGGAATGGCATTCCCAGAGGCAATAACCCTCTTTGAGTTTTCTTCAGTTTTTATTGCAACAGACACCGTTGTCTCACTTCCTTCACTAACTCGCACCCAAGCTTTGAAACAAAAAAAAATTCAGAATAACCAACCAACCTGTATGCAAATTGTACAAGTTGTATGAAGTGTGAATTAAATACCTGAAAATGTATAATAATACCCTTTATCCATGAAAATTTTCTGGGAGAAAGTCTCATTATACTCGCTTCTATTATAGGCGACCATGAAGTTGTTTCTCGAGATAGATTGTCGTACTTCAATTTTGGCACCACCAATAGCTTCCCATCCTTGCAAGCCTCGGTCAAAATTTGGGTTTATCAACTTTCCTCCTTTATATTGAACACGTTGAGGCTCAATCAAGCACTGATCATGAAAACAAATTATACCTTTAGTGTATATTAATATCAAAAACTAATAAGAGCACATTTTGGTACAAAAATAAAGTAAGTATAGGTTGTTACGTCAATATTAGCATGGTAATTATAAGCCACTCCCTCAACTCCATGTCCTAAAGGAAACAGAAATAATTTGTAAGAAACACAACTTTATAGGTAACACACAGTTGGATATTATTATGAAGATTGAAAAGGGGGACAAAGAAGGAGCTTTGGGAGTCCATTTTTTATTAATTCCCTTTACCTAATACCAAAGAAAAATAAAGAAAGAAGGGTACTAAACCTGCAAAAAGTAGGAGGCAACATAAAATTACTCCATATGCACAAGAAATTGTCATAAGAAAAAGATCCTGAAAAGTAATTAACGAAAGAAGAATGAAAAGAAAGATCAAGAAGAATTGCACAATTTCTCTAGAAAGAAGGATATAATGGATTAGAATATTATTACCATCACTGCCATCTCAACTGAGATAAAAAAAAATTCGTTAGTCAAAATTTGTTGCAGGGGACATGAGAACCAAGTATTAAGTTTAATTCACCAAATTTAATAACTCCCAAGAGCCAAGTAGTAACGTTATATTTGGCAAACACAAAATAAGAAGAGTAATTAAGTTCTAATTAATTCATCCCAACTAATTAACTGCATACGTTAGTTTTCTTAATAACTTCTATGTATTTAACCATCTCCTCATATTCTCCATTTCTAATATGGTGGTAAAATTCATAATGCTACATAAATCGTTATCACAAGGCATAGAGGGGGAGTTCATCTACACCATAAAATTGATTAATCTTTTGCAGCATGAAAAAGACATATACAGTAGAATTGTAACTATAAAATACAAGTCTAATTGAAATGTATATATTTATTTTTGTTATAGTCTTAAAGATACATCGTATTTGAAAACCAAACATGTAATGACCATATATATACCGTACTAGTCTTTATAAACATGTAGAGCACATTTTTCATGTTATTATCAAAGTGTTTGTATTGTTAAATTTTCATCATATGCATACTTCAAGAATTCTTGTATAAATTAAAGATATTAGAACGCACCTTTACAATTTTATCCATCATTTCATTTTCAATTTTAAATAGAGAATTCAAGATGAACAATTTGTTTGAGGAGTATCTCAAATGAAGTGATGTTTCGCTTGCAAAAGTTCTAACATTTTTTTCAACTAATTCATGTCAAATACAATTTCAATTTCTTTAGCTTTAACTTTAAGTTCAAATATTGTTCTTTTCCAAACTTCGAGGAAACTAGTAGTCAATATTTATAGTTAACAATAGCAAAATAAATTTCTTCTTTAGGTAAGGAATTAATTTATTTTTGCAAATGTTAAAGGATACTCTCAAAACTTGTGTGGAATTTTAAACTACTAGGGGTACAATAAATTTTTTATGAAAGAAAAGGCTAAATGCATAAAAGAACAAAACACTGGCTTAATGATAACACAAACAATATTTCTCCAAATTCTTTTTTTTATTACATAGGGTAGGGGTAAGATCCAATCCATATGAATCAATAGAAAAGGCAAATTCCTTATGATACACCAGATCCGGCTCGGGAAATAGGGAAGGAGATTACAACGTGGGGATTCAAACCCTTTCATCGCTTTGATTTTTTTTTTCTCAATCTTTATGTCTTTTCTTTTCTTTATGAAGTTTGATATCTATGAGCTAAATATTACTTTATGCATTCTAGTCCACCAACATTGGAAAAGAAATCAGAAATATTTTTTTTCTAGTATGAAGCTTTAGGTAGCTTACAATAACAAAAAGTAAAACTCATAAATCATGCATAGAGATTTTCAAAAAATCATAATTGTTTTTGGAATTTATGTGCCAAAGAAAGAGGGAAAAAATACAAAAAAATAAACCATTGAATTCTAAATTAAAACAATTGTATTCTCCCCAGTTGAAACAGATACTTTTATTAGTCTTCAAGAGACTTTTAAAACAACCAAAGAAACTAGCGTTACATAAATGTTGAAGAATCTTTTGCTATCCTTGAGGCACAAAAAAAGAACTGCAGTCACATTTATGAAACAAACACTTTGACTTAAATTTTATATATAAGAGTGAGACTTACAACTTATCTCTAATGCTAATGCTTATCTCTAATCAACCTTAACATAATCGAACTAATCTTATCATGATCTTCAACACCTCTCACATTGGTAACTAATTAGTCTAAACACTTCCGTTTGCTTGTCTGGGCTATCTAATCAAAAAGACACCAAAGGAAACAGATATATAATTCATGGCATCAAGAAATCATTGTCCATTTCCTTTTTCTTTTGTAGTATTATTTGTTTTCTACCAAATGAATAAATCCGTGTTTTTATGTGCCAAATCAGCGTAACTTGCCAACCATTGTGACTAAATGTGGCAACTTTTCAGTTTTTTCTTTCTTTTTAAGATTTTGAAATAGGATATTTAAATTATTTAGAAGGGTATTAAATAATTTAATTTTTATGTTAGGGGTTTTTGGTATATACTAAAGCTAGGTGAAAGAAGAATGATGTGACATCTCTCGAGATTCTATTTGTCTGTTTTTTCCCTTTTTGCCATTTTTTCTTCTTAATTATTTTATTTTAAAAACTCCTACGGGTAGATTGCAACAATTGGATTCTTTTGATCTTTTAATTTACTTTAGCGATAGATCTTAATTTTATGTGGATTAAATAATGTTGCGATGGTATATATTCAGATTATGGCATGCTATACAATAATCCTTCCGCTATCAGTTTTGAAGATTTTTTTTTCTTTACTACAACAACATACCCAGTGAAATCCCACAACGTGGGGTCTGAGAAGGGTAGAGTGTACGTAGACCTTATCTCTACCTTGGTAGGTAGAGCGGTTGTTTCCGAGACACCCTCAGCTCAAGACAGAGCATAAGCACAAGAAAAACAAAAACAAAAAGAAAAGCAAGAGCACAGCAAAAGAAATGGGCAGACCCGGTCAGAAAAAACTTAAAGCAGCATGAAAATGCTGGTATCAAAAGCGAAATAGGCCATGATAGCGCATTCTGAAAAAGTAAGCAGTAACTAGCGCAGGTAAATAAAGGACACATAGCAGCAGAAATCAAACTACAGAAGACTATAAAGTAATACTGCGCATATTAGTATGATAGGCTAAGCGGTCCTACAATAATAGCACTACAACTACCAGTTTGCAAGCGTAAGTAGGACTACGCTCAACTACCTACTACGCTTCTACCCTAATATGTATCATCCATAACCCCCTATCTAAGGTCATGTCCTCAGTAAGTTGCACCTGTGCCATATCCCGTCTAATCACCTCTCATCAATACTTCTTCGGCCTACCTCTACCTCTCCTGAACCCGTCCATAGCCAACCTTACACCTCCGTACTGGGGAATTTATGTCTCTCCTCTGCACATGCCCAAACCATCTCAACCTCGCTTCCCGCATCTTATCCTCCACCGAGGCTACTCTCACTCTGTCCCAGATATCATCATTTCTAATCCTATCCCTCCTTGTATTCCCTAACATCCTTATCTCCGCAACTTTAATCTTTTGGATATGCGAAGTCTTGACTGGCCAACACTCTGCCCCATACAACATAGTCGGTCTAACCACCACTTTATAGAACTTACCTTTAAGTTTTGGTGGAACCTTTTTGTCGCATAAGACTCTAGATGCGAGCCTCCATTTCATCCATCCTACCCCAATACGATGTGTGATATCGTCATCAATCTCTCCATCCCCTTGGATAATAGACCCAAGGTACTTGAAGCTTCCTTTTTTTGGAATGACCTGAGTACCAAGCCTCACATCCACGCCTGTCTCAAAGTCACTCCCATTACTAAACTTATACTCCAAGTATTCTGTCATGGTCCTACTCAGCCTGAACCTGTTAGATTCTAGAGTCTGTCTCCAAACCTCCATCTTAGCGTTCACTCCGCTGCGAGTTTCATCAATCAAGACTATGTCGTCTGCAATTAACATACACCATGGAACCTCCCCTTAGATTTGCCACGCCAGTCCATCCATCACCAAGACAAATAAGAATGAGCTAAGAGTTGATCCCTAGTGCAACCCCATCATCACTGGAAAGTGCTCCGAGTCCCCTCCTACTGTCCATACCCTGGTCTTGGCTCCATCATATATATACTTGATCGCCCTAGTGTACGTCACAGGTACACCTCTAACCTCCAAATATCTCCATAGAACCTTTTTAAGAACTTTGTCATATGCCTTCTCGAGGTTGATAAAAAAATATGTAAGTCTCTCTTTCTCTCCTTATACTGCTCTACCAACCTCCTAATAAGATGAATGGATTATGTGGTCGAACGCCCCGGCATGAATCCAAACTGGTTCTCGGAAATAGAAACGCCTCTTCTCACTCTCATATCCACGACACTTTCCCAAACTTTCATAGTGTGGCTTAGGAGTTTGATACCCCTATAGTTATTGCAACTCTAGATATCACCTTTGTTCTTGTACAAAGGGATCATTGTACTCCACCTCCATTTTTCAGGAATTCTCGCCGTCTTAAAAATAACGTCAAACAACTCAGTCAGCCATTCTAAACCAGTCGTGCCTGCGCTCTTCCAAAATTCAACTTGGATCTCATCGGGCCTTGTCCCCTGCGCATCCTGCGAACAACACCCTTAACCTCCTCGGCCTTAATGATTCTACAATATCCAAAATCCCGATACCTCCCAGCACCTTAACATAAAGATTTTTTTTCTTTATGTTCAAAATATCTAGGAGGCCATGAAGGGATAACTAAATTGCATGTGTGAACACCTTATACTTGATCTGCCATAATTCAGAAGGTATGATATTTTATCACAGATTTTTATTCTTGTGAAGGTTTTTTTATTTTAAATACTTTGTTGGCCTTCCTTTCATTTTTGTCAAACATTCTGAATATTGAGGGCCTATGCAAGAATCAGAAAATGAACTATGTTTGTAACAACCTGTTAGGTCGTTTTGAGCTTTTCAACTTATTTTATCCAAAATATCCTTTTCGTAGTTTCATATTGGTATTTATGACTTGCGGAAATGGGTGACGTATTTTTCGAAGCAATCAGGCGAGTTTGGATCGAATTTAGTGAATTTGGGAGTTCTAAGTTAAGAAAATTAAGATGTTTGACCGAAGACAATACCAGGGGGTAAGTGCATCTTTTTTCAAAGTTTCATCGATTCCTTATTTAGTCGAACTGTTGGTTCAGGTCTCGAGGTGTTCGGTGTGATTTGGGTTGCTAGTTAAGAAACTAGCTAATTTGAGAATTTGTAGTGTGTTTTATGATTGAAATGCATAATTAGTTTGTGTTTGAGAGGTCCAGGATGAGTTTCGGGTGTTGGATCATGATGAAGAAGTCATGTTCACGCAGGGAAGGTCAAGGCGAGTCATGATTGTAGTTGGTAGGTCGCTACCACATAGAAGGTAAGTTGGGTCGGATACGAGTAATGCTTCGCGATAGTGAGTGTGGGCCTCGCGGTTGCGAAGGGTAAATTGTACCTAGGCAGAACATAACTTCAAAAATTCAAACTTCATGTTCATAATTCAATTTCATTTTTTAGAACAGTTTTGAAAGAAATGCCAGAGTAGAAAGCTATGATGAAAATAATAAAGAAAAAAGTACCGACAATAAAAATAGTAAAATAACCAAAGTAAATAAACAACAATACTAATAAAATTGAAGAGTCGGATAATGCTAACATAATAATAATAATAATAATAATAATAATAATAATAATAATAATGGTAAGGGAACAACTAGGTGCTGCAGACCAGAATCCTGCTCTATCACTGAAAGAGAGAAAACGCTCGACTACCTACTAACCGTCTATCCTAATACACAACCTTTATGTTTTTCGATTTAGGGTCGTATCCCCGGTGAGCTAAAGATGTGTCATGTCATGTCTAATCACTTCTCCCCAATTCTTCCTCAGTCTACCTCTACCTTTCCTTAAATCTATCACCGCCAAGCTCTCGCATCTCCTTACGGGGGCACATATGTCCCTCCTCTTCACATGCGCGAACCATCTCAACCTTGATTTCTGTATTTTGTCCACCATGGAGGTGACTCTCATCTTTCCCCGTATATCTTTGTTTCTAATCTTATCTCTCTTGGTATGCTCACACGTCTTGTTACTCTCCAAACCATGGCCTGACGTAACACGTCACTCGGTGCCTGACTACATGTGACCGAGCGAATCACATGGCTTGTTGAATCAACACGGACATCAAGATCATGAAACATACTTTAAAACATGTAAAACTGAATACTGTAAATATAATCTAAAATATAATTGCGAAAAAATCTGAAAAACATAGTAAGTCTAAATAACTGACGTGATATGCTAACTAGTCTATGAAACCTCTGAACATGAGTTTGACTGCTAAAAATTGTTTATCAGGATAAGGCTCTGGTATACCTTTACTACATAACATGACATGTAAAATAAATAAACTAACACCTCGAATGAAATGAGGCTTACCAATAGCTGATACGTGAAGATCCTAGCGAACTAATCCGTCATCCTAAAACTCCATACCTGCATCGTGAGATGTAGGCCCCGAACAAAAGGGACGTAAGTACATTTGAATTGTACTTTTATGTAAAGCAACTAAATGAATAAGACACATGAAATTGAAATTTTAATCAGAGCATGAGCATGTATAATATCTGACATGAATATAATTAAGAATGGTAAATTATTTTAAATGAGAGAGCTTTAGTATAACCGACATGAATCCACCACGTGAGAATGTGGCGTCTGATCTCTGCCCGATCAGCTAAGCCATCTCGTGCCTTGCCAGGGTACGAGACATGAACATAACATGAATGGATCCAATAACTCGCATTGTTAATATTAAGGAATCGTCCTAACTGGGCAGAGCGACCCTTAACCTATGTTGGCATACATTGTTTCAAGTATTAAACCTTTTCGGTAATATGTGCAACTCCTAAAACATAAACATTGATATAATATGGCTTGTAAGCCCGTGAATTTCATAAACGTGATTTGTAAGTATAATTTAACATGAATATAGATACATAATATAACTTGTATGAAACATGGAAACATGTACAATTTAACGGAATTGAGTAATATTGATTCATGACTTCATGGATTACATACGAATTCATGATAATCTAAGTGATATCAAGAATACGATTAACAAATTAGTAATATAGACATGACATATAATAATACATATAGTTAGGGTTATCATGAATTTAGAAAAAAACCTAAGCTTGTGGAGATTCGTATTTCACAGATAAGCATGGTGTGGGGAAGAACAAAGATGTTTCCACACGTGGATAGAAGCTCTACATACCTTAATCGCTCCTAGTTTTATATTAAAGGTTTGAACTTGAAGAAGAAATTGCAAAAGCTTGAACTTTAAACCCTTGAGTTGAGTCTTCTTGAAAACCCTAGGTTAAGAATCAAGGATTTCTCTTATAACTTGAGTATACTTGGTTAGAATCGCATGGAAACACATGAAAAAGACTTACCTTGAGCTATGAGAATGATGGAAGGAAGAGGACTTCGTGCTAGGAACATCTCAGCCATAGGCGGGAATTTCGCCCGCATCCTTAGGAGAATGAAGAATGAAATAAAAAGACTGAAAAATGCAGTATTTATATTGTTCAACCATCGGACCAATTTTAAGGTACCTTCGACGGACCGTAAAATATTTCACGGTCCGTAAAAGCGGCCGTGAATCAGTTCCAGTGAGTGATTTGTCTCCTAAAGAATTACGGTACCATTTTACAATCTATAAAACATTCTGCGATGGGTTTAACGGCCTGTGAAAATTATACGGCCCGTAAAACCCCATCGTGATCCTTAAAATAGTGACTTGGACAATTTTATGATAATTTTTACAGCCCGTAAAATATTTTACGGTCTGTATTTCTGGGCGTAAAACTGAAGAACGTTGATTTCATTGAATTTCTAGTTCCAACATTTCCCCCTTGGTATTTAACCCCTGGATCATGAAAATTAATTAGTCTAATAGTACGAGGTGTTACAATATCTTCCCCTTGGGATCATTTGTCCTTGAATGATTAGTCATGGTTAAGAATGCGATTAACTCAAGAACTTACGGACTTGGCATGGGTACATGATCATGAAGAAACGTGACATAGATCACGGGGACTAAAAATAGGGACATGAGACATGAATAGGTAGTACATGAATGTGAAATATGAGACATGAATACGTAAGGGACATGACATGATTACTAAAGGTATTTATCTTGTACGCTTTCTGCTTTCTCCTCAAATAAGTGTGGGTATCTGAATTTCATGTCCTCTTCGGCTTTTCATGTAGCCTCCTAAACTTTCTGACTCATCCACAACACTTTCATTGAAGAAACTTCCTTAGTCCTCAACTAGCAAACCTGACAATCCAAAATAGCCACAGGAATCTCTTCATAGACTAGTCTATCCTTAATCATGATGGATTTGGTAGGAACAACCAACGAAATGTCTCCCACACACTTTCTCAAAATGTATACATTGAACATTGAGTGTACGAAAGCCAAATCTTACAGTAACTCAAGCTCATAAGCCATTTGGCCAAACCTTTGCAGGATCATGTACGGTCTGATATATCTGGGATTGAGTTTCGCTTTCTTTCCAAATCTCATGGCACTCTGTATAGGTGAAACTTTTAGAAATACCTAATCATCAACCTGAAATTCCAAGTCTCTATGCCTCAAGTTCGAATATGCCTTTTGGTGACTCTGATCCATTTTCAAATGCCCCTAAATCAACTTGAATTTCTCCATAGCCTGGTGGACCAAGTCTGGCCCTAACAATTCTACTTCACCAACTTTGAACCAACCAATTGGCGATCTACACCTTCGCCCATACAGAGCTTCAAATTGTGACATCTTGATACTAGCATGGTAACTGTTATTATAAACAAATTCAATGAGAGAAAAGTGATCATCCCAATTACCTTTGAAATCAAAAACACATGACCTCAACATATCCTCAAGGGCCTGAATAGTACGATATGCCTGGCCTTCTGAATGAGGGTGAAAACTTGTGCTGAGGTTTACCCAATCATTTCTTAACTCCAAAAGTTTGTTGTGAACTGAGTACCACGGTCTAAAATAATGGACACTGGGATCCTATGAAGTTTGATAATTTCTTAGATATATAACTTGGCATAATCTTCTGTTGAATCTGTGGTCTTGACGGGCAACTGATTTAGTGAGTCAGTCTACAACCACCCAAATCAAATCATGTCTCCGAGACTAGCGAGGTAGACCTGTTATGAAGTCAATATTTATCATCTCACATTTCCACATAGGGATATCAATACTCTGAGCCAACCTACCAGGCCTCTAGTGCTCGACTTTCACCTGCTGACAATTCGGACACTTGGCCACAAAATCTACTACGTTCTTCTTCATATCATTCCATTAATAAATATCTTTAAGATCATGGTACATCTTTGTAGAACCTAAATGAATAGAATACCTAGAGTTGTGTGCTTCTGCCATGATTCACTCTCTAAGTCCATCCACATCTGGATCACACAATCTGCCTTCGTACCTCAAAGTACCATTATCTCCCCTTTGTTCAAAAGACGTAATCTTATGCTTGTGAATCCCCTCTTTCAGCTGCAACAAATAAGGATCATTAAACTATTTCTCCTCCACTTCTGCTACTAAGGAGGACTCAGACATGTTCTAAATAACCATACCACCATCTTCGGAGTCTAAAAGTCAAACTCCTAAAGTAGCTAGTCGGTGAACTTCCTTCGCCGCGATTCTCATTCCTTCTTCGACACGAGCTAGGATTCCCATGGATTGCCAATTAAGAGCATTGACTATCACATTTGCTTTCCCTAGATGGTAGAGAACATCCACATCATAATCCTTAAACAATTCAAGTCATGTCCTCTGCCTAAGGTTCAACTCTCATTGCTTGAAAATATACCGAAGGCTCTTGGTTTCTGTGAAAATATCAACATGAACACCATACAAATTGTGGCGCCATATCTTGAGCGCGAAGACCATAGCTACCAATTCTAAATCGTGAGTCGGGTAGTTCTTTTCATGAGGCTTAAGTTGTCTGGATGCGTAAGCTATAACCTTATCATGCTGCATTAAAACACATCTGAGACAAATTTTTGGTGCATCACAATACACTACGAACCCCACAGTTCCATTTGGTAATGTCAAAATTAGGCAGAAACTAACCTCATTTTCAATTCTTCAAAACTACACTCATAGGCATTTGACCACTAGAATTTGACGTTCTTCTGAGTCAATTTAGTCAACGGAACTGAGATGGAAGAAAAAACCTCTATGAAGTGCATGTAATAGCCTACCAGACCTAAGAAACTTCTTATCTCAGAGCCTGAAGTGGGTCTGGGTCAATTCTTCACTCCCTTAATTTTCTAAAAATCTATTTTCACGCCTTCTACAGAAATGGCATCTTCTAAAATGCCACTGATTTCAGCCAAAATTCACACTTGGAAAATTTGGCATAAAGCTTACGATCCTGGAGTGTCTACAATACTATTATGAGATGTTCTTCATGGTTAACCTCACTACGGGAATAAACCAGGATATCATCGATGAATACAATAACGAAAAGGTCGAGGTAAGGCTTGAAAACCTTGTTCATAAGGTCTATAGAAGCAGTTGGTGCATTCGTCAATCTGAACAACATAACAGAAAATTTTAAATGACATAAAGAGCTCTGAAGGCGATTTTCATGTCTACTTCCTTTACCTTAAACTGATAGTACCCTCATCTGAGGTCAATCTTGGAATAACATTGGGCACCCTAAAGTTGATCGAATAAATCATCGATTTTGGGGAGAGGATACTTGTTCTTAATGGTAACCTTGTTCAATTAGCAATAATTAATGCACATACGCAAATATCCATCACTCTTTTGAACAAATAAGACTGGTGCACCATAAGGTAAGACATTTGGCCTAATAAATCCCTTATCAATGAGATCTTTCAACTGTGATTTTTGTTCATTTAACTCTATTGGAGCTATTCTATATGGCAGAATAGATACCAGCTTAGTGTCGGGAAGTAAATTAATTCCAAAGTCAATCTCCCTATCGGGAGGGACTTCGGGAAGATCTTCTAGAAATTCATTGACAAATGGTACGGACTGAAGAGTTTGGGTATGGGTATCTGCATCTCTCAACCAGACTAAATGATAGATATACCCCTTGGAGAGCATCCTTTTGGCTTTAATATAGGAAATAAACCTACCCCTGGGTGCTACTACATCACCCTTCCATTCTATGACTTGTTCGCCAAGAAATTCAAAACTCACAATTTTGGTTCTACAGCCTACTATGGCATAACATGGAGACAACTAATCCATACCGATAATTACATCGAAGTCTAACATCTCTAATTTTACCAAATCGGTTGTTGTACTGTGGTGGTAGACATTAACTGGACAACCCCTATACACTTATCTAACTATAACTGACTCTCCAACTGGAGTGTATACTTCAAAGGGTTCATGCAATTTTTCTGGTTGTATCCCAAATTCCTTATCAATAAATGGGGTTACATATGATAGAGTAGATCCAAGTTCCATAAGGGCATAAGCATCAAAAGTGAAGACTGTTAATATACCTATGACAATATCTGCACAAGCCGTTGTATCCTGATGACCAGCTAATGCATACAAGCAGTTCAGATCTCCCTTCCTTTGCGTTCTCAGACTTAGCTATATCATGCTCTGACTGGGCTTGAGAATTGCTAGGAGCTGCTGAATTTGTACACTGAGCCATATTACATTCGGTACCTTATCTTGCTTATGGACAGTCTCTCTGAAAGTGACCTCGCAGGCTACACCCGAAATAGATAGCCATGCCCATGCGACACTCCCCTGCGTGCCTCTTACCACACTTACTGCAAAATGGGTTATCATACTTCTTCTAACCTACACTGGCCTAGACTATGAACTTGCTGCCCTAAAATTCTGTCTCCTCTGATCATTCTTGAACTTAGGGGTTGGGGCACTGGTTGCAGATGGAGCGGGTCCTGATGACTTGTTTTTGAAGAATTATCTGCCTACACATCCCCCATTACTGAAGTGACCTATAGACTTAGCTCTTTTGTTGAACCTTCTATCTTTCTTTTTATACAACTATATCTGCTTCTTTCTTCTTATCCTTATTACCCTAAACAAAAGCAACCATCTTGGTAATAGTTATCTCCTTATTTGTTGTAGAAATATTAGCATCATCGAACAAGTAAGGCTCGAGACCCAACACGAATCATCCAACTTTGTCCCTCATATCTCTAACCATGTGCGGAGCATACTTAGCCAATAAGATGAACTTGAGGTAGTATTCTTGCACACTCATGTTGTTCTGTCTGAGCCTCTCAAACTCTAGTGCCTTGGCCTCCCAAACTTCTAGTGCCTTGGCCTCCCAAACTTCTAGTGAAAGGAAGTGTTCAGTAAAGACATTTACAAATTCATCCCAAAATGCATGTGGTGCATCTTCCCCTCGGGATTGTTCCCACGTCTCATACCAAGTATTCGTGATTTCTTGCAACTGATAGGATCCAAACTTTACCCCCTCTATTTCAGCGACATGTATAGTACGAAGAACCTTCTGAATACCATCAATAAATTTTTTGTGTCCTCAGTCTTGCTAGACCCTATAAACATTAGCGACTTCATATGAATGAACTCCATGATCCTGTAACTGGATGACCCTCCGCTGACAACATTATTCAAAGTCGTCTCCTAACGCTGAGCCTGGTTAGAAACAATTTGAGTGAGCAGTTGGATAGCTCCTCTAACATCTAAATTCATGGAACTAAGTGGCGAATTGATGATAGAACATGCTCATATGCCCCTTTTTGATAGTTGGCGGAGTTGAAGTCGGGGGCATTGAACCCGATGTAACTCCCTGAGCCTGAGAGTTCACTCCTTAGGCAACATTATCAGCATCCCTATTACTTGTAGCTGATTTTTATTTTAGTGGTCATTTTCTGAAATACATAACACGCACGAGTTAAATGAATGTCCTGAAGGTATAACTTTAATTGCAAAATCTAGGGTATGAAAGAAGTGAGATAATCCTAGATGTCTTGGTGGTCAACTGTTTACATGTGTGGCACGCACACATACATAAAAGTGACTCCACTGGATACAATTTCATAGACTCCTTATGACACTTGAACCTGGCGCTAATACCAAGCTTTATCACACCTTAAATCATGGCATGGGCATAACACAGCACTCGGTGCCTGACTGTATGTGACCGAGTGAACCACATGGCTTGTGTAGTCAACATGGGCATCAAGATTATGAAGTATACTTTAAAATATGTAAAATTTAATACTGTAAATATAGTCTGAAATATAATTATGGAAATATCTGAAAAACATAATAAGTCTGAATAACTGACATGACATGCTAGACTAGTCTATGAAATCTCTGAACATGAGTTTGATTGCTAAAAATTAATTACCAAGACAAGGTCCTGGCATACCTTTACTGCATAACATTACATGTAAAATAAATAAACTAACACCCTGAATGAAATGGGGCTCATCAATAGCTGATACGTGAAGATCCTAGCAAACTGATCCATCGTCCTGAAACTCCGTACCTGCATCGTAAGATACAGGCCCTAGGCAAAAGGGACGTAAGAACATTTAAATTATACTTGTATGTAAAGGAACTGAATGAATAAGTAAGGCACGTGAATTAATAGGAACATCAAACTAAAATTGTAATTTGAGCATGAGCATGTGTAATATTTGACATAAATATAACAAAGCATGGTAAATTATTTTAAATGGGAGAGCGTTAGTAAAACCGATATAAAATTACAATGCGAGAACGTGGCGTCTGATCTCTACCCGATCAACTAAGCCATCTCGTATGTTGCCAGGGTACAAGACATAAATATGACATGAATGGATCCAATAACCCGCATGGGTAACATGAAGGAATCATCTTAACTGGGTGGAGTGACCATTATCCTACGTTGGCATACGTAATTTCAGGTATTAAACCATGTCGGTAATTTGTGCAACTCTGAAAACATGAACATGGATATAATTTGGCTTTTAAGCGCATAGATTTCATAAACATGATTTGTAAGTATAATTTAACATGAATATAGATACATAATAAAACTTGTATGAAACATGTACACATGTACAATTTTATGGAATTTAGTAATATTGATTCATGACTTGTGTTTAAGAACCCATGGAATTCAAGGTTATGGATGTTCATGGATTACAGACATATTCATGATAATCTAAGTGAAATATCAAGAATACAATTAACTAATTGGTAATATATACATGACATACAATAATACATGTAGATAGGGTTATCATGAATTTAGAAAAAACCCTAATCATATGGAGTTTCGTATTTCACAGATGAGCATGGTGTGGGGAAGAACAAGGATGTTCACTCACGTGGATAGAAGATCTACATACCTTAATCAATTCTAGTCGTATATTAAAGGCCTGAACTTGAAGAAGAAATCTCAAAAGCTTGAACTTTAAATCCTTGAATTGGGTTTTCTTGAGAACCCTAGGTTAAGAATCAAGGATTTCTCTTAGAACCTGAGTATACTTGGTTAGAATTTTGTGGAAACACATGGAAAAGGCATACCTTGAGCTATGAGGATGATGGGAGGAAGAGGACTTCATGCTATGGCTTGGGAGAATCAAGAGTGAATTAAGATGACTGAAATAAGAAGAGTGAAAATGCAGTATTTATAATGTTCAACCGTCGGACCAATTTTATTATACCTTCGACGAACCATAAAATATTTTACAGTCCGTGAAATCAGTCGTGAATCAGTTCCACTGAGTGATTTTTCTTCCAAATAATTACGGTACCGTTTTACAGTCCGTAAAACATTCTACGGTCGGTTTAACGATCCGTGAAACTTATATGGCACGTAAAACCTCACCATGATCCTTAAACAGTGACTTGCATTTTTGGGTCAGTTTTACTCTAACTTCTACAGCCCGCAAAATATATTATTGTTCGTATTTCATGGCATAAAACTAAAGAACGCTAATTTCATTGAATTTTCAGTCCCAATATTTTGCCATTATTTTTAACCCCTGGATTATGAAAGTTACATAGTCTAATGGTATGAGGTGTTACAATATCTCCCCCTTGGGATCATTCGTCCTTGAAAGATGGGTCATGGTTAAGTATGCGATTAACTCAAAAACTTACAGACTTGGCATGGGTAAACGATCGTGAAGAAACGTGACATAGATAATAGGGACTGAAATAAAATGATTACATGAAAACATGAACATGGCGACATGAGACATGAATATGTATTAAATGAACGTTAAACGTGATATATGGATACATAAGGAACATGACATAATTACTGAAGGTATTTACCTTGTACGCTTTCTGCTTTCTCCTCAAATAAATGCGGGTATCTGGACTTCATGTCTTCTTCGGCTTCCTATGTAGCCTCCTCAACTTTCTGACTCATCCATAATACTTTCACTGAGACAACCTCCTTAGTCCTTACCTTGCGAACCTAACGATCTAGAATAGCCACAGGGACCTCTTCATATGCTAGGCCATTCTTAACCATGATGGATTCGGTATGAGCAACCAATGAAGGGTGTTGATACCTAATTTTTACCTTCTAATAATTTTATTTAATTATCCAAAATTCCCGAGTCACAAACGGAGTGAAATATACTATTTACAAGACAAAAATGATTTTACAACATTATGTCGAAAATATATTGTCATTTCATTTGATAAAATATCATCTAATATATTTATTGTATATGATATACTATTTTCATACTATTTTGATCATTAATTGCAATTTCAGAATTAAAAAGATAATGGTCAAATTAGTTATCTCAAAATCTTCAATTTAAAGTGATCACTATTTTATTCCGTTAAAATTTGGGAAATTGTTCTATTAAATAGGATAATTGAATTACCTCTCAATTTAAAATTATTTTATCTTTAATTTAAAAGGTCTTTGCTTGACTTCAAGATTTTAAGCTCCAAATTATGTCAAATTTAGGCTTAAATGAAACTTTTAATTTAATTAGGCTATTTTTTAAAGTTGCTTCGTCATTCTTTATTTTTAAAAATGGTTACATTTGTAAAATGTGGTCATAATTTATTAAAACATGCAAAACTCAATTGTAATGTCTTTTAATTTCAAAATTAGTCGAGCCCAGGCCAAAATAGGCCCATACCTAGCCCAATACGCGTCTTAAACGGCCAAAGTGCGTAATGCCCATGCCATTTTAGAGCCTTCTCAAAACCCTAGCTGAGCACGGTCTTCTTCTCCAATTGCCAAAAACGGCAATGGCAGAGTACAGTTGCTTTGCCCAATTGTTGGTTCGCCTGAATTGGGTAAGGGCATTAATGGCCCTTACCCTCTCACCTCCACGCCACCGCAACCCAACCCCCACAAGGTGAGGTTGCCCCTCTGTTTCCTTTTGTTTTTCTGTTGCATTTTAATGGGTTTTGTCCGATTTGATTTTGAATCCGTAATTTCTATTGGCTAATCGATTTTGGGAGGAAACATTTACCTCAAATCTACATATCCCATACTGATTGGGATCCAATATTCTAGGGTTGGCTTTGTTCTATAAATTGAACCTCCAATCCTCATTTTTAGAGGTTCAAAACTTGAATCCTTGACTTTTATATTTTTAAGAGTCATTTTTGAGTTTAAATCCGATTAATTATTACTTAAAATTGGGATCCTAGCCCTTTGGTAGAACCCTATTTGCCTTAACTAATCATTCGTAACTAAAACCCTCTTTTTTGTGTGATTTGCGAGTTTTCGGGGTTCGGAGTGAAGATCAAATCCTCTTCGACCTTTCAGCTGTCTCCATACAAGGTAATTTGAATTATTTTCAGTTTTCTTTGTATAAGTCATGTTTTAATATTTGTATTATGTGTTAACATGATCAATTAAGCATGTTTAGTTAGTATAATGTATATTGTGTTAGTTTGAAGCTGTTTTGGCTGTGTACAGACTATTTAAGTTAAGATATTTGCCTGAAAATATGTATTAGTGATTAGAAATCATGCTTAGTTAATTTATTAACATATCATGTGTATCATATCACCTAATATTAGTTAAATCCTTAAAAATGAATTAAGACTGTTGGTATCTGACTTAATCAGCTTGTTTAACTAAGGATAGCCATGAATTAGCATAAAAAATACCATCACAATTATATTAGGACCCTTTAATAGTTTTTAAAAGTAGAAGTGTCCCTAGTCTTAATGATTTGTGTGCTCTCTGTCTGAAAAATGAACATTGATATCTGTATGTACATCTGTTATGGTTAAATGAAGGTCTGGGAATGAAACATAGTATAGAAATGACTTTAATAGAACCTTTAGGCTTTGAAGTGGTTGAATAGGGTTATTCAACCTAAGTATTGACATTGTTAATGCCCTAGAAGCTTTCTTAGGGTCTGTTTAAGTCAAGTTTAGGTCTGAATAAGTTAAAGTGATGAGTTTTTGATATAATGTTAGAAGAATTAGTTTGACTCTGTAGATATTGGCATATAGGATTAAGTTCAGTTTCCTTTTGCTTGAAGATAGAACTTTTCTGTTTGCTCTTAGTTGGAAATATTTGGTATGTGTGAGATGTGATGGTTATGAATTATGAATATTATCTGAATGCTCTTCCTAAAACTGTTTGAACTTGCTTTTACTAACCCATGGATATTGGGAGAGGGAGGGTCATGAGATTTGGTATCTGCTAAGACTTTGTTCAAATATATTGGTGTGTTTCTATGCTGCTGTTGTTCACTGTTAAAATGAATCCATCTTAATTAAGGCCTAGTTGAACCTTTACCAAGCCAGGTTTTAAGATGAACAACTTGTTTGATGTATGTATAACTTACGTTTGTCTATCTTAGAACCCTACCCCTATTCATGAATAGAATAACCCTCTGTGTACCTCATTATGATCCTACTTTAGTTATGTGCTCTATCCTTTTTAGTGATATTGCCTGTGTTGATCTCATATGCTATGTATTACCACGTCACTGCATCTATGTCTAGTGTCAAGTAAGTGCTAAGTCTTATTTTGTTTTTGTAATCAGTCAAAACTGCCATGAGTACTTAACAAAAGGTGTGTTTGCATATGCTCACTTGCTCCATGTTTACACTGCTTATATGTGAACCAATTCACCTAGTTTAAATGCATGTTTAGGAAAGAATTAAAAACTCTGAACTCCTATGTCAGTTACCATTAGACACTAATAGTTCAAAAATGATAGAACTAGGTTAGATTTCAGCATGCTAGTCTAAGTAATTGATTCATCAAGTTATGATATATCCCTGCATGTTAGTTGAGTCAAAATGCATTGCTTTCCTATCTCTGTGTCCTTACCTTCTTGGATCTAGATCAGCTAGGACATTAGGGTGTTTTGTGAGATTGGGAGTTGGCTGTTAATATGTTTACTTGTGTGTTCCTATAGCCTGATGTGGTTTAGGGACTTAGACACTTAGTTTGACAGCCTGTATGAACTAGAACTCACATTTATGCCTTCTCTTGTGTTCTCAATCTATGTAAACCTGATAATACAAAGTATGTATCTACAGCATACCCACTTTCCATTCTTTGTATGAATATGGTTAGTCAATATATAATCAATGTGAGCTTTGTTTCATATAGCATGTGTTTGAGTCATTAGCATGAAGGGAAACCTGATAATCCCAGTCAAATGCTTTCTTATCCATTCTCGGCTTGCTCGACTGTTTTAGATGAAATTAGAGAGGATGTTTAAGCCCATTTGTTTTCTTCTTCAGATCTCTGTGCGTTGTTTGGGCTATGTTGCTTTCAACAATTTAATTTGGGCCTTAAGTTGTTACTGCACTGCCTTTGTATGTTTAAATCATTTTGCATAAGATAAGTCCTAGATACCTTGTAACTTGGGTTCTCTTTTCCCCCCTTCCACTGCTAATACACGACGAGATGGGACCTTTGGGCTTGTCATCCTCTTCAACCAGTTGGGCTAAGGCACAACTAAGGATTTTGATTGAGTCCGCATATATGCAGCTGCGCATGAAGGCCCAACTATGGGTGAAAATAGTTAACTGGTGGGCTTAGGTAGGCCCACCAGCCTAAACTCGTCCCTTTCAATTCATATATGTATTACTGTATAAAAAATACTTTGCACATTATTGGAACTTATTATGGTTATACCCTGGGATAGGCAAGCCATACGTGCATCGTTTAGTTAGAATCGCCATAAATGAATGTCAAAAAATTGGTTAACTGTTTTGGACTTTAAAGAAGTCAAAGTTGTTATGGATTTTTAACCTAATTGAACTGTTTTGGGCCTAAAATGATTTAAATTGGACCAAAGATTGGGTTTTATGTCATAAAGGATAAATAGACTTTTTTATGATTGAAACAAAATTGTTAAAACAACACTGAACTGCTCAAACATTTTTCTGAGTTAAAACTGGGCCGATTTCGGCTTTTCAAAAACTGTTTTAATTGAGTTAAGGGATCTTGGTGAATTGTGGAATATGAATTGACCTTGGGAATATAGCATGAAAATAAAATTTGTCTTCTACGCTTTAAAACCAAAACTTGTCATTTCAAATGGATTATACTTTTTTCTCATTTTAAAAAGATTTTCAAAGTGTGTAAAGTAATATTGGAAAATATATTGTACTAATAGTGGAGTTTTACCAAGTTAATTTTTCAGTGTTCTTAGTCCGAAAATAAATTGGCTAAATTACCCTTACGAAAATCATTTTAGGTGAAATTTAACTCTTTGATTTTTTTAAAAAAACTTTTAGTTTGAAATGAAATGAATGACATGAATTTTGCGGGAATTTAAACACTTTAAAGAAATTTGTAAAGTTTGAACATGTTATAGAACCCGAAGATCAACCATATTATATGGATCTATAATACCGGGGTGTCTAATACCTTCCCTGAGGGATCACCAGAACTCTTACCTCGATTCTAGTTTAGAAATGATTTTGAATAAACCCTCTCAACTTGGTTTTCCTAATTTACCTATAAATTAGGTGGCGACTCTAAAAATAATTATCTGATTTAGATCACCAACAATCTCTTAGTAGCTTTTATGCTTTCGTGTAAAGGTGAACCGTAACAGATGGAGACTCTACTGGGGATAATCCTAGGTTCTAACCATGAGGGATCCAATACAGCATGCTTTAAATGATATAAAAACCAAAAAAAAAAATCTTTGGAACACGTTGAAGATGGAGTTGGATCGCAGTTGTCAAATAGTCGACAATGGTTCACCTTGAGTAATTTGCTCGGGTCGCTTAGACATTGGCTAAACCACTCTAGTTTGTCTAAGATAGAGCAAAGTCAAATCCCTACTTAACTAGCGCATACTCGGCTTAGATGGGTTCAAATATTTTAAATGTATTTGGACCTATTAGGCTGACTATGATGTAAGTACGGAGGGGTGAGTGAAGGTAAGTGGGGCTGAGTTGGGCAGGGAACAAATTGACATGAAAATAAGACACAAAGTGGGGGTTCTCGGTTCTCGATTATTGTCGGGCAGTGGGTATTTGGAGGCTGTTTCGGGTGGATTCAAGGGGAGTTGGGTCAGGGAATTTTATGGGACTATTCTAGACAGGTTGAGAGTGATCTTGATGATCGGGTTTTGCTGGTTGGATGGTGGTAAGGCGACGGAACACAACTGAAACAGTAAGGTTCCGGTAAAGTGTGTGATGCGGACAGTTTGTTATTGTCAGGTTTGATCGGGCAGTTGGGGATGGTTTCGGGGATTGGCCCTTGGGGTGGATGTTTGTAAGGTACTTTGGGATGTGGTGGTGGAAAGAATGAATTGGTTTGGACAACGAATGCACATGGGATGCAAAGTACAAACCCGAGAACACACCAAGTATTGGACGGTCGATAAAGACACAGTCGATATGGCTTGGATAATGACGAGGGGGTTTTAATGCCCAAGTCGACACCAATATGGCAGTGACCAATTTAACAAGGACTAGACCGGAGTTCCTAAGTACAAGCCCGAATACTAACCAAGTAAGGTTGGCCAGAAAACCTTATGATAGACCCTTTGTCTTAGGTTCGGTTAGACCACACAGTTCCAACGTCTACTTACCACTGAAGGGGGTTCCTTAAGCTTGGACTTAGTTAAGTTACACAGTCTTAACCAAGCTTACAGAAAAGGGAAACCTTAGTTTGGGTTCAACTAAGTCACACAAGTCTTAGCTAAAGTTGCACCGAGGGCTTTGGTTCACACAAGAACCGAAGGTACTCCCGGAGCACCAACTAAGAATATCAATCCCGGATTGAAGACTTAGTTTTGTGAGTAAAAAACTCAAGTTTTATATTCATCAAACTCTGCATTTTACAATGGCCTAAGGCCTCTATTTATAGTACAAAAGAGACAATTCTAGAAAGCAAATGAAAAGACACAAACTAACACCTAGTGTGGACGCATTTGGATTGACTTGGTGACCAAGGGAGTTTGGCCAACCCTTCCTCTTCCCTAGGCCGAAATTGTTGTCTCCTATGTAAAAATATTCATGAACTTGATTCTTCCAATAACCTCATCTTCTTGGAATGTGTTGGAAGCTTCCATTCATTGCATTTGTGTGCCTTGGCCGAATGGATAAGGGAGTATTTCGACCAACACTTCATTTTCTTGGAGTCCTCAAGTTGGTTCATGAATTGTCTTTTTGGAAGCCTCATATTCTAGACCATTCTTGTCCTTGCCAACTTGTCACTTTTGGCCTAGTCATCCTTCTTGTCCTTGCTACCTTGGCTTGAACAACTTCACACGGCCTTGTCACCTTTTTGGAGGACCTCTCGGCTTTGTCCCTTTATTACGCGGTACATTAACTATGTCCTAATGGGAGCTAAGAGTTATTTACACGTTACACCATGTCCTAAGGAGAACTACAAGCTAAGCTAAGAATTAAAGATAAGCTAAAAGAAAAATAAACATGGTCTTCGGCCAAGACCTACATACAAAGCCGAATAAAACATGTACTTGAACCTTCACGTAACAAGTCCAATTCCATTCCATTTTACATACCATGTTAGGCATCCAAGTGTAGAATTACGTGCCATTGTTGTCACTCTTAGGAAGGCACTTCCCGACTCATGTTGGGAGTTTAGGTTCGTGGACTGATTTATATCAGACTACCTCGTGTCTTGACGGTCTATGACCCGACGACGCTGAATCCAACTACTTGCTACATGGAAGCATTAAATGTGCCTTATGTGATAAAACCATTGTCCTTTGGGGGAAAATTAATTGTGCTCTGTTTTATAGATGCATACCAATTTGAAATTTGACATGGTTTTAGACGCGCTTGAGTTGCTGAGATTTTGGTGGTCATGGCTAGACGTCCCACAATAAAGAGAAGTAATGAACTATCTAGGACTCATATCATCTCTTATGACCATGAAAGGAAATAGGAAACTCTTAGAAGTCCTTATCGGGTATTAGGACTGTGATAGGATGGTGTTTAGGTTCGTAGACATTGAGATGACTCTGACCTTAGAGGATATCCGGGATTGCATAGATAGCAATGGTACTTGTATGAGAAGGAGGAAGAAGCTCGACCACAAGCTTCTAGTACCCCATAAGCCTACTCTCGATGAGATTATGAGATTTTTATCCCTAGTTAGCGCCAACTAGATATTTGGCCCAACCGTAGCCTTTAGATATCTCTACAACAGATTTGGGTCCAAATGGGGATACATAGAACACTCCATAGAATTCTGGTCCTATGCCAGTTGGGAAGCCACCCAACCCCAAGTGTTTTCCATATGCCTAATGGGAACCATGATATTCCACAAGACTGACACCAAGCCATAGATACCCAGGTCATTTACATCAACCATGCTATCTTTTATGGCATAACCACAAACGGGGAAACCAAGTACTATGACCTAGTCCCTGTCATCCTTGCCGACATATACCGAGCTTTAGGTCAATGCCAAAACCTATATAGGTACTTCCAAGGGTGTAACCTCTTGGTATAATGGTGGATTATCAAATGCCTCAACCAAACCGAGGGTCCACTCATACCTAGATTTAGAATGTAGGAAAGATAACCTTCAAGTCACTTGCCCAAATTTTGGAAACCAACCAAAGAGGGGTGGGCTTTTATTTTTTCTAGACTCCAAGAGGAAAACATCCAATGGAGATTTCCTAACTTCATATCCGAGACAATAGTTGTGAAAGGTAGAAAATGCCCTTTCCTACCACTTATGGAAATCCGAAGAATCCGACCATATGCATCTATTAGGGTCTTGAGACAGTTCGGCAAGAGGCAAGTTATACCTCAAGTAGGGAACGTAGGGGAATATGTGGTCGATTATGAAGGAGATAGGATCAAAGAGGTTGCTGACATCATCCAATAGTGGAATGGTCGAGTGAAATTGGGTCCAGAGACTTTAGCCAAGGATATCTTCCACGATGGTTGTGATGAAGACTATGTGGATTGGTTGAGAGCACACTTGCAAGGCACTCTTACTTCGGGGCTCAACCGCTAGCAGCATAGCCGTGACATGGATTCAAAAGCCGAGATCAAGGCCAGTCACATTAAGAGACAGGCTGATGAAAGAGAGCCAAGTACATGGAGAAGATGGAGTATGATCAACTATCATAGCCAGTTTGACCAAGGAGTTTGACTTTACTCATGAGTGTTTAGAGGACTCAGATGCTAGAATGAGGAGAGCCATGGACAAGACTGCACCTATGACCTTCATAAAGAAAGGTTTATGGGTTGATTCGCTACTGATGTTTACTCATCTTGGGATTCAGACCGCCCGTCGAAGCTAGTTCTCACAAGTCAGTGACAAAGAAGGTAGTAGCGGACTTTGTGTGAAATAACATCATATTCTGTTATGGCATCCTAGAGTCAATCATAATGGATAATAGAGCAAATCTGAATAGTCATCAAATAAAGGATATTTTCAAACAATTTCGCATAACCCATTAGAATTCTACTGCCTATAGGACACAGATGAATGGAGCCGTAGAGGCAGCCGATAAGAACATCAAAAGGATATTAAGTAAAATGATCGACAACTATAAGTGTTGGCATGAACAGTTATCTTACGCGTTGCTATGATACCAAACAACTACTCGGACCTCAACCAGAGCAACTCCATACTTACAAGTATATGATACTGAAGTAGAGATACCGTCACTCAGAATCATACAAGAAGCAGAGCTGGATAACGCAGAGTGGGTCTGTAAAATATACGAGCAACTGCTATAATTGATGAGAAGATGATGGTCACTGTATGTCACAGTCAACCATACCATGAGAGAATGGCACGCACCTTCAACAAATGGGTCAGAGCTTGAATCTTTCAGATAGGAAAACTAGTACGCAAGCACATATTTTTGCACCAAGAAGAGTACAAAGGAAAGTTCGCACCCAACTAGAAAAGGCCTTATATGGTGTGCAAAGTACTGTTAGGAGGAGATGTAATCCTCGCAGAAATGGATAGCCAAGAGTGGGCCAAAGCAATCAACTCAGATGCTATCAAGAGATATTACGCATAAAGACGTGCCTTTTCAGTTTGTAATCTCATTTCTTTACCTGTAATCGCATGTTCTTTGCTTGTAATTGCATTTCTTTACTTGTAATCGCAATAGAAAAATCAGATGACATTTCCTTGTTAAATGATCTACGCAAAGACCTAATTCTCGAGGTGGGATACGTAAACATCCATTTAGAACTCAGTGGCATTATTATAAAATATCAACCATCTGAACTACGTTCGACCTAATTCCCGAGATAGGATACATAGGTTCTCTTTGAGCTAGGTCGGACCAAACAAAAAACCATTGAAATTCCTAGAAAGCCTTTGAGACATAAAAGTTCAAATATTGCCTCACATAGTACATGGATCTCCCACTTACAACTGGGGCAGAATTTTTTAGAAGATCTCAACAAATTTTATAAATCTGAATAAATTTTTCTATATCTCTACCTCATGTGGCTCTGATACCAACTATTTATGAAATCTTGGAAAATACATACAAATACAAGTCATGGATGATGTATTTGTATGTGATACCAACTACGCCCAAGGATCTCAAAGGGATAACAAATAGAAAGAAAATAATTATAAAAAAAGAATGAAAAATCAAAGGTTATTGAAATATGCAGAAAGTAAAGTAAAATAAAATAAGATTAACTTTTAAATTAAGGTTCCCAATAAGGAATCCATAATTCAAAAGGATCTGCAAGAATTTATGTGATATAGGCAGTAGAACCGGCCAACATCATAATGAAAGAATTTATGTAATAGGCGATAGAACCGGCCAAATTTATAACAATCATAATGCAAGAATTTAAAAGATTAGATGGTATTATCATCCATAATCAAATATATTAAAAGTGTCAAGACTTACAAAGATTTAGATCTTAATATTTGAGATCTTGGAAGTATAATGGATTTGGGATTTTTTATGAGGTTTTCGCTATCTAGGATTTTCTTAAGGATTTCATCTCTCTAAAACTTCTTTATAAAACTTAAAATCTGAAAAACTTGGTTTCTAAGAAGGAGAGATGATCTCCTTTTATAGGAAATTTACATGACAATTTCGTAAATAGAAAGGGAAAAATACATCATACATGGCTTCATCCAAGTGCAAGTTGTCGTTTGGCATTTTCTTGCATTATTGCTGAAATTTTCTCCACTTTCATTATTACCTTTTTGAAAATATTTTATGCGGCATTTTTTTGTTGTCGGTATTTTGTCCGGACTTTATTGCTGGCATTTTTGTCTTCTTTTGGCTTCTTTTGGCAATCTTTTCAGAATTCATTATTGCCAAAAACGGCATCGTCTTCCAAATCAATCAATGATTATTCTTCTTTTGAAGATGAGCCTTGCTTTGATGGCGATGATGGTGAAAATTTTAGAATTATCGCCTGCATTTCTTTTGAATTTTTGGTTGTTGTAAGCATTGAGGCCATTTGGGATTTCTGGGCAACGAATAGGGTGTGCTCCGGTGTTTGCAGCGATATTTGTTTATGAATGGTTTTTTGAGTACTTCACCATTATTGGACTTTTGATGGGGTTAAACTTAGTGGTATTTTAAAGTTGTCCCACAATCGTATTTTAAACCTTCTTCGAATTGCCAGAGTTCTATTTTCAGAGTAATCTATGAACCATGCGAATATCCACAGCAGATGGAATCTGGTATGAAACAGATTTAGGGGCATGAATATTTTTTCTTCATCGGTAGGTTTATAGAGGGATTTAAAGAGGTTAAAGGATTGAATAATTTGGGGTTTTAAAATATCTAAGGTGGATCCAAATTATTCCCACCATGAATTCCATCATGTTAGGAATTGGGATGGAATGCATGAGGTATCAAAATAAAAGAGCCAAGTATGAGCTCGCTTGGTATTTTGAACAAGAAAGGAATTAAACCAAACTTGTTGGTAATCCTAGTAATTAAATGGAACATCAGAAAATGGGGTATTTTTATAGGTATCAGAAAAATTACGGAATTGAGAGAGGCCATTTCCGCAATCACTTGGGGAAATTACTTAACTATTTTACAACTAGAGTATGAGGGATCTTTGTTATTTTTATAAAAAATATTTTTATTATGGCTAATCCTGACACTTCTAGGATAGCCTGGTAAAAATATGGAGTTTTGAAAATATCCCATGGTTTATAGAACATTGATGTCAGTATAAAGGGGTGAGTGAGGGTAAGTGGGGCTGAGTTTGGCAGGAAACTAGTTGACGCGACAATGGATGTGAAATAGGGGTTCTCGGGTTCTCGGTTTCTAGATGGGCAATGGGGATTTGGGGGCTATTTCGGGTAGTTGTGTAGGAAATTATATCCAGGCGTTTTATGGAGCTGTTGTGGACACGTTAAGGGTTGTTCTAATGGTCAGGCTTTGGTGGTTTGATGATGACAAGGCATCGGAACAGAACTGAAACAGTGAGGTCGTCGGCAAGGTGTGTTATGCGAACTGTTTCGTGATGTCGGGATTGGACGGGACTTTGTGGGAGGTTTCGGTTGGGAACCTTTGGTGGGGATGTTTATGGAGTCTTGTGTGATGTGTGATACAGTTTTGGGTTAAGTGTTTGGTTGTTGTGGTTGTAGTTAAGTGCGGTCGATGAGCCCAAGGATAGATACACGGGGGTTTTACTGCACGAGTCTACACCAAGGAGATGGTGACCAATTCCACAAGTTCAAGACTGGGGTTGCTAAGTACAAGCCCATGAACTGGCCAAGTGAGGGTGATCGGAAGCCCTTTTAGTAACCAGAAGATTAGGCTAGGTTGGTCCACACAGTACCAACGTTCGCTTACCACTAAGGGGGTTCCTTGAGCTTGGGTTTTGATTAGGTCATACAGTCCTAACCAAGACTTACACCAAAGGGAAACCTTAGTTTGGATTCAACTAAGTCACACAGTCTTAGTTAAACTTACACCAAGGGGCTTGGCTCACATAAGAACCAAAGGTACTCCCAGAGCACCAACTAAGAATATCAATCCCGGATTGAAAGACTTAGAAAATATGAGTAAACACTCAAGTTTTATATTCAACAAACTCTCAATTTTACAATGGCCTAAGGCCTCTATTTATAGTACAAAATAAACTATTCTAGAAAGCAAATGAAAAGACACAAACTAACACATAGTGTGAACGCATTTGGATTGACTTGGTGACCAAGGGTGTTCGTCCACCTCTTCCTCTTCTCTAGGCCGAGATTGAGGTCTCCCATGCAACCATATTCATGAATTTGTTAGTTCATAAATTCTTCCAACAACCTCATCTTCTTGGAATGTGTTGGAAGCTTCTATTCTTGGTATTTGTTTTGATGATCATTTCGGCCACCTCTTGATCTTCCTTTGGCCGAATTTGGAGCCTTCACTTCTAGATCATTCTTTTCTTTTCCATCTTAGCTTAATTTCTTTCACATGATCTAGACATCCTCTTGTCCTTGCCAACTTGTCCTTTCAACCTAGTCATCAATTTCCCTTACATCCTTGTCCTTAATACATTGTCCTATTACATGGTACATTAAATATGTCCTAAGAAGAACTAAAAGCAAAGGTAAAAATGAATACAAGCTAAAAAGAAAACATGGTCTTCGACCAAGACCTATATACAAAGGCCGAATACAACTTGCTCCCTAGATCTTCACGTGACAACTCCAACTCCATTCCATTTTCCCTGCCATATTAGGCATATAAGTGTAGAATGACGTGATATTATTGACACTCTTAGCAAATCTCTTCCCGACTTATGTTGGGAGTTTAAGTTTGCGGGCTGATTTATATCAATCTCCCCTTCTTTGGATGATTTTTCCTCGAATTCACGCCATCTAAGTGTAATAAGTCTTCAATAACTAAGGTTGATCTAATACCTCCACCATTGGACAAGTCTGGATGTTTCATCTTGTAGGTGCCTTTCTCGAAACTTGCCAAATACGGATCCGAATATAAGACAAAGGGTTTTGACTTCACATGATGTTCATGTTGTATCTCGGAATCCTCAAGACATGATGCCATGCCATAGGTAGAAACATGACACGGTGCGTTACTTAACTTTGTGCTAGGGAAAAAGATGGCATTTACACTTGTTTCATGTTTGATGTCCAATGGCCTTCCACAGCCTGGCACGGTTAGGACTGGGGCTTCACAAATTTTCAAGGCTTCAAGGCATCTTGTTGCTCCTCGGAATCATTCATACTCATCGTTTGTTAGTCTGTTGCTTGGGGCAGCAAGAGTGCAACAATCCCGTGTGATATGATGAGAAGAAAAAGACGAATCAAAGCAACTATTTACCGCAATGAATTCCGTAGACTTGGACCATCTTTGGAAAGATTCTGCCGTCGTTAGATTAGCACACAAGCCCTCGGATAATGTTAAGTGTCCCAAGGATGGACGTGATACCTTGTATAGGCAAAAGTTTGGGGTGTCACGCCATCCAAATGGCATTATAAGCCATTTGCTCAAACCAAACTTGACCTCGAGGATCATCTTTCGTGCATCTTCTTTGCGGGTTCCCCTTAGATGGTATCCTCTCCTCGAGTCCTTCTTGTAGAACTACTTGGCTTCAAAAGAAAATTTTAGCCTCGACAAAGAGAGATTGTCTTTCACAATATTGCCGATGGCTTGGATGGTAATACAAGTGTGCCACTTCCCATGTTCTTTTGGAACCAACAAGTCGTGCACCGTATACGGCCTAAAGTCCTTTTGGACAAGGCCCTTGCCTAGTGTTCCTTGCATGTGTGGTCTTACTTCATTGGCCATTTCCGTATTGTGTTTGCACGATTGTAGATTGGGTAATGAACCTATCGGAAATACACCAAGAGCATGTTCAATGCTTTCCATCGGTGATGGTTCGGTTGCAAACTCAAAAAGATCTTTCGACCTCAGCATAGGAATGGTGCACGAACTAGGGCTCGTTTGGCCTTTGCCCATCAATTCTTGTTCTTGTCATCCATAGTCTTGGTGAGTAGACAATGAACTCCTTGAAAATAAATCAAGGGCAAGTTCACCATCTTCCGTTGGTAGTGTTCCAGATGCAACGTCATTCGGGAGTTCCTTCACGTCGGCAATTTCTACAACTTTCGCAATGTTCTCCTTTTTCTTGCACGCCAATGAATCCATAGGAATCCCCTTCTTGGATTCTCCCTTTATCCTTTGTGCATCAAGTAAGAGAGTCTCGGCTTCACGCTTCTTGGCACGTCAGATTTTCATGTCCTTCACCTCACTAGGTGACATCGGCACCAATCCGATCTTCTTATTATACTTTTGAAAGGAATATGTATTCCTTCATTCATCATGTTGTGCCTTCGTGTCAAGTTGCCATGATATTCCCAATAAAAATAACCTGCATCCATAGGAAGGATGTCACACCATATTTTATCCTTATACATTCCAATCCAAAAGTCAATAAGAGTTTGTTTTATTACTCTTATCTCTTCATCTTGGTTTAGACGTTGGAGAGTGTATGGGTGAGAATGATTGCGGGTGATTAGTTTTAACTTGTCCACCATTTCCACGGAGGCCAAGTTGACACTACTTCTTCCATCAATAATCATGTGGCACACTTTATCATTTACTTTGCAACGCGTGTGAAATGATTGGTATCCTTGTGTTTCCTCATGTTCGTGATTATACAATGGGTTGGAAAAGGATGCACCGTCCTTTTCTTCATGCCTTGGTCTACTTCTCATAACCCCGGATTCAGGATTATTCACTATGACATGATTCGCAAGTTCCCTTCTTATGGCTTGCTCACGTTTGTACAAAACGTCGCATATGGTTTGCTAGTAATTTTTTTTGTGTAAGACATCGCTTCAAGACATGGGATGAGAGCATCTTTATCTGATACCAATTTAATGTAAGTACAGAGGGGTGAGTGAGGGTATGTGGGGATGAGTTCGGCAGGGAACTAGTTGACGCGACAATGGGTGTGAAATAGGGGTTCTCGGTTTCTAGCTGGACAGTGGGGATTTGGGGGCTGTTTTGGGTAGTTGTGTAGGGAATTAGGTCAAGGGGTTTTATGGAGCTGTGATGGACATGTTAAGATTTGTTTTAATGGTTGGGCTTTGGTGGTTTGATGATGGCGAGGTGTCAGAACAGAACTGAAACAGTGAAGTCGTCGGCAAGGTGTGTTATGCGTACTGTTTAGTGATGTCGGGATTGGACAGGACTTTGTAGGAGGTATCGGATGGGAACCTTTGGTGGGGATGTTTATGGAGTCTTGTGTGATGTGGTGGTAGAAAGAATAAGTAGTTTGGACAAGGAATGACCACGGAAAGCGAGTTGCAATCCGAACACACACAAAGTGTTGGTTGATACAGTTTTGGGTTAAGTGTTTGGTTGTTGTGGTTGTAGTCAAGTGCGGTCGATGAGCCCAAGGATAGATACACGGGGATTTTACTACTTGAGTCGACACCAAGGATATGGTGACCAATTCCACAAGGTCAAGACTGGGGTTGCTAAGTACAAGCCCGTGAACAAGCCAAGTAAGGGTGGTCGGAAGCCCTTTTAGTAACCCGAAGCTTAGGCTAGGTTGGTCCACACAGTACCAACGTTTTCTTACCACTAATGGGGTTCCTTGAGCTTTGGTTTTGATTAGGTCACACAGTCCTAACCAAGACTTATCTCAAAGGGAAACCTTAGTTTGGATTCAACTAAGTCACACAGTCTTAGTTAAACTTACACCAAATGGCTTGGCTCACACAAGAACCAAAGGTACTCCTGGAGCACCAACTAAGAATATCAATCCCATATTGAAAGACTTATCAAAGATGAGTAAACACTAAAGTTTTATATTCAACAAACTCTAAATTTTACAATGGCCTAAGGCCTCTATTTATAGTACAAAATAGACTATTCTAGAAAGCAATGAAAAGACACAAACTAACACCTAGTGTGAATGCATTTGGATTGACTTGGTGACCAAGGGAGTTCGACCACCTCTTCCTCTTCTCTAGGCCGAGATTGAGGTCTCTCATGCAACCATATTCATGAATTTGTTAGCTCATAAATTCTTCTAACAACCTCATCTTCTTGGAATGTGTTGGAAGCTTCTATTCTTGGTATTTGTTTTTATGATCATTTCAGCCACCTCTTGATCTTCCTTTGGCCGAATTTGGAGCCTTCACTTCAAGATCATTCTTGTCCTTTCCATCTTGGCTTAATTCTTTTCACACGATCTAGACATCCTCTTGTCCTTGTCCTCTCGGCCTAGTCATCCATTTCTCTTACATCCTTGTCCTTGATTACCATGTCCTATTACGTGGTACATTAAATATGTCCTAAGAAGCACTAAAAGCTAAGCTAAAAAATAAATACAAGCTAAAAGAAAATATGGTCTTCGGCCAAGACCTACATACAAAGGCCGAATAGAACTTGCTCCCTAGATCTTCACGTGATAACTCCAACTCCATTCCATTTTCCATGCCATGTTAGGCATATAAGTGTAGAATGATGTGCCATTATTGGAACTCTTAGCAAAGCTCTTCCCGACTTATGTTGGGAGTTTAAGTTCGCGGGCTGATTTACATCAACCATCCTAGTCCAAAATATTTTTGGATTGCCAAAAAAGGGTCTTTATCAAAAAATTATTTTTCAATAGTCACAATATTTTGAAAGAATGGTTTTATAAAGAATTCGGAAGTGGGACTTGTGGTACCACAAGTTAAGAATTTGAAAAATGTTTTCGAGAAAGGGTTTTTGATGATTCTCCTTTCTCTAATTTAACAAAATTTTGAGAGGGTTTAACCTCTTTTGAACTTTGAATAATTTCATGTTTAGGAGTCTGCAGTTGCATCAATGCCTTCTGTAGTTCTTGGGATTTGACAATGAGTTGTAAAAGGTTTTCAGTAGTCGTTTCCTGAATGGAATCTTCTGGTGTTTTAGGCAAAGAATGTGCGGTGTTCTTGAGTTCTTTTTCCTTTTTCATTATTGTGTCATACCATGTCTTAGGTTTTTCAGTAGGAGTTCGAGCAGAGAGTTTGTCTTTCAGCGGAACTTGTGGGTTGCTTGGAAGTAACAGAATTTGTTTGTTGTTGAGGTGCAACAACTAATGAATTATTTTCTGCATGAGTGATTTCTTCCTTCCTTCGCTGGAGTAAGGCTCCACACATTGAATAATTTCAGTATTTTCCGGATTCACGCATATCTTTTTGTGGTATCTTATCATGGTAGCCCAAGCAGTTGGGCATGGGACAATGGTCGAACATTGCTAAGTTGTGGTCAGTATCCGAAAGTTGTTTTTGGATGATTTTTCTCCTGTTTTGAAGGAATACACGGGTTAAACATCTGAAATAGAATTTGTTTCTCCCTTAATATATTCAATATCGAAATCGAAAATGCTAAGAATCGTTTGTCATCGTGCAAAAATCTGTTTTGATGCAAGGTTTTGAACATCTTTTTGTAAAAAATATTTAGCATTTTTCCAATCAATTCTGAGTAAAAAAAAATTGATTTAGTAAATCACTTTGAAATTTTTGTATGCATAAAACAATGCTTAAAATGTCCTTTTAATGGTAGAATAATTTTTCTAGGTATCATTCCAATGGGCAGAAGTATACTGGACTATACACTCTTTCCCCCCTGATTTTGTTTCAAGTTATTCTCATATCCTAAGTCAGAAGCATTTGTCTCTACTATCTTAGGTAGCTGAGGGTCTGCTATACGAAGACACAAAATTTCTAGCACTTGTTTTCTACTCCAAAAAACGTTTGGAATATCATAACATATCTCATTTTCAAAAGAATTTTGGAGTTTAGGTATCGTTTCTTTAATTTCTAGTATCTCTAATTATGTATTTAACCTTTTGAAAGAAAAATCATTTCTCAGTTCTTGTATGTAATATGTTTTTTCTTGTATTTTTGCATTTATATTATCTCTGTGAATTGAACATGCTCTTATTAGATTAAGGTCTCTAGTTTTTGGTTTTGTTATAAAATAAAATTTTAATTTCTTGTTATTGAATTTAAAAGATATAAAATCATTATTTACTTTATATGGAGTGATAAGCTTTATAAAAAGGGGTTCCTAGAATGACTAAATTATGTATATCTTTTACTAAGACAAATGATGTTGCTATAGAAACTCCATCATTTATAACTGACGCACTAGTCTTAGATTTAATTTCTAATTTAGAATTATTAGCGACTGTTAATTTTTATGAGTTTCTTCTTGGAGATTTTCTGGTACTATACCTGTTTTTATGCAATTCAAATCAGCTCCTGTATAAAAAGGGGCAACTATTTTATATTTAAAATTTCTGAGAATTTAAGAGTTATTTCTATTAAATATTTTTAGACGTAATTTGTCTGAATACACTAAGAAAGTCTTCTGGAACTTCTTCTAGATTTTTTATTTCTTTTTCAATAACTTCTTTAGGTTCTATGAGATTTTTGAAATCGGAGAATTCTTGCATGGTTTTTGAAATGATTATTTTTATTAAATCAGAATCTTGTTTTTGTTTTTCTTTTAATTCTTTTATTTCTGGTTTTTCTTTTGATTTCTTTTTGTAGTTCTTGAACTGTTACTTCTTTACTTTCTTTTATCTTTTTTCCTTTCAATAAGATGTTAGTTAAGTCATAAGTATTTTTAGATGTGTTTGGTAAAATAGTATTTTTAACTTCTTTCTTTTCTTTCGTAAAATATTTTAAGAGTATCTAAATATTCTTTTTGATATTGGGTATCTATGTGTTTTACCATGTCTAGCATGAATTTCTGGTCTTTAGTTAATACACATATACATTTTTCTTTTTCTTTTCCAGAATATTCAGATGAACTAGTTGTGACCAATTGATCTACTTGAAGAGGTTCACTATCTTCCGAATATAGAGAAGAAAACCCTTCAGATTCTATTTCAGTTTTTGAATCAGAAGAATCTACTAAGAGATTAGAGATTTTTTGAACTATTTCTTCATCTAATTTTAAATCTTGTAATATTTTATTCATTTTTCAGTATTTTGAAGTATGTCCCTTTTAATTACACCTGTAACATGTAATATCTTTGTACATGGATTCATACTTCTTAGGATTTCTTTTATCTTTTAATTTGTAAAGCGGTTTTCTATAATATTCTTCATTAGTTCTGAAGTTTTTCTTCCTATATCCAATTTGTGTTTTCCTATATGGTTTCTTATAAGTTTTACTACAGTTTCCTGTACAATCTAGAGAAGGTTGTTTCTTGGAATTTATATCAAATTGTTGACAGAACGAACCTAGCTCTAACCTGATTCTTTTTAGTTTCAATTTTAGGTATTTTTGTAATTTTAGATCTTGGCATATTTTTAATCCTTCTTGTTGGGTTATACTGATTAGTTGTCCGTATGTGAATTCATTATAAGGTATTATTTATTTTCCATATATTTCTCTAATTTTATTCCTAATCTTTTCTCCTAAAAGGGTAGGCAATCCTGGTAGGAATTTTTTTTCCCAAAATTTGTGGCTGGGATTTTTTCTGCATTACTCTAGTTAAGAACGTGTTTTGTACCATTGAAAATCACTCAGGTTTTTACATTTTATGTTAGAAAGTAGTTCGGCATTTTTATCTTTTAGATGGAAAGAATCACCTATGAAGTTTAACGATATTGTCAGTATCAAGGTTGACACTGAATCTTGTAGGGGTTCTCCTTCTTAATAAGGAGTCCTCAAAGTTAGTGAACCTGTCATCTCTTAATATCGCAAGAATTGAAGTATTTAATCCTTCTTTAGTTAAAGGTTTTATCCCTACTTGAACTAAGCCAATATGGATGTATTTATAGTTTCTTTTCCTATGTTTCTTCAATGAATCTTTAGAAAGTAATTGGATTGTTTCAAGGGGTTTTGTTAATTGAATATCTCTTTCTTCTGTTTTAATTGTGAAATCTATTTTAAAAATTGGTATTTGGAATATTTATAAATTTGATCTCTAGTTACTCTCAGTATTTTCCAATTATCTATAGATTTTTCAAAGTCTTGTATAACTATTTTCTCAGAATTTATTATCTTCTTGGAATCCATGGAAGATGTTGAAGCAAAGTTTGAAGATGTAGATCTATTGAAAAATATATCTATTTTTATAAAATCTTATTTTCAAAAATTTAATCTCTTTCTACAATCCTAAGCTATTCCCGGGGTTAACTGCCTTCAAAGGACTTACTACCCGGACCTTCCTAGGCAAAAATACTCGAAAGAGCCTAAATCTCTCCGACAAGAATTTTATAAATCTGAACAAATTTTTCTATAATCTCTACCCCCCATGAATCTGAACAATTTTTTCTATAATCTACGAGTAACAGATACGATGATGATACATGTTCTATAGAGACCCTAGATTTAGGAAGAGTCTCACAAATTCCTTCAGTAATAAACACACCTTATAAAATAAAACCTAGACCTTCTACGTCAGATTTATCCAATTTTAGAAATGTAGACTAGACCAACGAAATACCTAGACCCGTATATGAAAATTTCAATGCTAGAGAAAAAATAGAGGTTCAACAACCATATCAAGAACCTACTAGTCCAACATTTTCCTCAATAACATGAAATATAGTAAACGAAATTGTAGTTTTAGAAAAGGAATTTCAAGTAGATAACAAATTCCTACGTGAAGATTTTTATGGAAAACATAACTTAGAAAAAAGAACTTGGTTATTTCAAAACTTTTTAGATACTAGAAAACAATTATGAATTTATAGATGAAAATATAATAAACATTCTATTTTTTGATTGGTTTGAAATATATTCTTCTCAAAATTCCATAGAATACCCTTTTTCAAAATCAGTAAACCCTATTACAATTAAGAATAAAACACACCAGAATGAGAGACCTTAGTCGTTATTAGGAAAATCTAATATAAACACCCTCCTCTACAAGGCATTAAGCTTAATATACATGGTCACCCTGTAGAAGCAATTCCTTTTAAAAATCCAGCAGAAGATGAAAAAGCTAATATAAAATCCATTCTAACACAAAACAATTCTACAAATATTAATTTAAATTCTATAGGAATACAATTATATATAATGGAAAAACACATACAAAAATAACATTTAATCACCATAGATTCTCCGGAAAAATCTACAGAACTGAAATTAAAAATCCCAATTTTAAACCCTTTCAAGTATATAAAGATAGTGTTAAAAATATTCAACAAAATTAGTCTGAATTTATTAAGGCTATGCAAGATCAATTAAGTAGAATTAGGACATCTAGTAGTTCTAATACAGAATCTATGATCCCAGATACACCACAATCAAGCCACAAAATAACAACTTTGACACATGATTGTGATAATAGTGAAGCCTTAGGACAATTTCAAAATACAATACCCTTAATTAATAAAATTAATTGGAAACAACCAACACAACAACAACTACAAATAATTCAAGCTCTAGATCTAGGAATAGTAAAACCCTTAGCTCAATCCCGATTTAGCGTCTCTTCCATCTATGATTGGAACATATATGGGATGACTGGATATAATATCCTTAGATTTCTCCAACAAATGACCATGGCTGCAAATGCTTACAAAACACAAAATGGTGAACAAGATAGGACTATATCGAAACTGCTTGTCGCATGATTCTCTGGTCAATTAAAAGGATGGTGGGATAACTATCTCACTATCCAACAACAAGAAGACATCTTAAACGCCATAAAAACTGATAAAGAAGGAACACCAATCTTAGATGAAGAAGGAGAACCCCTACAAGATTCAGTGTCAACCTTGATACTGACAATATCGTTAAACTTCATAGGTGATTCTTTCCATCTAAAAGATAAAAATGCCGAACTACTTTCTAACATAAAATGTAAAAACCTGAGTGATTTTCAATGGTACAAAACACGTTCTTAACTAGAGTAATGCAGAAAAAATCCCAGCCACAAATTTTGGAAAGAAAAATTCCTACCAGGATTGCCTACCATTTTAGGAGAAAAGGTTAGGAATAAAATTAGAGAAATATATGGAAAATAAATAATACCTTATAATGAATTCACATACGGACAACTAATCAGTATAACCCAACAAGAAGGATTAAAAATATGCCAAGATCTAAAATTACAAAAATACCTAAAATTGGAACTAAAAAGAATCAGGTTAGAGCTAGGTTCGTTCTGTCAACAATTTGATATAAATTCCAAGAAACAACCTTCTCTAGATTGTACAAGAAACTGTAGTAAAACTTATAAGAAACCATATAGGAAAACACAAATTGGATATAGGAAGAAAAACTTCAGAACTAATGAAGAATATTATAGAAAACCGCTTTACAAATCAAAAGATAAAAGAAATCCTAAGAAGTATGAATCCATGTACAAAGATATTACATGTTACAGGTGTAATTAAAAGGGACATACTTCAAAATACTGAAAAATGAATAAAATATTACAAGATTTAAAATTAGATGAAGAAATAGTTCAAAAAATCTCTAATCTCTTAGTAGATTCTTCTGATTCAAAAACTGAAATAGAATCTGAAGGGTTTTCTTCTCTATATTCGGAAGATAGTGAACCTCTTCAAGTAGATGAATTGGTCACAACTAGTTCATCTGAATATTCTGGAAAAGAAAAAGAAAAATGTATATGTGTATTAACTAAAGACCAGGAATTCATGCTAGACATGGTAAAACACATAGATACCCAATATCAAAAAGAATATTTAGATACTCTTAAAATATTTTACGAAAGAAAAGAAAGAAGTTAAAAATACTATTTTACCAAACACATCTAAAAATACTTATGACTTAACTAACATCTTATTGAAAGGAAAAAAGATAAAAGAAAGTAAAGAAGTAACAGTTCAAGAACTACAAAAAGAAATCAAAAGAAAAACCAGAAATAAAAGAATTAAAAGAAAAAAAAAACAAGATTCTGATTTAATAAAAATAATCATTTCAAAAACCATGCAAGAAAGCTCTGATTCTTAAAACTCTTATTTCGAAAATCTCATAGAACCTGAAGAAGATATTGAAAAGAAATAAAAAAATCTAGAAGAAGTTCCAAAAGACTTTCTTAGTGTATTAAGATAAATTACGTCTAAAAATACCTAATAAAAATAAATCTTAAATTCTCAAAAAAATTTAAATATAAAACAGTTGCCCTTTTCGATACATGACCTGATTTGAATTGCATAAAAACATGTATAGTACCAGAAAATCTCCAAGAAGAAACTCATGAAAAATCAGTAGCCGCTAATAATTTTAAATTATAAATTACATCTAAGACAAGTGCGTCAGTTATAAATGATGGAGTTTCTATAGCAACGACATCTGTCTTAGTAAAAGATATACATAATTCAGTCATTCTAGGAACACCTTTTACAAATCTTATCACTCCATATAAAGTAAATAATGATTTTATATCTTCTAAATTCAATAACAAGAAATTAAAAATTCATTTTATAACAAAACCAAAAACTAGAGACCTTAATCTAATAAGAGCATGTTCAATCCACGAAGATAGTATAAATAATAAAATACAAGAAAAAACATATTACCTACAAGAACTGAGAAATGATTTTTCTTTCAAAAGGTTAAATACACAATTAGAGATACCAGAAGTTAAAAAGATGATATCTAAACTCCAAAATTCTTTTGCAAATGAGATATGTTCTTATATTTCCAAACGCTTTTTGGAGTAGAAAGTAACATATTGTAGATCTGTCTTATGAAAAAAAATTGACGAAAGACAAATTCCAAAAAAAGCTAGTCCGATCAAAATGAACAATGATTTTGAATAACACTGCAGAAAAGAAATTCAAGATTTTAATTAATTTTCAAATTTAGATCCCCTTGGAGTTATGCTGCTTTCTATGTAAACAAAAATTCTGAAATAGAAAGAGGAACTCCAAGATTAGTAATTAATTATAAACTTTTAAATATAGCCCTGAAATGAATTAGATACCCAATCTCAAACAAAAAAGGATTTATTACAGAAATTGCATTATGTTTTAATATTCTCAAAGTTTGATATGAAATCCGATTTTTGGCAAATTCAAATTTCTACAAAAGATCGTTATAAAAAAAACACCCCTTTAGAATTCCAGCGAATAATGAATGATATCTTTAATGATTATTCCAAATTATGTATAGTTTATATTGATGATGTCTTAATCTTCTCAAATTCTATAGAAGAACATTTCAAACATCTTAAAACCTTCTTTTATGTTACAAAGAAAAATGATTTGGTAGTTTTCAAATAAAAAATGAGTCTATTCCAAACTAGGATAAGATTTCTATGACATTATATATCTGAGGATAAGATCACCCATATAGAAAGGTCCTTAGAATTTGCAAATAAATTTTCTGATAAAATGCTTGATAAAACTCAATTATAAAGATTCTTAGGAAGCTTAAATTATGTTTTAAATTTTTGTCCAAAAATAAATAGAATGGCAAAATCACTCCATGATAGACTAAAGAAAAACCCTGCTCCATGGACAAGTAACCATACTATTTGTGTCCAGAAGATTAAAAAGAAGGTCCTAGAAATCCCGTGTCTTCATATAGCAGACCCTCAACTACCTAAGATAGTAGAGACAGACGCCTCTAACTTAGGATATGGGGGTATCTTGAAGCAAAAATCAGGGGGGAGAGTGTATGGTCCAGTATACTTCTGCCCATTGAAATGATACTCAGAAAAATTATTCTACCATTAAAAATAATTTGACCATTGTTTTATGCATACAAAAATTTCAAAGTGATTTACTAAATCAAAATTCTTTACTCAGAATGGATTGCAAAATTGCCAAAGAAGTTTTACAAAAAAATGTTCAAAACCTTGCATCAAAACAGATTTTTGCACAATGACAAGCTTTTTTAAGCATTTTTTATTTTGATATTGAATATATTAATGGAGAAATAAATTCTATTTCAGATTTCTTAACCCGTGAATTCCTCTAAAACAGAAGAAATGCCTAGAAAACCCTCCAAGGAAGAAAAAAACAAACTCCCTACTCAAACTCCTGCTGAAAAACCCAAAACATGGTATGACGCAGTTATGAAAGAAGAAAAAGAATTCAAAAACACTACATACTCTATGCCTAAAACACCATAATATCCCGCTCAGGAGATGACTACTGAAAACCTTTTACAACTCCTTGTCAAATCCCCTGAACTACAGAAGGCATTGATACAATTATATATTTCTAAATAGCAAATTAGCTAGAATTCAAGAGAGGTTAAACCCTCTCAAACTTTTGTTAAATTAGAGAAAGGAGAATCTTAAAAAACCTTTTCCCAAAAATATTTTTCAAATTTCCAACTTGTGGTACCACAAGTTGCCATAAAACCCACTTCTAAATTCTTTATAAAACTCTTCTTTCAAAATATTGTGACTATTAAAAAAAAAATTGATAAAGACCTTTTTTTGGCAATCAGAAAATATTTTGGACTAGGATGATTCTATAAACCATAGGATATTTTCAAAACTCCCTATTTTTACCAGGCTATCCTAGAAGTATCAGGATCAACCATAATAAAAAATATTTTTTTATAAAAGAAATAAAGATCCCTCATACTCTACTTGCAAAATAGTTAGAGTAATTTCCCCAAGTGATTGGGGAAATGACCTCTCTCAATTTCTTAATTTTCATGATAAACCTATAAAAATACCTCATTGTTCAATGTTTCATTTAATTACTGGGATTACCAACAATCTTGGTTTAATTCCTTTTTTGTTCAAAATACCAAGCGAGCTCATACCTGACTCTTTTATTTTGATACCTCATGCATTCCATTCCAATTCCCAGCATGGTGGAATTCATGGTGGGAACAATTTGAATCCACCTTAGATATTTTAAAACCCCAAATTATTCAATCATTTAACCTTTAAATCCCTCTATAAACCTACCGATGAAGAAAAAAATGCATGCCCCTAAATCTATTTCATACCAAATTCTATCTGTCGTGGGTATTCGCATGGTTCATAGATTACTCTGACATTAAAACTCCGGCAATTTGAAGAAGGTTTAAAATAAGATGGTGGACAGCTTTAAAATACCACTAATTTTAACCCCATCAAATATCCAAGAATGATTAAGTGCTCAAGAAACCATTCATAAACAAATACCACTGCAAACACCGGATCACACCCAATTCCTTACCCAGAAATCCCAAATGACCTCAATGCTTACAGCGGCCAAAAATTCGAAAGAAATGTAGCCAATAATTCTGAAATTTGCACCATCATCATCATCAAAGCAAGGCTCATCTTCAGAAGAAGAAGAATCGTTGATTGATTTGGAAGACGATGTAGTTTTTCGCAATAGTGGATTTTGAAAATATTTCCAAAAGAAGACAAAAATGTCAGCAATAAAGTCCGGACAAAATACCGACAACAGAAAATGCCACAAAAAATACTTTCAAAAAGGTAATAATGAAAGTGGAGAAAATTTCAGCAATAATGCAAGAAAATGCCAAATGATAACTTGCACATGAATGATGTCATTGATGATGTATTTTCCACTTGCACTTGAATGATGTCATGGATCATATATTTTTCCCTTTCTATTTACGAATTTGCCATGTAAATTTCCTTTAAAAGGAGACCATCTCTCCTTCTTAGAAACCAAGTTTTTTAGATTTTAAGTTTTAGAGAGATGAAATCCTTAAGAAAATTCTAGATATAGAAAACCTCATAAAAAATTTCCCAAATCCCTTGTACTCACAAGATCTCCTCAAAATATTCAGATCTAAATCTTTGTAAGTTTTGATACTTTTAATACATTTGATTATGGATGGTAATACCATGTAATCTTTTCAATTCTTGCATTATGATTGATTGTTATAAATTTAGCCGGTTCTACCGCCTATAAATTCTTGCATTATGATTGATTTTTGTCGGTTCTACCGCCTATAAATTCTTGCATTATGATAATTTTGGCTGGTTCTACCGCCTATATCACATAAATTCTTGTAGATATTTTTGAATTATGGATTCCTTCTTGAAAACCTTAATTTTAAAAGTTAATCTTATTTTATTTTACTTTCTGCACATTTCAATATCTGTTTATTTTTCAGATTCTTTATAATTATTTTCTTTCTATTTGTTATCCCCTTGAGATCGTCGGGCGTAGTTGGTATCAGAGCCACGGGGGGTAGAGATATAGAAATATTCTCTATAGAGACTTGAGAAGATCTAAAAAATTCTACCAACAAATCCGACACAAGAAGACAGCCAACCCAAATTTTTTGAACTAGGGTTTTTTGAACTAGGGTAGAATTTTTTAGAAGATCTCAAAAATTTAACCGGCGAATCAGGCACAAGGGTCACCGATCTTAAACGTTCAACTGGGGACAGAATGTTTTGAGGGACTCAAAAATTCCTTCACGACGATTCAACGCAAGAGTTTTCTACAAGACAGCCTTCAACTGCGGCAAAATTATTGAGGAGGTCTCAAAATTTTCACCAAGACAAACTAAGGAGCACGCTCAAAGCGCCAAAAATAACTAAGGAACCTCGATCAGAGCACATATGTCATGACATTGAGTTTAATTATTTTTAAATATAATAAAATGCTTTAGTAAAAAATTGTCTTATGATCAACGTTTTCCTAAAATGTTTTTTCCAAATTGTAGCTTAAATTCATCTCTCATATACCGAGCCCAAAAGGGGGCCGATGCTTGGAAAGAAGAGAAATGATTCAACGGGAGTCTACGGTATGGATCGATCCCATAAACACTAACAATTTTTCTGTGTTTGCAGGCTCCCTAAAAATGTCGTCAGGAGGATGGCGGGTTTTACTACTAATTTGTTTGTTCATGATGAAACAGGTACAACGAAGAAGAAACTCCAACACCCGAAGATGACAATCTGGCAGTGAGAGCCACAGAAAGGACAAAGCACCATCAGGGCGACATAATCTAGCCATGGGAGCCATGAAAAGGAAGAAACGCCATCAGGGCGGTATAATCGAGTTAAGAGTGCCACAAAAGAACAATACATCCATGAGAGCCATATAAAGGACAAACCGGTCAGCTGACTGAAAGGATCACGACCTAGGACAAAGAAATATAATCCGGCCATAAGAGCCATATAAAGGACAAAATGAAAATTTGACTGAAACGGTCACAACCTACACAAGGACGAAGAAATATAGTCCGGCCATGAGATCCATAAAAGGATAAAATGGTCATCTAACCAAGAGGGTCACAATCGACGAAAAGATTAAAGAAACACAATCTAGCTGAGAGGTCCATATTTATCATATGCATACACGAGCCAACAATGTCGTAGATGACATTTGCTCAAATACACGAGTCAACGATAGCACAGGTGGTATTCGCTCAAACCACGAGCCAACAGTGTCGCAGGTGACATTCTCTCAAATACATGAGCCAACAATGTCAGAAATGACATTCGCTCAAATACATGAGCCAACAGTGTCGCAAGTGATATTCGCTTAAACCATGAGCCAACGGTGTCACAAGTGACATTCTCTCAAATACATAAGCCAACGGTGTCGCACGTGACATTCGCTCAAAGCACGAGCCAATGGTGTTACAGGTGACATTCACTCAAAGCACGAGCCAACAGTGTCACATGTGACATTCTCTCAGAGCACGAGCCAATGATATCACATGTGAAATTTACTCAAAGCATGAGCCAATGGTATCAAAAGTGGCATCCGCTCAACAAAAATATATGAGGCGATGGTGTCGGAGGTGGAATCCACTCAATAAAAACATACATGAGCCAATAATGTCGGAGGTGACATTCGCTCAACCAAAGCATAAGCCAACGGTGTCGCAGGTGACGCTCACTCAATATTCATACAAATGAGCCAACGGTGTCGTAGATGGCATCCGCTTAACCTCGGGCATTCCAATCGGGCATAACAAATAAATTCACACATGAATGATAAATAAAAATTAATTAACATATCAGGTTCTTGCATATGGAAACAGGTTGGAAGCTACCGGAGGAGGGAAACAATCATACCAAATCCAAACTCAAGTGGAGCAAATGTGGAACTTGTTCTTGGGCAGCCGGTTGAAATAATGTACCAATGAGAGTGAAGCTCTCTGTACATTAGCTTAAAGACCACTCCATACCGAATTACTCACAAATCATGAAGCCTTTGTTTTTAAAAAAAATCATAATCGGTCAGGCACACACCGGAAAGGTTTTTTAAAACAGTCAAAGGCACTCTCGCATAAGGGATATCCTTTTCGGTACATTGAGTCAAACTACAAATGACCTAATTCCCGAAAACCGAGGATATGTAGGCTAACTTAACACTCGAGGATCGGTCACATTCCAACAAAATCATTTCAAAACTTTTTATTTTGGGATTTTGCTTTTATTTATTTGCTTTTTATTAATTTAATTGAGTCAAACTACAAGTGGCCTCAATTTGCATATAGTCTGAGATATGTAGAAAACCCAGAGACCAGGGTCCGACCATATTTTTTAAAAATTATATAAAAATTAGAAGTATTTATCAATTGGTCGGCTAAAATCAAGTCAGTCAAATTTTGCTACTCAAGGATGGTCTTGTCATCCCCGAACAACAAAGGGGAAGTTCTTGACACATTTTTATCATCCAATAATTTTATTTAGTTATTCAAAATTTCTGAGTCACAAACAGATTTAAATATACTATTCACAAGACAAAAATGATTTTACAAAATTATGCCAGAAATATCTTATCATTTCATTTGACAAAATATCATCTGGTATATTTATTGTATATCATATACTATTTTCACATTATTTTGATCATAAATTGCAATTTTAGCATTTTAAAAGATAATGGTCAAATTAGTTATCTCAAAATCTTTAATTTAATGTGATCAATATTTTATTCCATCAAAATTTGAGAAATTGTTTAATTAAATAGGATAATTGAATTACCTCTCAATTTCACATCATTTTATGTTTAATTTAAAAGATTTTTGCTTGACTTCAAGATTTTAAGTTCCAAATTATGTCAAATTTAGGCATAAAATGAAGCTTTTAATCTAATTAGGCTATTTTTTGAATTTCTTGGTCATTCTTTAATTTTACAAATTTTAAAAATGGCAACATTTGTAAAATATGGAATTGGGCGATGTCTTTTAATTTAAAAATCAGTCGAGCGAAGGCCGAAAGAGGTCCAGACCCGGCCCAATGTGCGTCTTAAACGGCAAAAGGGTGTAATGCCCATGACATTTTGAACCCTCGCGATTTGGGGCCTTCTCAAAACCCTAGCCGCCCAAGGTTTTCTTCTTCAATTGCCAAAAATGGCAATGACAGAGTACGGTTGCTTTGCCCAGTTGTTGGTTCATCTAAATCGGGTAAGGGGATTAATGACCCTTACCCTCTCACCTCCACGCCACCGTAACCCCACCCCCACAAGGTAAGGTTGCCCCTCTGCTTTCTTTTGTTTTTCTGCTGTGTTTTAATGGGTTTTGTCCGATTTGTTTTGAATCCACAATTTTTATTGGCTAATCAATTTTGGGAGGGAAAGTTCCCCCCAAATCTACATATTCCACACCGATTGGGATCTAATGTACTAGGGTTGGATGAGTTCTATAAATTGAACCTCCAATCCTCATTTTTCAGAGGTTCGAAACTCGAATCCTTGATTTTTATTTTTTAAGCGCTATTTTTTAGATTGAATCTGATTAGTTATTTCTTAAAATTGGGATCGTATACCTTTGGTGGAACCCAATTTGCCTTAACCAATCATTCACAACTAAAACCCTCTTATTTTTGTGTAATTTGCGAGTTTTCGAGGTTCGGAGTAAATATCAAGCCCTCTTCGACCTTTCGGCTGCCTACACACAAGGTAGTTCGAATTCCTTTCAGTTTTCTTTGTTTAATTCATGTTTTAATATTTGTATTATGTGTTAACATGATCAATTAAGTATGTTTAGTTAATATAATGTATATTGTGTTAGTTTGAAGTTATTTTGGCTGTGTATAGACTGTTTAAGTTAAGACATTTGCCTAAAAATATATTAGGGGTTAGGAAATTATGCTTAATTAATTTATTAACTTATCATGCGTATCATATCACCTAATGTTAGTTAAAGCCCTAAAAATGAATTAAGACTGTTAGTATCTGACTTAATCAACTTGTTTAACTAGGGATAGTCATGACTTGGCATAAAAAATACCATTACAATCATATTAGGACCCTTCAATAGTTTTAAAAAGTACAAGTGTCCTAGTCTTGATGATTTGTGTGCTCTATGTCTGAAAAATGAATATTGGTATCTGTATGTACATCTGTTATGGTTAAATGAAGGCCTAGGAATGAAACATACTGTAGAAAGGACTTTAAGAGAACCTTTAGGCTCTGAAGTGGTTGAATGGGGTTATTGAACCTAAGTCTTGATACTGTTAATGCCCTAGAAGCTTACTTAGGGTCTGTTTAAGTCAAGTTTAGGTATGAATAAGTTAAAGTGATGAGTTTTTGATATAATGTTAGAAGAAATTAGTTTGAATCTGTAGATCTAAAAAATTACTACGTGATTTTTTGAATATCCCTATACCTATCGTCTTTCCTTCATTGTTTTGATTCTTTAAATAGATACATGATTAAATTCAGTTTCCTTTTGCTTGAATATAGGACTTTTCTGTTTGCTTTTAGTTGGAAATATATGGTATGTGTGAGATGTGATGGTTGTGAGTTATGAATATTATCTAAATGCTCTTCATAAAACTGTTTTGAGCCTGCTTTTATTGACCCATAGGTATATTGAGGGGGGTCATGGGATTTGGTATCTGCTGAGACTTGGTTCAAATACATTGATGTGTTACTATGTTGTTGTTGCACACTATTGAAATGAATTCATATTAATTAAGGTCTAGTTGAACCTTTGCCAAGCTAGGTTTTAAGATGAACAACATGTTTGATGTATGTATAGCTTATATTTGTCTATCTTAGAACCCTACCCCTATCCATGAATAGAATAAGCCTCTGTCTACCTCTTTATGATCCTGCTTTGACTATGTGCTCTGTCCTTTTTAGTCATGTTGCCTGTGTTGATCTCACATGCTATGTATTATCATGTCATTGCATCCATGTCTAGTGTAAAGTAAGTGCTAAGTCTCATTTTGTGTTTAAAATCAGTCAAAACCGCCATGAGTACTTAACAAAAGGTCTGTTTGCATATGCTCACTTGCTTCATATTTACACTGCCTATATGTGAGCCAATTCACCTAGTTTAAATGAATGTTTAGGAAAGAATTAAAGACTCTGAACTTCTATGTCAGTTACCATGAGACACTGATAATTCAAAAATGATAGAATTAGGTTAAATTTCAGCATGATAGTATGAGTAATTGATTCACCAAGTTATGATACATCCCTGCATGTTAGTTTAGTCAAAAAGCATTGCTTGCCTATCTTTGTGTCCTTACCTGCTTGGATCTAGATCAGCTAGGACATTAGTGTGTCTTGGGAGGTTGGGAGTTGACTGTTAATATTTTTACTTGTATGTTCCTATAGCATGATGTGATTTAGGGAATTGACACTTAGTTTGATAGCCTTGCATGAACTAGAACACACACTTATGCCTTCTCTTGTGTTCTCAATCTAGGTAAAACTGATAATTCAAAGTATGTATCTACAGCATGCCCCTTTCCATTCTTTTTATGAATTTGGGTAGTCTATATAGAATCAATGTGAGCTTTGTTTCATATAGAATGTGTTTGAGTCTTTAGCATAAAGGGAAACCTGATAATCCCAGTCGAATACTTTACTTATCCATTCTCTACTTGTCTGAGTTGCTTGGCTGTTTTAGATGAATTAGAGAGGATGTTTGAGCCCATTTGTTTGCTTCTTCATATCCCTGTGTGTTGTTGGACTATGTTGCTTTCAGGACTTTAATTTGGGCCATAAGTTGTTACTGCACTGCCTTTGTATGTTTAAATCATTTTGTGTAAGTTAAGTCCTAGATACCTTCTAACTTGGGCTTTCTTTTTCCCCTCTTCTCTTCCATTGCTAATATATGATGAGATGGGCCCTTTGGGCTTGTCATCCTTCTTCAACTAGTTGGCCTAAGGCCTAACTAAGCAATTTTGATCGAGTCTGCATATATGTAGCTACACATGAAGGCCCAACTATGGGTGAAAATAGTTAATTGGTGGGCTTAGGTAGGCCCACCAACCTAAACTCATCCCATTCAATTAATATATGTATATTTATATGTATTATACTTGTATAAAAAATACTTTGCACATTATTGGAACTTCTTATGGTTATACCCTAGGATAGGCAAGTGATACATACATCGTTTAGTTAGAATCACCATAAATGAATTTTAAAAAATTGGTTAACTTCAAATATTAAAAACTCGGACTGTTTTGGACTTTAAAGAAGACAGAACTGTTATGGATTTTTTAACCTGATTGAACTATCTTGGGCCTGAAATGATTTAAATTGGACCAAAATTGGGGTTTATGTCATAAAGGATAAATGAATTGTTTTCATAGTGAAATCAATTTGTTAATACAAAACTGAACTGCTGAAACATTTTTCTGAGTTAAAACTGGGCCAAATTCGGCATTTCAAAAACTGATTTTAAGAGCTGAACCCAACCTAAATGATTTTGAGAAAAAGAATCCAAAAACCTTTCTTGGACTTGAATTGAGTTTAGGGATCTTGGTAAATTGTGGAATATGGACTAAATTTGAGAATATAGCATGAAAAAGAAAACTTGACTTCTACGTTTTAAAACCACAAATTGTCATTTCAAATGGATTATACTTTTTTCTCAATTTAAAAAGATTTTCGAAGTGTGTAGAGTAATATTGGACAATTTAGTGGACTAATAGTGGAGTTTTACCCAAGTTAATTCTTGGGTGTTCTTAGTCCGACAATAAGTTGGCTAAATTACCCTTACGGAAATCATTTTAGGCAGAATTTAACTCTTTGATTTTTTAAAAAAGTCTTTAAGTTTGAAATAAAATGAATGACATGAATTTTGCGGGAATTTAAACAGTTTTAAGCAATTTGTAAAGTTTGAACATGATATAGGACACGAAGGTCAACCGTATTCTAACACCTTCTCTGAAGGATCATCAGAACTCTTACCTCGACTCTGGTTTAGAAAGGATTTTTCATTATTTTGAATAAACCCTCTTAACTTAGTTTTCCTAATTTACCTATAAATTAGGTGGCGACTCTAAAAATAATTATCCGACTTAGAACACCAATAACATCTTAGTAGTTTTTATGCCTCCATATAAAAGTGAACTATAACAAAGGGTATCCCACACTTTCTCAACATGGAACACTGGGTGTACGGAAGAGAAATATTGCGGTAACTCAAGCTCATAAGCTACTTGGATATACAACTTGACATAATTTTCTGCTGAATCCGTGGTCTTAACGGGCAAGAAGTGTAGAAATTTAGTGAGTCGGTTTACAATCACCCAAATCGAATCATGTCTCTGAGACGAGTGAGGTAGACCTGTTATAAAGTCCATATTTATCATCTCCCATTTCCACACATGTATATTAATACTATGCGCCAATATACCGGGCCTGGTGCTCGGCTTTCACCTTCTTACAATTCAGACACCTGGCCATAAAATCAGCTACGTTCTTCTTCATATCGTTCAACCAATAAATCTCTTTAATATCATGATACATCCTTGTAGAACCTGGGTGAATGGAATACCTAGAGTTGTGCGTCTCTGCCATGATTCGCTCTCTAAGTCCATCCACATCTGAAACACAAAAATCTGCCTTAGTGCCTCAAAGTACCATCATCCCCCTAGTTTAAAAGTCGTAGTCTTATGCTTATGAATCCCTTCTTTAAGCTGCGACAAATATGGATTATTAAACTATTTCTCCTTCACTTATGCAACTACAGAGGACTCGGACCTGTTCTGAATAACCACACTACCATCTTCGGAGTCCAAAAGTCAAACTCCTAAACTGGCTAGTCAGTGAACTTTCTTCGCCATGGTTCTCATTCCTTCTTCGACATGAGCTAGGCTTCCCATGGATCTCTGACTAAAAGCATCGACTACCACATTTGTTTTCCCTGGATGGTACAGAACATCCACATCATAAGCCATCTCCTCTGCCTAATATTCAACTCTCGTTGCTTGAAAATATACTAAAGGCTCTTGTGGTCTATGAAAATATCAACATGAACACCATAAAAATAGTGGCGCTATGTCTTGAGCGCGAAAATGACAGCTATCAATTCTAAATCGTGAGTCGGGTAGTTCTTTTCATGAGGCTTAAGTTGTTTGGATGTGTAAGCTATAACCTTACCATGCTGCATTAAAACACATCTGACACTAATTTCTGACGCATCACAATACACTACAAACCCCTCGGTTCCTTCTGGTAATGTCAAAACTGGGGCAGAAGTTAACCTCATTTTCAATTCTTCGAAACTGCGTGCACAGGTATTTGACCACTGGAATTTGACTTTCTTCTGAGTCAATCTAGTCAACGGGTTGTGATATGGAGGAAAACCCTCTATGAATCGTTTGTAATAGCTTGCTAGACCAAATCATAGAATGAAGTGGGTCTAGGTCAATTATTTACTATCTCAATTTTCCAAAAATCTACTTTCACTCCTTCTCCAAAAATGGCATGGCCTAAAAATGCCATTAATTTAAGCCAAAATTGACACTTGGACAATTTTACATAAATCTTGCTATCCTAGAGTATCAATACTATTCTGAGATGTTCTACATGGTCAGCCTCACTACGGGAATAAACCAGGATGTCATCAATTAATACAATGACGAAAAGCTCAAGGTAAGACTTGAAAACCCTGTACATAGGTCATGAAAGCAGCTGGTGCATTCGTCAATCCGAATGAGATGACACGAAATTTGAAATGACCATAACGAGCTCTGAAGGCTATTTTCATAACGTCAATTTCCTTAACCTTAAGCTGATGAAACCATGATTTGAGGTCAATCTTGGAATAACATTGGGCACCCTGAATTTGATCGAATAAGTAATTGATTCTGGGGAGAGGATACTTGTTCTTAATGGTAACCTTGTTCAACTGGTGATAATTAATGCACATACACAAAGATCCATACTTCTTTCAAACAAATAATACTGGTGCACCCCATGGTAAGACACTTGGCCTAATAAATCCCATATCAAGGTGATCTTTTAACTGGGATTTTAATTTCTTTAACTCTATTAGAGCCATTATGTATGGAAGAATAGATATTGGCTTAGTTTTGGGAGGTAAATCAATTCCAAAGTCAATCTCCCTATCGGGAGGGACTTCGAGAAGATCTTCCGGAAAGACTTCTAATAATTCATTGACAACTGGTATGGACTGAAGAGTTGGAATCTGGGTATCTGCATTCCTGACCCCGACTAAATGATAGATAAACCCCTTGGAGAGCATCTTTTGGGCTCTAAGATAGGAAATAAACCTACCCCTGGTGCTACTACATCACCCTTCCATTTTATGACTGGTTCGCCAGGAAATTCAAAACTCACAATTTTGGTTCTACAGCCTACTGTGGAATAACGTAAAGACAACTAATCCATATTGATGATTAGATCAAAGTCTACCATCTCTAATTATACCAAATCGGCTACTGTACTGCGGTGGTAGACATTAACTGGACAACCCCTATACACTTATCTAACTATAACGAACTCTCCAACTTGAGTGTATACTTCAAAGGGTTCATGCAACTTTTCTGGCTCTATCGCAAATTCCTTAGCAATAAATGGGATTACATATGATAAAGTAGATCCAGGATCCATAAGGGCATAAGTGTCAAAAGTGAAGATTGCTAATATTCCTATGACAATATCTACACGAGCCTCTATATTCTCATGACGAGCTAATGCATACAAGAAGTTCGAACTTCCACTTGCGTTCCCAGACTTAGTTGTACCACGCCCTGATTGGGCTTGAGAATTGATAGGAGATGCTGAATTTGTGGACTGAGCCACATTACATTTGGTTCCCTATCTTGTTGATGGACAGTCTCTCTGAAAGTGACCTCGCTGGCCGCAACTGAAATAGATATACATGCCCATGCGACACTCTCTTGCGTGCCTCTTACCATACTTACTACAAACTAGGTTATCATACATCTTCTAATATATACTGGCCTAGACTGCAAACATGCTGCCCTAAAATTATGTCTCCTCTGATCATTCTTGAACTTGGGGGCTGGGGCACTGGCTGTAGATGGAGCGGGTCCTGATGACTTATTTTTGAAGAACTATCTGCCTCCACCTCCCCCATTACTAAAGTGACCTATAGACTTAACTCTTTTGTTGATCTTTCTATCTTTCTCTTTCAACAACTATTTCGCTTCTTTCTTCCTATCCTCATTACCCTGAACAAAAAAAACCATTTTGGTAATGGTCATCTCCTTATTCTTTGTTGCAATATTAGCATCACCGAACAAGTAAGGCTCGAGACCCAACACGAATCATCTAACTTTGGCCCTCATATCTCTAACCATATGCGGAGCATACTTAGCCAATTAGATGAACTTGAGGTAGTATTCTTGCACGCTCATGTTGTTGTGTCTGAGCCTCTAAAACTCTAGTGCATTGGCCTCCAAGACTTCTAGTTGAAGGAAGTGTTTAGCAAAGGCATCTATGAATTCATCATAAAATGCATGTGGTGCATCTTCCCCTCGGGATTGTTCCCACGTCTCATACCAAGTATTCGCAATGTCTCAAAACTAATAGGATCCAAACTCTACCCCATCTGTTTCAGCGGCATGCATAGTACGAAGAACCTTCTAAATACCATCAATAAAATTTTATGTGTCCTTAGTCTTACTAGACCCTGTGAACACCGGTGGCTCCATGAGAATGAACTCCATGATCCTGGAATTGGACGACACTCCACTGACAACAATATTTAAAGTCATCTCCTGACACTGAGCCTGGTTAGCAACAATTTGAGTGAGCAGTTCGATAGCTCCTATGACATTTATATCTGTGGAACTGAATGGAAGATTGATAGTGGCACAGTCTTCTACGCCCCTTTCGATAGCTAGTGGAGATGAAGTCAGGGGCACTGAACTCGATGCATCTCCCTGAGCTTGAGAGTTCACTCCTTGGGCAGCATTAGCAGCAGACCTCTTGCTTGTAGCTAACTTTCTTTTTAGTAGGCATTTTCTGAAATACGTAATACACACGAGTTAGAAGATTTTTCTAAAGGTATAGCTCTAATTGCACAATCTAGAGTATGAAAGAAGTGAGACAATCCTAGATATATCGGTGGTCAACTATTTACATGTGTGGAGCGCATATACACATAAATATGACTATGTTGAACACAATTTCATAGACTCCCTAAGACACGTGTACATGGCTCTGCTACCAAGTTTTCTCACACCTCAAACTATAACCTGGGCATAACACGACAGTCGATGCCTGACTGCATGTGACCGAGCGAACAACATGGCTTGTTGAATCAACATGAGCATCAAGATTATGAAATATACTTTAAAACATGTAAAACCGAATACTTAAATATAGTCTAAAATATAATTACAGAAATATCTGAAAAACATAATAAGTCTGAATAATTGACGTTGACATATTAGACTAGTCTATTTAACCTCTGAACATGAGTTTGATTGCTAAAACCGTTTACCAATACAAGGCTTGGCATACCTTTACTGCATAACATGACATGTAAAATAAATAAACTAACACCTCGAATAAAATGGGGCTTACTAATAGTTGATACTGACGAAGTCCTAACGGGCAGATTCGTCGTCCTGAAATACAGTACTTGCACTTCACAGTGCAGGCCCCGTGCAAAAGGAACGTAAGTACATTTGCATTGTACTTGTATGTAAATCAACTGAATGAATAAATAAGGCACATGATTAATAGGAGCATGAAATTGAAACTGTAATTTGAGCATGAGCATGTATAATATCTAACATGAATATAATAAAGCATGGTAAATTACTTTAAATAGGAGAGCTATAGTATAACCGACATGAAACCACCACACGAGAATGTGGCATCTGATGTCTCCATGATCAGCTAAATAATCTCGTACCTTGCTAAGATACAAGACGTAAACATGTCATGAATGGATCCAATAACCTGCATGGGTAACATGAAGGGATCATCCTAATTGGGCAGAACGACTCTTATCCTACGTTGTCTTACGTAGTTTCAGGTATTAAACCTTCTCGATAATATATGCAACTCCCAAAACATGAACATGGATATAATTTGGCTTGTAAACCCATGGATTTCATAAACATGACTTGCAAACATGGTTTGTAAGTATAATTTAACATGAATATAGATACATAATATAACTTGTATGAAACATAGAAACATGTACAATTTCATGGAATTGAGTAATATTGATTCATGACTTGTGTTTAATAACATATGGAATTCAAGGTTATGGGCGTTTCATGGATTACAGACGGATTCATGATAATCAAAGTAAAATATCAAGATTCCAATAAAGAATTGATAATATAGACATGACATACAATAATACATGTAGTTAGGGTTATCATAAATTTAGAATAAAAATTCTAAGCTTGTGGAGATTCATATTTCATGAATGAACGTGGCATGGGGAAGAACAAATACGTTCTCACACATGGATATAAGCTCTACAAACCTTAATAACTCCTAGTCTTATATTAAAGGCCTGAACTTGCAAAAGAAATCCCAAAAGCTTGAACTTTAAACTCTTGAGTTGGGTTTTCTTGAAAATCCTAGGTTAAGAATCAAAAATTTTGCTTAGAACCTGAGTATACTTGGTTAGAATTGTGTGTAAACACATGGAAAAGACTTACCTTGAGCTATGAGGATGATGAGAGGAAGTGGACTTCGTGCTAGGAACATCTCAGCCATTGGCGGAAATTCCGTCTGCATCATTGGGAGAATGAAGAATGAAATAAAAAGACTGAAAAATGCAGTATTTATACATTCAACAATCGGACCAATTTTACGGTACTTTCTACGGACCGTAAAATATTTCACAGTCTATGAAAGAGGCCTTGAATCGGTTCCAGTGAGTGGTTTTTCTCCCAAAGAATTATGGTATCATTTTACTGTCCGTAAAACATTCTACGGTGGGTTTAATGGTCCGTGAAACTTATACCGCCCGTAAAACACCACCATGATCCTTAAACAGTGACTTGGATTTCTTGGTCAGTTTTACGGTAACTTCTACGACTCATAGAATATTTTACAGTCCGTATTTCTGGGCGTAAAACTGAAGAAAGTTGATTTCGTCGAATTTCTAGTCCCAACATTTCCCCCTTGGTATTTAACCCCTGGATCATGAAAATTACTTAGTCCAATGGTACGAGGTGTTACACATCCATCTAAGAATCATCATTTCTGCTACCTTCATCTTCGAAACGTGAAAGTTCTGACTAGCCAACACTTAACCTCGTACAACATAGTCGGTCTAACAGCCACTCTATCAAGATTATCTTTAAGTCTCGATGACATATTCTTATCAGGTAGAACACCATATGCGAGCCTATATTTCATTTACCCCGCTCCAATATGATGTGCGACATCCTCGTCGATCCCTCGTTTATTTTAATTATAGATCCATGATACTTGAAGCTTCCTCTCTTGGGGATGACTTATGTATCAATCCCCACTTCCACATTTGTCTCCTATGATGCAATATTGAACTTACACTTCATGTACTAGCCGAAAATCTTTAGTCTCTAGGGTCTGTCTCCAAACTTCTAGTCTATCATTAACTCCGATGTGTGTCTCATCGATCAATACTATGTCATCTGCAAATATCATACACAATGGTACTTTTTCTTGAATATGCCGTGTCAATTCATCTATCACCAAAGCAAACAAAAATAGGCTATAGAATCCCGTGGTTGTCACGTTGAATCACAGAAGGGAACCCCTGATGTTTAGTTGTCACTCCACAATTTAATTATCTCTTATGTGAAGTTTTTGTAGTGTTCTTTGTCCCTCTTTTTCCCATTTGAGTCCCTATTTAGTTGCCTTTGTTGTTGCTGCTGTTGTTTTTTCTCTCTTTTTTGTTTGGTTAACATCTTCGGTCAGACATTAACACGCTTATGCTTTTTGTCATTATGTGAGATATTTTTCTTTCACTTTAACTGCATAATTCTTTTCATAATAATCAGTATCTGCAACCATGGTGCTCATGCATTCAAAGAACCACAATTTTTCTGGCTTGATTTAGTACCATTTGACTGGATCAGATGTATACTTCACTTCAACAAAAAAAAAAGATGTATACTTCAGCTTTCCCTGATTAGTTGCATAGAAGGATCTTTCTTCCCCATTCATTCTCTTGTTTTCCATAAGAAATAGTAAGTGCACATTCTACACACATACTATTTTACTGCTTGTGGCTTCTCTTTTGATAAATAAGAGTTAAATTTTATATTAGGATACGAACAACACTAATTGAGTTGCACCAAAAATCTAGCAAATACATCTGTGCTTAAAGCTGGAATGTTAACTGCTTTTGACTTCTTAATAAATGTGAAAACACAGGCAACCGTGGAACTGTATTAATAGTAGTGAAGAAAAAGAATTTTAGGATGCATTAGGTTTTTACTTTTTACTTTCTTCCTTAGTGCAGAAAAACAGTATATCATTGTCTCCTTTAAGGCAATGGGCAAAGTTTAGGCACTTGATATATGATAGTAAAAAATTTATCTACTGTCACTTAACAAATTGTAACACCCATAAATCAACTGAAACCTTTTTTGGTTTTCATAATGTAGACTAGATATCTGGTCACCATATGCTAACCTACATAAATTCAAAAATTTTAGTTCCGAATAGGCACAAAGCTACTCTATTGACTATTCGTTAGGCATATCAGCTATTAGAAGATATTCTTTGCAATCTTTTATCATTTGAAATTCTATAAGATTTTTGAGTAAGAAGTATATTACGATAGCACAGTTTAATTCTTCTTTCAATCCATTATATTTGTTGTTATTCATGATACTATATGAATATATACTATATATTGATTTCTTTTAAATTTATAGTTTTATTTTGAATGTGCAGAAAATGCGGGTGATTCCATCTGAGATGCGGCCACAAGTAAACTCGATATATCCAAGTGAATTATGATGACTTTTTAAATAATTATAATGTTTGAATTTAATTCATCGCTAGTGCACCTCTTGAAATACTGTGTTATAAGTATGTGCATTACAAGACATGTTGCTTTTTCGAAGTTTATTGAAAATATATACATTTGAATTAATATTTTTGAGTTATTTATTAGTTAACTTAATACTGGAGATCATCTAATTAAAATAATAATGTATAATGTGATTATTGCTATATGAAAAATAAAATTATGGCAAGTATTATTAAAATAATATCTTCTAGTTGTCAAGATCCCTTTCAGGGACCGTGGTGGCACCTACATAAACCCAACTGTAGGTGAACCACCCCCGATCATTCACATGATATATAACATAAATAAAAGCGGAAAGGTAACAGAATACTACATAATCTGTCTCATGATATAAAGGCAGAATAAATAAGTTTGAACATCAAACATCCCCCAAAGATCTAGTCTGTGAATACAAGAGCGCTACAATCTGATACAAATCTTAAAGTCAAGGAAAACATAGTGCCAAAACTGGATACATAAACTGAAAATTGTATGATATGTCTCTCAAATGCAATAAAAGACTGGATAAAGATAGAACATCCAAGGGCATGCTGAAAGTAGCATCCTCACCCTGAATGCTAGAGATCGCCCACACGGACTCAGCCACGCTATCCCGTACTGGTAGAAGGTACTGAATCTGCACCAGAAAAGATGAAACAAGTGTAGTATGAGTACACAACGTACTAAAACACATTGTACTTTCAAACTAAGTCTTGTTCATGATCCACGAGTGTAGAAAACCAAAATGGGGAGTTTAAGTTGAAAACAAATAGGTTCAATTCTGCAAATGGAATTTGACGACAGATTATATGAACCGTAAAATGTTTTACGGCCCGTCAAATGAACAGTCAATTTCACTTTTGAAATTGACGTCTAGACTGTAAATTATACAGACCATAAAATATTTTACGGCTAGTCAATTTCATTTTTGAAATTGACAGAAAGAATGTAAATTCTACAGACCATCAAATTATTGACGGCCCGTCAATCTCTACTATCCAAGAAATCCAGTTTTACAACTCTCGGAAATTTCTCAGAAATAACAGTACGGTCTAATTCGATGGACAATACAATTATTGACGGACCGTCAATCTGCACCATCAAATATTGACGGCCCAAACTCAGACCGTCGAAAATTTGATGGACCGTCGAATCAATCGTCATCCGATAGCAAACAATATAAATTCGGGAATTCAATCTAAAAATCAGTTTTCACAATTCCCAAGCCCTAAAACGAAGGTTCTCTCTTCCCAACCATCTCCTAAGGTAAGTCCTTTTCATGTATTTCCATGCAAATTCTAATCGATTACTATCGATTCCTAAGCGTAATTCACTATTTCTAGCTTAGGGTTTTCAAGAAAACCCAACTCAAGGAATTAAAGTTCAAGATTTGGGTTCCCTCTTCCAAGTTCAGATTTTTAAGACAAATTTTGGAGCGATTAAGGTATGTAGAGCTTCTATCTACGTGTGGGAACGTCATTGTTCTTCTCCACACCACAATTATTCATGAAACCATGAATTTTCATAACCTAGGATTTTATTCAAGTTCATGATAATCCTTCTATACATATATAATTATATTCCATGTTATGTATTGACATCATTACTTACATTCATGATGTGATATTGTGCCTGTCATGAACCTATCTGTAATCCATGAACCCATGTCTTGATTTTCATGAGTGTTAAATATAAGTTTTGATTATTATCACTCAATTTCATGAAGTCATAAATGTTTCTCATGATTTATACAAGTTATACTATGTATTTATTCACATGCTAAATTATAAATTTACAAGTTATGATCTCAAGTTATTTCATGTAATTCATAAGCTTTCAAGCCAACTATTTTCAAGTACATATTTTGGGAGTTGCACAGATTACAAAAAAGGCTCAGATAGCCTGAAACTACATATGCCAACGTAGGATAAGGGTAGCTCCGCCAGAGGACGATACCTTCAGATTATTTATTGGATCTATCATGTTCATTTTCATGTCTCGTACTCTGAAAAATTACAAGATGGCTTAGCTAATCGGGGAGAGATCAGACTCCACATTCACGCATGGTGGTTCATGTCGATTTTGCTAATGCTCTCCCACAGATATACATATATATACATATATACAATTTTCAATTTTTTTACTCATGTTATTATACTCATGTTCATGTTCATGTTCATGTTCATGTTTTCAGTTTCATGTTTTCAGTTTCAGTTCATGTTCCTATTATTTCATGTACCTGCTTATTCTTTCAGTTGTTTTACATACGGTACAATTCAAATGTACTAATTTCCTTTTTGCATGGGGATTGCAATTCACGGTGCAAGTGATGAGTTTCAGAGAGACAATATTGCTTGGTAGAACTACTTCAATATCAGCTATTTCGGTGAGCACCATCTCATTCGGGGTTCCAGTCTAGTTTTCTTAGGATTATATTTTATTAGCAGAGGTATGTCATGGCCTTTTCCTGGTAAACAGTTTTACAGACTCATGTTTTATAGGTTTCATAGACTAGTCCAGTATCATGTCGGTCATGTCAGCAATATTCTTTTTAGACTTATCATGTTTTACTCAGATGGTTCCGCTATTCAATTTTCAGATTTTTATTTCAATACCATGTTTTAAATCATTTCTTTAGCATGTTTTGATACCTATATTAACAAGCAAGACATGTTGTTCACTCGGTCACATACAGCAAGGCACCGAGTGTAGTGTTCCACCCAGACCATGGTTTAGGGCATGACAAAGCTTGGTATTAGAGCACTAGGCTCAAGTGTCTTAGCGAGTCTATGAAACTGTATCCAGTGGGGTCACTTTTATATGTGTGAGGGCCCCATATATATAAATAGTTGACAACCAAGACATATAGGATTGTCTCACTTGTTTCATACTCTAGATCGTGTAGTTAGAGATATGCCTTCAGGATACCCTTATAACTCATGTGTATTACGTATTTTAAAAAAATGCACGTGAAGAGGAAATCAGCTACGAGCAAGAGGGTTGCTACTAATGTTGCTCGTGAGGAGGATGCTTAGGCTCAGAGAGCCAATTCAGGTACATCGCCCCCACCTAATACCTATAAGGCCTGTGGAGATCTCAGTTCCACCGCCTAGTTCTTCTGATTCAGATGTTAGGGGAGCCATTCAGCTGCTCACCCAGCTTGTGGTTACTCAAGCCCAATGACAAGGAATGACTCCAAGCACGGGAACTAATGTGGAGTCATCCAGTTTCAGGATTCGTGAGTTTCTTCGTATGGACCCTCCGATGTTCACAAGGTCAAGTAAGACCGAGGATCCTTAGAATTTCATTGATAGGCTTTAGAAAATATTTTGTGTTATGCATGTTAATGAGGTAGAGGCAGTAGAGTTTGGATCTTATCTGTTGCAGGATGTTTCCAACCTCTAGTATGAGTCATAGGAGCAGTCCCGAGGGGAAAATGCACCTTCAGTGACTTGGGATGAGTTTGCAGATGCCTTCATTGAGCATTTTCTGCCAATAGAGGTCAAAGAGGCAAAGACTGTGGAATTTGAAAAGTTTAAGCAGAACGGCTGCAGTGTGCAGGAGTACTACCTTCAGTTTGTCTCTTTGGCAAAGTATGCTCCACATATGGTTCAAGACATGAGGGCCAGAGTTAGACATTTCGTGTATGATCTTGATCCCCATGTGTATGATGCAGCTAATATCACAACTCAAAACATGGAGATAACTATTACAAAGATGGTTGATTTCATACAGGGTAATGAGAGCAGGTTGAAGGAAGAAGAAGCCTTGCAAAAAGAGAAGGACATGAAGTTTAATAAGAAGGCCAAGTCTTCAGGCCATTTCAGCCATGGGGAGGTGGAGGCAGATAATACCTTAAGAATAAGTCATTCAGACTTACTCCATCTTCAGCTAGTGCCCCAGACCCAAAGTTCAGGAATGATAACAAGAAGCAGAACTTCAGAGCATCAGGCTCCCAGTCACAGGCCAGTATGGGTCAAAGTTCTTTTAGTAAAACGGTTTGTGCTAAGTATGGTAAGAGGCACCCAGGGGAGTGTCGCCTAGGTATGGATGTCTATTTTGGGTGTGGCCAGTGAGGTCATTTTCAGTGAGACTGCCCATCAGTGAGACAGGGTATAGGAGATAATGTGGCTCAGTCCGCAAAATTCTACAGTCCCTCGTAATTCTCAAGCCCAATCAGGACGTGGTCCATAAACGTTCGGTAATACAGGCGGGGGTCCAAACTGTTTGTATGCATTATTAATTCATTAGGATATAAAGGCTCGTGCAGATGTGGTCACAGGTATATTAACTGTTTTCACTTTCGATGTTTATGCCCTTATAGATCCTGGATCAACTGTCATATGTAACCTCTTTTGTTGCTATGCAATTTGGGATATAACAAAAAAAGTTGCATGAACCCTTCAAAGTATCCACCGCAGTTGGTGAGTCAGTTATAGCCAGGCGGGTATATAGGAGTTGTCCAGTTAAAATGTATCATTGCATCACCGTAGCTGATTTAGTAGAGTTAGAAATGGTAGAATTAGATGTAATCATATGTATGGATTAGTTATCATCATGTTATGCCACAGTGAGTTGTAGAACCAACATTGTAAAGTTTGAATTTCCAAGTGAGCCAGTCATATAGAGGAAAGATGATTCAGTAGCACCCATGGGTAGATTTATTTTCTATCTTAAGGCCAGAAAGATGATATCAAGAGGTATATTTACCATCTAGTTCAGGTTAGGGATGCAGATACCCAGACCCCAACTCTCCAGTCAGTGCCAATTGTCAATGAGTTTACAGAAGTCTTTCCTGAAGATCTTCCTGGAGTTCCTCCCGATAGGGAGATTGAATTCGGGATCGATCTATTTCCTGGCAGCAAGCCAATATTTATTCCTCCATATATAATGGCTCTAGCAGAGTTAAGAGAGCTAAAGGCCTAGTTGAAAGATCTCATTAATAAGGGATTTATTATAACAAGTGTCTCACTATGGGGTGCACCAATTCTTTTGTTCAATAGAAAGATGGGTCTATGCGTATGTGCATTGACTACTAGTAATTGAACAAGGTTACCATTAAGAACAAATATCCTCTTCCTAGAATAGATGATTTATTCGATCAACTCCAGGGTGCTCAGTGTTATTCCAAGATTGACCTCAGATCAGGGTACCATCAACTTAAGGTTTAGGAAGTTGATATTCCAAAAACTACCTTCAGACCTCGTATGGCCATTTCGGATTGTGTCGTGTTGTTCAGATTTATGAATGCCCCAACTATTTTATGGATCTTATGAACAAGGTATTTATGCCTTATCTTGATCTTTTCATCATTGTCTTCATTAATGATATCTTAGTATATTCCCATAGTGAGGCTGAACATGCAGAATATCTCATAATTGTATTGCGAACACTTCAGGACCGCGAGCTTTATGTGAATTTTGGCTAAAGTCAGTGGTATTCTTAGGCCATGTGATTTTAGGCGAGAGCGTCCAGGTTGACTTTCAGAAATTTGATGTTGTTAAGAATTGGCGCAGACCCACTTCTGTTTTAGATATTCGGAGTTTCTTGGGTCTGGCAGGATATTACATACGATTTGTAGAGGGGTTTTCCTCCATTGCAGCTCTATTTACTAGATTAACTCAGAAGAAAGTCAAATTTCAGTGGTCAGATGCCTATGAGCGTAGTTTCGAAGAATTGAAGATGAGACTAACTTCTGCTCCAGTGTTAACTTTGCCAGAGGGGACCGGGGGGTTTGTTGTATATTGTGATGCTTTAGGAGTTGGTCATGGGTGTGTTTTAATGCAGCATGGTTTAAGTTATAACCTCATGAAAAGAATTATTCGATGCATGATCTAGAACTGGCAACCATGATTTTTGCACTCAAGATATGGCATCACTATTTGTATGGAGTTTATGTTGATATTTTCACAGATCACATGAGCCTTCAGTACATTTTCAATCAGAGGGAGTTGAATCTCAGGCAGAAGAGATGGCTTGAATTGATAAAGGATTATGATGTAGATGTTCTCTATCATCCAGGGAAAGTGAATGTGGTAGTCGATACTCTTTGTCAGAGATCCATGAGAAATTCAGCTCATGTTGAGGACGGTAAGAAAATCATGACGAAGATGATTCATCAACTAGCCAGTCTAGGAGTTTGAGTCATGGACTCCGAAGATGGTGTTGTTGTTGTTCAGAACAAGTCTGAATCCTCCTTAGTAGCCGAGGTGAAGTAGAAGCAGTTTACTGATCCCTACTTATTACAGCTGAAAGAGGGGATCCACAAGCATAAGACTATAGATTTTGAACAAGGGGGGAGATGATGGTACCTTGAGGTACCGAGGCAGATTATGTTTTCCAAATGTGAATAGACTCAGAGAGCGAATCCTGGCAGAAGCACATAATTTTAGGTATTCTATTCACCTAGGTTCTACCAATATGTATCATGATCTTAAAGAAATTTATTGGTGGAACGATATATAGAGGAATGTGGTAGACTTTGTAGCCAAGTGTCTAAATTGTTAGCAGATAAAAGCCGAGCACCAGAGGCCTGGTGGGTTAGCACAGAATATTGATATTCCTATTTGAAAATGGTAGATTATAAATATGGATTTCATAACAGGTCTACCTCGCTCAAGCCAAAGGCATGATTCGATTTGGGTTATAGTGGATCGACTGACTAAATCAGCTCACCTTTTGCCAGTCAAAACCACGGATTCAGAGAGGATTATGCTAAGTTGTATATCCTAGAAACTTTTAGGCTTCATGGGACCCTAGTGTCCATCATTTTAGATCGTGGTGCTCAGTTCACAACTCACTTTTGAAAGTCTTTCCGGAGAAGATTGGGTACCAAGGTAAATCTCAGCACAACTTTTCACCCTCAGACATATGGACAGGCAGAACATACTATTCAGACCCTTGAGCATATCTTGAGGGCATGTGTTCTCGATTATAAAGGTAATTGGGATGATTATTTGCCTCTTATTGAGTTTTCTTATAATAACAGTTGGCATGCTAATATCCAGATTGAACCATTCAAAGCTTTGTATGGGTGAGGTGTAGGTCACTAATTGGTTGGTTCGAACTTGGTGAAACAGAGTTGTTAGGGCCACACTTGGTCCATCAGGCTATTGAGAAAGTCAAATTGATTCAGGAGCGATTGAAAACAACTCAAAGTCACCAGAAGTCCTACTCGGATATGAGGCATTGAGATTTGTAGTTTCAAGTTGATGATTGGGCATTTCTGAAAGTTTCACCCATGAAATCTGTCATGAGGTTTGGAAAGAAAGGGAACCTCAGTCACAGATATATCGAACCTTAGAGGATTTTAAGGAGAGTTGGCCAAGTAGCTTATGCACTTGAATTACCAAAAGACTTAGTTATGGTGCATCCAGTGTTTCATGTGTCCATGTTGATAAAGTGTGTAGGAGACCCGTCGTTGGTTGTTCCTACCGACTCTATTTAAGTTAAGGATAGTTTGACCTATGAGGAGATTCTCATAGCTATTTTGGATTGTCAGAGTCGAAAGTTGAGAACTAAGGAAGTTGCCTCAATAAAAGTGTTGTGGAGAAGTTAGAATGTTGAGGAGGCTACATGGGAAGCCGAAGAAGACATGAAGTCCAAATATCCGTATTTATTCGAGTAGCGAGCAGAAAATGAACAAGGTAAATACCCTCAGTATTCATGTCATGTCCCTTGCGTATCCATGTCTCATGTTTCACATTCATGTATTCAGTACTAGGGCTGGCCAGTGGGCCGGGACGGCCCGACCTCGACCCGACCCGACCCCGACCCCGTCCCGAGCCCGCCCCGGTCCCGTCAAAAAAAAAAAATAACGGGGGCGGGACTCGAACTCGGGATGGGACGATGTCTCGTCCCGCGAGACCCGAGCCTGCCCCAGTCCCGCTTGACCCGACCCCGCCCCGACCCCATCCCGAGCCCGAGCCTGACCCCGCCCTTTTCCCCCCTTTGCAAAAATGGTCGTTGCACCAACGACCATTTTAGATTTTGACCAACGGCCATTTAAGGCCCCCCCTCCCCCAACCCCCCTACCCCTTAATATTTATTTTTAATCCATAAGTTATTATATTTACACTTTAACCCAATTTTTCAACTATAAATAACTCATTTTCTCTTCATCTTTCTCACAAATCTTCCTACAATCTCTCTAATTTCTCAATATATCTCTCTACAAGTCTACATTGTTTGCTAAATATTCAATGTTATTTATTCATTTGGGAATTGGGAGTGAAGTTGGCAACTAGCTTGAGGATCTTCCATCGAGCAAAGTTTCAATTTTCAACCTCTCGATTACACGTCGACGTTACGTCGGCGTTTGGTACATTCGTTCCTTCATTAAATTATTATTGTCTGTTTATTTTATTTAGCGCACTTAATTTTATTGTCTTTAATTATTTATTATCATAATTAAAATGGAATGATTAAAAGGCATGTTTAAGGGTAAGGATAAGGGTGTTTCTTCTAGTAGGGGCAACCAGGGCAAGGGTACTTCTTCTAGTCATCTTATTCCTACACAGGATGATTTTGTTGATACTCAACATTTTCCTACAATACCATTAGATTTAGACCAGGAGCTATTTTCTGAAACTCAAGAAGACTTTAATTTAGACGATGATCTAGATGATATACCCACTAATGTTGATGACAACACACCCACTAGTGCACCTTCAACTGAAATACCTCCTATTCCCCCTAATATGAGACGAGGTCCAAAGAAACGACCATTAAAATCGGATGCATGGACATTTTTTATAGGGACGTAGAGAATCAAGTAGCCAAATGTAAAATTTGTAAAAATGTTTAAAATTTAAAACTGGAAAAGGTCACGGTGGGACGGGGGGTTTAATTAGACACGTAGTAAGTGCTCATCCAGCTAGGTATGCCCAATACCAGGCTTCAAAACCGGGTGCGCAAACGCCCGCTCCATCGGGACAAGGTTCACATACTGATACTGTCCCGGACCAAGTACAGGGTCAAATTAACCCTATGACGGGGGGAATTGTAGGCTCTAAATACAATAAACATAGAGATAGGGAAGCAATATCAAAATTAGTTGCTGTGGAGGATTTGCCTTTTTCATTTTCTTCGTCTCCCGGTTTTATTCATTACATTAGAGATATATATAATCCTGCTTTTAACGGTTTTTCTAGATCAACTGTTAAGAGAGATGTATTTAAATTCGCGCATGAATATCAACAATATTTACGTTTTTCATTATATCATTTTAATGGCAAAGTATCTATCACGTCTGATATAGGTCGTAGTACTAACGGCCATGATTATCTAACTGTAACTTGTCATTGGATAGATTATAAATGGTCTATGCAAAAACGTATTTTAGCGTATAGATATATAGATGATAGGCACACTGGTACTTTATTGCAGAAAATATTTATCAAGTGTGCGATTATTACGGAATTACCGATAAAATTATGACTATTACATTAGATAACGCTTCTAATAACAATTACGCAATTACAATTTTAAAAAATAGTTTAACTCCATCTTTTCCAGACCATTTTCATATAAAATGTGCGTGCCATATATATAACTTAATTGTAAAGGATGGTCTATCACTTTTTGAAGACATTCTTAGTAAAATACAATTTGCTATAAACTTTATTTTTAAAAGTAATAAAGTACAACGTAGAAAAGAATATAAAAAAACTTGTCACGATTGTGGACTACCTTATAGAAAAATTCCACAAGAAGTATCCACTAGGTGGAATTCTTTATACGAGCAACTACTTGTTGCTTATGACTATAAATTACCTATAACTTTATTTTTTAACTCTCATAATAAAAAGCCAGCTGATATGATTTTAGATAGTGATTGGGAAAAATTTCCGAACTTATTGTATTTTTAGAGAAATTTTTTCAAGCAACAAAAGAATTTTCCGGTATATATTATCCTACTATTTCAACTATGTTATTTTATATAACTCTAATATTTTTATTACTTAGTGAATATATGGAAAAACCAGCTTATAAGGCAGCTATTAAAAAAATATTTTATTCCTATTCCCTCTATTTATATTATTGGTTCTGTATTAAATCCTACTATTAAAATAGACGGTACTAAATCACTAATTGAAACTATTTACGATTGTATAGAAGTACTACCACCTCCAAGTCCCAAAAATCTAAATCACCCACCACCTATTGAACAAACTAAAGAAGAAGTGTTGTCTAGCGTAGAACACCAATGCAAAAATATATATAGATTTTATCAACAAGAAAATGCTAGTAACTTACCAGCTTCCATACCATCTTCTTCATCTTCAACACAACCTCACAAAAGACATGATGTTTCTGCGGCTAGTATTGAAAGCCTCAGAAATAGAATGTGCGGTCGCATCTACTACTAACCAAATTAGCGAGTTAGATATTTTTGTTTTGCAGGTTCTGCATCAGTATCAAGAAGTTATCAATGAAGATGGACATGAACACTTGCTGAAATACTGGAGGGAGAATGAGAAGACCTTTCCGACACTTTCATTGATGGCTCGAGATGTTTTGAACATTCAAGCGTCGTCAACTGCGTCTGAAAGCGCTTTTTCTGCAGGCAGATATCAAATAGGAGACCACAGACACTCATTAGCCGGAGACAGCATGGAAATTGCAGTATTATTCAAAGATTGGATACGAGCGGAGCGGAGAAGGTGCGGTCAATCGGAGATCAACGAAGAAGATGATGAAAACTACAATGAAATCTTAACCCAAGGTAGTGGAAGCGACGTGGATCAATTTGACCAACAAATATCAATTCCAACCGAAGAACCACATGAAATCATCAAGCAATTAGAACAGGTTTTTTTGAGAATGTAATTTTTTTAATTGTAATTTTATTATGTAATTTGCAACTTTTGGACAACACCACAAAGTTGCAATTTAGATTTTAGACAATTGTATTTGTATTACAAAAAAATCATATGTCTATTAAATAATATAAGAGGCACAAAAACAGCCTTGAGATATTTTTATTACACTATCTTGTTTGTTTATTGAGTTTTTTTATACAAATGTTATTTAAAAAAAAAAAAAAGGAAAACCCGTTGTATCCCGCCCCGAGCTCGACCCCGACCCGAGCCCGCCCCGACCCGATACCGATGGGATAGGGATCGGGACGGGACTTGCTCCAGTCCCGCCAGACCCGACCCCGCCAGAGACCGCCAGACCCGACCCCGACCCCGCCAGACCCGAGCCCGGCCCACTGGCCACTCTTATTCAGTACTCATGTCCCATGTTCATGTTTTCATGTCACTCAGTCTCATGTTCCATGTCATGTTTCTTCACGTTCATGTACTCATGCTATGTCCAGTTTCATTCCTAACCCTGACCCATCGTTTGAGGAAAAATAATCATAAGGAGGAGATATTGTAACACCTCGTACCTTCAAACTAAGTCTTGTTCATGATCCACGAGTGTAAGAAACCAAAACAAGGCCCTAGCATACATCTACTACTTCAGTATCACCTATTTCGGTGAGCCCCATCTCAATCGGGGTGTCAGTCTAGTTATCTTATGATTATATTTTCTTAGTAGAGGTATGCTAGGGCCTTGTCCTGCTAAATAGTTTTGCAGACTCATGTCATGTCAACAGTTTTTTTTAGACTTATCATGTTTTACTCATATGGCTCCGCTATTATATTTTCAGACCGTTATTTCAATACCATATTTTAAATCATTTCTTTAGCATGTTTTGATGCCCATGTTGACAAGCAAGCCATGTAGATCTCTTGGTAATATGCAGTAAGGCCCCGAGTGTTGTGTTCCGCCCAAGCCATGGTTCAGGGCGTGACACGTACCCCCGTAGGCATCATAGGTCGACAACGACAGAAGATACGTAAAAAGAGATAAATACTAAGTTGATACCAAACAATCCTATTCTAATAGTTTAAATATCCAAGTAAGGTCACATTATTCACGACATATTCCATAGATTTCACAATTTCCTTTTTAAATAAGATTTCATAATCACTTAGGTACTCAGAGTTTAGAAGAGTTCAATAACAACAATCCAAGTATCATTGAGTAAGTAACATGTTTCCTTTATTCCAGAAATTCAACCAAGTCATTAATAATTAATTCAACACTTGTTTCATCAACAAAAAAATCCATGAATGATATGTTATGAATGCAATGCATATGCTAGGTACCTTGATCTTTCAGTATACATGCACTCAAGTATTTATTATAAGATGCCATGGGGGACCCGCAAAGTCCATATACTCCTTTGGAATTTTCCATAGGAGACCAGCTCTAGGCTAAATAGAATCATGTTACATGCGTGCAACTTGTCCCCTCGAATATCATCATCATCATCTCAGTATTGCCAAAATCTCATAAATAATCTCACATTTTTGGTCTCTTAAATCCACAACATTCTATACCACTCTCATATCAATGTCTTAGAACCATGAGTGTATGAATGCAAATGGCAGTATAAGGCAAGAAATCATGATGTAATGAGATACAACCAAGTATAGAGATGAATATCACATGCTTCCAAGAATTAAAAAACATAATGATACAAGTACAAAATAGGATATCATATCGGAAGCAGGTGTGATGAATAAATAAATAATAGCAAATAGGGCGACAAGCCTAAATAAATCAGCAGTTGGAACCAGCACAAGACTGATTTCTCAAATCACCCATCAACACAGTTCAACATCGGTACTCACTCAATCGTTCATCACAACTGATGCATGTACGGAGGGCTTTGAGTTGGTAAGTGGTTCAGATCTTGGTAAGATTCAGATTGACCTGAGATTAGGCAAGGAAGGTGGGGTTTCTCGGGTTCTCGGTAAGCCGAGATGTAGGGTGTTTGGTGACGGTGTCTGGTAAATGGAGAAGGAGTCGGGTCAAGGCACTTTGTGTGGTGGTAACGGGTAGTATGAGGGTTGAGATAGTGGTTGGGTTTGGTAGTTTAGTGGTGGTAGGGTCGTGGCACAAAGCCGATACAGTGAGGTTCTTGATTTCTCGGATGAGATGGACAATGGGATGGTTTTAGGCCGATTCGGGTGGAACGGCTTGAAGGCATGTTAAGGCAATTTGGGAATATATCTCGGGGGTCTTGCGGGACAAGCTGGTGGTGGTGGTTTGGTGTTTTGGTGATTTTAAGGTTGCGGGAACAACCTGAGATAGTGAGGGTCTGAGGGGTGGACTCGGTAAGGACGTTGGTGTGTTTGATGGTATTTGCATGGAGTTACAGTTGGTTTTGGATGATGGACTTTTGAGAGGATGTTAATGAGGTGTTGTGGGAGATAGTAGAGTGGGGAAACAAGTAATTGGAACAAGGAATGTATACGAATTGTTGGAAACAATCTGAGACACAAACCAAGTCTCAATTCAGTCGATATGTGGTTCTTGGATGGTAACACGAGGAGTTAATTGCTCGTGTAGTCTCCAAGGATATTGTGATCAACTTTACAAGGACTAGGTTGAGGTTTGCTGCTCGCAATGCTCAACACTAACCTGGCAAGGGTGATCGAAACCTTAGAAAAGATAGGTGGTTCTCCCGGAGAACCAAGTGACCCTCCCGGAGGATCAACTAAGAACTTACAATCCCGGATTGAAAGACTTAGCAAAGATGAGTAAACACTCAAGTTTTATATTCAACAAACTCTGCCTTTTACAATGGCGTAAGACATTTATTTATAGTACAAAAGAGACTATTCTAGAAAGCAAATGAAAAGACACAAACTAACACCTAGTGTGAACGCATTTGGATTGACTTGGTGACCAAGGGAGTTCGGCCAACCCTTCCTCTTCCCTAGGCCGAAATTGTTGTCTCCTATGTAACAATATTCATGAACTTGATTCTTCCAACAACCTCATCTTCTTGGAATATGTTGGAAGCTTCCATTCTTGGTATTTGTTCGGATGATCAATTCGACCAACGCTTGCACTTCCCCCTGGCCGATTTTTAGCTCTTCAATGTAGCCAAATTCATGAGTTTGTTAGTCCATAAATTCTCTCCTTGAAATTCCCATCTTCTAGATGTCCCTTGTCCTTGCCAACTTTTCCTCCAACTCACGGCCTAGTCAGCTTATTGGAAGACTTTCGACCTTGTTACCCTTTACATGGCTTATTAATTGTGTCCTAAGGTAGTTATTATATGGCATACTATGTCCTAAGCTAATATCTAAGCTAGTAAGTAAAAGATAAGCTAAAATAAAAGCATGGTCTTCGGCCAAGACCTACATACAAAGCCAAATATAAACATGTTCTTGAATCTTCACGTAACAAGTCCAATTCCATTCCATTTCCCATGGCATAATAAGCACATTATCATAGGTTGATCGACCATCTTTGGAATTTCGGACTTATCCATTCGAGGACCAAATTTGAACCTTGAACTCCTGGGAATTTTTACATCAACAACCGGCTGAGTGGGACCCCAAAACACGCCCAATACCCTTCAAAATTTATAATTAATTACGTACTTCTAATGATGTCTTTTGAAAGTAAATTGTATCCTACCTCTGGGCCGAATAGGAGTGCTAACCAATCGAGCCTCATTGATGGCCTTGCCCTTCCGCTGCGCCTCATGATAATTGAAGTCTAATCACGCATATATTATTCATTAATGAAGAGCTTACGCAACATACAAAGATATAATCCTTAACAAAGCAAGACTTTAAATACCAACGTCGGGCCCATGTCACTATGACTCAAATTTATTACCCAAATATCAAGAACACATATTAGGTAGTCCTATCCTTAGTTAATTAGGAAACTATACACATTTGAGCCTTTAATTGAACAATATACAAAAAGCCCCAATTTGGAAACCCTAGAATTTCCCCCCAATTGGAATAGGTTTCTATATTCAAATTAAGCTCCCCAACATGATAATCTAACAATTCCCATCACTAATTCATAATAATCAAGTAATTTAATCCATCAACACCCTTTAAAATATATGATTTATCTCTCTTAATCTCATAAGAACTTACAATTCATCTTCCCCGACTTATAAACATACCATATCACCATTAAAGGACTTAGAAATATAAAATAAAATCACAAGGGAAGGAAATCTTTACCTCTAGGATGAATTCTACTCTTGAACCTTAGAATACTCTCCCTTATGGCTCTAAGTTCGAGATATTCTATTTTGGGAAACAAATCTGACCTAGGAAATTAAATAGGACACCTGATACAATGAGCTCACCCAGAGGAATTGACATTATTGGAGCGGATCCTCTACCGCGAACCACGACCTCGCTAAGGCAGTGTCACTTCACACCTCGCCTCAGTGCTATAGCGTACCCGACCCCGTTGAGGCGAGCTCGACCCTATGGGCAACTCCTCTACCATGGCGGAAACTCATAATTCCCCCACCTTACGCTTTTGTGAGCCAACTTCCTAAAGAGACGGACCCGCAAAAGCAGACAGAAGTGCCGCCGAGGCGGACATCATACACCAAAAATGGAAAACCAACCTCAAACTCCCATCACATACTCAAAACACTCCCGAGACCCCCCAAACACAAACTAGACATACTCGTCTAAGGTAAACAGTGTTACGAACTCACTTGTACCTTCGAATTTCTCATCTAACCGAGCTAAGGCATATTTTTCTAAAGAATAATATGGTAAAACCAAATAGCACCACAAAATACATCTGATTATCTCAGAAAGAAAACTAAAGATTTGACTAAGTCATAAATGACCCTCCGGAGCTACCGAAAGTGACAGAACCCAGAAACAAACTCATCTAGTTAAAAGTCAACTTTGAGTCAAGCTAACAAACTTTAAGTTTCTAATTTTGGATATTTTGGAATTTATGTAAATAGGCCTCGGTATCCATGCCACCCATACATGTGCATCACAAACCTCACACAGAGTCTACGAGAAGGGTAAAATAGTCAAATAGAGGTCTCAAGCTAAAAAAGACCAAAAGGGTCATTACACTAACATACACCATATTGCTACGCTTAAAAGTGTGGCCATAGCCCATAGGGATGTCAATTATGTGGCTTATTTACTGTATATTATGGCGTGTACATTACCAAAAGCTACACTTAATAAGTGTTGCTTTAGAAGAGGTAGCAATGGCCACATTTTGCATGTGTGGCCTTAGGTAGAAAAGGCCACGTGTGAAAATTATAGTTAGAGGTCATGAAAAGCGTTCTCATATCAAGTGCTACAAGCATAGCCATTTTACCTTATAGGCCATGCTTTTAAAGGGTGACATTTACAACAATACTTGAAAAGCGTAGCCTTCGTGCAAAGGTTACATTAGTTTTGGTCACCCTCGGAAAAGCATTATCTAAAGTAAAAAAAGAGTGGCCTTTGATCAAAGACCACACTTTTTGATAGTTTAGGCTCACTTCTCAGGAGTGGTTAAAGGACTAAAATATTGTAGTGTTAAGCTCTTTGATTCGTTCCACCTCTAATCTTTACGACACTTACTTAACACTTATTTAAAACCTTTCGTAATCTTGTAGAGTGATCTTAATCTCTCTAAGCTTACATTAGTTAACTTGAAACGCATTCAACGTCAAAAGTACGGGATTTAAAACTTACTACTTAAGATCTAAATAATTAAGATTCAGATTTAAACTCAAGAAACTTAGTGATTGAGATTTGAATGATTCAAAGTATGGGTGTGTTTGGTACGAAGAAGAATGTTTGTCATGAAAAATATTTTCCTGAAAAATAAGTGATTTTCTTACTTATTTTTTTGTGTTTGACACACAAATTAAAAATATTTCTCCAAAAGCACTTGTATCTAATATAGACGAATATTATAAGAGTTAGAGCAGAGGTAGGGGTGTATGGTATGCAGTTTGGGTTTGGAGCGTTTTGGAGGGTGGGGAAGTGATAATCAATGTGTAATGCAACTTGTGGAACTTGTCTTGCTTATTTGCATTGAGGAAGTCATTTTTTAAGCAACTTTTTGGTTTTTTTATTAATCCAGTACAAAAAAAAAGAATCCAACATTTAAAACCAAAAGAAAAAAGGAAACTATCTAATCTAGTTCTTGACCTAGCCACCTTTGAAATATAAATCTCAAAATCAACTCTACACTTTGATATCAATTTACTAATGAAAGAATTCGTGTGAACTTTTTGCTTGATCTTCATCTGCATCTGCATTTTCACCATGTCTGTATCTTCCTTGTTTTAATCATGATAGAATGGATTTGAGACTTCTCTATATTCTAGAGATTTTTGCCTTTTGCTGGTAATTCTTAAAAGGTATGAAACTACTGCATCTGATCTGTCTTGAAAGCTAGATTAGCTAAATAGTCAACTAGTTTATTTCCTTCTCTAAATATGTGCACTACTTGTATTTGTAATTGCTGCATTCCCAATTTTATTTCCTCAACTTGCTCAATGATTTCCCATTGCACTTTCCATACATCTTGTAGGATGCTTTTCAGAACCAAGGAATTCGTTTTAAGTGTCACATTCTTAACTTGTTATGCCAAATACCACCTGGCTGCTTCCTGAATTGTTGTAGTTTCTTCAATAAAATTGGTTGAATCCCCTAGTTAATGTGCATGTACAAACACCAAATCTCCTCTGTCATCTCTAATACAAAAACCATAGAAGTTGCTTCATGGATTACCTTGACTAGCCTTATCTATATTGATTTTAATGTTCCCAAACCTGGTAGTTTCCACTTGACTAAGTAGAAATGAAGAGTAAGCTTGTATTAACTAAGCACACTAATGATTGAAGACCAATTTGATAGAATTCTTGTTAACCATGGATACTTCACTTTGATCAAAAAATTTATTGTCATTTGCACCTGATATTGCATCCTTCTAAATGTTGTATTACCACCATGCTTTCTGGAGTTTCTCCTCATCCAAATATTCCATAGAATTATTGTTGGAGCTGTTGCATATATATCTTTGATCTTTGAAAGTACATCTGTTATCCACCATTTAGTTATCACATGCTGAAGTTGCAGGCCTTCTATATTCATACCTGCACAAGAAGCAAACTTCCTCCAATACATTAATGATATTGGAGATGTTAGAAAAAGATGGGTCATTGTTTCCTCTTTATGTTCATCACATCACCAGCATCTTGACACAACCGGGATCTTCATTATTTTTAAATTATCATCTGTTGAGATCCTTTGTTTCCACAATCTTAATAAAAATTGATTTTTATTGGAAGCCATTTCACCCAAATAATTTTTTATTGAAATGACTCTTCTTGTTTCTGTCTCAGCTCCTCCCAAGCTGTAACGGTCCGTTTGGTCATTATGAACTTTTCGTCTATCTTCCTAAAATATCCCACATTCGATGCTCACTGAAATTTTTTATGTGTGGACCTTATGAGTAAAGGTAACCCTTAACCATTATAGATTGAAGATTAATCGACTTGAGAAAGTCCAAAAGCCTTGACTTCGCTTCAGCGAGAACCATGCCGCTCCAGCGAGCCCGCATGTAACACCTCGTATCTCAGGCTATGGCTTTACCTGTGTGATGGGAACATAATTGAACTAAGATGAGAAGTATAGAAAGTGTTTTGAAGACTAATCAAGGTATATGAATAGTAGTTGGGCAAAGTATAGTCGGAAGCTATTCTACGGCCATGTTTTCAAGTGAGTTTGCACAATGCCTCACTTCAAGAGAGTATCCAGATAATTCTATAAGGAATTTGGGAACACTTCCTTAATGAAATTTGTATCCATTTGCAATATCTTTCCATCTATATATAGTGGAGCCCAAACTAACACTTGTACAAAATGTTATGACCAGTGTACTGAAGAGTTGCAAAGTAGTCCGCAAAACACACATTTGCAGCACATTTTGCTTCACATTTTTGACAATTTTTCGGTCCTGAAGCTGCCAGTGTTCTGTTTCGATATGCCTTAGCATTTTCTGTAGTATAATTCAACATGCGGCGCATATTGAACCACAGATCACACCCGAGTTTCTTTATAGGTCGCATTTTTCACTCTTTTTAAGTTATTCTTTATTCTCCCAAGCAATAGCACGAACTTTATCTCCTCTACTCATCCTCCCACATCAAGGTAAGTCTCTCTCATGTGTTCTTAAGTAATTCTAACACTTATACATTAATTCTTAACAAGACTTCACGCTATAATCTTAGGGTTTTCAAGAAAACTCTTCTCAAGGTTTCAAGTTTAGAGTTTTGGGTTTCTCCTTCAAAAGTTCAGACCTTTTCATCAAGTTTTGGAGAAAGTAAGGTAAGTAGAGCTTTTATCCATGTGTATGAATATCTTTGTTCTTCCCCACACCACGTTTGTCCATGAAACACAAAATTCCACAAGCTTAGGGTTTTTATTCTAAGTTCATGATAACCCTAACTACATGTATTATTGTATGTCATGTATATATTACCAATTCTTTAGTTGTATTCATATGTATCATTACAATTATCATAACCTGTCTGTAATCCATGTATGCTCATGTTATCTTTTCTATGAGCTCTCATATATTAGTTATGAACTCAGGTTATTCCACTCCAGAGATTTTTATATGTTTTCATGTCTCAAGAATAATATACATATAGTTATACATATTTTCATGAAAAAATATGTTATGTCTACGCGTTATAAACTACATTATGAATCATGTTTTGAAAACCATGGGCGGAGATGCCACTTATATTCGTGTTCATGTTTTGGGAGTAGCATAGGTTTACTGAGAACGTTCAGAAAACCTAAAACTACGTATGCCAGCGTAGGGTAAGGATCGTCCACCTAGATTAAGAAGATACCTTCAGACGATTGATTGGATCTTTTTATGTCATTTTCATGTCTCATACCCCGACAAGGTATGGGATTATTCTACTGGTCAGGTTAGGTACCAGACTCTGCGTACTCACATGGTGATTTTATATTGTCGGTTATACTAAGGCTCTCCCACTTAAAAATATTTTACTCATGTTACAGCTTGATTATACAAATCATGATCATGTCCAGTTTTCAGATTCATATTACAGTTTACAACATTCAGTTTACAGCTTCAGTTACAGTCTATATTTACATTTCAGTTTCATATTACTTCATGTATCCATGTTATTAATTTGGGATGCCCATTCCCCGAGAAACCTACTTACTATTCTTATATTCAGTTGCTTTATCTACGAGTACAATTCAAATGTATTGACATCCCTTTTGCGCATGGCATGCACTTCATGGTGTAGGTACAGAGTTTTAGGATGACAGATCTGCTTGTTAGGATTCTCATCGTATCAACTATTGGTGAGCCCCATTTCATTCGGGGTGTTATCTTTATCTTATATTCATGTCACACATAAGAGGTATGTTGGGGGCCTTGTCCTTGTAAAAAGTTAGTTATCAAACTCATATTCAGAGGTTTCATAAACTAGTCTAGCATGTCTTGTCAGTTATTCAGACTTATTACATTTTTAGATTATTTATTTTCAAACTATTATTTTTAGTATTCAGTTTTAACAAATTTTTAAATTATTATTTCATGTTTTTTATGCCCATGTTGATTTAGAAAGACATGTGGTTTGATCGGTCACATACAGCCAAGCACCGAGTGTGGTGTTAACCCCAGACCAACAAAGCCTGGTATTAGAGTCTAAATTCAAATGTCTTAGGGAGTCTATAAAACCGTGTCTAGTAGAGTACTACTTATGGGTGTGAAGCGCGCTACACTTTTAATTGGGAGACAACAGGGCATTTAGGAAAAGTTACCATCATTTTAACTCTAGATCGTGCAATAGAGCTATGCTGTAAGAAATCACTCGAACTCGGGTGTGGTTCCCTTTCTACCAAATATGCCTCGTCTCTATACAAAGAATGAGATGTAAATCTAATCACTATTGATGTGTTGCTTTCAGATAGAGTCATCATGAATGGAGTAAGTTGCATAGCAACTCGTGGGTAGGATGAACCGAGCCCTTGGTGTATTTGAGGCTCTTATTTTGAGGGGATATTCTTTTATTCCCATTCCCGATAATATAACTATGATCCCGACTCCTAATAGAGTCATTCATACAACAAAAAGACAGAAGTGGGTCACTTATGTCAATAGACCGGATTGCCCTACATGTGGGAAACGCCACTTAGGGAAATTCTACATGAGACTCAAGATATGCTACCATTGTGGTAAAAGGGGCAACAAGAGGACCAAGCGCCCTAAGTTAGGTCGTGTGGAGCGTCACTCAGCTCCTTATCATAATGACTCCTGTGAATGCTCTGTTTGCAAAAGATTTGGACATCTATGAAAGGAATACCTTTAGTTTCATAACCGTATGGGTCTTGAGTTTCAGCAGCAGCATACATGCCAAAAATATACCAAAATACATGAAAGAGAGTGTCGTATGGGTACAGATGTGTGTTATAATTATGGTCTCGGAGGCCACATACAGATAGAGTGCCCTTCGACCAAGTATAGTAGTGCCAATAAAGGTGGTGGTGTAGCTCATTCCACTAGACCAGCTGCAGCCAATTCAGCAGCACATTTCCCTGGCTCGTAGCACTCTTGCACCAGCAGGCCGAGGCACAGGTAGGGGTGAAGTGTTAGGATCAAGTGTGGGTCAAACACATTATCATGATATGGTAGGTCGCTTGGATTCAAAGGCATCGCTATATGTTGTCGTAGGTATGCTGCTAATATTTCTTTCTTGATATGTATGAGATGGTGTTCCCCTAGATTTACTGTGTCTTATGTGGTTATCGTGCGATTGAAAGTTTAGAGTAGAGTATTTTAATTTTTCCTTCAAGGATGTAGACATACTTTAGTGTGACTGTGTACGTGGCTTAAAAAATGTAGTGTTCAACCAGAAGATAGGATCATATAATATAGAGTCTCTCGACATAGTTCTAATTTGTCTAAGTGGTTTATGTCAAATTAGAGGGCATGGTGTTAGTAAGTTTCCATAAGAATATTATTTTTATGGGTAATAGAGAATGTAGGTAAGGAAATAAAAAGACAAGTTTTATGGTGATAGTCTTAGAGACAAAATGAAATTAAGAGAAAAAACAGCAGAACGATTAGATGACCACTTATCGCCAAACTTAAGGGATCTACTGGCTTTAAATGTCAGCTTTTGAACTAAGGGGGAGATCGTACGATAAGGTGACGATATATATTATGTGTTTCATAAGTTGACTGGTGTCAATGAGATTATGGCAGAGGATCACAGTTTCATGTTACTGAGGTAAGGTATGGAGGATTCATCTTTTGTCATGCATGTTGAGATAAAGTATTAGATAATTATGCATGGAAATGGAAAGATGTCATGAGAGCAAGTTTCAAAGAGAGAAAGAAAAAGTTTGAAGTGATGTTACGTTTCCAATTCTAGAGTAATCCATGTACTATGTTCTGTGATTTCAAATTTTGCAAATCAGGTTGTGCACATGTCTAAAGTTAAAAATTGCATTCATGTCCCACGTATCTATCATGATTTTATACCTATATCTATTTTCTAGCTTTTATGTGCTTTCCATATATGATGTTGATTTTGTTAATAATCGAGGAGAAGATAATGTAAGAGTTTAAAAACTAAAAAGAGCCTATGGAATGAACACATATTCCTTGGATAAGAGGAGAATGCCTAAGGTAAATGTCTTATTTGACTTCAATGTTATGCTATCTACGTTTTCACGTACTTCTGTCCATGATCTGTTTCTTCAAGCATCCACTTAGAGCGATATCATAACAATGATATCGATAGACAATGATGAAAGTAAGCCAAGATGGATGTCCTACCCACGATTCTATGCAACTCATGTTGATATTCCTCTAGCTAATATTTTACGATCATGATGACAATAATCAATTATGAGAGTAGGTTATCAGTAAAGGAGATGTTGGGCTAATGTGGAGTTTTCTCTCCAATGAAATTTTAGAAACTATCTCGTAACTTGGCACAAGGATGCCCTTTTTCTCTCACTAAGTACCTATGTCATGTTTATGTTCAAAGTGAATTTCTACTCATGTCATTGGTGCTTAATGAATGAAGTTTTCATGTGTATGATTCTTTCTTTCATGAGCTTTATTTTATGAAGATGGTGTCGACTTACAGTGATAAAAGTAAGTTATGTTGAATCATGTCCCATTCTTTCGGTATATAAGTTCTAAAGGTACTGCTTTATTTACGCCCTACATCTCTGAGTACCCAAGAGTGAAACCTACAATCGTACTCCATGCAAGTCACACTTATGTCTTATTCTTACTTCAATTCTCATGAACTCTTGTCCATATGCCAGGGTATGTAGCTTCGATGTACCCATGCAAATGTGATGTTATTCACGTATTCACATTTTATGACATATTAATCATGTTTCCATGTCCGCATGTTCCATGTTACATTCTTCATGTTCAATGTACCCATGTCACGCCTATACTTTAAATTGAAGTGTCTCACATGATTCGTACCTATGATTTCTTTCCTTTCAATCCTTTATGATCCGCTCACGATGATGGAGTTGATGAACGAAAAGCAAGATAATCTAAGGTATTCACATTTAAGTTCCAGAGCGAATAAGATAAGGTTTGAAATAATGTAAGTTCCAATCTAGAAAAGAGTTCCTTTCATGTACCTTGTGGTACTTATTTCAGAAGTATTCTACTAGGATTTGACGTATTCATATCATGCTTATGCTCGAGCTTCACGCTATATGTCAGGATTTTATTCCTATTCTATGACTCATGTTTGTCTCATTCGCAGCGAGTTGCACTTTCACTCAAATCCTAAGTTGTATTGTTATAGCATATGAGTATCGTGGTGATATACGAACATCTATGATCAGGTCTCTAAGTGTTCAGATCCCATCTTTGCTCAGCATTCAGATCTCTTGTTGTAATGCTCCTGCTTTCTACATTCAGATTTTATGTTATGATATCCATATTTTCACATATTTAGATATCATGTCAGTTCATCACTCATTTATCCACGTCGGACAGTATTCATATTCCATGTTTATGCTCCTCACATCCATGCAATCGTGTCATGTTTATGCTCATGTTTCAGTACTCATGGCATTCGTGCCTACGATTTCTTTCTAAAATACCATGTATAATATTCATGTATTCACTCACTTAAATATCTGTGTTTTCATGTAAGACTAGGCTCTGTGACAGTTAGTATTCACGTATTCATGTCAGTTCAGTATTCATGTTAGTCACGTTCATGTTTTAGTGACCTTGTTATGTCATGTCACACATATTATGATGCCCTATGAGGCTTGTGTTGTGCTCTGGTTGGCTACCAGGTGTTTGAGAAATGTTGGGATAGTCCTATCTACAAAGGAAACTCAGTCGAAATTTTTGTATAATTCCATAGTTAGTCCCACTTCCTGCCACGACCATCATTTGAGGACAAATGATCCATGTCTCATATTTCACATTCATGTATTCTTTACTCATGTGTCATGTCCCCAATGTTCATGTGTTTCATGTAATCATGTCATTTCAGTCCCTAGGTTATATGTCACATTCCTTCACTCTCATGTACTCATGCCATGTCCATAAGTTCTTGAGTTAACCGCATTCCTAACCATGACCCATCATTCGAGGACGAATGATCCCAATGGGGAGATATTGTAACACCTCGTACCTTCAGGATAAGGCTTGATCCATGTGATAGGAACATAATGGAACCAAGATAAGGATTATAGGAAGTGTTTTCAAAACTAAGCAAGGTATAAGAAGAGTCTTTGGGCAAAGTATAGTCAGAAGCTACTCTACAGGTCATGTTTTCAACTGAGTTTGCACAAGGACTCACTTCAAGCTCGTATCCGGAAACTTCTATAAGTAATTTGGTAACACTCCCTTAATTAAAGTTGTAGGCCTTTGAAATACCTTTCCATTCATATATATTGTAGCCCAAATGGCTATATGTATTAAAGGTTATTACCATTTTACTGAAGGTATGTAGAGCAGTCAGCAGAACACACATCTGCGGCACATAATGCAATATATATGCGGCGCATTTTGCTCCGCATTTTTTACCATTTTTAAATCCTGAAGCTTCCAGAAGGTTTTATGTCTATCTTGTTACCTCTTCTAGAAGGTTTAGAACTATTATAAATAGGGGATGTAGTTGATGAATGAAGACGTTGAATTTTTATAAAATATATTTGAGTTTTCTCAAATTTTGCTAAGTTAAACTTTTGTGTTGTTATCTTAGTTGGTCCTTTTGTGGTCCGAACCTTGGTCCTTTTGTGGTCCAAACCCTAGGTATAAGTTTAGTTAGAAATTTTGTGATCTAACTATACCCAAGCCAAGGTTTTATCCGGTTATTTTGTCACAAACACATTAGAAGGTCATCTCGGCCTACATCACCATACCCGCACCTGAACTTGTCTATCAATTTCGTGTCCAATTATTATCTAAACTGCCTAATCCCTTTCACCCCATTACACTACAACACTTTCCCAACCTACACCAAAAAGTCGTTAACCAACTCCTCCCAAAACCACTCGAAAAACCCAACCAACTACTCCACCGTCCTCACCGGGTTCAACCTCCGTACCTTACTGTCCCGACCAGTTTCCTCTACCTTACCACCATCCAACCATAAAATACAACCCATAAACATAACCTACAACGTGTCTAGTTCATCATCTCTAAACGCCTTAGCCTCAAACCACGTAAGGGCACTCGTACACTTCTCACAAACCTAAAATGTTCGAAAATCGTCCTATTCCACCAACCTCCATTTGACTCCCATATTTGTGTCCGTCCGGCCCAAAAAAAAATCTGACCAACCTAACCATGCAATCCCCTCCTTAAATACATCATCTATGCTACTCCCAAAACTTGAAGAAAAGGTATGGACTTTTGAAGAAGAAATCCAAAACTCTGAACTTGAAATCTTGAAAAGTGTTTTCTTGAAAACCCTAAGACTATATCGTGGAATCTTGTTAAGAATTTATATATAAGTGTTAGAATTACTTAGGAATACATAGGAGAGAATTACCTTGATGTGAGAGGATGAGTAGAGGAGAGAAAAAGTCATGCTAGGGTTTGGGAGAATAAAGAATGGCTTAAAAAGAGTGAAAAATACGACTTTAAAGAAACCTGGGTACGATTTAGGGTTCAATATGCACCACATAGTGAATTATGCTACAAAAAATGCTAATCATATCGAAATAGAATCATGGAAGCTTTAGGATCGAAAGAGGGTAAAAAATGCGGAGGTAACAAGGCCCACAACATATCGAACTCTTCTGTTCTCGTCAAAAAATGCCAATCATATCGAAAAAGGGTTATCACCGAAATAGATGACTGACATGACATGATACTAGACTAGTCTATGAAACATTATGTTCTCGATGATTTAACTAGTGCATCCATGCACATAAAGTGATAAGGTTGTGATGGTGAAATTTGGAGATGTGTTTTAGAAGAGTAATGGAGGTAGTTACACATGTAAGGTTGAGGGGAATATATCAAAAATGTTTACTTTCAGTTCTGGTTACTTTTGCGCATAAAATTGGAAGCTAAATTGTTGCTTTCTATTTTTAAACTTTCCTATTTTAGATATTACCGAAAATTATGCAACAAGTTCTATTTAAATCTTTCCTCTTTAGATAAATATAGGTTTCTTAAGACAAGGTAGTAACCACGTTCTCTTTCAAACATAGCAGTTACGTTTTTCTAATTTAAATGGGTTGAAGGTTACGTAATGATCTGTCCGATCATTTTTAGCTAAAGACCATTATTTAACTAAATTACCCTTTCCATAGACTCGGTGTGGGATTTGTGATGTGCGGAGGTGGGTAGCACAATTCTCTAGGTGCCTTTATTTTATTTCGGGAGAAAAAACTCAAAATGCATAGATTTGAAATGATAAGTATGACCCAAAGTTGAATTTCGAGTATATGGGTTTTTTTTGGGGTTTGTTGCTTCTGGTAGGTTAGGAAGGTCATTTGTGACTTAGTCGAGTCACTGGATCGCTTCTCGAGGCATTCAAATATATTTTGTGACTCTATTTGTAAAATGGTGGAATTTGAGTATTATGGTTGATTTCGTAGAAAAGTAAGTCTTAACTCAGTCATAGGAGAAATTCGAGTGCATGAGAGAATTTGTAGCATCGTTTACCTTGAGTTAGCATGTTTGGTTTGTATTCGGGAGGTCTCAGGAGTATTTTCGGTGTTTGGTAGAGAATTGACTAAATTCCATTGTTGTTGGTTTCTGGTGTGCCGCATCAGCGGGCCTTTGGCTGCTTCTGCGGAGCTGCCTCTTCGTAGGTTGGTTCGCAGATGCGGGCCTGGGTAAGATTGGATGTTTCCACTTCTGTGGGCTTTGTTGCGCAAAGGTGATCCGCCTCTGCGGTATATTTTCCGCTCCTGCGCCCATCTGTTATTTTACCTTAGGTCGCTTTGGTGGTGGATTTTCTGCCGAAGTGATCCGCCTAGGCGATGTGGATTCCACCAAAGTGGAATTGCTGTTTTCCAGACCTGAATTTAATACCCATTTCGATTTTATTTCCCCTAAATCATATCTTGTAAGTTGAGGTCAGTAGAGAGAGGATATTGGGGACATTCTTCATCATTCATCTTGCGGGTAAGATCTTCCATTCTCTTTTACTCATTTATCATTAATATGTCTTCTAATCTAGGTTGAGTTCTTAAATTTTGGAAGAATTAACCTAGGTTTCCATGCTAGAATAAGAGAGCTTAAATCATGAATTGGAGGTTGATTAATGATCTTATTGCCTTAATATTGTAACCTAGTGTTGAGTAATGATAGTAAAAGGTTTTGTGATGGTTAATTTTATGATTAGAATCCTTTTTTAGATTGGAAAAATCTAGGGTTTCGATTGTTTTTTTTTTGCCTAAATGTGAAATTGGAAGCCCAAATGTGATTAGTTCTCAAATTAACTTAAGGATATGACTCTATAGAGTATTCTCAAGGTTTTTTAATAATAAAGTCTGATTTTTACCATCGTAGGCCCTGAGTCGATTTCAAGGTAGACTTTTGGGTTATTTTTAACTACTAAGTCTTTGTGCATGTGTTAGGTTATTTAATAATGTAGAATTTATGTGTTAGACTACAAATATTACGAGGCGCTTCACAAGGGCAAAGCCTGCGCAGATGACTGAGGTTTGTGGCACCTGCTCGGCTCTAAGGTAGGCTAAGGTTTATTTTTTATAGACTCCGATAGAAGTACATAGTTGTTATAAATATTGATGGTATTGGGCGTGTTTGGGGGTCCTACCTTAGTGGTCGTGATGAGCGCTTGGGTGGGTACTGGTGTTGAGCTGTGTTGATGGGTGATTTTGAGGAATCAATCTTATGGTTGATTCCGACTGCTGTTATTTGGGCTTGTCGACATTGATTGATAACTTGTTGTATCTACTTAATACATTTGCTTCTGACATGAAAGACTGAGTACGTGGAATTACATATTATTGAATTCTGAATCACGTGATATTCATCTCCTATATTTGGTTGGATCTCATACATCCTGATTACTTGTCTTATTATTGTTGCATTTATAACTCATGGTTACTATGATATAAAATATAAGTGGTATGGAATTGTTGTGGGCCCAAAGAGACCCGAAAGGTAAGGATACTATTATGAGATGGTTGGAAATATTGACATGATGGAAATGATTGATATGACTCAGAAAATGAGTCTTGGGCTCTAGTCAGATTCGTGTATTGAATTATGGGTGGCTAGGAGCGGTATATGGACGGTGCATGTTTCTCATGTGTCACGATTCATAGAATTTGAACGTGTGTATACCAGGTTGATGAAAAGGTACCTTACATTTGCATTCATATCATACATTCATATATATTGATTATTTGTTGAGTGATAACATGATTTGAACTAATTATCGAGACTTTGATCTATTATCATGATTAAGTGGATCTTGTTGATTTAACTTCCATAATATATGAGTTGTGGTGAATTTAACTCTTATGTGAACAAGATGGTTTAAGTGGATTATTGAACTGTTTAGAATAAGACTTATTTAAGAGTCAACTTGGTATTTATGTCAGTTACACATCTTCCATCGTTGTCGGCCTATGGGATACGTTGTGTACTCATACTACATTTGCTGCATTCTTTTTGGATGCAGATATATCTCCATCTTCTAGCTCTGGACCACATGGCTGAGTCCAGCTTTGGAGATTAAGTGTTCGGGGTGAGCCTGCATCCTTCCCGGTATGCCTTGGACACTTTCTTTTACTTTTGTTCTTATTTATGTTCATGAGATAGATTCAGACATTCAGACTATTTTACTCTTGTATTAGTGCTCTTGTATTACATACCAGATCATTTGGGGATGTAATAACTAGATTATCAGACTTGTTTTCTTTATTTATGTTGAGACGAGACAACTTTTATAATTGCATCTCTTATTTCTACGTATTCTTAAATTGTATGTTATCATTTGGAAAGTGGTTTGCCTACCGGTAGGAATAGTAATATGACACCACGATGCACAAAATAGGTCATGACAAAGTTGGTATTAGAGCTCTAGGCTAAATGGTCTTAAATACAAGAGTCATGTCCAGTAGAGTCTTGCGGATCGGTGCGGAGACGTCCGTACTTATCTTCGAGAGACTATGAGATATTTAGTAAACTTCACTTTCTTCATTCCTTTCGTGCTAAGATTGATCAATTGGTATCTGACCTTTGTTTTCTACTCTTTCATAGATGGTGAGGACTCGTGCTCATGCAGCAAGAGATGAGGAACCGCCACCTACTCCTGCAGTGCGCGGTCGTGGTAAAAGTCGCAGTCGAGGCTAAGGTAGATCCTGAGTAGCTGCACCGGCGAGGGGTAGAGCATAGGCAGCCAGTCAGGCTCAATCTATATCAGTGTCCCCCCGAGCCAGAGGTTAAGCATTAGGAGGATCATTATGAGGAGGAGATAAGGCCTGCCCAGGATCAGCCCAAGATTATTGCTACGTTGGTCCTTCAAGATACCATGGCCCAGATATTAAGTTTGCTTGATGGTTTTGCCCAGGCAGGTGTTCTCCCATCTACTTAGGTAGGTCACAGACCTGAGTGGAAGAAGGACAGACTCCCGAGTTCCATACTCCATGAGTTTAGCCAGCTGCTGTTTCGGCACCCCGTATCAGTGAGATCCAAGCGCCGGAGTCTGATCCATGGCCAGTGAATTGAGTTGTTATGACCTATGATGAGCGAAAGATATGGGAGTATTTCTCCAACATGAAGCCTCATGTATTCTATGACTAGTCCAAATAGGATGCTTATGAGTTTATAGTGAACAACCATGAGAAATTCCACATTTTGGGTATCGTTGAGTCATATGGAGTTTGTTTTGTGGCTCTTCAGCTTTTGGGTGATGCGAAACAATGGTTGAGGGCTTATGTTGATTGTCGACCAGCAGGATTGCCTCCACTATCTTGGACCAGGTTTTATTAGATAGTCCTAGAGAAATTTGTGCCCCTCAGCTTGCATGTAAGAAAGAGGGATGAGTTCTCCAAGTTGGAGCAGAGGGGTGCATCAGGTGCTGTGTACGAAGCTCATTTTCATGCTTTGTCGCGCTATGTAGCATCGTTACTTCCTATAGAAGCTGAGCGAGTTAGATACTTCGTGAGACTATTCCCCTTCAGTTGGCAACATTACAGTTTGTGGCCTCTAGGGCTTCTTTTGAGGCTGTGGAGGAGCACACCAGGATAGTTGAGTCGATGAAGTGCAATCTCCCCATATATGAGATCGATAATAGAGTTTGCCGACATGGGTACTAACAGTGAGTCTACATCCTGTGGTTATGTGCAGCAGGATAGTGTAATACCTCGTACTTTCAAACTAAGCCATAATCATAATTCAGGAGTTTAGTAAACCAAGACGATGAGTTAAAGTTGTGTTAGAATAGGAATAAGATTTCATATATAGTATCTTACTAGGAAAATGATTGTAATGCAGTGTCTATAAATAGGACTTAGTATAATCATGTAGATACACAATTCAATAATATTTTTCCCATAATATCTTTTAGTAGTTTTATCCATAAGCAGAAGTATGAGTAGAGCTGCTCTTCCCATATTATTAATCCCACTTCTTATGTCTGAAGCTGATGGAAGTAAGCTCAGATGAAGAAGTCCCAGTTCCGTTATTCTTTCATGAAAGGTTGGAGAGAGCATTGTGGAGAAGCAAAAGGCATAAGGGGAGTCGGAACCGGGAATTCAGAATTCTGTTAGTAGAGCCTGAAAGTAGTGCTTGGCTCGATTCCTACCACGGACGGGAATACTTTTACGAGAGGGTTTTATCAAAAACATGAGAAAACATCAAGAAAATAACAAATGATGTTTTGTGTTGTAAGCACCTTTCCGCACTTTGATAACAGACTGCTCTCGAATCCGCTGAAAAGAGCAGTCGCAAGGCCTCCTAATAATGTAACGTCGATAAGAAATTGTGAAGAGGAGGACGAGCCTTGAAAAAGCTGGTAATCTAAGCCTTGCTTCTTCTGGTCAGCTACGTATTGCCGTTATGGAATTAGTCCAAGGCTTAAAACATGAAAGAAAGGAAACGGATAGAGTAAGGGTGTGCCTTAGCACTAAGGGTTATTCGATTCCTTTCTAAGTCAGACCTCTGGGGATTTCCAGTGTTTTCGAGGGCCTGGTGGATATTTCATATGGTGCATTTGAGGCACGGATAGAAGATCTAGAAATCGGCCTCACTCAAAGTTGCTGGAACGAGAGCTTTTTTATCTCCGATTCCTTTTCGCCGAACTACCTTTCCTAAACTAATTGACAATGCGTCTCAGATGTTTTTCCAGGACAACTTCTATTTTTTTTTGCCCAAGATTATGGGGGGCGGACGTCTCGTAGCAGCAATCATTGAATCTTTTGAGCCTTCAATTCTTCTTGCCCCAGCGGGTGTCAGGTTTAGGTCTAGATGGAGGTTCTCGTTCCAATTCCAGTTCTAGTAATTTCTCACATGGTATCAAATCCATTGTAGAATATTATCACCGTGCATTTTTCTGATGACTGAATATTATTTTCGGCACTGTCAGACGACCGTAAGGTTTCTACAAATGTTGTGCAAAATCTGATTCCGACTAGTTTTTTGATAATTTGCTTTTGGGTTGTGGTCTCCCAGGAATTTCGAGCCTATCCCTCAACTTTTTAGAAATTTTCGGCCACTGGAACCCTAATACGACACCGTCAGATTCATTCTCCGACAGATCTACATTTTTTGGCAATTTTTTCAGATTGCCCAGCAATTCCGACCACAATCGTATAATTTTCTTCACGATTCGATCAATTTTTTTATTTTTCCGGTGAGACTTTTATGGCAATTGTTTTCTACAGTATCATGGTTTCTAAGCATTATCAACCTCTTTAGATTTCTCAAAATTTTGAATCATATCTCTCGGATTTAATGTTTTTAATTCCAAAAATACGGGAATTGGAAAGTCAAGTCCTATGATTAATTCACAACCCTTAATAAGGAGATCATAAAATCAAACATCACATTCTAAAATTTGATGAAAAAGAGGTCATTTTAATAGATCTAGACCTAAGTGTAGTTATTGTAAAAGGCTTGGACACACTCGTGAAGTGTGCCGATCACGACCTAAGTGTAGTTATTGTAATATGTTTGGACATGCTCCTGAAGTACGTTATTCTCTGCATGGTCGACCACCTAAGAATACTTATATTGCTCAGACTGCCACTGTAGGTAACCAACAGGTTTATTTATCCGATGAAGAATATAATTAGTACCTTCATTATCGAGCAACTAAACAGACATCTCCATAAGCAGCCTCAGTTGCACAATCTAATACCGCTGGATCAATTATTGTAGACTCTAGCGCTTCTGATTATATTTCTGGTGATAAATTACTTCTGTCGGATATTAATTATTCACCGTCTCTTCCCGCTATTACTTCAGCCAATGGGATCCAAACAAAAGCAAAAGGAGTTGGAAAAGCTAAATACATATCTTCGGTCACTCTAAATTATGTTCTCTATGTCCCTGATTATCCTTTTAATCTTGCATCGGTCAATCGTTTGACTCGTGCCTTAAATTGTGCCATACTATTTCTTGATGATTCTTTTATTATACAGGACCGCAGTATGAGATAGATGATTGGCGCAGGATATGAATCACAAGGCCTCTACTACCTTACATTTACTCCTAAATCCTCCATAGTATGTCTAGTTACAAATCCTCCAGACTTAATCCATAAACGATTGGGATATCCGAGTATGTTCAAGCTACAAAATATGATGCCTAGTTTGTCTAGTCTGTCCAAATTAGATTGTGAGTCATGTCAACTTGGAAAACACACTTGCACTACCTTTCCACATAGTGTTGAGAGTCGTGCAAAGTCTATTTTTTCAATAGTTCATTATGATATTTGGGGTCCTGGTAGAGTCAGTTCACCTTTAGGATTTTGTTATTTTGTTCATTTTATTGATGATTTTTCCAGATGCACTTGGTTATTCTTAATGAAAGATTATTCTAAGTTATTCTCTATATTCAAGAATTTTTGTGCTGAAATACAAAATCAATTTGGTGTTTCTATTCGTACTTTTCGTGATAATGTCTTAAAATAAAAATCCTCCCAGTTTCAGCAGTTTATGACTCACAAAGAAATTATTCATCAAACATATTTTTTGTACACCCCTCAACAGAATGGGGTAGAAGAAAGGAAGAATAGGCATCTCATTGAGACTGCTCGCACTCTTCTCATTGAATCCTATGTTCCGCTGCATTTTTGGGGCAATGCAGTCCTCACAACTTGTCATTTAATTAATCGAATGCCCTCATCTACTATTCAGAATCAGATTACATATTCCATAGTATATCCTCAGTCATCTCTATACTCTCTTCCTCTTCATGTTTTTGGGAGCACATGTTTTGTGTATAACCTAGCTCCGGTGATGGATAAATTAGCCCCTCGCTCTCTTAAATGTGTCTTTCTTGGTTATTCTCGAGTTCAAAAGGGGTATCGTTTCTTCTTACCTTATCTTTGTCGATATCTTATGTCTGTCGATGTCACATTTTTTAGTCTCAGCCTTACTTTAGGTCTCATTTTGATCATCCTGATATTTATGGGGTCTTACCTATACCTTAGGTTTTACCTATACCAACCTTTGAGGAATCTACGGTTACCTCTACATCTCCAGTCACATAGCCACAATTTCTGATTTATCATCGTCGACCGCATCCAGCATCAAACCCAACATCAAGCCTAGATGATTCATGTCCTGCGTCGAACCTTGCACCTACTGTGGACTTGTCTCCTTCTGATCAGCCGATTGCACTTCGAAAAGGTAAAATGTCCACTAGTAACACTAACTCACATTATACCCTTTTAAGTTATCATCGTCTATCATCATCCTATTATGCCTTTGTATCATGATTGTCCTCCATCCTCATTCCTATGTCTAAAGGTGAAACTCTTTCTCATCTCAGATGGAGACATGCTATGATTGACGAGATATCTACTTTACACACGAGTGGTACTTAGGAGATTGTTCCTCTCTCTTCAGGTAAATCTACTGTTGGTTGTCATTGGATTTATGCAGTCAAAGTTGGTATGGAAGGCCAAGTTGATCGGCTTAAGGCCCGCCTTGTTGCGAAGAGGTATACACATATATTTGAGCTTGATTATAGTGATACTTTCTCTCCCGTGGCTAAAATAGCATATGTTCGTCTTTTTATATCCATAGTTGTTGTCCGCCATTGACCTCTTTATCAGTTGGACATTAAGAATGCTTTTCTCCATGGTGATCTTGAGGAGAAAATTTATATGGAGCAACCACCCGGTTTTATTGCTCATGGGGAGTCTAATCATCTGGTGTGTCGATTGCGTCGGTCACTTTATGGTCTGAAATAGTCTTCACGAGTCTGATTTGGTAAATTCAGCATAATAATTCAGGAGTTTGGTATGACCCGCAGTGAAGCAAATCATTCTGTGTTTTATCGACATTTTGCTCTAGATATGAGTATTTATTTGGTGGTTTATGTTGACGATATTGTTATAACTGGTAATGATCAAGATGGTATCACTAATTTAAAGCAACATATCTTTAATCATTTTCAGACTAAAGATCTCGGCAGACTGAAGTATTTTATAGGTATTGAGGTTTCCCAATCCATGTTAGGTATTGTTATTTCACAACGCAAGTATGCCTTATACATTCTTGAGGAGACATGAATGATGGGTTGTAAACTAATTGACACTCCTATAGATTCGAATGATAAACTCTTGCCCCAGACATTTGAACGTCCTCTTTTTCCAAATTTCTTCGTCATCATTGCTCTATAAAGCAACAAATTTATTATTATTTGCTAGCTCTGGCCTATCTCCATCCTTGTGTATATCCTTCTTCTTGTTCTCTTACTGATTCATCCCTTTTCATGCTTTTTTATTAACAACAGGGTTCCAAGTTTGATTGTTCTTGTGACATTCTCCATAATTTTGCTTTCTCTCCCCATTACCCTTAACCTGTTGATCCTTGTTCTCCCATTTGTCCTCTCTCAGTTTTTTTGTTCTCAACCATCTTATCTCTAGTCTCCCCTATGTTATCAGCTCTTTTGCCATTGATCTTCTTCTCTTTGTTGTCCTCTTTCTTCTCAGATTCCACACTTTTATCCTTATTTTTCACATTGCTTTTCTCATTGGTCTCCTATGCTCTTTGCTCTTCTTCTTTAGGATACAACTCTGGGTGAATCATAAAGCAATCATTTTCATTATGACCCTGTAATTTACACCTTCTACAATATTTAGGAACATGGTCATAATTTATTTGAATCCACTTATCCACCACTTTCCCAGATTTCTTTCTCATTCTGTTATTGACCCTTTTAGGGAATTCACTTAATAGATCAACCTCCACTTTAACCCTAGCGCAACTAGGTCGAGTTTGATTTCTAGTAGTCATATCTACTTGGAGAGGTTTACCAAAAACAAAAGCAAGTGAAAAAACAACCTCTTTCACAAAGTAATTTGGTGGTAGATAAGGAATGAAATCCAAAGCAATAACAATTGACGTTTCTTCATCTGGATCAAATCATGGACCCCATTTCAATGTTCTCATAGGGTACAACCAATTCATGTGTGTGATATAGAACATCAGCTTTGACAACATGTTTACATAATCTTCCAAAAGTGATGGACGAATAAAAATATGCCTATTTCGCAACAATCCTACATTGTATTTTCCCTTCAGTTCACATTGCTTTGGGATGAGCTTAGCAAGTCTTTGATATCTGGTTAGCCATAGGAAAATTTTCCAATAATTACATACTGGAGGTTTTCTCGGACGATCATCTATTCAATTTCATTCTCATCCCAAATGATTTGTGGTTCACCGTGGAGATACGTGATGAGTTTGATTGGTAATGATTTGGCAGTGGATTTCGTTGAGGGCTTAAGGGCGGTTGCATGTGATTGTAACGGGGGGTTGAGTGACGAGTGGTAGAGTGGAGGCTGTCTGGTGGCCGCCGTGGCCATGGTCGCCGGCGAATTTGTACACTAGGGATAGGTTTTGTGTTATTCTCGGTACTCGAAAAAGCTAATCTCATACTCCATTTTCTTTATATTTAAGAATGAGAATTTTATCTAGAGGGGTCAGCTTGCTGGCAGGGAGTCAACTTTGCGGCCTTAGGGTTGCAAGTTCGATTCTCCCCTCCGGATATCGTCCTCCGGGGCACATACATGTGGTAAAGCCTGGGCGCTAAAAGCCGCGCGGGCATGTTGCAGTGTGGATTCGGTCTCCGCCAAGCCTTGTGGATGGGGCTTGTGGGGGGTCAACCTTGTAGCATTGATCCGTTGGACGCAAGCAGACACTGACCATGTGTGCACATCTCGCGATTTACCTGGTGATGGGGGTGCTGAAGGACCGGTACCATCATCTCTAGGACGTCTGGGTAATACCAGTGAAGTAGTCAGGCGCAAGCATGGAAACTTAGATTATCAAAAAAAAAAAAGAATGAGAATTTTTTTTTAAAAAAAATTAAAAATGTTTCTCAGAAAATATTAAAAAAATAAATGGGCTGTGGAGAGTATACAATATACCCCCCACCCACTCTCCCTCCTCTGTGTCGGAAAGATTTTCAAACTCGTTTCTCAAACCCCTCAAAACTCCTCTCTAGGGTTTTCCTCTTACCGATCTCACAATCTTACTCAGGTTGACTCACTTCCATGGCGGAAGATTCAGTTGCAGTTCCATCATCTACGAATACGGCACCGTTGGGTCACTCAGTGATTCCTATAGTGAACAAGCTCCAAGACATCTTCGCACAGCTTGGAAGTCAGTCGACGATTGAGCTGCCTCAGGTGGCTGTCGTCGGTAGTCAGAGTAGTGGAAAATCGAGCGTTCTGGAAGCCCTTGTGGGTCGCGATTTCTTGCCTAGGGGTTCTGATATCTGTACTCGCCGCCCCCTTGTTTTACAGCTTATACAGACCAAGCGTAAGACAGATGGTACCGAAGACGAATGGGGAGAGTTTTTGCACCTTCCTGGCAAGCGATTCTTTGATTTCAATGAAATTCGTAGGGAGATTCAGGTATTGAAATGATGAACTTCCAATAAGCCTATATTGAATCTTCAAATATGGCCGTAACTCTAATTGTCTAAAATATTATATATCATTGCGTTTGAAAAGTTTATACTGTAAGGGGTCGTTTGGTTTGATAGAGTAGTGGTAGGAGGATTGTCATACATGGATTGTTTGTAGGGGAATTGTTATGTGTAGGATAAATAATACAAGAATTGTTATACGGTGAATAAATAATAGGGGAATGGGTTTAGAGATTACCTATTGTAAGAGCATTTTCGCCTTTAGATACTTTTATCCATGTGTTCCTAATACACATATAACATATTCCACTTTCTATTTCGTATAAAATAATATGTAAATTCCAGTATAACTTATATTATTTATACAATGTCCCGGTATTAAAATTCACATGACTTATACGGTTTTTAATACTGAAACCGGAACGTGGCATAAAGCAATACCAAGTTAAAGACTTATACCTCAAACCAAATGACCCCTAACTGATGTGCTAATTCATATACTATATTATATATCATTGCGTTTGTAAATACGCTGTACTGTGTTTATGTCGTTTTTATAGACAATGCTCATTATTTTAGTTATTATGTACCTTTACTTTTGCATTGAGTTCACTTCAATCATCATATAATGAAGATGAAAAGTGAGGAAAGTGGAGATTACCTTGAGGGGAACAATGGTACACTCTAATTACAAAAGTCAATAGGTCAATATGTCTAATTATAGAATTGAGGTAGCATCTCCGTGAAATAGAGATAAAGAGGATACTTTATCTGCTCATGTAATGCACAATCGAATTCAGAAATTTCACTAAATTGACTATGTTTAGCATATATACTTTTATAGTATTAGGATCACTATAACTAACACCATTGAGTTCAACATGATAAGGTTACAGTAATTGGTTTTGAAGGACTCTATGTGAGTTTGCTGTGAAAATATCTGCATCTTAGTATTCTCTGTTTGCATAGTGGGTTTCGGTAGCAATAACATCCAGTAGCAAGTATTGCATGAGTGGGACACTCAAAAGGAGACATCTCAATTTGTTGAATGTATGTTTTTGTTTTCTCATGCACTTAAGTAATTTTTTTTATGAGACTGGTAACAGTTATGTAATTTCTTCACTTTCAAACTTCTAATTCCTTATGATTGGCTTTAGGCGGAGACAGAGCGGGAAGCGGGAGTGAATAAAGGTGTTTCAGATAAGCAGATACGTTTGAAGATTTTCTCACCAAATGTTCTTGATATTACTCTTGTGGATTTGCCGGGCATAACAAAGGTCCCTGTTGGCGATCAGCCCTCTGATATTGAGGCCCGGATAAGAACTATGATAATGTCTTATATTAAACTTCCAAGCTGCTTAATACTGGCTGTAACACCTGCTAATGCTGACTTAGCCAACTCAGATGCTCTTCAGATTGCTGGAAATGCTGACCCGGACGGTATGTCCCAACTATATGATTTCGCTAGGTGATTTTAGTTGCCTCCAAGACTCTCTTATTCAAAGGTTTCTTCTTGCAGGTTATCGGACCATTGGAGTAATCACAAAGGTCAGTTCGATTGAAAATGAGATTCTTTCCTTTTGTTTATTATGTTTCTGTATTCATAGTTGGTATTCGTTGATTGAATTTTCTTTCTTTCCTTAGTTGGACATCATGGATAGGGGCACTGATGCTCGTAATTTTTTGCTTGGAAAAGTGATTCCCCTTCGCCTTGGTTATGTTGGTGTTGTGAATCGTAGTCAGGAGGTAATCTTTCAACTTGACATGATGGAAAAATAGTTAAACTTGTTTGCGTGATTTTATTTGCAAATGGGCCATTTAACTTTTCTCCATAAGCTATGATAGCATTTCCATTCTGAAGAGTTTCTTGATTTGAGCCCCTTGGAGATTTCATGTTTATATGTTTTGGAGTTTCACTTCATTTTGTACCTTTCATTTCGTTACATTTTAACTGATCTTTTGGAGTATTTGGTGCCTTGACCTGTTTTCTAGGTCTTTTCTGCGTTACCGTAGTTTAAACTTTAGGCGAAGAGATGCTAGCTTTAAAAGTTTGATGCTTCAAAACTTTCATCCTAGTAACCTCTTTAGCACTACCCTAATTCTTTTTTATTTTTTGAAATTGAATTATTTTTATATGATTATAAAACCTATACAGCTATCCATGAAAAAAACCTATGCAGCTATTATGTAATCTCGGCAATATAATTATGTGTCAAATACTTTTAATTGCATACATTCATTCCGTCTGAAGCTCCGTCACAATTAAGGTCTTATTCTTATGTAGTAGTAACCTGGTGTTTGGTTTCTAGCATTTTATTTGTTTGTTCTTTATTATATTGATCATTGCATATAGATTATTTTTTGGAGGAAATATGATTAAACACACTAAGCAAGTGCTAGAACAAAGCAACAAATGGACTGAAAGATAATGAAGTTTAGGGGGATGTACGAAATGCTTAACAATAAGGCTCTTTTGTAGGGGTAGAAATGAGAGACCTTTTCGTTTGGACGACTGTGGTATCCGTGCCAGCATGGGAAGACCTGGACTGTTCCACTGGGTATTTGCAATTTTCCACCAGAACAAGCACCCCGTAACTCGTTGAACCTTGACTAAGGTTTTCACTGAATTCATTGATTGCTAGGCCATACCCCCTTGGGGAGTAGTAGTAACCATGCCAGCTCTTTGATCCCCTCTGCTCGCCCTTCCTTGTACCTAAAGGGAATAAATATAAGGCACTTCAATTTCAGCTTATGTGTAGGCATAATAAGATCTCCAAAGCCTTGGAGGACAGAGTTACCCAGTATCTTGTTGGTGGGAGGTAGTAGGTACTTGTGAAATTAGTCGAGGTGCGCACAAGGTGGTCTGGACGCTACGGTTATCTTAAAAAAACAAAGCATTTATGCATCTCCTTCCATATGAGGCAATCCAGGTGCTAAAGATAGTGATGAACATCTTTGTTTCCCCATTGTTATGCCAAACCAGAAAATAAAGATTGGACAGGAAAGGTGAAGCTAACAAAATATCAAAGTTAGAGCAGAAGAAATTCTAAATGAGGCTTCACAATTATGAAATACCTGATGTGGAAGATTATTTATAAAAATAATCTCTATAGCCTAGATTAAGAAGTACAAGAATGTCAAGGTTACAATATATCAAATATGGGAAATTCTACTTGATAAGCTCTATAGTACAAGTTCATATACGAGTACATATTCATGGTTCGTCATATCCATGCATATTTATATGTCTACAACTAAGAGAACATCAAAGATAGAGCAGAAGCTCTAAATGAGGCTTTACAATAATTAAACTTGATGTGGAAGAGTTTCTCGAAATTGTCTAGAAGACTAGTGTTTGGCTCTTCGCCAGATTAAGAAGTACAAGAGTGTTGAGGTGCCAACATGTCAGACACGGGCAACTTTAGTTGATATACTTTATGGTAGATGTTCATATATCTCATCTCATATTATATTAAAAGTAGGAATGTTTTAAGCTTAAAGTTGAATTACAAAATGTCCATCAAAAGTTAGAACGACATTTTTACTCTTCATCTAAATTTTACTTTTATATCATTTTTATACCAAATAGTAAATTTTCCTTTCAATAAATAATAAATGAATCACTTAAATGGGAAGATTGACGTGAAGTTCATGCATCTGCCAATTCACGCATTTAATGTAATCTATTAACTTTCTTAGAATTACTTTTATCTTTCATTAATTATTGCAAAAGTATAATTTATGTTTATTCATTGTTTCTGTTTGCATTTAACCAATTAATAATTTTGTCATGATTTGAAAGCAATTGTCATAGTACATGTATTGATTAAAATCTTTTCATTTCCCAACGTTTTCTTCTTTAATTTCTCTTAGCAGAATTTTAAATGTCATGTCAACATATTTTGTTGCTTTAAAATAGAGATGCTTCAAAATGATAGGCTCGCTTTTTTAACAACAAAATATTCAAGGATCTGATATATGTATATACCAATGTCTATAGGATTTTTTTTTTGGTTTCTCATCCGGTGTCCAGTACCTGCATTGGGACCTGACTAAATCCGGATTCATGCCGGGAAGTCCCATATTGAGGGGTAAAGCACTCGCTAATAAAGGTGACTCTGTATCTAGGGGGACTCAAATTTGAGACCTCTGGTTAAGGATGAAGGAGTACTTACCATTCCACCACAACCCTTGTTGGTCTATAGGAAAAAGTTTGAACTATAATGTATCAATGCTAACTTTCTTCCTATGTTTACTTGATTTTTTTATTACTCCCTTCGTCCCAATTTATGTGGCACCATTTGACTTGTCACAGAGTTTAAAAAGAAACGAAGTCTTTTGAAATGTGTGGTCCAAAACAAGTCTTATATAAATGTGGGGTTGTAAATCATCTCATAAAGTTAAATTATTTCTAAATATAGAAATGTGATATTCATTTTGGGACAGTCCAAAAAGGAAATGGTGCCACATAAATTGGGAGAGAGGGAATATATTTCACTCGGTCTTCTTTAGCTATATATTCATTCTAATATCCCAACCTCTCCGTAATATTGTAATGTGGGGAGATAATCGAGCATTGATCAGATTCTTAATTATACAAATTAAATTAGGTACTTTTTCTTACTAATTAATCATTTTTGATAGGGAAATAAATTCTTGAATTGCTAGATAATTTTCTCTTAGAAAAGCTTGTTGAGTGTAAGGTAAACATGCGAGTGTATATATATATATATATATATATATATATATATGATCTCGCAAATTGAATATTTGTTGGTTATATCGAAAGTCAGACAACTATCTTGGCTCTATGTTGCAGCCAATCGAGAAGTCAAATCTTAGAACTTACATCAAGAACATCGTTTATTTCAATGGGATACAACAAGATAACATGTTTGTACCTTAATAAAATAAAAATTAATAAAAAAAGGTAGCCCGATGCACTAAGCTCCCGCTATGCGCGGGGTCCGGGGAAGGGCAAAAATAAAAATTAATGTACCTAAAAATAGTTCTATAAAATGAAATGTAGTTATTCTTCTTCAATGCTCATACATTTAAGAATTTCAATTCAAATTCTTGAATTATAACTCACACTTGTAAATATCTATGTGATGTCAACAACAACAACAACGACAAGATACCCCGTATAATCCCACCAGGTGGGGTATAATCCCACCAGGTGGTGTCTGGGAGAGTAGAGTGTACGCAGACCTTACCCCTACCTTGTGAAGGTAGGGAGACTTTTTTCGATAGACCCGCGACTCAATAAAGCTATGTGATTTCAACATTTGCATAAATTGACTAGGAATACACGTGCAACACTTGTCGAGAAACTTGTATATATTATACATATGTACATATTCACATTCCGTCATGTCCACACATGTTTGTATTTATTATCTATTAAAATAGTTGTTGTGACCAGGAGGTCATGAGTTCTAGCCGTGGAAACAACCTCTTGCAGAAATTTGAGGTAAGACTGTGTACAATAGACTCTTTTGGTCCGGCCCTTCCCCAGACCCCGCGCATAGCGGGAGCTTAGTGCACCGGGCTGTGCTTTTATTTTTTTTACTATTCTAAAAGTGGGAAGATTAAAGTGAAAAGTTGATTGACCAAAATGTCCCAAGTTAAATGCGCTTTTTATCCTTTGAATTTATGTACAAGAATTCACATACTAATTAACTACTCTTAGTTTTCTCCAAAAAAAAATATTAACAACCCTTGGTTATTATTCTAATTAATATGAAGAATATGAAAAGGTAAAACTGTATATCTATCCCTTTGAACACAAGTGATAAGAAACAATGGAAGCTACTCAATTTGGTGACTTTTGGTATCCTGCAACGTCAATATGTTAGTAATTATAGTTTAGCATGGAGGTGATAAATAGATTTCTCACAAGAACTCTACTTGCTAACAACAAATTTGGGTGTGAGATTTGTTACAAATGGATCAAAGAGACCAAACATATATCTTCACCTACGGGAAAAAAGGGCAGCCTGATGCACTAAGCTCCGGCTATGCGCGGGGTCTGGGAAGGGCTGGACTACAAGGGTGTATTGTACGCAGCTTTACCTCACATTTCTGCAAAAGGCTGTTTCCACGGCTTGAACCCATGACCTCCTGGTCACATGACAACAACTTTACCAGTTACTCCAAGGGACAACAACCAAAAAATATGTAGTGCAATGAGATTGAATAACCTACTTGAAGACTTGTGTCTTGTGGCATAATAATGTATAGATCGTCGCAATTCTTGAACAGTGCTTTCGAGTTAATTTGCCTTCTCTTTTCCTCTGGATTTTAGAAATGATAAATTGTAGTAACATTTTGATCAACGTTTTGAAATTCAAAAAAGTAATATGTTTCCAGTACTGTCTTTGATTTTCTTTTTCCAGTTTGTCTTTCGTAATTGATTTATTTTAAAATATCATGAACTCTACGAATAAACTGATGGTTTAAGAATCAAATGCGTGCAGACTTTCGAGTCTCTAGACACTCCTGGTAGACCAAGACGTAATAAGCTAAAAAAATGAAATCCTTTTTTTTTACTTGCATCCCTTGATGTAATTGGCTATCCTTTTGATTATATAAGCTTTCTTTGAATACAAGAAAAGCATGTGATATCAGGTTTACGGTGATTATAGGGAGAAATACATGTCAAGAAGCCAAACTCATAGGAATGCTAATTTAATGGAGGAAGCTGGTAGTGCCATAGTGGCGTGGAAGATCGATCAATTACTTTTCTCATAGACCCATGGTGTGTTTAAATACTAAAAGTATGTGCCTAGTGATAATTGCTACAAGTAATTAGTCGTTCTCTACTATTCATCAATTTGAGCTTGCATTTTTACCTTCAAAATTTTTGGAACTCATCGCACGCATATTCTAATATTGTTTTTATCATTTTAACACTTTTATGCTGATTAACATGGAATGCACGTGCAACGCACGTGATCAGAAACTAGTGTGTATATATTACTTGAGTGGGGACATAAGCACACACTTCAAATACACAAACACACATTAGTGGTTTCCATGCCTATAATCTTCTAAATTGTTTGACTGAATCATTTATACAGGATATTAGGATGAACCGGAGTATTAAGGATGCACTTATAGCTGAGGAAAAGTTCTTCCGAAGTCGTCCAGTATGTTGGTACCATCTTCTGTTATTGGTTAATTTCAGGTCTCTATGATTTAAATGTCTCATGTTTGATCTCCTCTTTGGTGTAGGTATATAGCGAACTTGCAGATCGTTGTGGTGTTCCTCAATTGGCAAAAAAGTTGAACCAGGTAATTAGTCCAAGAATCAGAGTAGTTTCTATATGCAATAAACTGATTATCGGTTCGTCATATATGCAAAATAATTCTTTGTAGCATTCATTGTCCTTGAAATGCCAGAAACGAAAGCAAGTTCGTGTCATATATATATATGTGTGTGTGTGTAGTTTAGTTGACATTTCTGTCATGTCTATCTTAAAATTACAAGGCATATAGGTTTTGATCTTCTGCTTCATTTCATTGTTAAAATTGGAATTGGACATTTGAACTGAGAAGAAAATAATTTGTCTTTGAAACATCTTTAACTTAAAGCACTTGAGATACGCTTTCCCTGTGTCTGTTCTGGAGGACATGAAAGAGAACCACTCTGAAATATTTGTGGTGAGTAGCTCTCATAAAAAAGTTCTCTGGTAAGGATCCTGAGTTGTGGGCTTGTGGCCTTCTTTCTTATATGCTGATTGAGAGCCAGATTCATTAAGCAACACTTTCATCTCTAAACAAAAGCTTACTTGATAGTTGATAAGAATTGCGTTAGGGACCCAAGAACTCAAAGAAAATATGTAGAAGCTTAAATAAATACCAGTCCCTCTATCCCAATTTATGTGACACTCTTTCCTTTTTGGTCAGTCCCAACAAGAATGACACCTTTCTATATTTAGTAACATTTATCTTTAAGCTTCTCATTTTACCTTTAATGAAATGCTTTCTAGTCACACAAATATCTATGACTTCTTTTGGAGAACTAGTTTAAAAAGTCTTCATGTCATTCCGTGCCAAGTCAAACTCCCTCATATAAATTGGGACGGAGGGAGTATAAGCTAAAAATACCGAAAATAAGATAGAATAAATTCAAAAAGAGTTTCTTGAATTCAAGAACGGATCAAGAAATTCAAGAATTAATCAGTAACTTCAAGATAAATCTAAATCTTGAAAATAACTTCTAACAACAACAATTAGCCTAAACGAATCGCCTTTAGTAGATAATAAACCAAAGAGAAGTTATGGATCCCCCCCCCCCCCCTCTCTGAGTAACAAAGACAACAATAAGCTGTTTTTCAATACCTAAAAGTAATTTATGATTTGAAGAATTTTAATTTATCCACCTTCCTTAAGTTAATTCTTGAAGGTTGAAGAATAAATCTAAGAGTAGCCACACATAAGTGCAAAAAAGAACCTCTCAATTTATTAATAATAAAAACTTGAAAATTTTGAAAATTTTGACTAGGTCTTCCTACTAGCTTGGGCGCCACACTTGTGGGATTGTTGAGAAGTCACTGAAGACAACTTGCATGTGTACGACTTGGGCACCAAGGTTGCTCTTTTTATGTGGCTTTTTCATGACCCAAAATCGGAGGCCGTGATGGCGCCTAACTATCCCCCATTAGGCAAGACAAAACCCAACCATAACAATCCAATGGGATAACTAAAAGCGGAAAGTAAAGAGTCATACGAAATATCCAATATTAAGTCTCATATATAAGAAAATGCAGGATAACAACACTACCCAAGATCGTTTTACAAGTACAAGAGCCTCTAAGAAATACATATAAGTCCGAATCCGAAATACAAAGTCTGGAAATACTAAATACACTATCTACAATGTAAAAAAACAGAAATAAGTGAAGGTAGAAGGGACTGGCTTTGCGGATCGTCCATGCAGATCACCACTAGATCTCCCAAATCTACACCCTCGGACTCAAACCACTTCGCTGGACCCACTTGTATTCAGAACGTGATCTGCACCACAAAGAGTGCAACAAGTATAATATGAGTATGAAACCACGAGTACCCACTATATCTCATAGACCGACAACAAAAGTAGTGCCAGAGTATTTAAGAAAAATCTTATTATTTTTACCAGTTTACCTTAATCCGAACCAATCAATTAACAGGGTAGAGAATAATCAGTTATCGAGTAAGTCAAATATCCAGATAATCAGGTAGGGAAATTAAGCTAAAGTATCCAAGTGGGAGCAACAATACAGACCAATCAATAAGTAAAAGTATGATGATGCAATGCAATGTTGTGCCTCAAGCACCAAAATCCTCTCTCAAACCTCGACGGCCGAGAACTTGAGGCAGAGGAAAATCACCTACATAAGCTATTGCTTTATGTGTAAGAGTTCGGGTGAAGATGTTGATCATATTCTCATACATTGTCTAGTGGCGCAGAGGTTGTGGTGGGAAATCCTTTGATGGTTTGGAGTTACTTGGGTGATGTCAGGTACTGTGAAACAAGTATTGTTCAGCTGAAATATTGGTAAAAGAAGGAAAAGACTCACGGTGTGGAATGTGGCGCCGCTTGCACTATGTGGGTCGTGGGGAGAGGAAGAAATAGGAGAGCTTTTGAGGGTGTAGAGATGAGTTTTGTTAAAATGAGTAGTAGCCTTTTGTCCCTTATTCTTTGGTGTACCCATGATATTCCATCTTCTCTAAAGATGGGTGTCGTTCGTAGAAAACCATTTCATTTTGTAGGTTTGCTACTTTTTAGTATACTTCTTGTATACAAGCATTTTTCTTTGCCCTTTCATTGATGAATTTATTACTTAATTAAAAATGGGAGACAACAATATTCCATAATGCAACTTTCATCTACGCAACTTCTTGTTTTATGCAGATTCTAGTGCAACACATCAAGACAGTTCTTCCAGGATTAAAATCACGGATCAGTGCTGCATTGGTGTCTGTTGCAAAGGAGCATGCCAGCTATGGGGAGATCACGGAGTCCAAGGTATCTTCTGTCATCTTGCTTAACTTTACCATGCATATACCTGAACTATTGCTAGTTTGTTGCGATATTACAAAAGACAGGTTGATATCGGGTTTGTTTTTTTCATGGTAGATTTTCTGTTTCTTATTCAGCTTATTTTTCCCTTATTGTATGTTGACATTATCCCCCCTCAATCTAGGCTGGTATGGGAGCACTTCTACTGAACATTCTTTCCAAGTACAGTGAAGGTAATGTGGCCTCAAATTTGTGAGTAGTATTTATGTTTTTGTTCCTCCAATGTTACTTTTAATAAATGCTATTGAGCTTTGTCGAATCTCATTGAAGTACAGATTTTTAATTCTCTCTCTCTCTCTGTCTCTGGGGTTCGAGAACAGCGTTCTCTTCAATGATTGAAGGAAAAAATGAAGAAATGTCAACATCTGAGCTGTCTGGTGGAGCAAGAATTCATTACATCTTCCAGAGCATATTTGTGAAGAGTTTGGAGGTGCACAACTTTCATATAAAATTGAGAATTTCAATCTATATTCTTTTCTAGCTGGAGAAAATTTTCTTTATGCCTGACAATATGCATCTAAGTGATGTTTAATAGTATTTGTGTCTCAAGGTATATGTATGCGTTGTCGGGATAGCCAGTTCTGCTTGAGCATATTATGCTGCTCCTGGAAGGTGCTGCTTATCTTTTATTCTAAAAAAACAATAGTAACAATAATAGCAATAATAATTAAGTGTTGCCCAAGTGCGTGGTATCCATAGAAAAATTGTTATCATTCGTCCACATTGTGTCTTATATCCACAAAAGTTGTAGCAGGAAGAAACTGCCCTCCCATTTTGAATTACTTCCTTTAGCTCTTTTTTTTGTCTACATTCAATAACCCTCAAAAACTTATCAACTTTGGACTCTCAAATTCTGAGGTGTAGTCCAACGTGTGAATGATTGAGAAAACTGAAAAGAAACTTCAGCTTCTTTGCATCAGTATAGTGTCTTTGTTAATGTTATTCGATTGGTATACCAAATTCATCAAATATCATCAAACTCGTCCATCTTTTGCAGGAGGTAGATCCTTGTGAAGATTTAACTGATGACGACATCCGAACTGCCATTCAAAATGCAACTGGTCCTAAATCTGCTTTATTTGTGCCAGAAGTAGGTTCTTGACGTGAGCCGTTACTTGCTTGTGGAATTACTTTTATCTTGTGCCAGTGGTTGAGTGATTTCTCCAGTAGTTTCATATAAAATCTATTCCATTTGATTGGCCTTGCACTTTAATTAATGTTTATATATGTAGGTTCCATTTGAAGTTCTTATCCGAAGACAGATAGCTCGTCTATTAGATCCAAGTCTTCAGTGTGCAAGATTTATTTACGATGAGCTTATAAAGGTATGCCCTTTTGTTGAAAAATGTCTTTTTGGGTGCTACGTGTTTGTATCTACTGTTCAACTTGTATTATTTATTCACAGATGAGCCATCGGTGCATGGTCAATGAATTGCAACGATTTCCTATTTTGAGAAAACGGATGGATGAGGTTATAGGATACTTTTTGCGGGAAGGCCTGGAACCTTCAGAGACTATGATTGGACACATTATTGAGATGGAGGTATTTTGAACCTTTGGCTGTCCTATTGTATACTTACTCCTTGTACATACATAGACTTGTGTATAAATCGTATGTGAGTGTGTACACATTTATAATCTTCTGTATTTCTGTGTACTATGAAATAAATTCGCTTCATATAGTCCTAACCTACTTTTGGGGTCCTAGCTATTCTTGAAATTGTCTTTTCTTAAAGATCATAATCTATTCCGCAATTGCTATACTGTCAGCATCTTAGCAGACACCCGTCCAGAGTTTTAGTATCGAAGACGGTATGGTTAACTCAAATTAAAAGTAGCTAATGTAATTGTAACAAAAAATAGCAATAGCTGTTAACATCTGGAAGTGCATCAGTGGAGCACTTAATCATTGTTAGAATAGTATGAATAAGATTTGTATATAGTATCCTACATGGAAAAGGATTGAGATGTAATATCTATAAATAAGGCTCAATGTAATAATGTAGATACAACAATTCAATAATATATTTTCTCCCATAATTTCTCACATGGTATTAGAACCATGCCCATTCCAATTTTTGTTCACCGATGTTGGGCCGGAATGGGAACATGGATTCCTTATATGGACTTGGACAATCCTCACCCTATGAGCTAGCTTTTGGGGTTGAGTTAGGCCCAAGATCCATTTTTCACACGGTATCAGAACTATGATTGACGAGATGTTTGCTTTACATACGAGTGGTACTTGGGAGCTTGTTCCTCTCCCTTCAGGTAAATCTACTGTTGGTTGTCGTTGGGTTTATGCAGTCGAAATTGGTCCGGATGGCCAAGTTTATCAGCTTAAGGCACGCCTTGTTGCGAAGGGGTATACACAAATATTTTGGCTTGATTACCGTGATACTTTCTCTCCCGTGGCTAAAATAGCATATGTTCGTCTTTTTCTATCCATGACTGTTGTCCGCCATTGACCTCTTTATCAGTTGGACATTAAAAATGCTTTTCTCCATGGTGGTCTTGAGGAGGAAGTTTATATGGAGCAACCACCCGATTTGAGGGGGAGTCTAATCATCTGGTGTGTGGATTGCGTTGGTCACTTTATGATCTGAAACAGTCTCCACGAGCCTGTTTTGGTAAATTCAGCACAATAATTCAGGAGTTTGGTATGACTCGCAGTGAAGCAGATCATTCTGTGTTTTATCGACATTCTGCTCCAGATATGAGTATTTATTTGGTGGTTTATGTTGACGATATCGTTATAACTTGCAATGATCAAGATGGTATCACTAGTTTAAAGCAACATCTCTTTCAGCATTTTCAAACTAAAGATCTCGGCAGACTGAAGTATTTTCTAGGTATTGAGGTTGCCCAATCCACGTCAGGTATTGTTATTTCGCTACGCACGTATGCCTTAGATATTTTTGAGGAGATAGGAATGATGGGTTGTAAACCCATTGACACTCCTATGGATCCAAATGCTAAACTCTTGCCAGGACAGGGGTTGCTACTCGGTGATCCTGGAAGATATAGGTGGTTGGTTGGTAATTTGAATTATCTCACAGTAACTAGACCTGATATTTCGTTTCCTGTGAGTGTTGCAAGTCAGTTTATGGATTCTCCCTGTGATAGTCATTGGGATGTAGTTATCCGCATTCTGCGATATATTAAGTCAACTCCAGGTAAATGATTGCTTTTTGAAGATCGAGGCCATGAGCAGATCGTTGGATATACAGACGCTGATTATGCAGATCACCCTCGGATAAACGTTCTACATCCGGATATCGTGTGTTAATGGGAGGTAATTTGGTATCCTGGAAGAGTAAGAAACAGAGTGTTGTTGCTCGATCTGGTGCTAAATCAGAGTATCGAGCAATGGATGTACCAACTTGTGAGCTAGTTTGGATTAAGCAGTTGCTCAGAGAACTAAAATTTGGAGAAATCAGTCAAATGGAACTTGTGTGTGATAACAAAGCGGCCCTTCATATCGCATCAAATCTGGTATTTCATGAGAGGGCTAAGCACATTGAAATTGACTGTCACTTTGTCAGGGAAAAGATACTCTCCGGAATATTGTTACTAAATTTGTAAAGTCGAGTGATCAGCTGACAGATATTTTCACTAAGTCACTCAGTCGTCCGCGTATTACATACATCTGTAACAAGCTCGGTACATATGACTTGTATGCACCAGTTTGAGGGGAGTGTTAAAATAGTAGGAATAGGATTTGTATATAGTAACCTACATGGAAAAGGATTGAGATGTAATATCTATAAATAAGGCTCAATGTAATAATGTAGATACACCAATTCAATAATATATTTTCTCACAATTATCACTGCAGCCATTGTTATATAAAGTTGAAATTTCAACTTAAAATATTTTATTCTAGATGGATTACATAAACACTTCACATCCGAATTTTGTTGGGGGGAGCAAAGCTGTGGAGATGGCAATGCAGCAGGTCAAATCCAACAGGATTACTGCACCTGTTCCAAGGCAGAAAGTAAGTACTTGATATGCTGTTTCACAGACTTCTGCGGATTTTTTCCTCAGATCTCATCTAACTAGTCACAAATTACTGCTTTTATGTCACTGCTCAGGATGGAGTGGATTTAGAGAAAGCGCCAGCATCTGAAAGAACTCTGAAGTCACGTGCTATTCTTGCTAGACATGCTAATGGAATTGTTCCTGATCAGGTATGACTTCTCTGCACCAGCATCTGCAAGCTTGCTTCTCTTCCTTGCTATCCTGCTGGGGAATTAGTTTGGTGTTCTATTTATTTTGCTGAAGACGAATTGAAATCATTAAGATTCACCTGATTATTGTGCTACCTGGTTTGGAAAAGCAGGTTGCTCGGCCTGCTGCAGAAGAAAAAACGACAACATCAGGTATATCTCCTTCTGGTAACACATGATGCTATGCCATGTGTTCTCGACATGTATTGCAGTATGCAAGTTATGTTTGTTACACTTTAGTTTGAGTGCCATACCATAAGATGTTTTTCTGGTTTTTAGTATCCATTTCCTTTTCTAGGACTTTCCCCTTTCAGATCAAATGTTGCATGTCTTTTTTTATTGGTGATGTCTTAATATTTGCTCTTCACAATCAGGATCAAATGTTAGTTCAAGCTGGGGGATATCATCAATATTTGGTGGATCAGACAGTCGTACATCTGTCAAAGACAATTCCATTAGTAAGCCATTCATTGAACCTGTCCAGAGCATGAATCATGCTTTCATCCACTTGAGAGAGGTGTGTATTTCAAGGCTCCCCTAGTCTATGATTACTATGCAGTCAATTTGATGATTATCTTACCTGTGAATCTCACCATTTTGAAGCCCCCAAGTGTGCTGAGGCCGTCAGAAACTCATTCGGATCAGGAGACTATTGAAATTGCTGTCACAAAACTGTTATTAAGGTCATATTATGACATTGTCAGAAAAAACATCGAGGACTTGGTACCTAAAGCAATCATGCACTTTCTGGTAATAATGATATCATGATCTTGTGTCCTTAACGATCTCTTGCATTGATGTTTTGGCATATACTTAAGTAGGCTTTCACTGGACTTGTGCTTGTGATAGGGAGGATTTTCTAGTTCCATTTATAGCAGATCTTAAGTAATTTAGATGAGCACTATGCACTAGGATGTGTTTTAAAAAAAACAGTGATAGTATTTGTGCCAGCTTCGCACCTTGATTATTCCACCGTGTACCTGCTACCTCCCACCAGGCCAAATACCAAGTCGGCTTAGGCAGATAGGAAGAAATCACCCAGTGTTTTTATTGTCTCTACCCGGATTATTCCACTTGCGCACCCTTGGGTGCTAGAATGTGTTACTTTTTCTGATTTGATTGTGCAACTCTTCCCATAATCTGGTGTATCCTCTTCTAGACCCTCTTTTCTCCGTAGGCAGGAGATGCATCTCTTTCAGGTGGAATTAAGTACCTTCTAAGACTCTGCTGTAGGCTATGCTGTATATGTGTGATAATCCAGATAAACCGGGAAACAAATAGGAATGAGTAAATAATCTTCTTTAAGTTTGAAGGTTTTCTTAGTTTTTCTGCCAAAGGTTCACAGGCTAACATCTGTGCAACGAAGTGTTCTCTTGTTTTATTTATATGATGTAGTTGCACCTGTGTGTGTATATATATATACATACATATACATATGTATTATCCATGTTCTCCCTTCTTGTTTGATAAGAATGTCTTTCTTTTTTGTTTAGGTCAACCACACAAAACGAGAACTCCACAATGTGTTTATCAAGAAACTTTACAGGTAATGTATGAGAGCAAGAAATCCAAGTTTTTTGAAGCCCAAACTTATTACAGACATTTGTTTATTGATCTTTCTCTAGGTTTCTTTGCTGAATAAAATACTCCTCACTCAGGTAGTGATTTAGATCATACTTTTATGATGCTATTGCACTCTCTATGCTGATAGTACAATATTTTTCTTTGCTCAACTGCTTAGGTAACTCAAAAATGTTATGGTATGTAAATGGTTTAGTCGCGATTCTTATTGTGCTTACAACATGTCACAGAGACAACCTCCTTGAAGAGATGTTGCAGGAACCTGATGAGATAGCCTTGAAGAGAAAGCACACTCGCGACACACTTCGTGTTCTTCAGCAAGCTTTCAAGGTCAGATCTTGGTTCTCTTTTATTTATAATGTAGGTTATCTACTGAGTTTTTCAGAGAAATGTTAATTGCGCTTAATAAACTGTTGGTTTTAGCAGGTCCATGTGGCTAGTTGTGGTTTGGTAATTTGTTTTTTTTTGAAACTGGTAAATTTGTATTCCTCCTTAATGCTGGAGACCATCAACAAGAGTTAAACTAAGGACAAAAAGAGTTAAAGAAATACTTACAGCGGTCTTAATAAATCTACATCTTCTATTCCTATTTTTTTTTGAGAAGGTAACATTTGTACATATTAAACACAAAACAGTACATAGGTTGTACTGAAACCATATTTACAAGTGAGCAAAAGATAGCAAAACCAGTCTACAGTTCTAACAGGAACCTAATGTGTCTAGGATAGAGATAGTATCCTCTGGGTAGATCTGGTTGCACCAAAAAACAAAAAGCTTAATTCAGTTAAGTTTGATCATCTGCAAAGTGTTGCTGTTGTTCTCAAAGCATCTAGAATTCCTTTCTTTCCAAATTGTCCACAAGATACAAGCAGGGACCATTCTCCATCTGTTTCTGTCATCTGCTCCAGCTCCAGCTACTTCCCAACTAAAGAGAGCTTCAGCAATTTTTCTAGGCATTGTCCAAGCTATGCCTCTTGAGATTAATGAAGATCTTCCATAACTGATCAATTATCCTACAGTGCAAGAAGAGGTGGCCAACTGTCTCCACCTCCTTTTCACATAGAAAACATCTTGAGCATAGAGTCCACTTCCTCGTTTAAATTTTCCTGTGTGAGTACAGCTTCCTTTGCCAGTAACCATGAGAAACATGCAACCTTATATGGTATCTTGGTCTTCCAAATATGCTTCCAGGGCCAGTTGGTGACTTGAAGTCTAGCTTGGTTTATCATTTTGTAGGCTGCATTAACACTGAATTTTCCACTGCTATGTCCCTGCCATCTCAATGTGTCTTCTCCATTCTGAGTTCCTGTGAAGTTGTCCAGTTGCTTGTAGAACTCAATCAACCTATTCATCTCCCAATAATTCAAATTTCTTCTGAGTATTAATTCCCAACCTTGAGGTGACCACATTTCAGCTATAGTTCTCTGTTGGTGGAGAGCTAGAGCATAAATGTCAGCAAATAGAAAGATACTATACAATTCCATTTGACTTTCTGAATGGAATAGGATCTATCTTCAAAACACCTCCCATTCCTTTCTTTCCAACTAGTCCACCAAATACAGTGAGGGATCATCTTCCACCACTTTTTCTGTCTCTTGCTGCCTCTCTTCTCACCCAACAGCTTAGTAGATCTGTGGTATGCTCAGGCATAGTCCAATTAGTCTCTGTCAAGTTGAAGAACAAAGACCAGAGTTGTGCTGTGAATTTGCAATAAAGAAAAAAGATGGTTGTTGGTTTCATCTGTTTCATTGCAAAGATAACATCCGGATACTATGATGCTTCCCTTTTTCTTCAATACTTCATGTGTTAAACAAGCTCTCTTTGACACCAACCAAGTGAAACATTCCACCTTGGTTGGGGCTGGACACTTCCATATTTTAATCCAAAATTTTTGCTGCTCCCCATTCTGCACCATGTCCTCCTTTTTATAAGCCCTGTTTACAGTGAATTGTCCATCACTATTATGCCTCCATCTCAGTGTCTGGATCAGTGGTAGTGCCATGAAAATTATCAATCCTATTCAACAGACTAACCACCCTTTCCACCTCACAGTCATTCAAAAATCTTCTGAAAACTACGTCCCATCCCTGAGTAGTCCAAACTTCATGAATAGTGACATCTGGATTGTTACACAAACTGAACAGATCTGGATATACTTCGATAAGTGGGACTTGTTCATTCCAAACATCCTTCCAGAATTTTGCTTTTTTCCCATCTCCTACTTTCATCTGCAAGTTCCTTTCCAGCTTGGGCCATAGAGCTCTTATAGTTTTCCAAACTCCAACATCATAAGTACCAGTGCTCACATTAGTGCACCGTGGATTGAGTTCACCAAATTTGCACTTAATAACCTCTTTCCACAGTGCATTTTCCTCGCTATTGTATCTCCATAGCCATTTCATCAATAAACTAAAGTTTCTGATACCCAACAAAAATGCTCTTTGACCCAGATCCCGAGGTAAGTCTTACAAAAACCCTAATCCCACTTTCTCCTCTACCCATCTTCTCCGAACGACACTCTCACCTCCGACATGACTCAGATACGTGTCTTTCGACTTTCTCTCCCCTAAAACCTTTTCCGACCTCTCCCGGTGACTCCCAACTGTCTCTCAAAAGCTTTTCCGACCACCTTCTCATCGCCGGCTGACTCTCCTCTAAAACTTTTTCCGATCACTCCCCAAACGCCGGCGAGCACTACTCTCAACATATAATACCTTCCCAGGCACATTCTACAAGACTTTTCCCTTTCCTACTTCCTAGGAAGGAGAACATCCCCTTTCCGGCTCCTTTCCAGGCGGAAATAGCCTCTTCCTTCACTTTCAGGCGTTATCACCTTCTGTGATAGCATCATCCCTTTTATTTCTTGTCAGATCAGAGCAGCTTTATTTTTCCAATCGGGAAAAATAGGATATAATTGTTAATCTTCTTGTTAATTAAACTGTGTTGAAACTATCTGGTAGTAACATGGAGAACATAATTTATTTCAACGCTGGTTTCAAGTTTTTTGACATCACTAGGTGGATATCAGGTTCGACTGGGTGGAGAGAAGCAGGAACAAGTTGAGAAGGATAACTTTGAGCGAGAAGGTCATGGAATGGGTATACTTCATCTTCATGGAAGCTTCGAATGACCAAAAAAAGTTGGTAAGGAGATGGAGGACAAAAGATCGGGTGGCTGATTTCTATGGTACTAGGAAGTACAATGAACATGACAGGTACATGAGCATTTTGTTCCTAAGGAGAAGCAAGATCAGTTATTATTGTACCTGAACTAGCCATCAAGGCGGGCTGGAGAGATATAGCTTGTAAGATAGAAAGATTCATTAATGTCTCTCCTTAACCAACATTCAAGCATCCCTCCAGACGGACTAGCAATGTTTTTCAGTATGCAAATGTTGTTGAAGACATTAAATGGCAACCCCAAACAACATCAATGGATGACACAGTTAATGAAGAGGGCATATTAGGATGATGCATAACTGGTTTCTTTGGAGAAAAGGAACCCCCCACCCTTTCAGATATTAGAAGGTGGGCATCTTCCATGTGGAAGAAAGCTTTCGGGGTTAACATCTACGAGATGACGGGACAATTATTCCTTTTCGAGTTCCCAAATAGGAACATGGCTGAGCAGATTTTACAAGGGGAATGAGTCTGGAGAAATATCAAGATCAAGCTAGAGTGGTGGAGCCCTTTTGTTGGTTGTATACCCGTCTAACAGAAGAAAGTCTTGACTTGAATCAGAGCAATAGGGTTACCACTATACTTATGGTCGCACGACACATTTAAAGAAATCGGCGACAAGTGTGGAGGGTGGAAGAGGACAGAAGAAGAAACTGAATTGAAGAACCACTTAAAATGGGCTCGAATTGAAGTTGCGGGCGAGGACCGATGCATACCCAGTGAGGTTACCGTCCATAGGGGGGCTACAATTTGATAATCCCGATCTGGGTTGAGAGAAATAATTTTTGAGAAGATTCTGGCCAAAGAACCGGCTAGGGTTCAGGCAGCTACTGTAGAGATGACTATCCAAAAAAAAGTACAAGAGCAGAGTAATATCCAGAGGTCCAAAGCCTCATACGATGTTATTAACCAAGTCTGCTCTATGACAACTGTTGACAGGAGAACCTGCAATCACATGAGTGCTGAACTTATAAATAAAGCTACAGAAGCATGTGAGAGGCAGATGACCTTTTTAGAAAACTTTAGTAAGCAGTTGGGCCAGTCCAGCAATTCCAGTGGGCCTGATCTGGCTCAAGTCATATTTAATGACTTAAATTCTCAGTCCAATCCAGAAAGAACAACTGAAGTTATTTTTTGAGGAGCTATTTGCACACAATTGACAAGGGCAGAGGGGAAAACATGGTGAAAAAAGAGGGTTCTTAATTGTCACAAAGAACAATTGATAAATCTTGATTCAAGCACTAATGGGGAGTTATGGGATGTGGAAGAGGCCATACCTATTCTAACAAAGCATGGAGTTCTTACTATTGACAACTTGTCAGAGATACGACTGCTTGGGTTCGCCAAAATCTTATCAAGCTAGGCAAGATTTTTGGCACAGACTTCAAGGGACATGAAGAAGCCCGGGAACTTCTTATGCAAATTGATGCATGTAGGCAAGCTAGAAGGATGGAACTTGTCACGGAAATTAAAAAATACAGAGCTAAAGGATCACAAAAGTTAAAGAATTTAATTACTTTTGATGTTAGATTCAAAAGTAACGGGAGTAGGAACAACGGGAAAGGGAAAAAAATAGTCTAAGTAATGAAGCTTAATCTTGTATCATGGAATGTAAGGGGATTAAATGATGTGGGGAAAAGAAGGATGGTAAAGAGCTTTGTAGATCATTGGAGCAGACATTCTGTGTTTTCAGGAAACCAAGCTAGAGGGGAACATTCAAAATTTAGTGAAACAAATTTGGGGGGTGGGGGGTGGGGTTTCGATGGGTAAGATATGCTTGTCTAGAAGCAAGTGGTACTAGAGGGGGCATTATTATGCTATGGGATGGTAGAGTTTGGAAGGGGGAGGTTTTACAAACAGGAGTTTACACTTTAACTTGCAAGTTTGAGGCTACGCTTCAGGATTTCAATTGTCATATATCTGGGTCTATGCCCCAAACTGTAAAGTGGAAAAGAGAGATGTATGGGATGAATTGGGAGCTGTTAGAGGGCTTATGGAGAGGCCTTGGGTAGTGTGGTGATTTTAATGTTTGTAGGTTTCCTTCTGAAAAGAGGTATTGCCAGAGGAGATCTTCAGCCATGGTAGAATTTTCAGACTTCATTGAAGACTTGGAACTTATTGATTTACACCTAGAAGGGGGTATTTACACTTGGTACAGAGGTGATACTCACATCATAACCTCTAGGATAGGCAGGATCTTATTCTCAAAGGTTGACTTCTGACCATGTCCCTATTGCTCGTTCGAAAATCGGTGGCTAAATACAGAAGGTTTTGTTGATAGAATTATTTCCTGGTGGAATTCTTTTGTGTTCTATGGGAGACTGGATTACATTTTAGCTTGCAAACTGAAAGCTCTAAAAGGCAAGCTAAAAGAATGGAGCAAAAAATGAACAAGGGAACCTTAACATTCAAAGGTCTAAATTGCTAAGTCAAATGGCAAGTTTGGATTCATTATTGGATAGCAGGGAATTGACAGAGCATGAATCAATCAGGAAGGCATCAACAATTATGGAGTATGAAGAACTTCTCAAAAATGAGGAAATTGCATAGAGACAAAGATCCAGGACCCTATGGTTGAAAGAAGGGGACTACAATACAAAGTTCTTTCACAATTCAGCCAATGCTCATAAGAGAAACAACTTTGTTGATCATTTGAAAGTGTAAGGGGAAACCATCGTGGAACCTTAAAGAGTTGAGGAGGAGATCGAATTATATTACAAGAAACTCTACACTGAGACAAAGAACTGGAGGCATGCTGGGAATCTGATCAACTGTCCCTCAATAACAGAATTAGAAAAGAACAATTTACAAGCCATATTTGAGGAACAAGAAGTATATAATTGCTTGAAAAAGTGTGCTGCTAATAAAGCTCCTGGCCCTGATGGATACACCATGGGATTCTTTATCAAATGCTGGAAAATTTTGAAACAAGACATCATAGAGGCTTTTCACAATTTTCATGACCAGGACATGTTTGAGAAGAGCTTCAATGCTACTTATATTGCGTTAATTCTCAAGAAGAAAGGGGCAAAAGAACTGAAAGACTTCAGACCTATAAGCTTGATAGATAGTTTCTATAAGCTTCTGTCTGGGGTGGTGGATAAGCTGGTAGATTCTCAACAAATGGCTTTTATTAGAGGAAGACAAATCATGGATACTGTATTGATTGCTAATGAAGTAGTAGATTCAAGATTATCACAAAATAAGCCTGTCATTTTGTGTAAAGTGGATATTGAGAAAGCATATGATCATATTAACTGGGAATTTCTACTTAGAATCCTCATGCAAATGGGTTTTGGGGATAAATGGATTAGGTTCTGTATATCTAATGTGAAATTCTCTGTCCTAGTTAATGGAGCCCCAGATGGTTTTTTTGATGCTCAAAGAGGATTTAGGCAAGGGAATCCCTTATCTCCTTTTCTATTCATTCTAGCTATGGAGGGTTTAAACAACATGATCAAAACAACAAAAGCAAATGGATGGATCATAGGTTTCGAGATTTCCACAAATAATGAAAGGAGTTTGGAGGTGACCCATCTCCAATATGCAGATGACACTTTGATTTTCTGTGATGCAGAGGAGAAACAACTAAAATATTTGAGTCATTCTGGTACTCTTTGAAGGCATTTCCATATATATATCCCATCAATTCAGTCCATAATATAGTGTTCATGGCCATTATCATGGGAGATGAAGTAGGTTCTCTACCCACTGTATATCTTGGAATGTCATTGGGTGCTAAATCAAAATCAAAAAAACATTTGGGATGCGGTTCTGGAAAAGTGCGAGAAAAAGTTGTCTAGATGGAAAGCGCAATATTTGTCTTTGGGAGGCAGGCTAACTTTGTTCAATGCATTTATTGATGCTCTTCCAACATATATGTTATCCTTATTTCCTATAGTGTAGTCCAAAGACTTGACACGCTCAGAAGGTCTTTCTTCTGGCAAGGAAAAAAGGTTATTATTTGGTAAAGTGGAAAGTTCTTATCCGTAGTAAAAAATAAGGTGGTCTTGGTGTAAAAAATTTGAAGAATCAAAGTAAGGCTTTAAAATTGAAATGGCTATGGGGATATGCTCAAGATTCACATTCTTTACGGGGAAAAGTGATTAAATTGAAGTATGGAGAGCTGGACTTTTGGGCTTCTAAGGAGGTCAATATCCCATATGGTGTATTTGTCTGGAGTAGGGATGGTAGGTGGGTATAATTTTGCGGATTCCGCACCGCACCCGCCCCAGTTGAGGCGGGTATGGGTATAACTTTGGCAGGTAGTAGGCGGGTATGGGTATTGAAAATGTACCTGTCACGGGCAGGCAGGTAGGTGGTGGATTTGCAGTCATACCCGCCTACCCGCCCGCCTTATACCCGCCCCAAGCCCAAAATATTAGCAGCCCATAAGTCCTTCACGCCTCCCTCTCTCTCGTTCCCCTTCACGCCGTCTCTCCTCCCTCTCTCATTCTCAATGTCTCTGCCTTTTTCTATAAAGGAGATGCTGATCGGGAAATATTGAAAAATATTGTTGTCTTTGCTTTGTGCTTTGGGGTTGTCTTGGTGAGGTTAATTTTTGTGCATTTGTTAAGTTTTACCTATTGGATTTGTGGAATTCAATTGAAAAAGTTGAAAAACTTTAGCTTATATAGCTGAAATAATATCTGGGTTTTGTCTACATTTGTAATATATAGCTATTTGGGTGGATAATTTTTGGGTTTTCTTGAAAATTTTATTTTATTGATTCTTTGTTGTGCAAGGGGGAAGAGGTGAAAAAAAATGGAGAATTCTGATGGTGAAAAAATCCGGAATTCTCCTCCCCCTCTCCCAAAGAAAATGAGACCGTGACAGTATTGATTCTTGACTCAAAATTTTGGGATAATTTTTGGAATTTGATTTCTCGGATCATGTTGATCACTAATTGATCACAAATGAATTGATTACAAAATATGGAAGGCGGGTACAGGCGGGTATTGGCAGGTGACGGATATCCACTTGGGTGGTGGAGCGGGTGTGAATTTAGGAATATACCCGCCTAGGCGGGTATGGATGTTGAAAATTGTACCCGCCACGAGTGGCGAGTATAAAATTTTCTGGCGGGTACGGGTGCGGGGGAGGGGATACCCGCACCTGCCCCGCCCAATTGCCATCCCTAGTCTGGAGGTCAATCAGAGCATGGTTGCCTTTTTTAAAGAGGCACACTGTTATAAGAGTTAAAACAATTTTCTGGAAGGATAGGTGGTTGGGAAACAGAAGTTTGGAGGAGCTATTTCCTGATATGTTTGCTCTGACACATCATAACAAAACAGTGGCGGGAATGTGGTCACCTCAAGGTTGGGACTTGATCTTTAAGAGAATGTTGAGTGACTGGGAAATACCTAGACTAGTTGAGCTTTATAAACATTTGGAGTCTTTCCAAGGGCTGAAGGATGGGGTGGACTGTTTTTGGTGGACTGGGCATAACAAGGGGAACTACAAAGTGAGTTCAGGCTATAAGATCATGAACATGACTGTGCCACAAAACTCCAACAGGCCATGGAGACAAGTTTGGAAAGTAAATATACCTCTTAATGTGGCATGCTTTACATGGTTGCTAGCCAAAGAGGCTGTTTTAACACGTGAGAACTTGAGAAAGAGAAGGATTATCTTAGTTTCAAATTGTTGCTTATGTGGGGAAGCAGCTGAGACACTGTTTTTACATTGCAGAATTACTGACCAGCTATGGAAGATTTTTATCAATCTTAAGATATGACAATGCCTAGCAAGATTGTTGACACTCTTTATAGTTGGGAGGAGGTTGGGATTGGGACAAGGAACAAAAGCTATTGGAGGATCATTCCAGCTTGCATATGGTGGACTATCGGGAAAGAAAGGAACTCCATATGTTTTGAGGATAGAAGTAGCACTCTACAGAAGACCAAGCAAGATTGTAGGTTGCTATTTTGTTTTTGGTGTTCAAAGAATCCCTTTGTAGATGCAGAATCAATCCTAGAAGTCCTTGACTCTTGTTAGGATTTTACTTTCTTAGCTTCTTAGTTTTCTTTTTATGTAAAGGGTTTTTCAGTACTACCTAAGTACTGGTCTATAATACAAAGTTGTTACCTGTTCAAAAAAAAAAAGTTTCTGATGCCCAACCCACCCTTCTCTTTCCCCTGCATTGCTATTTGCTATTTCACCAAATCGTAGCCTTTTCCCTCTCTTTTCCTATGATTAGGTATTCCAAGTTATCATTGGGGGATGGTGGTCTCTATGATTTACTTATGCTCTTAATTGAATCCAAGTAATTGAGATACGAAACTAGCGAAACTAGGTACCAAATTGAACAAAAATATGGACACAACACACAAAGACCCAAAAGTTTTTAAAATTCAGGGGAGCACAATATAGATGGGAGATAACAGTTCCAATTTCATCGCTAATGGATTCAGAATCATTCAATATTATAACAAAGATTAATAAAATACATTTAGTACATAAAAAGAAACCCAAAATCTTATACTAATCGGTGTTGGGCTCTCGTAAATGTTTAACCATATTCAGGCGGGCCCCAAGCAGAGTAGTGACAGCTCATTTCCAGCTTTCATTATTCAAGCAACCCCCCCCCCTCCCCCCCACACACACACCTCCCCCACCACCACCACCACCACAACCCTCTCAACAATTAGGTTTAGTAGCTGATGAAGATGAATAGTTAATTATGTTACTCCCTCTGTCCCAATTTATATGGCACCATTTTCTTTTTAGTCTGTCCCAAAAAGAATGTCACATTTCTATAATTAGAGAAATGATTTGTAGCCACACATTTGTCTTAGGTTTGTTTTAGACTACACATTTCAAAAGTCAACTTTTTTTCTTAAACTTTGTGCCAAGTCAAATGGTGCCACATAAATTGGGACGGAGGGAGTATCTTTTAATATCACTCATATGAAGTTTCTGAATACATATGCGGCTTCTTGAACTTACACGGATTTTTCATTTAGACACCTAAACTAAGGGTTGTGCCTATTGAACACTTGTACTCGAGCCAAACTGTCTATTAGGCACGGTGTGCTGTTGTGGCAAAGTGCATACTTCCCACTCCTTTTCAGCACGTTAAAAGCTTGTAAATATGGCTAAATCATTTTTATTTTTGTTTTTTTGGCTCCTTCCAAATTTCTCCTTCCTCACTCTCTCTCTGCCACCAGATCCTCCTCCTGCCACCCTTCCCTCTTCTCCATCTATTAGTTAAAAAGAAAAAAAGTTTTTGAGCCACAAAAAAACAGTGTTTGCAATCTGCGCTGTCTTTCATTCAGCATCTCCTTCGAGTTTCATGTTTTATTGGTTTCAGGAACTCCATAACAGTTTAGCTGATCTCTCACTAGATTTTCTGGTGGTTTTGGGGCGAATGAATAAAATAGAATCTAATCCAATAGAGTTATATGCATTTTGCACTCCTATGTTGCTAAGTTTCTTGGACTCGGGTGCGGGTGTCCGATATGGGTGCGGATCTAGAGGTCGGATCCTTCATGATCTAAATTTTAAGATTCGGGGTACATATCCGGGTATGAATATGGGTGGGGGGATTCGGCTAAAAATTATAGTAGTATCTAAAAATAGAGTTATAAAATATGCCTAAATTATGGTGGACTATTTGGAAGGAAAGGAATGCAGAAGTTTTTGAGAGCAAGTTTGAATTTGTAATTGTTATCAAGTACAGATGCATCTCCTTATTGTGTTTTTGCTGTAACATGGCTATTGCAGATGATATAGACGTTATGATAGACTTCTTGAGTTCATTGCACATTCAGCAATGATGTTGACCTATAAATATCTTTAAAGCACCTTCTTGTTGATGACTTTTTAATACAAATATCTTTTAACGATTAAAAAAGACATATGCCTAAATTCTGATTTTACGCTAGCTTTGTTTTGATTTAAAAAATCATTATATCTCTCTCAAATTTCTATCGATTTAGGTCAAACTACCCAAAATCGATTGACCATATCCAGTACGGATCCTACACCCCCAATCATACCGTCTTGTCGACACGGATGCAACACCAAAAGTGAAGAGTCCACACAACTTCGCTATTTTGTGCTCTCTTTTCCGATATGGACCCTATCCTATTATTTTTAATGATTTATACACTAGTCTCTTTATTTCCTTACAAAATGATAAACCACTTTTTCTTGAATTGTCCCGAAGGCAAATTTGGAAAATACAAATAAGAAAAATCATTATGCAAAAAGAAATGGGAGAACAAATTTTTTTAGGGTTGTCGTGTTTCATTTCTTATATTTTCGTTTCTGCCTCGTCAATTCCTATTCACCTCTCCAGGCTTCACAGCTTTCTTTTGCCCTATCCTTATCCTCGTCCCTTCAGAGGTTAAAGTTCAGCACCATCAATATACCAATGTCTGCCTTGCATCTCTTTCTGAAAGTTGGAAAATAATAAGGTATCTCTTCATCTGACTAAGAGCAAGGAGGACATTTCCTTTTCCTCCAGAGGCGGACCTATGTTGTAGGTTGAGGGGGCACCAGCACCCGGAAACTTCGGCAGAAACTATGTTTATGTAACTAAATATATCTTTAAATCTAACATATATTAATAGTGTCACCCGTCTGCGCAAAACAATTGCTGGTGCACCGATGGAGAGAAGACCCTTTTTAAGTCCTTCCAGAATTACACCTAGGTTGAATCTCTTTGAAGGGCAACAACACTTCTGTTTTCACGCTACCAGCCTTAACCCCCACTTTCAAGCTTTGTTTTTGCTGTACCAGCCTTTTCTTTTTCTTTTTCCCTTTTGAGCCTTTGTTTTTTGTTTTCTTTACTTTTGGTCTTTTTATTTATGCTACCAACTCCTCTTCAGCCTCATTTTAAAATAAAAGTCGACGAATTGAATTTGTTTTTTTTGGTAACTAACTTATTTTATTACCAAAAGTAACATTTAACATCACATCAAAACCTGAGCATGGACAGCCCCCAGCTCAGTAGCAAAATATCAAAGCCTACCCTTCTAAGGATGAACCAGTTAATTACATAGAGGGTAGAAATTCAAAGATTCCAGCCTCCTAATCAATCTTGGATACTTTTGTAATACACTTCCTGAATGATACTTCTCACCACCCTAGCTGTATTAGTAGCCTTGTTCTGAAACAATCTAAATTTCTCTCTTGCCAAATGTGATAGACACAACAAGCTAGGGACATTCTCAAAATATGAGCATTTGCAGAATTCCCTTTAGTAGCAATGATTTTCCAGTGCACCTCTTCTATCCAGATTGCCTGTCTATGCCTTGCTACCTGAGTATACTATTCCATACTTAAGCACAAGAATTACACAAGATGCTATCCTGGATAATCTGAGACCCCAGCTAAACAACGTATCCTTTGTATATAACCTGTTAAGAATAGCAATCCTCAAAATAAAAAACCATTTGGCCGCTCCATAATTATTGCAGACCAATCTCTTCCAAGCTACTTTTGGAAGTGATCCCAGCATTAATTTGTACAAGCTTTTAATAAAATCATTGCTCCATTGACTTCATATCATTCAGGTTCAAACCAACTTCAATAAAATGCTAGCCTTGAATTGAATTTGTTCATAATTTTTAATAGTTAATGTGCATTTATATGTTTCTTAAGTATTATTTATGAATCCAAAATTGCGATGGCTTTCTATTGTGTATTTGGGTATTTGCTATTAGTTGTAATACTTCTAAACTATAATATACAGATAAAGAAATTAAGCCCATTTGGTCTAATAAAAAAATTATCGAAAATGAGCTATGTTTTTCACCAACTTATCTTTTTGATAGGTGGGATTTTCAATATTGTGCTATTTTCTTTTGCATTTTTCTTTTAATTTTATTCTATAGAATCAAATTAATTGAGATTTTTTTTTAATAAACTAGGCTATTTATAAATAATGATTTTATTATATTGAATTATAATTAACCCACAACCCACCGAACTGACCAAATATACCACTATAACAGTTCCTATAACCAGCATGGGTTTCATTGAAAGTATTGTGCACCCGCAACCTTGAAATTCTAGGTCCACCTCTGTTCCGCTGCCCTTTGTGAAATATTTTAAAATTATTATTTAATTGGAAAACAATAATAAGGTCAATGAATTCAAACTCATGATATTAAAATTTTAATAGTAATCCTAGCTGAGATGGGGTGCTGCAGTAAATTGCTTGAAGGATAGACTGATTTCACGTAATGTAGTTGCTTTATCTTAGGACTAAATTGACTTTTGTTGTTAATTTGGTGTGCAAGAGTTCCGTAAATATGCTGCTGAACTGCAATATATCAGTGGAAGAAAGAAAGGAATTCTGGAAATTAAAATTACTCATTGTTTATTCTATATATGTGATTATGCTTATATATGCTTTGTTAGTTACAAAGTGGACAAACTAAAATGATTAAAATATGCACTTGCATAGAGTGTCCATACATGGATATTATGCATGTGTTAATGTTATTTTCGTTTGTTAGTCACAGTGGCCAAACTACAATGTTGAAAATATACACGTGCATAAAGTGACCTAATGTTTATTTCATGTATATATTTACGTCCATCTAGTTTGTTAGTCACCAGAGTGGCAAACTAGTATGTCCGTGAAAGACACATGCATAAAGTTTGTCATTTATCCTTGATACTAGTGCGATGTCTAATTATCATTATAAATGAATAAATTGGTGTATTGTTAGAACTTAAGAATTTATCCAAAGGTGAATTAATTATTCTATGAATAGTGTCCACATGAAGGGCAAATTGAACCTATTTATCCAAAGGTGAATTAATTATTCTATGAATAGTGTCAACATGAAGGGCAAATTGAACCTCTATAGTCAAATATATTTATATATTCAAAGATATGTAGTGTGTTTGATTAAGAATGTTAATTACCTATTGAGGATAAAATAATTTTTGCTTAATACTTTTTTTGTTATCTTTTTGCATCATTCCGTTTTCTGTATTTCTGTTTTGCTCTTACGGTTAAATAACCAAAGGAACATTTTTATTATTTTGCAAAGACATAGAGATTACAGTGTAAACCATTAAAAAGTAATAGAATTGAGTGCAAATCACAAAAGGGTGCATTGGGGGTGGGGGGTGCAAAGTACAAAGAACTCTATTCATATGGTGAAAGTAATTATAGGGATTGTGAAGAAGGGCAGAGGGAGGAAGTAAGCAGAAAACGAGGGAGGTGGGGTGGAGATTCTAGAAAAATAATGTGAAGAAAAAATTCTTCCCCTTTTTTCCGACGTATTGCATATTGATTTGTTTTTTGGGCCATGTTAGAGGTGCTTGGCAACACATGCTTAACCTGTTTCGAAAACTGTGCCAGATGTGTCTGATAGGCACACTTGGACTGGGTGTTCGGGTGTTCAATAGGAATGAGGCTTTTAGGTCAGGTGTCTAAATAAAAAATTTGGGCAAGTTCAAGGTATTCAACCTTCTTGGAGGTGAGAACTTTTTATAATAAAATAAAGCAATTCCCCATGGCCAATTCGAAGTCAAAACTAAAACCAATTTTAAAAACCAAGACTGTTATTTATCGAGACACTCCTTAGAAATCAAATCAAACATTTCCAGAAAATGAAAAATATTTGGTAACCAAACCCTTATAAATGCTTGGGTTTTAGACGTTGGAATTAATGTCTTTTGGTTTGCAGACATTGGATGAGTTGCCCCTTGAAGCTGAGACGGTTGAAAGAGGCTACAGCATAGGTACTGACCCAACAGGCCTACCAAAGATTCATGGCCTTCCCACATCATCCTTGTATAATACAACAAGCAGTGGCTCAACTGATTCATACACTGCTTCTCCTAAAAACTCAAGATCACGCAAATCATCCCATTCTGGTGAGCTACAGTCGCCAATGTATGCTGGTGCAGATTCAAATGGTGGTGGGCGTAATTCTCTTCTTGGTCTTTATCCAACAGTAGATATGTAGGAGATTTATCAAATGCTTTGGGTTGCTAAGCATTTGGAACCTCACACGATCTGGTGCTGTGAAGAGGCATTATATATTTTTCCTGCCACAATGAAGATGACGTATGACGATTGTTTCGCTGTCCCCAATATTCTTTATTTCTATTGTTTATATAGAATGATTTAGAAGCTATGCAAGGAACAATAAGAAGTCATCTTCCGCAGGCTGCAGCTAATACTTTTGTTTTGTTTTGATAATAGCGTATAGCTGGCCTCTCTATTTTATGTAGTTGCCATTTGCATACAAGTTTCATAAGGAGAGGGAAATGACCGGATGTGACTTTGACAATGAGCTTGTAGTGCTGTATAGTCTGCACTTATTTTGGAGAACACTGACTTTTTCTTTTCGGTCTAGCGACTTATAACCCAACTGTGAGAAGTACTTTGAAATGGGGTAATTCAAGAGACTCTAATGTGCTTTGAAGTCTTGTTAATGTGTTTTTACGTTGATGTGTTCCTATGCTTAGTTCATTGCCTTTAGAAGTGCAACATATCAGTGGAGGAGTGAATTAAATTGCATTGTTGACTGTGATTTAATGGATATGGGATACTCTGATCCTATTCAAACTTGGTGTAATGATTGGGCCCCTTATAAAAGGATACGGAGAAGGCTAGACAGAGCCTTAAACAATCATCTTTGGGCTTCCAAATTCCCTTACTCATCAGTAGTCCATCTCCCTAGAGTGGACTCTGATCATGCCTCCCATTTTGATTAAACTTCCCCCTCTAAAACCCCCCTCTATAAAGTATTTCAAGTTCTTAAATCTCTGGACTAAACAAGAAGGGTGATATAGTCCAGGAAGTTTGGAATAGGAATATCAATGGGGATCCTTGCTGGAAATTCCATCAGAAACTCAAAACAGACTTGTTCTAAACTCTCTACTTGGTCTAGAAGCTGTTTGGGGGATATATTTGCTGATACAAAACAGATGGAGGAGGTTGCCATCTTGGAAGATAAATGTGCATGCAAATCTTTCTATTGGGGAAGTCTTGCTTATTCGAAGGGCTTCTTATTCAGAACCCTTCAACCTAGAGCTGATTTGAACAAGAAGGCTGAGTTAACTAGACATCTGAAGATTCAAGACTTGTACTGGAGACAAAAGCTAATCTTATGCGGGCTAAAAGGGTGATCTCAATACCAGTTTTTTTCATGCCTCAGTTACTAGAAAAAGAAGAAAACTTGCTATTCACAGAATTAAAGATCAGCAGGGCAATGGATAGAAGGGGAAAATCAGATTGCCAATGAAGCTGTCAGTTTCTATGAAAAGCTTTTCACTGATAACCAACTAAATGATGACTTCAGGAGTCTGGATTGCATTCAGCCTGCTTTAACTGATCAAGACAGCCATCATCTTACAAAGATGCCTGATATTGAAGAACTGAAGAGCACTATTTTTTCTCTGAATCCTGATTCTGCCCCTGGACCTGATGGAGTTACTGCTGGCTATTATCAAGATTCTTGGGATACTACTGCTAAAGACCTCCTTGATGTGGTTTGCTACTTCTTTTCTGGTAAAGATTTGCCTAGATATATGACGCACACATGCACTGTCATGATCCCTAAAGTTGATAATCCTGAGTCACTATCTGAGCTTAGACCTATTAGCCCAGCCAATGTCTCCTCCAAAATCATTTCCAAACTTCTTAATACTAGATTGACTTATATTCTCCCTAAAACAATATCTCTTAATCAATCTGGTTTCATTAAAGGGAGAGCTATTACAGATAACATCATGCTCACCCAGGAAGTTCACAACATGACTAGGGATAAAAAAAGGATCCAATGTTATTTTCAAGTTAGACATGTCAAAGGCATTGTTTAAAAAGGCAATTTCAGGACTCACTCCACTGGCAGGGGCTCACGTGTGAGGCTTAGTTCCTGTGAGGTTTACGCCCTAAGCACTCGATTGTACGCCCTAAACACGCCTGACGATCAACGCTCGGGGCTCGCCTAACAATTCTTATACAAATTATATGTTAAATTCCTTAATTAAAATCGTCGACCCTCATAATTCTTTAATAAATTGATGATACTTAATAATTTTTCATTTATAGAAATAAGTGTTTTAAAATGTGGGGCGTAAGGCGGGGCATTTTACTTGGCATGGGGTGAGGCGTAAGCCTTGAGGCATGGGGCATAAGCCTAGAGGATCTTAAAATTTTTAATTTATAATATAATAAAATAGTATAATAATAAAATAAACACATTAATAATATAAAAAAATTAAACACATGATTAAAGAAACTCATAGAAACTAAAATTTCTATGATTTAACAAGTATAAATAATGTAAAGTATAAAAGCTACTTATTATGAAATGCAAAACAAATCTAACCTCTTAACTTTCAAACAAAAAAAGGATCATAATTTCTTAAAATATATTATTATGATACTATGCAATTTACCTTCCTACGAGAAAACAAGTAATTAATTTTATTAGTATTATAATTAAAACATCAATCCTTCATGATTAAAAATATTTTTTAAAATATCAAAATATAAAATAAAATAATTTTGAGACATAGGACAAAAACATGAAGACCAATGACAGTGAAGATGTAAAATTCGGCTATGTACTTATTTTAAAAAAAAATGTTAAGTGATATTTACCCTCACGACGTTGTCAAGTAGTAAATATGCAATACAACGACTTGTTATTTGAGTTATTTTCAATCTTCTTATTTCTATAGATGAAAAAAACTATTAAGCATCATTCTTTTATAAAAGAATTATGAGGGTCAACAGTGTTAACTAAGAAATTTAACACATAATTTATGTAAGAACTATTAGGCGAGCCTCGAGTGTTGGTGTTAGGCGTGTTTAGGGCGAGTAAGCCTCACAGAACTAAGCCCCACACGTTAGCCTCGAGGCGTTTTGCCAGTGCCCCGCCCCGCCCCGGGGCGAGTCCCAAATTTTTTTTGAACACTGATAGAAATAAGAAGATTGAGTGTAATTCAATTAACAAGTCGTAGTATTGCATATTTACTATTTGAGAACATCGTGAGGGTGAATATCACTTAATATTTTTCTAATACATAGCCGAATTGTATATTTTCACTTGTCATTGGTCTTTTGTCTTATGTATTAAAATTCTCATATTTTATTATTTCGCTATATGAAAATAATTTTATTTTTATTCATGAAGGATTTACGTTTAATTATAATACTGATTTTATTGATTATTTACTTATAGGGAGATAATATGAATAGTATGATAGTAATATTATTTTTAAGAAGTTATAATCTTTTTCATTGTTTGAAAGTTAATATGTTAGATTTGATTTGCATTTTTAATAGCTTTTATTTCGTTTTATTGTTTATACTTGTAAAATTATGTCATATATAATTACAAGCTGTAAGTGACGTATAATAGATTGCTTTGACTAGTTTTTTTGTGAGGATCAAGAGCGCGCGCGCGCACACACACACATATATATTTCATTTATTTACAATTTTGTTTTATTTTTTATGTAATTTTATCTATTTAAAAATATTTATCGTAATTATATTATTTTATGAAATACTAAAAATTAAATATCCATGGGATTTATGCCCCGTGCTTCAGGGCTTATGCCACGCCAAGGTATACGTAAAACACCCTATTTTACGCCCCTGCCTTTTAAAACACTGATCAAAGGTCTATGATAGGGTCTCTTGAAAATTTTCTTTGTCATATCATGAGAAAACTTGGCCTTTCTGATGTATGGATTGATCTCTCTTAAATTGATCACTAATATTTGATACTCGGTGTCTTTGAATGGTGTGAGACATGGGGTTTTCAAGTAGTCAAGTGGTCTAAGATAAGGTGATCCAATATCACCCTCCCTTTTTGTCATAGCTTCAGAGTTCCTTTCCAAAATTCTCAATGGCATTACTCAATCACCGGACTTTAAGTCTTATAGGATGTATAAAAGTGGTCCTTGTATTACTAATCTTACATATCCTGATGATACCATTCTGTTATGCTCTACTGACCACACTTCCATCCAGATTATTACGCAATGCCTTAATGATTATGCAGATATGTCCGGCCAGGTGATTAATCATCAGAAATCTCAGTTCTTCTTCATTCATCCTAAAGCAGAGGATACAATTGCCAATGACATTAACTCTCTTACTGGTTTTGTTTAGGAGTGGCAAACGAGCGGATCGAGTCGGATATGTGCGGGTCAAAAATGGGTTAAATAAAAACGGATCAATTATCCAACCCGCCCTTATTTAACATGGATAAAAAATGGGTTAACCCGGCGGATAATATGGATATTCATATTTATCCATATTATCTAAAGTTACTTTAAAGATGTTGACTTCATATAACTAATATGGAAAAATAATTATATCTTCTTGTCCACAAATTTAATCCCTAGTACATACTTGCACCTCAAATTTTGCGGGAAGAATAGAACTTCGAAGTTTCCCAATAACATGACCTCCAAGAAATTTTTTTCGAAAAATACCACCCAAGTCCCACCATTCCCACCGTGCTCTCCAACCAAATCCCACCCCCACTCTCGAATGCACTTTATCATCACTCTTCTACTTCATATATTTCATTTTAATTTTATAAAAAATGGAATTTTTTTTCTTACCCCCACCCCGCCCCCTCTCCCAAACCACAACCTACCACCCATCCCACACTAAATTTAACCACACAAATTTCTCATTTTTTATACAATTTTATAAAGGTAAAATAAAATATATGAAGTAAAAAATTGGGTAGGGTAGGGATGAGGGGAGGGGGTGGATGGTGTAGAAAATTAATTTTTTTTTAAAAAAATTAAACTTTTTGGAGGGGTAGGGGAGGGAGGTGTAAATCAAATAAAAAAATTTAAAACTTTTTTAACGAAAAAATATTTTTTTATTGGAGGGTGGTGGGTGTGGGTGAGGGTAAGTGGTGTAGAAAACCAATTTTTTTTTAAAAAAACTTTTTTTTTGAGGGGGGGGGGGGGGCTGAGGGTGTGGTGTGGTTGGAGGGTGGGTTTGGTGGTGGGATGGTTGGTGAAAAACAACTTGTAAAACTTGTTTTCCCTAATGTTATTAAGAAAATTATTTTTTCTTATTTTTAAGGAACTTGTTTTACTAAAGTTGTGGGTTTTTATCCATTTTACTCATTAAGTTACTTATATTTTAAGTGAATAACATGAATTGACCCATATTGGACCCATTTTAAATGAATAGGATATCCAATTCATTTTAAATGGGTTGGGTTGGACGGATATCTATTTTTTTTACCCATTTTGCCCAGGAAATTTTCCATTCACTTACCTTGGAGCACCTATTTAAAAAAATTGACTACTTCAATGACATATCTGCCAAAGTCTCTAGGAGAATTCAAGGGTGGAATGACAAAATGATAGTCTTTTGGGGGCAAAGCACTGTTCTATACTCTATCCCGATGCACATCCTTTCAGCAGTTAACCCTCCTAAGACCACTCTTACTATTCTGGAAAAACTATGTTCTAACTACTTTAGGGGGAACACTAATGTTGAGAAGAAACATCACTGGTTCAAATGGGATTATCTATGCTATCCCACTGACCAGGGTGGTGCCGGATTTAGATCAATTCATGATATTAACAAAGCCTTCTCAGCCAAAGCATGGTGGAGTTTTATGATGGAATATACACAATATATTCTCTTGATATTATTATTGATTTTGTATATCTGTAATTATGCTAGTAATCTTTAGTATTATGTAAGTGTATATTTGATTTTCGTAATTATAATTTAGGATGACTATTGTATATCATGTATATAAACCAATTGCATTAATGAAATCAGTAAGAGATTATTCTCTTTCATGGTATCAACAATCTAGCGCAAATTTTTCCTTCTCCACAAACTTCCACCGCCCTCTTCCTATCGGCCATCCCTTCGATTTTTTTTCCAAAACCCTAATTCTCCTCTTGTTCCTCAATCATGTCTAACACAAAGAATACCTTTCATCGTGCCCTTGCAGTCTCCAACATCAAGAACAACATCCCTATCGTCCTTGAAATGGAGAACGTCCAATACGCGACTTGGGCATAACTTTTTAAAATTCACGCAAGGTCTCATAGAGTCCTTCATCACATCATCAAACAGGAAAAAGGCAAGGAGAATGTATCTTCCACCGATGATGAAATAGAGTTGTGGGCAACTCTTGATGTTACAATCCTCCAATAGATTTATTCCACAATCTCTACGGACCTCTTACAAATAATTATCGAACCCGATGCAACGACAATGAAAGCTTGGAATAGGTTGCGTAATATATTCCAAGATAATAATAATTCTCGTGCCGTAACCCTTGTGCAAGAATTCTCCCACAAAAATATGAAGGATTTTCCGAATGCCTCCGCCTATTGTCAACGACTCAAGGAATTATTCGATCAACTCAAGAACGTCGGTGCACCCATCACAAATGATCGTCTTGTTCTTCAGATGGTTGCGGCCCTCTCCGAGGCGTATAATGGGTTTGACACTCTTCTTCGCCAAAACAATCCTCTCCCACCATTCTACCAAACACGTTCCATGCTTACCCTTGAAGAAGCAGGGTTGGCTAAAAAGGCCGCAACCGGAGCCAATTCCGCCATGATGATGGTCACGTCCTGCAACACCGATGACTGTCAATCATTCTCTAAAAATTATGGTCAAAACTGTAACAACAGGTGTGGCAAAAAGGGCCAAAATTGTGATAAAAACCGCGGCGGTGGCAAGGGTGGTGGCCGCAGCGGCAACGGTGGCAGCAGTGGCTGACGTGGTGGCGGTAGTGGCAGACAGCAGGGGGCTGGGCCACAACACCTCTGGCAGCAGGCTTGGGCCAGTGGGCAGTGGCCATGGAGTCCTTGGGCCAGTGGGCAGTGGCCCATGCCGCCCTGCCCATACCCTTCACAAAATTGGGCCAAGCCTAGTGGACGGCAGCAGCAGTAGACAGCCCAAACTGGGCCTCAACATTATTTGGCCTGGCAGTAGCCTAGCGTGCTTAGGCCTCGTCCACAACAGGTTTTCATTATTGCGGGCCCAACCGTATCTCCGACCCACACGGACATCAAGGCGGCAATGCATACAACAACAACAACATACCTACTGAAATCCCACAACGTAGGATCTGGGGAGGGTAGAGTGTATGCAAACCTTACCTCCACCTTGGTAGGTAGAACAATTGTTTTTGAGAGATCCTCGGCTCAAGACAAAGCATAAGCACAAGCAAAGCAGGAGAAACAGTCAGACCCAGTTAAGAAATTTAAAGCAGTATGAAAATGCTAGTATCAAAAGCGAATATTCCATGATAACGCATCCTGAAAAAGAAGTTGTAACTAACACATGTAAATAAGATAAACAAAGTAAACTAAAGAACACATAGCAGCAAAAGTCAAACTACAAGGGACTATAAAGCAATACTGGAGGCGGAAATGCATACACTTGGGTTAAATTCTCCGGATGCCAATTGGTACATAGAGACCGATGCTACTTCTCATATGACATCCGCGCAAAGTAATCTCTCAACTTATTTCAATTTGAGTAAAAATCATGACATAATTGTTGGTAATGGTCATTCAATTCCAATTCGTGGTTATGATCACACAAATTTGTCTTCCCCAAACCCACCTTTAGCCTTGAAAAATGTCATTCATGCTCCTCAATTAATTAAAAATTTGGTGTATGTTCAGAAATTTACAACTGATAACTCGGTTTCTGTTGAATTTGATCCTTTTGGATTTTTTGTGAAGGATTTCTGGACGGGGATACATCTAATGAGATGTAATAGTCGGGACGATCTCTATCCCATCACCACCACCATCACCACTAAACAAGCCACACCGTCAACGTTTGTCGCTTTAGCACCTTCCTTATGGCATGCACGCTTGGGTCATCCGGGAGCGTCTGCTTTTTCCTCCCTTAAAAACAATAAATTTATTTACTGTAATAACACTCATAGTACTAATATTTATCCTTCTTGTCCTCTTGGGAAAAATATTAAATTACCGTTTGTTACCTCAAATTCTAGTACTTTGTTGCGATTTGATATTATTCATAGTGATCTTTGGACGTCTCCCAGTTTGAGCTATTCGGGCCACCATTATTATGTTTTGTTATTGGATGATTATTCTAATTTTTTGTGGACATTTCCGTCATCTAAAAAGTCTCAGGTTTATTCCACATTTCTATCATTTAGAACATTCATCCGTACTCAATTTGAACAGGAAATTAAGAACATTCAATGTGATAATGGAAGGAATTTGATAATGGGCCATTTAGAGAATATTGTAAGGTTAATGATATATCTTTTCTCTTTTCTTGTCCACATACGTCATCACAAAATGGGAAAGCCGAAAGAAAAATCCACACCATTAATAATATTAATCGTACATTACTAGCCCATGCATCATTACCACCTTTATTCTGGCATCATGTATTACAAATGTCGACTTACCTTCTTAACATACTCCCTAGCAAAGGATTAGCATACCAGTCCCCACTCAAAATTCTTTATCAAAAAGACCCTTTGTATTCTCATCTTAGGGTGTTTGGGTGTTTATGTTAACCTTTATTCCCTCCACTATCATTAACAAACTTCAAGCCCGCTCTACCACTTATGTGTTTCTGGGCTACCCATCTAATCATCGTGGTTACAAATGTTTTGATTTATCATCTAATAAAATCATCATTAGTCGCCATGTTATTTTTTATGAAACTCAATTTCCGTTCGCTAAGTTGCATAATTATGTGTCTAAGTCTTATGAATTTTGGATGATGGGCTATCACCGTATGTGATCCACCATTTGGTCCAGCCCACTCCTCGGAACCTGGACCAGCAGGCACCGTCCGGCCCACTGCCTGCTAGCCCAAATACTCTCGGTCCAAATTTCTGCCAGCAGGCCCACTGCCTATTGGCCCAAATAATTCCACCATCCAGCCGACCCAATTCCTCCCAACCCAAATTGATACCAACACCACTACACCGACCCATATCCAACCCACTTCTACTCCGGGTTAATGGCCCATTACTCGTAGCCAATGAGGTGTTTTAGACCAAAATGACAATTCAATCTCAACTCTAATGACACTAAATCACTCCTTCCACATAATCCCGTGTCTGCCCTTCGTGACCCAAATTGGAAATGGCCATGGATGATGAATATAATACTCTTATTGAAAATAATACGTGTGAGTTGATTCCCCGTCCACCTTGTGTTAATGTGATTCGTTCTATGTGGAGATTCTTCATCGATCTAGTGGCCGGTAAATCACTGATCAAAGAGCGAGCAGCCGCCAGGTTTAATGATTTGGTGGGATCTACAGATGTAGTGGCTGGTGAACTGGTTCTTCTTCTTCCATGAAGATTCAGACAAAACCGAGCTTGGATGAGCATTCATTCATCTTTTTAACCAAGTTTTCCCAAACCAGGATATCCTGTCTATCCCGAAAAAAGGACTCTCTCTAAAAAGGAGCATCGTAGCAAGAATGGTTTTGACTAAGCATATGACGAAGGATCGGCCGAAGCTAGAGTTAAGAGGCTGGTAGCTGGGCTCAACGACATCCCTCTTCATACCTTTCCTTCAATAGTGTGGGTGCTCAACTCCTCGCTTTACGTTAGCGGACCTACAGGTCGGGCCGGGGCTCTGCGCTCTTTCTTTCTGTGTGGGATGATACCGGGGAGAGAAGGGAATGCGTCGAGGCGACGACCGGGCAAGTTTCTGTGCGGAGCATGAATAATGTATTTTTTCGTGGGTCCTCGCCATCTGAATCAATTCTGAACGGATTTTTACTCATAAGGAAAAATCAGATGGTTGTTTTGAGAGGCATAAGACCCGTCTTGTAGGTGATGACAAAACTCAACAGGTTGATATGGATTTTGGAGAGACATTTAGTCCGGTGGTCAAACCGGCAACTATTCACACTGTTCTTAGTCTAGCTCTCTCCAAAGCATGGCCCATTCATCAACTGGAAGTGAAAAATGCGTTCTTACACGATGAACTCAAGAAAACTGTATACATGCATCAACCCTAGGGTTCAGGGACCCCACTCATCCTAATCATGTGTGCTTGTTAAATAAGTCCTTGTATGGGCTAAAACAGGCCCCTCGGGCCTGATATAAAAGATTTGCAGATTATGTGTCTACTCTTGGGTTTTCTCACATCAGGTCTGATCATTCTCTGTTCATCTACCATCACGGTTCTTCTATGGTATACATTCTGTTATATGTGGATGATATTATATTGACTGCTTCCTCTGACAAACTGCGCAAGTCTATCATATCCCTTCTCAGCTCCGAATTTGCTATGAAAGACTTGGGGCATTTGAGTTATTTTGTAAGTATAGCTGTCACTCGTCATGCAAATGGTCTATTTTTTTTTATCTCAGAGGAAGTATGCAACAAAGATCATTGAACGGGCTGGCATGTCAGCATGTAAGTCATCTCCAACTCCGGTTGACACTAAACCGAATATGAGTGTCAATTCTAGCACACCATACGAGGATCCCTCCCACTACCGTAGTCTTGCGGAGGCTCTTCAATATCTCACGTTTACGAGGCTCGATATTACTTATGCAGTGTAGCATGTGTGTTTATTCATGCATGATCCGAGGGAAGAACACATGCACGCTCTCAAACGCATTGTACGCTACATACATGGTGTTGACACCTAATTTTGTCCCATCTTTTCTGATTTATTTGTAATTTTAAATATTTTCGGACACCTCAAAAAATAATTTTTTATATATAGGCATATATATATATTTATTATTATTTTCGATATCATTATTTATTATTATTATTATTATTATTATTCACATGTGTTTCTATCATTTGCCTTTTTTAAAAGTCGTAATCATAATTCTACCATAATATTCTATGTTATTTTATTTTCGTAAAATTGCATCGCATTTTCATTTTTTATTAAGCATTAAACATTTCGCAAATATTGTATTTTATTTTTATCACATCGTTATATCTTATTTTTAAATGATTCACATTTTTTCTTCAAAGCATTTTAATACTAAACCCCTTTTTACATTTTTAACCACAACCCTATTTTATTTCTCAACCCCAAAAACATTTCTACAACCCATAAAACACCCCAAAACAAACCAGCCCATTTGATCCTTATTTCCCCAAACCCGGTGGCCCAACTCCCGCAGCCCACACCCGAACCGGTCCAACCCAACGGCCCACACCCCAAGCCCAATTCCACAAACCCATCTCCCCTTTTTATCCCCTTAACCAAACCCTGCCCTAAAATACGAACACCCCCTAACCCTCCGCCAGGTCGCCGAACCCGCACCCCTATACCCGTGCCCCCATGCCCTGCCTCGCCGGTCACCTCACCACTGCCACCACCAACCCTAACACCATCAACCCCCTCTGCCCCAGACACCACCAACCCGTCAACCTCCCATACCCTATCCCCCAAAACCCGCAACCCATGCCCCTTCAAATTCGCGATTTTGGCCCCATTTTGTTTGAAATTTGAACTTTATTTTTATGGGTCCGAATCCATCTATAAATACCCCCTTTTGTTCTTCATTTTGGTGGTGGAATTTTGAGGTATGAAAATCGAGTTTTATGTTTTGAAATCCGAAATCTTCTTAAGGGTATTTGTTCTTCATCTTAAAAAATACGAAATATAAGTTGAAAATCTGCTTTTGTTGTTGTTCTTCACTGATTTCGGGTTTTCCGATTTGGGTCACTGTTCTGTTGGGTTGGATTTTCAGGAGCATTTCAAGTTCTATTTCGGTTAAAAAATTTCAGAGTTCGGGTCAGACATTTGAATTGCGGACTGTTGGTTTATTTTGGCATTTAAACATCCGTACACGGATATCTTACTGTTTTACTGATTTGAATAAATATACTGCATTTAAGCCAATGAAATTGAATTCGAGGCTGCGTCCCTTCGGGAATTGCTTCTCAGTTTCAGTTTGCTGTTTTTGGTTTGTTTTACTGCTTTGAATAAATACTACATTTAGGCCAATGAAATTGAATTCGAGGCTGCGTCCCTTCGGGAATTGCTTTTCAGTTTCAGTTTGCTATTTTTTGGTTTGTTTTACTGATTTGAATAAATACTACACTTAGCCAATGAAATTGAATTTGAGGCCATGTCCCTGCGGGATTTGTCTCTCGGTTTTGGCTTGCTGCTTTGGTATAATTTACTGATTTGAACATGATACTACACTGGCCGATGAAAAAATATCCGTCGATTTTTTAGGCCTCCACAGTTGGAAAGACGGAAAATAAAACTTCTGGGCAATGATGAAACATAAATCTTTTTCACCCGAGAGACCAACATGTTCGGTAGGCAAGACAACTAAAATGACCAACGAGTCATATGTTCGCAGCCACGACGTGATTGGAATGATCTTTTCAAAATTTAAGTCTGAGTCCTCTGTAATCAAAATATTTATTGTTTTGGATATGGATCCGAAGTTATGTATATTCAATTGTATCTAACCGTTTGTTCTTGACAGTTTGCAAGGGATAAAGTCAAAGAAAGCAAATACCCCTCGGAGATTATTTATTTTATTATTTTTTTTACCTTCTTTAATTAAGCTTTATTTCATTCTGTATTGTAATAGTATTGTACTCTGAAATTATTGAAATGTTTAGAATAGTTAGACTTAAAATTAATTAATAGGCTAGTCTAAAACTGGAAACCCATCGCTAGTTTATTTATTTTAGGCTCGGTTAGTTTTAAAACCGAAAATCGCTAGTTTACATATTTTTAGGCTCGTCACCCATAAAATTTACCTTGGATACATTTTTATCAATTTTCATACAAATGCATATTTCCCCCCCCAACTTTACATGTATTTTAATGCCATACAAATGCATACTTGTACATAGTGCATCATTTTATTAACTACTTGCAACATTATTTTTATACTTGTAAAAACATGCAGTTTTTAGAATAATAATTAACCTGAGTTTGACCGGATAACCACAAGTTAGCGGATATTAAAGGATACTAACCCCTTCCCTTTAGGATAATAAAGAACCCTTACCTAGAATCTTACTAGTTTTGCAGACCACAAAATTGGAGTTATTTTGTAGCTTTTAGTTAGCATTTAGGTGACCTAATTCACCTTAAAAAATTAGGTGGCGACTCCTCAAAGCAAATATTTTTAACCGATCCAGAGGGAATCGATGCCATCGCGTCGCGAAGTTCGGGTTAAAAACTGGTGCGACATCATGACGACTCCGCTTGGGAATTTCAGGTTCTTAACCATAGTAAATCCAAGTTATTTATTATGCCACTTTATTTTTTCCTACTTATTTGATCTGTTATTTTAAATTGTTTCCTTTGTGAAAATTTTTGTATGCTTAACTGCTTTAATTGCTACTTTCTTTATCGTTTTTTCTTAAATTGGCATTCCGCTCATATTTCTTCCACTTCGGAAAATTGACACTATCACACATACACGCGTGGTATGTTTTGCGCACCCGCAAACTTCTTTCAAAATTTCCAAAATTTTAGGAGAGTTGGTATATGCGCGGAGCGTCCGGACCATTCGGTTGGCCGCGTAGCCTTCTCACTCGAGCAGTCGGCTCGGGAACCTTTAGTCTAGTCAGCCAAATCTTAGAAAATTTAGGATAGAGTTATACCACCCTTTATCTTAAGTCATGCATACATACACCTCAGGTGGGTCGATACTTGGCATCGACTCCACAATTAAGAAATTCACCAAAATTGTCGACAAGTCTCACGACCCAACGGCCCCATCAGCATATTAGGTGTAGCGTGATAATGATAGACTAATCCAAGCCTAATCATGACATGCCGATATTGGAAAATGTACGTACGTTTTGTCTTCATTTCCAACAAAAGCATTGCAGTTTGACAGCTTGGATTAATCTGTCATAATCTCTCATATTTGGCGTTTAGGCTCACCTCTGGCATAAGAGAGGCCCCATGCATGTTAGGACGGACATTTAATTCCCGCATAATTTGTTTGCTATTTTTCTTATTTTAACTCTGTACATATTATTCAATGCAATAATTACCTGCTTCAATTTTATACGTATAATGCCATGTCGCTCTCAACTCTGGGCATGAACATATGTCTTTCGCACTTTTTGGCTATCGCACTACAATCTAGACTTCTACTGTGGCAACATCATATCTTTTGGTCCTCGGGGCAGAAATTGTGTCACTGTCAAAGGATAAAGTGTTCTTGAACATCAAGACTCGGACCTTGTGAAGCAATCAGGGGAGTCTTTGACCATATTGTCACACTCCTACATTTTATTATTTTGCGACTTTCCTACTTTCACCCATGTCTCTCATTTTTGCAGGAAGACCGTCCTCGCAAATAGTCGAGAGCGGTCGTTATAAAACATCATCCCTGAAATACTCCATGAAAAAAAAAAGTCTCTACAAAGATGACCGGGAGATACTTTGACTGAAAGAAGTCATCCAACCTCCAACCTGAACAAATCAATCAGGGGAGTCTTTGACTATACTATCACACTTCCACATTTTATTATTCTTTCTGTAACTTTCCTCCTTTCACCCGGTGCTCTTATTTTTGCAGGAAGATATTCCTCGCGAACAGTCGGGGGCGGTCGTTCTAAAACATTATCCCTGGATATACTCCAGGAAAGAACAAAGCAAAAGGTTTTCACAAAGATGACCGAAAGATGTTTTGATTAGAAAAAATCAGTCAACACTAGATTAAATGAGGCATCACTTTAGTTTGTCTATACTTTTGTTTTTTTTACATATTTGCAAATTCAATTGATATGCTCAATTTTCGTTACATAATTCCTTTATATCATACCATTTTTACAGCATATCCTCACGAACTACGAGTGTCTGATTCTCACCATACAGTGTGATACGTAGGTAACCCTTCTCGGGTTCGACACCACTAAAAAAAATCAATCAAAAAAAAAGTCAATCTAGTCCTTGCGGAACGCTACCCAACGAAAAGGGACGCACTTCCTAGTCCACCTGAAAAAAGGGACGCACTTCTCCGCATCCACCTTAGAAAGGAACATATATGGTTTACCAATCTTTTCATTCATCCTATAATGGACAATCATTTTTTTCATTACATTCATCCTATTGTGGATAATAATTTTTTCATTGCATTCATCCTATCATGGACAATTATTTTTTACTTTGCACTCGTCCCATAATAGACAATCATCTGTTTTATACAGTTTTTACTTTTACTATCCTATCATGGATGAATTCTTTTTCAAGCGTACATTTTATTTATACTATCTGAACGAACTACGCACACCTGATTCTCGTCAAAGATGAGATACGTAGGCAGCCCTATTTGGGTTCGGTACCCTTTTTTCAAAAATACAAAAAAAAAATATATTTTAAGAATCATTGATGGACTTGGTTGATACCAACAGTTAGGAGTGTGCATAGGAAAGAACAAGCGGAGAAGACTGACTTCGTGGTAAACCATAGATTCCTTTGATACCTCTCATTCACGCCTATGGCGACACTTGAAAAATTGCGTTGCATACTTCCAAGATATGAACAAAACCAACCTCATCGTTTCATATGCATTGTGTGGTGAGTTTTAGAATAAGTTCAATTGCATTGCATTGTGATCTAGAACTTGGCTCGAATGTTTGTTGAGGCGAAATCCTGAGTAACACTTGGTATATGAAAGGATTGTAGGCTTTCTTTGATCCGTTTGAGCCTTTCCAGCGTACCAAATAACTTTATCCGTAGTACTTCCCCTTTGAGCCTGAAGCCTATTTTTTTTAACAACCACATCTTATGCCTATACCCTTTCTGAGTGCGTACACGCACTATCCCTATCTTGGCCCGACCTCCTTGAGCGCATCAGAAATGTGCAAATTGCTGAAAAGATCCGAGTTGAAGTTGCAATGTTCCCAAAAGAGGAAAAGAAAAACAAAACAAAAGGACGACTTCACACAAAGAAGAAATCAAAAAGCCCGACAATATATAAAAAAAAAAACTCCGAAAGAAGGGAAAAAGCTCAAAACGAAATATTCAAAAGAAGTCGGTATAAAACAAACGGGGGCAAAAAGAAGCAAATCGGCATCAAGACACACAAGCGCGGACATATTCCAACGCTCAAGGAGGGAGTAGTCACTCCTTACCCAAATGATATCCTTTCCTTTCCCCAAGCCTACATTGCAAACCCATAACAAGCCCTACATGATCCTATACAGAGGGTTCTCACATGACGGCCAAGCCTATGGTATCACGATTAAATGCATTAAATATCTTTCTGAGGGTGAGTGTACTTCTCTAGATGTCCCAAAGTTTAAAATACTGAAATACATGTGAGAAAGGGACTTTCTTTTAGTGAGGGCATTTGAAACATGAGGATGCGTATATGTCAAAACCTTGGCTTGAAGCAAGTGTCGATACTCAGGTATATCTGAGGTAGCATCTGAAGCTATAGGAATTACCCTGGAGTCAGTCTCGGTTATACAGAAAGCAAATAACGGGGACCCTAAGCACATTACTAATGGTTGGTATCAACTGAAGTCAAGATGTGGTTCTGTCTTTTTCATATTTTCAAAAAAAAAAAAATCTTGCATCATTTTTTCACACTCTAGTCACTCTTTTTTTTTTTACCAAAAAACATTATAAAAACTTACAAATTCCTTTTTTGCTTACATGAACTACGTTATGATCTGATTCTCCCGGCGGGATACGTAGGCGGCCACATCAGCTTCGGTCCCATTTTTAGAAAACCCTTACAAATCCCTTTTTTGCTTACATGAACTACGTTATGACCTGATTCCCTCGGCGGGATACATAGGCAGCCACATCGGCTTCGGTCCCATTTTGGAAAACTTCACAATCGTCATTTTGCTTGCAACGAACTACGTTATGACCTGATTTCCTTGGTCGGAATACGTAGGCGGCCTATATCGACTTCGGTCACACGATTGGAAATTTTCTTCCATTATCTTGCACACAACACAATAGGCTCACATGATCACCTTGATAGGACAAACAAGTTGCCCGCACACACTCGATTTTGTCCAGTTGGAAGTTCAGCATATTCATATATACCAGAAACTGGGGCATATTTTAAGGGTTCACTGCAAGAATATGCCAATGGACCTGGAAAATGCCAGACAACTAAGTCTTCAATCTAAATCAGTCTGAGCTTGCAAGCTTCAAGGGCAAAAACTACAAAGTCAATGCGAATCAACCGCCCTTGCCCCCCAAACTCACAAATTTCTTTGAGTGCAGGTCTTCAGGTTGACAAAGGCAGGGAAGTCGCAACATGTGAGTTTAATTTGGCAAAGAACTCCGGCATTGCAGTTTAGGCCCTATAAGGATCACGTTCCTATTGGGCGTCCGTACAAAAACATCATCTTCACCTACAGGGTCCCAACTGCTATGTCCGTACAAGGACGGTATTTCGACTCACAAGGTCATATTCTCATCCTTATCCATTCCTTTTACATCGCTTATGTCCGCGCATTAACTTTTAATCTAGATTGATGACATAGCAATTCGACCTTAGGGTCACACATCTGCATCACGTCTAAGCAATGACGTCATTTCATTTCGTCTATGCAACGACGACATCTGCATCACATCTAAGCAACGACGTCATTACATTTCGTCTATGCAACGACGACATCTGCATCACGTCTAAGCAACGACGTCATTTCAGGCGCCCACCTCATAATGCGGGTATTTAATTTCAGTCAGGCGCCCACCTCATAATTCGGGTATTTAATTTCAGTCAGGCGCCTACCTCATAATGCAGGTATTTAATTTCAGTCAGGCGCCCACCTCATAATTCGGGTATTTAATTTCAGTCAGGCGCCTACCTCATAATTCGGGTATATAATTTCAGTAAGGCGCCCATCTCATAATTCGGGTATATAATTTCAGTCAGGCGCCCATCTCATAATGCGGGTATTTTAATTTCAGTCAGGCGCCCACCTCATAATTCGGGTATTTAACTTCAGTCATGCGCACACCTCATAATTCTGGTATTTAATTTCATTCAGGCGCACACCTCATAATTCGGGTATTTAATTTCAGTCAGGCGCCCACCTCATAATTCGGGTATTTAATTTCAGTCAGGTGCCCACCTCGTAATTTGGGTATTTAATTTCAGTCAGGCGCCCACCTCATAATGCGAGTATTTAATTTCAGTCAGGCGCCCATCTCATAATTCAGGTATTTAATTTCAGTCAGGTGCCCACCTCATAATTCAGGTATTTAACTTCAGTCAGGCGCCCACCTCATAATTTGGGTATTTAATTTCAGTCAGGCGCCCACCTCATAATTCGGGTATTTAAATTTCAGTCAGGCGCCCACCTCATAATCCGGGTATTTAATTTCAGTCAGGCGCCCACCTCATAATTTGGGTATTTAATTTTCTCATATACACATTGTAGGCCACAGTTATGCACTAAATTTTATCTTAGATTTAGTCCATAGGAGTTTGAATCCGCAGGAGCTTTCAGCACAACGTGGAACTATTTCTTACGGCGAACCGAGGCAATTTGGTCAACGACCTACTTTGAACGTCGTTCCGCTCTTTCCAAATATGTTGTCACACATGCAACCAATGTCATCATAGCCCGACACTGTTGCAATATTTCTTGAATCTGCACCATCTTTTGCAATTTCTCTCCCCCTCGGGATTCTATTTCTACCAGTGCATCCCTATTCGTTCGAAGCCCGAGGATCAGAAAAAAATTGGCTACTCAGTCAACTTCTTTGGCCGAATACTCTTTCATCGTCTCCGGCCAAAGAGAGGCATATGTTGACACCCAATTTTGTCCCGTCTTTTCTGATTTATTCGCAATTTTAAATATTTTCGGACACCTCAAAAAATAATTTTTATATATAGGCATATATATATATATTTATTATTATTTTCGATATCATTATTTTTTATTAGTATTATTATTCACATGTTTTACTATCATTTGCCTTTTTTAAAAGTCGTAATCATACTTCTACCATAATATTCTATGTTATTTTATTTTCGCAAAATTGCATCGCATTTTCATTTTTTATTAAGCATTAAACATTTCGCAAATATTGTGTTTTGTTTTTATCACATCATTATATCTTATTTTAAATAATTTACATTTTTTCTTCAAAGCATTTTAATACTAAAGCCCCTTTTACATTTTTAACCACAACCCTATTTTATTTCTCAACCCTAAAAACATTTCTACAACCCATAAAACACCCCAAAACAAACCAGCCTATTTGACTCTTATTTCCCCAAACCCGGTGGCCCAACTCCCGCAGCCCACACCCGAACCGGTCCAACCCACCGGTCCAACCCCCAAGCCCAATTCCACAAACCCATCTCCCATTTTTATCCCCCTAACCAAACCCTGCCCTAAAATACAAACACCCCTAACCTCCCCTGTGTCGCCGAACCCGCACCCCTATACCCCTGCCCCCATGCCCTGCCTCGCCGGTCACCTCACCACTGCCACCACCAACCCCTAACACCATCAACCCCCTCTGCCCCTGACACCACCAACCTGTCAACCCCCCATACCCTATCCCCCAAAATCCGCAACCCATGCCCCTTCAAATCCGCGATTTTGGCCCCTTTTGTTTGAAATTTGAACTTTATTTTTATGGGTCCGAATCCACCTATAAATACCCCATTTTGTTCTTCATTTTGGGGGTGGAATTTTGAGGTCTGAAAATCGAGTTTTATGTTTTGAAATCCGAAATCTTCTTAAGCGTATTTGTTCTTCTTTGCATGTGTTCTTCATCTTAAAAAATCCAAAATATAAGTTGAAAATCTGCTTTTGTTGTTGTTCTTCACTGATTTCGGGTTTTCCGATTTGGGTCACTGTTCTATAGGGTCGGATTTTCAGGAGCATTTCAAGTTCTATTTCGGTTCAAAAATTTTAGAGTTCGGGTCGGACATTTGAATTGCGGACTGTTGGTTTATTTTGGAATTTAAACATCCGTACAAGGATATCTTACTATTTTACTGATTTGAATAAATATACTGCATTTAGGCCAATGAAATTGAATTCGAGGCTGCGTCCCTTCGGGAATTGCTTCTCAGTTTTAGTTTGCTATTTTTGGTTTGTTTTACTGCTTTGAATAAATACTACATTTAGGCCAATGAAATTGAATTCGAGGCTGCGTCCCTTCGGGAATTGCTTTTCAGTTTCAGTTTGCTATTTTTTGGTTTGTTTTACTGATTTGAATAAATACTACACTTAGGCCAATGAAATTGAATTTGAGGCCATTTACTGCTTTGAATAAATACTACATTTAGGCCAATGAAATTGAATTCGAGGCTGCGTCCCTTCGGGAATTGCTTTTCAGTTTCAGTTTGCTATTTTTTGGTTTGTTTTACTGATTTGAATAAATACTACACTTAGGCCAATGAAATTGAATTTGAGGCCATGTCCCTGCGGGATTTGTCTCTCGGTTTTGGCTTGCTGCTTTGGTATAATTTACTGATTTGAACATGATACTACACTGGCCGATGAAAAAATATCCGTCGATTTTTAGGCCTCCACAGTTGGAAAGACGGAAAATAAAACTTCTGGGCAATGATGAAACATAAATCTTTTTCACCCGAGAGACCAACATGTTCGGTAGGCAAGACAACTAAAATGACCAACGAGTCATATGTTCGCAGCCACGACGTGATTGGAACGATCTTTTCAAAATTTAAGTCTGAGTCCTCTGTAATAAAAACATTTATTGTTTTGGATATGGATCCAAAGTTATGTATATTCAATTGTATCTAACCGTTTGTTCTTGACAGTTTGCAAGGGATAAAGTCAAAGAAAGCAAATACCCCTCGGAGATTATTTATTTTATTGTTTTTTTTACCTTCTTTAATTAAGCTTTATTTCATTCTGTATTGTAATAGTATTGTACTCTGAAATTATTGAAATGTTTAGAATAGTTAGACTTAGAATTAATTAATAGGCTAGTCTAAAACTGGAAACCCATCGCTAGTTTATTTATTTTAGGCTCGGTTAGTTTTAAAACCAAAAATCGCTAGTTTACCTATTTTTAGGCTCGCCACCCATAAAATTTACCTTGCATACATTTTTATCAATTTTCATACAAATGCATACTTTTTCCCCCAACTTTACATGTATTTTAATGCATACAAATGCATACTTGTACATAATGCATCATTTTATTAACTACTTGCAACATTATTTTTATACTTGTAAAAACATGCAGTTTTTTGCATAATAATTAACCTGAGTTTGACTGGATAACCGCAAGTTAGCGGATCTTAAAGGATACCTAACCCCTCCCTTTAGTATAATAAAGAACCCTTACCTAGAATCTCACTAGTTTTGCAGACCACAAAATTGGAGTTATTTTGTAGCTTTTAGTTAGCATTTAGGTGACCTAATTCACCTTAAAAAATTAGGTGGCGACTCTTCAAAGCAAGCATTTTTAACCGATCCAGAGGGAATCGATTCCATCGCGTCGCGAAGGTCGGGTTAAAAACGGGTGAGACACACGGCACTCTGGCTTATGGTTTTCACTTATATCCATCATCGGTATCTACTTTGATGTCTTATATAGATGCTGATTGGGGTGGATGTCCAGATACCAGACGTTCAACCTCTGGTTATTGTATGTTTCTTGGTGATAACTTGGTCTCTTGGTCGGCTAAACGCCAGACTACTTTGTCGCGCTCTAGCGCGGAGGCCGAATATCGAGGGCTAGCCAATGCGGTGTCTAAGTCCCGTTGGTTGCGTAACTTTCTCTTAGAGCTTCATTTTCCTATTCGGAAAGCTACCTTGGTGTACTGCGATAATGTTAGTGCGATATACCTCTTGGGGAATCCTGTCCAACATCAGCACACTAAACATATCGAGATGGATATTCACTTTGTTCGCGAAAAGGTAGCTCGTGGACAAGTACGTGTATTGCATGTCCCCTCACGTTATCAAATTGCTGACATATTTACTACGGGCCTTCCCTTAGTTCTGTTTGAAGATTTTAGGGACAGTCTCAGCGTACGACAACCGCCCGCTATGACTGCGGGGGTGTGATATAATATACACAATATATTCTCTTGATATTATTAGTGATCTTATATATCTGTAATTATGGTAGTAACCTTTTGTATTAGGTAAGTGTATATTTTATTTTCTTAATTATAGTCTAGGATGACTATTGTGTATCATGTATATAAACCAATTACATTAATAAAATCAGCAAGGATTATTCTCTTTGATTTTAGAACTAAGAGTTGTCTCTGGAGAAGTTTCTTGGAAGCTAAATGTTGTAGCAAAGTCACCCCAATCAGAGAAGAGGGTGCGACTCATTTTAAGTGGGAACTGAACAATGGCTCATCATCATTCTGGTGGGATAACTGGACAGGAAGTGGTCATTTAGCTAGTTTAATTCACAATGGGAATACCAATATGCTGAAAGTTCAAGACTTTGTTCAACAGAATGAATGGGATCACACCAAGCTTAGAGATGCTGTCCCTGAAGACTTGGTTGAGAAGATTATCAGTATCATTGCCCCAACTAAACAGGTACCAGACTCTCCTATTTGTACTCTTACTAATTCTGAAATTTTTTCTTGCAGGTCTGCTTGGGAGAAGTTTAAACAGGTCAGGAGCTCTACTCATACTGCTTCAATGATTGGAGCAAACAACTACCATTCAAGATCTCATTCTTCATACTTAGGCTTTTGAACAAGAGACTGCCAACTGATGATGCTATTAGGAAGTTCATGTTGGGTATTTTTGCTCTATGGTACTTTATAAAGCAGTACGGGAAGTATATAACTATTACAAGTATTCGAAAGGATAAACAAAGATTCAATAATTCAACTAGTAATCTGAAAATTACAATATAACCACAAAACTGAAATTACAATTTTGTTGAAGACGGAAAAATGGAAACTGGTTTTGCTGAGTCGAGTGTGGCACTCTGTCCTTAAGACAATATTGCCCCGTATGTATCCTTTATACGTCCTGGACAATTTGTCTCCCAAGATAAAACAGCAATGGAACACTTGAGCAAAGGAAACTCAAGAGCTACCGTGAAGAATATTGAGTAACGAAATGATGTCTTGGAAGGTGTAGGAAGAAAACTGTTTTGCTTGTGTATTTTCGTGTATCATATATGTATGTTCTTAGTGCTCAACAATGGTGTAAGGGGTGTTTATATAGGTGATTGAGGGGCTGAAAACTGCCTCCATAGTAGCCAAATAATGGTCATTATTGAGGTAGTAAAGTCACCAACATAAATGGTGAAAGACCAACGGATTTGGCCATTATAGGAGGAGTAATTCAGCCAAAATAAATGGCTGAATTGAGTGCTTGGCGTTTACGCTTTTGACTGTCCAAATTCGGCGTTACGAAACTTCAGGACCAAAGCGTACATCTTGAAACTTCAGGACCAAACTGTACATCTGAAAGAATTCTGGTCCGAATTGTACATCTGGAACTTCTGGGATCAAACTGTACTTCGGCAAAGTTCTGCTGCCCAAAAGATAATATCGAAGGCTGTGAGCCCGAACAGACTGACTGCGGCGGCGCGCGTGGTCTTTCCTTGAACCGAAGCACATCTAGGTCCTCCCTCCTTTAAACACATGGGATCCCCTTGGGTTCCCAAACCCCAAACCAATTTCGAGTCTTATATACACAACAATTCTTTCTTCCTCTACCGATGAGGGAGAATTGAACACAATACCACACTTTTCATGCTTCAAACACCTTACTTCGTGGACCAATATCTCTTTCATTTCTCAATGAAATTTGACGATTCTTGGCCCTACGGTTATCTACGTACTTAGTAGATCATGCATGTGTGAAGAACCGGATTCTCCAACATACGTAACACTAGTGTTTAAGCCGTTAAAGTTGGTCGGTCGCAACTCCCGCCAAAGGCTAATTTCCAACAGTTCAGTATTACGGGACCTTCTATTTGTCATTGCTGCAAAGTCCCTCAATCTGATACTATTGAACACATTTTCTACGAGGGAGAACAGCCTACTAGAAGTTGGGATTACTTCAATAAGGCTATTGGTTTAAGGAAAGCTACTGGGATGAGGCAGAATTTAATGATCTGGTGGATGGACAGGCCTAAGAATGAAGTGCACAAGTTTATTCTCCAATGCCTCCCATGCATCATATGTTGGGAAATTTGGAAGAAAAGGTGTGCTTTCAGATATGGAGAAGAAAAGGTGAGCTCATTAGCCACATCATGGACTCAACTCTTCTCCAAATGAAGACTCATTTTAATCTACCTTGCATTACTGACTGGATTTCACTCATAGAGAAGGTGACAAGGATCAAGCCTACACTAAAGATTATCCCAATCAAATGGGCAATCCTGGCCCGGTGGAGGAGGTGGATGTTTGAGAGATCATAATGGGGATATGGTTATGGCATTTAGCTTATTTTTGGGTCACTGCACAAACAACATTGCTGAAGCTTCGGCTATATTAATTGGTATGATCTGGTGCATTGATAATGAAGTGCTTAATGTAATCATTGAATCCGATTCTTTGATTGTAATTGATGCTATCAACAAAAAGAACACTTCTCACTGGAAAATCAAGAGGCATTATAGAAAAGATTGATGCTTTGAAAGAGAAGGGACAATTCTTGTTTGCCCATTGCTATAGAGAAGCAAATACTGTTGCGAATGCTATGGCCAATTGGAGTCTTAACTCTACAGGACACTTACCTTCTTCACAAATGTTGTCGATCTTCCTAAAAGGGTGAGAGATTCCTTCCTGAAGATGGATAAGGATCAAATCATCAACTTCAGAGTTAGAACTAGAAAGAAATGTTTTGATGTATAGTCTCTGCCAAACTCTTAATACCTACTTCACTGGGAAATTAGACATTGTATAGTCTAACTTTGGAAGCTGAGGTGGGTAGGCTTGTTATCCCCCGGCTACATGTATTCTCATTTTGGTTGCTAATATACACATAAGGGTCGTGCCTAAAAAATAAGTAGAGGAATGAATGGAATTCCCAAATTCAATTTTTTTTAATTGTTTATTTTATGCATGTGATTATGCTTGTATATAGTTTGTTATCAAAATGACCGAACTAAAATGATTAAAAATTTCATATACATCCTATAGTTTCTTCACTTCTAATCAATAGTGGATACTTTTTTAAAATTATATTTTGTAGATGTGTTATAGTTATTTGGCGTTATTTAAATGTATTTAAATACACAGTTTCACATGTATTCGAGTGTATTCAAATACACAATTTCAAAATACATGGAGTCATATATATATATATATATATATATATATATATATATATATATATATATATATATATATATATATATATATATATAATACAATTAAACAACACATACAGTTAAATGCATCTAGTTTAACTAAAAATACAATCAATCAAATACATATATCTTTTGCGAAAATACAAAATATACTTCTAAAAAAATGAAAATACACTCAATCTGGCTAGGTATAAAAAATACACTCAGATCTGAGAAAATCCGATCAGTTTGCCATGAATTCCTACCAAATATAAGGACGACAGTGAAGAGAGATGACGCGGAGGAATAAGTGGCAGTGGTTGCCGGCAAGGAAAGGAGAGAAAGAAAGAAAAAATAGACCAAATGCCAGCAGTTGCACTCCATTGTTGCCGAGTGACACAGCAGCAAGCTCAAAGGTAGCCATAATCCTTATTTAATTTCTTTCTCATAGCTCTTGTACTTGTTCTTGAACAGATCCATCAAGAAGCAGCCTTTTGATCTTCCTGCTCCAACGTCAAAATGGAGTCTCCATAAAATACTAGATCAATCATTGGAAGAAGACGAGGAAGAAAGACAGAGAGGACAATCCAAATGTAGTCAAGAGTAAAAATAATGCACTCTATCTTAAATATATAGTATATCTATGATAAGTAATTAAATATATAATATACTTATAATAGATAATTAGTTTAAATTATAGTTACGATCGGTACCTCTTAGAGTTAGCTATATATTGTGAAAAATTCATAATTTTTTACCCTGTTAGTTTGGCCCAACTACAATATTGAAAATATTCACATGCATGAAGTGATTTAATGTTTATTTCATGTATAACTTTATATCCATTTAGTTTATTAGTTATCAAAGTGGCAAAACTACGTATGTCCATGAAAGAGACATGTATAAAGTTTGTCATTTACCTTAAATAATGAGATGTCTATTTAAGACGACACACAAAGTTTGTCATTTACCTTAATACTAATGAGATGTCTATTTAAGACGATAAATGCATAAATTGGCGTTTAGATATCATTAGAACTTATGAATTTATTCTAAGGTAAATTAGTTACCGTATAAATAGTGAACATGAAGAGGCAAGTTAAAATTCTATAGTCAAATATATTTATGCATACAAAGATATTTAATATGTTTGATTAAAAATGTTTAATTACGGTAAGTTTGGTAGAGAAACGGACAAGAAAGTAGAGGATGGGATTCCGGCTTCCTCAGAGTAACAAAGAACAACAATAAGTAATACTCCTCTCTTTTTTAAATACCTAAAAATTATTTAAGATTGAATAAAAGAATTATTTTACCACCTTAAGATTGATTCTTGAAGGTCGCAAACTAAATCCATAGATAACAACAACAAAAGTGCAAGAAAAGAAACACCCTAAGCTTATGAATAATAGTCCAAGTAAATAAAAAAAAGGGCAATTCTTTTAGGGTGGTTTTTAATTTTTTCTCCCTCAAATTGATGGTCTTTAATTTATTCGCCTTAAAAAATGATCGAAAATATTTCTGAGGTTGTGGGTTCGAATCCCAGCAGAGTCAAAAGAAAAAAAATTCACAAGGCAAGATGTCATTAGAAATTATGCCTATTCGGTCAAAGTTGTATAGTAACTATGCCTTAAGGGGCATAATTTCTATGTAAATATGCCAGAAGGAAAAAACATTCGCAAGACAAGATTTCATTAGAAATTATGCCTATTCGGCAAAAGTTGTATAGCTATGTCATTATGCATGAAGACAAGGTTTCATTGAAAATTAAGATTATGCCTTGTCCGGCTAGTTACATAAAACTATACCGCTTAAGGCATAATCTCTATGCAACTTTGACCGAATATGCATAATTTCTATGTAAATCTTGTCTTGTGATTTTTTTTCTTTTTTTTTTACTCTTCTGGAGTTCGAACTTAAAATCTCGAATTTCATAGACCAACGAATAAAGGATACTTTAGCCCATAACTTTTCATTAAATGTGAATTAGGAGCAAAAATTAAAGATCAATGATTTGAGGGGGAAAAAAATCAAAGACCAGCTCAAAGGAAGGGAAATTCACACAAAAAAAAAAGATAAAAAACAAAGCATAGGATTGTTTTTCAAAGGAATAAACTTTCTTGAAATTCTTGAACTGTACCATTCTTGAATTCAAGAAACTCTTTATTGAATTCATTTTATTCCTTATTTTCTTGTTCTTTTTCGTTTTATCCTTTAAGGGTATGTTCGGTATGAAAAAAATGTTTCATAGAAAATGCTCTGAAAAATAATTTCAGGAAAATAAATATTTTTCTTACTTATTTTTCATATTGGGTACGTAATCAAGATATAGTATCCTAAATTATTTGTATATAATCTAGACAAATACCGCAAGAGACGGGGGTGGAGAGGAAGGGGTTGAAAATCGAGGTGTGTTGAAGGGTGGGGAGGATACAATCGATATGGATGCCGCTTGTGGAACTTGTTCTTCCAACTTCTATTAGGGAGGTCATTTTCCTCATTTTTAAGAAACTTTTTTTCCTAGAGAAATAATTTCCAAATATTGAAAAATTGGAAAAATATTTTCCTCTATACCGAACACACCCTAAGTTTCCACATGTTTTCTTTAAGTTCTAGAATTTCATTATTGAGTTTTTGGATATCTAACAGTATGCCTGAATTTACAGAGAAGAATTTATAATTTGACTCTCATACTTTAAATCATGTCACTAAAGTGGAATGTAGTAGCACTTTATTTTCTAGCTTATCTCATCACGCTTGTTATAAAAAGTTACTTATTATGGTAAATCAAATTAATTTAATAGTGTAGAAAATTTATTTCTATAATTTTATTATATATAAGTTAAATCCTTTTTATATCAAGGGATAAACATTTGGGTGAACGAAAAAAGAAAATGAAGCATGTTTGTGCAGATTTGGCAAGTGAAGAAAGATATGGGTTAGGTGATATTAGTATGAAGTTGATGGGAGATATTACAATTTCTAAAAAGAAATAATCAGATCAAGTAAGGGGAAAATGACGAAAATGATCCTTTATCTTTGACACTATATTTGAAACGGTAACACCTTGTATCTTCAAACTAAGTCATGATCATGATTCAGGAGTTTAGGAAATCAAGACGGGGAGTTAAAGTTGAAAAGCAGTTTCAGTTCTGCAGATCCAGTTTTACGCCCAAAATTGACGAACCGTAAAAGTTTTACGGACCGTTGAATGGAACCGTACAATTTGTTTTTGAAATTGATGGAACACATTAATTTTTACGGACAATATAAGATTATACGACCCGTACCTTTTGATCGTAACATTCTCTCCAGCTTTTAGAGATCACTGTAAATTGACATTTGGGTGACGATCCGATTATACAGTCACGTACAAAATTATACGGACCATGCTCAGATCGTAGAAAATTTGACACACTGTCGAATACGGCCGTAAAAGTTCACGACGAATGAACAGTAAAAATACGCAACTTAGTCTTGAAAAATCAGTTTTCATAATTTCCAAGCCCTAGAACGAAGTTCCACTCTTCCCAACTTTCTCCTATATCAAGGTAAGCCTTTATCACGCGATTCTAACATCATCCTCATGAATTCTAAGTAAAACTCCGTTGTTCTTAACCTAGGATTTTCAAGATAAACCCATTCCAAGGCTCAAGGTTCAATCTTTGGACTTCTTCTTCCAAGTTCAGATTTTTAATACAAGTATTAGAGCGAATAAGGTATGTAGATCTTCTATCTACGTGTGGGAACATTATTGTTTTTCCCCACGCCATGAATATCCATGGAACCATGAATTTTCATAACCTAGGGTTTTACTCAAGTTCATGATGACCCTATATATATGTACAATTATATTTCATGTTATATCTTGTCTTCGTTAATTGTAATCTTGATATGAAATTATGACTGTCATGAACCTGTCCGTAATCCATGAGCGCATGCTTTAAATTCCATGGATTCTTAAATATCAAGTCATGAATCATTGTCACTCAATCTATGAAATTATACATGTTTTTCATGATTTATACAAGTTATATTATGTATCTCTTCACATGCTAAATTATAAAGTTCAAACTATGTTTTACAAAGTTGTTTTCATAAAATTCATGGGCTTACAAGCCAACTATATTCATGTTCATATTTTGGGAGTTGCACAGATTACCGAGAAGGCTCAGACAGCCTCAAACTACGTTTGATGGCATATGATAAGGATCGCTCCGCCCAGATGACGATACCTTCATGTTACCCTTTGTGGGATTATTGGATCCATCATGTCATGTTCATGTCTTGTACCATGGAAAGGTACGAGATGACTTAGTTGATCGGATAGAGATAAGACGCCACGTTCACACGTGGTGGTTACATGACGATTATATTAATGCTCTGCCCACAGATATACAATTATACAAATTTTATACTGCTATTATATTCATGTCAGATCATGTTCAAGTACATTATTCAGTTTCAGTTTTATATTTCTATTATTTTATGTGTCTGCTTATTCTTTTAGTTGCTTTACATACAATACAATTCAAATGTACTAACGTCTCTTTGCCCGGGGACTGCACTTCACGATGCATGTACTGAGTGTCAAGACGATGGATCTACACACTAGGACTTTACTCGTATCAGCTATTGGTGAGCTCCATTTCATTTGGGGTGTCAGTTAATTATTTTTCATGATTATATTTTACAGTAGAGGTATGCCAGGGCCTTGTCTTGGCAGAATATTTTTTCAGTCAGACTCATGTTTAGAGGTTTCATAGACTAGCTTAGCATGTTATATCAGTCACTCAGATTCATCATGTTTTACTTAGATATTTCTGCTATATATTATATTCCAGACTATAATTTAAGAATTATGTTTTTACATGTTTTATTTATCATTATTCTTCCATACTTTCGATGCCCATGATTATTCAGTAATCTATGTGGTTCATTCGGTGACATGCAGTTAGACACTAAGTGTCGTGTTTTGCCTAGGTCATGGTTAGAGGAGCTATCCATGTGCTTATCCATATTGTGGTAGCACAAACCCAATGTTAGGGAATAACTGTAAGTACAAGGGCTAGCGGAGAGTCATCTAGCTTCAAGACTAGAGAGTTTCTGTGTATAGACCCTCCAGTATTCACAGGATCTAGTAAGATAGAGGATCCGCATAATTTCATTGACGGACTTCAAAAGTTCTTTCGTATTATGCATGCTACTGAGTTAGAGAAAACAAAGTTGGGAGCTTATCAGTTGCAAGATGTTGCTAATATCTGGTATGAATCATGGGGATAATCCGAGGGAATGATGAGTCTTCGGCATTTTGGGATGAGTTTGTTGATGCTTTTCTTGAAAACTTCATGCCGATAGAGGTTAGGGAGGCAAAGTCCGTAGAATTTGAAAAGCTCAAGCAGAATGGCAGGAGTGTGCAAGAGTACTATCTTCACTTTGTTTCTTTGGCAAAGTATGCTCCACAGATAGTTCCAGACGAGGACCAGAGTTAGGCATTTTTGTAACACCCCGTACTTTCGGGTAATGGTTTGAACAACTAGGCATAGGTAAGTATACCCGAGCCTTGGAAAATTTATGTCATGTTCACGTACGTAAATCAAGAGCTTAGTAAATAAAATGATAAAACCCTGAAATAATTTTGGACGTAAAAAGTGTGATGACGGTGATTGGAAAATAATAACTTGTGTGTGTCTAAAGTACGGACTAGTGTTATAGCACATAACTATGATAATGGAGATATAAAGTGTGCTAAAAAGATTACTATTTAAGTGAATTAGGATCAAAAATTAATTATGGGATTATGGGATAAGTGATTGATATATATAATCCATGTGGCCTTGTTAATAAGGCAGTAAGTGGTTTCACCTCCACATAATGAGAGGTGGCAACCTATGTGATAAGGTGTTAAGGGAGAGGGGACCAAGAGTGACCACGTGTAAAGGAGAGAGTATACATATATATCTTAATCATTACTTGGAGTGTTGATGAGATATAGATATGTGTAGTGTATATATATATATATATATATATATATATGACATGAAGCAGCAAAAGGTTCCAACACTTTTGTCTTTCAAGAAAATACCAAATGTCCATTTTCGTTCAAGTACAATGAAAAGGAAATTTGTTGAAACTCCTTTCTAATTATTTGTGATTAACAATTGTAGTAACAAATATCCAATCTCCACCTTACCAACGTGATTCTAATTCTCCTAACAGCAACGTGATTAACTTTTAAGTGGAGCAACAAAATTCAAAATTTTTAGGAGCAACAACGTCATTTATTTCATAGTTGTAGCAAGACGATTTCATTTCATGGGCTGGTTTGTAATAGCTATCGAAGGGGGAAATATTTAAGGTATGTTAAGGCTAACACTTCCTTCTTTGGGCATGTTTTAAATTACGAAATGTAAACGTAATACTGTCACATAAATTATTCTACTCTTAGTAGTTACGAATGTTCATGTTATTCATTTCTATTGTCAAAACATGTCTAAATATGTTCCTAAATCCTTATTGAGGTATATGGAAAATATGTTAATATTCACAATATTAATCGGAGGTGAAGCGATATTATGTCACTCCGATAAACTCAGGATGTTTTATTATCATTCATGCATTATATTCATGTATTACCCTTGACCCACATGTGTTATATACAATACTATATGATATGCATTATATATATATGTAGGGGATGGGAAAAGGGATACATCGTTATATACGCACACCACCTGATCAGTTGGTATATGAGGATGATTATGACCACAGAGGCCGAAATGATATGATGGGAGACAACGTTATATACGCATATATTTTTGTATGACCGCATTGTGCATGACACTTAGACATATTATGGCCCTCGGAGGCATTCACTACTGGTTGGCTGTTTCTTATCTCAGTTTACTTATGTCTTTGTTATGCTATTTTCATGCCTGAGATACTCGATACATCAGTCGTACTGACGTCCCTTTTGTCGGGGGACGTTGCGTTTCATGCCCGCAGGTTCACGTAGGCAAGGTGATGATCCGCATCAGTAGGTTGCTGACTCAGCGGATATTGGAGCACTCCCCTTATTTCGGAGTGTCGGTCTAATCTCAGTACGGTATTTTTGCATGTACATATGGGTATGGCGAGGCCCTGTCCCGACCTTATAATGTCATGTACTCTTTTAGAGGCTTGTAGACAGTGTCTTGTGTATAACAGTCAGGTATGGCCTTGTCGGCCTTGGTATGTATATATGCATGGGTTGAGTCCTTCTATTGGTAATAATTTATATAACTTCTTTCCAGTTTATCATTCCTATATGTCAACAGGATACTTTATGACGGCCCTTGGGGCCATGATTAATTATGGATAGATGTTAACTGTATGACTAGTGGTACTCGACAAGTATGGTCTGGGTGCCCGTCATGACCCTGCGGTTTGGGTCATGACAATTTTGTGTATGGTCTGAATCCCCAGTTATTCGATGCTGATAATATTTCTGATAAAGAAATGACTATTACCAAGATGAATGCTTTTGTACAAGGTAATGAAAGCAAAATAAATAAAGAAGAAGCGTTACATAAAGAGAAAGACATGGAGTTCAATAAAAAAGTAAATCTTTAGATCACTTCAGTCATTGGGGAGGTGCAGGCAGACATTTTTTCAAAAATAGGTCATCAGGACCTGCTCCATCTTTAGCTAGCGCCCCAGCCTCAAATTTCATGAAGGATTAGAAGAGACAGAACTTCAGAGCATCAGGCTCCCAGTCACAGGCCAGTGTGAGTCAAAGTACCTTCAGCAATCCAATTTATGGTAAGTGTGGTAAGTGGCACTAGAGGGATTGTCGCTTGTGTATGGATGTCTGTTACGCGTGTGGTCAGCGAGGCCACTTTCAGAGAGACTGCCCATCAGCGAGGTATGATACATGAGGTAATGTGGCTTAGTCCATAAATTCAGCAGTTTCCCGGAATTCTCAGGCCTAATCAGAGCGTGGTCCAACTAAATCTAGTAATGCAGGCGAAAGTCCAAATCGCTTGTATGCACTATCAGGTAGTTAGGATACAAAGGATCGTGCAGATGTGGTCACATGTATATTAACTATTTTCACTTTTGACATTTCTGCCCTTATAGATTTCAGATCCACTCTATCTTATGTAACCCCCATTTATTGCTAAGAAGTTTTGGATAGAACCAGAAAAGTTGCATGAACCCTTTGAAGTATCCACTTCAGTTGGTGAGTCAGTTATAACTAGATGAAATTATAGGGGTTATCTAGTTAAAGTCTATCACCGCATTACAGTAGCCGATTTGATAGAGTTAGAGATAGTAGACTTCGATGTAATCATGAATATTGATTGATTGTCTTCATGTTATGCCATTGTAGGCTGTAGAACTAAAATTATCAGTTTTGAATTTTCCGGTGAACCAGTCATATAATAGAATGGTGATGTAGTAGCACCATATGTAGGTTTATTTCCTATCTTAAAGCTAGAAAGATGATATCCAAGGGGTACATTTACCATCTAGTTCGGGTTAGGGATGCAGATCTCCAGACCCCAACTCTTCAGTACGTACCAGTTGTCAAGGAGTTTCCAGAAGTCTTTCCCGAAGATCTTCTCGGAGTCCCTCCTAATAGGGAGATTGACTTTGGAATTGATTTACTTTCTGGTACTAAGCCGATATTTATTACGCCATACATAATGGCTCCAGAAGAGTGAAGAATTAAAAACCTAGTTGAAAGATTTCATTGATAAGGGATTTATTAGGATAAGTGTCTTGCCTTAGGGTACACCAGTCTTGTTTATTCGAAAGAAGGATGGATCTTTGTGTATGTGCATTAACTATCGACAGTTGAACAAGGTCACCATTAAGAATAAATATCCTCTTCCCATAATTAATGACCTATTCGATCAACTTCAGTGTGCGCAGTGTTATTCCAAGATTCACCTTAGATCAGGGTACCATCAGCTTAAGGTTAAGAAAGTTGAGATTTTGAAAACTGCCTTCAGAACTCGCTATGGACATTTTGAATTTTGTATCATGTCATTCGGATTGACGAATGCACCAGCTGCTTTTATGGATCTTATGAACAGGGTCTTCAAGCCTTATCTTGACCTTTTCGTTATTGTCTTCATCAATGATATTCTAGTCTATTCCCGTAGTGAGGCTGATCATGCAGAATATCTCAGAATAGTGTTGCAGAGACTCCAAGATCGCGAGCTTTACGCAAAATTTTCCAAGTGTGAATTTTGGCTAAAGTCAGTAGCATTCTTAGGCCATGTAATTTCAAGAGAAGACTTCCGAGTTGATTTTTAGAAAATAGACGCTATAAAGAATTGGCCCATACCCATCGTATCTGAGATAAGAAGCTTCTTGGGTGTGGCAGGCTATTACAGACACTTCATAAAGGGTTTTTCCTCTATCGCAGATCTATTGACTAGATTAACTCATAAGAAAATCAAATTTCAGTGGTCAGATGCTTGTAACGGTAGTTTCAAAGAAATAAAAAAGAGACTGACTTCTACTCCGGTGTTAGCATTGCCAGAGGGAACTGAGGGGTTCATAGTATATTGTGATGCATCAGGCGTTGGTCTCGAATGTGTTTTAATGCAGCATGGTAAGGTTATAGCTTATGCATCCAGACAACTTAAACCTTATGAAAATAATTATCCTACTCGTGATTTAGAATTGGCAGCCGTGATTTTCACACTCAATATATGGCGCCACTATTTGTATGGATTTCACGTTTACATTTACACAGATCACAAAAGCCTTTAATATATTTTCAAGTAGCGGGAGTTGAATCTTAGACATAGGAGATGGCTAGAATTGATAAAGGATTATGATGTAGATGTTCTCTACTATCCAGGGAAAGCGAATGTGGTAGCCGATATTCTTAGTCGGCGATCCATGAGAAGTTTAGCTCATGTTGAATAATAAAAGAGGACCATGGCGAAGGAAATTCACCGACTAGCCAGTCTAGGAGTTCGACGCATGGACTCCGAAGATGGTGTTGTTGTTGTCCAGAACAAGTCTGAATCCTCCTTAGTAGCCGAGGTGAAGGAGAAATAGTTTACTGATCCCTATTTGTTGTAGAGGAAAGAGGATATCCACAAGAACAAGATGACGACTTTTGAACAAAGGGGAGATGGCGGTACTTTGAGGTATCGAGGCAGGTTATGTGTTCCAGATGTAGACGGACTTAGAGAGTGAATTATGACGGGAGCACATAATTCCTGGTATTCTATCCGTCCAGGTTCTACAAAGATGTATCATGATCTTACAGAGATTTATTGGTGGAACGATATGAAGAGGAATGTGGCAGATTTTGTAGCCAAGTGTCTGAATTGTCAACAGGTGAAAACCAAGCACCAGATGCCTGGTGGATTGGCTCAGAATATCGATATTCTTGTTTGGAAATGGGAGATGATAATATGGAATTCATAACAAGTTTACCTCGCTCATCCCAAAGGCATGATTCAATTTGGGTGATTGTGGATCGGCTTACTAAATCAACCCACATCTTGCCAGTCAAGACCATAGACTCAGCAGAGGATTATGCTAAGTTGTCTATTCGAGAAATTATCAGGCTTCATGGGACCCCAATGTCTATTATTTCAGATTGTGGTGCTCAATTCACATCACACTTTTGGAAGTCTTTCTAGAAAGGATTGGGTACCAAGGTAAATCTCAGCACAACTTTTCATCCTCAGATAGTTGGCTAGGCAGAGCGTATTATTCAGACCCTTGAGGACATGTTGAGAGCATGTGTTATTGATTTCGAAGGTAATTGGGATGCTCATTTGCCTCTCATTGAATTTTCTTCTAATAACAGTTATCATGATAGTATTCAGATGGCATCATTCGAAGCTCTGTATGGGCGAAGATATACAGTGCTAATTGGTTGGTTCAAAGTTGGTGATGCAGAATTGTTAGGACTAGACTTGGTCCATCAGGCTATGGAGAAATTCAAGTTGATTCAGGAGCGTTTGAACACAACTCAGAGTCGCCAGAAGTCCTATTCGGATGTGATGCATAAAGACTTGGAGTTTTAAGTTGACGATTGGGTATTTCTTAAAGTTTCACATATGAAAGGTGTCACGAGGTTTGGAAGGACAGGGAAGCTCAGTCCCAGATATATCGGACGCTACAAGATTTTGAAAGGAATTGGCCAAGTGACTTATGAGCTTGAATTGCCATAAGACTTAGTTGTTGTTCACCCACTGTTTCATGTATCCATGTTGATGAAATGTGTGGGAGACCCGTCGTTGGTTGTCCCTACTGAATCCATCACAATTAAGGATGACCTAACCTATAAGGAGATACTTGTGGCTATTCTAGATCGTCAAATTCAGAAGTTGAGAACTAAAGAAGTTGCCTCAGTAAAAGTGTTGTGGAGAAGTCAGAAAGTTGAGGAGGCTACATGGGAAGATGAAAAGGACATGAAGTTTAGACATCCGCACTTATTTGAGGAGAAAACAAAAAGCGTGCAAGGTAAACACCTTCAGTATTCATGTCATGTCCCTTGCGTATTCATGTATCATGTTTCACGTTCATGTATTCAATACTCTTGTTCCATGTTCCCATGTTCTTGTTTTTATGTAATCATGTCATTCAGTCCCCATATCACATGTCATGTTTCTTCACGTTCATGTACTCATGTCATGTCCAGCTTAATTCCTAACCATGACCCATCATTCAAGGACGAATGATCTCAAGGGGGAGATGTTGTAACGCCTCGTACTTTCAAACTAAGTCATGATCATGATTCATGAGTTTAGGAAACCAAAACGGGGAGTTAAAATTGAAAAATCAGTTTCAGTTCTGCAGACCCAGTTTTACGCTCAAGATTGACGGACTGTAAAAGTTTTACGAACCGTCAAATGGAATCGTACAATTTGTTTTTAAAATTGATGGAACACAATAATTTTTACGGACCGTATAAGATTATACGACCCATCCCTTTTGACCGTAACCTTCCCTCCAGCTTTTAGAGATCACTGTAAATTGATATTTGGGTGACAGTCTGATTATATGGACCGTACAAAATTATATGGTCCATGCTCAAAACATAGAAAATTCGATGGAGCGTCGAATACGGCCTAAAAGTCCCCGATGACTGAACAGTATAAACACACAACTTAGTCTTGAAAAATCAGTTTTCATAATCCCCAATCCCTAGAACGAAGTTTATCTCTTCTCAACTTTCTCCTACATCAAAATAAGCCTTTATCACGTGATTCTAACATCATCCTCATCAATTCTAAGTAAAACTCCATTGTTCATAACCTAGGATTTTTAAGATAAACCCATTCCAAGGCTCAAAGTTCAATCTTTGGATTTCTTCTTCCAAGTTCAGATTTTTAATACAAGTATTGGAGCGAATAAGGTATGTAGAACTTCTATCTACGTGTGCAAATATTATTGTTCTTCCCTATGCCATGAATATCCATGGAACCATGAATTTTCATAACCTAGGATTTTACTCAAGTTCATGATGACCCTATATACATGTACTGTTATATTTCATGTTATATCTTGTCTTCGTTAATTGTATTCTTGATATGACATTATGACTGTCATGAACCTGTCCGTAATCCATGAATACATGCTTTAAATTTCACGGGTTCTTAAATATCCGGTCATGAATTATTGTCACTCAATCTATGAACTTATACATGTTTTTCATGATTTATACAAGTTATATTATGTATTTCTTCACATGCTAAATTATGAATTTCAAACTATGTTTTACAAAGTTGTTTTCATGAAATTCATGGGCTTACAATCCAACTATAATCATGTTTCATATTTTGGGAGTTGTATAGATTACCGAGAAGGCTCAAACAACCTGAAATTACGTTTGCTAGCATAAGATAAGGATCACTCCGCCCAGAGGACGATACCTTTATGTTACCCCTTGTGGGATTATTGGATACATCATGTCATGTTTATGTCTCGTACCCCGGCAATATACGAGATGACTTAGCTGATCGGGCAGAGATCAGACGCCACGTTCACGCGTGGTGGTTACATGCCGGTTATATTAATGCTCTCCTCACATATATACAGATATGCAATTATACATATTTTATAGTTGTTATTATATTCATGTCAGATCATGTTCATGTACATTGTTCAGTTTCAGTTTTATGTTCCTATTATTTCATGTGCATGCTTATTCTTCCCATTGCTTTACATACGGTACAATTCAAATGTACTAACGTCCCTTTGCCCACGACCTACACTTCACGGTGCAGGTGCTGAGTTTCAGGACAACAGATCTACACGCTAGGACTTCACTCGTATAAGCTATTGGTGAGCCTCATTTTATTCGGGGTGTCAGTTGATTATTTTTCATGATTATATTTTACAGTAGAGGTATGCCAGGGCCTTGTCTTGGCAGAACATTTTTTCAGTCAGACTCATATTTAAAGGTTTCATAGATTAGCTTAGCATGTTATGTTAGTCACTCAGATTCATCATGTTTTACTCAGAAATTTCCGCTATATATTATATTTCAGACTATAATTTTAGAATTATGTTTTTACATGTTTTATTTATCATTATTCTTCCATGCTTCGTTGCCTATGATTATTCAGTATCCCATGTGGTTTGCTCGATCACATGCAGTTAGACACCGGGTGTCGTGTTTTTCCTAGGCCATGGTTTGGGGTGTTACAGAAACAGTCTCTTAAGTGTCACTTGAATACTTTGGGCCTTTTAAATTTGTCAAAAGTGAGCGGGCAATTCACACGATTGCCCCTATTTTAGGGTGGTCTATAATTTTTGTCCCTCAAATTGATGGTCTTTAATTTTTGCCTTTCGTCTTAAAAAATAACCGAAAATATCTCTGAGGTTGTGGGTTCGAATCCAGCCGAGTCAAAAGAAAAAAGTTCGCAAGGCAAGATTTTATTAGAAATTATGCCTATTCGGCCAAAGTTGTATAGTAACTATGCCTTGAGAGACAAATTTTCTATGTAACTATGTTTGAACGCAAAAAAAAAATTTCGCAAGGCAAGATTTCATTAGAAATTATACTTATTCAGCCAAAGTTGTATAGAAACTATGCTTTAAGGCAAATTTTTTATGTAATCATGTCTGAAAGCAAAGTTTCGTTGAAAATTAAGATTATGCCTTGTCCGGCTAGTTACATATAAACTATTCCCCTTAAAGCATAATCTTTATGAAACTTTGACCGAATAGGCATAAATTATATGAAAATCTTGCCTTGCTATTTTTTTTTCTTTTTTTGACTCTACTGAGTTTGAACCCATAATCTCTAATTTCATAGACCAGTGAATAAATGATATTTTGACCTAAAAATTTCATTAAATTCAAATTAGGGGCAAAAATTAAAGACCAATGATTTGAGGGGCAAAAATTAGAGACCAACTCAAAGGAAGGAAATTCGCACAAAAAAAAAAGTGAGCACTTTTGGTGTTAGTAAGATATTTACCAAATCCTTATTTTTAATTTTAATCAGAACTACGAAAATATAAAATATTTAATGAGAACTCACATTTGAAAGTAGAAATTCTGTAATTTATGTTATTTTGGTTTATTTCAAGAGCGTGGTTCAATTTTTTGAAGTGTAATTTTTATTATCTTTGTCTATTTTTTTGTGTATGTTGTAGTTTTATGGAATTTTAACGAAATTTTTTGGTGTTTCTGGTTAATTTTAACAATCATAAAGAACAGTCCGGTGTATTAAGCTTTTGTTATGTGCGAGGTCTAAGTAAGAGTCTATTGTACGCAATTTTATTCCGCATTTCTGCAAGATACTATTTTCACAGATTGAACGCGGTTACTTCCACATTATGAAGATAACTTTAACAGTTATGCCAAGCTCCTTTAGACTTTAATAATCGTGGTTAGGGATGACAACAGATCGGATTTGGACCGGATCCTAGTAGATTCAGATCCAGATCTGTTTTTCATACCTGAATCCAGATCCATCGGGTCCATAAAAATTAGATCCAAATCCGGATCCATCGGATCCACGGATCGGATCTGGATCCACATTCTTGAGTGCATTTTTGACGCAATAATTTGCATGCTGCACATAGAGAATTGGACGATGACATCTTTGGCCTCCCTATATTGCTGTAGACAAATGAATGTGTCCTTAATTCTATAACAAAAAAAAAATCAGAAAGCCTCATAAAATGGTAAATGCCTAATTAAATCTGAGAAACATGTACATATACATGTAACAAAATGCATTTTTCAGTATGATAGATAGAAAATTAAATAAGCAAACAAGAGATAATTTGAGTATGTTAAAGAATGCATGATATTTAAAGAAGCTATTTCATTTAACCATTTTGGAGTAGAAAGACATTAAAGTCATATTGAAACAAACATGAAAAGTAAATATATTACATCACTAATTTATATCTATAGAATAAATTAAGAGGTATGTTAATTTATTTATTCAAGAAACTAAGAGGTGTGAGAATGGAAACTAAGGGTGATTAGTGGAGTAATAAAATTGATGTTCCAGCCAGTTCTTCCTAAAATTTTCAATATCCATTACTCCAAACCTGAATGTAAAATACATAAATTATGATTTTTTTAAAGAAAATACTTATAAAATTACATTCTAGGTTATGCATATATTTAATAAAGAACGGATTCACGGGTCGGATCTGGACCGGATACGGATCTCAAACACAAGATCCAGATTTGGGTCCGATCCGGATCCGTCAGGTCCAAATTTTAAAAATATATATCCTATAAAACAAATCTGAATTCACCAAATTCGGACCGGATCCAGAATTCACTACCATCTCTAATATGGTTTGATAAATATTCGATAGAGATCCAAGTACCCATTCTAACAAATTTGACGGACCAAAACTACTCAGTTAATACGGACTATTTTGAACCGACTATGAAAGATAAAAACCATTTTTGTCATCATATTCCATGGGATCAAGTAGTATAAAAGGGGACAAAGTAAATGTTATTGAGAAGAAGATAGATCTGTCGGAAGGATGAACGTAGAAGAAGAGGTTGAACGACTGAAAGAAGAGATCAAGCGACTCGGCATACCCCAACATGATGGTTCTTACAAGGTAACCTACCTTCCTTCTTGCATTAATTACATAAATGGCCAAATGGGTCTTGATTAACTTTGCAAATTCTGGACTGGAATAGCCATTACTCGCGATTGCGCTTCTGGTACTGAAGTTCTTGTCCGCTACTGCGCGATCCTTGGTTATGTGGCGCCGATGCATAGTCATGTTTTAAGACTGGACTTTTGTGTTTATTTGTAACACTTGGGTAGCTGTAATTTAAAGATGAATTTCTTGTAGGGGTATGCACAAGTTGGGATGTGAATTGCTTTTAGACTTCAACTTGCTGAATTGTTTTCATTGGGTTAGTGGAAGAATCTTACATCTTAAACACAGTGTGGCAGAAAATCATTTTCTGTTGTGTATTACTCTCTCTGTATTGAGCTGAGGGTCTTTCAAAAACATTCTCTCTAACTCCCAAGGTAGAGAGAAGGTCTACGTACACTCTACCCCAATGTGTGAGATTACACTGAGTTTGTTGTTGTTATTACCCTCTCCGTTCCAATTTATGTGAAGGTGTTTGACCCTCGTCGAGTTTAAGAAATAAATAAATGACTTTTGAAACATGTGGTCTAAAATAAGCTATAGATATTTGTGGGACTATAAATCACCTCATTGAGGGTAAAATGGGTGTTCTAAAGTTGAATTGTTAATTAAATATAGAAATATATCATTCTTTCTGGGACTGACTATAAAGGAAAGAGTATCACATAAATTGAGACATATGGAGTATCAATCTCGCATGTTAGTTAAAAATTTGTTGGTGACACTATTGAGATCTGATGGCACAATCTGGTAACGCTAAACTTTATTGCAATAGTTGAAAGTAAGTTGTTTGAGTGGAGAAAGTGGAACTCTTCCGTTACTGTTAGTATGCTGCACCTCAATGTGCTCTTTTAGACTAGGTCTCTCACTAGTGGAAGCTGAATTTCATTTATTAGTTAATTATTCCATAATGTTACTTTGAAGCAAGATTGCGATAGATGGCTGTTTTTAGTGTACTTGAACCACTGAGTGCCTCTTGTTTAGCAAAGTCTTAGAGTTACTTTATCGAAGAAAGAGAGGAAAACTTAAAAGCCTTAAACAGGATCTGTATTGCTTGCAACTTGCATTAGGATATACTGTCTACATCACTCCTTGGGGTGCGGCATTAGGATATGCTATCTACATTACAACACTTGGGGAAAGGGGTGCGGCCCTTCCCCGGACCCTGCTAAAGCGGGATGCTTTGTGCACCGGACTGCCCTTTTTATATTCCTTCTTGCTTCTACTAGTGAATGGATATATCATATAGAGATCCTTGAAATATATGTGATGCTTGTAAGTCCAATGAGAATAGAGATGAATCAGAAGGTTGGCACGACATCGTATTTTTTAAAAAATTCCTGGACATATTATGTTAATTTCTTGTACAGTATAGTAGCCTCTTTTCATTTCTCAGATAAAACTGATTTGAACTCCTAATTTTTTTTTATTAAAAGAGCAGGTGAAATCAGTACATTAGAGAAATTGCAACTTACTTCTTTCAGTATAGTCTCAAGAAACAAATGATGAGGATTAAGGTCATAATTGAAGCAGCCTAATGCTGGTTTTTGTATCTGAATATCTGATCGTTTGAAATCAGAAACATTTTGCAAGGCTTATTTCATGCCTTTTTAATCTACTGTTCTTGAAATCTAATAGCTTTGTTGTTCAGGAACTAAAAACCATTTTTTCTATCTGAATTTCCTTTTCTTGTTGGCTTAGCTTTGGATGGCATTCCCGGGTGTAGTTGTTTGTTGTTTCTAATTTCTACTATCATTAGTGAGTCAGTGATTTGAGAAACGGTAGCAGCACAGGACTGATATCAACTAAACAATAAGAGAGTGCAAGTAAAGTAAACAGATTTGCTTTATTGGAAGCTGGCTTTGTCTTTGTTTTAATGGTTAATGTTTGAATATTATTATTGTAAAAATTTGATTCAAAATGCATTTAACCTCCAGTCAAGATCCAAAACCCCCTACATTTTGATGCTCAACTTGTTTCTTCTACGTTAATCTTTTGATGGTATCGTTATTCTAGGGGCTGAGTTTACAGATATTAATAAAACTTGGTCACGATTTGTAAGAGTCTATTGTTTTATTTTAAGGTATGGTTTCAACTGGATTAACTTTTATGAATAAACGATATAGAGTTTGAAGAATAAAATTGAAAATGAATGAGAAATGGCATGCGATTGCTAATTTTTAGCTTCCGCAAAGCACCATTGACTTGGTGGGCTAACGGGTTTATTGTTGTTTGTGTTGTGAAGGTAACATTCGGAGTGCTGTTTAATGATGACAGATGTGCCAACATCTTTGAGGCGTTAGTTGGAACATTAAGGGCTGCAAAGAAAAGGAAATTGCTAACTTACGATGGTGAGCTCCTCCTGCAAGGAGTTCATGACAATGTCGAAATCATTCTCAAGCCACCACTTGTTACCACTTCATAAGCAATGCTCTCTACCTTGTTGAATTATTCTGCTTTTTCATTGGGAGTGTGTGTTATTGGACATGGCAAATATTTTCCCCGGAATGGGGCGTGTGTGTGTGTGTGAAACATGTACTTATATGGTATTCACATCTTGCCTAATCTTATTCACATCTCCAGCTTTAGAAAATAATTTATGTAGTTGGATGTTTTAATCAAATCCCATTTGTGCTGTGTAACAAGTATGGTTCAATCTACATCCAGGTAACTGTAGAAAGAGCATATCGATCTAGCAATATATGATAAGGAGAAAGGTGAGGCATGAAATAAGATAAGAAAAAGGTATTTATCGATTCTAGAGCTCAAACCATCCATTGAGAGAGTTTCAAACTCACATTCTCCCATGATATTTTGTACATTATTTTGTTTTGAAGCACATCTCTCATTACCTAATTTCTTCTGTCCTCTAACCCTACTCTCTTTTTAACATGATTTTGTTGAAAGCAAAACAACATTAGTTGTAATAATGACCCTAGTGACCCACATATTATGTAATAATACATTCTGTAGGTCCTAAAGAGAACTAAAAAAAAGGGTGTCGAAATTAATAATAATAAAAAGTTCTAATAAAACCTTCAAAATTTTGTCCTTTTCTCTTTGTTTTTGATTTTTGATTTCGTTTTTCTTTTCTCTCGTTTCCTGTTCATTCTTTCAATGTTTTTTGATGTAATGGTAGATGGATGACAGTTTTATAATATAAATTTGTATAGAAAGTGTATCCTCACGGTATAATAGTGTATAACAATATGTTACACACAGTTATACAACACAAATACATTATTTATACATGGTTATATAAAATATATACATTATTTATAGCATGTAAATAATGTATATGTAATGTAGAATAATGTATCAGAGTGCATATGTACTGTATAATGTGTAAAATGTATATACGTTGTTATACATCATGTTATATAAATTTGAAAAATGGAGAATGAAAAAGTGAAAAGAAATCTACGGAGGCTCAACGAAAAAGGTAAAAAAGAACATTGAAAAGTGTTTGGCTTCTTAAAATTTAATATAAACATGTGTTAGCTATTTCAAATAAAATAATTATAGGGCTATGCAGGTTGTAAATTATTTGTTTGGGTAGTACATATGTGTAAGTATCGTATCCCAAATATCTGTTTGTTTCAAATTGAATGCCTGTCCTAATTTAACTTTGTGCTGTTATTAAAAAAATCCAAAGTTAATTAAATTTTTAGGACATAATACTCATCAAGATAAAATGTCTGATCATATATTGACTTCTAATGAATCTCGTTGGAACAACTAGAACTGTCAATAATGGAGGGAAAAAATATAATTTTGTCAATATTGATTATTACTCAAGATTCACTCAGGGTATCGTTTTGGGTCACAATGATAAAGCTCAACCATAGTTTCAACCAACTCATATTTTACTTGTGATTACCCGTTTTTTCAGCAGATTTAATATGGGTTGAGCCCATATTTGGCTCGTGGTTAAATATCATTCAACCTACATAAATTGTGTTCCTAACCGCTTTTTGGACCAATATTGTCACGACCCAAACCGGAGGGTCGCGACGGGCACCCGGACGTCACCACCGAGTACTCCTAATCACACAGTCAACACCTAATCACCCATTTAACATATATCTCAATCAGAAAGCTCAACTTATATATATATATATATATATATATATATATATATATATATATACACCAATATAGTATGGGGGGTTGTGTTTCAATGAGTCTTTCAATAAAGGGGTGTGTGAGTATGGTTGTGTAGGTTGTGTTTCAATGAGTCTTTCAATAAAGGGGTGTGTGAGTATGGTTGTGTAGTCCTACTCGGTACTCCCTTCCCGTTGTAAATCTCCTTATGTTAGTCTTTTTTAATCAAATAGCTATTCCCGGTAATTAAAATATAATAATTTTTTTTATCTTGGACTCTGTCCACTCACTAGTCCTTATTTACTATTCATCATCTCTATCATTCGTCCTTGGTTACTGTTATGTTCCTGACTACTCTATGCTTTTTTTTACTTCTCCTTCTGAACAGTTCATCTCTTCTTTTAGACTTTACCCCTATCATGACAGTCGTCTTTAGCTACACCCAATTTTCAGGCCACAACAGTCCTTCAGCGGACATCAACAGGCCAATAATCAACCACCGTTGACATAGGAATTTACAAGCTAATCCATTGAGGTCACGACGGAGGCCAAAGATAACCATATACTAAGTTCAGAAGATAACCATATCCAAGCATATTGCAGTTAAGATTACAACAGTAATTTCTAGATTCATGACATGATTTAAAACAGTAAATAAAGATTCATGATGAAAATAACTTCATATTAACATACTGGTTCTTGCATTTCTGCAAGATTTCATAAAAAACATAATATACATGGTGGAGATAACTACTGAAATTAAAAACTTACATAATTTGAAGTACGGGGAGGTTTCCCTTTCGGGAGTCCCGGAAACTACTGCACACTAGTAAAGCTTGCTCCGAAATAAACTATCTTACATAAGGGAAAATTTATACAATGAGGGGGAGTGAGAAGGTTTCTTTCATTTGGGAGTGGAGTTTGATCTTGCTTGTGTTCTCTCTCTATCTGTGTGTGTCTATGTGTGTGTTCTGTCTTGATATTTATAGAGTCTTCCGGACTTCAATTTCGGACTTCAAAATGTAAAGGAATCTTTCAAAGCTTTGGCCGGGTGCGCTGTGGGCCCCATCGTCGCTTTAACTTTTGAAAAAATCTTTCTTTTCATTTGTCGTCTTCTGTTGCTGGCATCTTTAAGTCTTTGTTTCTTTTTAAGATGCTGTCCTTGCTCTTTTATCTTGTCTGCTACTTTCGGCTGCTTTTGGCCAGTCGTTGTCTTCTTTTTATCTAGCCTTGTGCACCGTTCTTTATTCTATCTTGTCTTTATCTGGATTGATTCATGTATCTAAATTATGTAGAGCCACCGAATCAAAATTCATGCCTGAATCGTCATTTTCATTTGGATCCTGAGCATAATTGGATTCTAAGAACTCATTGTCTGAAACCGTATCTGATACATGATCTATACTATCTCCGTCTGAATTATGTTCTGGGTCTTGTTCTTGAGTCTGGATGTCTCCGGATTTATATGTTTATCCTTGCTCAAGGTGTCTGTTTTTTCTCTAAATATTTTTTCTAGAGTTTCTTTTATTACTTGCTCTATTTTTTTATTCTGTCTATGTACTGGTCTGCTCCTTGTTTGGGATGTAGATCCTGTCAAAGTTCTAGGGAGCCTGCACCTGTTCTTTGAGGATTTTTCTTCCTCGTTTTCACTTTTTGGCAAAGTGACAGCCATTAACGGATTTGATGAGTCTTTACCGGCAACCGTTTGCACCGGACTAGTTGTACCTATACCTGGTACAATAGGTTTCTTAGCATTCATTAGGGAATGCTCACCTGTCTTATCCATTTTTGAAAGAGATGGAGAACTCTGATTTTGTCTGAGTTGGAGTTCTAATTTAGAGACTTGTTCTAAGAGGTGTATGTTTTGTATTTGGAGTTCTTCTTTTGTCTGGTTAAGTCTTTTGAAAGCTTCGGTCATTGTACTACAATGATCGCAAAAAATTACTTTGTCTGTGTCTTTTTGTATCTTGTATTGATGAGTCTGGGTTTGGTTATATCTCAGTGCTGGTGATAAGTAGTAGTTGGGCCCAAGGGTTCCTCGAGCGTAGTCTAGAGCTTCGGTAAAAACATTGAAGCCCTTGAATAAAGGAGTCTTAAAATCTTTTATAGAATCTACTACTTCAAGCCAAGTCTGAAAAATACCATTTGTTTTTCCATGGACAACAACGTAAAATTTGAATTTTTTGTCCAGGTTCTTTTCATTGAAGTAAAAACAAGTACTATTTAGTGTAGCCACAAAGTGACTAGCGTCTTTACGGTTGTGGGCTATCCACAAGTTGTCTATCAGACATCTCTGCTGTCTGTCTAGAACATAATCTGGCAAAACTTTAAACGTTAGGTTAGACTGTGGAAAAGATACTAAATTATTCTTACCAAAATAAAGTCTCTCTAATGTTGGAGTCTCTAAAGCAGTCATGGGCCTGAAATTCAGGTTACCCAATACTTTTGTCTATAGTCATCTTGGGGTTTGGCTGGGCCTTTCCCCTTGTCTTTTTGAGTCTGCTTTGAAGAGCTCATACTGTGATTTCACCAAAACAAACTTCGTTAGTTAGAAGTTATTTTTAATCTACTCAGCTGGTCTGCTATATTGTTATCCTTTCCTTTAATATGCTCAAATACTAAGTTGTAGATGGATATTGTATCTAAAAAATTTAACCATCTACGCCTACTGCTACTCTTATCGTTAATCTTTTGATTAAATTTAACTATTGCCTCGCAGTCTGTCCTGATTAATGTTTTAGGCTTATTTAAAATATATAGTCTAAATGCGTTTAGGCCGTAGATTACTGCTAAAATTTCTACGTCTATACTACTCATATTACCCTTTTCTTTATATTTTCCGCTCTGGTAAGCGCAAATTCTTTCTGAGGTTTTGCTACAATATTTATTTGTCTTAGCTTTTAATACTGCACCCCAGCCTTCAAAACTACCATCTGTCTCAATAATCAAGTAGTCTGTTTCTAAAGGCATACTTAAATCTGGGATGTTCTGGATCTGTTGCTTTAGTAATTTTACTATCTTAATGTCCTCTGTATTAAAATGCTTTTGTCCTGTGGAACCTGTCTTGGAATATAATGGTCCCGCTATCTTTCCTAGGTCTTTAATGAATGTTCTAGCGTAGTTTAGAATTCCTAAAAAAATTTGCAAATCTTTAGTGTTGTCTAATTTGTCTGGCATCTCTAATGCTTTCTTAGCTATATGAGGTTGTAATTTAATTTTACCTTCTCCTATAGTTACTCCTAAGAAGTTTATGTATTTTTTATACAACTCCATTTTCTTTTTACTAATTATTATCCCATTGCTTACAAAGAGTCTGAACACTGTTTGTAGATGTCCTAAGTGTTCTGCCATGCTACTGCTAAATACTAGGATGTCGTCTACATATACTATTACGAATCTTTTGTAATCTCCAAAAATTTCATCCATTTTCTTCTGGAAAATAGGTGGAGCAGTCTTCAGGACAAATGGCATAACTAACCATTCAAAATGTCCTTCTGGACAAGTGAATGCAGTCCATTCGATACTGGCGGAATGCATCTTTACCTGCCAATAACCTGATTTACAATCGAACTTACTAAAAATAGTCTTTCCCTGTATTCTATTAATTAATTCTGATTTGTCTGGCAACTTATAACCATTACTTCTGGTGTTGTCGTTTAGTCTCTTATAATTTATTACCATTCGGGCTTTTCCTCTAACTATCTCCGAATGATTTCTAACTATGAAAGCTGCTGACCTGTGTTTTGACGTTGATCGTCTTATGATTTCTAAGCTCATTAATTCTTTAATCTGTAGCTTGAAATCTTCTATGTCTTTGTTCGTTGCTTCTATTGAAGCTGTTCTTATAATATACTCAAGATTCATAATTTCTAACTCACATAGTATTTTATTATTATTCCAGTGTTTAAGAGGTTTTTCTCCTATGATTTCTAACTCATCTAGAATTTTTACTATGTTGTCTAGATCGGTCTTGTCTTTTATTATCCCTATCTTTCCTATCCCATTTTTAAAATTATAGAATTTTATTTCTAAATCTATTAACGTGTAATTTTTGTCTAATATCTCATCTTCTTCTTCTAAAATTTCTTCCAATACTAAGTTTTTATTGTTAGTCTGCCAACAATATTTATCTCCATTACTATAATCTTTACAACAACTATCTTTTTTATTTTTTAAATTTATAGGGGAAATTTGTATTATTTTTGTCTCAGTCTTTTGGGTTTGAACTGGAGTATAAGTGCTGTTTTTCTGGAATATTATCCCATCTCTAGTAATGGTACAACTTCCATTATTATCTAACAAGAAATCTAGACCTATTATAAAATCTGTATTTATATTTAGTTCTCTTACTAATATCTTATTCATGCGGTTATTTAAATCTTCATTTATATCTAATTGTTCTATTCCTATTTCATTAATAAATTCATCTGCTTCAGAATCTGAAGAGTCTAATTTATTATTATCTCCTGTGTCTATACTTACTATGGAGTATATACTTTCTGTATCTGACATGTACTCATCTACATTTATTAAAGTCTCCTGAAAATCTTCTATTAATTGAGAATTTCTAGTATTATTATTTATTCTCTTCGGACATGTATTAGCTAGATGTTCTATGCTACCGCAAGTAAAACATTCTAATATGTTTTTATATGTTCTATCATTTCTATATTTTCTTATATGTTTGTTTTTATCTAAATATGGTTTTCTGGCTGATGATTTTCTAAGGTAGTATTTTTTCTTCTTATACTTATCGTAGTTCTGATAACCATATTTCTTATTTTTTCTTTTATAGCTTCTTCTTTTCGGGGGGTCTTTATCATAACTCTGTGTGGTATATATTACACTTTTACAGAAGTTCAACTCGTTTTGTTTTAGTTGTTTCTGTATCTGCAAATGCGTACATTTTTCTTGTAATATTTCCATCACATGCTGTATTCTATGTCCTATGGACCATCTAGCGTTTGGGTTTTGTAATATCCCATCACGCTTGTTCCAGCGTTCTTCAATTTCTCTACCTAAAGCTCCTGGTAATTTGTTGAAGAGCTTTTTCCCTAAGTCTTGATCAAACGAATTACCGTTGATCGTACAATAATAAAAGAAGTCATTTAAAAATTTCTTTATATATACCCAATTTCCTATACTTAATTGTTCTAATTTTATCAGTGCATTTCTTTGTAATACTACTAGTCCACTATTTGGATCTTCACCTGTAATTAGTGTATGTATTTTATTGGTGAAGTTGTATGGGTTTGACCCAATAGATACCAATTGGTGGAATTCTTCTGGGAAATCTGTTTTATAGGCTTCCCATAAAGCTTTCGTAGATTCTCCTAAGAAAGTTTCTAAGTACTTATACATTGTCTCAGGGTCTGTTTCTACGTAGTTTTGTATATAGTCTGCTACCACTATTTCCTTCCATAAATCTATTACGGAATTCCATCTTTGTGGATCGTGGGCAGCTATATTTAAAATCTTTCCTCTATTCCCTCCTTCTTGGAGAGTTATAGGTTCTTCCAACGGCATTCTTCTTCCCGATGGTTTAACATTTTCTATAGGTTCTCCTGCAGTTCTAAAAACTCTTCTTCTAGGTATATTTCCTGTACTAGTGTCTACTGTAATACGTTCTTCTGTAGTTCTCTGAAAAGGACTGGAGCTAGATGTGCTAGCTTCCATTAGTTCTTTCTGACTAATTTCGGAGTTCGTCTCAAATTCTTCTTCATTATTTAATGCGAAATATTTCCAAATTTCTTCAAACATTGCTGTTTTTTCTTTGGAGAGTTTTTCTTCTTTATATCCCGCATTATCTGTTCTAATCTCACATGTTTTAAAATGTTCTATTGTTTCTTCTAATTCCATATTGTCTTTTTTACACCCCTTGCATCTGAATAACATCCAGGGGTTTTTCTTTTTTCAGGTCTCTGGCCTTTTCTATGGCGATGTCTACTTCATACCCTTCTTGGATTATTTCTATGTTCATAAATTCTGTTTCTTCTATTGTACTTTCTTCTTCACAAGTCTTTTGTGGAGTGTAATTATAGTCTGTAAATCTTATAGAAGTTTGTCCTTTGGGATTTGTATATTCTAAATGCGAAGTAGGCTGTAATACTTTATTCTTTTTATCAAAGTTGTCTAATTTCCATTCTAATCCGGCATATTCTTCCGGTTGGATTTTAGTAGGTTTTATTAAGTTTATTCTCTTATTATTCATTAATTCTACTACATCATTTATTCTTATTTTAAACTTGGTATTACTATCATTAGTCATTTTTCCTAGGAATCCTAAACATAGTAATAAATTATTACCGCTACTCATTTCTTCATAGCCTTTAGTTTGTATTCCTATTTTAATATGTCTGCCGAATTCTGATAAGTTCATTAAAAAGTCTGGACTTAGATAAAAGATTCCTCCATTATCGGTCATATCTATTTCTGTCATGACTATAATGGCTTTCTTTATGTCTGTCCATCTATCATCGTATATCATTAGTAAAACTTTGCATCCTAAGTTTTTTCTAGTTAAACCTTTAATTCCTATAACTATTAATCCCTTGTGCATGAGAGTTCTAGTTGTCTTTTTCATATGCTTAAAAGATTCTTCATTTATTAAACTAATATTTCTTGATGTATCTCCTAATACTGATAGTTGTTCTTCTCTATAATGTCTGTATAGTTGAGCTGTAGACGAGAAACGTCCAGCATTGTATAGAGTCTTAGGGTTTAACAAATTTAATTGATTTTGTTGGAAAATACTTATGTATTTATCTACGTTTATAACTTCGCTAAGTTGTATGTTTTCTTCTTCAGGTGTCTTCCTGTTTAGAATTCTAGAAATAAAATTATTTCCTATTCTATTTTCTGAGTACCTTATTCTTTGCCCTTCGTCTTCTCTTCCATGTCTAATTGCAAAAAGGTCCATTTCTGGGGTTTTCTTATTATTTTAGCTTTTTCTTTTTGCGGAGTTAATTCTATTTTATTTAACTGATCTATTAAATTATCTATTTGTTGGTTTGCTTGTTTTTCTTTATCTTTTACTCGAGCTATATGATCTCTTTCTTGTGCTAATTGGAGAATATGTTCGCTTAATTTTTCTACTCTAGTTGCTATTGTATCTATTTTTCTATGTAGATCTAGTAATAACGTTGCTACCACTATATTTTGTTGTGTTATTACTTGGTCTGCTTTTTGACTAGGTATATATTCTTTGTAATCTACTTAGACTTAAGAATAATATCAGAAAAGAAATTTAGAATATTACCAGACCAAAGTATTATAAAGTGTAACTTTAGCACAGGAGAACATACGCTCCATAGTGAAGAAAAACAGTTAAATACTATAGTAGACATAATAATAAACTTAAGTGAAAAAGTAAAAGAAAGTAATAATAGTTATACAAGTAATCTGCAAAAATTAGAAGACATACTTAAGAAGCAAGAAAGAATTTTTAAAAGATCAGAACAAAATATAGAATATATAAATAATTTAGTAAATACGTGTGACTTAAAAAAGCTTTCTACAAAACAAGATTTAGAAAAAATCCTAAAAGACAATCTAATAGATATTGAGTTGAAGGTCAGCCAAGAATAGCTATCTCCGGTAATTAAAATATAATAATTTTTTTTTATCCTGGACTCTGTCCAATCACTAGTCATTATTTACTATTCATCATCTCTATCATTCGTCCTTGGTTACTGTTATGTTCCTGACTACTCTATGCTTTTTTTTACTTCTCCTTCTGAACAGTTCATCTCTTCTTTTAGACTTTACCCCTATCATGACAGTCGTCTTTAGCTACACCCAATTTTCAGGCCACAACAGTCCTTCAGCGGACATCAACAGGCCAATAATCAACCACCGTTGACATAGGAATTTACAAGCTAATCCATTGAGGTCACGACGGAGTCCAAAGATAACCATATACTAAGTTCAGAAGATAACCATATCCAAGTTGTCTGTTTTCTTCTTCAGATGTCTTCCTGTTTAGAATTCTAGAAATAAAATTATTTCCTATTCTATTTTCTGAGCAGCTTATTCATAGCTATTTGATTAAAAAAGACTAACATAAGGAGATTTACAACAGGAAGGGAGTACTGAGTAGGACTACACAACCATACTCACACACCCCTTTATTGAAAGACTCATTGAAACACAACCTACACAACCATACTCACACACCCCTTTATTGAAAGACTCATTGAAACACAACCCCCCTATACTATATTGGTATCAGAGCGTATAAAGATTTTTGGACAAAAAATTACTCTGAATTCAGAAGATAAAATACATTTTTAGACATTTTGAGAGACTTATATGACAGACTATAACTTAGAATCATACTTAGAAGTTAAGAAGAGTTTAAAAACCCTCTATCCAGAATATATACATCTAAGTAAGACAAAAGATAATCAGTCAAGACTTTCAGAACTTATAAATATAATATCCGCCTTAGAAAACTAGCACAAGACTCTAGACGTTTTAAGCCATATTAATGCAACATTTAGACTTCGTAGATAGACTTAAATTCTACACTTGGAATATTAAAAGAGAAGTAATAAGAAAAAATAAACACGTAGTAGCTAGAAGAGAATTAATAGGTGTATAAACAGAACTAAAGAATAAAACTCTAAGTCAAGAGGGATTGTTAGAATACTTTAGAACTAACGTAAAACCTCATTTAATAGAATTAGAATATAATCGCTTTTCCGCTAGTATAGAAGAAAGCATTTACTTTGCAGCTATAGATAAAAATGCTTTTTTAGATATACATTGGCATATACAAGGAATACAGAGCGACGTAAATTACGCAGAAGATTGGATTGAATATCAGTATAAACTAAAACACAAATTACTAGAATATTTTCCATTAGGATAAAATAGCTCATCTAAAGCACCTCGACTACTTAGACTTAAGAATAATACCAGAAAAGAAATTTAGAATATTACCAGACCAAAGTATTATAAAGTGTAACTTTAGCACAGGAGAACATACGCTCCATAGTGAAGAAAAATAGTTAAATACTATAGTAGACATAATAATAAACTTAAGTGAAAAAGTAAAAGAAAGTAATAATAGTTATACAAGTAACCTGCAAAAATTAGAAGACATACTTAAGAAGCAAGAAAGAATTTTTAAAAGATCAGAACAAAATATAGAATATATAAATAATTTAGTAAATACGTGTGACTTAAAAAAGCTTTCTACAAAACAAGATTTAGAAAAAATCCTAAAAGGCAATCTAATAGATATTGAGTTGAAGGTCAGCCAAGAAAATAGATAAATTAAAAAAGAGCTTATAGAAAGATTATTAAAACTAGAAGAATCAGTTAGAGAACTAAAAGTAGCAATTCTTTCATGTGCAGAATAGTAAGTGCTCAAGAACAAGTTGCCAAGTTAATAGAAAAATCTATTCCTTTACCAGCAGATTACAAAGAATATATACCTAGTCAAAAAGCAGACTAAGTAATGATACAACAAAATATAGTGGTAGCAACGTTATTACTAGATCTACATAGAAAAATAGATACAATAGCAACTAGAGTAGAAAGATTAAGCGAACATATTCTCCAATTAGCACAAGAAAGAGATCATATAGCTCGAGAAAAAGATAAAGAAAAACAAGCAAACCAACAAATAGATAATTTAATAGATCAGTTAAATAAAATAGAATTAACTCCGCAAAATGAAAAAGCTAAAATAATAAGAAAACCCCAGAAATGGACCTTTTGCAATTAGACAGGGAAGAGAAGACGAAGGGCAAAGAATAAGCTGCTCAGAAAATAGAATAGGAAATAATTTTATTTCTAGAATTCTAAACAGGAAGACACCTGAAGAAGAAAACATACAACTTAGCGAAGTTATAAACGTAGATAAAGACATAAGTATTTTCCAACAAAATCAATTAAATTTGTTAAACCCTAAGACTCTATACAATGCTGGACGTTTCTCGTCTACAGCTCAACTATACAGACATTATAGAGAAGAACAACTATCAGTATTAGGAGATACAACAAGAAATATTAGTTTAATAAATGAAGAATCTTTTAAGCATATAAAAAAGACAACTAGAACTCTCATGCACATGGGATTAATAGTTATAGGAATTAAAGGTTTAACTAGAAAAAACTTAGGATGCAAAGTTTTACTAATGATATACGATGATAGATGGACAGACATAAAGAAAGCCATTATAGGCATGACAAAAATAGATATGACCGATAATGGAGTAATCTTTTATCTAAGTCCAGACTTTTAATGAACTTATCAGAATTCGGCAGACATATTAAAATAGGAATACAAACTAAAGGCTATGAAGAAATGAGTAGCGGTAATAATTTATTACTATGTTTAGGATTCCTAGGAAAAATGACTAATGATAGTAATACCAAGTTTAAAATAAGAATAAATGATGTAGTAGAATTAATGAATAATAAGAGAATAAACTTAATAAAACCTACTAAAATCCAACCGGAAGAATATGCCGGATTAGAATGGAAATTAGACAACTTTGATAAAAAGAATAAAGTATTACAGCCTACTTCGCATTTAGAATATACAAATCCCAAAGGACAAACTTCTATAAGATTTACAGACTATAATTACACTCCACAAAAGACTTGTGAAGAAGAAAGTACAATAGAAGAAACAGAATTTATGAACATAGAAATAATCCAAGAAGGGTATGAAGTAGACATCGCCATAGAAAAGGCCAGAGACCTTAAAAAAGAAAAACCCCTGGATGTTATTCAGATGCAAGGGGTGTAAAAAAGACAATATGGAATTAGAAGAAACAATAGAACATTTTAAAACATGTGAGATTAGAACAGATAATGCGGGATATAAAGAAGAAAAACTCTCCAAAGAAAAAACACCAATGTTTGAAGAAATTTGGAAATATTTCGCATTAAATAATGAAGAAGAATTTGAGACGAACTCCGAAATTAGTCAGAAAGAACTAATGGAAGCTAGCACATCTAGCTCCAGTCCTTTTCAGAGAACTACAGGAGAACGTATTACAGTAGACACTAGTACAAGAAATATACCTAGAAGAAGAGTTTTTAGAACTGCAGGAGAACCTATAGAAAATGTTAAACCATCGGGAAGAAGAATGCCGTTGGAAGAACCTATAACTCTCCAAGAAGGAGGGAATAAAGGAAAGATTTTAAATATAGCTGCCCACGATCCACAAAGATGGAATTCCGTAATAGATTTATGGAAGGGAATAGTGGTAGCAGACTATATACAAAACTACGTAGAAACAGACCCTGAGACAATGTATAAGTACTTAGAAACTTTCTTAGGAGAATCTACGAAAGCTTTATGGGAAGCCTATAAAACAGATTTCCCAGAAGAATTCCACCAATTGGTATCTATGGGTTCAAATCCATACAACTTCACCAATAAAATACATACACTAATTACAGGTGAAGATCCAAATAGTGAACTAGTAGTATTACAAAGAAATGCACTGATAAAATTAGAACAATTAAGTATAGGAAATTAGGTATATATAAAGAAATTTTTAAATGACTTCTTTTATTATTGTACGATCAGCGGTAATTCGTTTGATCAAGACTTAGGGAAAAAGCTCTTCAACAAATTACCAGGAGCTTTAGGTAGAGAAATTGAAGAACGCTGGAACAAGCGTGATGGGATATTACAAAACCCAAACGCTAGATGGTCCATAGGACATAGAATACAGCATGTGATGGAAATATTACAAGAAAAATGTACGCATTTGCAGATACAGAAACAACTAAAACAAAACGAGTTGAACTTCTGTAAAAGTGTAATATATACCACACAGAGTTATGATAAAGACCCCCCGAAAAGAAGAAGCTATAAAAGAAAAAATACTACCTTAGAAAATCATCAGCCAGAAAACCATATTTAGATAAAAACAAACATATAAGAAAATATAGAAATGATAGAACATATAAAAACATATTAGAATGTTTTACTTGCGGTAGCATAGAACATCTAGCTAATACATGTCCGAAGAGAATAAATAATAATACTAGAAATTCTCAATTAATAGAAGATTTTCAGGAGACTTTAATAAATGTAGATGAGTACATGTCAGATACAGAAAGTATATACTCCATAGTAAGTATAGACACAGGAGATAATAATAAATTAGACTCTTCAGATTCTGAAGCAGATGAATTTATTAATGAAATAGGAATAGAACAATTAGATATAAATGAAGATTTAAATAACCTAGTGAACACAGTAATAGAATGCGACCACTTATTCGAAAGGAATAAAGGTCTAGATAGCACTGCATGCTGCATTTGCAAATAGTTCCCTAGCAGGAATAAAAGAGCCAAATGCAAAAAATGCTACATGGAAGGTTGTATAAACTGCCTCCCGAAAGAGTTAGGAATTATAATAGGTTTTAAAGAACCATTAAAACCAATTCAAGAGGATGCAACCATAGCAATAAGACTAATAACATTAGAAACCAGAATAAATGCTTTAGAAATGAGATTAGCTCAGCTAGAAAAGGGAAAATAGAAGGATATAGAAGACGATCACATTTCCGAAGAAGATCAAATAGAAAGAGAATTAATTACAGAAGTAGCTTCAGAACTAATGAATTCAGAAGAAAAAACTCTAATATGTAATGAAGATAAGAAGTTTAGTTCACTAAGACTACTAACAAAAATTAAAATTAAAGACTACGAGATTACTACGCTAGCACTAGTAGATACAGGTTGTACTAGAAGTATTTTAAATAAGAAAATAGTTCCTAGCCATCTAGTAAAGACACTAGATAAGCCATCTAGTAAAGACACTAGATAAGCCATCTTCAGCAATGCAGATGGATGGAACCCATAACTTTTATAAACATTACCTGCAAGAAGCCACAGTTAGTTTTATAAATACTTGTGCAAAATTCTATAACCCTAGTTATAGCATGAATAAGATATTAGTAAGAGAACTAAATATAAATACAGATTTTATAATAGGTCTAGATTTCTTGTTAGATAATAATGGAAGTTGTACCATTACTAGAGATGGGATAATATTCCGTAAAAACAAAGACTTATACTCCAGTTCAAACCCAAAAGACTGAGACAAAAATAATACAAATTTCCCCTATAAATTTAAAAAATAAAAAAGATAGTTGTTGTAAAGATTGTAGTAATGGAGATAAATATTGCTGTCAGACTAACAATAAAAACTTAGTATTAGAAGAAATTTTAGAAGAAGAAGATGAGATATTAGACAAAAATTACACGTTAATAGATTTAGAAACAGAATTCTATAATTTTAAAAATGGGATAGAAAAGATAGGGATAATAAAAGACAAGACCGATCTAGACAACATAGTAAAAATTCTAGATGAGTTAGAAATCATAGGAGAAAAACCTCTTAAACACTGGAATAATAATAAAATACTATGTGAGTTAGAAATTATAAATCCTGAGTATATTATAAGAACAGCTTCAATAGAAGCAACGAACAAAGACATAGAAGATTTCAAGCTACAGATTAAAGAATTAATGAGCTTAGAAATCATAAGACGATCAACGTCAAAACACAGGTCAGCAGCTTTCATAGTTAGAAATCATTCGGAGATAGTTAGAGGAAAAGCCCGAATGGTAATAAATTATAAGAGACTAAACGACAACACCAGAAGTAATGGTTATAAGTTGCCAGACAAATCAGAATTAATTAATAGAATACAGGGAAAGACTATTTTTAGTAAGTTCGATTGTAAATCAGGTTATTGGCAGGTAAAGATGCATTCCGCCAGTATCGAATGGACTGCATTCACTTGTCCAGAAGGACATTTTGAATGGTTAGTTATGCCATTTGTCCTGAAGACTGCTCCACCTATTTTCCAGAAGAAAATGGATGAAATTTTTGGAGATTACAAAAGATTCGTAATAGTATATGTAGACGACATCCTAGTATTTAGCAGTAGCATGGCAGAACACTTAGGACATCTACAAACAGTGTTCAGACTCTTTGTAAGCAATGGGATAATAATTAGTAAAAAGAAAATGGAGTTGTATAAAAAATACATAAACTTCTTAGGAGTAACTATAGGAGAAGGTAAAATTAAATTACAACCTCATATAGCTAAGAAAGCATTAGAGATGCCAGACAAATTAGACAACACTAAAGATTTGCAAATTTTTTTAGGAATTCTAAACTACGCTAGAACATTCATTAAAGACCTAGGAAAGATAGCGGGACCATTATATTCCAAGACAGGTTCCACAGGACAAAAGCATTTTAATACAGAGGACATTAAGATAGTAAAATTACTAAAGCAACAGATCCAGAACATCCCAGATTTAAGTATGCCTTTAGAAACAGACTACTTGATTATTGAGACAGATGGTAGTTTTGAAGGCTGGGGTGCAGTATTAAAAGCTAAGACAAATAAATATTGTAGCAAAACCTCAGAAAGAATTTGCGCTTACCAGAGCGGAAAATATAAAGAAAAGGGTAATATGAGTAGTATAGACGTAGAAATTTTAGCAGTAATCTACGGCCTAAACGCATTTAGACTATATATTTTAAATAAGCCTGAAAAATTAATCAGGACAGACTGCGAGGCAATAGTTAAATTTAATCAGAAGATTAACGATAAGAGTAGCAGTAGGCGTAGATGGTTAAATTTTTTAGATACAATATCCATCTACAACTTAGTATTTGAGCATATTAAAGGAAAGGATAACAATATAGCAGACCAGCTGAGTAGATTAAAAATAACTTCTAACTAACGAAGTTTGTTGTGGTGAAATCATAGTATGAGCTCTTCAAAGCAGACTCAAAAGACAAGGGGAAAGGCCCAGCCAAACCCCAAGATGACTATAGACAAAAAATATTGGGTAACCTGAATTTCAGGCCCATGACTGCTTTAGAGACTCCAACATTAGAAAGACTTTATTTTGGTAAGAATAATTTAGTATCTTTTCCACAGTCTAACCTAACGTTTAAAGTTTTGCCAGATTATGTTCTAGACAGACAGCAGAGATGTCTGATAGACAACTTGTGGATAGCCCACAACCGTAAAGACGCTAGTCACTTTGTGGCTACACTAAATAGTACTTGTTTTTACTTCAATGAAAAGAACCTGGACAAAAAAATCAAATTTTACGTTGTTGTCCATGGAAAAACAAATGGTATTTTTCAGACTTGGCTTGAAGTAGTAGATTCTATAAAAGATTTTAAGACTCATTTATTCAAGGGCTTCAATGTTTTTACCGAAGCTCTAGACTACGCTCGAGGAACCCTTGGGCCCAACTACTACTTATCACCAGCACTGAGATATAACCAAACCCAGACTCCTCAATACAAGATACAAAAAGACACAGACAAAGTAATATTTTGCGATCATTGTAGTACAATGACCGAAGCTTTCAAAAGACTTAACCAGACAAAAGAAGAACTCCAAATACAAAACATACACCTCTTAGAACAAGTCTCTAAATTAGAACTCCAATTCAGACAAAATCAGAGTTCTCCATCTCTTTCAAAAATGGATAAGACAGGTGAGCATTCCCTAATGAATGCTAAGAAACCTATTGTACCAGGTATAGGTACAACTAGTCAGGTGCAAACGATTGCCGGTAAAGACTCATCAAATCCGTTAATGGCTGTCACTTTGCCAAAAAGTGAAAACGAGGAAGAAAAATCCTCAAAGAACATGCGCAGGCTCCCTAGAACTTTGACAGGATCTACATCCCAAACAAAGGAGCACGATTACATAGACAGAATAAAAAAATAGAGCAAGTAATAAAAGAAACTCTAGAAAAAATATTTAGAGAAAAAACAGACACCTTGAGCAAGGATAAACATATAAATCCGGAGACATCCCAGACTCAAGAACAAGACCCAGAACATAATTCAGACGGAGATAGTATAGATCATGTATCAGATACGGTTTCAGACAATGAGTTCTTAGAATCCAATTATGCTCAGGATCCAAATGAAAATGATGATTCAGGCATGAGTTTTGATTCGGTGGCTCTACATAATTTAGATACATGAATCAATCCAGACAAAGACAAGATAGAATAAAGAACGGTGCACAAGGCTAGATAAAAAGAAGACAACGACTGGCCAAAAGCAGCCGAAAGTAGCAGACAAGATAAAAGAGCAAGGACAGCATCTTAAAAAGAAACAAAGACTTAAAGATGCCAGCAACAAAAGACGACAAATGAAAAGAAAGATTTTTTCAAAAGTTAAAGCGATGATGGGGCCCACAGCGCACCCGGCCAAAGCTTTGAAAGATTCCTTTACATTTTGAAGTCCGAAATTGAAGTCCGGAAGACTCTATAAATATCAAGACAGAACACACACATAGACACACACAGATAGATAGAGAACACAAGCAAGATCAAACTCCACTCCCAAATGAAAGAAACCTTCTCACTCCCCCTCATTGTATAAATTTTCCTTTATGTAAGATAGTTTATTTCGGAGCAAGCTTTACTAGTGTGCAGTAGTTTCCGGGACTCTCGAAAGGGAAACCTCCCCGTACTTCAAATTATGTAAGTTTTTAATTTCAGTAGTTATCTCCACCATGTATATTATGTTTTTTATGAAATCTTGCAGAAATGCAAGAACCAGTCTGTTAATATGAAGTTATTTTCATCATGAATCTTTATTTACTGTTTTAAATCATGTCATGAATCTAGAAATTACTGTTGTAATCTTAACTGCAATATGCTTGGTTATGGTTATCTTCTGAACTTAGTATATGGTTATCTTTGGACTCCGTCGTGACCTCAATGAATTAGCTTGTAAATTCCTATGTCAACGGTGGTTGATTATTGGCCTGTTCATGTCCGCTGAAGGACTGTTGTGGCCTGAAAATTGGGTGTAGCTAAAGACGACTGTCATGATAGGGGTAAAGTCTAAAAGAAGAGATGAATTGTTCAGAAGGAGAAGTAAAAAAAAGCATAGAGTAGTCAGGAACATAACAGTAACCAAGGACGAATGATAGAGATGATGAATAGTAAATAAGGACTAGTGAGTGGACAGAGTTCAAGATAAAAAAAATTATTATATTTTAATTACCGGGAATAGCTATTTGATTAAAAAAGACTAACATAAGGAGATTTATAACGGGAAGGGAGTACCGAGTAGGACTACACAACCATACTCACACACCCCTTTATTGAAAGACTCATTGAAACACAACCTACACAACCATACTCACACACCCCTTTATTGAAAGACTCATTGAAACACAACCCCCCTATACTATATTGGTATATATATATATATATATATATATATATATATATATATATATATATATATATATATGTGCATACCAAGGCCGACAAGGTCATACATGACTACTACACACAGAACACTGTCTACAAGCCTCTAAAAGAGTACACAACATCATAAGGGTCGGGACAGGGCCTTGCCGTACCCATATATACATGCAAAAATATATCGTACCGAAATTATACCGACACTCCGAAACAAGGGGAGTGCTCTAAAATCTGTTGAGTCAGCAACCTACTAACGTGGATCGTCGCCTTGCCTACGTGAACCTGCGGGCATGAAACACAGCGTCCCCCGATAAAAGGGACGTCAGTACGGTTGGTGTACCGAGTATGTCAGGCATGATCAATAGTATAACAGAAATATAGCAATAAACTGAAATAGAAACAGCCGACCAGTAGTAAACACCTCTGAGGGTCACAATATGCCTAAATGTTATGCACAATGCAAATGCGGTATACATATATAATTGGCCACACAAGGGTATCATATCATATTGGCCACACAAGGGCATCTTCCTTTTTAGTGATATTTTGTACCAGCTGCAGGTGGTGACGCGTATATAACGCCATTCCATTTTCCCTATCCCCTACATATATATAATTCATACCATATAGTAGTGTATATAACACATATGAGTCCAGGGTAATACATGAATATAATGCAAATGAAAATGCATGAATGAAAATGGAACATTCTGAACTTATCGGATGACATAATATCCTTGTACCTTCGGCTAACATTGGGAATATTAACATGTTTCCCACATACCTCAATAAGGATTTAGGAACATATTTAGACATGGTTTTAACATAGGAATCAATAACATGAACAGTCTTAACTACTAAGAGTAGAATAATTTATGGAATAGTATTACGGTTACGTTTCGTTACGTGGAACATGCCCCAAAAAAAAAGAATTTGCCTTAACATACCTTAGACTATACGTCGACAAAATAACCTAAGTAGTCTGTTATAGCACCTAACCTTGAACACGAATGAACCATCTTGAAAAATGGAATTCGATATGATTTAGGGACCGTGTTTTGCTAACACTTCTCGGCGTGATTAAATACCCAAATCACTGCTCATGTTTTTGTTAACTCTTATTACCTATATTACCTAAGAGGTGCTGCCTAAAGTTTCCATGAATTGTCATTTATGATTAGTGAAAGGGGTTGTAGGTATGTATTTCTTTATAATGGAATAGGTTGTTGCATGCAAAGGTCTTAGCGGACTCTTATCTAATGAACCATGATTTCCCCCATGTTACCTGTTAGTCCCACAAGCTACCACTTACTAAATTATATTGCCTTAGTCATTAGGTGATTCCTTTAAAGACTACACGTATCTATCCCCTAACTAATTGGTTAGTCACCCACTAACTCTTGTCCCTCACATTATTAATCAATCACACACATAATTAATTTTGTGATCCTAATTCACTTAAATATTAATGATTTATAAAACCTTCATATACTCAATGTCATAATCGTGTGATATAGCACTAGTCCATAACCTCTTTGGGGACATACAACTAGTATTATTAATCTCCATCGTCACACTTATTAAGTCCTAAATTATTTCGGAATCGCATCCTTTTATATACTAAACTATTGATGTGAATACCTCAATATAACCAATTTCCTCGGCCTCAAGTCTACTTGCATACGCCTAGCCGCTCCGACCATCGCTCGATATTACGGGATGTTACATCATTCCCCCCTTAGAAATATTCGTCCTCGAATGTTGGGTTGACATATCTAATCCCCGTTACGTAGCTCAAAAATACAACTACCTTTTTCACGGCCATATCAGGTAACATACATCACTACATTAGACCTCACATGGTACGCAAGCATTAATTATGATATCATGAATTAGAATTCTCCTTATGCTTTTCTTGGAACCTCGGCGTTGGTCTGGAATAGGTATGGATACTTGTGCATCATTTCCTCTTCCTCCTCCCATGTCATCTCTTCCACGTTCTTATTTCGCCACAGAACTTTCACAAAGGCTACTTCTTTAGTCCTCAACTTGCGGACTTGTCGATCTAAGATGGCAACAGGAACCTCTTCATATGATAAATCCTCTATAATCTTCACATCATCAATCGGTACAATCCGGGATGGATTTTCAACACATGCTCTCAACATAGAAACATGGAAAACTGGATGAACAAACTCCAACTCCGAAGGCAAGTCTAATTCGTAAGCTACTTGACCGATTTGTCGGGTTATGCGATATTGCCCAGTATACCTTGGACTGAGCTTTCCCTTCTTTCTGAATCTCATTACCCCCTTCATAGGAGAAATCTTCAAGAAGACCCAATCATCTACCTGAAACTCTAAGTCTCGCCTCGCACATCTGAATACGACTTCTAACGACTCTGAGCGGTTAACAACCGTTCTTGGATAAGCTTCACCTTCTCTATGGATTGGTGTACTAAGTCAGGCCCAAATAACTCTAATTCGCCTACCTCGAACCATCCGATAGGAGATCTACATCTCCGTCCATACAAGGCCTCGTATGGAGACATTTTAATGCTGGCATAATAACTGTTATTGTACGCAAACTCAATAAGGGGTAAATGATCATCCCAACTTCCCTTAAAATCCAATACACAAGCTCGTAGCATGTCCTCGAGCGTCTGAATCGTACGGTCGGCCTGCCCGTCCGTCTGAGGATGGAGAGTTGTGCTAAGATTAACTTGGGTTCCTAAACCTTTTTGAAATGACTTCCAGAAGTTAGTTGTAAACTGTGCATCTCGGTAAGATATAATAGAAATAGGCACACCATGAAGGCGAACAATATCATTCACTTACAACTTTGCATAGTCCTCGGCTGTGTAGGTAGTTTTGACCGGCAAGAAATGAGTTGATTTGGTCAGTCTGTCAATAATAACCCAAATAGAATCAAAGTCACGGTAAGAGCGAGGTAAACCCATAATAAAATCCATATTAATAATTTCCCATTTCCACATCAAAATCTCAATGTTCTGAGTCAAGACACCGGGCTTTTGGTGCTCTATTTTTACTTGCTAACAACTGGGACACTGAGCTACAAACTCCGCCACGCTCCTCTTTATGTCGTTCCACCAATAAATGCCCTTGAGATCATAATACATCTTGGTAGATCCAGGATGAATGGAATATCGTGAGCAATGGACCTCCGTCATAATTCTATCTCGTAATCCTGCTACATTTGGAACACATAACCGACCCTGGTGTTTGAGAATCCCATATTCGTCAATCTCAAAGGTTGTGGTCTTCTTCTGTTGAATGCCTTCTCTGATTTTTCTTAAACTGGGGTCTTCCCACTGTCGTTCCTTAACTTTCGATATGAGGGATGACTCTGACATATTCCGAATCACAAAACCACCATCATCCGCATCTATTAGTCGGACTCCCAAGCTAGTTAACTGATGGAGCTCTCTTACTAATCCCTTCCTCTCAACATGTACTGGAATCGAGCTAACCATCGACTTACGACTGAGCGCGTCTGCTAAAACGTTAGCTTTACCGGGATGATATAAGATGTCCACATCGTAATCCTTCAATAATTCAAGCCACCTCATCTGCCTCAGATTCAACTCCTTCTGTTTGAATATATATCTTAGACTTTTATGATCCGTGAAAATATCTACATGAACACCATACAAGTAATGCCGCCAAATCTTCAGTGCATAGACCACTGCAGCCAACTCCAAATCGTGTGTCGGATATTTTTTCTCATGTTTCCTTAATTGTCTTGAAGCATAGAAAATCACTTTACCATGTTGCATTAGCACACATCCTACACCTGCTCCCGAGGCATCACAATACACAATGTAGCCTTCTGGACCCTCTAGGAGAGTAAGGACCGGTGCCGATGTTAGTCTATCCTTTAACTCTTGGAAACTCCTCTCACAAGCATCGGACCACTGGAATTTGATGGCCTTTTGTGTCAACTTTGTTAATGGTGTTGATATGGTAGAAAACTCTTCTACAAATCTCCTATAATAGCCGTCTAAGCCCAGAAAACTGCGAACCTCTGATGGAGTCGTAGGCCTCAGCCAATTCTTCATCACTTCAATCATCTGAGTGCAACTCGTATACCCTCGTCTGACACTATATGACCAAGAAAAGCCACTGAATTCAACAAAAACTCACACTTGGAGAGCTTTGCATACAACTTATGGTCCCGGAGCATTTGTAGTACTATTCGCAAATGATCCACATGCTCTGCTTCCGAATGAGAGTAAACCAGAATATCATCTATAAATACTATCACAAATCCATCCAGAAATGGGCGAAACACGTTGTTCATTAGATCCATAAATGATGCCGGTGCATTTGTGAGTCCAAATGACATTACTAAGAACTCGAAGTGCCATACCTTGTCCTGAAAGCCGTCTTCGGAATGTCCTTCTCCTTAATACATAGCTGATGGTACCCTGAACTTAGGTCGATCTTTGAGAAACACCTTGCACCTTGTAACTAGTCAAACAAATCATCAATTCTGGGAAGAGGGTACTTGTTCTTGATAGTGACTTTGTTCAGCTGTCGATAGTCAATACACATCCGTAATGAGTCATCTTTCTTTCGTACAAACAATACCGGCGCACCCCAAGGAGATATGCTAGGCCTAATAAAGTCTTATTCAAGTAGATCCTTTAATTCTTTCAATTCAGCTGGAGCCATTCTATAAGGAGGAATAAATATCAACTGAGTGTCCGACAACACGTCTATACCGAACTCAATTTTCCTTTCAGGAGGAAGGCCTGGAAGTTCGTCTAGAAATACATCAAGAAACTCATTAACCACCAGAATTGATTGAGAAGTAGGTGGTTCGGCATCGACATCTCTATCCCGCACAAGATGGTATATACAACCTTTGGAGATCATCTTTCTTTCCTTAAGGTATGAAATAAAACTACCTTTTGGCGACACCGTATTACCCTTCCATTCAAGGACTAGCTCGCCTGGAAACTGAAATTTAACAATCTTTGTTCGGAAATCAACATTAGCATAGCACGATGCCATTCAATCCATGCTCATAATAACATCGAAATCAATCATTTCTAGTTCTACCAAATCCGTTAGGGTCTGACGGCTACAAATTAGTATTGTACAATTCTGATAGATCCGTCTAGTAACTACCGACTCACCAACTGGTGTAGATACCACAAATGGATCTCTTATCAACTCAGGCTCCATACCAAATTTACAAGCAATGAAAGGGGTGATATATGATAGGTTGGAGCATGGATCTAACAACGCATACACATTATGTGAAAAGACTGATAATATACCTGTAATAACATCAGGTGAGGACTCCTGATCCTGTCGTCCCATCAATGCACAAGTGCGGTTCTGACCCCTACCTCTGCCTCGACCGAATAATGCCTGTTGACTTTGCCTTGACGAGCATACTGAATATGATGAAGCTGCTGTAGATCCGACCGGCTGAGTCCTAACACCTTCGCCTCATGTCAGACATTCTCGCCTAATATGACCATGTTCACCATAAAGATAACACACATTTGCTCCTTGTCGGCACGACCTTGTATGGGTCTTACCACACTGCTCACATCGGGCCAACGGTGGCCTCATTTGAATAGAATTCCCTCTATAATAAGACCCTGACGCTCGTAAACTTTGACCTGGTCTCGATTGAACATACTGATCCACTATCGACCTTGAAAATGGTAATAATGCGCTAGCTGCCGAATATGATGGGCGTCTATAAAGTTGTGGCCTGGGCCTACCTCTAAATTCTCTTACGTCACCTACGGATCGGGTTCACTTATACTAGCCCTTATCACGCTCTCGATCTATTCATTGTTGCCTATTACGATACTTCAGATTCTGTGCATAAGCCTGAATTCGAGCAATATCCATATTCGGATTCAGAGGCACCGTAGTACACTCGTTGACCAAGTGCGGCCCTAAGCCAGTAACAAACCTATGTACCCGGTCACTCATCTCAACTATAATCATAGGAGCATATATGGCCAATGAATTAAACTGCAAGCTATATTCTCGAACGCTCATATTGCCCTGCTCAAGACGTAGGAACTTGTCCTACCTGGCCCATCAAAGCTCGACTGGCAGAAAATGTTGTAAGAAGGCCTCTAAAAACTCTCTCCATCCAGCTGGTGGAGCACGAGGTCCCCTAGATTGCTCCCATGTCTCATACCAAGTCACCGCAATATCCCGCAGTCTATAAGAGGCAAACTTTACCGACTCAGTATCGGTAGCATCCATCACCCGCAGGGTACCCTGTATCTAATCTAGAAAATTCTGCGGGTCCGCATTCAGGTCTGATCCGTGAACATCAGAGTGTAGGTTGGTGAAATCCCGGGCTTTCGCACTAGCAGCTCTATTTGAAGGACTGAGAACCTGACGTTGGGCCTGAGCGGCCACTAATCGTGTCAATAAATGTACAACACTTTGCATATCAAGATCCTCAACTGGAGTATTAAGTGGAGGAACTGGGGTACTGCATCCCCACTAATCTTCTCTGGAGGTGGTGAAGTCGGGGAATCATACGAAAGAGTCACACCGTGAGTCTCACTCTGGCCCTCGCTAATGGGTGGCAATCGGCTAGTACCTTCGCCCGTAGCCGTATCCAATGCCCTCATACTCTTAAACTTCTTCCTTACTGTAGGCATTGCTGGAATCATAAACACGAGATGGATTAGGAATGAAATGCTTATAACTCAGTTCTATTACACGATCTATGAGATAAAAGAATGGAAACCATCCCTAAATGCCCTGTAGCCTCTTGTGTATAAGTATGGTGCACAACATATCCATAAACAAGACTCTACTAGACACGGCTTGTAGACTCCCTAGGACAGACATGCTCTGCTACCAAGTTTGTCACGGCCCAAACCGAAGTATCGCGACGGGCACCGGACCTCACCGTCGAGTACCACTAATCACCCATTTAACATATATCTCAACCAAAAAGTTCAACTTATATATATATATACTTACCAAGGCCGACAAAGCTACACATGACTACTACACACATGACACTGTCTACAAGCCTCTAAAATAGTACACGACATCATAAGGGTCGGGAAAGAGCCCCGCCATACCCATATATACATGCAAAAATATATCGTACCGAAATTAGACCGACACTCCGAAACAAGAGGAGTGCTCTAAAATCCGCGGAGTCAGTAACCTACTAACGTGGATCGTCACCTTGCCTACGTGAACCTGCGGGCATGAAACGCAGCGTCCCCAAAAAAAGGGACGTCAGTACGACTGGTGTACCGAGTATGTCAGGCATGATCAATAGTATAACAGAAATATAGCAATAAACTGAAACAAAAACAACCGATCAGTAGTAAACACCTCTGAGGGCACAATATGCCTAAATGTTAAGCACAATGCAAATATGGTATACATATATATATTGGCCACACAAGGGCATTTTTCTTCTCATAACAGCCTCTGTGGGCATCATTTCATATCGGCCACACAAGGGCATCATATCATGTTGTCCACACAAGGGCATCTTCATTTTTAGTGATATTCTGTACCAGCTGCAAGTAGTGATGCGTATATAATGCCATTCCCTTTTCCCCATCCTCTACATATATATAATTCATACCATATAATAGTGTATATAACACATGTTGGTCTAGGATAATACATGAATATAATGCAAATGAAAATGCATGAATGACAATGAAACATTCTGAACTTATCGGATGACATAATATCCTTATATCTTCGGCTAACATTGGGATATTAACATGTATCCCACATACCTCAATAAGGATTTAAGAACATATTTAGACATGCTTTTAACATAGGAATCAATAACATGAACATTCTTAACTACTAAGAATAGAATAATTTATGGAATAATATTACAGTTACATTTCGTTACGTGGAACATGCCAAAAGAAAGAAGAATTTTTCTTAACATACCTTAGACGATACGTCGACAAAACAACCCAAGTAGTCTGTTATAGCACCTAATCTTCAACACGAATGAACCAACTTGAAAAATGGAATTCGATATGATTTAGGGACCGTGTTTTGCTAACACTTCTCGGTGTGATTAAATACCCAAATCATTGCTCACATTTTTATTAACTCTTATTGCCTATATTACCTAAGAGGTGCTGCCTAAATTTTCCATGAATTGCCATTTATGATTAGCGAAAGGGCTGTAGCTATGTAATTCCTTAAAATGGAATAGGTTGTTGCATGCAAAGGTCTTTGGGGACTCTTATCTAATGAACCACGATTTCCCCATGTTACCTGTTAGTCCCGCAAGCTGCCACTTACTAAATTATATTGCCTTAGTCATTAGGTGATTCCTTTAAAGACTACACGTATCTATCCCATAACTAATTGGTTAGTCGCCCACTAACTCTTATCCCCCACATTATTAATCAATCACACACATAATTAATTTTGTGATCTCAATTCACTTAAATCTTAATGATTTATAAAACCTTCATATACTCAATGTCATAATCGTGTGATATAGCACTAGTCCATAACCTCTTTGGGGACATACAACTATTATTATTAATCCCTATCGTCATACTTATTAAGTCCTAAATTATTTCGGAACCGCATCCCTTTATATACTAAACTATTGATGTGAATACCTCAATATAACCAATTTTCTCGACCTCAAGTCTACTTGCATACACCTAGCTGCTCCGACCATTGCCCGAAATTACAGGATGTTACAAGTATTCAAAGAAGTATAACCTCCGTTTGAAATATAATTTAAAAGTAGTCACTTTTTATGCAGAAATAAAATTTGGACAAAAATATCCATAGCTAAAACATGGAAAATCCAGTATTGTGTTCTATAGTTAAAAAACTTCTCCATATGAAACGATAAAGTTTTAAATTTTCACATGTGGAAATCCAAGACACCATGATGGAGTTCGAAAACTCCCTTTATGCAATCTCCAACACAGTGTAATACAGGTTCAAACTATGTAAAACTTCAGCACACTATGTCAGTTCAAAAATTTCCTTTATGTGAAACTCCAGCAACGTGATGGTTCTTCCAACATTTACATGTGAAACTCTACACAGTATGATAGAGATTCGAATTTTCACAAGTGAAACTGTCTTGAAGTTCTATGACTTTTCTAACTTTTTATTTTTTCTATTTACGATTATGAATATGCAATGCTGAACAACACGTTCTGTAACATATCTAATTTTTTTTCCTGCATATGATTATGAACCAATAAACAATACTGAATAACACAAGATGTTTTAGCAAAACAAGAGTTATTACGTATAAAATATGAATTTAAGTTGGAACCAGAGTAAGATTTAGAACAAACAGATAAAACGATACAGTTTAAAAATAAGAGCTTCTCAACAGATTGTGAGCAGAGAAAAGGAAATGATGGTCCCCCGAGTATAGCTGGAGGCCTGCAGCGTGGGTTCGAACCCTGGTGAGAGCAATTTGCTCTCTTCTGGGGTAGGATCTTGTAGGTGATATCAGTTGCTCTGTTCTCAAACCTTGGTCATTCAGGCACATCCCGCGATTTACTGGTAGTAATGCTGAAGGACCGAGACAACTATCTCCAGAATAGTCTGGCGTAAGCCGGGAAGCTAGATATAAAAAAAGAAGAAAAGGAAATGATGAAGGTTTTAGAAGCTGAAGTTAAGATTATAGGGGAAAACATAGACAAATAAAGAAGTTGGGTGAGGTTTGTGAAGTTGATGCTGATGAAGATTATCAAAATTTCATATCAGTGTTTGTCACGAAACCAGTACTTTACACAAGGTATTTTAAACAACTGCATCAATCCAGGTTGTTGGGTAGCCTTCTACCTTTCCCATTAAAGTAATACTCTTAAGGATGGTGATTATGTTTATAGGATAATTTTCTTTTCCTGATGTTAGCAAGATTCTCTTCAAAAAGGAATTTACTCACTGAGATTTGAAAATAACAGATAGAGCATGGGTGTCCAAATCAAGAAGACGAGAAGGGGGAGGGGCTAGAGTAGCCAACTTGAAGCCTATTAAAAGAGATCTCAAATCACACCATTGTTTGGAGAAGAATTTGATAAAAGACAATCTTAATCTTTTATTCTTCGAATAACCCGATAACTTTTCTTGTTTTCAGATGCGACTATAAACAAAATCTAACTGACTTTGCCTTCTTTTTGGATAGGTGAACAAAATCTAGCTAACGTCCAGTCCCATAAACTCTTATGTACAATATATGATCACTAAGAAATCTTCAATTTGTATGCTAGCTTTCCTAGCATGTTGGTGTCTCGTCCTTAATCAAACATCAATAATGCAACTGTCAAAAATTGGAATCTAGAAAAGGTACTCAATGGAGGGATAGACCTAAATTGGATGCCTCCAAATGCAAGGTTCGCCTGTTTTTTTCCCTTTTGTTCTCAAAAGGATGGCAGTCTTAAGCCATGATGTTAGGCAGCAGTAGCAGAACCAGCTGAGCACCCTAAATTTGTTGAGAGATCTCATCTGTATCACTTTCCACACCACCACTTCTCGAGTTAGCTGGAAAAGCATTCTCCATTTCAGCCTCCTCAAACAGCTGTTCTCCATTTTCTAGAGCATGAGATGGATGGCTCTCGTCATCATCAGATGACTGATCAGCTGCAGCCGAACTGTAACTTTTATCCCTTAGATTCTGTGTTGTGTCATTTATTCTGGTTGACGGCGTAGGTGTCCCATTCTGGACAAAGTCTGCAACTCGTACCTAATAAAAATGTTCTCCAACTTCATTAATAGCCATATTTTATCCAGCTTTAGCATCTGAGAATAATCAGCGAAAGAATAAAGAATTTATAGCACCTCGAAGTTGCAAGCATAATCAATAGAAACAAATAAGCTTATTTCTCAAGTCCAACTCCTTCAACTGTGAAGCCAGCAGAAGCCTTTTACTTTAACAAACTCGTGTTTGTCTGTCCCATTTTACATGACCAAGTGTGGTTGTTTAGGAAGATAGACAAATTAGACCCAGTTTTGGACATTGACTAATTCACCTTTTACTAATATGGTATAGGTTTAGAAACAATTAGTAAAAGATATATACTACATGTGATATTTAAAATATAAAAAGTTCTGTCAAATATTTACTCCTGAAATGGTGGTAAAGTTAAAGTTAAAGTAGGGTGGACGTACTAAGTGGTTAAAAGACTATCATCTTTAGAAACTATACACGTTTAGAGAGCATTCTCTATTGAGCAAAAATTAAATTTGAGCCTTAAATCTATCAGGCCAGATATTTGGAATCGATTAATCAGCCGTCTTTATCATTTGCACTTTCAGAAAGAGCAAAAAGATAAAAAGGGAAGAGCTCAAGCTAGCCACAGTTCAGTCAACACATTTGCTCTCCTCAATTTATGTGTCTTAACACTTCCTCCCTTGTCACATATTAGTTTAAATTAAAACTATTTAATAGAGAATTAATTTCTATAATATTCACTTTTTGTTCTTTTCCCTTTGTTTAACACTTTAAGTTTGAACTTGAAGAGTTCTAATCACTAACTTATAATTCATGATAGCAAGTGATAGAGTGCAAATATGTTTATATGAATGAGAACCTTTTAGAAGCGGTTCTAGAAGTGTGTACAAAAGAGAGTGAGCACCCTAAAATATGCTCTTTCTTTTTTCGTAAAGCAATGCTTTCATCTTTCATCAGGGACTCTTAGTTTGTCAACTATGTCTACATCACTATCTGTCTCACTTCCCTTTTTCTTAATCTATTGAGCATAGCTGTTATGTGACTATTGTTGCATTGACAGTTGACTTCACAGGTCGGAGCCCTTGTACGCAACAAGAAGCGCCGAACTAAAATGTGGCCTGGTTGTGGGTGTTATCAAGGACAATGGATCAGCAGTGAAAGGAGGGAAGCTTGAGAAAGATCAACACTAAATCTCTCAGGATGCGTATGGAAAGAAATAGACAGTTGTTCCACAATAATGAGAACAATGTAGAAGGTATTAAAAGATCTATCTTATTTCAGTTGACAAATTTGAATACGCTAGTGGATGACTCGTTTGATTGACATCTTGTACGTACTTTGAGACTGTTTTGGTATTTAGTAATGGAAATCAGTTCACCAATATGGCCGAATTATACACTATTTATATACTTCGGCTGTATTGGCTCAAGAAGCAACTGAGGAGAGAGAAAGAGTAGTAAAGGAAATACAAGTAGCAGTCTCAGGTTGTGTATAGGTATGAATAATATATGTATATTTAGTATAAAGTATACACTGCGGTTGTATATGTTGTGTATAGGTATGTATTTAGAGAAGCTAATGGAGTAGCGTATCTTTTGACAAAGAAGGGAAGTAGTCTGAATGCTATTGGGAGCCTAATGTCTTATCGCCCCCCCTTGTTACATTTTGTAATTTCTGCTTTTGAAGGTACAATATAGGAATTATGTTTCCGATTAAAAAAAAAACCCTTGTGCGTTTATCATTTAATCTTCACTTTTTACAGAAATTGGGCATATTTTGCATTAAGAGTGAGTTGTAGAAGATGCTTTGAGCATGAAGTTTACAAGCAGTTTGGTTAACTGTTGCACTAGTTGTGTGATTAGTAGCCACTGAGGTTCAAATTTTAGTTAACCAGCATGGCAAGGTTGATGGTGACATGCATGGCAAGGCACTAGTATGTGTGACTTCACAGTCGTTCTTGAATGAGCAGGTTAAGGTCCACCAATATGAGAATTCTTACATTCATGGGATTAGAGATCATATTTTAGAGGCAGGACTACCTCTTCTTATGGTGGACAGTGAAAAAGTGTTACTGGCTAAATTGTCGATTGTGTAAACCAGCCACGGGTGAGTTGAGAAAGCTTGTTCCTGACGAGGCACATAGTTTGTAGTACTCAACACATGCGAAATCTACTAAAGTGTAGTAAGATATCTCCCTTTGGGATCCTCTGGTGTAGGATTGTGAAAAAGGAGGTGAAGGCCTCATTTCTCAGTGTTTGAACTACCAACGGGTTAAGTAAGAACATCAAAGACTCACATACAGAAGTATTCGTTGTATTCGAGTTCCATGAAGTTGTATCAGGTCTTGTGTAACTTGTGTTAATGGAGGAACTTGAAAGGACGGGTTACAAGATATTGTTCCTCGGTACTTGCCCCATAATCACATATACACTGCCATGGTATCTTATTCCACATTGGTGACTCTAGAGGAGGGATCCATTCCATACTTATAACTAAAATGTGTCTAGTAACGGCCAAATATAATATCAAATTGGCATTCTCTATCTTAAATCCGTCCCACATATCATAATGTGATTCATATATGTGAATTAAGTACATATATATGCGCAGTGCATGACAAAACAGTTCAAGCATGTACTCAACCTGCATGAATCCTATAATGTTATTCTAGTGTATAATAGATTCAATTAACATTATACTAGCATTTCAGCAAAGCACAGATAATCATATCAAAGGTAAGTGACGTCTTGCAAAGATCAAATAACAACATATAACCCATATGTAACCCCGGTATCTGCATATATGCTCATCACATCAGGTATACATTGCCCCCATATACATAATATATGAGACTGTTCTAATTTGGAAAAAATATCAAATTGAGGTCAAAGTCTTAACTTACCTCAGTTCAAACCAACTTTTAATCTTCAAAATAGCTTACCGCGTCCGGAGTCCAACATACGACCCCAATTTATTCAAAGAGAATACTCAATGGTATAAAACAAAACTATAGAACTCAATTCCACATCTTAAGACCCGTTCAAAGCCAAAATCAACCCATAAACTCAACCTTAAGTCAACTTAGTCAAACCTCGAAACCAATTACAAATCTGGGTTACCCATATACAAGTCCAAATCTATGCTTAGATTTTAATTTGGAGTCCATTTAGACGATTCTAAGGTTTATGTCAAAAATGTCCAGTTTCACCCCATCAAATTCAACATTCAAATGATGAATCTTAAGGTAAATTCAAGATATAAAGTCAAAATTATGTTTAAATTGCGTACCCCAAGACTTGTAGATCATATCCTTGCTCAAAACTTCTCAAAATCGAGATCCCAAACTCTCAAAATGATGAAGAATGAAATAAAATTGTGAAATTGGGCTATGTTATCCACTTTTGAGCTTGTCTTGTGAGTCATGCATTGCGTGCCCATCGCACAGAAGGTCCCTTGTGCTATAGGTCGTGTGCCGCTCAGGCCTTGGCACATGGCAATTTTTAGACGAGGTTTCTGAACAAAACTCTGATAAGCGAGAGGTGTAGCATCGCGAGGAGTGAAGCAATCTCGTACTAAACGAAACGACATTTTTTTGTAATTATATTGATAAGATAGCTTGTTGTCCAAACATAAATAATTATGATCCGTTTTGTGTGCATAAGAAATTGAGTGTGTATGGCATATTACAAAAAGGTTTCCTCGGTCATAAAAAAAAAAAAGAAGAGAAAGCAGACGAGCAGTTTGATTCTTTAAACAAGCAGGTTTTGGCTTCATCAGCAAACTAATTCTCCTGTTGGCTTTGATACCATATAGACCTTCTAGAGAAAAAAATAAATAAAACGATTTTCAAGAGAATAACTCAAGTGAACTCCTTTCCTCCCATTTTGTGCATTGGGTATGCCTTGCACAAGCATGGTACAGGTGATTTTGCCTCGTGTATTGGGCATGCCTTGCACAATCCATGGCACAAGTGATTTTTCCTTGTGCATTGGGCATGCGCCAGAGTACAGGTCTACAAATTTCAGAATTTTTCGACTTGCTCCAATAGTGCCTAAACCCACCCGAGCCGCGCAGCTTCTAACCAAAAACCCTCTAACACGTCCCAAAGCATAAAACCGGCCTATCCAAGGACTCAAAACATGAATTGAACCACAAATACTCAAAACAAGAGGTTGGGTAGTCACATCCTCCACACTTGAACCAATGTTCGTCCTTGAACATGCCTAGAACTATACCGGCACTTTTCAACAGCTGAATACACTCCTTAGACATCTTTCTAGGAATCTCATGTGACAAATTCTATCGATAGCCTTGATATGACTTTAACTGAATAATTCTTCTTCAACCTTAGATCATAAGCTTATAAATTCATCGTTCGCACCCGGAACTTTCTCAAAAGTCCGATTCTCGTTTGAGTGACCTGGCTTGGGTCATAGATATATTTCCAAAATGTAGTCACCTGATATATCAAATATCTCTGGCAGCATGGCAGGTCTCTTAGCTATGGCAACAGTCTGTTGCCAAATTCATACTGGCTATAAGCCTCGATTAACCTATCTTTCTTCCAAGATCTTACGACACCGCTAACAGTAAAAGAAACCTCTAAAACACGCGGTCACCCATATAACTCTAAGCCATGGATTTCCGCTGGTCCGAAAAGGACAGGCCTACACCATGTCGTCTTAAAGCGATGTCCCAACTCTACCGTATCTAAGGCCTATTGAGCTAATTCCAGATCCGTTAGCTTCGTTTTCTTGAGTTCAAACTACTCAAACTAGCAAACGACACCGATATTCATACAAAACCTCAAATGACACGATCTGCACACTAGACTAGCAATTGTCTTTATGTACCAACTCTGTTGAAAGTAACTGATCACTCCAATGACTCCCCGAGCCAATGTTATACATTCTCAACAAGTTTCGGAGTATCTATATAACCCACTCAGATTGTCCAACAGGTTGCGGATGGTAATGTTATTCTCAACCATAGGCGAATGTAGGATTTCTAGAACATGGGTGCACCACTAAAAAGGAGGAAAAAATCTATTAAGTGGGAATTGATCCCTAGTCCTCTAGGTAATTAACTCAACCTTCAACCAAGTGCACCATTTAGCCTTAGCAATGGTGCCAGCGGATAAAATTATACCAATTTTAAATATATATATATATATATATATATAATACCTAGTTTTACGGAGAGACCATGGGTTCATGTGCCCCAAATTTAACATATAAATTCGCCCCTCTTCTCAGCTCAACCCGTGTACTCAAAGCATCCAGTACAACTGTCACACTTGCTCTGTGAGTTGTCATTCTATCAAATCTGATGAAGATGAGTATCTTATGCAACTGTTTAACCTCCCAGATAATACATTTGTTTAAACTGCTGCACTATATAAGCAACTGATCCGACATAGATGTGTGAACTCAATGGGCCTATCAATAGTCACCCAAACTGGATCAAACCTTCCAACGACACATTATAAGTCTACCACAAGTCCATAGTAACATGTTTTAAATTTAACATATCAACTTTGTTCTAATACATTGGGTCTCAAATGATGATATGTGACCAACTGTCAATCCAACAGCATGCCGGTTTTGACATGTTGGTTATGAGTAAAGTTGATTCATGGGGCACGGATGGTGCCAGTTGAGATTGTTGATAGTTCTGCATATAGTCGTTGTGCATCACATAAATGTCGGTTATTATAAGGTTTGAATTTTTATCTCACCATATTTAATTATGTTGTGTCTTTGGATTTTTTGATAAATGTGGAGCTTGTACATATCCTTTATGCGTTATCTTTGCATTTACACACTTTTGCATCAACGACCCTGCCACAACTTCGTCGGAAAAGGTCATTGATACTTACTGAGTAGTCCCTGTACTCACTGACACCTCCTCTTCCCTGCATTTTTATAATGCAGATTTGGATTTTTGTTTTCACGAGTACCAGTAGGGCTGTGAGTGAGTTCCAGAGTTGGTGTTGTGCCAGTAGTGAGCTGTCTACCTTTCTCGTGGCATCTCTGGGTCTTTATATTCTTATTGTATCTTCTCTTCCAGTTAGTTGTTGTACTTTCCTATTTATAGAGGCTTGTGACTAGTATGTACCCAGTTCTAAATTATTTTGGATTTAAGCTTCCACTTTGTACTTGTAAAGTATTTTCAGATTATATGAAATGATCTTATTTTAGACTTGTGTTCGTTTGAGTTGTAATTATTTGGGGTCCGCTTGAGATGGGGCTTGTTGGGTGCCAGTCACATGCTTTAGGATTTTGGGTCGTGAAATAAAATCGTTTGCAAACTTTTTAGCAGTGGTGTGCTTGTTTAGAATTCATAAGTTATTTAAGTCCGAACAAAATCTGCAACATGCACAGTCCTAAGGCTATACCTGAAATCAATGAAAACCATCTAATTTGCTGATTCATGTACAGTTATGGGTTGGTTTTGTAGGTTTTGATTTAATTCCTAGAAATATTAGTGATCAAAATGTGTTTAACTAACATATTTGAAATAGTTCCTATGAAACTAAGATCTGTATTTATTTTGATTAGACTGTATTTAAAGAATAACCTATTAGAAAACTGAATTTGAGCTGGTTTTGCAAAAAGTGGTATGATATCCTAAACCAAACAAGATAATTAGAAGTTACTTTATACACAGAAAGAACTTTGGGAAAAAGATTCTAGTATATTTATTTCCTTTACTCTTTGGTATTTCGTTCTTAAAATTGCATTAGAATTATAATTCTAATGCTATCAGGAAATAACTTATAGTTTTGCTTCAATTTTCTCATAAAGGTTTTTTTTTAAGAATCAAGTTTATCTTTTGAAATTGACTTATAAGGCACAATTCTTATATGCTTGTAAGTTTACTTGGCTTATACTAAGGATGTGTTTGGTACGAACAAAGATGTTTTCTTGGAAAACAAGTGGGTTTCTTACTTATTTTCTAGTGTTTGTAAGTATGCAAAAAAATATGATCCCAAGAGCATTTATATGTAATATAGCAAAACAGTATAGGGGTGGGATGGGGTGGGGACTGGGGAGTGGGGGTTCAGGGGTGGCAGAGGGTGGGATGATCAATGGGTGGGGGCGTTGGGTGGGTGGGGAAGAGGTAATGAACTTGGAATGTCGCTAATGGAGCTAGTTTTCCCTACTTCCGTTAAGGAGGTTATTTTCCTCATTTTTAAGGAACTTGTATTCCTAGAGAAAATATTTTTCAGAACTTTTTGCCTAACCAAACATGGGAAAGTTGGAAAACATTTTCTCCATACCAAACACACCCTAAAAAGCAACTTGATTTCTTTTTGAATTTCTACAAAAGGGTTCGTGCAGGGAGATTGCTAATAGATATACTTGTTAAATGATTTAATTTATGAGAATATAAAAAGTTAAGCTCCACTGCGGGCATTGGTGGAGTTTTTCGCGATAACGTGGGAAATTGGATGCTTGGATACTCAGGGAATATTGCACCTCCGAACTGATGGCTCTTTTCCACGGCCTCAAACTAGCCCATCAATGGAACCTTACTCCTCTCCAAATAAATCTTTATGCACAGGAGGTCATCACTAGCATAATGTCTCAACATACAGCTCACTCATCACTTTTAAACGATTGCAGGTACTTGCGCAGATTGCTGACTGATCCCTTGATGGAGCATGTCTACAGGGAGCAAAATTAGGGTAGCAGACAAGCTGGCACAATATGGATGTGAAGAGTTCAACGACAACTCCATCACTGTGTTTGAAGACCCTCCACTTATTGTCAAGGACGCACTGCAGGACGAAATCAACTGGAAAGAATATCTGTGTCAAGGAATAGCCAACCCCAAACGTTTTCCCCCTTATAACGACTTTTCACAAAGTCGCCCCTCACATATCCACCCCCACCCCCACCCTTTTGTATCACACAAAGCTCCCTGTACTAATGGTAGTTAATTAATATATCGTTTGGACCGAAAAAATTAGACCGATAAACTCAAAGATTTTAGACCATGAAAACCTAGTTCACCTCACCCAAAAGTCAGGTAGTGGTAAACCACCAGTACTGGAATGTCACATACATGCAAATTTAATGTTCCAACACTAGTTAATTCATAAAAGGGCAGCCTGGTGCACTAAGCGCCCGCTATGCGCTGGGTCCGGTGAAGGTCCAGAACACAAGGACTAGTTAAACTCATAACCAGTATTTATTCAAGCATGTACTTGTATTCTTTAATGATTAGTACCTGCAATGGTTTCATAACTTTAGACAGTTGATCATCAGATTTATCAACAACCTCTTGCGCTTGCAGCTCCATAGAATCTCGAACAAGTTGACTTAGAAAAGTTACATCATCCGACATGACACCAAACCCTTTTAGAAGTTTAGAGCCAAGCTGTAAACTTGTCTGCAGGTATAAATAAGGTATGATCAGAATGCACATAAAGTGAACCAAAGAAAAAAGAAGAATTGCAATGGCTTTACCTCTGCACTTTCAAGAATGACATCTGTTGCACCTACTTTCTTCAGATCTAATAAATGCATCACATCCTGAGCTCGTGCATATATTGGTACCTGTAAAATTGATATTCAGCCGAGAAATAGCAAAAGGTCAGAGAATTCAAGTGGTGATAGACCCGGAACCTGACACTAGGATGAGTCATTAAGAATCCAGCTGTATTGAAGGTATCCAACACCAGTGATGCACAATTATAAACTAGTTACTGCTTTGTACTTTTCTGCTACGTATAAGTTTTATCCATTTTGAACTGGATTATCCCCGATTCAATTTGTAAAATTGAACTTTTTCTATTTCAGTCCACAATACACAAGAGGAGAGAGGGAGGGGGGGAGAATGCACAAAGTACCGCTGGAAAGGCTAGTCGAATTCTCTGAACAGCTTCTGTGGTCCTTTCTTTTCCTCTGTACATGACCATGACTGCTTTAGGAGAAGATATACCAGCAGATTGCAGGACTGCAGGACGTGAACCATCACCATATAGAACAGGAAAACCAAGATTTTTAGAAGCCTGTTGCAGTGACATGGGAAAAATATCACTAACCAGTTCCTTTGGTTTTCTGACAAGAACACGCAATGTTGCAATAGTACATAACTTAATCTATGAAATAAAGTAACCTTTACAACAGAAGGATCTAAATCAAAAGCAACGTATCGCCACTCCCCCCCATCACTCGAAGCTAGTGGTGTTGATAATAGATTGGCAAGGACCTGTATGAAAAGAGAGAAGCAAACCATCAGAAAGATAAATCAGAGGTTCTTCCTAAGCAACAGCGATCCACAATTACATTACCTGACCCATTTGGCCAAATCCAAGGATAACTACTGGTTCGCTCACATCAAAGTTTGCCATTTCAGCAGTTCTCTGAGATGATCATGAATTTTTTTAACATAAGTAGTTATGAAACAATTAACTTCTGATTCACGTTGGTCAGACACTCAGAGAGTACGAGAACCTTAGATAACAACTCTTCTCTTTCAAATAACCACAAGAGGAAGGGACAACAAAGCATTTTTTTATCTTAACAGGTGAGGCAATCGAATCTTATATAAACTATATGTGACACAGGAATTTCAACAAAGTTTCGTCCTACACGTTTACTGAAACTAAAATACAGTTTATTCGCTACTAGAGTAAGCTCAATTTTCATATGTGTAATTTCCAGATTCAGAGAGATGAAGCAATGAGATAATGTTCAAAGAGAGAGATATTACTCATGGAGCAATCAGTTTCATTACATTCTCATATTCCAGGACTGGTAAAATACTTACATCCTCATTGTCAAACTTCTCGCCAATAAAGTCGGAAGCTTTTCGTCCAATTTCATTGAGTAGTGGAGTCAGTGCCATAGACAGTACAACAACAATGATAAGTAGTTTATTCAGCTCGAGTGGCAGCACTCCTAGCCTATAGTAAAATGGTTGTCTTTATCAGTTGAAGGAAATTATTCTATTTCATAGCACTTCAGATGAAACATACCTGTTTGCTAGGGAAAAGACCACAAATCCAAATTCTCCTCCTTGAGAAAGAAGAAATCCAACTCTCACACTCTCCTGAAGAGATAGTCCGACTCGGGGACCTATTGCTGTTATGATCAATGTCTTGATAACAATCAGACCAGCCAAGAGGGAAAGCACATTTGGCCACTCCCGGAAAAGAAGCTGGCATGAGGTTAAGAATTATGTGAAATTAGATAAAGGATTAGAGACCACAAAGAGTGCATACCACACTGCATGATAAAGGTCATACTTATGAGAAAATACCTGCATATCAATAGAAGTTCCGGTAGTCACAAAAAATAAACCAAGAAGTAATCCTCTGAATGGCCTTATATCAGCTTCAATCTGAGTACGGAAATTTGTTTCTGCTAGCAGAGCCCCAGCTAAAAAGGCTCCAAGCTGCACCATGTGATAAATGTCAAATCATGAACTCAACACTTATCTGGGTCAATTGGTATTACTTGTTTGAGAGGTGTGTCTGACCGTGTCACTAAAACCCAACTTCTGCGTTAATAGTGATGTTCCTGCAACAGTCAAAAGGCAGAGTGCAACAAAAGCTTCCGAACTTCTCGTTTCTGCAACAACCTATTACCGATAAACACGATCTATTGTTTCAGCTGTAAAATACAAGTGTATTTATTGATTTCCCTATATTATCCCCTGGTTTACATGTTATTCTTGGCCAAATAACAAGGATGAGCACCTCAAAAACTCGCCTCCATATGTACTTCCCTCCAAAAGAAAGCAACCCCAGTCCACCTAAAGCCTTCAGACTTTCTTTTGCAAGCGTTGGCAAAATACTTTCTTCCATCAGATTCTGCAGACATTTGAAGATAAAATAATACTCACAACAGCCACAAGCACATACAGCAGCAAGGATAGAAACAAGAAATGGCATGTCCATTAGCTTGATCCCACATCTGTGTAAAATATAAGGGAAGCTACCTTATGCACCCCATCCGAGGAAATTTTGACCAAATTGGAAACTAATTTTGCTAATAGAGACTCATTGATAACTCTTGCAATTTAACATATCATGCATGAAGATATTTTTACCCCTCACACTTAAAGGAAAATACTTATCTAAGTAATTAACATAATGATGCTTACAGATTAATTTTAAGCATATATTCTCCGACTTACTGCATCAAAGAATATTTATAGACATCTGAAGTTTTCAAGCTCCACGTACCTGGGTCTCCAGCACCGGTAGAATGACTAAAAGAGGCACAACAGCAATGTCCTGCATATATCAAGAAGCACATAACAAATGAGGAAAGATTAGTGGGCAACATGCTCCCTGGCTACTCACACCATTGTCCTTGGACAGAATACAGAAAGGGGAATAAGACCTTTTAGCCATTCGTAATGTAGGTGAGGTACCCTAAAAGGATTTAAATGTCGAACTTGTAGACCTATTTGGACTATTAAAAGTTCTAGCTCCCTGTTTACTAGTTCTCCATTTTTCATTCTCTTTTCCGCTCCCCCTTATAAGGGAGGGAGTTGTATATATTGTCATAAAGGTGGAATGAGTCTGATCAGATGTATGAATATTCGGTGGTACAGAATTTGATATCCATGGCAGATTCATAATCATTATTGTGAAACAAAGAGTTTGGATTATATTATCATCCCAGAACTCTCACACAATGTGGCCTGGGTTGATGTTGCAAAATGTATTCAGCGTTTCAGAGAAAAGGCTAGACTACTACAGGGTAACCAACCAGGGAGTTGTTCAGAGGCAGCCAAACGAAAGGGGTGGTCGGAAGAAGACTTGGGGTCAAAAGTACTCAGTAAATTATATGTGGACTCCAACACTACTAAACAGAAGTCGGTATCTCTTCAAAACTGTTTTATAGGGAACTTTGTAGATCTTCGCAGTGAAATCGCAACATGCTCAAATGTAAGAAGATGGCTACAGAAGTGGAATCACAGGAATCATTCTTCAAGATTCCTATATGGATGGAAACAACAACAATAGTTTGCAGGAAAATGGCTGGAAGGACGACGATGTGACTCTCAGGTGGTTAGATTTAAGTCTAAGGTCCTCTAGAGAAGATGAAAGACCATCGGGTAATGCGGGTCCTTCGGTAGGACAGACTGATAACTAGCAGTTAGAGAAGAACTTGGGGAATGGGGAAAATCCTATGGATAAAGGGATTACACAAATGGGTCTACCAGAACACATGGAACCAAGGGAGAATTATTGGGTTCAGAATCTAAATCCCATGTTGGAGGCACGTGGGGGATAATTGTCGTTATTACTAGGGAAGCTGTTGCTCAGAACAGGAACAGATCTTGATGGAACTTCTTCCCCTTCCTCGTTGTACTGTTTCCATCATGTAGATGCCACATAAACGTCACACCATGCAAAACACTCGGCGGCTGAACATGTACTGAATTCAACCTCAGTGCAAGCTTCTCCTATCAGTACCACTGAACAAGTTCTTCTCCTTGAATGGTATCATGAAGGTCAGGATCCAAAACCTCAGTCTCAATCAACAAAGGTTGAATCTAAAACTTGGGTGTGAAAAGATTTTCTTAAGGATGGTGATGCCTAAATTAGTGTCCAGTAATCAAATGACATTCTTGAAAGGGAGGCAAATAATGGATGCAACTTTAATCGCTAACAAATGTCTCGACACTAGGCTGAGAGAGAAGCTACCATGTATAATGTGCAAAACTTTTGAGAAGGCATACAATCATGTGATTTGGAAATTTTTGCTGAAGGTCCTTAAAGGTTTAGCCTTTGACAGGAAGTGGTTCAATTAGGTTTGGCATTGTATCAGCACTGTCAGGTTCTTAGTGTACTAATGAATGGATCACGACAGGGTTTCTTTGCTTCCCAACGAGGTCTCAGACAAGGAGAACCCATTTCTCAATTCTTATTCTTGTTGGTAATGGAAAGACTTGGTAATATGATCAATTTTGTAGTTTCTGGATTTCTGCAAGCTGGATCAGTGGTTTCAGAGTAAAATGCAGGATAATAGCCTTTCTATATGACATCTTCTCTATGCAGATGATTTCCTTATTTTTTAGGCTGATTCTATGACAGTTTGAAGGAGTTTTAGGGTGCCAACGGGGGCAAAATCAAAATCTGAATTTATTTGGCAAGGAGTGATGGATAGATGTGAAAAGGTTGGGCTAAATGGAAGAAACAATACCTTTCTTTTGGGGGGAGATTAATATTTATTAACAGCATAGTGGATTGAATTCCCACATATACCATGATTTTCTTTCTCATGCCACCCGAAGTGGAGAAGAAAACAGACAAAAAGTCAAGCTAAGTAGGAGGTTTTATGGCAAGGTAATAAATAAAACAAAGGGATTAACCTTGTCAAATGAAGAATTTTCATTGCAACAATGAGCAAGGAGGTTTGGGCATTAAGAATTTGAATATACAAAATAGAAGCCTTTTAATGAATGAAGTGGCTTTGGAGATTCCGCGTGGAAGCTGACACCTTGTGAAGGAGAGTAATAGCAAAGAAATTTCGTTTTTTAAAATGTATGGTGCACCAACAGAGGTCCCTCTTCACGAGGAATTAGTTTCTGGAGGAATATATGCTCCTTACGGCATGTTTTCTCACAGCATATTGACTTCACGATAGGTAATGGAAGGAAATTTTCTTTTTGGCAAGATAAATGGTTGGGAACTTTTCCCTGTAGTATATAGATTGGTACTTGACAAAGAATTCACAATAGCACAATGTTGGGAAGGCAACAGTCGGAATATAAAATTCAGAAGAGACAAACGATTGGGAGCTGCATGAGGTTGCTGAATTCTTCAATATATTACCTACGTTTGTAAGCCTAAACACTAATCAAGATTATTTCATAGAGGAAGGCCACAACAAAGGGATTTATACTGTCAACACATGTTATAACGTATTCATGAAAGAAGTGAATCAGTTTTTTATTGGTCCCTAGAAGCAAATCTGCAAGTCGAAAGCTCCTAAGGAAGTTAGTTGTTTTGAATGGTTGGCCGCTAAAAATACTTGTTTGACTCGGGAAAATTTACAAAGAAGGGGATTCCAAATTTACTTGATACACATGCCATCCAAAAGAAAGGAAGTTTCAAGTATCTCGGGTCTATTATCCAAGGAAATGGAGAGATTGGTGCGAGGTGGATGAAATGGAGTCTCGCATTTGGAGTCTTGTGTGATAGGAAGGTGCCACCAAAACTCAAAGATAAGTTCTAAAGAGTGGTGGTTAGACCAACTATGTTGTATGGGGCGGAGTGTTGGCCGGTCAAGAACTCTTCAGAAGATGAAAGTTGCGGAAATGAGGATGTTGATGTGGATGTGTGGGCATACTAAGAGCGATAGGATAAGAAATGAAGATAACTGGGACGAGGTGTTAGTGGCCTCGACGGAGGACAAGATGCGGGAAGTGACGTTGCGATGGTTTGGGCATGTGAACAAGAGATGCGCGGATGCCCCAGTGCGGAGGTGTGAGAGGTTGGCAATGGATGGCTTCAGGAGAGGTAGAGGTAGGCCAAAAAAGTATTGGGGAGAGGTGATTAGACAGGAGATGACACAGTTGTGGCTTACTGAGGACATGACCTTAGATAGGATGGTGTGGAGGACACGGATTGGGGTAGAAGTTTAGTAGGTAGTAGAGCATTGTCTCGCTTATCCTTCCTTACTAGTAGTCGTAGTATTTCTCATGTAGTTTATTATCCTTCGATTTCTGTTACTACCTACTGTCTCTTGTTATTCGCTTAGTGTACTGTTTCATTGTAGTTACAGTTCCTTTTTCCTCTTTGACCTTCTTTATTTTTGCTTTATCCTGAGCCGAGGGTCAACAGAATACATCCTCTCTACCTCCCAAGATAGGCGTAAGGTCTGCTCACACTCTACCCTCCCCAGACCCCACTTGTGGCATTACACTGGGTATGTTGTTGTCGTTGTTGGGATTCCAAATAGTTAACAGGTGTTATATGTGTAAATAAGAGGCAGAAATTATTGATCATCTATTCCTGCATTGCAAAGCTGTTTCACAGTTGTGGCAATTATTCTTGAACAGTTTGGGAATTAAACGGGTGATGCGAAGCTCTACCACTGAGTTACTGTCATGCTGGAATACGAAGGGACTATTAAGGAAAATGAAGAAGGCCTGGAATACAATACCAGCAACTATTTGGTGGTGAATATGGAAAGAGAGGAATAGGAATGCTTTGAAGTTTGAAGGACAAGAGAATTCATTCTTGAAGATCAAATCAGACTGCATTTTGTTGATATCTGTTTGGTTTAAGAAGCATAAGATAGAGGATAGTGAAACCCTGCTATGATTCATGGAATCTTTTGTACAGACACAGGGTTTTCTTGTTTTTTTCTGTTCTTTTGTTATTTTCTGGGATGTAACCACAGAGCTCTCTTGGTGCAGGTTTTTTTATATCTATAATACCTTACCGTTTCGGAAAGAAAATATATCGTCATTAAAATAATGATGCAAATAGAACCTGAAGAAGAAGTACTCCCAATGTAGCCGAGCCAAATCTAGTTGGGAGCTCACCCTTCTCTGCAAGAATCTAAAATTATGCAAAACTGAGCACAGAACCCATAGATCCATTCACAAGCAATAATTTCAAGTTGTGTTAACATAGGCTAAAACTCCACATTAATTCAGCAATTTTCATGATAGGAAATTAGACTCAAAAAAGCTAAAGAGATTAGAGAAAAACAAGAAAAGCAGAGGTAAGAACAAGAATACACAGGCAAAAACACATGCAACTTCTCTACGAACAGTTTCAGTATCAATAAGAACATTCCATTTTTATGTATATGTATATCTTTCACATAAAGCTACGAAAATAATAAACTTCAACAGCTCTGAATTACAGGGAAATATTTTGATATTAAGGCAAAAGTTCTATTGACATATACCAAGAGGGTACTATTCTGGTTCTTCTCCTTCTATAAATTGAAGGAGTACATAAGATAAAACAAGGAAGCAAAATCAGTAACCATTTCCTATTTACACCAAAAGAAAAAACTCTTTAAGACATTTTATTTTAAAGAGGACATGTTTTCTTTCTTTCCACGAACGCATCTACTATTCTTCCCAAGCCAAATGCTCCAAAATATTGAAATAGGAACTGCTCTCGAAAGTAGGCTGTTACTCCTAGTTGTGATCTGCCCATCCCAGCTGCAGCAAATACTCCCAGGCATAACCCAGTGTACTCGTAGGATTTTGAAAGTCCCGGGGGGGGGAGGGGGCACATTACCTTTAATATAGCTTGTCACAATCTAAGTTGCTCGGACTAGGGTGTGGTATCCGGTACTGGTACGGATCCGAGTGTCGGATTCGGCAAAATCTAAATTTAAAATTTGGGGGTGCGTATCCAGGTATGGATACGGGTGAGGGGATTCGGCTAAGAAAATTGAAAATTATAAAAAATAGTCCTATTCAAGGCCTTCCAGCAACTCTCCATCTATATCACTGCTACCGTTTACCATCCGAACTCAGAACACGACCTTGAATTCTTGGTTTCTCTGAAACACGAAGAAGCAAAAATGAGACAAAAAGTACTATAATATTGAAGGTATGTCATTTCCCTTATTTTAAATCCATTTTATCTTTAATTTTGAAAAATCAAAATCTCAATTTTCCCCCAAATTTGTCGATGGACTCTGGTCAAAGTATCCGAAGTTGGTTGACTGAATCCCGGACGTATTCTCGTTTTTTTATTGGTTTACATGAGTAAACCATCCATGTCTGCTCAGCTGCCTTTGGTAATCAGACCACCAAGCTCTCTCGAATGAATTCGACTCTCCCGCATTCGTATCCCCCGTATCGAGATGGGAACGGCACCAAAAACAGAGAGTCTGCGCAACTTAGGTCACAATTGATTAAATGGTGTACACTCAGTCGGTCTAGTCGATGTCGGGTTAATTGGGTTTGATTTACTAGATTCTTATCCGTATTGGGTTCAGGTTGATATTTTTCCTCTCTTCAACAGAATTCTATTGGATGATTTTTTTTCCAAAAATACAAAACGAAATCCAATAAATCTGAAAATGCCTATCAAAAATCATTTAGATGATTTATCAAAAAATAGCTCAAATTCGATATATTTTTCGTTTGACAAAATCGATTTACCTTTTAACTTCTTGAGATATTTTCCCATATCAATTGTCAAGTTTGATAACAACTTTCTACAAAACAAAGATTCAATTCAATAGAATAATATTTTGAATTCGATTTGCATAATTCAACTCAAACATATGTAATAAGGAAACTAAACTGAAACTTTTAAAAGGCATGAAGAACTTATAAATGTAAATTACCTTAAACATAACTCTTCAAGTGGGAAAATAACAAAGAATGATTTATAACTTCAACCAATTGAAATCTTTGACATCTGAAGAAATAGCAATTCTTATTTATTTCAATTAAGTAACAATTTTATTAATGTTTCGGAACAAACATACATGTATACAAGAGGTATACAAAAAATAGAAAAACCTACAAAAAGAGATGATTTCTACCAGTGACACCCAATCTTCTACACCTAAAGCAACCTTAAGGGTGTACCAAAAAGAAACAAGGGACAAAAGACTACTTGACGGAACAAAACTCATTTCTACACCCTCAAAAGCTCTAATATTTCTTTCCCTCCAAACGACCCACATAAGAGCTAGCGGTGTAAGCTTCCACCTCCAGTGTCTTCTCCTTCTACCATAATTCCAGCTGAACACTACCTCTTTCATCATGCCTAATCACCCAAAATGTACCAAATCGAAGAATTACCCACCATAATCTCGATGCCACTGGACATTGAATGAGAAGGTCGTCGACATCTTCACCTGAACCCTTGCACACAAACCACCAATGTTTCACTTTTGGTGTAAAGAAGGTTTTGCTGATGATGTAGAGTCCCTGTTAAACATCATTGGGACCTTGTAGGTAGTTCACAGGGCTAGTATTTTGTCGATATTTGTAAATTGTTACTATGCTGTCCTCTTAAGTACCAAGGGTGGTTTTTATAAAATATGTTTACCTTTCTAAAAAAAATGTTATTACAAGGGATCCATGCTAAATATCTTCCTAATAAAGTTCAACCTAGAATGCTGCAGCTTTGCACCCAAAATGTCATTAATAAGGGATGCCAAAGAGTTCCCCAGGAAATGAATCTTTAGCAGAAAGAAGACTTTTTAAAATAAGCCTTTAACAAGTAGAAAGCATTTGCTTGTTGCATCCCTCCTTTTCACCTCAAAACGTAGAAGGCATTTGCAGTGTTTCATTCACATATCAGGCCATTGTAGCATAATAAGAAATTACCTGCAGAACAAAAGCTGAAGAAGACAATGAGAGAGCGGCACCAATCACTACAGCCTCATCAACACTTCTAATATTCACCTGCATCCTAAATAAGTTATTGATGGAGGAGTAAAAAGAGGATAAAGGAGAATGTAGACATTGTGTATGTAAGTGCCTAGTGAATATCTGTTCCAAAATATAAAAAAAAATATGAAGAAGAGAAGAACATTATTTAATATCTATAAGAAAAAAAGAAAAAAAGAAAAAAAAGAATCACATCCATCCAATAAGTTACGATGGCGCAGAAAGGGGATAAAGGAGAGTGTAGATGGTGTATATGTAAGCACCTAATCAATATCTATATCTTATAAATTAGAAGATTTAACTGGACTAGCAAGCCAACATAGCCCAATACAAAAAATAGCCAATATTCTTTTTAAAATACCCTAGTTAACATTTAGGTACATACTTTACTTTATATAGCCACTCCCTCAAAAATCCTAATCTTTTCATTTCTCATTCCTCACAAATTACATCTAACATTCTTCTCTCTAAGCCTAACACTTCATTGTCATGCCCCTTCTCCTTCAAACGCCACCATCGAATCCCTTCTTCACCTTCAGTCATCTCACTGAAACAGGAAAGGGTGTATGGTGAAATGGGACAGAGATGGAGGGTCTATTTGTTTTTTTGGAGGTATAAAGATTAGATGGGGTCGTGCAGAGCCTTTTCCGACCAAGGGTCATCGTTTTCCACTGGGCTGGCCTTCTTTTTTTAGTGATAGTTTGAGAAAAGGAAAGTCAAAGTTCACATGAAACACCATCTATCATCTTCTACTTTTCTTCTATTTTTTCTTCAGACTGGCTTTTTGTCCAGATCTGTGAGTGTGAGGTTCTAGATTAGTAGTCAGTGTGTAATCACTGGATATTTGATGTGTAATTGATATAAAATCACTTTATCTTCTTCGTATGATATTTATACACTAATTATATATTGATTATATACCAATTATACGGAGTAGACATTGAGTTTTAATGTTTTAATCAGTGTATTCTCAATGTATATTGTTTATACACTAATTCTATATGAAGTATAGATTGATTATACAGTGTATCAATTATACATAATCATTATCAATGTTTCACCGAGTATGTATAATTAATTACTGTATTTTTTGTATACATTAAGGAGAGGGGATTTGAAGCACAAGAGGGAGTAATGTGTGGATAGTAGACGATGATTGTTTGTTTTAAACAGTTTGTGATCTATTACCATCAAATCAGAAATCTCCATACTTTTTTTAGGTAAGATAACATTTTATGGATAGAGGTACCAAGATGGTACAATTACAACACCCCAGCTGCAGATACAAAAAGACTTCTACATATCACCTAACTCCACTAGAAATCCATATATTGATCCTAAGGCTTCTAGTGGAAGTGCCCTTTGGTAGAACTAATCAACTGCTCTCCACACTTCCTCCCTGATTATATTCCAACATTTCTTGAAAAAGAATATATTAAAGACATCTGGCTCAAGTGTCTTATCAAGCCTGAATAACTTAACAACAATTTCCACTTCCTCCATGGAAAAGGGTCCCTGGATCCATTCATTGTCCTTATCTGTTAATTTTTCATTCCCTTTTTCCAGCCACAATGGTTTCCAATTTTCAAATTCTAAAAACAGTTACTCATAAGAGCTCACTATGTGATTTTTTCATCCTCCACCAACTCCTCCTCTACTACCATTTTTATCAATATTATAAAATCTCTTGTGTGCATTCTGTAGTCCTCTCACCTTGTTCAACCCATAAACATCTGGATTTTGTCTCCAACTAATGTCTTCAGCGGTAGCAATATCCTATAATTCTTTAATGATAGAGACCCTTTCAGAATCATGAAGGGGGGCCTTGGCATAACTAGTAAAGTTGTTGCCATGTGACCAGGAGGTCACGGGTTCGAGCCGTGGAAACAACCTCTTGCAGAAATGCAAGGTAAGGCTGCGTACAATAGACCCTTGTGGTCCGGCCCTTCCCCGGACCCGCGCATAGCAGGAGCTTAGTGCACCGGCCTGCCCTTTTACCCTTTCAGAATCGTCATACTCACTATTTTGGATGTGTGCTCTTTCTTTGTCTATTCTTTCTAGCTGGTCATAGCCCTTGGTTTCCTTTCTTCCATATTCCCATACACTTCTTTATTCCACCTCTTCAAGTCAAACTTATTCAACTTCAGTTTCTTTGCTGAAGTCACATCAGGACTGCCTTGGATACAGTATGAGTTCCACCAACATTCCACCGGATCATAAAACCTTTATGCTCACACCACAGGATTTCAAATTTAAAATAGCTTTTGCCCTTATTCCATTCACCACATTCCAGCATTATGGGACAATGGTCAGATGTCACCCTGGGCAAAGTTCTCTGCTTTAAATACTTGAACGGTTCATCTCAAACTTCATGAAATTAGGAACCTGTCAAGCCTTGAAGCACATTAATTATCATTACTGTTGAGAATATAATTAAATATTAAAAGTGTGTTCTCTCTAACAGCTTAAGCTTTTAGATGAGATGGTCACACAATTCAACATGGTATCAGAGCAGGCAAAGGTCCTGGGATCGAATCTCACCACCCCATTATCAAAAAGAATTTTCACGTGCTTGACCCGTGAAAGAAAATCAGGCCCGCACGTGAGGGGGCGTGTTGAGAATATGATTAAATATTAAAAGTGTGCTCTCTCTAACAGCTTACCCTTTTAGATAAGATGGTCACACACTTCAACAATTACTCATATGCCATGTAATTCCTCCGCATGAAGTTGCAAACTGTTGCTCGAACTCTCCAAAAATGTTGTAATACCTGTGCCGGATACTCCAAAAATGCACTACTTTTTTAGTATCCGACACGCACCCATCGACATTTTGAAGAGTCCGACCAACATAGGTCTAGAGAACTCTCTCATAGCTCTTGAATTCCTAGCTCTGCCCAATTTTTCATCTTCAAATTTAATAACATTAAAATCACCGCAGCTCAATTGGAGAAGATAAAAAAATCTCCATCATTTTGTGTTTTGTTGGAAATTTTTTGTTTTTACTTCCGCTGTAAATTATAAAAAAAAAATTGTCTCATCTTTGGGAATACTTAATAACTTAAGTGGGGACAATGCATACTTCTCTTCTGAGATAAGAATGATTTGTGCTGAAATTGTATTAGCGATATGGAAAGAAAAGGAAGATAGAAGTATGAATGCAGGTAATAGATCCCTGTGAACAAAAAATTCCCTGCCTTAATGAGAACTAAGATTGTAAGGCCATTTCGAGTAAATTAAAAAATGTGCCAACCCAGTAAAAATGTGGAGCCGGCAGGCTAATACTATAAAGATCCCTATAAATTAATACTAATATGAAAAAGAAAAAGGATGAAGAGGCATGTCATCCTTCCTTATGATGCCTTGCCTTCTAGGACCACCGGCTGATGGGAGATTCAAGAGATTATTTGTACAAGCTCCAGATATGACTTGCACGATCTGCCGTCTACAGCAGTTATTTTCTGTAGTTCTTATTAACAGATCTAGGACATGCATTCCTTTCACACCCAACGAAACCCTGAATCAGACAAGCCTTAGAGGTTTATAGTAGATAAGCCTAACCATTAGCTCAAGATACTTACAATTGGTTCACTAAGTAAATTTACCCGAGGACATATACAAATATTGAATTGTTTGACTATCTCATCTCAAAGTTTAAGTCATTTGAGAATGTATTCTTTCATTATATTTCAAGTTTTAACACACCTCTTCACGTGCGAACCTTATTCTTTCTCTTGGGTTTAGTAGATGTGTGGCGTTGACATTCAAACTCAAAAGCTCTACTTGCTCTAATACTATGTTGAACTGTGTAATGTATCATCTAAAAGTTTAAGCTGTTAGAAATAGAATACTTTAATTTATTATTTAAGTCTTGGACAAGCCTATTCTGTAAATAATTGTGGATCATTATTGATCTAACAATGTCTTTCCAATACAGGCTAATTGGAAGTTGAACATTCTAATTTTCATAACACATTCTCTCTCTCTCTTGATGGATGGCGGTGACAATTGAACTCAAAATTTTACATGCTCTAGTACCATAGTGAATTTTGAAATGTCTCATCTGAAGTTTAAGCCGTAGAAATGGAATGCTTTAATGTATTAAATAAGGTTCTCGACAAGCCTATCCTATAAGTAATTGTGAGCAGTTATGGATCTCCCAATCTCTTCCGATACAGGCTAATTGGAAGTTCGGATACTTCAAATTTCAAAGCTGCTCAATTACAATAGAGCATTTAGAGAAACAATAGAAATGGGCCAGAATAGAGCAGAATATTTGAGGATTCATATCGCCAGCCCCACTAGTTTGAGATTCAGGCATAGTTGGTTGTTGATTGATTGATAATCAATAAGCGCTTTCTATTCTAATAAATAGGATTTGCAAAAAGTCAATGTACAAGTAAATAACATAAATATTGGTTGACCTTTTACAATATGAAGTATTCTTTTAAAATTGTGGTGTCCGGACCAGCTTGCGCGCATCTCGACTAATTCCAGCTACCTCCCACCAGAATAGGTTATAACATGAAATATGTCTAAACCAATAATATTAACAGGTGCCTATGGTATTTTGCCATGGACATCATGGTCAAATACAGTAGCGTATATAAATAAGCTGAAAGAAGGCAAAACAGTGTGAAGCAGTGTTTAGGATGGCGAGAGGCGAGGCGTGGCGACAAGGGCTTGCCTCACGCCTCATGGTGAAGCGTGGCGTGGCGAGCACCTTTTAGAAGCGAGGCGAGAATTAACACAAAAAATTAAAATATTAAATTTGCATATATAAATACCCAAAAACTCAAATACTCAACAAAATACTAGCAAATATTTCAATTGAAAAACTAAAAGTAGATAGTTGATACTAAAGTCTAAAAGTCTCCAACTAGATAGATAATAAGTCATAAGACACAGAAATTCATATAACTTAAATAAATAACAATACTGAATGGAAAAAAAAATCTGCCGGAATTGGGTCACCGGCCAGCTGCCGGAAAAGTCAGATCTGCCTGAAAAAGGCTATTCTGCTGCAGCGGCTGCCGGAAAAGTCAAAGAAAGAAAGAAGAAAGAAGAAAGAAGAAGAAAAAGAAGAAGAAGAAGAAGGAGGAAAGAAACAGGGCTTACCTGAAAGTGGAAGATGGAAACGCAGCGGCTGAAAGTGAAAGTGAAACCCTAGGTAAAGATAATCTTTTGCTCTCTTTATTCCGTTTTGTTTAACTTAGACACGTTTTTTTTTAATTAAAAGGCGTCGACATTCGCCACAGGTCGCCTTACTCGCCATTCTCGACCTCGCCTTGGCTGTTAATGGCGATGAAGGCTCGCCTTCCTAAACACTGGTGTGAAGTCACCTCCAACTTTCTCTATAACTCATTTTCTCAACAAATACATGATTAAAAACCATGACTGCACTTTAGCAAGGAGCGCCATTCTTTTTGTTTTATATGGAGAGAGAAAGGGAAAGGACTAGGGACTTATGACCAGAATAATATAACAAGTAAAACATGGTGAAATGAAGAATGAACAAGAGTAAATGAAGGGAAAGATTGACAAACTACTTACTCATATCTGATTAACTATTTACCGACTTGGGTATCTTGCTTTTAAGTGGTGACTGTCTGTATCTACATACATTTCTAGCCTTCATAAAAGCCCCTCAATTTGCTATAGGAGTTATTTCAGTACAATTAGTTCCTAAAGGATGATACGTACCAGATCAGGCCTTGAGTGAAAAAGAAACTCCAGAATCTTTGTCCCGATAGCATCATTAGGTGGAAGCTCGAAAGATGTAAATGCCAGAGTTGATAATACAACCTTCAACATAATAAACAAGAAATTATAAGGCAAATGTTAGAAGGACCACATAGTACCTAGGTGCAAATATCCTAAAGGAAATCAGATAGATCAAACTTCAGGTATTCCATTATGCTAGAGCATTAAACAATAGCACATACTTGACTTTCATAAAAACCTTGAACAAACAGATTTTAAGGACCTCAGTACCTAAGGACAAATATCCTAAAGGAATTCAACAAACAGGTCAAACTTCAAGCATCCCTTCATGCTACATTAAGAATAGCACATACTTGCTGTGAGAACTAATTTCACCAACAAAAGGTTGTATTCTAATTTCCTTATTTCTCTAATACTTCAATGAGTTCACTTAGCGTAGGCGCTTACATCATGTTATAAGCATTCAAATGCAGAAGAGAAGTAAAAGTAGGGCCAGACATAATTGTTGCTGCATAAAAGGCAATGTTTCCTCATCAGTTTCAATTAATATTGCCTAGTGATTACTCACGAATGGCATAAAAATGTAAAACTAAAGCACAGACAAGAAATCTTATCAGTACTAATGCAAATGCTTTCTCTTGACGAAGTCGAAGAAGTAAGTGAAAGTATAACAATAAACTCTCTTCCCATGTCGATTTGCTCTTCAACCCCTTGTCCTTAATTTTTATTAAACAATTCGTGTCCTCAGAAATCAAAATGCAGTTCAGCCAGATTTAAGTTTAGCATTTTTTACGACAAGGTAAATATTTTACTAAAGAAATACCGTCGAGGTACTGAGAGATTACATCAGAAAAGCGGGCATCCTTGTATAGGTTGAAGAAGTGTAGAAGGTCTATCAACGAATCAAAATCAGATACAATATTTTTCCTACCCACAAATAGAGAATTTTTAACATCTAGATTTTACAAGTGAAATGTTATCCCTCCTATCATTAAAACACCTCTTATTTCTTTCCAACCAGGTAATCCAGAATATGCAAGTAGGAACAACATTCCAGAACTGTCTGCTTCCTTTGGGTAAGGACTATTTACACCAGTATCATAGAACAAGTTTAATACTTCCTGCAATTATCCATTGAACTCCAAAAATGTCTAGGAACATTGACCAAATCTTCCTTGTGAAGGTGCGATGAAGCAGTACATGATTAGCATGTCATTGCAAAGACATTACCTGGAAAAGTATAACCTTCTCCAGAAACCAACTACAACAAATTAATTGTACAGTAACAAGTACAAACAGGTTCCCCCAACTTAAACTCAACCCTATAATGTGTGTCAGCAAAAGTGAGAGAAGAAACACTTGGGGTGTCATGATTATGAAGTCTTCAACAGAACTTGAATAGAACGAAATGTGTTAAAATGAAAGAGAAGGATGAGAACTCTAGCTTTGAGAAGCTTTTAATTGAAAAAATGAAATATAAACAAACAGCATGTCTGTAGCAAGCAGGGGACTGTCTCCACCTGGTAAGGAAGAGATGGATCTGTCCTCGCTCCATCATCCTAATGGCAAACGAAGTAACATAAGCTCACCTCTCTTGTGACATGACAGCGAAGGTTCACAGTAAACACAGAGTTAGCTTTGGGTTTTCATTACTGTAAATCAATAAAACAGTAAGAAAGTCTAAAGCAGGATTGGTGATGCTCTTAATCGCAGTTACTATGGCATAATTTTGCACCAATAGCATGTACCATAATCATGTATACGATGAATTTGGTGCTAGAATGACTCATATCCTTCTATCCGAAAATAGAAGTGGAAGAGTAATTACTTAAATATCCGGCTCAAGTGGTGCCGAAAGAGTAAATTAGCAGTCTAGCAATACCAGAGTGTAAGCTTCTATGTATCAACCCCACTAGACAAGCTACAAGGATTAGATGATAGGGAAAACTGATGTAATAAAGAACCCAGGAAGATGAAGCGAGGACTGCCTTGATGGAAGCGGCTAATTCCAACACACACAAATGGTGTCTGTAAATAATATATCCTTTTATTTTTATCTGTAGATTTAGTTATGCATTACTGACTATCCATGAATCCCAAACCATTATAATAAGATAGAAAAGGAAGATAGGGTAAATGAGTACCATATTTAGTAGTAACTCCATAGACAGCAAGACCCAAAACCCATTTAGTCAAACGCAATGGAGTCCGAACTCCAAAAGGCCAGGAAATGGTTCAAAAAGCTGAGAATCAACTTCTACTCTATGTACAACCATATCTCGCATAATAATTCCTAAAATATCAGACAATAACAGTAATAAATATCTAAAGAAGGAGGTGCATTGTCTTCAAGCACAAGCCTGCCCCTCTTACATTTATCTAAAAAGCATGATGAAGCACCATTGTAGCTTCTTAACAGTAATTTAATATAAAATATCTGTTGCTGAAACGATAGGTCTTTTCCATGGAATGTAGAATTTTAGTAATCTGTTAAATGGGGCGACTCAATTATTTTATGAGAAAATACCTGAGTCAGTCCCATGCCAAAAGCGAACTTTGCAAGAGCTTTTAAGCGTGCAAGTGAAAGCTCCAATCCCATTTCAAAAAGCTGTAAAAAGATATCTCCTCGAGTCAAATTCAGCCTTGCAACATTCTTAACAAACAAAACCAAGAATACAAGAGAAAAAATGTGATATAAAATTAAATGCTTGATCAATGGAAAAATAGGGCACTAAAACAGATTAAGATCTTGATTCTCCAGATAAGAGTACCTAGAAATTTACAGAAATCAAACAATCCACCAATCATATTGTCCTTACAGCTTCTTAGGTACTCCTTACCTCCTAATCATCATTATATTTCTTACTGAAACTAATCAAATTATATGTTGTTGGATCAGAGGATTCCAGTTACTGACAAGTTATTGAAAAGTTCCACATTGGATGAAAAAGGGATGGGTGGTCTCCTTATATGGACTTGGGCAATCCTCCCCTAATGGGCTAGCTTTTGGGGTTGAGTTAGGCCCAAGGTCCATTATTTTACATGGTATCAGAGCAGGACCCATCTGAATTATTGTGTACCGATGTTGGGCCCATATTAAATTGCCCACGCTCCAGATGTCCAGTCCTAGGCATGAGGTGGGATGTTGAAGAGTCCCACATCGGATGAAAAAGGGATGTGTGGTCTCTTTATATGGACTTCGTCAATCCTCCCCTCATGAGCTAGTTTTTGGGGTTGAGTTAGGCCCAAGGTCCATTACTTTACACAAGCACGTCTCTAGTTAGGAATTATCCTCTAAATATACAGCGGATCCAGCTAGAAAGATAAAGAGGGAATCCATGACAGCATATGCAAAAGCAGGAGGGGAAGAGAGAATTTTTAAATCAACAAATTGAATCTCTAATCCTGTGATGTGAAAGAAATGAAGGGAGCAACATTTTCATTCTACCTGATGGAACAGCAGAGCATATTCCCTCATTTAAGATATAGCAAGTTTGAAGTAACATAACTTGGGAAAGTCTAAAGAAACCTAGAACCTTCTGAAATATCAATTACTAGGGTTTTGTTCCCATTGAGATATTGCTTTTAATTAAAAGCTAAGTTCTAAGCATAAAGCTTTCTCTTCTTTTGCCTTCCTTATCCTGCAAAATATTCCCACTTTAGCAAACCATTGTGATATCAGTCTTTACTTTTCATAATTAAGTTGCGTATAAAACATGTTTCTGTTAAGTGATCTCAGTCCTACTCGTTAAAAAAGACTTTGAAACATTAATCGTCAATAGCTTGGAAAGGTGTAAAGAAAACTAGAACCTTCTGAAATATCAATTATTTCGGTTTTGTTTCAGTTGAAATACTGCTATTTATTAAAAGCTAAGTTCTAAGCATTAAGCTTTCTCTTATTCTTTTGCCTTCCTTATCCTGAAAAATATTCCTACTTTAGCAAACCATTGCAATATCAGACTTTCATTTTCATTATTAAGTTAGGGTTTAAGACAATCTCCCGGGGTCAGTGGCGCACGGTTCGAAACTCGGTGGATAATGGGCTCGCCCCTCTACCCTTCTCCAGGCTTTTGTCTGCAACTGAGTTCGAACCTGTGACGTGCACTTGACCCAAACACCACAAGTTGCGCTCTTACCACTAGATCAAAGCTCGTAACTTATCATTTTAGGTGTAAATGTAGGAACTAACTACATCTTTAGCCCACCAGAAAATCAATGCACACAAAAAAGTTTAAGGTAAATAACGCCTTTGCTTGTAGGCATGTGTAACTGATTGTTTGTCATTGATATTTCTATACGAGAATACATAATCAAGTTCTTTTCCGGATAAGATACTACCATATGCATCATATCATGCAAGTCTATCAATAGATTACTCACAAGCCTATCCTATAAGTAATTGTGAGTAGTTATGGATATGACAATGTCTTCCCAATACAGGTAATTGGAAGTTTGGACAGTTCAAATTAAAAAGCTGCTCAATTACAATAGAGCATTTAGAGAAGCAATAGAAATGGGCCAGAATAGAGCAGAATAGCTAAGGATCAATATCACCAGCCCCAACTAGTTTGAGATTCCGGCATAGTTGATTGTTGATTGATTGATTCAGATAATCAATAAGCAGTTCCTATTCTAATAAGTAGGATTTGCGAAAAGTCATAAAATCAAACGTACAAGTAAATAACATAAATATTAGTTGACCTTTACAATATAAAATACTCCCTCCGTCCCAAAAAGAACGTCTCCTTTCTATATTTAAAAACAATTTAAATTAAAATTCCCCTTTTACCCTTAGTGAGATGATTTACAGCCACACAAATATCTAAGGCTTGTTTTGACCCATAAATTTCAAAAGTCTTCCTTCCTTCTTAAACTCCGTGCCTAGCCAAATGGTGCCACATAAATTGGAATGGAGGGAGTATCTTTTTTTATAATTGTGGTGTCCGAGCCAGTTTGTGTGCACCTCAACTAATTTCACGGGTACCCACCAGCACAGGTACGTGAAATATGTCTAAAACAACAATATTGACAGGTGCCTATGATATTTTGCCACGGACGTTATTGTCAAATACACTAGCATATATAAATAAGCTGAAAGAAGGCAACACGCGTGAAGTCACCTCCGACTTTTCAACAACTACATGATTAAAAAACATGATTGCACTTTAGCAAGGGGCCATTCTTTTTGTTTTATTTAAGGGAGTGAAAGAGAAAGGATTAAGGATTTATGAACAGACCAATAACAAACAAAACATGGTGAAATGAAGAAGAACGAACAAGCATAAATGAAGGGAAAGACTGACAAACTACTTACCCTGTATTTGATTAACTATTTACCAACTTAGGTTTCTTGCTTTTAAGTGGTACATCAACACACTACATGCACGGTCAAACCCTTGGGTAAACAGCAACCAATGAGCTTACCAAGAAAAGAATCCCCCACTCTGAAAGAACTTTAACATCTGTGATGTTTCTGATCAGCCCAAATTGATTGAGCACAACTCCAGCAAAGAAAAAACCAAGTATCTGAAACCAATAAATAGATTAGCACCATTTAACTACAAGAGATCAGTACTACACAATCTCTGTCTCAAACATCAGTGACATGCAATTTTGATGCGACTCCAACAAATGACTAATTTACAAATGAAATCATACCATGATTTCATGTATAAACCATTAGATGCATAGTCAAACAAATGTTTGCAAATATGGGTGGCAAATTGTTTCATGGAATTTTTCACGCATCTTAAAAGTATAATAACTTCTAGGAACTTCCATGATTTTGTCAAGGATGCCAAAGAGTCATTCAGAGCAAAGAGACACTAGATTGTTTTAATGCAGATGTGATATAAGAGCCTTGAGCTAGACTTGAAATGTTAATTATCAGTGAAAAGCATTAAATACGCCCTCGAAGAGCGGTAAAATACATCAAAGACTTCACCTAGCTGATGTAAATTTTAACTCAAATGCCAGGAGAAGTGCTAAAAATGGCTGGTAGTTAGTACCATAATACAGTACTAAGGTTTCCAGTGAATTGATATTTTATGTTGACACACTAATAACTGAGTTCCATAGATAAACTCAGTGTAACAAGTCAAAATGCAGCTTTATTCTTTCTCACTGGAAAAAACAAGTTCAGGCAAGTACGTCTTTGGGTTGAACTAGGGTGTAAGATGGATATTAAGGACCTACATGTTTCAAGGTTAACTTAGGATAGAATCCAAGATACAAAACTCATCCTTTTGAAAGGCACTTTTAGAAACTAATATCACGTACATGCTGCTTTTTCTTTTTAGGGTAGACTGAACGATATCCACCTTGCCTTATAAACTACTGCATTACAGCAACATTGTTACTGTTTGAACTAGAAACTCCATTTGGTCTTAGGATCATCAAGTGTACTCTCTAATGCCTCAATGCCGAACAAAGGTAATCTTGACGCCAGCTAAGGCCTTATTTGACCCTAAAATTCATCAGCTAAATTTACTTCACTAAAACAAAGTGATGCTTCAGTCGACTCTGTTTTTGCCTAAAATATCAAATAACAAAAGGAGAGTAGCACCTGATTTGCAAAGCAGAAATCGTTCATGATAAAGTACTTATCTGTTGACACAGACACGCATAACCAATAATATAAAGCTAACAAAGAGGAAGGACTTGAATAATGTATTCAACTCACAGGGCTAGTTTTTATGGTCTTTAAGGAAGGAACAACCAGTACAGTCACAGCTAAGAATGTCAAGGCGTCCAACCCGAGGTCATTGATAACATCAACAGCACTTGCAACATCAACTGATGCATATATCCGAAACCTACACCTCAAAGACTTCCGGTGTTTCAAGATACAAACTCCTCTTCCACTGCAGGAAGACGAAAAATGTGTACTTTTGCAGACACCATTTGTTCCAGAAGATGGATGGTTTATCTTGTGATACGAAGAAACTGATGAAATATGAATGGATTTGGTATAGGCATATGATACATTAGAATAATGTCGATGCAAGTAAGATGCAGAAAGGGTGGACCAGGTAGACCTCGTTTGAGCTTTTACAATATATCCCTGCAAGGTAAACATTGGGAAGAAAAAAAGATTAACTTCCAGAGCCATTGCACTTTGAAAGTACAATTAGGTCTCATTTATTTGAGTCTATGATCACTAGACAATTTTAAACAAATGCAGAGAGTGTGAGAGTCTATAAAAGAACATGAAAGAAAAGCAGTTATTCAGATGAAAGCAGCACCAGAACAAAGTTAAGTAAGGTTATAGTCGCATTTATGCATCGCAGAATTCAACCATCTAGCTAAATAATTTTACTCTTGCTCCTTTCACGTCATGGATGTAAACGAAAGCTGTAGTATTGACATAACGCAGAATGTAGCTACAAAAGCGGATCATATAATGGTTGTAACCTTTTTGATACGATCCATCAAGTTCAGAAAAAGTGTTGCAAATCACAAAATACTAAATTCCCCATTTTACTTTCAGTTAAGAAAACTATTAATGTGAGATCAAGAGCATATATGCGTGCTCCATATCTGATGCCATATGAGACTACCCAAACTTCATTCTCATTAACTGTCATCAGCCTTGGCTTGCTCGGTTTATTTGGCACTTGACCTCTATTCACTTCAGCTACTTCACTGTTTAAAACTGAAAATCCAGAAGTCCATTAAGAAAAATGACTGGGACTGTTCTTAAACAGCTACTATATATAAAACAACATACCACTCGCTGATAATTAGTAGCGATGTAATTCTAGACTCCAAACAACTTTTGGCAGTTACTATACACCTCTACCCATGTAAGCTCGCAAGCATAGCCCTTCCCAAGCCCAGATAATCTCCTAAAGCTACTCACTAGGGAATACCGGCCAAATTAGTATGGCAATGATGGAGATTCAGAGATAGGGACAGATACTAGGGGGAAAACTAGTGGAGTTATTGCTTTCAAGGTTCTTACGCATTGGAACATCCGGAACCTTACACCCAAGAAAGCAGCCAAAACAGTTCGCTCTGCTCCTCTTGATTCTGTTATGGTAGACCCTCTCACGGTTAAAAGAACTGGTTAACTATCTCGAAAAAATCCATATCGTCCATCCGAATTGTCTCAACTACAGCCTAATGCTTCTTCCCCGCTCTGTACAGTAATAATAGAGGGCAAGCTAGCATTAGCAAGGCAAATTTACTTGAAGAAATAACTCTTAAGGGCGGATGAAGCTCCGAAGCAGGAGCTAGCCTTCAAAGGCGGGCGGAACTTCACTCTTTTTTAAGAGAGCTGCCTACATACCTTCTCTTTTCAGCAAAAAAAAAAAAGAATCAAGTCCCACGTAGCTCACAGTTAATCAGTTAAATAGATCATGTTTACAAACCAAATAGACTGTTTAGGAGGAGGGTAGCAGCCGGTTGACGGCTACCATCAAAATTAAAATGAATCCCCTGAATATCACATACACCAACTAGTTTGTGATTAAGACATAGCTATTTGCTTTTAAAAAGATAATGATAATTTCAAGGCAGTTCATTCAACAACCACGTCAGCATAAACATACTTTGGTTAAATGTGGTAGGATTAGAGAGTGAACAGTCAATATTAAATGAAAGCTATTCCTCAACCCAGAATGATATACATATAGCATTTTGAAGAGTTTGTACCATAAAAAGGCAGTCCGTGCACTAAGTCCCCGCTATGCGCGGGTCTTGAAAGGGCCGGACCACAAGGTGTTTTGTACGCAGCCTTACCTTGCATTTCTGCAAGAGGCTGTTTTCACCACTTGAAAACATGATATCCTGGTCACATGACAACAACTTAACTTTACCGGTTACTCAAAGAGTTGTACCATGTTTGGGTAATAATTACTAATATTTGCAAAACCTAAAGAATAACTTGTCTGATGGATAGGGAGTAACAAATTCAAACTATGATGAATTCAATTCATGTAGATGGAAAGAGTTATACATACCTTGGGACCTGGAGAGTGAAGGAGCAAGTGACACATAGTATTATTATTTACAAAAAAGTGAAAGCTTTATGAAAGAGCAATGGATTTTAGAATACAACATGAAGACCTCTCAGATTTTCTTTTCTTTTTTTTGAAAAAATCTTTATTATACAGTGAGAATGTGAATGGTGATGCTAAGAGCAAAAAAAGGAATGAAGAGGGTGACGAGTGGCCACGCTGTTTAGAGAGAGAAACATAGAAACATTTTCTGTTGAACCAACGGTTCATGGACCAAAATGGATGTTCGAGATTTCTCTGACAATTACATGGCCTGCTTATGATGATAAAATTCTGGTTTTCCTTTTTTCTTGCGATTCTTTTTTGGATGTCCCACACGCCACATCACTTTATCTGAATCCAAAATTCCCAAAATGTGTGGCCATAATGACATCTTACTCTTTTTTTTTTTTTGGTAAAAATAATGACAACTTACTTTTATTGTACTTCATAGTAGCAAGTAGCAACTTTTGTTTTTTTGGTTTAATTATTGCAGCAACTTACCCCTCAAGAGTTTGTCTCAATCAATATAAACTTTATATAAATTTTTTAGGAAAAATTAATTATAGGTGATAAAAAAAAAAATTAAATTGAGACTGAGCAACTTAAGATTGTTTTATTGAGTAGAGGTGGCAAAAGTTAGATTAGTGATTAATGAGTTTTGAATAATTTTTTATTTGCCCCCAAGTTTTATTTTGTACACTTTTATCCAATCAATATATAACCCTAAATTACCTAAAAGAACAAAAAAAACATGAAGTCATTTTTGTTCTCTACTGACCGCGCCATTTTTCTTCTTCCTTCTTTCTTCTTCTTCTTACTTCTTCGTCCACTGTTGTTGCTGCTGCTCCTCCTTCTTTTTCTTCTTCCTTCTTCTTCGTTCGATGTTACTGTTGTTGCTTTCTTCTTCCTCCCTTAAACCCTTGTTCTTCATTACCAAAAATAAAATTAAATCCACCTGATTTACACAATTTTTAGACTGGATTCCGTTCGTGGAGCACTGGGCATTACTTTATATGTGATTTCCCCTCATTTGGTAAGTAAAACAATGTTTTTTTTGTTTCAATAATTTATCTGGGTATATCTGCTGATTTTCAAACAATTTACAGTAACAGTTTTTAGTTGTTGCAACAAGTGCTAAAGATGTTGTATAAGTGTTTCTGAATTTATTGCAATAGCTGTTGTGGTTGCTGAAACAACTGTTGTAGTTGCTGCAATAATTACAACAGATTATGCAGTTGTTGCAACTTCTATACTAATTGTTGCAACCATTGCTAAATACGTTGTATAAATAAGTTGCAACAGTTAGTATACTTGTTGCAATAATTGCATTAGCTGTTAGATATATTCTACAGTCTTTGGATAAAATAGAACCCAAAACACTGAAGCTGCCTCCAACAGCCTAGTAAGTAGTTTCAACAATTACTCTATTTGTTGTAACAACTACATTAGCTGTTGGACATCTTTTACCGTCGTTGGATGAAACAGAACCCAAAAAACTGAAGTTACTTCCAACAACTTAGTGAGTTGCTGCAACAACTAAGCTAATTGTTGCAATAGATTACTCAATTGTTGCAATAACTTACTAAGTTGTTGCAACAACCACTGTAGCTGTTTTATTTTATTACAGTTTGGTATGCACTATCATGACCAATTTTTTTAAATAAAATATCTTCATGTCCCTCAAACATCATTAATGGGGGACTCAATAACAATAGGGGTTGATTGTCATGGTGAATAGGTCTAGAATAACAATCGATTCATTTGGCATTGGAATGGTGTTGCAACATCTGTAGAGACCATAACAATGATTGTCCAAAGAGATGTCGTGTATGATGATTTTGTGAACTTAATCATCGCCTATTGTGAATTAAATTGTGAACCGAAATATATTGTCATCAGTTACATGCACTCCATTTTAAGGTAAGCAATCAGGTTTGCTTGCGTGCTTATTTGAATGATGAAGCTCAGCCTATTTTAAAGGTATACATGGTTGGAAGCCGGTAGTGAATCACATTTTAGATCAGGACCAACAAGAAATGTTAAATGATGAATTGGATGGGGGTGGATATGGATATTCCAGATAATGAAAATGGTGGTGAACAGATTTCTATATCTGAAGTTGCGAGTATACACCAAGCACGACATAATCAACATAGTCCAGCCTTATGCAAGATGATGAAACTTTTTTTATAAGGGAAAATCATTCAAGAACAAGAAAGAACTAGCAAATTTGTGGAAACTTGCTTGCTTGAAGAAGGATTTTAGACTCAAGAAAGTGATTAATTCGCGTATTTTATATTGTTTCAGATGTGTACATCCAGAGTGTAAGTGGTGGCTGAGGGCTGTGAATCTTATAAGTTCTGACAAATTCTATATCAGAACCTACTTAAAGTATCACACATGTGGTTCTGAGCATATTATAAGCCATAATACACACGCCATAGCGAAAGTCATCGGTGAATACTTCAAAGATAGGTTTTCTGATGGTAAAGACCCATTTATAAAAGATATGAGTCATTCAATTTATACAGAATTAGTTTGTAAGGTTAGTTATTGGAAGGTTTAGAAGGGCATGAAGATTGCAAAGGCTCTGACAAGGGGGGCATATGAGCACGAGTATGCAGTGCTTGATGCATACCATTAAATGCTTCGATTCGCAAATCCAGGAAGTAAGTCGGCATTGAAGGTTGATGAAAATGGAAAGTTCAAGTAATTTTTTATAGCCTATGCGGCTTGGATGCTTGGTTTTGAACCAATGAGAAAAGGCATAGCTGTCTGTGGGGCATTCTTGAGGAGCAAGTACGAAAGAGTGTTGTTGTCATTTTTGGCACAGGATGAGGAAAATTTTAGATGGCACTTTGTGTATTGGACAAGGAGTGTGATGCCTCATACAAATATATTTTTGAACAAATGAGAAACTATGTAGATGATACCACTGAGTTGTGCATAATTTTCGATGGCATTACTGTTGTTGGTATTTGTGAACTTAGATTTTATGACATTTTAATTTTGTTTTTTCTTGTAATGGTAAATTCTGTTATTGGTGCTTGTGAACTTGATTTATATTTGATGTTGATCTTGTTTAAATCACAAATGTATATTCTGTTGTTAATAAATTGCTGAATAATTTTCAACAAGTAAGAAATCTATTGCAATAACTTTATTACTTGTTGGTGTTTTTCCAACAAGATACTGGCCTTGTTAGAGAAACTAGTAAGCTGTTAAACATATCACAACAAGTGGATTGTAAGAAGTATCAAATATGTTGCAGTAACTAAGTTACTTGTCGGAGTTTGTCCAACAAGTGACACGACTTGTTACAGCAACTACGTTAGTTGTTGGAGTTTTTCAAACAAGTGAAATGACTTGTTGCTGAAACTAGGTAACTTATTGTGTTTTATCCAACAAGTGATATGACTTGTTCAACATCAATGTTACTTGTTGTAGCAAATACTGCAATTGTTGCAACAGATACTGTCAGGATAGATGATCGATCAACTAAGTCACTATGCACTAAATCGAGTGATCATTATAGTGATTTGATGTGAACTACTTGATTCACTCATATTTAGTGATCAACAAAGGGAATCAATTATATTTAGTGATGAATATATATACTTAATCGATTTGATTGTATTTTGAGTCAGGACAGATGATCAATTAAGTCACTATGCACTAAATTGAGTGATCGTTAGAGTGATTTGATGTGAACCACTTGATTCACCAATATTTAGTGATCAACAAAGAGAATCAATGATAATTAGTGATCAATATATATACTTAATCGATTTGATGGTATTTTGAGTAAGGACATATGATCAATTAAGTCACTATGCACTAAATCAAGTGATCATTAGAGTGATCTGATGAGAACTACTTGATTCACTCATATTTAGTGATCAATAAAGTAATTTTTTTACAAGAACTAAGTACATTGTTGCAACAGTTGAGCCATCTGTTGTAACAGATGAGTTACTTGTTGCAATATCTTTAGCAACTGTTTGATTTGTTGCAACAGATTACTCATCTGTTACAATAATTTACTCTATTTTTACCAACAAGGTCAGGAATCTGTTGCAATAGATGAGAAAGTTATTGCGATAAATTTTAAAAATTAACTCTTTGATTATTTCCAACAGTTGTTTAATCTATTTGTATATATGGAAAATTTGTTGCAATAACTTTACTCATTTTTTGCATTATGTACAACAACAGTTTGATTGTTACCAACAGATTTGGAATCTGTTGCAACTGATTTGTGACTTGTTTGAAACTATCGAACATAATGTGAAAATATAATGACATACTGAAAGTTGTTTGATTTCTATCCAATAATTGTTTAATTTGTTGCAACAGATGGAAAATCTGTCGCAACAACTTACTCATATGTTACAACATCTATAGTAGATGTTTAATTTTTACCAACAGATTTATGTCTTGTTTGAAGCTACTGAAACAATTTGAATACATAATGACATACAATATACTGGTACTGAACACACACACACACACACAGATATATATATATATATATATATATATATATATATATATATATATATATATATATATATATATATATATATATATATATATAATGACATGATTTCATCAACATCCACCGTAATTCACCAACAACATAAAGTAGAAACTTAAAAGAAATTGTTCAATAGCCCACCTTAGGGCTCCAACACCTTATCAATTACACACACTGCTCATCTCCATTACATCCTCGCCAATGAGTTGTCGTTCAATAGGGTCTTAGGCATTGTCACAATAGTATCAGTAAGCAAGTGCTCAATAAAATTAAGTGAATATGAACCACATGCCATGTTAGTCTTATTGCAGGGGACATCCTTTGTCCGATCAAATTCTCACTGTTTGTTGAGCAACTTTTCAGGAAAATTGACTTGCCTCACATGCATTAGGAGTAGGATTTCATCTACATAATGCAGTAAAAATATTAAAACAGTCAGTCACTTATTGCAATAACAAATTAAGTTGTTGCAACAAATTAAGGATTTGTTGCAATAGATGAATAAGTTGTTGCAGCAGCTGCAGGATTTGTTGCATGAGATGCAAGATCTATTGCAACAGATACCTCAGTTGTTGCAATAGATGTAGGATTTATTGCAATAGATGAATAAGTTGTTACAACAGCTTACTGAATTAGATAGATATATCTAATTATTGTTGAAACTTACAGTGTCCAGCCACCACTCCTGCATGATTGTCATCATCTTGAAGTCGTTGTGGTTAAATTCATGCATTTAGTAGAACTTACCCACACTCTTTTTTGGAATTGATGAATGAAACAAGCTTTTTCTTCTTTTGGGCATTCACATTCTTGTAAATATTTATCTTTTTTAGCACAGTTGGCCCAACATTAGCAAGTGAAGGTTGATGAGTATTTTTTTATTGCAGATTTTCTTGAACTAATATCAGCAAGTGCCCTTGTAATTGCTCTATGCTTCTTCCTAATCTCAATAGGAGTATAGGGCTCTAAAAAACTCTTAGATGGATTGACACCCCTCTTAAATATCAAACTTATAATAGCCAAATTTCTGTCGTTTTGTGCCTACATCAACTTCTCAACCTTCATAATCAACTCATCTATTTCCTTCTTGCAAGTATTGCATTCACAAGCACATGAAGGTACCTAAGAGGTACCGACACCAACATATGATCTATCAAGTGGAGTATATCCATCAACTCCACCACCAAATCCACCATCACCATAACTTTGATGACCATAATCATCATCTCTTATTTTTTCACTATCAAGACTTGCCAGAACATCATCAACACCATCACCATCACCAATACCAACATCATTAACATAGACAACACCAACACCACTAGCACCACCATCAACTATTGTAGCATCACTACCAACAACCCTAGTTGATTCCCTTTTGATGGTTGTCACTCTCTAGCCAATTCTACTTTAAACCCATCAATCAATCTGTTAGGCACATATTCTAAATGTACAAAGGAAACAAGATATGGCATCTCCAACTCTCGTATTGTCAGGACAAGTCATGGGTGCACAACCTACAATAAGAAAGTAGATATATTAAAATGATGCTAAATCATGAAAAGCAACACCTATATAAAAGAAGTTAACAAATCTATTGCAGTAGGTGTCATACTTGTTGGACATTGTACAATGAATTTAGAGGTTGTTGCAACAAATTATTGTACTTGTTGTAAAAACTAGTTCCTGTAGCTGTAATAGATTCAGAAGTCATCAGAGTAACAAATAAATTGATCTGTTGCAACAAGTGTCCTACTAGTTGTACATTATCTAATAGATGAATAGGTTGTTACAGTAGATTCAGAGGTTGCAACAGATTACAAAAGTTGTTACAACAACTAGTTACCTGTTTTAAAATATTCAGGGTTATAGAAGTTAAGTTTATCTCATATAAATATGTTATGAGGCTTACCACTTCCTTGGGGAGGGGGTTAAAAATATCAACACTCAATTTTGTGTTGTTCTTGGCAGTCATCCATCTAAGGATCCCTGAAAAATAAAATTCTTCCGAGTAGTCCTTCACTTGATACATGAGGTGAGGAATGACTTCAAATGCCCAAGCCTAAAAAACGATGCCAAATCAGAATAATGATTGAAGTACAAAAATAAAAAGATAAAACATTGAAGAAAATTTATCATGGAAGCCCAAGGAAAGCCATATAGGTTGATCGTCTTCACATTTGTCTTTAACTCTCTCAACAAATATTCAACAGTCAACCTAAAACTTGTTTGATCCTATGAATAGTTGTTGAATGCCTAGGGTCCTCCACAAGTTTAACCAAACCAAGTGGTTTGTTATTGTATGTGTCTCTTTCCCAAAGAACACTATGCACATTTGTGGACTTCAAATCTTTAAGCAACTTCTTCTCTTTGTAGATTCTTCCCACTAAATCCACCAAATCAACATCATTCTTACCTTTTCCACTTTTTTCATTCTTGGTTGGCTTCGTTAATGTAACATTAGGAAGATGTAACAAACTGTTTGGTCTTTTTCAGCTCAACACTCTTTATTGACTAAATTACCATTCCCATAGACTCTTTTCGGGGTTTGTGACTCATGGGGATGTGTGGCACAATTCCCGAGGTGAGTTAGATATGCCTCGAGAAGGAAAACCCAAGTTTAAAGTTTTTGGAATGAAAGAGTTGACTTTTAAGTAAACGAGTTCATTTTTGAATTTCATTACTTTCGGTAGGTCCGAAATATCTTTATGACTTAGTCAAGTCTTTGATTCGCTTCCCAAGGCATTGGGTTGTGTTTTGAGTCCCTGTTTGCTAGTTTGAGAAGTTTGGGGAAAATGGAAAAATATGTCTTAGCATTGTCGAATGAGTATTTCAAGTGTGCGAGCAAGTTTGTAGCATCATATACCCTTGGGTAGTATATCTGGTTTGTGTCCGAGAGGTCTCTAGTGAGTCTCGGGTGTTGGACGATGATTTATGGATTTTGCTACTGTTGGTGTTGCTGGTGTAATCACACAAGCGGTTTGATGGCCGCACGTATAGAGCCTTGTGTGCAGGTGCGAGTTGCGCATGCGCTTTCTTTTTTGCTTTTGTGCATCTTGGTCACTTAAGTTGGGGCCACTTCTGCGGTTATATTTCTGCAGAAATGAGGCCGCTCCTGCGAGAAAAGTTTCACATGAGCGGGATCGCGGGATCGCTGGTTCTGAAACATTAAATAAGTCCAAAAATCATTATTCACTTCTCAGTTTTCTCAAGTCTAAGCTTGATTGTGGAGGATTTTAAAGGGTTTCCAACTATTTCACTTTTGGGGTAAGATTCTCACCTTATTTCCACTATTAACTCATGATTCCCTTGTTAAATTGTGAATTGTGTCATGATTTGGGGGTGGAAAAATCTAGGATTTATGTTCTAAGTTAAGATGGTTAAATTGATGGAGTTGAATGTCAAGTTTTAGTCTTTAATGATTGATATTCAAATTTAGGATTGTTAATGATTGGAGAACCTATTGCTAAGCTTGAATTGCTAATTAAATTCCATGAATCTTGAGCGAAATTCTAGGGTGTTTCTTAAATTAGGGGATTTTGGCATTAAGGGAAATCGAAGGCCTAAATGTGACTAGATTCATATATAACTTAAGGATATGAATAGTTAGACCATGAGAAGCGTATTTTCATATTATAGTCCTAATTTTTATCCTTATGGGCCCAAGGTCTCTTTGGGGTCGGGTATTCGGTTTCTTTAAAAGGTCTTATCTTTTATGCTTGTATTTAGAATTATGTGTTAACATAGAATCTATGATATTAGACTACGAATATTCAGAGGCGCTATGCAAGGGCTAGACCTTGGCGTGGGAGTGAGATCGTAGCACCTGTTCGGCCAAGAGGTAGAATACGATTTACTCTATTAGACTCTGATAGATGCATGCAACATTTATAACTATTGAGGGGTATTAGGCGTTATTGGGGTTCCACCTTAGTGATTGTGATGAGAACTTGAGTGGGACAATTGGCGTTATTGGGGTTCTATCTCAATACATCCTTAGATCAAAAGGACAATCGACATAGTGTGACCCTACATGCCTTCTCATATCGACATTAATCAAATTAAGGTCTACGCGGAACTCCTAGACGGCGCCGCAAGAACTCAATATGTGAAGTACGTTTACGCGAATCCAGTAAACTTAACATTTATGTGGTAAGATAAAATCCTTTCATTCACGACTCACCCGATCAAGTTTAGGATTTGTCAAGTGTCTATCCATATGGCTTAATCATTGTATCTTATCTATATTAGTTGATGACTAGACCATATTCTAAATATGTCTATTGCGTTGGCCAACGACTTAGTCAACCTAATATCATTGAGAATCCGAGTGTTCTCTCGAATATACATTCGAGGAATGAATCCTAATCTTGGCTCAACTACCACCTTTAATCCACATCGTAATGTACCCAATACCAGCTGTATCTCAATGTATAAGGCATTTGAGCTTAGGACGGGATCAAAGTACATTACTTTGTAGACAAGGCGCGTATTGACCTCAAGTCTAAGGACTTCTGTCTCCCACACGCTGATCATACTTTAGGCAAGTATAACAAACAATATATCAACAGGGTATACCAATACTTTCAAAGTATCCATGTGTCCATCACGAGTAGCCATTACTCGTAGTAGGTGAGACATACTACATCCTCTAAGGATATGATGCAGACCACATATCGACTTATCACATATCATCGATATCCTATTCTCGATGATCATTAATCGAGGCTATTTAAGAGTTACGTTATAATATTAATATCTCACAATATTAATAACAACGTAACCTCCAGGGATGCATATTATAGAATATTATAAACAATTAATTAATAATTCAATAATTGCAAATGCCATAATATTAATCTCCATTAATAATAATACGAATGTGTATAACGTACATTTATCCTAATACAGATTATCTCTAGGACATAAATATATTTTCACAAACATATTTGCTAACAAATTCTTTTGTTATATTTAGATAGCAACACGTAAGAGGACCATTAATTGATTGATTTTGATACATTTGGGCATAATATGCCTTTGGTTACTTTTATTTGTTCATTTAAATCTCATCAGGGGATAATGACTAAGTAATGGTCCTGTTTCTTCCATGTGGATCAGGTAGGTAATGATTACCAAGTAAACTTGCACTTTGTGTTGAAGAAGGATCTTCATTCCCACGCTTTGCCGCCGCCGACTTCCCTTATTTGATTAAGACTCTTATAAGTCTTTTCCAAATTTACATGAGATTAGGGAACCTAACTGCCCACCGTGCCTATAAATAGTTGTCTACTACTCATTATTTTAGCATCAATAATTCTGGGAGCTCTTTCTGCAAACACTTCGGTCCAGCTTCGAAGCATCAAAGTGCTAAGGTAACTTCTATTCTCTTTGATTTGCATTTTCTTTTGTCGTCTTCCTTTTTCCTTTTTTGGTAGGCCCAAAAGAATAAAGTTCATACGGAATAAGCTTAAGGCGAGATAGAATAATATTACCGCGGACATCTTAAGACTGACGAGCGGTACCCTTTTATTGATATGTCTATGAAGCAATCAACTTAGGGTGCGAGAGATTAGCATTGCATCCGACACCTTGAGACTGATAAGCAGAGCTCCTTTTAATTACGTATCCATGATGCAATTAGCTTAGGGTGCGAGATATTAACATTGCCTCCGACACCTTGAGACTGGCGAGTTGGCCCCCTTTTAATGACGTATCTATGAAACCATCAGCTTAGGGTGTGAGCAATTAACATCGCCTCCGTCACCTTGAGATTGACAAATTGAGCTCGTATTATTGACGAATCCACAAAAAAGCTTAAGGTGCAAAGGGACAAATTTGTCCACCTTAAGACAGAAAATTTTAGAGATCCTTCTAAGGATAAATCCGCGAAAAGGCAAGCTTAAGGTGCAAAGGAAAAAAATTGTCCACCTTAAGACTGAAAATTTAGGGATACTTTTAAGAATAAATTCGTGAAAAGGCCACCTTAAGGTGCAAAGGGAGAAATTTATCCACCTTAAGACTGGAAATTTTGAGATCCTTCTAAGGATAAATCCGCGAAAAGAGGCCAGTTTATGGTGCAAAGAGACAAATTTTCCACCTTAAGACTGGAAATTTAGAGATCCTTCTAAGGATAAATCCGCGAAAAGGCCAGCTTAAGGTACAAAGGGACAAAATTTGTCCACCTTGAGACTGAAAATTTAAAGATCCTTTTAAGGATAAATTTGAGAAAAGGCCAGCTAAAGGAACAAAGGGGCAAAAATTGTCCACCTTAAGACTGAAAATTTAGTCACCCTCAGCTTGAGTACTATACTTGGCGAACATTGAAGACTTCAATTTGCCATGTGGTGGGTTTGAAATTCCAACTTGAGAACTCGACAGATTTGAAGACTTCAACTTCCAGACATGGTGGATTTAAAACTTCAACTTACAGACTTGCTGGATTTTAAGACTTCAACTTGCTGAAATGGTAGATTCAGAACTTCAACTTGAAAACCTTCCAAGTTTTTAAGACTTCAACTTGCAGACATGGTGGATTTGTGTCACGACCCAAATCATGGATCATGGGCACCTATACTATCCCTCCGGTAGGCAAACCATCCCCAAAATTGTTAAATCAATTAAAAGTATAAAGCGAAAATAAGCGATAAAATAATACTTGAAAATATTTTTCCATAGATATTCTTAAAGCACAAGTACTCAGAAACATTACACTTTTCTAAAACTAACTCTTACTTATACAAGAGCATCTAAGTAATTATTACAAAGTTTGATTTATTGTAACAATACAACTGTCTTGAAAGAAATTAAAAGACAGGAAATATGATAGAGTGAGATCCACAGTTGCTGATAGGATGGATGACTCACCTTGAAACCTCTGAAAGACCACCTCGGGAATCAGCCATGAGGTCCGACACTAGAATAAGGATTTGTATATGTATCCAAACACATATGCAACAAACATATTATGAGTACACAATGTACCCCCATGGGTATCATAGCGACAACGACAGAAATAACACGTACAACATATAAAAACTGAGTCTACTCAACATTATTTATAAATTCAACTTACTTATTTGTCTAACACTTAAACCCCTCAAGAACATAGTCAGATAGGCACAAATCATATAAGAAGTAAAAAAATGATGATGTATGAATGCATGAAGGCAATGTACTGGCCAATCAACCTGGTATATACATGCTACTGAACTTTGCCACATAGCCATGAACAATGGGCGTCTCATAAGTCTATATACCGCTCATAATCAACTAGCGTGATTCCTAGGACTAGTAGGGCATCATATCATAATCACGTTCACCACTTATCAAGTCATCTCATATCAAGTCATCTTATATCAATTCACAACACTCTCCCGAAATCATTTCCCATCGAGCTATCAAGTATCATTTAACCTCTTTTTCCAGTCTCATCGGACCAAATCTGCATATCATATCAAGATCCATCTCAGTCACAATATTTGTATGAATGAATGTATCCGTGCAACAAGTAAAAATAATTATCATGGAAAAATGAGATGAATAATCATGTGCCTTAATATCAACATTTCCATAAGTATTCCAAGAATCAACATTTCCTTGTTTATGCGACGTAGAACGATGAGGTGAAACAATTCATACAACAAGTATAAGTTCAATCACGACTATCATAGCCCATATAAACAACAATCATACCAACCTAAGTGGAATTTATCACCACAACCACACCCGAAGGCTCACATGTTTTCCTCGATATTCTAACTACCCAATAATGTACACTAGTACCCACCCAAGTTCACATCGCAGTCACTAAGATGGAATCTCCATCATGCCCAATACCCCTCAATAATAACAAGCTATACATGCTTCGCTATCGGAGTCTAGAAAAGTAGACCGTAACCTATCTCAATATCGAGCGGGTGCCACGAACTCTCAAGCCAATGATTTACCCTTTCGGAGTTCTTTCAAACGATCGAAGTCTAGATATTATAAATTCTATATTAAAATATGAAACTAAATACACACAACAAACAAAAAAATGATTCAGACCCAAAAAAATCATTATTGAAATCTCATTCCCAACACCAAAGGTCAAAATGGTAACTTTATTGCGAAAATGAATTAATCATGATCAAATTAACACTCTACAGGGTCGTACGAAGCCAACAACACTCATATTGCTATACTTTAAATCGAATCTTAAAAATCAATCCAAAAAGGTAATCCCAGGCCCAGAAGGACAAAATGAGAAATTAATTATAAAATTGTCTTACACATAGCCTAAATAGTCCATATCCTAAAAATCATGAACTTCTAATAATATTTGAGCCATAAGTTTCACTATTCAAGACTAAACCCCAAAGTTCATGAAAACCCTAAGGGTTTAAAACTATAATTACATGGAAAAATCACTAATTAAAGGATAGAATCATGAAATAATGCTTAGATTTGAAAAAGAATCTTACCCCAAGGTTGAATCTTGAAAAACCCCTTGGGAATCTCTAAAAATCGCAGTCTAGAACTAAAAATGTGGAAATAGTAAATAAGGGTTCGGACTAAGATTTTATTCTCTGCGAGAGATCCTCGCAAAAGCAAGCTTCAGCTCGCAACTGCGAACTGTTTCCTTGACCCAACCCACTTCCAAATGCGAGCCACACTTCACAAGTGCGAGCCCCAGCCCAACTGTCTCACCTCCCAATTGCGATGCATTTTCCATAAATGCGGACATCGCAAACGCGAGATCCTGCTCACAATTGCAGGGACACCAGAAACTAGAAAATTTGGTTTCTCAAAAATCTTAAATCAACACCTGAAAATCATTCAGAACCCTATGGACACAAAATAAACATGCATTTCTATCATAAACACATGCTCCGAACTTGCTCGCGCACTTGAAATTTTTGAAAGGGTCTCATTGACCCGAGTTTGACCAAACTCAACCCTTAAGTTATAAAACTTCTACTTCTCAACCAACTACCCAATATGCACCTGATTGCCTCGAGACCCTAACCGAAGGCTTGACTAAGTCATAAATGCCATTTGGGACCTAATGGAATCGACAAAACCATGAAAATGACGCTTTTATCCAAAAGTCAACTATGAGTCAAACCTTTCCATTTCACAACTTAAGAAACTTATGACTTAAGATTTTCTTTTCGAAACACATTCAATTCACTTTGGGAAGTGTGCCACCCTACCCGCAAGCTATAAACATCAATAAGAGGCTACATGAAGGCTATTTTGGTCAAAACAAGATAAGAAGTAAAAAATGACCGAACTGGTCATTAAATCAGATACAATTAAACAAACGTTCATCCTCGAACGGAAAGAGATGAAGGGGGAAAGGTACTTGAATTGGTAAAAAGATGGGGGTATATACTTAGCATATCCGCCTATGTCTCCCATGTAGTCTCCTCAACTGGATGGTGCTTCCATTGAACCTTCACTAAAGCAATATCTTTGGTCCTCAACTTTCTAACATGCATATACAAAATGGCCACATGCTCTTCCTCAAATGCTAGATTTTGATCAAATAACACCGAGTCTCATTGAATGATGTAGGACACATAATAATGGTATTTCTTCAACATAGAGACATGAAACACCAGATAAACTCTAATAAACTTGGTGTCATAACCCTTTTTAGGCATTGTGGTGGCACCTATACTTTTCTCATCGGTAGGTGAATCACTTCCCAATTAACAACAAAATATAAATAGGAAAAATGAAAATAACGTAATAGTTATAAATATTGTCTCGTCATAACATAATATAGAAATAAGTCTAGTAATAAGTTATTACAACCCCCAAAATCTGATATGTGAATACAAGAGCACTAATATAAGAGTAGCATAGTCTGAAAGTCTAAAACTGTCTCATGAACAAATATAAGAGTAGAAGTAGAGGAAAGTGTCCAAGGCATGATGGAAGGATGCAGGCTCACCCCAAACACTGGATCTCCAAGCTGGACTCAGCCACGTGGTCCAGAACTAGAAGATGGTGTTATATCTATATCCAAAAAGAATGCAGCAAATGTAGCATGAGTACACAACGTACCCCATAGGCATCATAGGTCGACAACGACAGAATATATACATAACAGAAATAAACATCAAGTTGAATCTTAAGTAATCTTATACTAAGCAGTTCAGTAAATTATATAAGTCACCTTGTTCACATAAGAGTTCAATGAATCATATATGTCATATTGTTCACATTAAGTCACCTTATTCACATAATAGTTCAATGAATCATATATGTCATATTGTTCACATAAGACTTCAATAACCAACAATCCAGGTATTATGGAATCAATCAACAAGATCCTTTACCATGAAGTCACCCAAGTTCTAATAATCAGTCCCAAATCACGTTACCAATCAACACATAATCAATGTATAAATGAATGTATGATATGAATGCAAATGCCAGGTACCGTTTTACAATCGGTATACACACGTTCAAATTCTATGAACTGTTACCTATGGGGGACCCGTGTCGTCTATATACCACTCCTAGCCAGCTGGAATTGAACACACATATTTGACTAGAGCCAAGACCCCTTTGGAGTGATATCAATTATTTCCATCATCTTAGTGTTTCCAACCATCTCATAATATATTCTTACCTTTCCAGTTTCATTGGACCCACAACATTTCCATACCACTCTACTTTCAATATCAATCAGAACCATGAGTGTATGAATGCAATGATAATAACAAGGCAAGTAATCAAGATGTCTGAGGTGCAATAAAGTATAAGAGATGAATATCACATTCTTTCCACACATGTGCATATATTCTTCAATGGTCTACTACTGCATAAAACTTCTTTAGATATTTATTACTTATAGAAGTCCTTCCTGATGACTAATTGGTTCTTATATTCCACTACAATTTTTACAGATAAATCCTTTGCCTTTAATACATCCTGCATACTTCTAAAACCTATCCCCCCTTCTTCCAATGGATGACACAAAGTTATCAATATACTCCAGTGTTTGTTAGAGTTCCCAATCGAACTCCAAAAAAAAGTGTTGGCAAACAGTCTATGAATTTGAGCTAATACTCCAGCTTTGTAATACATATTTTATCAAGGTGGTTCTTCCTCCCACAGATAGTAACTTCCCAGTCCAGGAGCTGAGCCTATTTTATACTTTCTCTATCAAATCCTGAAAATGTACATACTGTCTTCTACCATAAAACACAAGAACCCCTAGATAAATAAATGGGAAATCTTTCCTCGGTATTTGAGTCACAGTAGTCACTAGATCACTAATGTTTTGTGTCACTAAATGATCCATACACACAATACTCTTTCCTTTGTTGATCTTTTGCCCACTAACCTTTTCATAGTCAGTCAAGGTCTTCATAACCAACCTTAGTGAGTATTCATCTATAGAGGAAACAATAATTGTATAATCAACATATGCAAAGTGATTTACATATGAGCTCCACTTTGGAATCCCAAATTCTTTGAACCTTTCATTAGCATATAGAAAATGAAGGCTCTAGTAAAACATTTAGTGGACAGTATAAACAACGTGGGGGGATAATGGATCCCCCTGTTTCACCCCTCCTATGGGTCTGGAGAAACCTTGAGGTTGCCTATTAATTGGAATTGAGTACTAATGTGATATAATCCTGAAAACCATATCAATCAATCTTTGTCCGAACCCATCTTCCTTAGAACTTTAGTAAAAAATAGCCAAGATTCCCTATCATAAGCCTTTGCAATATCAAGCTTAATAATCATATTAGTAGGCTTACCCCTGATCCTAATATCATGAACTATCTCTTGCACCAAAAGAATACTTTCCATAATACTCATATCTTTGACAAAACCTGATTGTTGAGGGGAAATCAGATTTGGTAGCAACTTTACCATCTTTTCATGAATTATCCTGGAAAACACCCGTAACGACTCGAAAAGTCAATTTGCTTATTTTAATTAAAAACCCCTAAATTACCTTTCCTGAGCCTTTATTGACTTGTTTATGACTTGCGGAGATGTGTAGCATGGTTTCCGAGGTAATCGGGTAGGTTTTGGATCCTTTTCGGGAAGTTTGAAAATTTGTAAGTTAAGTGAGTGGGGAGGTTTTACCCATAGTTAAATTTTGGGTAAACGTGTCCTTTTCGTAGTTTTATTAGTTCCACTAGATCTGGAACGACATGTATGACCTAGTCGAGCTTTCGGTTCGGTTCTCGAGGCAATCGGATGCATTTTGGGTGATTGGTTGTGAAGTAGTGAAACTAGAACTTAAGGCTTGACTTTGGTCAAACTCGAGCTTTAGAGACCCTTTTCAGGAATTCCAAGTGCGCGAGTAGGTCCAAAATATATTTTACGATAGGAATACATATTTGGTTTATATCCGGGGAGTCCCGGGAGAATTTCAAATTTTTAGTGGAGACTTGGCCTATTTTTTATGTTGCTCTGGTGTTCGCATCCACAGATGTCTGGTCACTTTTGCGGAGGTTGGCTTACAGATGTGGGTCTGTGTATTATTGAGGTTTTCTGCTTTTGTGGATGTCCTTCTTGCAGAGGCGATGGTGCCTCTGCGGAGTCATATCCGCCCCAGCGCATATTCGGAAGGTTAAGTGACCTCATCTCAACGACTGTTTTTTCACCGAAGCACATCCGCTTCAGCGAAGTCGATTCTGCTGAAGCGGAATCACTATTTCAGATTTGGGTGTTAAATGCCCTAAAACTATTTCATTCCCCAAAATTCATTTTCTTGTGATTAGAGCTTAGCTAAGGGGAGATTTCTTGAGGATTTCACTTGGGTTCTTCAATGGAGGTATAATTCCATTCTCTTTAATCATTGGTTATTATTTAAGTTCTCTATCCTAGTGTAATCTCTAATTATGCGGAAAAGATGGCATAGTTCCATGTTGAGAATAAGAGGGTAAGAATCTTGAATTGAGGATTGATTATTGACTGGTTGGTTACAATATTGTGAATTAGTGTTAATTCATGTTAGATGACGATATTTAAATGGTTAATTTGATATTAGAAACCCTTTTGAAACTAGGGATAATTCTAGAGTTTGGGAATTGAGGTTTTTTGCCTAATCTTGCAAATGAGGATCTAATTGGGTTTAGATTATGATAATATTTGGGTTATGGTTTGTATGGGTGATTGGTAAGGTGATGTTACTTTCAATTTCCCATTTTACTCTTGTGAGCCCGAGGTTCCATTTTTAGTTTAGCTCGGGAATTCTAGTTTACGTATCAATATGAGTACCGTTAAACTCATTCTCATCTAGTTAACGTAATTGAATAGATTGGGTACGCGAGGAGGCTCAGAGAAAAGGCAAAGTAGTCGTATGACTCTTCGGCTCTGAAAATAGGCAAGTTGAGACTTACTAGACTTTAATGTAGTGTTTATGTGTTGGTATGATAATTAAGGGGAGTAACAGGAAATTAGGGGTCCCGTACTAGTGAGGTGACGAGCACTTGTACGGGTATCAATGTAAAAGGATAAATAAATGACTTAGTATGTTGTACATGATGAAGATTATGTGTTTATCCTTCGGGTAGTGAGCGTGGTGCATAAATCCACTTAGGTTGGTATGTTTGCTGCTTATTTAGGCTCGGAGCCATGCTTGATAGCTTATTGTGATTTGACTTATCATACATTCATCACTCTATATCTCGTCTAAATACTTGAAAATGATATGATAATGATGTTTGTAATGATTATGATTCGGCATGGTGTATACATATCCATATCATTCATTCATATTATTATTGGAATTTGAACTATTGAGATACTGATAAAAGGGGCTTGGAAGCCGGTTACTGGATATGGTACATGGTACAAAAGTGATGATTGATAATGACACTACAACCACATATCTGGGATCCGGTGAGAAATTTCGGATGATGATGATACTACAGCCACAGAGCTGGGATCCGATGGGAAATTTCGGATAAGTATATGGATCTCATGAGTCCCTCATGAGATACCCATAGGTCACGTGATACCTATTGCAAGAGCGTGTGTATACCGGGTACATATGTCAATTGCATTGTATACATATCATCTGCATTGCATTTCATACATACATCTTGATGTGTAATTTATGCTATGTGTACTTGGTAATGTAATGTTTTAAGACTTTATGATCATGTTGCTCTTAGTGGAAGAAAATACTAGAACTGTACAACTCGTTCTTGATGTAAGGCTGTATTATTAGACGTTATGGTTTACTTGCTTGAAAGTGAAAGAACAATAGGACCTTTACAACTTGTATAACGTAATGAGTGTAAATGTAACATCTTTATGGGTTTCCTTATAGAACCTTTATGACTATACATGTTCTAAAAGATAGAAATACTTAACCATGACTATTATACACTACCTTAAATAACGTAAAGGTCAAATCCTTAGGAATGTTGTGCCATAGTTGATGAAAAGGTGGGACCTTTGTGGGATTAGAGGAACGGGATTTAGGCTAGATCCGAATAGACTTGTGAATATTAATGACCCTTATGATTAATTGAACTATAGAGCTTTAGTGGTAGAGTTAGATAACTGATTTGATTATGCTTAGTTAACTAACTAGTAGAGAAGTATTAGAAAGTACCAACCCTAGCTACTACTATAATTAGGGTCGATCAACGATGTTATTGGGTACACGTGCTTCCCGTACTCACTCTACACTTACTGCTCTCTATGTGCAGATATTGATCCAGGCGCGAGTGATGCTTAGACGCCATGCTTGGAGAGCTTTTCTTTGGAGTACAGAGTGAGCTTCAGTTTCCCTCCCATCACTGGAACTCCTCATTTTTCTATTTTAATTTTCTATCTTATATTTTAGACAGTGATTTGTATTTAAGTTTCAGACTTGTATTCCAATTATTAAGATCTGTAGTCATGAAAATCAAATTTTGGGGGTGATTTGCAAGATTTATGTATTAAGTGTCAAGACCTTGTCAGTACTTTCGTTGTTCTTTACTTTTCCATATTTATACTTATGTTATTTAGATCTTGAATGATTAGTGGTTCTCCTACAAGTTATGGTAGGTGCCCTCACGGTACAAATGAGATTTTGGATCTTGACAATACCTTACTGGTAATATTACTCAAACTAGTACATGTGTTATACCTAGGTAGTTCATGACCACAATAGAAATCCTCAACCATCTTGATCATGTCCTGCTCAATTATATCCCAACATGCTTGAAAGAATATCCCTGTGTACCCATCGACCCTCTAGCATTGTCTGCATTTAAGCCAAAAACTGCATTGTTTACCTCTAGTTCTTCTGGAATTTCATCCAGCCTTTCACTCTTTTCATCACTAATCACTTTGGGTATGTGTCGTAGCATTTCAAAGTCAGTAGGTATATTTTCCTCTCTGAATTGATTTGAAAAGAATCTGATTGCCTCATTTATAATTTCCTCTTCTATTTCCAACCAAACTCCTCTCTGAATATGTCTTCATAAGTTTTCTTGCTCCATATAGAAAGAGCTTTACTCACCGTTTTTTAACTTAATGTGAAAGTTAAAAAATGGATCAGAACTACAATTTGATGTCAAATTATTCTTGATCAGTTGCTGGAAAATTTCATGCTCCACCCAGAAATTCAAGAACCTGTAAGACTTATTGATTGGCTTACTATCCTGTTTGAGACTAATCAATAGAGGAGAATGATTTGAGCCTTGTTTAATCAGGTGCTCCACTTCCAAGTTAGGATATATGTTCTGCAGAGCTTGATTCCCAAATCACTTGTCCGACCTTTGAAAATGCAGGCTTCATCTGATCTTCTATTCCACCAAGTGTACATGCTCTCTGTGAATCTAAGATCCACTAGTTGACTTGTATCTACGAAATGTCTGAAATCTTCTCTGCAAACTGAACTGGAAGTCCTCCATATTTCTCAGCAGCCTCTGTGATGACGTTGAAGCCTCCACCTACTAGCCAGATGTATATGTAAAGCTGATATTTTGCACACCATGTTGTCTAACCTATGTGACACCTAATTTTCTCCTATCGGATGCAACATGTTATTCTACCTGTTCTATGTGTAGCGCTTGTGGAATAATAAAGAACTAGTAAAGTAAGGACACACCACTTTTACGTGGAAAACACCCGACTCACAAGGGCAGTAAAAACCATGACCTACACCTCTGTAGAATTTATCCCCAACTCCACTACAAAGTGAGCCTCTGTAAGCTATAAACTATAAACTCTAATTCCTATCTCGTTAATCTACCCAGACTAGTAAGCAACCTTCAAAGTGAACTCCAACTTGAAGTTAAATTTGACAAACTTGTATACCTGAACAATTGCTTCTATGAAAGCAGATAAAGGTATAACTCAATAACCAACCTAATACAAGAATCTAGAGTTAAGACTTGTAAAATATTATTCAGTAGAACAACACCTTCAATCTTCTTCGTAGTATTAGAGTCGCAACTCTGGAATCAGAACTCTCTCAAGTATACCATTGATTGCTCAATATTCTAAATTTTCTCTTTGTGAGTGCGTAAAGTTCTTCATTGCAAGACTTGATATTTATAGTTCTTGGTCTTCATCAATGCGGCTGACCTAAACCCTGCTTGATATGACCCATCAAGGTAGAATAGGGTTTGAGCTGGTTTAGGATTCTTACATCTTCTCGCATATTTAGTTTCCTTATAGGACTCTAAAATATCTTGATAAGTATGGTGAGAAATCCTGATAAGTATAGCACGGAATCCCTCCGCCTTGTATGCCAAGTCTTTACCATAAAACACAAATCCTAGTTGCTGCAGGATTTATTTGGAACATGTTCTTGGACCTGGTTTAGGCACCTGGTACTCCAACCTCTGAATCTTCTGACTATTTGAGCTGGAACATGTTCATATACTTGTTCCACCAATCACTTCTCGTACACTCAGCAGCTAACTTTGACATGCTTTTGAGACGTTGGATGGAACATGTTGACAAACCAGTTTTATTCATCATGTGTTACTTTGTATCTGTTTCTCTTCACCTGATCTCTGTGATAGAACAATCTCATGGACCTTGTTCATTCGCCTTATCCAATCTCTTTATTAATCATCAAAACTAACACTTTTCATTCTTGCTAATGCTAAAAAATTCCCCTTTTTTGATAATACAAACCCATTCCTGTTATACCACTGCGTAACCCTATTCCAAACATTGTAAAGGCCAAAAAGTAACAAAATACCACTAGATGAAATAGGTTAGTATACATGGGTTATAAACGTCACACAATAATATTTCTTCCCCATTTTAACATCATTAAAAAGTCATATTATAATATGCTTCAAAGAATATATGCAATATCAAGTCATGGCTACTAGGGCTATCTCACACACATGTAGTAGAATTGTTAGCTTAGTAGAGCTTTGCTAAAAATTGTAAGCATAAAATAAACACACATATGTAAGAACGCAACAAGTTACCATTATGTTTAAGCAGTAATTCCAATGTCCAAGAAAACAAACATACAGACTAGGGCAGACGGGATCACATATAGTGACCTAAGGGATTCAAGGAGGTCGGTTTAGAAGAGGATGATGCAACTTTGGTAAGGGCCTCAACTAGACTTTGGATGGCCTTGGTATTGTCTTTTTTTTTCTTCTCAAGTGTTGTCTGTTACTAACTCCAATGGGCAATAAGCCAACTACCACCTTAATCAACCCCTATCCTCCAAGCAGCTCCTCAAAAGGGTACAACAAATGTAGCATGAGTATGAAAAACAACGTGTACTCAGCAGTATCGTCGACCGACCCTATCTTAAATGAAGATGAGGGTTGGCTTTCCGAATACTACTACAACACTAACTGCCATCAGTTCATAATAACAATAATCACCATTACTATTATACTTAAACTATGACTCCAAGCCTAGGTTATAACATCTAGTTCCTCAATTTTGATCAAATATTCATGTAGCCAAGTCAAATGTGTTCAAGTACTGTAGGTTCTCACACAGATAGGACAATAGAATCTAATTCCATACAACAATTACTTCACAAAGAAATATGGATGAAATGAGATGAAGTGCAAGTGTCATATAATGCAAGGTCTTTCTTTCTCATTATCGATACACACACATTCGACATTAATGAATCGTGACCCATGGGACACTCGCGAGGTCCATATACCACTCAGGCTAACACAATACTTGATTCTAACCATATAGTAGGCTCACACAATACCTGTTGCTAACCACACATCAGGCTCACACAGTACATGTCCCTAACCATTCAACTCTTATACTCGTATCTAGCCACACATAATCACACAATATGAAGAATGAATATGACATGCACAACAACAAGAAGCAATGATATGAAACAAAGCTTCTAACTTTAATCAATCATACAATAAAGACTCGATCTTTAGCTTTTTTCTACTTTTAAATGAGCATTAAGGGATGATGGGGACATACAGTCACATATAAGACAAATATGTAATAATATTGCGGAAAATAAGGGCTTCATACCCCTATCACTGATCTAATAGATCGTACTATTCTATCAGCTAGTGCCCAAAGTGTGATATTCACTAAGTAATTTTAAAGGCACAAGTTCTCTTACATGTCACCGGTACCTGATACAAGTGCTTGTCACCTCACGAGGATTAGGACCCCCTTATTAACCCCATATCCTCTTATTTTGTTAATTAAACCAGCCATGCACTTAAGTAAGGTACAACATCTCAATTTTCCTAGAATTATGACTCCGAGAATCACCACACAACCTTGATTTTTCGTAAAGCCTCCGAAAGATGTCAATCTAGTCAAATTTGAATAATACGTCAACATATGATTCTAATGATATCAATATCACTATATGAAACTTACGGACTCAAAAGGTCACACAGAATAGGAACTCATGTCAAAAGGGGGTAAAATCTGAAATTTATTCCAAAATTAGTCTACCCAAGATTTATGGAGTCTAAATATCAAATATCAACTCAATCCATTCATTATTCCATGATTAATTAGAGAAAAACTCTATTTTCAACTTAGGGTTCATAAACCCAATTCTCCAACCTTAAATCATGATTTCTACCATAAAAATCCTCATTAATAGATGATATAATCTAAAAAGGGAGGTTAGAATCTTACCTAAATGATGTATCTTGCAAAAGCCCTTCAAAATCACCTCCAACTGAGCTCCCATTTTCAAAATATGAGAATGGAATGTCTTAGGTCAAATTAAAAATAATATATTGATCTGCCCATTTAAGTTCGCAAAAGTGGGCTTTTTATCACAAAAGCGGTAAAATACTCGTAAAAGCGAGCTTCCAACAGACCCAACCCACATGCAAGTGCATGCCAAAATTAGCAGAAGTGGACATCACAAATGCGGAACACCCTCCCCAAATGCGAACCTTTTCCCCCTAACCTGCTTCGCAAAGCAAGCTTTATCTCACAAAAAGCGATGCTCGCATTTGCTAGATTTTATTGCAAAAGCGGTTGCTGCAGACACCAAAAAATAAGCAATCTTTCAAACTTCAAATCAACCCCTAAAACTCATTCGAGACCTCCCTGACACAAATCAAATTAGCAAACCACTCCTAAAACATGCAACAAACTTGCTTGTGCACTCAAAATAATCATATGAGGTCGTCTTGACCCGCTGTTGACTCAAGTCAATTCCAATTTCATTAAGCTATTAATATCTCAACCAAGTAATGAAATCCACCTGAGTCCCTCGAAAACTGAACCAATTACTCGATTAAGTCATAGATGACATTCCGGACCCAATGGAATTGATGAAACTTCAAAAAGAGTCAAATTCCTTCGATGTTGACTTTAGTCAACTAAACTCATTTCTTAACTTAACAATTTTCTAATTTCCACAAACTTACCCTAATCGAACTCAAATCACCTGAGACTCATTCTAATCATTTACGTATGTCAAAAATCACACATAAACATCACAATTTGATTCCGAGTGCGTCATCCCAAAAGGCAACTCTTAGTCAAATTTCTCAAACTAAAAAACATCCAAAATTCAAAACTTAGGTTTTCTCCCATTATTTTTATCCAATTGCCTAGGGAACTGGACCATCCTTCCATGCATATCAAATACAACAAAATAAAGCTAGGGAAAATGACATTTACTAGAAAATATGCAAAATAACAAAAATGACCTAACAGGTCGTTACACTACAAGCTAAAAATATTTGCAGTGAGAATAACCTGCTCCTTACTATATTTCATATACAGTAAGTATGCATTCTCCTAATATTTCTCTTGCATCCTTGCAATTTCAGCTTTCTTTATTGCAAGTTGTTCCACTCGTACCTTCTTATCAACACTTCCCAGCTGGAACAGACCGTTTGACCTGCCCTAACTTTCCAATGACATTTTTGATCATTTGATATTGCCAAATTTTAACTGGCACTTTGAAATGCTCAAAGACCTCCAACTAGAATCCATATGTTAGACGATCACCTTTGTTTTCTTGTAGAGAGATCTTGTGCATATGTTGAATCATAAGAACAGACAGATTTATTTGGACACCTAAGTCAAGAAGCTCAATGAGTGTCATGTCCAAGAAGGTAGCTATGGATCTTCCCTCTTTCCTTGGCACAATCATACGATGAGCCATATTAAAGTACAATTGATAGAGTCTGGGCATCTCTTGTTGCAGTTCCCTTTTGTGTTGCGTGGTTAATGGGTTGTTTGTAACTTTCCATGTGATGTCGATGGCACTTGCCATTCCTTGGAGTGAAGGCCAATCATTCTTAGCATATTTTGCCCAGCTCTCGGAGGGTACTTGCAGAATTTCTCCCAACTTTTGAGCATTCAGAGAAATTTTAACTCCCAAACCCCATCTAGTAATCTAGCTTTTCTTGAAAGTTTCATTAACATAGAATTCGGTTACCTGCTCTTTGCATAGTTCTCTATTTTATTCTCTTGACATGAATAAGTAACTTCATCCTTAGCGATCTATCTTTTTCAGCTATGTAGCCATCTCAGGTCCCCCAATACCTGTGACTACCCTTCCTCTAAATATGTATTATCTCTTGATTGGTAAGACCATCTGCTTGTCCAGATGGTTAATTTGTTTGGGTCAACGTAATACTCAATGTCCCTGAGGTATTGATCCTCTGACTCAGATGATGATTTATCTTTCTCACTCTCAGTTGGTTGATCTACCAATTTAAACTGAGATTTCCCTTTAGAAGAAACAGGTTTTCCAACTTGTTTCTTTGTACTTCTTTTACTTGACTGTAAAATTTTCACGACATTCCATTTTTGTTTTTTCTCTTATGAATCTCCTAATGATTCCAAATCAGGCTCAACAATGCTAGTTTTGGAGATAATGCCTTTTTACTAGCTTGTTGTTGCTCCAAAATGCACACGCAAGTATACGCGGTCATACAAGTAATATAGGATTGAAGTCCAGATACCGTACCCACAGAGACTTAGACTTTCTACTGCTTGACTAATTTAAACTCGTTCATAACTATTCAAGGGAGTAAAAATCAAGATGTTTGTTGGAACTAATTATGAGTGAAAGAAATAAATAAAATTTGGTATTTTTTAATTGAGACAATCGAGAATAAGACTGTAAATTTTATCAGATAATGGAATCTAGGGTTATGGCGTTTGACAATCCAGTTATGTCTTTCGATAGTTCTACCTATTTTAATTTCCTAGGTTACTAGTTGTAATGACCCGTCTGGTCGTTTTTAGCTTGAGATCCTTATTTGCTTGTTTGACCCTTCCCGTAGACTCTATATGAGATTTGTGATGCGCGGGGATGTGTGGCATGGATCTCAAGGTCTATTTATATGAGTTTTGGATGAAAAACCAAAAATTTAGAGTTGGATAGTTTGACTCAAAGTTGATTTTTGATTAGATAGGTTTGTTTCCAGATTCCATTACTTCTGGTAGCTCCATATGGTCATTTATGACTTAGTCGAGTCATTGATTCGCTTCTCGAGGCAATCAGATGTATTTTGTCATCTTATTTGTGAAATTTGGATATTTAGTTATTCCAGACAATTCTTTAGAAAAGTATGCCTTAACTTAGTTAAATGGGAGACTCGAGGGTACGCGTAAGTTTGTAGCACTATTTACCTTAGACGAGCATGTCTGGTTTGTGTTTGTGGAGTCTCGGGGGTGTTTGGTAGAGGTTTTGACTATTTCCATAATCTGGTGTCTGGTGTCTTCCTCGACGACACCTGTTCTCGATCTGGCGTGTCCACCTCGGTAGGAGGTTGGCTCACCAAATAAGGGTTGGAAAAGTGTGGAGTTTCTTCCTTGGCGGTGGGTTGGTCGACAGGGGTGAGTCCACCTCTGCGGAGTCAGGTACACCGTGCCATAGAGGAGAGGTATCAAGTGACACCGCCTCAGTGAGGTCTTTGTTCGCCATAGCGGGTCCGCACCAACAGAGTCAATTCTGTTGGGGCGGAATCACTGTATCAGGTGTCCTATATAATTTTCTAGTTTAGATTTCATTCCCAAAAATAGTATATCTCGAACCTAGAGTTGCCAAGGGAGAGAATTCATAGGTTTAGAGGAGAAATGCATCTTTGAGGTAACAATTCCATCCTTTATGATTTGATTCCATGTTTCTACGTCCTTTAATGGCGATTTAGTATGTTTATGAGTTGAGTAAAAATGAAGTATGATCCCATTTGAGAATAAGGTAGTTGAGTCTTGATTTAAATGATGATTATGGACTAGTTTACTTGTAAGTGAATTAGTGATGGATTATACTAGCATATCATGTTATAGAGCTCAATTTGAGTATAGACACATATTCCAATTGAGGGAAATTCTAGGGCTCCAAATTGGGACTTTTGTATATTGTTCGATTGAAGGCTCAAATGTCTATAATTTCCTGATTAACTTAAGGATATGATTCCCTAGTATGTGTTCTTGGTATTGGAGAAATAAAGTTTGAGTCTTGGTCAAATGGGCCCGGGGTTGGTATTTAAAGTCTTGCTTTGTTAAGGATTATATCCTTGTATGGTGTGTAAGCTCTTCATTAATGAATAATATATACGTTATTAGACTTCGATTATCATGAGGCGCATCGGAAGGGCAAGGTGATCACCGAGGCTTGATTGGTTAGCGCTCTTGTTCGTTCGAGAGGTAGGCTATGGTTTACTTTCACAAGACTTCAATAGAAATGCATAATTAGTTATAAATATTAAGGGGTATTTGGCGTGTTTGGGGGTCCCACTCAGCCGGTTGTGATGAACGGTTGCGTGGGTATCGGTGTTGAACTATCTTGATGAGTGATTTGGGGAATCAACCTTGTGCTAGTTCCGATTGCTGATTTATTTGGTCTTGTGGCCATATATGGGATTCTCGCCGTATTTTTCATTATTTTTTTATTCATCACACCTGCTTCCAATATGATATCCTGATTTGTATTTGGATTGTTATGTTGTTAAATTCTTGGAAGCATGTGATATTCATCTCTATAGTTGGTTACATCTCATTACATCATGATTTCTTGACTTATACAGTCATTTCCATTCATACACTCATGGTTCTAAGATATTGATATAAGAGTGGTATGGAATGATGTGGGTCCAAGATACCGAAAATGTGAGATTACTTATGAGATTATGGCAACACTGAGATGATGATGATGATGTTCGAGAGGATGAGTTGCACGCCTGCAACATGATTCTATTTAGCCAAGAGTTGGTCTCCTATGGAAAATTCCGGAAGAGTATCTGGACTTCGTGGGTCCTCCATGGATGTGCGTCTCATAATAAAAACTTGAGCACCTATATACTGGAAGATCAAGGTACATGCATTGCATTGCATTCATAACATATCATTCATGGATTACCTGTTGATGAAACAAGTGTTGAATTGATTATTGATGACTTGATTCAATTTCGGGAATAAATGAAGCATGTTAATTTCTCAATGATACTCGGAATGCTGTTATTGAACTCTATGGAATATGCCGTGAATAACGTGATCTTACTTGGATATTTAAACTGTTAGAATAGGACTATTTTGTGTCAACTTGGTATTTTTCTCTTTTTACGTATCTTTCGTCGTTGTTGGTATATGATGTCTACAGGGGTACGTTGTGTACTCATACTACACTTGGTGCATCTTTTCTGGTACAGATACTAATCCTATTACCAGTTCGCAAGCTCGAGTGTGAGTCCGAGCGGGCAGACATTCAGTATTCAGGGTGAGATGCTACCTCCGACATGCCTTTGATATTCTATCCTTATCTAGTCTTTTATTTGTGATTGAAAGAGATGTTCAGACTTTTATACTATCAGATTTCATTTGGCTTGCGTGCCATATTCAGACTTGTACCAGATTTATTAGAGCTCTTGTATGATTGGCCAAATTTTAGGGGTGTTGTTACTTCTCAGACTTATTTCCACATTTATATTATGAGACAATTATTGTATATTTTGTTATCTTTCCGCTTTTCATTTTATATCATGTGAATGATTGGGAGTGGTTCGCCTACCAGTGGGTTTTACATAGGTGCCACCACGGTCCCTAAAGGGGGTCGTGACAATAGTTGACGGGTTGATTTTTAACTTTATTAGTATCTTCCTAGTTGCTCACAAGCATTTTTATGCTACACTAACGCCTATATTCCTATGGTTGCTAGAAGGTAACAAAAGTGCATTTATATCTCCATATTCAATTAAGCAAGGCTAAAGGGTATATTCCTATTCTCAGTAGCGAAATATCTAAATATGAACAAGCTCTATTTATTCTTATTACGCATGCAAATTCCCTATCCCTAGTCCAATTCACACGCCACAAATGGTGTTCCATTAGCGATCAAGTAACTAAACAATTCAGCTCAAGAATAAATAAGCAACCTAATATTGGAAATCTAATAAGCAAAATATATCATTAAACTAACTTTCATGTCTTTGAAATAACCCTAGAAAAGAGAAGTTTAGCTACTCATGATTCGAAGAACAACAAAATAATTCTTGAGAAAAACTAGGGTTCTATGAATAAAAATAATGTAAACATAACAAGAATCAGATAAAGAGGCTTACAAGTCTAAGAATAATGTCACCCACCTCTCTAAAGAAATAAAACATCTATTTATAAGCTAGGGTAAAAATCTAAAATAAGGAAACCAAATCCCAATCGAATTGGGAAAAACTGCTCGTCATCCGCATTAACCTGCGTCACACATGCGACGCGGGTGTCTTCTGATTTTTTAGGCTTTGAGATTCAGAGAATTATTTTTGGGCGATGGACATGCGACGCACACCCAACGCGTGTCTGGTCCTTTTCGCGACGCACATGTGACACGTATATCCTCCAGTTCTTCAATATTTCTTCCTAAGTGTTGCACGCATCCTCTCGTCGTCATGTATTGGTGCAAACACCTCCAATTTCTACCACAAAATTCATGGTTATCATTTATTTATCCTCGTTGTACATACACATAAAACATACCAACATAAATCCAAATACAACGATTTCATCATGCTTAAGGTGATTAAATTACTACGAATAAGAGGTAAAGTAACACAAAATATAGGTATTTGTGACAAATATAACCACCCCACTTAGACTTTGCTCTCCCTCGAGCAAACACTCACTACTATCAACCTAACACCACACCATTCAAACAGGTCTACTCGGGCTTCGACTAATATGACTCTCTAAAAATAATTTTAAAACAAACATTGAGCTGATTCTAACAATAGTCATGCCAATTAAGATTTTCAAATTTTAAAGTCCACAAACAACCTTCTTAATTACCAACTTATTTTCAAAAGAATATTCAAATCAAAGACACCACTCAAGACAAAATAATTATGCTACCTAATCAAGAAACCAACACTTCACCAATCTCTTATCAATCATGTGCCGTCACCCAAAAGAGAGTTATCCATATATCATACAAGTCAATCAATTTTCACTTCAATGGACATGAAATAAACAAATACGCTCACTCTCCCAAAGAAAATCACATGCTAAATACAATTAACCATAGGCTTTCCCGTAGTGTAACCACTTCACTAATATAAGTGCATCAAACCTAGGATCAAGTAGGACTTAATGGGTTGTAATGTAGGCTAAGGGATGAGTAGAGAATATTTTGACTAAAATAGTGACTAACCTCCCTAAGCACTTTAATACTTACAACACTCAGTAACGTTTCCTCAAATTTCTCAATCAACCAACTCCAACACCAACCAACACCTATCTCACCCAAATTCATTATTTATTTAAGCACCACTTTTGACATTACGAGTTAGAAGGGAAACACTTAATCTATTTTTTCCTTTTGGTTTATTTTCTTTCCTTTTTTAACTTCCCAACTAACAAGCAACAATTTTCACTTTAGGTGCACCCATAGAATTTACTAGATTTCACCAATAAACACCCCCTTTTTAATTTCAAATCTCAACTCACAATCCATTAAGTTATCATTAAAGTGCTCATGGAGTATTTGGATCAAATTTAGGCTAATTAGAATAAAATGGATGAGTTTATTGACAACTATCAAAGAAAAAGGCTAAATGCTCAACGGGGCTAACCAAAGATACATATTGGCGTTTAAATTATATTGTTTTGCTTAACAAAGAAATGTCTCTATCATGTCCTAAGTTACAACACACTTTCATTTTACCAACACACAAGGCAAGTTCTAGACATCAATACCAAGCATGGACTATAAAGAAAATAGTCTCACACACATGGCACACAATTAATGCAAGAAGAATCCATATTGTCCCTCGAACTAAGCAACAGATACCAAAGAATGCTGAATGCGTCATACATGAGTCAACAAAATCCAAGTTAAGTGTTTCGAGAAATGTAATTAGTTTTTCAAGGCATTATTTCAATCAAAACCAAGAATCGCCATATTGTCAATATTTTACCTAACCCGAGCACCTAACATTCAAATGGTCTAACAAGTTGGACTAATTTTTTCTCAAGACAGTCGTCATCCATCCATCATCGGGAAATGCCTATCCTAAGATGAAAAAGAAAAGAAAAACTCCTAACGGATATTTTATGCCACTACCAAAGATATAAAAGAAGAAAAATCTTTTTGCGTTTTTGTGAATTTTCAATTTTTTTTGTATTTTGTTTTTCAATTTTTACTACTAAAATACTCTAAAAAGAAAATTAAAACAAATGAAAATCCTAAGGCACAAGTATCCTCTATCTCGAGACATACCTCCCACCCCACACTTATTTTATACAATGTCTCTGATGCATATAAAATTGAAAAGGAAAGGTATGGTGAGAGATACTCCTTAAGGCCCACTAGGGACTAGATGTCATCCTCAAGATCAGGGTCTACATCTCTCAAGACCTTATCTTCATCCTCTAGCTCCAAGGCATGTGATTCTATTTCTTCCCCTGCCGCCAAATCAGCTTCACAAAGATCGGCCAAATTAACATCCTCATCATTTGGCATCCTCATATCATCTCTGAGAAGAGCTCGGGAATGTGTAGTGTGCGAGACCTCAACAAAAACACTTGAGAAATCCAATTCAAATCTATCTCCCGTAATTACGCCATCTTATGCATTTAGGCTAGTAGTGTGGATTGGGTGAATTGCTCCTCAAATGGGGTGAGATGGTGATGTGCATTCACCTTCGGGGCCTTGACATTTGAGATATCAAGCATATCATCTAGCCATAGGATAGTTCTGTCACCAGGCTTCAACAATTATCATTGATCCTCAACAAATATGTTGTCAAGGTATTGCCAAAGATGAGTCTCTTGGACTTGTATTGCCGGACTTTAATCATCTCCTGAATCATCCAATAGTTGATATTCACTGGATGCCCTATCATCAAGAAGTATATGAGGCACACCCTCTCATTCGATCTGTGTAATTGTCTAGGGGCATGATTCTGTAATTGAGAAACCACAACCAAACTCTCGCTTCCTCAGTGAAGTTCCCCATTCTCAGGCTTTTGTGACTTCTATATTTTTTGGGGCGCCTGGTCTAGATGGCCGTAGAATCAATCCTACACAATGTCTCAGGAATAGCCCTGTAGTTAGGCTTGTAGATGAAGTCCTTAAGTGGCTCGATGGGTGGTTGGGAACTTCCAGATATGTGCACAGGGACTCAACTGTCACGGTGATCTCACGCCCCTACAAGTAAATAAAATTTGGCCATTGCCACTCCTCTATGGTACGCACAAGATGAATGTTGGCATAGAACACTAGAATTAGATTAATATCTACTGGGCCATGCATTTCAAAGACGAATATCCATCTCATGGCCATGATCCTATTGTAGACATCCCTGAACCGATGTTGCAAGGGGGCTTGATTGATCGCCCTCGCATGAACATAACCAGTCATATTCACGTACTCATCATAGAATTCCACGACTAAAGGATGAGGAAGGTCTGCTAGGTCCTCCCTACAAGAGTTCTAGGAATGGGGACTGTAGGCTGCTTGCCCCCGGACTGTGATTTGATACTCTTTTTAGCCTTCAAGGGGTTAGCTCGACCTCTCTTTATGCCCTAGGATTAGGATGATGCGACTGCCTTGCCTCTTATCTATGGGTTAACCATGTTGCCTGCAAATGCCATACCCAAAAGAGTGATTTCAATTCTAATTCAAAGAGCCATTGAACGACCCCACACTTATCTCAAACCGGGGGTGAACCAACCCCACACTTGTTTCCAACTAAGTACAAAAATTGAAAAAACAAGAAGTTAACTAATCATACACTACAAAGACAAAATAAACAAACAAAACAAAAATACTTCATGTTTTAGGACTTAGGGCGGGGATACCCATATTCGAATTTCATCAATTTCTTCCAATTTAGGCTCTAATTAGGTGCCCCAATGGTCCATAGAATCATTTAATGGTACAATGCTACTCAAGAATTCACAATTGCACAATAATTTTTGGTTTAGACATTTTTACGAACACCTTATGGGCATAGGATCATCCTAATGATTTTTGCAACAATGAAAGGTGATGAACCCAAATTGCAATAGGAATCATCTCCTAGCCTTACACGTTAAGCATAATCAATTATCATAAATCAATACCAAAATCTCGCCCAAAATCACCCAAAACCCCCAAACCCTAGGTTTCCAGACCTGAAGTGAACTTTGAGATTTTTTGCCTTGTTTTGCATTCCTGTTCCTTCGCTAGTACTGCAATCATGAGCAAACGTGACACTATAACACAAAAGTTGGGTTGCCTCCTAACAAGTGCCTTAGGTAAGGTCGTGGCTCGATATCTTTTTGTATTTTTCTTATATTTCTCTATCCTACTAATACAAACTCGAGTTGCCTCCTGAGAAGCGCTTGATTTAACCTCGCGGCATGATGCATCCTTTCTCAAGACTCTTCTAATTCAATTGAGACCCTCGCTGGATCGGTCTCTCCAACATACTCCTTTATTCTCTGTCCGTTTACCAAAAATGTCCGCTCTACATTTAGTGGTTTTAGCTCAACTGCTCAATGGGCGGTTACACGAACTACTTTAAATGGGCCAGACCACTTACTCTTCAGTTTTCCCCCAAACACCTTGAGTCTCGAATTATATAACAATTCCAATTGTCTAGGTTCAATCTCACAACGTTGAATATACTTGTCGTGCATTCTCTTGGTTCTCTCCTTGTAGAGTTTCGCATTCTCATAGGCATGAAAATAAGCTCATCAAGTTCGTGCAACTGCAACAACTGTTTTCACCCGATGCTTCTATGACTAAATTCAGTTTCTTTATTGCATAAAACGCTCTATGTTCAAGCTCAAAAAGAAAGTGACAGGCCTTACCGAAAACTAATTTGTAAGGAGAGGTTATGATAGGCATTTTATATGCAGTCCTATATGCCTAAAGAGCATCATCAAAATTCAATGCCCAATCTTTTCTATTAACACTCACTATTTTCTCAAGAATACATTTAATTTCATGCTTAGACACCTCCACGTGACCACTCGTCTGAGGGTGGTATGCAGTCACCACCTTGTGGTTCACCCCATACTTATATAGCAACTTATTGAAAAGACGATTGCAAAAATGCGTACCTTGATCACTAATAATGGGTCTCGAGGTCCTGAAGAGTATGAATATGTTCTTCTTCAAGAATCGGGCAACTACATTTGCATCATTTGTCGGGAGTGCAATTGCTTCCACCCACTTTATGATGTAATCGACCGCAACAAGTATATACTTGTTACATTTTGATGGAATGAAAGCCCTCATGAAGTCAATACCCCAACAATCAAACACCTCGATCTCCAAGATACCATTCAATAACATTTTATAACGCTTAGAGATGTTCCCCGTTCTCTGGCGATTATCACACTCTCTTATGAAAGCATGAGCATCTTTCAATAATGTCGGCTAGTAGAAACCCAAATGGAGTACCTTTCCTGCAATTCAGTCACCACTGTGATGATCCTCATAAGATGATGAATGACAACCTTTAAGAATCACGCTCACTTCCTCTACAAGGACACATCTACTCACTAACTAATCTGGATCAATTTTGTACAAGTACAACTCATCCCAAGTATAGAATCTACTATCGTGCAAGATCCTTTTTTTCCCTCTCAAAATTCTCATCGGGTGGATAGACCTCACTTACCAGGATATTCACCATGTACGCATACCATAAAAGCTCGACAGATTGAAGAGCAAAAAGTTGTTCATCTGGAAAATTCTCCTTAATTATTGTGCCCTCATCTACATGTTCTCAATCTTCAAGTCTGGATAGATGATCTGCTACTTGGTTTTTTGTGCCCTTTTGATCTAGAATCTCAATGTCAAACTTTTGCAGCAGAAACACCCAACGAATAAGTCTGGACTTTGCATCCTTCTTTGCAAACAAGTAACGGACAATAGTATGGTCTGTGTACACGATTACCTTTGTCTCTACTAAGTATGATCTGAATTTTTCGAAGGCGTAGACCACTGTCAACAACTCTTTCTCCGTGATTGTATTGTTTAACTGATCTACGTCAAGTGTTTTGTTGGCGTAGTATATGGGATGAAAGATCTTATCTCATTTTTTATCGAAAACAGCCCTCACAGTATAATCACTTGCGTCACACATCAAGATAAATAGTAGAGTCCAATAGGGTGCAATGATGATCGGAGCAGTCACCAATATCAGCTTCAACTCGTCAAAAGCCTTCAGATATGCCTCATTAAATATGAATTTCACATCCTTCTCGAGCAACTTACACATCGGGTTTGCGATCTTGGAGAAGTCCTTGATAAACCTTCGATAAAATCATGCATGCCCTAGAAAGTTGCGTACCCCTTTCACCAATATTGGGGGTGGAAGTTTCTCAATCGCCTCTACCTTGCTTTGTCAACTTCAATGCCCTTTTTGGAGATCTTATACCCAAGAACAATACCTTCTCAAACCATAAAGTGGCACTTCTCCCAATTTAGCACCAAATTCATTTCTTCACAATGTGCAAGAACAACATCAAGGTGGCGCATACACTCATCGAAAGAATCCCCGAACACAGAAAAATCATCCATGAATACCTCAACATATTTTCCACCATGTCAGTGAAAATAGCCATCATACATCTTTGGAATGTACCTGGAGCATTGCATAACCCGAATGGAATCCTCCAGAATGCAAAGGTGCCATAAGGACATATGAATGTGGTCTTCTCCTGATCCTCTAGCCCTATCATAATCTGATTGTAACTTGAATAGCTATTTAGGAAACAAAAATAATCGTGCCATGCCAATTAATCAGGCATATGATCCATGAATGGTAAAGGACAATGATCCTTTCTGGTTGCGGTGTTTAGTTGCGATAATCATACAAATTCTACAACTAGTTACCATTCTCTGAGGCACAAATTCACCCTTTTATTCTCTACAATTGTCATGCCCCCTTTCTTTGGGACACATTGCACACTCACCCAATTACTGTTAGAGGTTGGATAAATAATGCTAGCATCTAGCCACTTAATTACCTACTTCTTCACTACCTCTTTTATGATTGGATTCAACTGCCGCTGATGTTCAGTACTTGGCACATTCTTCTCCTCCATTAGTATCTTGTGCATCCAAAATGCGCTGCTAATCCCTCGAATGTCTGTTATGGACCATCCAAGAGCTTTTATTTTGTCTCTCAAAACCTGTAGCACACTTAACATGTACATCAATCAAGAACGCCGAAAGGATCACGGGAAGCATGTTATTGTTACCCAATTATGCATACTGAAGATGAGATGGTAATGACTTAAGCTCGAGAACCGGTGGCTCCTCAATGGACGGGTTTGGCTTCTTCCAAGTGTCTGGTCTGTGAAGCTCCTCAAATAGTCTATCTCTTTGCGCAAAGGCACAAGAAGTGTCAAGAATATGAAGACACTCCTCGACTAACTCATCCTCCACCAAGTCTCCACCATATACTAATGGTCTCTCCAATGGATCTCTGCTAGATAGAAAGTTATCTAACTTCATAGATGACATCTCAGGCTCTACCACAATAATCATCTTGAATTTGTCATAATAAGAAAGCATTTTGGTAGCTTTGAACATATCAAATGTTGCCTTGCCCGTCTACTCTCCTCATTATCTTACCCTCTTGAACACAAATAATAGCATCGGTTGTAGCTAGAAATCCTTTTCCATGAATAATATATACATATTTGTCTGCATCATAGTCAAGGATAATGAAGTCCACATGAAGAATGAATGTCCCTACTTTCACGAGCACATCCTTAATTATACCATTTGGGTAGGCCAAAGATATATCAGCAAGCTGCAAGGTCACAATCATTGGTATTGGCTCACCCAATCTCAACGTTTTGAACATGGAAGTGGGCATCAAATTTATACTAGCCCCCAAATCACAAAGGGCAAGTCCTACCTCAAAGTTCTCAATTTTTATTGAGATAGTGAAACTACCTAGATCTTTTAACTTTGGAGGAATTTTACTCCTCACCCTTGAACTACACTCCTCTGTAAGTTCCACCATTTTAAAATATGTCAACCTTCTTTTATTCGCAACAATGTCCTTGATGTATTTATCATATTTTAGAACTTCTTGTAAAAGATCCAACAATGGGATGTTGATGTGTACCTGCATCAAGAATTCAAGAAACTTCATGCAAGTTGAGTTTGCTTTCTACTTCTGGAACCTATGTGCAATGGTGGGGGTGGTTTGGCTACCACAACTTCCAGCTGCTCTGCTGCTTTTTTATCACTTTTTTGTTCTGTTTCTGTCCTCCTAGCATAAATTAACTCATCATTCACTTTCTTGTTCTTTTGGAGGGACTTCCTTTAATTGCCTCCCATTTCTCAATGACATGGCATGAAATAGTTCGTTTGGATTCTTCTTAGTATTTCTCAGAAGAGCATCCTGAGGTCTGACATTCTGTGAAACCTCCATCTGCCCCATCTGACATTCTAACTCATGAATGAATTTCTGCACCTCGGTATTCACCTTATCTTATTTTTCCATGAACGACCTTATTCTGATTTCCACCATATAAGAGATTCAGATGATTACGGTGGTTCGGATTATAGTTGTTACCATACTGATGACGTTGATTACCATACCCATGATTTTGTTGCCCCACATAGTAGACATACTCTATATTCCGCAGATAATTCATGTAGGCATGCTCATCACCACAAACCTCACAAAAAACTCGTACCTATTGTAACTGCTACACTGGATTAGGAGCTGGAGCATTAACTAATCTATTAACGGTGTGGGCAATCTAGTAGATCGTGTTAAGATCTTCACCACGAATGATCCTCCGGGTGAAGCATCTCATGGCACACCATTGATCAATAAAAAAGTATAAATAGAATAAACGGCCCTGCACGAAGTGCTGTCATGTCTTCTACTTGAAGTACCCCTGCATCTCTCTACGTGATCCTTGAATGGACTGAATCTGCATAAGGTTGACTACCTGCAGATATCAAATTCAAGAGTGCTTCCATCTCCTCGTATGTTTTTGCTAAGAACTGTCCATGACCAGTAGCATCCAACAATGCTTTATAATCGGGTTGAATGCCTTCAATAAAAGTGTGTGCAACTAACTCCTTCAGGAACCTGTGATGTGGGCAATCTCTCAAGTAGCTCTTGTATTTCTCCCATGCATGTGGTAGCTCTTTGCCCTCTCTCTGAGTAAAACTAAAAATTCTTCCTCTCAACTTATTTTTCCTCCTAGAAGGGAAGAACTTGTCAAAGAAATGGTTGGACAAAATTTTCCAAGAAGTAATGGAGTCAGCCGACTCATTTTGCAACCATTCCTTTACCTCTACGATCAGTTAGCAAGGAAACAATGTCAATTTCACATATTTTGTCAGAAACATTCTGATAGCCAAAATTTTCACTCAATTCGATGAACAACATCAAGTGCTTATGTGGGTTTTCATGTGGCTTACCCATATACTGGCACATATTCTGCACCAACCATATTGTACCTTCTTTCAGCTCAAAATTCCATGCGATGTTAGGCTCAACAATAGTCTTCGATGCATTCTCTAGGTTGGGCCTAGCAAATTTCAACACATGAATTCGTTGTTGTTCCATCTCTCTCACTATAATTTCTCTGTTTTCAATTGCTCAGGAGGGACCTCTTCAACCAGTTTGTTTTCTTTGTGAAAATATCTCTCAATTTCGGGATTAAAGTCAACCAACGGTTTTCCCTGACTCCGAGTTTTTGGCATAAAATATTGCAATTCCCTGAGATGCACAACACGAACCAAAGAATAAAAACTTGAATAGAGCTAATAGAATTCAAACTCGAAAAATAGTAAATTTTTTCTAAGTCCCCAAAAACGGTGCCAAAACATTGTTGCTCCCAAACGCACACGCAAGTATACACGGTCGTAGAAGTAATATAGGATTAAAGTCCAGATATCATTTCCACGGAGACTTAGACTTTCTACTGCTCAACTAATTCAAACTCGTTCGTTACTATTCAAGGGAGTAAAAATCAAGATGTTTGTTGGAACTAATTATGACTGAAAGAAATAAATAAAATTGAGTATTTTTGTGACTGAGACAATCGAGACAAAGATTGTAAGATTTATCAGATAAGAATGGAATCCAAGGTCATAGCCTTTGACAATCCAGTTAAGTCTTCTGATACTTCTACTTATTTCAATTTCCAGGGTTACTAGTTGATGGGTTGATTTTAACATTATGATTATCTTCATAGTTGCTCACAAGCCTATAGATGCTACTCTAACGCCTATATTCCTATGGTCGCTATAAGGTAACAACAAAGCATTTATATCTCTGTATTCAACTAAGAAAGGCTAAAGGATATATTCCTATCCTCAGTATCGAAACGTATAAATACGAACAAGCTCTATTCATTCTTTTTATGCATGCAAATTCCCTATCCCTAGTCCAATTCATACGCCATAGATGGTGTTTAATTAGTGATCAAGTAACTAAATAATTAAGCTCAAGAATAAATAAGCAACCCAATATTGGAAATCTAATAAGCACAATATATCATTAAACTAACTTTCATGTGTTTACCATAACCCTAGAAAAATAGAAGTTTAGCTACTCATGATTCGAAGAACAACGAAAAAATTCATGAGAAAACTAGGGTTCTATGAATAAAAATAAAGTAAAGACAATAAGAATCAGAGAAGGCGGCTTACAAGTCTAAGAATAATGTTCCCCACCTCTCTAACAAAATAAAATATCTATTTATAAGCTAGGGTAAAAATCTAAAATAAAGAAACCAAATCCCAATTGAATTGGAAAAACTGCTCGTCATCCGCGTTGGACTCGCGTCGCACATGCGATGCGGGTGTCTTGTGAATTTTTAGTCTTTGATATTTAGAAAATTATTTTTAGGCGATGGGCATGTGACACACACCCATCGTATGTCTGCTCCTTTTCGCGACACGCATGTGATGCGTATATCCTCACGTTCTTCAATCTTTCTTCCTAAGTATTGCACGCATCCTCTCATCGTCAATTTGGTGCAAGCACCTCTAATTTCTACCACAAAATTCTTTGTTATCATTCATTTGTCCTTGTTGTACCTACACATATAAAACATACCAACATAAATCTGAATACAATGATTTCATCATGATTAAGTCAATTAAAATGCTAAGAATAAGAGGTAAAGTGACACAAAACATAGATATTTGTGTCAAATATCACTTGCATTGCCTTTTTCAGTTCTTGTTCAACTCTCCCCCTTTTTCCCCTAGTATGAGGGGTTCTGGGTTGTGCTGCAGGTTCACTTTCCTCTGCTATTCCTCCTTCAAGACTTAGACAAGATTCATCAGAAGTCTTTTTCAGTTTAAATCTCACCTTCCTTACAATAAATTTTATGATAAGCACCTCATATTCCAAAGAGATCCGCTCACTTGGACTAGGTTGAGAGACTTGTTCCATTCGAATATTTGTTTCCATTGTTGAAGATGGTATCTCAACTTGTTCCACCGGAACATGGGTGTCTATAGTGGATGACTCTTCCTAAGTGTTCAACTGTCAGCTCATCAGTTTCCTCATCACCCCAACCCACACTTTCCAGTACGTTTGTAATACAGACGTTGTTCTCCTTCCAGTTCAGTAGCTTTTAACCCATCAGATTGACTACCTTCTGATGTGGCGATTCTCATGAATCCCCCCTCACTTTGTGCTTCCCCCTTTCCTTCTGAACTTTTTATGTCTCACCAATCGCATTCTCATTAATTTCCTCTGTTTCATCCCCCAAGTATTCAATAGACTTCACCACATAAGCCACCCCTCATTTGTCAACAATTACTACTTTAGGCACTGACTTGAGTTACCCGTTCAAGTGGTCCTATGTAGTATGCTCCAAGCAGTTTTAACATTCTATAGGTTAAACTGTTTACATCTTCACCATGTACTTTAGACAAGTCCACTGGGTGTCCATAACATCGGAGTGATGAGACAATTTGACTAGGGATGGGTCGAAATCAGAGTCATCGAAGCACATAGGCTTATATTTTCTACCATCTCTGGCTTTAGTTCTCTTAGAGATTTAGTTCTGGGTATGTTTTGTAGGGGCAATGGGTGTGATATTTGTTGGTTTTTCAATAGTAGTAGGATTTTGAGTGGTTGGAGAGGTAGTGAAATCCATTATTTTTCTTGTGTAGGCGAGGGAGATTTTTGAGAGCTTTTGAATTTCAAGAAGGGTTTTGAATTCACTTGGTGGTTTTCAGAAGAAGAACGACTAATATTGAAGGAAGAGAGAGAGTGAGTGTTTTGATATGGAAGGATTGCTTGTTTTGAGGGATTTAGGTTCGTTTCAAGTGTAATAGAGGACCTGATTGATGGTTCCCTTCCTTTTGAACAACTGTTACTGTTAGGAAACTTTCAGGGATAACGGTTGAACCAGGTCCTTTGGATGACATACTATAGGCAAGACGAACGAGGGTAATTTCAAGGTCGGTACGTTTATTTAATTTCAGCAAAAGAGATGGTGTACATACCTCACTATGGTGACTTTATTTCAGTTCTCATCATCCAAGCCATTTACTATGACATTCAATATCAGTTAGACCCATTTAACAGATAAAGTTCTAAGATGGTATATGACATACAACACAATGTATGAGACTAAGAAAAATATTTTTCAATTTAAGCATTCATTGCATGATATGAACATATTCTAATCAATTGTAGAAAAAAACTAATGCAATTTCAGATGTTCCCAATATTTGTTCTACTTTTGTCACAATAAATTTAATTGACATTCGTAAGGATGATAGGTGTTTCAACATATGTTCCCCCTACCGTTGTGGGTTCCTTCATCTCCAAATCAAATAGTAGACAGAGTTTCATTTAGCTTCAATTGTAATGAGCAAGTGTTGTTTGTCAAGTTGTGTTGCCTGCTTCTATCTCTCCCTCTCTCTCCTAAAAACAATCAGAGATTAGTTTTAGAAATACAAGTTATCTTGGGTCCCTATCCTTGTATTATTGGATGGATCACATCTTTCTTTGTCCATTATGGCAGCTTACAGGTGAACATGTTCCCAGTTCCCATTCCTTTCTTGCTTGCAGGTTTGGTTTTTGGATTACTCGTTCCCATACTCCCTCCATTTTGCTTTAGATTCTTTGGGCACACTATCTTAAGATGACCAATCCTTCCATACATTATGCATAACTTCTCCTCATCAAATTCTTCCTTAGCAACCCTGGCATATCCTAGACTAATGGTAATGTTATACGTCTGACTGGTGAGATTTAGAAGTAATTTAGAGGATTGAGTCCATCGGTCTGCTCTCTCTAGATCAGACTCAACTTAGGAAAGTTTTAAGCTCGTGTCTCTAGATTTCTCCCTTTCAAAATTCAACTATCTCCTCACTTTTATATATTATCTTACATTCTGAGTTGTCTGCAACTGGCTTCACCATTCCCCTTTTTACGGTCAATGACAAGACTTCAAACTAAAGTGTTGAGACACATGAACCAAGTTGAGCAACATGGTCCTTCAAAAATTAGTTCTCTTATTGAATCCTAGCCTTTCTTATTTCGACTTCTACCAGTTCTCCCTCCATACTAGTTAAGGCACTGAGGGACTCAACTCTTCTGGTGCTCACGTTTTGATACTCATCGATTAAGGTGAACATCAAGGACATGAGTCTTTCTTTGAAAATAGATCTAATTTGTCTTTTAATTCAATAACACTTACCTAAAAGTCCTCCTCAGATTCTTTGACATCTCTCTCACAGTAAGAACCAGTCTTTAATAGCTACAAGAGTTGAATGGTCATTATTATCATCTGATTCATCATCTGATCCCCAAACAACTGTTACACCCTGTGGTGTTGTAGTAAGTGAAAGAGTATTTAGTCGACTTGAGTTCCAATAACTCGAGACCCTTTCTAAGGGTCACGTATGGCTAAGAGGATGTTAAGAATGTATATGGAAGGTCAGAGGTCATGTGACTTCCCCACGTATGGCTAAGCATTTTGCATCGTGCAAGCCATTCCGACTCGCGGATTTTGGCTGCATATTGAGCCATCACTTCCCCACCAAATTACCACTATCTATGGTGGGAAATGCGGCTGCAGATGAGGATATACTGCCACAAAAGGAAGGCAGTGGAAAGGTGTTATATAAAGCCAAGTTCGAGGGCTCACTTGTGTTAAGTCATTTTCGACACAAAAAGTTCATATATGCTCCCAAACACTCTCCAAAGGTTTATCCATCATGAAAGAACAACTCCGTGTATGTTTGAAGTGATATCTCCCTTACAAGATCAAAGAGCACCTTGTAAATCCTCTCTAGTTGGTTGTTGAAGTTGATAGCTTCTTTGAGCTTAGAAGAGAACTTGTTGTAGGGTGTCTTGACTGTTTAAGGTAAGGTTTTGCTACTCCTAAATGTTCTCTATCTCCTCCTAGATCAGTTAGTTGAATTGGTAAAGATAACTTGTGAGGTTTAAGCTAAACTTCATGATAAAGATGTTTTGATTGGTGGATTACTTTGGATAGTTTCTTGAAATGTTTTTGGCTGGAAGTTGTGAAGTGCGATAGTTATGATATTGGATGTGTTGTGACTGATGAAGCAGAGTTGATGGTCACTTGATTTCCATGAAAGTAAAACATGAGAATTATGCACTCCAAGTGTTTGATGGAATGTCGTAATGATTTGATTCGCTGGTTATTGTTCCAATTTTGATTCACGTTAATTTTGTTATGTAGATCATCACTCATAGTGTGGACTAGAACATGTACGACCATCATAGCCATGTCTATTGAGGTATGTAAGGCTAACCCTTCTTTCAAGGGCATGAATTCCAAGATGTATGTCGATTTCTAAATGAAACGTCAAAAGAAGTATTCAAATCAATGTTGTTTGTCCCTTGATAGGAGTACTTTCTTGTATTGTTATCATATCTGTATAGGTTGGTTTGTCAACTGTATATTTGAATTCACCATATGAATACTAAGTAATAATAGCATGGCACTTTGAATTCGATATGAGAATATCATATCACTCCACGTGGAGCGTATTAGAAGTGTTAATTATCAAGTTGACCAAGTGTCATCCCAAAATAAAAAAAGGATTTCTATGAGTTATAGGGGGCCAAAAGTGCTACTACTACTAGATTACATTATGAACACCACTGAACTATTATCGATTGGGGAGTTATATATGTATATAAATACCTCGGGCTACAACCGGAGGGAAATATCCTATGTAAACACCCCAGGCTATAACCGAAGGGCGTATTATATATTAAGGCACACGTATAATAGTTTTAGAATGGTTTCAGTGTTTCACTATTCACCGTGAGTGGCATACTGGTTATCTGGTTGTCAGGTTACTTCTTATGCCCTGTTTTACAGCTTATAATTTCATATTGCTATTCATGATTTACATACTAGTACATTTCATTCGTACTGACACCCTTTTTCCTGAGGCGCTACATTTCATATAGCAGGTTCAGGTAGGGGAACAGATAGGCCTCCTCAGTAAGAGCTTGTGAGTTCAGCAGGTTGATTGGTAAGCTTCACTTCTACCGGAGCTACCGAGTCAAAGGTCGTGAGCTGAGTTTTGATATATATATAGTTGATAGGTAGGTCGGGGCCCTGTCCTGACCATATGACAATTCTATTATGCTTAGAGGCTTGTAGACTTGGTATGTATATCTAAGTGTCTTGTATGGCCTTCTCAACCTAGATGTTTGTCAGCTGATCTGAATAACAACCTCGCCGGTCTTGTACATGTTTTGGGTTTTCTACCCCTTATTGTTGAGATGCCCAGATAACGTTCTATGTTTCCAGCTTGAGGCTTTGTCGACCCTATTTTTAAATTAGTTGTACCTACATACTTATCATGATTATAGTGGCCTTGTTGGCCCCATTTTCATATGTTCAGGTGTTGTATTTTAGTGTGGTACGCTTGGGCCGATGATGCATCGGGTGCTGGCCACACCCCCTAGGTCAGTAGGTCAGTCCTAGGGAATATGTAAGCCATGTCCAATAGAGTCTTGTTTATGGATGTGTTGTACACCACACTTATAAGTGAGAGGCTGCCGGGGATTTAGGTATGGTTGTTGATCTTTCATCTCATAAGATCATGTTATAAGGTTGAGTTATAAGAACTCGAGTCTAATCCATGCTTCGTCCCTTTTTCAATCATGTTGGTTACTAGAAAGACTACTGCTAGCCATCAAGCCAGTGCAGATAGGGGAGAAGGTACTAGTAATTCCCCGTCTGGCCAGAATAATAGAGTCGAGGAACAGGGGGAGTTTCATTCTCACGTATCACCTATCTGATCCTCGCTAGAGGAGATACAATACCTCTATCTCCTTAGGATACAGTGCCTCCAGCTCCTTAGAATACAATGCCACCAGCTCCTCAGAATCTAATCACCCAGTTCCTCCACCCGAGTTTATTGAGTAGGGTGTGGCGAGTGTCGTGCAGTTGTTGGCAGAGATAGTAGCTTCCTATCAGCAACATATAAGGGCGTCTACAGGTGTTGGGTATTTTGATGGTGCTTGGAGTTTGAGAGTTCCTCGGATTGAGCCCACCAATGTTTATTGGTACTGACCCAGATGCAGAACTTCAAGATTTTACTAACTAGATATAGAGGGTATTATGGGTCATTCATGCTTCAGATACTGAGGCGGTAGAGTTAGCATCTTTCAAGCTACGGGATGTGGCTATCTTATGGTATGAGGCTTGGGAGCGATCTATAGGTTCAGATGCACCTCTAGTTGTACGGGAGGAATACATAGACGCCTTTCTTAATCATTACTTTCCACTGGAGATACAAGAGGCTATGGTAGAATGGTTCTTAAAACACAAGCAGATGGGTATGAGTGTGTGGGACTACAACCTTCAGTTTGATTCATTGGCTAGGTATGCTCCGAATATTGTGGACACGATAAGGGCTCGAGTTCACCTGTTTGTAGCAGGCCTGGACCCAGATTTGATTGGGGAGTGTACGACAGCTTTCCTTAATATGGATATGGATATCTCCAGCATATAGAGGTATGCTCAGAATATATAGGACCATAAACACCATTTTTGGGTAGACATAGATATATATATATAGAGAGAGTTGAGTAAGAGGGCTAGATCTACAGAGTCCTTCAGAGAGGCATCGAGTAGTTCCATGCAACAATTCCATAGACGTCCACCTCAGTTTACTAATAATGCTCTATCTCAGTTTTATGAGCCCAAGTATAATAGGTATGCATAGTCTAGACCAGGGCAGATTACGAGGGCTTCTAATTTTCAGAGACAGGAAAGTTCAAGTTAGTTAAGGCCTATGTTGCCATCACCTGGCCAGTGTGGTAGGGCACATTTAAGGAAGTGTCGTTAGAGTTCTGATGTATGTTATTGGTATGGGAATCCTAGTCACTACATGCGCCAGTGTCCGAGAAGAGGTAGAGGTGGTATAGCTTAGCTGGCTAGATCTACATTAGCTTCTTCATCAAGTGTATGTCTGCCAGGCAGCGGACCACAGACCCCAACAGGTAGGGGCTGAGGCAGAGGGAAAGCATCCAGTTCAGGTGATGGTCAGAACCGCATATATGCTATATCAAGTCAACATGACTTAGAGTCGTCTCCGGATGTTATCACAGATATACTATATGTCTTCACTTATAATGTATATGCATTGACAAATAATGGCTCATCTTTGTCCTTTGTTACACCATTTATTGCTAGTAAGTTTAGATTTGAGCCAGAGTATTGTCTAAACTATATGAAATGGCTACTCCAGTTGGTGATATGATTTTGGCTAGATGAGTTTATCGAGGTTATACATTAATAATTTGTAACCCTATACTTCGGCTGATCTCGCAGAGCTGCCAATGGTTGATTTTGATATTATTATGCATATATATTGGTTGGCTTCATGTTATGCCAATGTCGATGGTCGAACAAATACTATTAAGTTCTATTTTCCAGGTGAGTCGGTCCTAGAATGGAAGGGTAATTCGGCATCACCTAAGGGTAGGTTTATTTCCTACCTTAAGGCACTTATTTCCAAGGGTTATATCTCCCATATAGTACGAGTTTGAGATGTAAATGCAGAGCCTCTGACCCTTCAGTCTGTTCAAGTAGTAAGTGAATTCATAGATGAGCTTCCAAGTCTTCCTCCTGAGAGGGAGAATGATTTTGCTATCGATATACTTCCAGATACTTAGCCGATACATATTCCTCCTTACAGAATGGCTCATGATGAGCAAAGGGAATTAAAAGAGCATCTGTGAGATCTATTGGAAAACTATTGGAAAAAGGCTTTATCAGATCCAGTACTTCACTGTGAGGCGCACCGATATTGTTTGTACGCAAGAAGGATGATTCTCCGAGGATATTAATTGATTATTAGTCATTGAATAAAGTTATTATCAAGAATAAGTATCCACTCTTGATGATCGATGATCTTTTTGATAAATACGAGTAGATCACGAGTTAATAAGTATGAATCATGAATTAAAGGAAGTATTGGATGAGTTATGATTTGTAGACGTAAGTACCTAGTATACAAATTGTTTGCTTATTGTTGAATGTATGCACTTGCCTTTGGGGCTATTCAAATACACTTGCCTTCAAGGCTATTTAGATGCACTTTCCTTTGGGGCTAATCTGATACACTTGCCTTCGGGGCTATTCAAATACACTTGCCTTTGGGGCTATGCACTTACACACCAGATCCTTTATGAGGTCGGAATATTATGTTAAGTTTGTATGGTAAATTACAATGTAGCAAATATCAGAAATCATAGTTATTAGAGATAGTACATAGAGTTGTGACAGAATATACTGTGTAGGTAGACAAAGGGACAAGTGGTCTAAGCGACAGCGATTGGGTAAGCTGATCTAGAGTTTGTGGTAAGTCCACTACTGTCCTTACTTTTCAATAGAGATTCCATTGTATTTATTGATGTTCTTCAGCTTCAAAGTATATATATATATATATATATTATTTCCTGCCTTACATATTTGGTATATTTCATTGTATTGACATCCAATTGTTGGGGCGCTGCATTCATGCATGTAGGTGCAGGTAATCAGTTCGAGCCTTTTCGGTAGATGAGGTTGACGTTCAGCGGAGGATGGGTAAGACTCTATCTCTTCTGGAGTGCAGCCAAGTCTAGAGGTTGTGTATTCGAGTTATGTAAATACTATGGGTAGGTTGGGGCCCTGTCCCGACCACATTTATGTCAGTTATCTCTAGAGGCTTTGAAGACACAGGTTCAGTATGTCAGTGGCCTTGCCGACCCTTGTTTATGTTTCTTGAGATTTCCCAGTAGGAATGTTTATAGTGGCTTCCTCAGCCCAAATGGCTTATAGTAAGAACAAGTTCGGCCTAGTTGGCCTATGTATACCTTAGTTACATCTAGCAGTCATGAGTTATAGAGTGGTTCTCTCGGGCCAGTATGACACTGACTGCCAGTCATGCCTCCTAGGTTGGGGTGTGACATTACAGACGCTCCATGATCATAATTTGTATACCAAGTTCTTTAAATGCGAGTTCTGGTTGAACTCAATTGCTTTTCTGGGCCATGTAGTTTCTTCAGAAGGCATTAAAGTGGATAATCAGATGATTAAAGTTGTAAAGAATTAGTCGAGGCCCATGACTCCTACTTAGGTACGTAATTTCTTGGGCTTGGTAGGTTATTACTGGAGGTTTGTTTAGGGATTTTCTTGTATCTCTGTACTTCTAATGAAGCTTATACACAAGGCAACCAAGTTTCAGTAATCAGATGTGTGCGAACGAAGTTTTCAAGAGTTAAAGAATAGGTTGACATCTGCACCTATCTTGGCACTTCCAAAAGGCACTAAGGGATATGTTGTTTATTGTGATGCCTCTAGGGTTGGCCTAGGCTGTGTTTTAATGCAGCACGACAAAGTTATTGCATATGCTTTGAGAGGTTGAGGAAGCACGAGCTGAACTACCCAACTCATGATCTTTAGTTAGCGGTCATTGTATTCTCTTTGAAGAAATGGCATGATTACCTATATGAGGTTCGTGTTGACCTATTTATCGATCATAAGAGCTTACGATATTTATTCTGACAGAAGTAGTTGAATTTAAGGTAGATTAGGTCACTTGAATTGATGAAGGATTATAATATTGATATTCTAAACTGCCCCGACAAGGCTAATATTATAGCCAATGCATTGAGCCATAAGTCTATGGGTTATCTGAGCTAAGCCTAAGATTTTGTTAACTATCGCTCTGATTTTGGCTTTACTTGTCGAGGGATAGAGCTTTACAATTTATTGTGACGTTTCTATAGTGGGTGTTCGTGTGTTTATGAAGAAAGGGAAAGTGATCGCCTATGCTTCGAGGCAGTTGAAGGTACATGAGAAGAACTACCCTACTCATGACTTAGAATGGGCAGCATGTTTGCTATGAAGATTTGGAGTCATTATCTCTATGGGGTGCATTTTTAGGTCTTTATGTATCATCATAGTCTTCAGTACATATTCAATCATAAGGACCTTTTTGAGACAACGTGCTTGCTATGAAGATTTGGAGTCATTACCTCTATGGGGTGCATTGTGAGGTCTTTATGTATCATCGTAGTCTTCAGTACAAATTCAATCATAAGGACCTTAATTTAAGATAGCGTAGGTGGTTAGAGTTGCTCAATGATTATGACATGACTATTATTAATAACCCTGGCAAGGACAATATAGTGGCGGATGCTTGAGTCGGAAGGCGATAAGTATGGGTAATCTAGCTTTGTTGCATGTGGGAGAGCGTGCTTTGGCAATGGATTTTCAGACTTTGGCTAATTGATTTGTGAGACTTGATGTAACGATCGATTCGATCATTTTTGGTTGAATACTCTTACTTGACTAAATTACCTTTTCATAGACTCTTTTCGGGGTTTGTGACTCGCAGAGATGAGAGACAATTTCTAAGGTGAGTTAGATAGGATTTAGAAGAAAAATCTAAGTTTGAAGTTTTGAAATAAAAAGAGTTGACCCAAAGTTGACTTTTGAGCATATAAGTTCATTTCTGAGTTTCGCCACTTCCGGTAGGTCCAAAACATTGTTTATGACTTAGTCGAACCTTTGATTTGCTTCTCGAGGTGTCCGATTAAGTCCTTATTTGCTAATTTGTGAAATTTGGTAAATTTGGGGGGAAATGTAGAAAAGTGTATCTTATCATTGTCGAATGAGTATTCCGAGGGTGCGAGCAAATTTGTAGCATTATTTACACTTAGGTAGCATGTTTGGTTTGTCTTCGGGAGGTCTTGGGTGAGTTTCGGGTGTTGAATGGAAGTTTTATGGTTTATGGAACTACTGGTTGTTGGTGTAATCCCTTATGTGTAAATGTGCCACATCTGCCAAAATTGGTCTGTAGATGCGAGGGACCGGGGATTGTGCAAGGGCAGCATCTACGGATGTTATATGCGCAGACGCGAGCCACTTGTGTGGACTCCTTCTGCTTCTGCGCAATCTGGTCACTTAAGTTAGGGCTGCTTCTATGCTCATATTTCCGCTTCCGCAGGAGCGGGATTGCTGATTCAGAATCAAATGAAAAACCCCAAGTCAAAATCACTTTTTATTTTCCACTTCACTCATGTCTTGGCTCGATTTTGGGAGGAATTCAAGGGTTTCCATTCTTTCTGCTCTTGAGGTAAGACCCTCACCTCAATTCTATTATCTATCCATATTTCCTTTATTAAATTATGGTTTGTATCATGATTTGGGGATAGAAAACCTAGTATTCATGTTCTAGGTTAAGTGGGTAAAAGTAATAAAATTGGATGCCAAGTTTGGGTCTTTAATGATTGATACTTCAGAATTAGGGATTGTTAATGATTGGGGAATCTATTGCTAAGCTTGAATTGCTAATTAAATTCCATGAATCTTGAGTTAAAATCTAAGGTTCATTCTAAATTGGGGGTTTTTTGGTATTGAGGGCAATTGGATGCCTAAGTGTGATTAATTTCTTCTATAACTGAAGGATCTAATTAATTAAACCATGAGTATTCTATTGTCATATTAAAGTTCTAATTTTACCCTTATGGGCTCTGGGTCGCTTTAAGGGTCGGGTAGTCGGTTTCTTTGGAAGGTTTTATCTTTGTGTTGTATTTAGAATTATGTGTTGACATAGACTCTATGATAAAGGCAAAGCCTTGGCGTGATGGGGGTCCAACCTTAGTGACTGTGATGAGCACTTGGGTGGATACCAGTGTATTATGGTTTGGGGTATCATACTTAGGTGATCCCGACTGTTGTTATGTGGGCTTGTTGTCATAGTTGCGCTTACTTGTGATTGTTGATTGATTCACCTTATCACTCTATGCATCTGGATATGAAAAGACTAATAATTTGGAAATCGTGTGTTGTTGATAATATTGAGGCATGTGTTTATTCATCTCTTGAACATGATTTTATCTCATACTTCATGATTACTTAATTTATTTACCGTTGCATTCACACATTCATACTATCCTGATATTGAGATGGAGTTGGTTATGGAATGTTGTTGGTCCGTTGAGACTGAGAATAAAGGTAAATGACACTGTTATGAAATGATTTGGATACTGAGATGATGTGAAATTGATATGGCTCAACAAATTAGTCTGATAGATCATTCCGGTTGGTTGTGGGCGGTATATGGACTCGTGGAGTCCCTCATAGGTCATAGCTACGAGGTGACATATTGTAGCATGTGTATATCAGGTTGTCGAAATGTACCTTGCATCCATGCATATCATTCATTAGCATTATACTTCTTATGTGAATTGTAACTACTTGGAACTTCTATGTTGAGATGGTTATGTGCTAGACAATAACGTATATGTTATGAGATGACTTAAGTGCTGAACAATAAATGCTTGTTGAGGTGATTTATGTGTTTGGTGGTAACTATGTAGAATCTAACATACTTGTCAGTCAACTCAATTTTTATACTAGTTACATGTTATCCGTCATTGTCGGTCTATGCTTACGGGGGTACATTGCGTACTCATTTCTACATTTGTTGCATTCTTTTTTGTTGCAGATACAACGTCGTCTACCAGTGTCGGACCTCGAGGCTGACGTACCAGGCTGTACACTAGAGATTTTGGGGTGAGACTATCGTTCCTCAGCAACCCTGGACTCTCCCCTTCTATAATCCTGTCTTTATTTTCTACTATTGAGACAGTTTTCAGACATTACATTACCTATGATATTTAGTAGCTCTTGTACTGTCTAGACCAGATTTTGGGGGTATATAATAATTAGTTATTCAATATTTTATGACTTTATATATATTTATGGCAAGACAATTTAGTATTAATTACTTCTTTCTGCTTTTAAGTTTATTTATGTTGTTAGGTTGGAAAGTGGTTTGCCTACTAGGGGAATAGTGTAGGTGCCACCATGACTCCCGAAAGGGGTCATGACAATTGATATTACAGAGCCGGGGAGTATTATAGCTGGTGTAGAGGCGCAATATTTTTTATTGGAACAAACTAAGGCTCAACAATTCGATGATACAAAAATATGTGGGATTTGTAACAAGGTATTGCGGGGAGAGGCTAAGGAGGTAGTTCTTGATGATGATGGAATTTGGAGGATAAAGTGTCAAGTTTGTGTCTCGGTATTTGAATTTTTAGGAAGTGAAGTATAAAACCAAAATCCTGGTGGCGTGATTCAGAAGATTCCTATACCCGAGTGGAAGTCAGAGCATATTGCTATGGACTTTGTGGTAGGATTACCGCAGACTTTGGGTTAGTTTGATGTTATTTGGGTCAATATGGACAGGTTGACCAAATCTATGCATTGCACTTCGATTTAGACTACCTACAATTCGGAGAAGTTTGTTAAGATCTACATTTGGGGAATAGTTCTCTTGCATGAAGTTCTCATTTCTATCATTTCGGATCAAGGCACACAATTTACATCACTTCTGGCGATCTATACAGAAGGAGTTGGGTACTAGAGTGGATCTTAGTACAACTTTCCACTCTCAGATGGTCAGTCCATGCATATTATTCAGGTTCTCAATAATATGTTGTGATCCTGTGTGATTGACTTTATTTGTATTGCTTATAACAATAGTTATCACTCGAGTATTGAGATAGTGTCATTTGAGGCTTCATATGGTAGGAGGTGTCGATATCCGATTGGTTGGTTTGATGCCTTCGAGGTTAGGTAATAGGGTATAGACTTGTTGAGAGATTTCTTGAATAATGTCAAGTTGATTTACGAGAGGTTTCTTATGGCCTAGAGTAAGCAAAAGAGTTATGCAGATTGGAAGGTTTATGATATGGAGTTTATGGTTGTGGAAAGAGTTCTGTGATAGTTTTTCCCATAAAGGGTATGATGAGGTTTGGGAAGAAGGTCAAGTTGAGCCCGAGGTATATTAGACCAGTCGAGATTGTTCAACACATTGGTGAGGTGGCCTATGAGTTGGCCTTACCTCCTGGTTTGTCGGGTGCATCCGGTCCTTCATGTTTCGATGCTGAAGAGGTACCATTTGGATGGTTCCTACGTGATTCGGTGGGATTCGGTGATTCTCAATTAGAATTTAATGAGGAGGAGCCTATAGCTATTTTGGATAGGCATGTTCGGAAGTAGAGATCGAATGAGATAGCTTTAGTGAAAGTGCAATGGAGGCATCGTCCAGTCGAGGAGGTTACTTGGGAGACCGAGTCGGATATGCGGATTAGATCTCACCAGGTTTTATAGAGTCCAGGTACTTCCTTTTTAACGTTCGAGGACAAGCATTTATATAAGTGGTATATGATGTAAAGACTCGCCTAGTCATTTTAAGATTTGTATGTATAATTCCCCAAATTGCCCTTCCCATGGCGTTATTTGTGTATTTGTGACTTACAGGAATGAGTGACGATTCCTGAGGCTATCAGGTGGGTTTTTGATAAATTTTAGTAAGTTTAGAAATTTCAAAGTTAAAGAAATAGGGATGTTTGACCAAAGTAAACATTGGGGGAAAATGCATCATTTTTGAAGTTTCATCAATTCTGTTACGTTTGGAATGTCATTTATGACTTAGTTGAGCCATTGATTTAGGTTTCGAGGCATTCGTTTGTGTTTTGGGTAGTTGGTTGAAAAATAAGATTTTCTTGGTTTAAGAGTTGACCTTGGTCAACATCTGGTCAATGAGACATTGTTTGGGAATTCTGAGTGCGTGAACGAGTCTAGAGCGTGTTTTATGATTGAAATGCATATTTTATTTGTGTCAAAGAGGTCCTGAATGAATTTCAAGTAAGGCTGACCAGTGGGCCGGATCGGCCGGATCGGCCCGATCCCGCCCGACACCATCCCGGTCTCTCCCCGACACCGACCCCGACCCTAACTTTTTTAAAACATAAATTTTACGGCATCGGGACTCGAACCGGGATGGGACATGGTCTCATCCTGACCCGGCCCGGCCCGGCCCGCCCCAATCCCGCCAGGCCCGACCCGATCCCGATCCCGATCCAGCCCGAAACCCCTTTTGCACAAATAGATGTTGCATCAACGACCATTTTACATTTTGGTCATTGTGCAACAGCCATTTTTGGCCTCCCCCATACCTCCTTAATATTTATTTTTAACCCATAAGTTATTATATTTACACTTTAACTCAATTTTCCAACTATAAATACTTTATTTTCTCTTCATCTTTCTCACAAATCTTCCTACAATCTCTCTCAATTTATCTCTCTACAAGTCTACGTTGTCTACTAAATATTGAATTGTATTTATTCATTTGGGAGTGAAGTTGGCAACTAGTTTGAGGATCTTCCAACGAGCAAAGTTTCAATTTTCAACCTCTCGATTACACGTCGACATTTGAGACATTCGTTCCTTCGTTAAATTATTATTGTCTGTTTATTTTATTTAGTGCACTTAATTTCATTTACTTTAATTATTTATTAGTATAATTATAAATTTATAATGGAATGATTTAAACGTATGTTTACGGGTAGGGGTCAGGCTTCTTCTAGTAGGGGCAACAAGGGCAAGGGTACTTCTTCTAGTCATCCTATTTCTAGATAGAATCCTATTCCTACACAGTATGATTTTGTTAATACTGAAGATTTTCCTACAATACCATTAGATTTAGACATGAGCTATTTTCTGAAACTCAAGAAGACTTTAATTTAGACGATGATCTAGATGATACACCCACTAATGTAGATGACAACACACCCACTAGTGCACCTTCAACTAAAATGCCTCATATTCCCCCTAGTATGAGACGAGGTCCACCAAAACGACACGTAGAGAATCAAGTAGCTAGATATAAAATTTGTAAAGATGTTTTAAACTTTAAAACTGGAAAAGGTCACGATGGGACGGGGGGTTTAATGAGACACGTAGCAAAGGCTCATCCAGCTAGGTATGCCCAATACGAGGCTTCAAAACCGGATGCCAAAACGCCCGTTCAATCGGGACAAGGTTCAAATATTGTCCTGGACCAAGTATAGGGTCAAATTAACCCCACGACGGGAGGAATTGCAGGCCCTAATTACAATAAACATAGAGATAGATAAGCAATAGCAAAATTAGTTACTGTTGAGGGTTTGCCTTTTTCATTTCCTTCATCTCCTGATTTTATTTATTTCATTAGAGAAATGTATAATCATGTTTTTAACGATTTTTCTATATCAACTATTAAGAGAGATGTATTTAAATTTGCACATGAATATCAACAGTATTTACGTTATTCATTATATCATTTTAATGGCAAAATGGCTATCACTTCTGATATAGGTTGTAGTACTAATGACCATGATTATTTAACGGTAATTTGTCATTGGATAGATTATAAATGGTCTATGCAAAAACGTATCTTAGCCTATAGATATATAGATGATAGGCACACTGAAACTTTTATTGCAGAAAATATTTATCAAGTGTGCGATTATTACGGAATAACTGATAAAATTATGACTATTACATTAGATAACGCTTCTTCTAACAATTATACGATTACAATTTTTAAAAATAATTTAAATCCATCTTTTCCAGATCATTGTCATATAAAATGTGTGTGTCCTATATATAATTTAGTTGTAAAAGATGGTCTATCACTTTTTGAAGACATTCTTAGTAAAATACAATTTTGCTATAAACTTTATTTTTAAAAATAATAGAATAGAACGAAAAAAAGAATATAAAAAAACTTGTCACGATTGTCAACTACCTTGTAAAAAAATTGCAGAAGAAGTACCCACTAGGAGGAATTCTTTATACGAGCAACTACTTGTTGCTTATAACTATAGAAAACCTATCTTTATTTTTCAACTCTCATAATCAAAATTCAGCTAATATGGTTGTAGATAGCGATTGGGGAAAAGAATTCGAACTTATTGTATTTCTAGAAAAAAAAATTCAAACAACAAAAGAATTTTTCGGTATATATTATCCTACTATTTCAACTATGTTGTTTTATATAGCTCTAATATTTTTACTGCTTAATGAATATATGGATAAACCGGCTTATAAGGCAGCTATTAAAAAATGTTTATCAAAATAAAAAAATATTTTATTCATATTCCCACCATTTATATTATTGGTATTGTATTAAATCCGACTATTAAAATAGACTGTACTAAATCACTTATTGAAACTATTTATGATTGTATAGCAGTACAACCACCTCCAAGTCCCAAAAATCCAAATCACCCGCCACCTATTGAACAAACTAAAGAAGAAGTGTTGTCTAGCGTAGAAGACGAATGCAAAAAAGTATATAGGTTTTACCAACAAGAAAGTGCTAGCAATCTACCGGCTTCCATACCATCTTTTTCTTCTTCAACACAACCAAACAAAAGACATGTTGTTTCTGCGGCTAGTATTGAAAGCCTCAGAAATAGAATGTGCGGCTGTAACACTACTAACCAAATTAGCGAGTTTGATATTTTAATTTTGCAGGGTTCTGTACTGTACCAAACAGTTCTCAATGGAGAAAGACGTGAATACTTGTTGAAATACTGGAGGGGGAATGAGAAGACCTTTCTGACACTTTCAATGATGGCCCGAGATGTTTTGAACATTCAAGCATCATCAACGGCGTCTGAAAATGTTTTTTCTGTCGACATATATCAAATAGGAGAGCACATACACTCATTAGCCGGAGACAGCTTGGAGATTGTAGTATTATTCAGAGATTGGATACGAGCAGAGCGGGGAAGGTGCAGTCAACCGGAGATCAACGAAGAAGAAGATGAAAACTACAACGAAATCTTATCTGAAGGTGGTGGAAGCGATATGGAGCAATTTGACCAACAAATACCAATTCCAACCGAAGAACCACAGAAAATTATCAAGAAACTAACAAATTTTTTTCAAAATGTAATTTGCAACTTTTGAACAACACCACAAAGTTACAATTTTGATAATTGTATTTGTACTACAAAAAAAATTATATGTCTATTAAATAATATAAGAGGCACAAAAACAGCCTTGAAATATTTTTATTACACTATCTTGTTTAATTATTGAGTTATATATATATATATATATATATATATATATATATGTGTGTGTGTGTGTGTGTGTGTGTGTGTGTGTGTGTGTGTGTGTGTGTGTTATTTTTTAAACTAAGTGCAAAAAAAAAACCGCCCCGACCCGATTCTGACGGGATCGGAAACGGGACGGGACGGCGGCGAATCCCATTTGTCCCGCCCCTCCCCCGTCCCACCCTGATCCCGCCGGTCCCGACCCGACTCGTCCCATCCCGGCCCACTAGCCATCCCTAGTTTCAAGTGTCATATTGAGTTTTAGAAGAACCCAAAAAATCAGATCATCTATCATCTGGTTTCCTTCATTGCGATCGCGAGAGGGAGGCATCCGACCAACGATGAGTCATCGTTGGTGGGGTCACAATCATGCCACTTTGGCTCATGATCAAGTAGAGTTGAACCTAGGTCGAGTAGGGCAGTGCTTCGCGATCACGGTTGGTGCGCCTCGCGAGTGCGAAGGCCGTTTTGATACCTGGACAGAACTTAAATCCCCATTTTGAACTTCATGTTCTTAAACACATTTGAGAACTAGAAAACTCATATTTTAGTGATTCAAAGTGCTACTTTTATGATTCTTCATTTGGGATAATATCTTAACTAATCATTTATTTATGTTTCTTTCCATTATTTAGTGATTCCTCTCATGCTTTAGAATATAAAAATAAGGGTTTTCATGGAATTGGGTTTAGCTTAAATTGGTGAAATTGAAGGACCAATTGTGATAAGAACTTCATGATTTTTAAAATTATGACTATCTAGACTATGAGTAACATGAATTTAAGTTCAATTTCTGATTTTGACCTTCGAATGAGGGGTGAGGGTTTGGATTTATTTTTGGATCCGGAACCTTTATATAGCAATATGGGTATCAATAGCTTTGTATTCTCGTATAGATATCGTAATTGAACAGAGTGGGCTCGTTCAGAGGCTCAGAGAATAGAAAAGGTCGTGGTAAACCAAATTCTCGTATAGATACCATGTGAAAGAATCACTTTTTTCTCTTGCATCTGCGATAGGTAAACCATTAAATTTGGGTGGTGCTATGATAAACAAAACGCATCCCAGTTGTGCAAGGGTGAAAGTATTGGTAGATCTAGCTGCTGAACTACCAAAAATTCATATAACTCTATGGGCAAGGACAATAACAAAGGAAAACAGGAAAACAGAGATGATGTGTCAAAGTGTCAAGAAGCGGCTGCAAAAGAGATGAACAAATAAAGAAGGGGAAATGATTACTCTCCTAAAATGCTGTTGAGTGGAAAGATTGTTGGAAACCTCTCACAATGGAATGCCAAAAATGGTCAGAAAAAAGATTCAGAAGACAAAGCAAAGAAGAGTAGAGTGAATGTTCAGAAGGTGACTGATCCAAGTTATGATGCCCTGTCAAAAAATGGTGAAGAGGTTAGTAATGAGGAGAAACAGACTTCAAATGAATCAGTAGTAGAAAACACAGGAACAAAGTAGATACGAAGGAAATTACAAATACTATTTTACAAAAACTGGAAGATAGATGATGAAAAAGAACTAGCAGGTACAAAACCTTGGGTACAAACCTCTTTTGGCAAAGTTCTTCAGAAAAGGGAGACCATTCAGGAGAAGGAAATAAATCTTTCACAAGAGCATACTGATATAGAGACAGCAAAATGGGGAGATAGAGTGGAGGAGAAAGAGGGTTCAGAATCAGAGGAGAATCTAAGTGAGCAGAATAGTAAAGAGGAGAGCCAGATACTCAAGTGGAAGAAAGCAAAGAACAAGGGGAGTTGCAGAATGATTTGAAATATGATTTTAGCAGAATTCACAACATGACAATATATTATCACCATGTTCATCTCATGTTGGGGAGTCAGAGAACAATGAAGAGCAGAGCAAAAATAAGACACCCAGGAGAACAACTTTGTGGGAGAAAATAACATAGAAGACAAACCATCAAATAAAATAGAGGGAGAACCACCTAACCTAATAGCAATCAAGGGCCAAGTATGGAGGATAATACTACTGTTGCTGTAGAAAATGTTAAAGATGAAAACATGGAGCAGCAGAACCTGCAAGCAGAAAAATGCAGATTAAAAGATGGAAAAGAACAAAGGTACAGCAATAGAGCAACGTATTGATGTAGAAGAAAGTATAGTGTAGCACATAGAGCAATGGTTAGAGCATGAATCACTGTCAAATACAAATGCAAGATTACAAGACATTGTTACACAAAGGTCACATAAGCTGAGAAAATTATGGCATTGGGAGAGCAACAAAATTTGCTAGAGCAGGGGACTGATATAGATGCAAAAATGATCAAGAAAGTTGCAAGGAAAGGTGATTTATCTACAAAAGCTTTGGCCAAAAGTGTTAAAAAGTCAAAGATCTAGGAGAACATACAAGCCAAGAGAGTCATACCAAAGAGAATTGCTGCTACTAAATCCAAATGATTTTAAAAACCTCTATTTAGAATATTAGGTCAGTGAATACACAACAGGATTTTCAAAGGCTCATCATGTTATTTAAGTAATACAAGTGTTATACAGCTCTAATGGAACCTTTTCAGAACTGTAGACACATTGAGAAGTATAGGAGGAAACTAGGAATGACTTCAGCTATTGCAAACCAAAATGGGAAGATGTGGGTTTTTGTTGATGGGGTTGTTCAGTGGGAAATCATAATGAATTCTGATCAACAATTCACTTTGAAAATGAAACATCAAGATATTGGCAAAGACATTATGGAAATTTTTGTGTATGCTAAATGTAATAAAGGAGAAAGACAATGTTTATGGGAAGATCTATACTAGTTAGCAGGAACTAAGGAATTATCATGGATGGTGGGAGGAGATTTTAATGTTATACTATCAGAATAGGAGAAGCTGGGGGGTCTTCCAGTTACTTTAAATGAATATGAAGACTTTGCTTTCTGTATAAACTCATGTGAACTTTTTGATCTGGCTTTAAAGGAAGTCCATTCACCTAGTGGAATGAAAGAGCCGTTAATGATTGCGTTTTTAAAAGGTTGGACAGGATTTTAGCTAACCCTTCTTTTCAGGAAGTTTTTTTCACAGACTAAGGTAGAACGCCTTATAAAAACAGGATCAGATCATGCCCTTATGATCTTGTATTATGGAGAAGACTGACTAATTTCATAAAGCCTTTTAGATTCTTGAACTTCTGGGTTCAGCATGCAGATTTCAAAGAAATAGTTAAGCAGAATTGGAAGACTGATTTTATAGGATCCCCTTGTCTGGTTTTTAAGCATAAACTTAAAAATCTTAAAGGTGTCCTATCTAAACGGAGTAGAGAAACCTATGGTGATATTTTTAAATAGCTGGCTATAAAGAGGAGATAGTGAAAGTGAAGGAACACCTATTTGAGGAGGATCCAAGCATTACAAATAGAATTGTTCTACTAAAAGCACAGGCAGAATTTAAGAAATATCTCAATTTGGAAGAGCAATATTGGAAGTAGAAAGTAGGTTTTTCATTGTATACAGAAGGAGAAAGAAATACAAGCTTCTTCCATAATCATGTAAATAGGAAGAGGAAAATATTACAGTTGAACGTAATTCAAGACATTAATGGCACTTGGTTGGAGTCCAGACTCCAGAGGACTGACTTCTAAAGAAGCAATTAACTTCTTTAAAAAATCAATTATCTCAAGAAGGAGATCCATATGTTTCTACTCTTCTGAATCATATCACTACAATGGTATCACGTGAGTATAATATGGCATTATGCAAGTATCCACCAAAGGAAGAAGTTAAGCAGGCAGTCTTTGAATTAAGTGGAGATAGTATCAGCGGTCCAGATGGGTTTACAGGGATTTTCTATCTGAAGTGCTGGGATCTAGTTGGAGATGATGTTCATGCTATTGTACTAACTTTTTTTGATGGAGCAGTCTTACCAAAATCTATCACACACTCAAACTTGGTTCTAGTTCCTAAGAAATCAATTCAAAGTTTTTCAAATTTAAGACCTATTAGTCTATATAACTTTATAAATAAGGTGATCTCAAGGGTGGTTCATGATACATTGGAAAGAGTGCTACCAACTTTGATCTCAACAACTAATTAGACTTTGTAAAAGGGAGAAACATACTTGAAAATACTCTTCGCACTCAAGAGATCGTGTCAGATATAAGGATTAGAGGTAAACCTGCTAATATGATTATGAAACTGGACATTGCTAAAGCATATGACAGTATCGTGGAAATATCTTATGCGTGTGCTGATAAAGATGGGTTTTGCTTAACACTTTATCAACCTAATATAGAGATTGATTGCAAATAACTGGTATTCTATCTTACTTAATGGACATGCTACAGGTTTTTTTCGATCATCTAGGGGGGTAAAACAAGGGCACCCTCTATCTCCATCCCTCTTTCTATTATCTGCTGAAGTACTCACAAGGGCCCTAAATTCATTGTTTGAAGATAGGGGATATATAGGTTATGAGATGGATAAATGGACCAGTCCTCTAAATCACCTAGCATATGCTGATGACATGATTATTTTTACATCTACAGACACAGATTCACTAAAGAACATCATGGAGATTTTGAAAAAAAGAGCAGTCATCTGGACAGCTCATTAACAAAACCAAAAGTTCCTACTACATGTATGCTAAAGTGAGCAATGAACTAATTCAGACAGTAGGTACAATTACTAGTTTTGCTAAATGTCAGTTCCCCTTTACTTATCTTGGTTTCCCCATAACTCATGCAAGAAAGAAGAAGATTTTCTACTTTGAACTCATAAAAAGGTGAAAAGTAGGATACTATCTTGGAACGGGAAGTTATTATCTTTTGGAGGAAAGGTTGTTTTGGTCAAAAGTATTTTGCAAAGTATGTCAGTACATTTATTATCAGTCTTGGCACCTCCAAAGTGTGTATTGAATGAACTCCATAAATTTTTCGCAAAATATTTTTGGAGTAACAAAGAGGAAGAAAAAGCAGGCATTGGTCAGCTTGGCAGAACATTTGCTTACCAACTCAAGAAGGGGGTATGGGATTTAAACCTCTATTTGATGTTTCAAATGCTCTATTTGCTAAACTATGGTTGAGATTCAGAATAACCAACACATTGTGGGCAAATTATCTATGGAATAAATACTGTAAAAAGTAATTCCTACTTTGGTACAGTGGAAAGGGGGATCACATGTGTGGAAGAAGATGCTAGAAGCAAAGGAGGCAGTAGAGCATGACATTTGGTGGAAAATAAAGTCAGGATCTTCAAATATTTGGTATGGAAATTGGATAAAATTTGGAGCTCTACAGTATGTAGTTCCAAATGAATATCTAGTTAATGAGGAATTGGAGGAGGTAGCAGAACTAATAAATGAGGGGAGATGGAATGAAGAACTGTTGCAACAGACTTTTCCAGCAGACATTGTGGAACACATTCTGATATTCATATTAAACAGTTACAAGGGTACTGGGACAGACTTTGGTGGATGCCAACTAGCACAGGAAAATTCACTATAAATGGTGCTTGGGAGATATTGAGGCACAGAGAGGCCGAGCAACATGATTACAAACATATGTGGATTACTGGAATACCATTCAAGCTATAATTTTCTTTGTGGAGATTATGGAAGTTTAAAGTTCCAACAGATGATCAGTTGAAGAGAATGAAAATAGTTGTAGTTTCAAGATGTTATTGTTGCCCTAATCCACAAAAAGAGGAAATAATACGTCTTTCTGTTACTGGAAAGTTTGAAGAGGAAGTGTGGAAAGTCTTTATGAATGCAGCATGATTGCACATTAATCTTATCCAAATTCATCAGGTTATCAGATCATGGTATAATGCAGATTGTGGAATCAACTTTAAACTAATTATGCAGGCAATGCCCATGATGATTACTTGGGAATTATGGAAAAGAAGAAATACTATCAAACATGGAGGTAATGTGAGTCTTAAGAGGGTGGTACATGAAGTAAACAATAATCTATTCTACCTAGCAAAGGTTAGGTATCCATGGCTAAGGAACATCCCCTTTTAATGGCCAGATATGGTTAATTTTCTAGGTGGATACAGTTCTAGTCTTTATATTAGAGTTGTTCACTGGAGGTTTCCTAGGGAGAGATGTTACAAATGCAATACAGATGGAGCATCAAGAGGGAACTTTGGTCCAAGTTCATATGGTTTTTGTTTTAGGGACTGGAAAGGGGATCTGGTTTTTGCTCAATGTAAAGAGATTGAAAAGACCACAAATGTTGTTGCTGAGGCAAGGGTAGTAATTGAAGGGATGTGGGTTTGTGTAGCAAAGAAATTCCTAACAGTTGTTATTGAGACTGATTCAATGTTGATAAGGAATATAGTGAATGGAAAATGGGAAGCCCCCTGGTGTATTGCCACAGTTATAAACAGAATAAGAATCCTGAAGGAAAGCAATAATGTGACGGTACAACATGTTTACAGAGAATGAAATAAACTGGCAGATATTTTATCTAACTTAGCTTTTGATTTTGCAAGTACAACAAGGTATAATCATTTATCTGAACTGCCTAGTGCAGGAAGGAAAATCATCAATTTGGAAAAACAGGAAATTTCTAATCTTAGGATCAGAATAGTTAGGAATATCAACTATCAAAGAAGTACATAAAGGATAATGTAACTCAACTATTGCAACAGTTTCAGTGGTGGTATTAGCTTCGGCTCATTCTATTGAGGCTTTAGTAATAGCTGAGAAACATTACACTTAGTACTATCAAAGAACATGTCTACAAGCACAATCAGTTTGCATGCGCAGTTTCTACCATAATTACAGGAGGCACGATTAAAAACAAATGGAAATCCCAGTTGTAGGGGGTTTATTCAAAGAAAGATAAGATCATTTACCTCTCGTTGACACGGTTCATCAAATGCTAGCGCACAATAGTGTGATTCTCAGATCTGATTTATCCATAGGTTGAGTTTCATCTTCTTCAGAGTTAGTTACTCTTGGGTTATTATTTCACTGCACCAGGTGAGAGTTAATAGGTGTGATTAAAGTGAGGTTAGACCAAAAAAGATGAATTTTTGTACCTTTTAGGTGACCCAGCTCAGAGAAAAGTTATTGCTGCCCAAACGAGTGCAGTTCACATCGGTGGAGCTGAATCCTAGCCCAGACGGGGAATTAGCTCCGATGGCTTGGTCTTCCAATTGAGACAATTGAAATTCCATCTCCGGCGACCCTCTAATGGTTCGGATTCTTTGAGCATCTACAGAGTTTTTAGGGCTCCGTTTGGTTGAAGGAATAAAGGAATTAGGCAACTTTCTTTCTTTTGCTTTTGCTTTTATTTCTAGAATCTCTCTGTGTGTGTGTATATATATATATATATATATATTAGCATAATAAAATATCAACCACTAAGTACTACTTAGTGGCACTAATTTAAAAAAAAAAGATCAGCAAAAGCATGGGTGGAGGCTTTTTTTAGTAAACAAGCTAATAACAAGAGATACACAATCATCAAGGAAAGGAGGGTAATGATCAGGATAAGCAACTTTAGTAAACCAAGGACAACTAACTTGGGGAACAAATAATACTGTTGGGAGGAAAAGAGATTGAACCAATGAGGAACAAAGAAATTTTGATGTGGAAAAGATTGGAAATCTAGAGGAAGATGTGGCCAGTTGCACTGAGCAATCTACTAAAATATCTCAAGACTCTACTGCTGCTACGAATTTGCCTCCGGATAAACCTTTGGGTATTATTGATGATTTAGAAGAAGGTAGTAAGTTTAGAGATAAAGAGTAGGAGAAGGATAACATTGATGCTCAATGGAGGAAATATGTATTCTCAGTTGCAGATGTGGTTCTAGTGGTGGAGTTACAATTGATAAAGATATCTCTAAAGAAAGTATGGATCAAATTAGAGACACTTAGGAGGATGAGGGATTGGACCAAAATATAGATCAGGCAGCGAGAGATGGAGATTTATCTCCTAAACAGGTCAACCTAAAAAGTGGTGGAAAGAGATCATGTATAATAATATACTACCACTTCAGGTAACAACAAGGAGTAGTAAAGATAAACTTAGCAATAATAATCAATAATTGATATGGTCTTATTTTCGAATATAAGATCAGTTAATACTCAAAATATTTTTAAGAGATTGACCGAACTTAGTAGGAGACGTCATTATTCTCTCGTAGTATGTCACGACCTAAATTATGGGTCACGATGACACCTACATTATCCCCCGGTAGGCGAACCATCCCCAAAATCATTTAATCCAATTAAGGAAATAAAAGCGGAAAATAATGACTTAGGAAAAGGCCAATTTGCACCACCATCCTTCCCCAAAGATCCAGTTAGTGTGCATAGACTTCAAACACTAGAACCGAATTTCCATAAAAATGCTTTAAAACATCAAGTACTAGAATATTACACTTTTCCAAAAACCTGATCTGATTTTGCACAAGATCGTTTGGTAAATATTATAATTTTAAAGAAACTGATCAACACATCTGTCTTGGAAAAGTAAGAACATAACAATAAAATAGAGGGAGACCCGGGGTTACAGATGGACTGGATAGCTCACCCTTTTACCTCCAAGGATCGCTAAAATAGATGGAGACCCGGGGTTACAGATGGACTGGATAGCTCACCCTGGAACCTCCAAGGATCGTTCCGGGTGTCGGAACTGGAACAGGAACTGCATTTGCATCCAAATAAAAGATGCATCAAGTGTAGTATGAGTACACGACGACGTACCCCCGTAGACATCATAGGCCGACAATGACAGAAAACATTTAAGTATTTAACGCATAAAAACTGAGTCTTCTCCGCAGATGACTATCATATCAGTTTACTTCTTGCTTAAGACATAAACCTCTTCAGGGCATGGATAACCAAATAGACACAGATCAACACCTAAATCCATTTAGAATACGGATAATCAGATAGACACAAATCAACACATAAACTCCTCCAGAACATGGAAATTTAGCGGAACATACACATCAAGAAAGATCAGTTACAACACAGTTTAATCACGTTTGAATTCAACACAGTTCAAGCTTAGACCATTCCTCATAAGTTCATCATAAGTCCATCCGACTCTAAATCACCTTAAACTCACTTCTTATCAAAATAATGTGCAACTACTTAACCTTTTCTTAAGCTTAACCTGAGTCTCGCTTAAGAACGGCGATGGCTCTGCTGCGTCTGGCCCATCCTCTAGGCACCTTTGAAAGACAGGGAGGGAGTGTGACAACGTACACACTTCCCTTTACTCCATAGGTCCTTCTCATCAGTTACAGGGTTTGGATACGAGCACAAGCTGAAGTCTTTTCATCAATTCATCATGTAGCCACATAAACAATAAGAATGCAATGTGATGCATAACAACTGGCCATTCCAACCCGGTATACACATGCTACTGAACTTTGCCACATAGCCATGACTCATGGAAGACTTCGAGAGATCCATATACCGCTCACGACTATCGGCATGACCCTTGGGACTGGTAGAGCCTCGTATCATATCAAATCATCTCGTATAAAATCATCTCATTATCAATTCACCTCATATCAATTCATTACCTTCCTTTCCATCCTCATAACATATCATATCAAGATCCATTTCAGTAACAGTGTTGGTATGAATGAGAGAATGCATGCGGTAAGTAAAATAATTATCAACGAAGTATGAGATAAAATGTCATGTACATAAGAGATGAATAATCAAAAGCCTTAATGCCATCAGTTTCACAATGATTCCAAAGATCAGTCTTTTCACATATAGAAGACATAGACTGATGATATAAATCAATTAACACACACCAGGTAGTAGTTCAATCACGGCTATCATAGCTCACATGAAAATGTCAATACAAACCTAAGTGGAATTATCCCCAACACAATACACTGATATCCATTAAGTGATCATCACAATCACTAAGGTGGGACCCTATCACACCCAATACCCCCTCAATACCGAGCGGGTGCCACGAACTATTCGACTTGCATCATTCCTTTTCATATTGTCTCCGAATGAGCAACGTCTAACAATTATCAATTATATGTTAACACACGGTTCTAATTATACCAAATAGGTCTTCTAAGAAGTTCGGAGTCAAAAGTAAATCTAAAACCTCATCCCGAACTCTGAGGGTCAAAACATTAATTTTATTGAGAAATTGAGTTCAATATTATTAAAATAGTGTTCTACGGGTTCTCACGAGTCTACCCACACCCATATTACTATACTTTAGTCCAAAACCCAAAAAGTGACCCTAGGCACATGACAAAAATTGGAAATTTATTTTAGAACAAGTACCCAATAGTCTAGATAGTCATACTCTTAAATTTGATGAAAAACTAAACACGATTAGGCCTTTAATTCCATTGTTTACCAAAACTTCCCATTATGGAAGCACCCTAAATCTCATATCAAAATCTTGCATTGAAATTGGAAATTCAAGCCTAGAAATAGTTTACCCAAAAATAATATAAGTTAAAACTATAAAATTTACCCAAATAAACCAAGATTAATTGAAGAAACTCCATTTTCAACTTTAGAGTTCATAACCCATAAAGTCCCCATCCTATAGCATGAATTCTAGCATGAAATCCCTAGTTAATCAAAGATAAAATCATAATACGATGATAAGAGACTTACCCAATTGAATACTCTTGCAACACCTCTCAAAATCGCCCTCTACAGAGATTTCTAGCTCCCAAAAAATGTGTTTGGAAATAATAGGGTTCGAATTTTGGAGAGAAGGAAACAAAAGGGTTTCTGGTTCAGCGATTTCCACGGGTGCGGCCCACCTTCCGCTTCTGTGTAACTGCACCTGCGGAAATAATCACACAGGTGTGGGGTCCCATAAGTTCCACTATCCTCACAAATGTGGTCAGCCCATCGGACATGCGAGTGCACAGATGTGAACCCCAACCTGCTCCTATTTTCTAGCCTCTACAGCCCACTACGCATAGGTGCGATCTCGCATGTGCACCTCAACCCTCGCGGGTGTGGAACTCCAGACACCAGCAATTTCCCAGGTTTCAAACTTTCGATCCAACACTCAAAATTGATCCGAGACATCCCAGACATAAACAAAATATGCAGACTTAGTATAAAACACGCTATGAACTCACTCACGCACTCATAACATTAGTTCGACACCATTAAGATGCATTTTTCCATAAATCACCTCTAGATTTCTCAAAACTCACATTTAGCAAAACTATCATTCCCTGACCATGGTCTGGGCGAAGCACGACACTCGGTGCCAGAATCCATGTGACAGAGCGAACCACATGGCTTGCTTAATCAACACTGGCATCAAAAGCATACAATAGTAATGATTTAAAATATATAAAAGATCATACTAAAAATATAGTCTGAATATATGATTTGAAGAATAATCTGATAACATAATAAGTCTGAATACTGGACATCTGACGTGACATGTTAAACTAGTCTAGTCTATGAAACCTCTTAAACCCGAGTCTGACTACAAAACGGTTTTATCAAGACAAGGCCATGGCATACCTTTAATGTAAAGCATGACATTAAAATAACTAAACTAATACCCCAAATTAAATGGGGCTCACCAATAGCTGATACTGACGAAGTCCTAATGGGCAGATCCATCATCCTGAAACTCAGTACATACACCGTGAAGTGTTGGCCCCGGGAAAAAGGGACGTAAGTACATTTAAATTGTATTATATGTAAAGCAACTGGAAGAAGAAGGCACATGAAATAATATGGACTAGAACTGAAACTGTAAGCTGAACATAAACATGAGCATCATCTGACATGAACAAATTTATAACATGAGTAAAGATATTTTAAGTACATATGCATATCTCTATCTTGTAGGAGAACCGTAGTATAACTGAAAACATGGAATCACCACGTAGGTACGTGGAGTCTAGTACCTGGCTTGACCAGCAGAGCAGCACCGCACCTTGACAGGGTATGAGACATAAGCATGACATGAAAGGATCCAATTCAATTGTCTGAAGGTGTCATCCTAATCTTGGAGGATCAACCCTTACCCTACATTGGCATACGTAGTTTCAGGTTGTCTGAGCCTTCTTAGTTAACTTATGCTACTCCCAAAAACATGAACATGGATATAAATGGGATCTGATCCCATGGTTTGTATAACATAACTTATAAGTATGACTTGTGGACATGATTTGTAAACACGGCTTGTAAACATGATTCGTGAGTATAATATAGCATGAATACAAGTATATAGTATAAGTTGTATGAAAACATGGAAAGCATGTAGATTTTCATGAAAATAAGCATAATAGTTCATATCTTGCATTTAAGAACCTATGAAATGCAAAGCATGGGTGTTCATGGATTACGAAAGGATTTCCAATAACCAAAATGAAATATCTAGAATACAATAACGTATTATTAATACGAACATGGTATGTCATGGTACAAGTAACTTAGGGTCATCATGAATTAGAGTAGAAACCCTAGGTTTATGGAACTTCATATTTTCATGGATGAACATAGAGTGGGGAAGAATAATGATGTTCTCACACGTGGATAGAAGATACCTTAATCGCTTCTAATCTTGTAATAAAAATTTGAAATTGATGATGAATTCCCAAAAGCCTAAACTTTACTCCTTGAGATGGGTTTTCTTGAAAATCCTAGGTTAAGAATCAATGATTTCGCTTAGAACTTGAGTATACTTGGTTAGAATTGCATGGAAATACATGAAAAGGACTTACATTGAGCTATGAGGATGATGTGCGGAGAAGAACTTCATGCTAGGGCTTCAGGAAATGAAGAGTGAAATAAAAAGACTACAAAAACGCGAATATATATAATGTTCAGTTGTCGGAGATTCTACTGCCGTATTGTACGGTTTGTACATTTCTATAGTGAGGGGTACGGTATGTACATAATTGTATGGTCCATATAATGTGACCGTCACCGGGATGAAAAAATCTAATGATTACCAAAAGTTAAGGACCTTTCTACGGTCAAAAGGTACTGTCTGTATAAGCCACCGTATTTCATTGGTATTTGACGGTGATTGTATAGTGCAATTCTATGGCCCGTATAACTTTGTATGATTTGTATAACCTCCGACATAAAACAGGAATCACTGAACTGTAAGTGGATTTTAACTTCATACTTCTCGTCTTGGTTTTCTAAACTCCTGAATCATGAACAAGGCTTAGTTTGAAGGTACGAGGTGTTACAATATCTCCCACTTGGAATCATTCGTCCTCGAATGATGGGTCATGGTTAAGAATGAGACTGGACATGCATGAGTAGATCAATGTGAAGAAACGCGACATAGATCGTGGGAACTGAAATGACATGATTACATAAAAACATCAACATGGGGACATGAGATTTGAATAATGAATACATAAACGTGAAACATGAAACATGGATAATTTGTCCTCGGATGATGGTCGTGGCTAGAAGTGGGACTAACTCTGGAATTATACAGAAATTTCGATAGAGTTTCCTTTGTGGATAAGACTATCCAACATTTCTCAAACACATGTCAGCTAACTAGAGCATAACACAAGCCTCACAAGGCATCATAATACGCGTGACATGACATAACAGGATAACTGAAATATCAATGTGGCTAACATATATACCGAACTGACATGAGTACGTGAATACTAATTGTCATAAATCCAATCTAACATGAACACACAGATATTTAAATGCGTGAATACATGAATATCATACATGGTATTTGAGAAAGAATTTGTAGGCACGAATGGCATAAGTACGGGAACATGAGCATGAATATGTCACAATTGCATGGACGTGGGGAGCATAAACATGGAACATGAATATTGGCCGACGTGGATACATGAGTGTTGAACTGGCTTGAGATCTGAATACATGAAAACATGGATATCATAACATAAGATCTAAATGTAGAAAACATGAGTATTACAACAGGAGATCTGAATGCTGAGCAAAGATAGGATCTGAAAACTTAGAGACCTGATGATAGATGTTTGTATATCACCACGATACTCATATGAGATAAGAGTACGACCAAGGCTTTGAATGAAAGTGCAACTCATTGCGAATGAGACAGACATGAGTCAGAACATGAATGGAATCCTTACATATAGCGTGAAGCTCGAGCATAGGCACGACATGAATACATCAAATCTGAGTAGAATACTTTTGAAATAAGTACCACAATGTACATGAAAGGAACTCCTTTTTAGACTAAAACATACATTATTTTAAACCTTATCTTGTTCGCTTTATAACATTGGTGTGAATACCTCAGATTATCTTGTTTTTCATTTATCAACTCTGTTATCGTGAGCAGATCATAAAGGATTGAGAGGAAAGGAATCATAGGTACGAATCATGTGAGACACTTCATTTTGAAGCATAGGCGTGACATGGTACATGGAACATGCGGACATGGAAACGCGAGTAATATGGCATAAAACGTGAATACACGAATAGCATGACATGGGGTATGGGGACATGAGCATCATGACATTTGCATGGGTACATCGAAGCTACATACCCTGGCATTTGGACACGAGTTCATGAGTGTTGAAGTAAGATTAAGACATAAGTATGACTTGCATGGAGTACGATTGTAGGCTTTACTCTTAGGTACTCAGGGACGTAAGGTGTAAATAAAGTAATACCTTTAGAATTTGGATATACTGAATGAATAGGACATGGTTCAACATAGCTTACTCTTATCACTGTAAGTCGACACCATCTTCATAAAATAAAGCTCATGAAGGAAAGAATTATAGGCATGAATACTTCATTCATCAAGCACCTAAGACATGAGTAGAAAGTTGTTTTGAACATAAACAAGGCATAGGTACTTAGTGAGAGAAAAAGGGCATCCTTTGTGCCAAGTTACGAGATACTTTCAAAAATTTCATTGAAGAGGAAACTCCGCATTAGCCCAACATCTCCTTTACTCATAACCTACCCTCATAATTGATTATTATCATGATCATAAAACATTAGCTAGGGGAACATAAGCACGAGTTACATAGAATCGGGGGTAGGACATCCATTTTGACTTACTTTCATCATTGTCTATCATCATCATTGTTATGATATCACTATAAGTGGATTCTTGAAGAAGCGGATCATTGGCACAAGTACGTGACAACATAGATAGCATAACATTGGAGTCAAAACAAGACATTTACCTTACGCATTCTCCTCTTATCCAAGGAATATATGTGCATTACATAGGATCTTTTTAGTTTTTAAACTCTTACATTACATTCTCCTCAATCATTAACAAAATCAACATCATATCCAGACAGCACTTAGAAGTTAGAAAATGGACATGGGTATAAATGCACGATAGATATGTGGGACATGAATACGATTTTAACTTTGGACATATGCACAACCTGATGTGCAAAACATGAAAAAAAAATTATTTTGCATAGCTTACTATCATGTAGAGTCTTAATACTTGAATCTTAAACATAGAGTGTAATACTCTAACATGGGCATGATATAGGTACGTAAGATACGAGTAGAGTATGTATGGGCATGAGTACTACATAGTACATGGATTACTCTGGAATTGGAAACGTTACATCACTTCAAACTTTTTCTTTCTTGCTCTCATGACGTTTGTACCTTTTCATTAATATATATCTAATATTGGATCTCAACATGCATGACAAAAGACGAATTCTCCATACCTTACATTAGTTACATGAAACTGTAATCCTCTGTCATAATCTTCTTGACGCCTATCAACTCACAAAACACATAATCTATATTGGCACCTTATCGTACGATCTCCCCCTTAGTTCAAAAGCTGATGTTTAAAGCCTGTGGATCCCTTAAGTTTAGTGATATGTGTTCATCTAATCATTTTACTGATTTTTCTCTTAATTTCACTGTCTCTAAGACTATCACCACAAAACTTGTCTTTTTATTTCCTTACCTACCTTTCCTATTACCCATCAAAATAATATTCTTATGGAAACTTACTAACACCATGCCCTCTAATTCGACCTAATCCACTTAAACAAATTAGTGCTTTGTCAAAATACTCGACATCATCTGATCTTATCTTCTGGTCGGACATTACCTTCTTTTAACCTGTACACAGTCACACTAAAGTATGTCTACATCCTTGAAGGGAAAATTAAAATACTCTACTCTGAATTTTCAAATGTATGATAACCACAGAAGACACGATAGATCTAAAGGCACACCATCTCATACATATTAAGAAGGAAAAATTATCAGCAACCTACGACAACATGTGGTGACGCCTCTGAATCCTAGCGACCTACCACATCATGATAACGTGTTTGACCCACACTTGATCCTAACACTTCACCCCTACATGTTCCTCGGCCTACTGGTGCACGAGTTCTACGAGCTACGTAAGGTGCTACTAAAATAGTTGCGGCTGGTCCGGTGGGATGAACTGCACCGCCACCTCTATTGGCACCACTATACCTGGTCGAAGGGTACTCTCTCTGAATGTGGCCTCAGAGACCACAATTATAACACAAATCCATACCCATAAGACATTGTCCTACCTGTCTTTTGCTACATTTTTGGCAAGGAGGATGCTGCTGAAACCTAGAACCCATACGGTTATTAAACTAGGTGTATTCCTTTTGTAGATGTCCCAATCTTTTGCAAATAGAGCATTCACGAGAGTCCTTGTGACAGGGAGCTGAGTGGTAATTCCCACGGCCTAACTTGGGGCACTTGGTCTGCTTGTGGCCCCTCTTACCACAACGGTAGCATATCTAGAGTCTCATGTAGCATTCGCCTAAGTGGCGTTTCCCACATATAAGGCAATTCGGTATGTTGGTATAAGCGGCCCTCTTCTGTATTTTTTGTTGTACGAGCGACTCTATTAGGAGTCTGGATCAGAGTTATATTATCGGGAGGGGCTTATTCCCTGAAACAAGAGCTTCAAATGCACCAAAGGTTCAGTCCATTCTCCCCACGAGTTCCTATGCAACTTGCTTCATTACTGACGACTCCATCTGAAAGCAACACACAATAATGATTAGTTTTACCTCTCATTCTTCCTTTAGATACGAGGCATATTCGGTAGAAAGGGAACAAGGCACGACTTCGAGTGATTTCTTACAGCATAGCTCTATTGCACGATCTAGAGTTGAAAGAATAGTAACTTTTCCTAAGTTCCTTGTAGCCTCCCAATTATAAGTGTAGCGTGCTTCACACCTATAAGTAGGACACTACTAGACACGGTCTACTCCCTAAGACATTTAAACATGGCTCTGATACCAAGCTTTGTCACACCCCGAACCATGGCATGGGTAAATCACGACACTCGGTGCCTGACTGCATGTGACTGAGTGAACCATATGGCTTGCTTAATCAACATGGGCATCAAAAGCATGTAATAGTAATGATTTAAAATATATATAAAAGATAATAATGAAAATATAGCCTAAATATATTATTTGAAGAATAATCTAAAACATAATAAGTTTGAATACTGGACATCTGACTTGACATGCTAAACTAGCCTAGTCTATGAAATTCTAAAATGTGAGTGTGACTGCAAAACTGTTTTACTAGGACAAGACTCTGGCATACCTTTAATTTAAAGCATAACATAAAAATAACTAAACTGACACCCCGAATGAAATGGGGCTCACCAATAGTTGATACTGACAAAGTCCTAACAAGCAGATCTTTCATCCTGAAACTCAGTACCTGCACTGTGAAGTGCAGGCCTCGGGCAAAGGGACATAAGTACATTTGAATTGTATTGTATGTAAAGAAACTAAAATAATAAGCAGGAACATAAAATAATATGGACCGGAACTAAAACTGAAATTGTAAGTTGAACATGAACAAATTTATAACATGAGTAAAAACATTTTAAGTACATATGTATATATGTATCTTGTTGGAGATTTGTAGTATAACCGACAAGATAGAATCGCCACGTGGGTACGTGAAGTCTGGAACTTAGCCCGACCAACAGAGCAACCCCACACCTTTCCAGGGTATGAGACAAAAGCATGACATGAAAGGATCCAATTCAATTGTCTAAAGGTGTCGTCCTAATCTGTGCAGATCGACCCTTACCCTACGTTGGCATATGTAGTTTCAGGTTGTCTGAGCCTTCTCGATAAACCTATGCTACACCCAAAAACGTCAACATGGATATATATGAAATCTAAGCCCATGGTTTGTATAACATAACTTGTAAGTATGACTTGTGGACATGATTCGTAAACACAGCTTGTAAACATGATTCGTAAACACGGCTTGTAAACATGATTCGTGAGTATAATATAGCATAAATACAAGTATATAGTATAACTTGTATGACAACATGGAAAGCATGTAGATTTTCATGAAAATAAGTATAATAGGTCATATCTTGCATTAAAGAACCCATGAAATACAAAACATGGGTGTTCATGGATTACGGATGGATTCCCAATAACCAAAATGGAATATCAAGAATACAATAACGAATTATTAAGACGGACATGGCATGTCATGGTACATGTAACTTAGGGTCATCATAAATTAGAGTAGAAACCCTAGGTTTACGGAACTTCATATTTTCATTGATGAACATAGAGTGGAGAAGAACAATGATGTTCCCACATACCTTAATCGCTCCTAATCTTGTAATAAAAATATGAAGTTGATGAAGAATTCCCAAAAGCCTGAACTTAACTCCTTGAGATGGGTTTTCTTGAAAACCCTAGGTTAAGAATCAATAATTTCACTTAGAACTTAAGTATACTTGATTAGAATTGCATGGAAGTACATGGAAGTACATGGAAAGGACTTACCTTGAGCTATGAGGATGATGGGTGGAGAAGAACTTCGTGCTAGGGCTTGGGAATGAAGAGTGAAATAAAAAGACCGGAAAACACAAATATATATTGTTCAGTCATTGGGGATTCTACGGTCATATTGTATGGTCCATATAATTTCTACCGTGAGGGTACAGTCCATACAATTTCTATGGTCAAAAGGTAAGGTCGGTATAATTTTATATGATCCGTATAAACCACCGTATTTCATTGGTTTTTGATGGAGATTGCACGGTGCAATTCTACATCCCATACAACTTTGTACGGTCCATATAACCTTAGGCGTAAACTATGAATCACTGAACTGAAAGCGAATTTTAACTTCATACTCCTTGTCTTGGTTTTCAAAACTCCTAAATCATGAATAAGGCTTAGTTTGAAGGTACGAGGTGTTACGATGGCCCGAAACACATTTGAACGCGGGAGGTAACAAAGGTCTCGACTAAGTCATAATTGACATTTTGGACCTAACAGAAATGATGGAAATTAGAAACGGACACATCTACCCAAAAGTCAACCTTTAGTCAACTCTTTCCATTTCAAAACTTAAGGAACTTCTAACTTTGAATTTTTCTTCCAAAACCTATACAATTCACCTCAAAAAATATGCTAACCCTACCCGCAAGTCATAAACTTTGCTAAGAGGCTACAGAAAAGGTGTAACACCTCATACCTTCAAACTAAGCCTTGTTCATGATCCACGAATGTAGGAAACCAAAATAGGGAGTTACGTTGAAAAACCAGATTCAATTCAACAGTTTAGAAATTTGATGCTATATTGTACGGACCGTAAATGTTTTACAGCTCGTCAAAGAGAACCATCAATTTCACTTTTGAAATTGATGGCTTGTTGGTCAATTGTACGAACCGTCAAATTATTGATGTTCTGTCAATCTTCTCCGTCTCAAATTCCAGCTTTCACAACTCTATGGAAATCTTAAAAAAATAGTACATTCCAATTTTACAAATCGTCGAACAATCGACAGACCATCAAATGTCCCGTCAAACTCCCCTGACAGCAAATAGTATAAATACGAGACTTGATTCTAAAAGTCAATTTTCACAATTCCCAAGCCTTAGAACGCTTCCCAACCATCCCTTACATCAAGGTAAGTCATTTTCATGTATTTCCATACGATTATAACATAGTATAATTAATTCCTAAGTGAATTCCACTACTCTTAACCTAGGGTTTTCAAGATAAACCTAATTTTAGGTTTTAAGGTGCAATCTTTGGAGTTCTTCAAAGTCAGGATTTTTTTAAATACAAGTTTGGAAGCAAGTCATGTATGTAGAGCTTTTATCTACGTGTGGGAACATCATTGTTCTTCTTCACGCCACAGTTATCCATGAAACCACAAATTTTCATAACCTAGGGTTTTATTCAAGTTCATGATAATCCTCCTATACATGTATAATTATATTCAATGTTATATCTTGACTTCGTTACTTACATTCATGATAGAATATTGTGACTTTCATGAACCTGACCGTAATACATGAACTCATGTTTTGATTTCTATGAGTTTTTAAATATAAGTTAAGATTATTATCACTCAATTTCATGAAGTCATATATGTTTCTCATGATTTATACAAGTTATATTATGTATTTCTTCACATGTTAAGTTATAAATTTACAAGTTATGATTTCAAGTTATTTCATGTAATTCATGGGCTTCCAAGCCAACTATTTTCAAGTACATATTTTGAGAGTTGCATAAATTACTGAGAAGGCTCGGATAGCCTGAAACTACGTATGCCAATGTAGGATAACAGTCGCTCCGCCAGAGGACGATACCTTTAGATTATTTATTGGATCCATCATGTTCATATCTTATACTCCAGAAAAGTACGAGATGGCTTAGCTGATCGGGCAAAGATCAGACTCCACGTTCACGCGTGGTGGTTCATGTCAATTTTGTTAATTCTCTCCCACAGATATATAGATATACAGTTTTCAAACTCTAATTATGTTATTATACTCATGTTCATATTTTCAGTTGCAGTTTCATGTACCTACTTATTCTTTCAACTGCTTTATATACTATACAATTCAAATATACTAACATCCCTTTTACATGGGGCCTACACTTCATGGTGCAGGTGTTGAGTTTTAGGGAGATGGATCTGCTCAATAAGACAGCTTCAATATCAGCCATTTCGTTGAGCCTCATCTCATTCGGGGTGTTAGTCTAGTTATTTTATATTATTATATTTTATTAGCGGAGGTATACCAGGGCCTTATCCTGGTAAATAGTTTTGCAGACTCTATGTTTTAGAGGTTTCATAGACTAGTCCAGTATCATGTCGTGTCAATCATGTCAGCAGTATTATTAGACTTATCATGTTTTACTCAGATGATTTCGCTATTATATTTTCTAATCAAGCATCACATTTAAACATTAATCAATGAATTGTATCGGTTAAAGGTTAATAACACATTTACAAAATATTAATCCAGAACCTAAGACACATCTAAACCACATTAATATGGATGGGGCATGGTTAATGTAACTTACAATGACATGAACAGCTAATTAAACACATAATTAACCTAAGAATGCGAAAAATATAAACTGAGAGGGTTCTGTAATTACCTCTTTGATGTGCAAACATCTTCGAGATTCCGGAGTGGAAAGCACACCTTCAAAACCACACGAGCTCAGAGCATAAACTTTTAGACTGATGAAAACCTTAGAAAAAATATAGGGTTTCCAGAATTGCTCAAATATGCCAAAATATGGATTTTCAAGACTTAGTGAGTAATGAGGAGTAGGGTCCAAAGCCCCAATTTCTACTCAACTCACCAATGTGGGAGTTTTGATTTCTCCAGATTTTTGAAAGAAAAAAGAAAATCAACTAATGGAAATGCTTGCTTGGAGAGAAGGGTGATTTTCGCTTTATCTGGTTGTGTACAGGCGGAGACAAACGAAGGCAATTAATGCCACTTTTGGCATCGGAGCAGAGGAGAAGTGAAGACCCTTCATATTAAACGTGTTAGGTGGCCTTGGGCTTGGGCCTGGTCCGTTATGAACTCGGCTCAGCCGAATTAAAAGAAAGGAAACCCAAAATCGATTAATTAAAAGGGATTCGACAATTATACACAGATTTTGCAAATTAGGCAATTAAATAATATTAAGAATTGCCATTTTAATTTCAATTGTGGACAAATTTGGAAAATTAAAATAGATTTGATGCTAAAAATTGAAATCCCTATTTAAATAAAAGCCATGAAAAATGTAAAACTTTAAAATTTGAGGAATAAAAAATGAGATGTCTTTGATACTCTATTTAATTAATCAAACTTCTTTATTTTCACGGAGTAAAATATTTATCAAATTAATATAATTAATTTAGATAATTAATTGAATAATTGTCCTCTTTAATTTATAGAAATTGATATATATATATTTCTAACAAATATGTAAAAATATGCAAATGATATACAATAATATATTTGATAATATTTTGCCAAATAACATGGCAAAATGTTACCGGAAATAATTTCGTAAAATTATTTTCTCTATGTAAAATGCATATTTTACTCCGCTCATAACTTAGGAACTCTAGATAATTAAATGAGAATATTAGAGGGTAAAACTTAGATGTCAACAGTCCCAACAAAAAAAAAATTAGAGCTCGGGGCTTCAATTGGCAAAATCAAGGTTGTTGCCCCATTGTGAAGACAACTGAATGTTATTGCTATTTATTTCACTTGACATGAGCCTTCTTACCACTGCTTCTGCCTATTACTATTCTTTTGTTGTGCTTTCTGGACAAAAGCTGGTTAGCCTTTTTTTTACTTACAACTCAAGTAATGAGTGCTCCTAATGTCTTTTCTCTCTTTTATTCTAGATCGTCTCTTTGTCTATGGAGACCTTTTAAAGTCATCCATTCGGTATGGATCCAAAGTAATCTCTCACACGGGTGCAGAGAGTCATGCTTGTGCTCTTTTTTTTTGTCTGGACCAGGCACTCCATATGTCTAAAGGTCTTGATCTGAGCACTCGTCTAACTACTAAGAAAGTGAGAGTGAGGATTTCATTCAGCTCAAACGAAGTGAGAGGGCGACTGAAAATGAGGCTTAACCTACAGGAGAGGGACCTTTCTTTCTGAGTTATTGGCTACCTGTATTACTTCTCTTGGTCAAGTCTAAATATCTAAGGGGAAGACCTTTTCTTACTCTTCAACTCCCAATAATTTCTTCCCTTTTCTATCGAAAGAGAGTGAGTGCAAACTTTAAGGGGTCGTGAGTGAGAAATGAATCAGGCATCGATCATTCTAGCGATAAGAGTCCTTCAGATGTTGAATAGTCTGGTCAACTCATTATGGTCTTGTGTATAAAGGAAGTAACTCGTGGGTATCTTCTATTGATTAACGAACTGGGAATCATAGCTCGCTCTTCCTTTGTTTTGGATCTTCGGTAACTGGAGAATCAATAATAAAGTAGGGTCTCTCCTGCAGCTTTGCCTTTTTTTACACATACTAAGGGCCCTTCTCTTTTTCCTTATCGCCTTAGCGTAGACAGGAAAATTTACATTTCGAAAATAATTAATGGAAGAAAGTTCCCATAATATTCAGGAAGGATGAAAGCCTTTATCTTTGGGACCTGTGTGTGCTACAGTAATGTATGTCGCTCACTCTGGAAAGGTTGAAGCATGTCTCATTCATAGTTCGTCTCTAAGGCTTCATTTAGAAATGAAAGGGTCACCGGGACTAAGCCCTGATTAACTGAAAATGAAAGGTATTCTAGAGCCTCTCTTTCCTTGTATATCTTCATAACCCATCATCTGGTCTTCGATGGCCCTTAGCTTCAACTAGTTCAGTTTGACTATTTCTCAAGAGTAGTTGCATTACTAGTAGGCAAAAAATAAATAGTGCCTTAGTTTATCTATTCGTTTTTAAACAACCCTTGTTTGTGCTCTTTTATCTTTCTAAGTTGCTCTTGCTAGCAGGGAATCTAGTTCAGCAAGGTCCATGTGGAAAGACCTTACTAATGCCTTTCTTGACACTAGACATAGGCTTATAGGAAGGAAGACTATGAAGATGACATAAAAATAGTTGAGTTGGTAACTCTGGAAGCACTAATAGCCTTTCACTCATTGCAAAAAATAGTTAGTTTTATTACCTAGTCACTTAAATACCAAGTAATCTCAGGCATAAAGGGTATTATTTGTAGTGGGTTCTCATGGGGAAGAATATCACTCAACTCTTTAACTATCTTGAACACTTGTAATGACATCCATACTTTTCAAAGGCAGTGTCCTGACTTGAGCTCGGACAACTTGGTAAACTGAATCTGATCTTGGGAGGGGAACAACAGTTGGAAATGGATGCTAATACCCAAGTGTTGGACCAACAGTCGGCCAAGTCAATTTCATAAAATGAGACACTTATTCGACTGGATGCTCCTCTTGCCTTTATCATTGCGTGCTCTATTACTGCTCTCTCAAATAGATATTGGTGTGGTTGCTTCAGTCCTTGCTACCCTTCATATCTCATCTCTAGCCATATTTACATCTGCCAGAATCAGGTCATTGATCCAATTCTGGCATTTACGGTGGTGGACATACTCTATTGGAATGGGAAGAACTACTAATCCAATGAGTTGGTATACCTCTTAGAGTCTCCTAAAACCTATACTAATGAATCTACAGTTCTCAAATTTTCATGGGTCGGAGGGGTTCAGTTTAAAAAAGTAAGTCTTTCGGGAAGAGAGAATGAGAATACTATCAATTGTTTCCTCCTGCTGCTGCAGGGATTTCCACTTTTTGGTCCTATTAGAAAAATAAGGGTTTTTTCTCCCGTTCTTCCAAACCCACAACATTCTCCTTATAGGATACCTGAAAAAATATACCCAAAACAGCCATGACTCATAAGTTATGACATGCATGTAGAACCATACCTAGACCTAACGATCTAGATATTTCATAAAGAGCTTATTTCTATTGAGTTACCAAGACCACCGAGATCTATTTCAGTATTCTAAACACTACCGGGGACCTTCTATAGGATCTTCGGGACATCAGGTGAGAAATAACTACTCCGATCAGCCCATCCATACCTATTATGATGATATAGAACCCGAGACATTTGAAGACAGAAATCACCCCTTGAATTCCTTTCATTCACTCATGCTCACATCTCTAAATATCCCTACTGCTATGTTCATTTGGTGGAAAAAGTCTTCATTTGTCTTCTATGTATGGCTGGCTCTTCTTGATCTTGAGGTCATGGGCTAAATCGACCATAGGGAGAGGGGTTCAGGATGCCCTCGTCTAAGTCTCTCTATTTCTTTCTTTGTTTTAGGATCTCGTAAGTCTCAATGGTTGTTTTACAACTCGACTGGAGGACTTTGTTGAGATGTCAATTGCTAATGGAACGTATTTCAGATCAATCAAAGAGGGAGGTGAAAATATTTGAGTATATCATAGTTGGCCGTAGGTTGGATAATATCCACTTACAATGAAGATGCTATTTTCCATGAAGGCAAACTCACTCTTACATTTAATATCTTCACACCGGTTTATTTTTTTATTGATTAGAAAGACCAACCCCGGCCCTAGTGAGAAGAAGATGGATAAACACCAATTGAAAGAGTGATAGTTTTTTCCGTGATGACCGGGTGGCTCTCTTTGCCCTTTTGATCTACTTCCTAAACTAAAGCAATATGACACTGTGGATGATGTCCTAGTTGGAAAGTAAACCTTTTCATATTAATGTCTTCCCTATTGGAGATTCCAACTATATATGCATTTATGCATTTTCTTTTTATGCGACAGGTATGTGACCTTAGGAATTAGGTTTGGGAGTTGCTTTAGAAATTATTATTGGCTCCGGGTGTCAGTAATAGAAAAAGATTGGATTGGGAAAGACCATGGAGGTTGCTAGTGTTGTTGGGGAAGCCTCTCATCGAGAAGAAAAAAGAAAATAGGACAATAGCCGACTAAACCTCCAAGCTATTTTTTGTAAAGATCCTTTTCTTAAAGGGACATTTCCGCACTCATTCAGATCATAGAAGTTCGGCTTCAGTAGAACAACCTTCTCCATCCCTTCCACTGATGAAACTACTCTTGCAAAGTCATTTTTATAACCTTTCTTCCAGTCGAATATATTATATAAAAGCAAAGCCAAGAGGCGATAGTGGCATCGGTCTTCTTGTTCCATGAGGAAAAGGTCTGGAATGGCCTATTTTCATGTTTAAATCGGGAGTTTACGGGCCCGTGATCTCCATCTATAGGCTCACTAAAGATACTCAAAAGAAAGGGCTTTCATTAAATAGAAATATGAAATCTTTCTTTAGCCATATCTTCATATCTATTCAAGCCTTACATCAGTCTGAAATCTATTGGTAATTGATATTTAGGAAGAATCCCGATTAAAGCCTAAGTGTAATTCAAAGTAAAGGCTGAACCCGGGCCAATGGCAATTCAATTGTTCTTTCTAGCAGGTGCAATAGCGTACTAAGATTTCCAAATCTTAAGAACATGAACTTCTTTCCAACTAGTCAAGTGGTTTTTAGGTCATCGGCTTGAGCCGAATGGGGTGGGGTTTGATCTTTTTCTGTTCCTATTGACCATAGAGGCATGCGAGAAAAAGCGTTAAACAATGATTCAATGATTGAAGATGCTTTGATAAGACCTCGATATTCTCACTTATGTTATTAAGACTCACTTGTCTTCCGAGGCTCTGTCCTACTACTAGAGATCCCATTAATATGGTAGGCCTTGATGATCTCCGAGATTTCTTCTTATGATAAACCAAAGGGGTCGGGCCGACTTCCCAAACACTTGCTTTATATTCACATCTCAGTATATGCAACTGTCTCTAAGGAGGGGTTTACATTGGCTTGCATTGATTTGAAACTACTAATATACTAAACTGGCTGAAAGACCATAGTTTTTACCTAAGTTCCTTACATGACAGGTTGCTCTCCTTCTGTAATGACCCGTTCGGTTCTTTTTAGCCTAAGACCTCTATTTGATTATTTTACCATTCCCATAGACTATGTGTAAGATTTTTCATGCCTAAGGATCGGTGGCATGGATCCTGAGGTCTATTTATTTGAGTTTCAGATGAAAATCCCAAAACTAGAAACTTAGAGTTGGATAATTTGACTCAATGTTGACTTTTGACTAAATTGGTTCATTTTCGAGTTCTGTCATTTTCGGTATCTCCGGAGGGTCATTTATGACTTAGTCAAGTCATTATTTTGCTTCCCTAGGCAACCAGATGTATTTTGTGGTCATATTTGTAATATTTGGATATTTATGTTTTTTCGGATGATTCTGTAGAAAAGTATGTCTTAGCTCGATAAATTGGAAATCCAAGGGTACGGGTGAGTTCGTAGCACTGTTTACCTTAGAGAATCATGTCTATTTTATATTCGGGGGTCTCGGGAATGTTTCGAGTCTTTGATTGGAGTTTGAGACTGTTTTTCCATTTCTGGTGTCTGGATTCCGCCTCAGCGGCACTTCTATCTGATCCTATGAGTCCGCCGTGGTGGGAGGTTGGCTTATAGAAGTGGAGGTAGGGGAGTTCTGAGTTTCTGCCATGGTGGAAGAGTTGTCCGCAATGGCATCCTCTACGAGGTCGAGCATGTTGTGGCGCTGAGGTGAGGTGTCAAGTGACACCACCTTAGCAAAGTAATGGTCGCGACAACGGATCTTCTCTCTGCTCCAGCGGATTCGCTGTTTTGCTAGGGTGGCATCACTTTATCAAGTGTCTTATTTAATTTCCTAGGTCAGATTCTTTTCCCAAAATAGCATATCTCGAACCTAAAGCCACAAGAAAGAGTTTTTTGAAGATTAAGAGTGATTTCATCCTTGAGGTAAAGGTTTCATTCCCTTGTGATTTCATATTATGTTTCTAAATCCTTTAATGGTGTTATAGTGTGTTTATAAGTTGGGGAAGATTAATTGTAAGTTCTTATGAGATTAAGAGAGTTAAATAATGGATTTTAAAGGGTGTTGATGGATTAAATTACTTGATTTTTATGAATTAGAGATGGGAATTATTAGGTAATCATGTTGTAGAGCTTAATTTGAATTTAGAAACACATTCTAATTGGGGGGAAATTCTAGGGTTTCCAAATTGGGGCTTATTGTATAATGTTCAATTGAAGGCTTAAATGTGTATAGTTTCCTAATTAACTTAAGGATAAGATTATCTAGTATGTGTTCTTGGTATTTGGGTAATAAAATTTGAGTATTGGTAATGTGGACCCGGGGTTGGTATTTAAAGTCTTGCTTTTTTAAGGATTATATTTTTGTATGTTATATAAGCTCTTCATTAACGAGTAGTATATGCGTGATTAGACTTCGATTATCACGAGGCACAACGGAAGGGCAAGGTGATTACCGAAGCTTGACAGGTTAGCGCTCATGTTTAGCCCAGAGGTAGTCTACGATTTACTTTCACAAGACTTCGATAGAAGAGCGTAATTTGTTATAAATATTAAGAGGTATTGGGTGTGTTAAGGGGTCCCACTCAGTCGGTTGTGATAAACAATTGGGTCGATACCGATGTTGAACTGTGGTGATGGATAATTTGTGGAATCAACCTTGTGCTGGTTTTGAATGCTAATTTATTTGGGCTTGTCATCATATTTGCTATTGTTTGTTTATTCATCACACCTGTTTCTAATATGATATCTTATTTTGTACTTGGATCTTTGTGTTATTAAATTCTTGGAAACATGTGATATTCATCTCTATACTTGGTTACATCTCATTATATCATGATTTCTTGCCTTATACAACCATTTGTATTTATACACTCATGGTTCTGAGACATTGATATGAGAGTGGTATGGAATGATGTGGGTCCAGGAGACCGGAAATGTGAGATTACTTATGAGATTATGGAAACATTGAGATGATGATGATGATGATGATATTCGAGGGGACGGGTTGTACGCTTGTAATATGATTCTATTTAGATAAGAGATGGTCGCTGATGGGAATTCTGGAGGAGTATATGGACTTCGCGGGTTTCCCATGGGTGTGCGTCTCATAATAAAAACTTGAGCTTTTGTATAATGGACGATCAAGGAATCTGGCATATGCATTGCATTCATAACATATCATATACATATCATTCATGGATTATCTGTTGATGAATCAAGTATGAATTAGTTATTGAGGATTTGATTGAATTCTTGAATAAAGGAAGCATGTTACTTAGTCAATGATACTTGGATTGTTGTTATTGAACTCTTCTAACTTGGATGACCTAAGTGAATATGAAATCTTATTTAAAAAGGGAATTGTGCACTCTATGGAATACGCCGTGAATAATGTGATCTTACTTGGATATTTTGACTACTAGAATAAGACTATTTAATGTTAACTCGGTATTTATCTCTTTTTGCGTATCTTCATTCGTTGCCGACCTATGATGCCTATGGGGTACATTGTGTACTCATACTACACTTGATGCATCTTTTCTGGTGCAGATTCAGTGCCTTCTACTAGTGCGGGACCGCGTGGCTAAGTCCGAGTGGTTGTTCTCTAGCATTCAAGGTGAGGATGTTATCTTCAGCATACCCTAGGATGTTTTATCTCTGTTACATTCTTTTATTTGCTACATGAGAGACATGTCAGACTTATTTTGATTATGTATTTGGTTTTGGCATGCGTGTTGTTTCAAACTTGTATTGAATTTGTAGTGCTCTTGTATTCACATACTAGATCTTTGGGGGATGTTGTTTGATGTTCAGACCTATTTATTCCGCATTTATATCATGAGACAGATTATGTAGTATTCTGTTACATTTCCACTTTTATTCATGTTATATATCATGTGAGTTATTGGGAGTGGTTCGCCAATGGTGGGATTACGTAGGTGCCACCACAGTCGCTGAAAGGGGTCGTGACACCTTTGCGGGATAGGGCACATTATATTCCTCCATAACCAGGCTTTAAAACTCGATCCAACTCTCAAACTATATGATCATCATCACAGTCAGCTAATACTGATAGTTGTCCTCCTACGAACCTTTTCCTTCCCTCTATTTCCACAATAAGAGGAAAAAGAAGAATTTTTCCTGAATAAGAATATGAACCACAATAAAGAAAATCAATCTGTAGAAAGACAAACATTGGATTGTTTGTGTGTAATATGTCCCTTTTTTTCTTTATCTATTGACTGAGTTTTCCTTTTTAATTTGCCTTTTCCAATATGTGAGATGTGGGGATAAAGCTCTGAAGCAGGAGCTAGCCTTCAAAGGCGGGCGGAACTTCACTCCTTTTTAGGAGAGCTGCCTACGTACCTTCTCGTTTTAGCAAAAAAAAAAAGAATCAATTCTCACGTAGTTCATAATTAATCAGTTAAATAGATCGCGCTTAAAAACCAAATAGATTGTTTAGGAGGTATGCGACTTGGACGACTAAAGAGGGATAGAGCATAGGTCAGGGTCCGATACGGAGGGGCAGAGAGAATGCTTCATGCTCACTCTCATAGAGAGAGAGGGGGGGGAGAGTTATTGTACAAGAAAGCTACATACACATTTTCGAACTGAAAGCGAGATCTTGCAACCACACCCGAAGAAGCACACAATAAAGCTATTTTCCTTTCTCATTGAAGTATGCAGCGAGGAATCGAAGGGATGAGACCTGATTCAATTCTGTGACTAAATCAAATTTTCCCTTTGTTAGTTTACCCACTGTAACTGACTGTCACGTCCAACGAGAGCGTGAGCATCCCACTATTCTTTCTTCTACTAGCAAAGAACACTACTATAAGTGGTAGTACCTAGTTGGGACTTTGTGGTATGATTTTTTGTCGAAAGAGGTCTCCGTCGACCCAACGACTTTCCGATGTGATTGAAAAGCAGCAGGGCATGAAATGGAGTTTAATTCGTCGCAACAGGAGTTCACCAAGTCTAAGAAAGGGACGGTCATCCAATAAGAAGGGGTAAATCATGTCAGCCAGCTAAGGCCCACTTTTACCTTAAAGATCAAGGTCTGTGAATGAAATGTCCTCTACTCGGTTATAGCAGGAACAATATGTAACTGATTCATCTATGACAACGAGAAGGGGGGCTTCACATGATCACTCTAAATCCACTGATCAGGAAAGAGAAAAAGGAAGAGGTTTTTTCTTTAGATAAAGCGGAAGCTCATTCCTAGCCTCTTTGGCAATAGCTAATCTGAATTCGTAACCCACCATCTTTGGGCAGGAGTCACCCGATATTGCCTAGGTAAAGGCGTGGTCGACACTCGCTCATAAGTTTTAAGAAGTGGTAAGCGCAAGGACAAGTTGATTCAGAAAGGGGAAGAGGAGTAGCCTAGCATGGTTCTTGTTTTTTTCCTTAGCGGTATAGTACAGGACAATGGAAATCACAATCACAAAGAAGTAACGATACAATAGATCCGCAGGAAATCACAAAGTACATGAATTCTCTATCTTTTTCCTTAGCTGGGAGAGGGAGCGCACTCTCGACATGCATACATATCTCGTTGAATCGGTCTTTTTCGTCACATCGAGTATAAGGGGAATCGAACCCCCTCTACTGCTAGCGGGCAGATGTATGATATACTACTTCGATCCAGCAACTTCTCAGGAGTAGGTTTTGGCTTGGGAAAAACTTGTGGATGAGCGACAATATATAAATATTTTTGTTAGAAGGTTTCCCCTTACAGTCTTTTTTGTTAAAATGAATGCTAATGGGTGTCTGCTTTTTTTGAGAATTTGGATTGTACAACTAAGATTGTTGCTGAATTCTAGGTCATCTACAGTGGCCTTATGTTGGCAAGGGATTTGGGTTACAAGTAGGTCATTTTTGAAACATATTTTGAATATTATTTGCATGATGTGATTTATTTGATTTCCTCTAATCACCCTTAAGAACAACTGATCCAAGATTGCAGGAATCTTGTTCAAAGGGATTGGCAGTGCAGTGCTTTTGTAAGCAAACTCATAGATAAGAGAAAAGGTAAGATCGCGGCTGACTGGTTGGCATCAGAAGCTCTGAAGCAGCCGTTGGGTTATAAACAACTTTTGACTTATCTGCTTAGACATAAGATACTTAAAAAGGAAAGAAAAGGAAAACGTTATTTTAAATGGCAATAGAAATGGACTAACTCTACAAATAATTTTGGAAATTTCAGAAATTTGATTTAAGATTACTTGGATAAAGGATTATTCCGAATAGCAGACCGACCAATGGGAATCGAGACATCACCGTTTGAGGGAGAAGTACAGATCAATATGATGTTTGCTTACTTAAGAAAGTTGTCTGACCCACAGAAAGAGTTGGAGGCGGTTGCGCACATCCCATCCCACAAGAGTCAAGCCCAGAAAGTATGACAAGTCATTTGCCAAGGCCATTACCAACAACAGTATTATGTTCAAGATATCAACTTGAAATCTCGTTGAATCGAGGAGAAAAGCATTTACCATTTTTGAAAAATGATGGAATGGCAACATGTGGTAAGAGAGCCTTTAACACAAAAGCGGAGGATGACGACTGATTCAATTGCCCTCTCTACTCAATTATTGAATATAGTTGCATGAAGCATCATAAGTGTTATCCTGATCTAAGAAAAGAGGGGGAACGTGAAAGCAAGGCTATTAGGTGGCCTCAAGTGTCTGTAGGACTATCAACCATAAAGTACACATAAGCGGGAATGGGCAAAGAGGATAGTTATAAGGCATCTAGAGGACCTATTTTTGGCTGGTCATAACAAGAACTCTTATGTTAGGGGGACAAGACTAGTTCATTGACCCAGACCATGGCCTGAGACCGTTGGGAGGGGGCTTGGCACACTGGGAATGGTCTTCTTAAAAAACATACTATGACTTAGCACGCTAGGATTGGTTAGTCAATTCATGCATAATCCAAGACAAGATCACTGGGAGGCTTTTTGTCCTATCTTGAGGTATCTCAAGAAAACTCCAGGAAAAGGACTATTCTTTAAAAGAAAAGATCCAATTATTTCATAGGGAAGAAGATGACTCTCTCTTATTGGCTTAGCCTTTCAAGTTGAAGGTACATCGTTAGGCTCATTCTACTCTCATTCCTGGTCAATGTCAAATTATTCCTTAAAAAGAGGGCATTCGCATGCTATTCCTTATGTGCGGGTATGGATATCTTAACTTTTGATTTAATTGTTCGAGGAGCATGGGGTTTAGGTTTTATTTTTGTGAAAAGGTCTTAGGCATCTTTTGATGAGAAGGAAATAGTCTATGTCGGGAATCAGCTTCTCAGCCTAGATAAAGAAAGTGAGGCAGCACAATTCGCTTGAAGTAAAGTGTCACTTGCTTGCACAAGCCCTTTTTGCTTGAAGCTCTCTTCCCATGTTGATGAGGGACTATTCCCACTATGTACTAACTAGAAAGATCATAAGAGAAAATTCCATCAAATTTGCTCTTAGAGATTAACAACGAGCTCCTGACTCGAGAGTGAGAATCCGTAGTTGTTCTGTTAAAGTTTCGGTAGGTGTAGGAGTTGTTTATTTCAAGAATTAATCCAGATCCATAAAGGATAAAGATAAAAGGCTAGATTTCACTCTTTCAAGATCAAATTTCTAATTTAGAGTTTTGTACCCAGGCACAGAATCCACTTGCCAACTGATCCGAGTTTGAATTGGGGAACGAACGATCGTTGTACAGAGGTAGCTCCAGGAAAGTAGTTCTCTGATCCAATTCAGTGAGACCGGGGCTTAGCTCTTTGAAGTAGATGTTTAAGGAAGTTTTAAATTCTTACTCGAAAGAATAAGGAAGCCGAGTTGCTTTTATTTAAGCAGAATCAGAGCTCTTGGGTAAGAAGGCAGGAAGAAGTTCATACTAGGATTGAATAAGCTGGTTTGATAGAACTAGGGTTAGCGAAAGACGATGGAAAAAGCAGCTTGTAAGCGTGATCCTCTATCCTCTCTCTTTCTATCATCAAAGAATCAATCTCGTAGCCTAGCTAAGTAGCAGGCTCAAAGCATTTTGATGGAGAAAGAATCGCGGCTATGAAATCTGTTGATTTGGCCGTTGTTCTGTTACCCGGTCCTGGTGGTGTAGTTATAGGAGGTTTCGTATCTTTAAACTCTTTTTTTATATGAGAATTATAGATTTTTTTATTGCCCAAGCAAGGGAATCCATGTGCCTTCGACTTGACTTTCTGAAATGGGATTCTGAGAAGGTGTAGTTCAGTAATCCAGTTCAGTGACCAAGTAGAGGTTGAGAAGAAGACAATGAATGGAATGGTCCAAAAGTCGTTATGGAAGAACGAATGAGTCTTAGTAAATCTAGTTCATTAATTAGATAGATCACCTGCACGTATGTTATCTATAATAAGAAAAACCTAGCTCCAGGTAGCGAAAGATAGTAGCAAATGGGAAATTCGTTAGGAGAGAAGACCAAGATTCCCTTGGTCCTTGTACGGACCAGCAGCATACCTGGATTTATCGTCCATCTAGAGAATACCAGTCGTCCAGCTTAGAAACCATTGAATTAGCTACCGAAGAAGGGGAACTTCAACTAATAAAAAAGAAGAATTACTTAAGTAAGGCAGTCGCTTCTTTTTTTCGGTATACCACTATGCTCGCAGAGCGAATGAACATAAGTCAAACCAAATATGAAGAGGAAAGTGAGATTGTTGTCCGATCTTTATCGTCAAATCCCAAAATATGCATCTTGCAGTGTTTCATCTGATCCCCAATCTCCCAGTATCAATATTTTGGTTGCTCAAGCCAGTACATGTACATAAGTGGCTACAACATAGCAGCTTACTCATGAGATGGATTTACCAATTGATCTAGATTTACCCTTTTTTTCACCCAAGCAGATTTCCCCCTACTACCGAGTTTTCAGCAGATTACGGATCCATTCAACACTCTTTTTGATAATATATGTGAAAGAATAATAGTATTAGTCCAACTATTTCTCGAATATCAAGGGAACGATTTGTGTTTCGTAAATGAAGTTATTTCATTGTCCCTTTTTTTCCTGATGGATGAATATTATTTTTCCATTGAATGCCTCCAAGGAATATACTTCGATTTAATGACCAATGGTGTTTCTTCAGCCTTTTCACCTTTTTTCTTAATTATTGAATTGAAGTTATATAAAAAATGAATTGACAAAGCGTCTGTTCATGGAGGTTGTTGTAATTTTCGTAGTTACAAGAATTTGATTCTCACAATTGGGTTCATGTTTAGTGTACCACTCTTTTTATATGTGAAATTACTTCATTTTTAGCCCTTTTTCGTTTGTGCATCTTTCTCCCATGATTTTCGTTGGTCAACAAGCAACCAAAGTGCTTTATACTTCTTCACTACTCATACAGGCTTGACGGAGTTAAGATGTATTGAGAGAACCATTTTATCTCAATCAATCAAGAATGTCTCAACTGAATAAATTCACTTATTTCACACTAGATCTAGCATAGATCGTCTCCAACCCACTTGAATAATTTGAAATAATTATATTGACTCCTATGATAATAAGAAACATATATTTCCCATTCACAAATTCATCTTTGTTTCTGCTACTAAATCTCAGTTTGGTCCTACTTTTGGTTTATTTTGTTACTAAAAAGGGAGGAGGAAACTCAGTACCAAATTCTTGGCAATCCTTGGTAGAGCTTATTTGTAATTTCGTGTTGAACTCGGTAAACAAACAAATAGGTGGTATTTCTAGAAATGTTAAACAAAGGTTTTCCCCTCGCATCTCGGTCATTTTTACTTTTTCGTTATTTTGTAATCCCAGGGTATGATACCTTATAGCTTCACAGTTACAAGTCATTTTCTCATTACTTTGGGTCTCTCATTTTTTATTTTTATTGGCATTACTATAGTGGGATTTCAAATACAATAGGATTCTTTTTTTAAGATTCTTATAACCTGCAGGAGTCCTACTGCCATTAGCACCTTTTTAGTACTTCTTGAGTTACCCTTATTGTTTTCGAGCATTAAGCTCAGGAATATGTTTATTTGCTAATATGATGGCCGGTCATAGTTCAGTAAAGATTTTAAGTGGGTTCGCTTGGATTATGTTATGTATGAATGATCATTTATATTTCATATGGGATATTGGTCCTTTATTTATAGTTCTTGCATTAATCGGTCTGGAATTAGGTGTAGCTATATCACGAGCTCATGTTTCTACGATCTTAATATGTATTTACTTGAATGATGCTATAAATATTCATCAAAGTGCTTATTTTTTATAATTGAACAAAAGCTAGTCTGAATGGGTATACTTAGTTGTGGAGCATTCCAAGTCTTTTCTTTAGGGATCGTTCCTGCGCATCTCCTTAATTTATAGTAGTTATTGCTCTAGTTCTAGAAGGTATAGCTCTCGCCTCAACTTTTTATTTGAAATCGGAGAATGTTCCCATTTCCTACTGAGATGGGCAAGCGAAGGAAGAACTAGACGTATCTTGCTAGGCAAAGACAGGTTAGAATGGATAGCTCGCAGGTGGGATTGACGGGATAGATCACTATTGCTGAAGGAGGTAGAACCGGGGGAAAAATTATGGCTATAAAGGTCCTCTCCCTCTTAGTGGTTCTAAAGATTCAATCTAAAAGCAGTACTAAAGATTAGGCATAAGAAGAACTAGAACTAGATTTCTTCGCACCTTCCATTGTACCAAGAAGCAAGTTAAGAACATAAGGATAACGGGCTCATCTATTATAAGTTTTTAGTTTACGGAGCTATCTCAGATATCTCGAGTAAGGAGATGGGACAAATTTGATAGTTAGAGTTCAATTTCTAGGAAAGAAGAGACTATCGAGAAGCTCACTCTCGGCTGGGCTCGAAGTATAAGGTAGAACGTAATATCTCTTGTTGGTTCAGCTCGTCAAGTTATTACAGAAGAGTCCAGTGGAGACAAAGAAAGAAGCCATTTTTTATTTTGCTTCCAATCCGTAATTAGATCTTCAAGCTTAGTCCAGTTCGGATCCATCTTAAACCAAAGAGCGGGTCTAAGCGAGGGGCATAGCGATACAGTGTTCATACTCAATTGCTCATATCTAGTAGGAATATCAGGAATAGTAAGATCTAGTAGGAGTTTGGCTTGGAATGCAGTGAGGGAGCCCAGAGCTATTGAATTATTTCATAACCCAAGGAGAAGAATAAGACTCTTTACCAGTTTATAACCTCACGATGGGAAATGGAACTTAGATCATGATGTGAACCTACTTATGAATGGAATTTGATTGACAAGCAAATTCCCTAGAAAAAACTACAAACTAGTCAAAGGATAGTCTGTCTTATTCTTCTCCCGTTCGGGACCCCTATTTTCTCGAAGATAGCCTGGTATGAGCTAGAATAGCAGATTCGTGAGCAAGAACGTATTTCACAGCTGATTCAACAACAACCATTTTTTTAGGGAACATTCATATGAATTTGTTATTTATTTTAATCCACTATAAAGGTTCTAAATTGGCTCCTTAATATTTAGGATAATTACATTCTTGAAAGGATCAAGTGCTCTACCCTCTCGCATAAAGCCTTACGCTCTTATCGTCAACCTTCATGGTTTTTTGCTCATTTGATCTCGCTATTTCATTCATGGTTCTCTCTTTCAACATTCTTTCAATCCTGGGGATTTCTTCTCATTTCGTTTGTTCTGCTAGTTGGTGTAACCTTCTCTCTTACTTATCTATTCCCATTCATCTTACCTCTCCTACTCCACTACTTTCCTCCTTCAAGGCATGATTAATGCGCCTTAAATCTCTCTTGAAAAAGAGCATTTCATAGTGGAGCCTTAGCACGTGAACCCATAGGAATATGACACTTCTTTTTTGCAAAAAAGCTTTGAATTATTATCAAATCAGTAGGCACAAAAAGCAAATCTTGGTATTGACTTATTGAAAATCTCAAAGAGATTGCTTAGACGACTCTTTTTGTGTGAGGCCGTTATTCCCCACCCTTCTTACCTTGTTTTTGGGGCTTCCAATTCTGTGACTCATAAGCCCTATTTATCTAAAGATATATGGCTAAAGGGCTGGTTTCGCAGTTAACTAAGAAGGCAATCGATTGTCTTGGAGAGGAAAAGAAACTCGGGACTGAAAATAAAAAGGATAGGAATGAATTGAATAAAGAAAGAATATATAGAACCTTGAGCATTTTCTCTTCTCGACAATGGTTGAGAGTAAAAAAAAGCAAGTTTTCTGTCTTAGTTTCACTTCATTGAACTAGCTACTACCACGCAATATGCCCTTGCTTGGTGGGTCGTTAATTAATCATTTTTAAAAAGAGGGATGGATTTCGATCTTACTTTGAGTCGCCTGGCTAGTAAAGCGCTACTTCTAAAATGATCGTTAATGTCATTCACTCTATTCCGTTGGTGGTTCTGCTACTGATGGATTAATATATATTTCTCGCCTATCATGCCAAAGGAGTTGCTGGTGGATATGCCAAAGATCTCCTGGCTTTGAACTGGGTACTTGAAATGCTGAAGGTACTTCTTATGGTCCTGCTTCAACCACCCTTCCTTCTCTACATTTTTTCTTCAAAAACTTAAGCTACTTAGACTGATGTTGGCGATATCAAAGGGAGATATCTGGACCTATTCGCGAGGCATTGGTAAGGGTCAGCTCTCGCATTCATGAGGTTGTGTCGCATTCTCAAATAGTAAATGACACTTGGGCAGATTTTAAAATCGCAAATCGTGATTTGACTCCTCATTCTCTAAAATATCTTTTGGGAGCTCAGTTTTAGATGATTTTGGGAGATTTTGCAAGATACATCCTTGGGGTAAGCATCTAACCCTCCTTTTATGTTTATTTCATGGATTAGTATGAGTTTTCATTCTAGAGATCATGATTTAGATTTGGGAAAGAGGGGATTTATGAACCCTACACTTAAACATAGACTTTCTTCAATTAAGCATGAATTTGTGGATAGATTTCATTTATTTTTTGTATATAGACTCTATAAGTCTTGTGTAAACTAATTCTGAGCTGAATTTCATAATTTGCCCTTCGTGGCTCGGAATCACTTTTTGGATGCCATTTTGGGTTCAGATTTAAAGCATGCTAATAAGGGTACCATTGGGTTCGTATGACTTCGAAAAATAATAATTTGACCATCTTGACCCCGATTTCTCAATAAAATTATGAATTTGACCTTAGAGATTTAGAATGAGATTTTGGGTTGACTTTCTAGACCAAATCTTTTATAAAGTAATATGACCATCATTTATCTCATATTCTTACGCATAATCTATAGCAGATAGGGATCATTCTGATGCGATATGAAAGGGCAAGGTAGCTTTGTTATTTTAGACTTTAATTTCCAGGCAAGTTGAGACCTTGTACATTATCTTTGCATCATAATTACTCTTAATGAACACATTAAGGATGGGATAATAAGGGGGTCCCAATACTTGTGAGGTGACGAGCACTCGTATCAAGTACCGGTGACATGTTATGGGTATTTGTGCTTTAAATTACTTACAAAAATGTCATGCTTTGGGCATTAGCTGATAGTATGGTATGATCCTTATCCGTGATTGTGGTATGAAGCCCGTACTTTTTGCGTTATTATTATCTATTTTTGTGCTATGAGACTTTGTATACCTATCATCCATTTATACTCGTTTAAAAGTGAAAAAAAGCTGAAGATTGAGTCTTTACTGTACGAATGATTGAGTTATAACTTGTATTGCCTACATTTGCTTCTTGAGTTATGCATATCATTTTTATGCTTCATAATTTATAAACCTGAGTGGCGATAGACGAGTATAAGAGCTGTGTGATTAGAAATAGTACTGTGTGAGCCTGGTGTGTGATTATACTTAGGTATTGTGTGTGAGCCTGAGTGGTATATGGACCTCGCCAGTCCCCCTTGAGTCACGCTTCATTTTATGTTCGAACGTGTGTGTACCAATAGAGGAAGGAAAGGCCTTGCATATTATTCATTACATTCATATCTTTCCATTATATTCTTGATTGACACTTTAAATAGTTGATTCAATTCTTGTGACTCGATTATGTGCATACCTGATTTGATTGAGGGATTAGATAATATAAATTAGTCTTGAACTCCGTAAATGAGAATATTTGCAACGTGGCTATTATGTTGGATTGTTTGGCAATCGGTGTAGTGGGAACACTCGTTACGCCAACCCTCGTCTTCATTCAGGAAAAGATCGGTCGATGATGCTGATGAGCACACGTTGTTCCCGTACTCATGCTACACTTGTTGCACCCTTTTTGTGTGCATGTTCAGTCCTTAGTACTAGCGAGCGCGAGACCACTCATCTCATTGAGGAGCATCTTTGGATTATTAGGGGGGCCACTAGTGAGATTTAAGGCACCGGATCCTCCCTCTATCATTTATATTTTGTACTTCATTTCAGACAATTTTTATGTATTTTGGGACATATGTATTCCCATGACTTGTATTGATCTTTATTTAGTTCTTGTACTGTGACACCCGATTTTGGGGGGTTTCGTACGTTAATATTTTGATTATTCTATGGATTTATTTTAAGATTTAAAGGTTGTTTCCTTATTATCTTTCCGCACTTATTCTTTTCATCGCATTTGGGATGTTTGGGCCAAGGATTGGCTTGCTGACTCGTCAGAGTTGGTGCCATCATGACCCTTGATTTTGGGTCATAGCAATAACTGGCCTACGCATAGCCTTGGTGACATTCACACTTGGGGAGATTGACTATTTTTCCCAAGTCATATGTAATCACATTTTATCTCATCTGAGCAGTGCAAGCAATTTGAATATAAATAATCAATTAAATCAAGAAAATAATTTAATTATTTCTGATAGTCTAAGTTAGCTGAATTACATGCAAAATTGTTCACTTTCTTATAATAGTTCATAACATAAACTAGTGGGCTGAATTATCATGAGAAATTGTTCACTTTCTTATAATAGTTCATAACATAAACTAGTGGGCTGAATTATCATGAGAAATTGTTCACCTTTTAAAAGTAATTTGTAATATAAAGTGATTGGTTGAGCTCATAGCATTTACGGACTTAAAAATTTCCAAACAAATTGGCTAAGTATTTATTGTCACGTCCCAAAATATCATTTGTATCATGAGGGCACTTACACTAACCCGTAGGAGAACCACTATCGTTCGCCATAGAAAATACATGTATTTAAATGCGGAAGTAGAAGAAGGATATTTATAAATATATAACAAACACCTTTGATAGTTACATCATTCACCGAATACAATTATTCACTACCCAAAACTTGGTGTCACTCATACAAGGACTCTAAGATACAAAGTGCGGAAAGAATTAACAACTACGCCCTGAATGAATAGAGGCGACCTAACTGGATAAAGACCAAGGCTATCGAGAATGGATGGTCTGCCTTAACCTTCACATGCTCCAAGTTACAACCTGAATAGATCGAATATATGCATCCACATAAAAGATGCAACAAGCGTAGCATGAGTACATAACACACCCATGTAGGCATCATAGCCCGACAATGACGAAAGTTACGTAACCGATACAAACATCAAGTTAACTCTCAAATAGGTCCTATTCTAGGCAATACAAATACTCATATAAATCACCTTAATCACATATAAATTCATAAATCAAATAAATCACTCAGTACACATAAGGGTCAATCATAGCCAAGTACACTTCAATACACGTAGCACACAAAGACTTCACTATCGATACCCATCGATCTAACCCTTTGTCCAAGTCATGTTCATATTTCACCTACTTACCTGACTTGAAACATTAAATAAGTAAGTTGACACTTAGTACACATCATCATCGTAAGAATGCTTTACAAGGATATTATAACTAGACTGATCATAACCATATTAGCCATTTTGTTAGCTTTAACCTATAGACTTTAGTTATGACTCTGTGTGCCCACGGACATAACACGTATTAGTTCATTAAAGTCCTTATTATATACAAGTAAGCATTTACACCTTATTCAATTCGCTTAAAGAGGAAAGTTTGCATACACATAGCATACAAGTCAACAACTACCACAACAACACCTTAATAAGATATTTACTAGTCACTTTACTGAATAACCCTATCCATTCCTGACAACACACATGCACACATAATTTCCTTGATCTAGATGCTAGTTCTAACAAGTAGGCATTTCCGACCATAATAATAGTTGACATCGAATCACTTAGACTCATAAGTTGTAAACCAGATGACCAATTTCACAGAGAATAAGCCTAATCATGGCAACTCATCCAATAGAATCAATCTAACCATCCAAGTTTAGTTAGTCATAAAAATCTCCCAATTTCCAAATAATCATTCCAAATCATAATACAAATCAATAACCAATCAATGTATATGTGTATGTATGATATGAATACCAATTCAAATACCATGTACCTTTCACAATTAGTATTGCTCTTACCAAGAGATACAAGATCATAGAGTTTGTCATTATTCATCTCCGAGTACACACAACATCAAATACACGTCAACATGTATGAATAGGGTACAATGCAAATGATATGTATTGATGTAAAGAAGGCCGTGAGCTTAAGTATCCAACATTAGCCACAATGTGATTTGATAGGAGTGACAAAGATTGTCAATCGTCCTATAGTGATATACTTAATATGGAATGGAGTGTGGAGTGGAGTTGAATAAAAGACTTGAAGATCCAAGAAATGCCATTAATTTTTGGATTTTATGTAGGTCTTGGCCGAGACCATCTTTTAGCTTGCTTTTTAATTTCCAGCTTAATTACTAGTTTCCCTTTTAGCTTAATTACTAGGCCTTGTAATAAAATACGATGCTAAGCCAAGAACCATCTAGAAAGAGAAGCTTCCAACGTCTCCCAATGAGGTAATTCATGAACTAGCTAGTTCATGCACTTATCTACATGGATGGCATAAAAGGTTGGCCTAGAGAACATGAAGGGTTGGTCGAGCATCTCCCCCATTCGGCCGAGATACATGGATAAAACAAAAGGGTGGCCTAGAGAACATGAATGGTTGGTCGAGCATCTCTCCCATTTGGCCAAGATACATGTTTGTGTCTTTCTTGTTTCCTCTTCTAGAAGGTCTAGAACTAGTATAAATAGCAGACGTAATTGATGTAAGGGTACATTGATATTTTATGAAATATATTTGAGTTTTCTCAAACTTGGCTAAGTTATTCAACTTTTGTGTTGTTATCTTAGTTGGTCCTTTAGTGATCCAAACCTTGGTCCTTTTGTGGTCCAACCCTTGGTCATTTTATGGTCCAAACCCTAGGTGTAAGTCTAGTTAGAACTTTTGTGATCTAACTATACCTAAGCCAAGGTTCTATCAGGTTACATATTATAAACACATTGAAGGTCTTCTCATCATACATTACCTTACCCGCACACGAATTTATTTATCAATTTTGTTCCCCATCCTTGTTGAAACAGCCTAATTCCTTTCACCCCAATACACTCCAACACTTTCCCAACACACACCCAAAAGTTTGTCAATCGACTCCTCCCACAAACACCTGAAACCCCCCAACCAATTCCCCACCGTCCCAATCACACCCTTATTCTGCCAACCTTACTATCCCAATCAGTTTCCTCCACCGTACCACCACCCAACCACCAAATACTAACCACCAACATAACTTATAATGTGTCTAGTTTATCCCCTCCAAACGCCTTAGCCCAACACCCTACAAATTCACCCGCACATCCCCCACCAAACACATACTGCCCGAAAACCCGCCATCCTCCATTTGACCCCTATTTTCATATCCACCCGATCCCAATCCAACTTCGACCCACCTAATCATACAATGCCCTACTTATATACATCAGTTTGGTATCAGAGCAAGGCTTTCTCGTCCCACGCCTTGACTCTATGGCTAACATAAATGAAGAACTTCAGGGGATCATAAGTGACCTTTTGCGAAACAAATGCAAATCTCGAGAAGAGAGTTTGTGGAGTGTGCTATGATTAATGATGCCGAGTACGGGGAGGAGGTTGCACAAAACAATCCGAGACATGAAAGGGAATATGTACAAGACAACCCGAGGTATGAAAGGGAAGATGACCAAAGTCTATGGTTTGATCTTCCAACCTTTGAAGGAAATATGGACCCAGAAGAGTTTCTTGAATGGTTAAGGGCCATTGAGAGGCTTTTCTATATGATGACCACAAGTGTTATAAGGTTACTACATTGAAGTTGAAGGAACTCGCTTATGTGTGGTATGAAAACCTTAAAACAAGCCGGAGAAGGAATGGGAAAACCAAGATTGAATCCTAGGACAAACTAAAGAAACATTTGAAGAAGAAGTTCTTGCCAAGGGAGTATGAATAAGACCTATACCTCAAGCTCACCAAACATCGTCAAGGAGTTATTAAATTTGAGGAATACGTTTGAGAGTTCGAGAAAGTCACCATGCTTTGTGACTTAGAAGCAAATGAGACTCAAAGGATTACACAATTCATTGGAGGCTTGAACGTGGCGATTCAAGATAAGGTTGAAGTTGCAACATACAACACATTTGAAGATGTATGCCACTTAGCACTCAAGTTTTAAAAACAATAAAAGAAAGATACCCCAAAAACCTATGTAAAGCCCACTAATGTCAAAGAAAATGACATTACCTCTTTTTCTAACCCATTGTATAGCCAAGAAAGTGTAGAGAAAGATAAAGGAAATAAGGTAGAGGTTACAAAGGGGTTAGATAGAAGTAGAAAAAGGTGTTTTAAATGTCAAAGATTAGGACACTTTGAAAATGAATGTCCTAACTCTCGGGTAATGACTATCGAAGAGTATCAAGATTGCGGGGATTGCTTTGTTATTGAGGAACATGAAGTCAATGAGGTCCTAGAGGAAGATGTTGATCTTGCATAAGAGGGTGAAATTTTAGTACTCTGACGTGTGTTGAGTGTTCAACTTGAAGAATAGGAGGAGACATAAAGAGAGTAACTATTTTACACTAAATGCAAGCTTAATGACAAGGTATGTAATGTGATCATTGAGGGGGAAAGCTGTACCAATGTGGCCTCCATGGAAATGGTGGAAAAATTAACGTTGCCTACCCACAACCATCCTCAACCATTTGCTCTCCAATGGTTGAACAAACACAAAGGGCTAAAGGTAATGAAACAAGCTCTTGTTAGTTTTTGGGTTGGTAAGTATGAAGATGAGATATGGTGTGCCATCCTACCTATAGATGCTTGTCATATGTTATTGGGTCGGTCATGGCAATTTGATAGGAAAGCGCAACATGATGGAGAAAAGAATGTCTATTCTTTTCAAAATGATGACAAAAAGGTCTGGTTGATACCATTGTCACCTGGTGAGGTGAAGAAAATAAAGATCGAAAATGCCAAGAAATGCAAGAAAAAGTATGAGGCCCTCTTGCTTAATACATCGGAGATAGAAGAGGAGTCCTATATATGCATTTGTGTGCAAGGATAAGAAGAGTCTTGTGGGAGATATGGTTGAAGATGCCGACTTGAAGGAACTCTTGAAGAAATTTGAAGATGCATTTTCGGATGATCTTGCACTCGAATTACCACCAATCAGAGGTATTGAACATACTATTGATTTTATTCCATGAAGCTTATTACATAATCGTCCAGCCTATAGATACAATCCGGAAAAGTGTAAAGAGTTGCAAACACAAGTGCAAGAATTACTAGACAAAGGCTTTGTCCAGGAAAGCCTTAGTCCATGTGTGGTACCCACCTTGTTGGTACCAATGAAAAATGGAACTTGGAGCATGAGTATTGATAGTCGAACGGTCAAAAACATCACCGTGAAGTACAGGTTTCCTATACCAATATTGGATGATCTTTGGGATGAATTGGGTGGGGCCAAGTTATTCTCCAAGATAGATTTGAGGAGTGACTACCATCAAATGAGGATACGATAGGAAGGTGAATGGAAGATAACTTCCAAAACCAAGTATGGCTTGTACGAATGGCTTGTGATGCCATTTGGATTGTGGAATGCTCCCAGCTCTTTCACGAGGCTATTGAGTGTGATACTAGTGGAATTGGTGTTGGTGCCATCTTGATTCAAGACAAAAGATCCATTGCTTTCTCTAGTGGAAAGTTGGGTGGTGCACGACTCAATCATTCTACTTATGACAAACAATTTGGTATTGTGAGATCATTGGTCCAATGGGGACATTATTTGAAGTCAAAACCCTTTGTCTTGTATTCGGATCATTTGGTTTGGCCATACATAGATGACGAGATTTTGAGGAAAAATTATGTTAAAGAAGGGGAGTATGATGTAAAGAAGGTCGTGAACTTAAGTGTCCAACATGATCCACGAGGTGATTTGCTAGGAGTGCCGAAGATTTCTAATCGTCCTATGGTGATATGCTTAATGTGGAATGGAGTGTGGAGTAGAGTTGAAGAAAAGACTTGAAGATCCAAGAAGTGCCATTAATTTTCGGCTTTTATGTAGGTCTTAGCCGAGACCATCTTTTAGTTTGCTTTTAATTTCTAGCTTAATTACTAGCTTCCCTTTTAGCTTAATTACTAGGCCTTGTAATAAAACAGGATGACTAAGCCAAGAATCATCTAGAAAGAGAAGTTTCCAACGTCTCCCAATGAGGTAATTCATGAACTAGCTAGTTCATGCACTTATATACATAGATGACACAAAAGGTTGGCCTAGAGAACATTAAGGGTTGGTCGAGCATCTCCCTCATTCGGCCGAGATACATGGATAACACAAAATGATGGCCTGGAGAACATGAAGGGTTGGTCGAGCATCTCCTCCATTTGGCCAAGATACATGTTTGTGTCTTTCTTGTTTCCTCTTCTAAAAGGTCTAGAACTAGTATAAATAGGAGATGTAATTGATCTAAGGGGACATTGATTTTTTATGAAATATATTTGAGTTTTCTCAAACTTTGCTAAGTAATTCAACTTTTGTGTTGTTATCTTAGTTGGTCCTTTTATGGTCCAACCCTTGGTCCTTTTGTGGTCCAAACCCTAGGTGTAAGTCTAGTTAAAACTTTGTGATCTAACTATACCCAAGCCAAGGTTCTACCCGGTTACTTATTACAAACACATTGAAGATCTTCTCGTCCTACATTACCTTACCCGCACACGAATTTGTTTTCACCCAATATACTCCAACACTTCCCCAACTCACACCCAAAAGGTCATCAATCGACTCCTCCCACAAACACCCGAAACCTCCAACTAATTCCCCACCGTCCCGATCGCACCCCTATTCCGCCAACTTTACTGTCCTGACCAGTTTCCTCCACCGTACCACCACCCAACCACCAATATAACCTATAACGTGTCTAGTTCATCCCCTCCAAAGGCCTTAGCCCAACACCCTCCAAATTCACCCGCACATCCCCCACTAAACACACATTGCTCGGAAACCCGCCAACCTCCATTTGACCCCCATTTTGATATCTACCCGGTCCCACTCCAACTCCGACCCACCTAACCATACAATCCCCTCCTTATATATATCATGTATGTATGAAATGGCCATATCTACCATGTATACACACACTGCTGCAGTAGCTATCACGTGACCCATGGGAGACTTATGAGGTCCATATACCTATCTGATCCCATCGGATCCCAACTCTGTGGATGTAGTTTCATAATCATCCAGAGCTCTATGGTTGTAGTATCATCATCCATCATCACTCTCGTACTATGTACCATATCCAGTAACCAGCTTTCAAGCCCCTTTAATTAGTATCTCAATGGTTCAAGTGTCAAGGATAATATGTATGAATGATATGAATATGGGTACACCATGCAACAACATAATTAATATAATCACTACTATCAAATCATTTTCAAGTATTTACATGAGATGTAGAGTGATGAATGCACGATAAGGAAAATCGCAATAAGTCATCAAGCATAAGGAATGAATATCACGGGATTATAGAAGCTCCACAACACGTAATTTCATGTACATTAGTTTATCATATCGAAAGAAACGTGATGACTAAACACACAATATCAACAATGGCAACAAGCCCAAATATACAACTGGATGATTCCCCAAATCACTCATCAATACAATTCAACACCGGTTCTCACCCAAGCGTTCATCACAACTGCTAAGGTGGGACTCCCAAATAGGCCCAATACCCTCAATATTTATAACTACTACGCACTTCTATCAGAGTCTAAAAGAGATAAACCATAGCCTATCTCATTGTCGAGCGGGTGCCACAAATTCTACTCTTCAGCCAAGGTCATGCCTTTGCGAAGCGCCTCCAAATAATCGTAGTCTAATACATAGATTCTACATTAATAAAGTAATCTACTACAAGCATAAAGTCTTAACCTTTAAAAGCAATGACAAGTCCAAACCCCCAAATCGACCCCGGTCTCAAGAAGGAAAAATCAGAACTTTACTATTCAAAACTTTAAGAATACTCTATAGAGTCATAAGCTTAAGTTAATTTGAATACTAATCTCATTTAGTCTTCCAATTGCATGAACTAGTAAAACCTCCAATTTAGGAATCCTAGATTATTCTCAAATTTCAAATGGAATTTAATCACCAAATTGAGCATTACAATACATCCTACCATCATTAACCAACTCTTATTTACAATACCAAAGCATAATAATCAATACATAGCCTCCAATCCATGGTTAAAACCTCTTATGAACTCTAGGTTATTTCTACCCAAACAAGGAAATAAGCCTAGATTCTAGCATATAATCATGATGAAGGAATAGAAAGAGATAGAAATCTTAACCCAAGAGAAGCAATGAAGAAAACTTTCAATATTCACTTCCCCACTGAGCATGGATCTCTAACTTGTGAATGAAAATAAATGGCTTCGAGTTGGGGAGAATATAAGTTTCTGTTTCTCAGCGATTCCACTTCTGCAGACCATGCCTCGCAGAGACAGAATCGATTCTACAGAAAACCACCTACAGAGGCAGACTCACTTAAATAACTCAGGCTACGTAGAAGTGAGGATAATTCACATAGGCGGTCCCGCTCCAACGCAAGACACTTCTCAGGTGCAGAACTTGCCTGACTATCCAAAATATGCTCATAAGGACAAAACATCGCAAAAGTGAGCCTGCAAGTGCGGACCAGCCACCTCAGAGACGAGACACCAGAAACCAACAAAAATATGATTTTCACTAAGTTCATCCCGATACTCGAAACTCATCTGAGACCTCCCGGATACAAACCAAATATGCATATCAATAGTAAAATAACGATATGAACTCGCTTGCGTACTCGGATTTCTCATGTGACTAACCTAAGGTCTACTTTTCTATGAAAATCCTCAAAGCGCTCAACTTCCACAAATTTATAATTAGTGACACAAAATACACCTGAATGCCTCGGGAAACAAACCAAGGACTCGACTAAGTCACAAATGATGCTCCAAACCTACAAGAAGTGACGAAATTCAGAAAAAAAACTCATATACTCAAAAGTAAATTATAGGTCAACCATGTTTCACTTGTTCAACTTAAAAGCTTCTAATTTCCTTAAGATCAACCAAAACTCACATAGCTACCTCGGGAACCGCTCCACCCATCCCCGCAAGTCGAACACACTCTAACGGTGCCAGGGGAAGGGTCAACAGAGGTAAAATGGTAAAATGCCTAAACGACCAAACGGGTCGTTACATTTATAGCCGAGAAATGAAAAATTACACAATTTCTTATCAAGCATTTTCTTATTACATTTTTTCTTGTCAGGATCTGGACTCAGAAAAGTAACCTCAAGTTATCTTAAAATAAGCGTCCAAGTCTTCTTTAACAATTTTACGTAGTCAACTCTTTCAAATATATAATTTTAAGTGGTTAAAATCATTAACCCAAAGTATTCATTCAACTCAATTCCTCCATTAAAGTCGCATTTAGACATTTAGGGCTTATAATTAATTCTACCCTCAAACTCCATCAATCCTGTATTCTTTAATCATAATATGGTCAAAAGATACTAACTTTAACGCTAGGGAGTACTAGAATTACTTTGAGAAAAGTTCTCACAAGACCCTAGGTTTCTCCCTCTTGAGTTCTTGAAGATATCTCTTGAAATCTAGGAATTCGTCAAGTGATTGATGTTAGGAACATGATTAAATGTTGAAAATCTATGTATTTATTTATGAATTACTCACCTTTAAGTTTAGGAGTTTGCCTTTCATATTTGTTTTGTGGTAGAAGACCCAATGATCAAAACCCTCTAATAATATTTTTCCTAAAATTTGAAATTTTTACCTATATATGGTTGTTGACTATTGGAGCGTAAATGAATTATTTTCTACACTTGAGATTCAACACTTTCAACAATAACAACAACAACATACTCAGTGTAATCCCGCAAGTGGGGTCTGGGGAAGGTAGGATGTACACATACCTTACTTTTAACTTTGTGGGGTAAAGAGGTTATTTCTGAAAGACACTCGGTAGATCCAACACTTCCCTTCCATTTTTATATGTTTTGGTAATCGTATTCACATAGATTAATTTGAATCCTACTTTAACATTTATTTAAGCACTTTAACCAATTTATGACTTAGAAATCAATTTTACCATGCACTTTTAATAGTAAACACAAAATTTTTGGAGTCATTAAAATAATCGGGCCTTCACATTGTATGCTAAGATTTGGCTTATTTCTTGAATGAGATGACATTCTTATTCAATATACTGATTCAATTGCACTTGTATAAAGTTGTTCTTAGAAATTTTACTACTACTACCTGTAAAATTCAACTGTTTGTTACGAGTTTTAGCAAAATCTCCTCGTGAAATGATTTTTAACAAAAAATGAAAAAACAACTATACCTGTGACGTTTAAATAATGATCCAGTCTAAAAAGTTTATATTAGAAAGATGTGACATGTGTAAATGTCATGACCCATTTTGTGGGTCATGATGGCACCTACACTATCCCCTAGTAAGGCGAACCATCCCTCAAAATCATTAAGAACTTAAAAATAAATGCGAAAATAAATACAGAATGTCACACTAAATAGTCTTGCCATACATATAATTGGTGCGGAAAAGTACTTAATAGTTACAATCCCAAGACTTGGTCTTAACTTGTACAAGAGCATCTAAAATGAAAGATAATGTCTGAATTTCTGAAATACAAGTCTAAATAATATTGAATTAGAATAATGTCTATGGCACATGAAATAGATAGAATAATATATAAGAGATCCATGGCTGGAGATTTGACTAGTAGCTCACCCTAACATCTTTGATAGATAGCCTCGAAATCAGTCGAGGTCACGAACTGAAACACGGATCAAACTCTGCACTTAACAAAAAGTGCAGCAAGAATAGTATGAGTACAACACTAGTACTCGTAGGCATTATAGGCCAACAACGATTTGATAATGCATGAAGATATAAAAATTAACAAGTAAGCAGATAAAGTAATCAAGTATAGTCACGAAATCATAATTCAAGTAAGAGATCAAAGAATCATGTAATTCACCAAATAGACAGTAACGAGTCACCAACTAAATAGTTATATATGAATGAATAAATGCAATGCAATGAAATGTTATGTCCATCTCTCTTCACTCCCATACACACATGCTAAGGGCAATGCCTTAAAGCCATGACCTATGGGAGACCTGCAAAATCCATGTAGCACGTTTTCTCTCTAGCAAAGACCTCGGAGGTTATCAATCACTCTCGCTCTTCGAAAAAGACCTTGGAGGATATCACTCACTTTACCATGATGTCAACTTATGAGAAATATGGGAGGCATGTAATACATGGATTCAATTTCAACAACATCGCAACTCATAGAATCAACAAATATATGCCATGTTTACTGATCATAACTCAAGTCATTAATATTACCCTTCCATTTTTATGAGATAAATGAGTTACCATGTGATAAGGATAAATTCAGGAAATAATCGCAAATATAAGAAAATATGGAGACAAGCCCACATAATAGCTGGCAACACCAATCTAAGTGAAATTTATCACCACAACCGTGCCCGAAGGCCTATCATGCTTTCCACATCAGTTTCTACAAACTACATATGATTCTGTAATCAGAGTCTAATAGATAAGCTATAAACTTCCTTGAAAATTGAACGGGTGCCACAAACCACAATCCAACTCCTTTCCCTTTTGGAGAGCCTCAAAACAATCAAAGTCTATCAAATACACATTCTATGTTATAAGATGATTCTAAGGACACCCATATTGCTATACTTCAAAATAGAAACCAAAAATGCAACAAAAAAAGTGACACCGGGCCCACAAGGATAAGAATTAAAATTTTAAGTTAGAAACAAGTTACCCATAGACTAGATAGTCATAATCCTAAGTTTCATGATATTCTAACCTCAATTGAGCCTCTAATTCATGATGTAACGACATGTTAGGTCATTTTATTATTTTTACTCATTTTCCAACAAATGCCCTTTCTCCTAGCCTTTTTGTGGTGTATTTGATGTGTGGGAATGAGTGGAGTGATTTCCGAGTCAATTGGATGAGAACAACAGAAGAAAATCCAAGTTTTGAGTTTTAGAAGTTCTAAGTTTGAAAAGTTTGACTAAGGAGTTGAATTTAAGTAAATACATCCTGAATAAAATTCTAATGGTTCAATTAGCTCCAGAATATAATTTTTGACTAAGGTGGACCATTGGATCGGGTCCCGGGTGTTCTGAGAGGGTTTTGGGTTAGTTTGTGAAAATTGAAAAGTCTTATGTTAAGAAATAAGCTTTATATGGCTAAAGTCTTTAATGAGGGCGTTTGTGTCTTTTTTAGAGTTTTGTTGATTCCATCAAGTCCAGACTATTGAATATAGTACTATGCGAGTCCTTGGTTTGGTTCCCGAGGCAATCGGGAATATTTTGGGCGTTGAGTTGAGATTTTAAGGCGTAAAAAGCTTTTAGGGGTTCTGAATGAACTTTTTGTTAAGATGACCTCGTATGATGATTCTGAGTATGCGATCATATTTGTTTCATGTTTTAGGAATGGTTTACATATTTGTTTTGTTTTTTGGGGGATCTCGGATGTGTTTCGATGGTCCATTCCAAATTTAGAAGACACCGGATTTTTCTGATGTCCAACATTGGTGTTCCCTTTCGCTATCGTGAGACACGTGTTGCAATCGTGATGTGTCTCACCGATCTTCTTTGCATTCATGTAGAGCCCATCACATTTGCAATGACTTAGCCTAGGCCGGGTCAGCGTGGTGCTTGGTGATCGCGGGGCTGGGCCTGCGATGGCGAAGGGGTTTTCCTGCCAACGATTTTAAATGCCCAAAATCGATCTTTTAGGTCCCATTTCCATATTTTGAGCTCTAGACTTTTGATTGAGGGGAATTTTGATGAGAATTTCAAGGATCATCAACAGGATAAGATTTTAACTCTCTTTTTACATTTTTGTCATTAATTAGTAGAGATTCTCATACTAGAATTCATGTTTAAGATTGGGGATTTGGGAATATACACCCTAGGCTTGGAACTCAATAGTTTCTTTAATTAAGCATGATTTTGATGTTGGAATCTAATAATATTGCATATCTAGATTCCCTAGACTATGGGTAAACCAATTTGAGAATCAAATTCCTATTTTGCCCTTTAGGCTCGGAAATTACTTTTTAGATGTCATTTTGGATTTGCCTTAAAGTATGCCAATATTGGTATCGTTGGGTTCATGTGAACTTGTAGAGTATTAAATTTACCATATTAACGCCAATTTTCAAGTATAATTATGGATTTAACCTTGGAGGTTTAGAATGGGGTTTTGGTTGACTTTCTAGACCAAAATCTGGCATAAGGTAATATGGACATTGTGTGTCTTATATTTTGACGCTTAATCCGTGTTTGAGCAGATTGGGACCGTGCGGAGACTATTTTAAAAGGCAAGGCAACTTCGTGACTTCGGACTCCTACTTTCAGACATGTTGAGACTATGAACCCTATCTTAGACGTCTTTATTGGTTTAAATAAATTAATTAAAAATGGGAGTAATGGATATAATAAGGGGGTCCCGATACTTGTGAGGTGACAAGCACTCATATCGGGTGCCGGTGATATGCTTTGGATATTTGCGTTTTAAATTACTTAGAAGATGCAGTGGGCACTAGCTGATAGTATAGTACGATCCTTTGGATTCGTGATTAGCATATAAATCTCGTACTTTCCACATTATTAGTATTTGTTTGTGTGCTATGTGACTGCGTGTCCCCGTCATTTCCCCTTATACTCATTTAATTGGAAAATAAGCTAAAGATCGAGTCTTAATTGAACAAATGACTAAGTTATGACTTGATTTGCTATAATTGCTTCTTATTGTTGTGCATATCCTATTTATGCCTTAAAGCGTGTGAATTTGGTGAGTATCGGCGATGTGTGAATAGAACATGTAATGTGTGAGCCTGGTGTGAACTAAACTTAGGTATTGTGTGTGAGCCTGAGTGGTATATGGACCTCGCGAGTCCCCCATGGGTCACACTTCATTTATGTTCGAATGTGTGTGTACCGGTATAAGAGAGGAAACACCTTGCATACATTTCATTGTATTAATTTTATTCCACTTTATTCTTGTTGATATTTAAACTATTGATTTTATGCATGTATCTCACTTACGTGGATACCTGACTTGATTGAGGGATTTAGATGCTACAACTTAGGCTTAAAATTCGTTAATGAATATATATGCTATGTGATTGTAATATTGGATTGTTATGGCAGTTGGTATAGTAGTAGCACTCCGTAGACCAGCCCTCGTCTCCGTCTAGGATCGGGTTGGTAGACGATGCTGCTGAGTTTCAGTGTATTTGTACTCATACTACACTTGATGCACCCTTTTTGTGTGCAGGTTCAGTTCCCAGCACCAGCGGGACCCGTGACTACCCAGCTCGTTGAGGAGTTGTGTTAGAGGATCTACGGGGTGGGCTACCAGACGACCCTTAACCCAGAATTCTCTTTCTTTTATCTTTATATTCTATTTTTCATTTCGGACAACCTTTATGTATTTCGGGACATATGTAATCCCAATACTTGTATTAATCTTTAGTAGTTATTGTACTGTGACACCCGGTTTTGGGGGAGATTCTTATTTCGTTACTTTAAGTATCTATGGATATATTTAAAAGACTTTAGACTGCTTCTTATTTATTTATCGCAATTAGTTCTATAATGAATTTTTGGGTTGTTTGGATAAGGTTGGCTTACCGACTCGTGAGAGTTGGTGCCATCATGACCCTCGAAATTGGATCGTGACACATGAATTATCCAAAAATCTAATTTGTGTCAAAATCTATAAAACAAATCATTTGAAAATTTGGATTGAATTAGGAAAATTTGGTTAGAACTAGTTTACCCATAGATTAGTAAGTCAAAATTCACAAGATAGATTCAAAAATCACAAGTCTTAGCACTAAATTTCATGAAAACACACTCTTAAGAAGTTGGGTTAAACCCTAGGTTTTCTACCCACAACCATGAAATAAACCACAAATTAATAAAAGAAATAATGTATTAAAGCTTGAAAAGTGATTGAGAGTTTACCCCAAGGATGATGATTGAAGAACCCCTTTGAAAATGCATACAATCGAGCTCCCTAGCTCTCAAAATGTGTTAGGAATAATAAGGTTTGAATTGGGGAAGAAGAAAATAGAAGAATTATGCCTACAGCGATCCTCGCAGGTGTTGAAAAAGGCATTGCAGGTGTGATGTCACACCTGCGGAAAAATCCTCGCAGATGCAACCCCTCTATCGCAGGTGCGAACACCCAGACCTCGCAGATGCGCTCAACACATCACATCTGCGATTGCGCAGGTGCGGTGCACTGTCTGCTTGCGAACTCCCTCCATCTCTCCCATCATCGCACTTGCGGCCCACCTTGCTCAGGTGCGACCCAAATGCGCGCAGGTGCGAGGCACCAGAACCAGAAACCCAAAATGCCTCAAACTACAAACCAACCCCCGAAACTCGTTCTAAACCTTATGGAAACAAATCAAATGTTCTACTTGACTATAATTGATGCTACAAACTTGCTTGCGTATTTAAAACGTTATGACACTTTTTTCCATAAAAATCTCTTAACTTTCTCAAATTTTAAAGTTAGACAATCCAATACCCGAAACGCACCCGATTTCCTCGGGACCCGAATCAAAGACTCTATTAAGTCATAAATGACGTTTCGGACCTAACGGAATTGATGAAACTCAAATACGGACATGTTTACCTAAAAGTCAACTTTTAGTCAACCCTTTCCATTTCAAAACTCAAGAAAGCTCTAAGTTATGATTTTCATTCCGAAACGAGTTTGATTTACTCGGGAAGGGTGTCACCCCTCCCCACAAGATATAAACACCAAAATGAAGGTCACGGAAAAAACATTTTAGGTACTATAATTTGAAAAGTGTCAAACGATTAAACGGGTCGTTACAGTAAAAGTAATTTGATTACAAGTTAATGGGTAAACAATGTCTTAAACCTTAATTTGATTAAGCACTTGTTATAATTCTTTAATTTGATTTTGTAGAGGTATTGATCTAGTCCCTCCACTTTTGGTGTTTTCCTATTACTCTCATACATTCATTAATGATTTCAACAAACTCTCCAAATAACATAAAAAGTAAAAATGTATACAGGTAGCCTTTAATTCAGATTAGATCATTTTAGATATTGTGTGTAAATACTTTGGATACAGAATAATTTGATCACGTATAGTAATTATTTAAACATTAGATAATTAAAAATTTACTTTTTTTGCCTCGAAAACACCGATGAAAGAACTTTGTTAGGAAATTTTTTAAATTTTGGAGTCAACCAATTTAAATGAGAGATTATTGTAATAGAAATATATTTATTAAATAGAGTGAACGTACATTCAAATAATTGAGAAAATTAATTAATTACTTAAACTCAAGTTATTTTAATGAAATTAATTCATCTTCAGACCAAAAAAAAAAATTGGATGCCATTTCTCATATTTCAAATCTATAAATAAGTAGTAAGAGGCAAGACTTTTAATTTGCGGTTCTTTGCCCGTCTAATTGAAATGACGAGGTACGTTAAGTTTCCCTTTTCTTTTCCTTTTCAACTTCGTTTTTATAAAATTTATTCAATCTATGGCTACTTATTTTTATTTTCTCTTTATGAATAGCATTTTTGTAAGTCTTTAATGTTGTGTGCAACATTAGTTACGAAGTTTAAACGAATTTGAGTCGATGCCATGTTTCAATATAGAATTCACTTTTTTTTATTGTTTTAAACTTTATCTGGATTGACCTCTAACTTGTTGTGTTATTTCAGAGGAGTTGTAAACATGATTCTCATTAAGTCCATGACTTAGGGTAGCCAGTTTATCTGCTGGTTTATTAGTTTTTCTGAACCCATAATTGATAGTAAAATCATGTAGTTTCTGAATCTCTTAGATGTAGTTCATGAATTTTGTATTTAATTTTTGTTTGTTCTAGTAAAGATACTTTTATGTTGATCGATTTAATTTTATAAATGTTAAAATTTATAGTACAGAATATCTTTTGTTTCTCTCTTTTTATCGATTTTTGTTGTCTTTTTTAGATGGTGTGAGTGGCTTAAAGTATAAAAAAGTGAAATCACATCAGATTTGTTTTGGAGAGCTCAAATGCAGATACGATTTAAGTTTTAGAGACCATTATTTTATTTTTTTTAAATTAAGAGGTCTGAATCTACTTACACATCCGAGTATAAAAATATTATATTCAGATCTGAATAATGAATGAGTAAGATTATTACTTTTCTCAACATCTGATTATTCATAATTTACAAAATTGTAAGCTGTAAGACAGTGGTGATTGTGTGGTAGAAATGGTGGCGATAATATAGTTGATAGTGGCGATTATATAATCGCCACTATGTTAATGGTAGTGACCAACAATGTGAATGGTAGTGATGTTGACACTTGACATTGATATTAGTGGTGGTTGGGATAGTGATGTTTGTGATGGTTGGTAGTCGTAGTGGTGAAGGTGATTCATAGTAATAGCTGGCATAATGATTGGTGGGTGGTAGTGGCTAGTGATGGTTTTTGACATTGGTATAATAGTTGTGATGATGGAAGTGGTTAGTGTGATTGTGACTGGTGATAATGGTTGATGGTGTCGGTATTTGGCAATAGTAGTAGTGGTAGTGACTGCCGATTGTGATTGTGCAATGATGGCTAATGGTGATTGTGGATAAAATACTAGTGCTGAAAGGTCGACTGCACAAAAAATATCAATTGAATAGTCTCTTAATAATATTAAGCTATGAATAAGATAGGAATGATTCAAAACTATTCAAACCCACAAAGTGATTAAATCTTAAAAAATAAATGTACTAAATAGTTTGAGGTCTCAACCATTTAAATTCAAATCTTCATTAAATATAAATATTTAAGATCGTAGTCAATTTTTTTGGTAGATAGAATAGTGATGTTATAGTATATACTTAACCTAAGTCATCACAAAAGACAAGTTCGCCAACGACCACGGAGTCAGTATTGCAGCAATAGCTACTTAACATACTGGAGCTATTTACATAAATATTTCTTATGAAAAGAGTTCGTAAAACCTTCACTTTTACTAGTAGTACATTCCCCAAAAAAAACTGCTTCCTTGCTTTTTTTAGAAGAGTTTGAATAGATGTGAAGTTTCATCTCTCTTTAAATCACCTATACAGTTAGGGATACATATAAAAGTGTGTTTCCAATATTATTCACTGCCACAGCTTCTCTATTAATTTCTTAGTTTATAGTCCGACAATACATCAACATCAACAACAACAACAATATACCCAATGCAATCCGACAACGTGAGGTCTGGGGAGGATAGAGTGTACGCAGACCTCACCTCTACCTTGGTAGGTAGAGCGGTTGTTTCCGAAAGACCATCGGCTCAGAACAAGCAAAGCAGAAAAAACAGTCAGCCCCGATCAAAAATTTAAAATAATTTAAAATTTAAAGCAGTATGAAAATGCTGACAGCAAACGCGAATACGCCATAATAACGCATTCTGAAAAGGAAAAGAAAAAGAAAGAAACAACAACTAACACAGATAAATGAGATAAACCAAGTACATTAAAGAACGCATTCCAATAGAAATAAAACTACATAAGGCTATAAAGCAATACTACGCCTATTCTTATGATATGCTAAGCAGACCTACAGTAATAACACTACAGCTACCCATTTGTAGGCGTAAGTAGGACTACGCTCAACTACCTACTACCCCTCTACCCTAATATATGTCCTCCACAACCTCTATCTAAGGTCATGTCCTCAGTAAGTTGCGCCTTCTCCATATCCCATCTAATTACCTCTCCCCAATATTTCTTCGGCCTACCTCTACCCCTCTTGAACCCGTCCATAGCCAACCTCTCGCACCACCGCACTGGGGCATTTGTTTGTGTCTCTCCTCCGCACATGTCCAAACCATCTCAACCTTGTTTCCCGCATCTTATCCTCTACCGAGGCCACACCCACTCTGGCCCGGATATCATCATTTCTAATCATATGCCTCCTTGTACAGTACCCAATAACTAGGTACCTACTAGATCGCTCCAGATCTCCCAACACAATGTCTCCATCTCCTTTTTCGTTCAAGAGTTTATGGAAGTAAGACTGCCACCTCTGCCTAATATGCGCGTACTCCACCAGTACTTTGTCGTCCTCGTCTTTGATGCACCTCACATGATCTAAGTCACGGGCCCTCCTCTCTCTCGCCTTGGCTAGTCTGTACAACTTCTTATCCCCGCATTTTTCCTCTAATTCCGCGTATAGGAGTTCAAAAGCCGTCATATTCGCCGCCGTTACCGCTAGCTTTGCCTCCTTCCTCGCCATGTTATACAATTCTCTATTCATCCACTTCTGCACCTCGTCTTTGCGTTTTACCAATTTCACATACACCACTTTCTTCGCATCCACCTTCTCTTGAACTTTACCATTCCACCACCAGTTTCCTCGATGCCTACCACAGCTACCCGACGAGACCCCTAACACTTCTCTAGGCACCTCTCGGATGCAACTGGTCTTTTTGTCCCACATACTGATTGCGTCCCCACTACTCCCCCAAGCCCCCTTGGCCGTCAACCTCTCACATATCTCATTTGCACTAGCCATGGTCAAACTCCCCCATTTGATTCTCAACCTGTCATCCACAACCATTCTCTTATTCTCCATCTTGATCTCTAAATCCATCACCAAAAGTTTATGTCGGGTTGTAAGACACTCCTTTGGAATAACCTTGCAGTCTTTACAAAGACCGTTGTCAACCTTTCCTAAGGAGCAAAACGTCTATCTGCGTCTTAGCCACCGAACTACGGAAAGTCACCAAGTGCTCCTCCTTCTTCAGGAACCTCGAATTGGCTATCACCAACCCAAAAGCTCTAGGGAACTCCAAAAGTGAGACGTCTCCCCCATTCCTGTCCCCGAGGCCAAAGTCTCCATGCACATCATCGTAGCCCCCCGGAAGTGATCCGATATGTCCATTGAAATCCCCTCTCACAAATAACTTCTCAGTGGGTGGCACACTTGCCACCACCTCGTCCAAAAGCGCATCTTCTCCTCCTCGGCCAAGCCTGTCTGCGGCGCGTAAGCGCTAATAATGTTCATAGTGGACCCTTCAACTACCAACTTAATCACCGTCATCCTATCGTTGACCCTCCTAACCTCTACCACCTGGTCCCTTTGCTCGATGTCTACCAAAATGCCTACCCCATTCCTATACCCCGACCTACCCGAGAACCATAACTCATACCCGTCCACCTCCTTAACCTTAGGTCCTACCCATTTGGTCTCGTGGACACATGCTATATTAATCATTCTCTTCTTAAGAATCCTAATGAAGAATAATTTTCTTCTAGAATAATTTTCTTCTTTTTTAAGACAAGGATGAGAGAACATTCAAAATATTTAAGATATGAAAGCAGCCTTATTTCTTAAAGGTTTAATTTTACTCTATACCGTGTTTATTCGTAGGTTGTTTCATCTATATGAATCTTACTTAAGATTTTCATTCAGTTATATTTTTTACCTTACTAGCTGTCTGATAATTTTGAGTTGAAAAGATTAATTAAGAAAGGCTCATTCTTGCTGTTATTTTTTATTTTTTTAAAGAAAGGCTCATTCTTGATTATCTACTAGTATGTACTAAAGTTTTGACTTGTTTTGTAACCAGATTAAGGAAGAACAACAATTATATGCCCAAAACTATATGAATTATTACAATGAAGGATGTGGAACAGACAGAATATCTTAGTTACCACGACACCTCATAGATGATATTTTAAATCATATGACCATCAAAGAGATCGCAAGGATGATTGTCACGAAAATGGAACCATATATGGTATACACATCCAATTATCGTGATGGATCGATGGTTCCATAAGGAGATAAAGTACCGAAATCGATCATTATCCTCGGACATTTTTTACTTCAAAAATATTGTCAATAACATCCTTTTGAAATACAGTGGCCATATTATCACATTTGTCCTTGACATATCTGCTAAGAGTCTCACATCGGATATGGAATGGGAACACGGACTTCTTATATGGACTTGGACAATCCTCACCGTACAAGCTAGCTTTTGGGGTTGAGTTAGGTCCAAGATTCATTCTTTACATGGTATCAGAGTCAGGCTCATTCCAATTCGTTGTTCACCGATGTTGGGCCCCCAAATTATATTACCCACGCTCCAGCTAACAAGGTCTGGGCGTGCGGGGGAGTGTTAAGAGTCCCACATCGGATATGTAATGGGAACATAGACTCCTTATATGGACTTGGACAATCATCACCTTACAAGCTAGCTTTTGGAGTTGAGTTAGGCCCAAGATCCATTCTTTACAATAGCAGGTGTTGGTTCAGATGACATGGACATTTGGCTATGGTACGTCTCTAATAGAGGTGTTAAGGAACTCAAAATCGAAATTTCAACCCAATCCACATATACGTTGCCATCTTTCTTATTCAATTCTAGAGAATTGAGTCATTTGGACATCACCAATTGTGCCTTCAACATGCCCCTTGCCTCTACATCATTTCAGAATCTTGTGAAGCTTAATCTAAAGCAAATAAGTTTGATCCAACTTTGGTGTATATCATCCTTGAGGCTCCACAGCTCTTGACCATGTTCTTTATAGATTGTAATGATCGGCTAATTGGCTTGCACATTGTTGACAGTCATTATGTTGATTTCAAGATCCTCAAAGCTTATATTGAGCTGAAAGTGTTGACTATTGCGTCATGCGACAAAATCCAGCAATATGAATTTTGGAGAAGGTTTACATTGACAGAGATTATTTGGTCATTCCCTACACATAGGGTTTTGCTTCAACTGTGATTTATTCAAGGTAAGTTGCATGCAAATTTATTATTTTATTCTATTCCATTTATGATTCATCGTAAATATGAGCCAAAGAGATGTGGATATATCTATTTCATGTCAAAACTTATTATTTATTTTTTATGAATATCAACTAAGTATCATAAGTAAATTGCTCCCGGTTGTTCAGTCATTTAATACTCAAAGTCATTTTTTGATAATCGATCACTATGAGTCTTGCATCAATAGAGATTGATCAATCCTATTCTCTGTCGTTTTATAGCTGTATTGAAATGTTAAAAGTCCCTCTCTCATTCTTTTATTATTATTTTTTTAAAGTTTGTAGTTCCACATATTTTTCCAAAGAGGTTCGGTTTCCTCTAGAGAATTTGTTGGAACTCAACTTATGATTATGCTTTGATGATGAAGCTCAGGTTTCAGCAGTCATTTGCTTACTTCAAAGTGCTCCCCAATTGCATACAATTGAAATCGAGGTAATTAACTAAGAGCTGAATATATATTTTTATAATTAATGCTTGTTTGAAACAAGGTAGTCACTTGTTCTACATGTAGCACCTATAAATTGTTTAATAGAAAACTCAAAAAGCATAAGTTATCTAGCATGTTGAGGTAACATTATTCTTTTTTTGCAATTCGTTTTATAAATTGCAAAATGTGTTTCCTTTTGTGTTTTACTTTTATTGAACTTAAAATGAATAATGCCTCAATGGGAAAAGCTTTGCACTGCATAACATATTTATAATATAAAGAATTTGGAGAAAAATAAATAAATGACATGCATGCCTTGATCATGGCATCACTGTCATCAAAAGTTGTAGTTGAAATCCTTACTTGAGCTTAACTGATTTTGTGTAATGACTCATATACTCGCTCAGTTTCATTTTAAGTGAATCAGTTTTGACTGAGTACATACATAAGTCATTTGATTGGAGGGATTAAATGGGTTTATCCCGGTATAAAACTTGGGATTAGATCTGTCACATGTATATGCATTTGAGGTTATTAGCTAAAATCATGATAAATTGTATACCGTAGAAGGTGAGATAGACAATCTAATTATAATTCAAGGACTATGATATCATGATAATCTGGTTTTGAACTAAACAATAAAAGAAATTGTTAAATATACATAAAATACACACGATATACATGTGTATATTATGTATATTGTTGCTCTCAGATTCCATAGGTAAACCGTATATGGTGTACATATTTAGGTAATATTGTAGTCTCCTAGTTTAGGTAATATTGTGGTGTAATTAGTATTGTACACTTACCATAATATTTGTATTACCATAATTGTATATTTAGTATCCAAGTAGAATAAGGTTTTAGGAGTAGAATAGGAATAGGATTCTGCTATTATGGAAATATGTATCTTGTATATATAGCATTTCAATCAATTAAAATAATCAAGGGATTATTTCTTTCATGGTATCAGAAGTCTAGGTCTTAAAATCCTCTCTCTAGCTTCCTCCAATTTCCGTCGACCTCCTTGAAATTCCGAGACCCTTGCTCTCGGTTTTTGTGATGACGAGAGCCTCCCTCTTCCCAAATTTTTTTCTCCCAAATCCCTTAATCACATATTGTTCTATCAATATGTCTACATCACGGAACACATTTCATCCTGCCCTTACAGTTTCTAACATCAAGAATAACATTTCTCTTGTTCTTGAAATAGAAAACGTCCAATATGCGACGTGGGCCGAACTGTTCAAAATTCACGCACGCTCGCATCAAGTCATTCATCACATAATCCTCGCGGCTCATGAGGATACGGAGGTGCCAAAACGCGAGGATGATCCTATGTTGTGGACGACTCTTGATGCCACAGTCCTCCAGTGGATATATTCCACAATTTCTACCGACCTTTTGCAAATAATTATTGAGTCTGATGCTACGGCACAAGAAACTTGGGATAGACTGCGTGATATATTCCAAGATAATCAAAATTCTAGAGTCGTTACTCTTGAGCAGGAGTTTTCCCACGTCAATATGGAAGACTTCCCTAACGTTTCGGCTTATTGCAAAAGATTAAAGGAATTGGCGGATCAACTTCGCAACATTGGCGCGCCAGTTTTGAATGATCGTTTGGTCCTCCAAATGGTTTTCGGCCTCTCCGAGGCCTATAATGGTGTTGGAACGCTTCTTTGGAAAAGCAATCCGCTTCCGCAATTTTATCAGGCTCATTCTATGCTTACACTCGAAGAAGCAGGCATGGCAAAACGAGCGACTACCAGTGCTAGTCCCGTAGTCATGATGACCGAGTCCAAGGTTTATCCTACCGGTTCCAACAACTCGGGCCAAAACCGCAACAACGGTGGTGGCAAAAGGGTGGAAATAAGAAAAATAAGGGCAAAAACCACGGCGGTAACAATGGCGGCAGCCGACAGAATGGTGGTGACGGTGTGGGCCTAATGGACCCCACAGCCACAGTTTGGGCCGAGTCCAATTTCGCCCCATTGGCAGTGGGCTACCCAAATAGCAGCCCAGCCCACTCGCTTGGACCACATCGCCAATGATCGGGCCGAGGCAAAGAAGCGAGGTACTTGGGCCTCACCGCGAGCCCATCACGCAGCGAAGACCCACGCCTACGCACATCGAAGCCGCAATGCACACGCTTGGTTTAAATCCTCCGGACCCAAATTGGTATATGGACACCGGTGCCACTACCCACATGACATCCGATTCAGGTACGCTCTCGTCTTATTCTAATTTGAGCAACTTTCGCTGTATAATTATTGGTAATGGTAATTCTATTCCAATTCGTGGTTATGGTCATAAAACTTTATCTCCCCCTCATCCACCTCTTATCTTGAAAAACACCCTACACTCCCCCAAATTGATTAAAAACTTAGTCTATGTCCGTAAATTCACTATTGACAATTCTATTTCTATTGAATTTGATCCATTTGGTTTCTCTATGAAGGATTTCAAGACGGGGAGTCCTCTCATGAGGTGTGTTAGTAGGGGAGATCTTTATCCTATCACACCCAGGTCCGGTCCATCGAGTCAAGCCCTGCCATCCGCCTTTGCAGTCATTTCTCCTTCCTTGTGGCGTGCTCGTCTTGGTCATCCGGGATCATCTATTTTGTGGTCATTAGATAAAAATAATTTTATTTCATGTAAGGGTACGAGTAGTACTCCAAATTGTCAGTCTTGTTCTTTAGGAAAAATTGTTAAGTTGCCATTTGTAGACTCAAATTCTCATACTTTAATGACATTTGATATTATTCATAGCGACTTATGGACGTCTCCTGTTCTTAGTTCTGTAGGTCATCGGTATAATGTTCTCTTTTTGGATGATTATTCTAAGTTTTTATGGATGTTTCCAATAGCGAAAAAATCTCAAGTTTTTTCCGTCTTCTTAAAATTTAGAGCATTCATTAGAACACAATTCGAACGAGAAATAAAAAATATTCAGTGTGATAATGGCAAAGAATATGACAATGGGGTGTTTCGGTAATTCTGTGCTAATGATTGGATCAATTTTCATTTTTCTTGTCCTCATACGTCTTCACAAAATGGAAAAGTCGAACGCAAAATTCATTCCATAAATAACATTGTCTGAACTTTATTAATTCATGATTCTGTACCCCCTGTCTTTTTGGCATCATGCTCTTCAAATGGCTACCTATCTTCTTAACATAATTCCTTCCAAAGGTTTGGCATATTCTTCCCCCTTCAAATTTTATATAATAAAATTCTTTCATATTCACATCTTTGGGTTTTTGGGTGTTTGTGTTATCCGTTATTCTCATCCACCACAATTAACAAACTTCAGGCCTGGTCTACTCCGTGTGTGTTTTTGGGTTTTCCGTCTAATCATCGTGGCTACAAATGCATTGATTTATCCTTTAATAAAATCATCATTAATCGCCATGTCATTTTTGATGAATCCCAATTTCCATTTGCTAAAGTTAATACTCCCGTGCCTAGTTCGTATAATATTTTGGATGATAGTATATCCTCGTATATTATTCAGCATTTTTCGGACGTCTCCCACACCCAAAATTCTCCAGGGGGCCCACTGCCCATTGGCCCTACTGGTTTGTCACCCACTGCCAGTCCCAGTACCGCCACTGGGCCAGTTTCATCGATTGGGTCAGTCGGCCACCTGAACCGTCCAGCCTTACTCTGGTTACCGAAGTTGTGCCAAGAGCCCACCGTCACGCCGCCCTTCCCGAGCCCAGCAAATTCCCAAAGTTCATCCATTTCTTCCTCGAGTCATAGACCGGTCATTCGTAGTCAACGGGGTATTTTTAAACCAAAAATACATTTTAATTTACATTCTAATGTCCCAAAATTCACCTTACCCCGTAATCCTGTGTCTGCCTTAAATGACCCGAATTGGAAAATTGTTATGACCGATGAATATAATGCTCTTATTGATAATAAGATGTGGGAGTTGGCGCCCCGTCCATCTGGTATTAATATTATCAGGTCTATGTGGATTTTTGCTCATAAGGAGAATTCACATGGTTCATTTGCTCGACATAAGGCGTGACTTGTGGGTGATGGTAAGACTCAGCAGGTTGGTGTAGATTGTGGTGAGACGTTTAGTCCGGTGGTCAAGCCAGCTACCATTCGCAATGTGCTTATCTTGGCTCTTTCGAAGGCATGGCCTATTGATCAGTTAGATGTAAAGAATGTTTTCCTATATGGGGATCTCAAGGAAACCGTTTATATGCGTCAGCCTTTGGGATTCAGGGATCACAACATCCTCATCATGTCTGTTTGTTGAAAAAGTCCTTATATGGGCTTAAGCAATCTCCTCGGGCCTGGTATACGAGGTTTGCAGACTATGTTTCGACTATTGGATTCACTCACAGCATGTCGGATAATTCTTTGTTCATCTACCGTCGTGGTTCATCTTTGGCCTATATTATGTTATATATGGATGATATTATTTTGACTGCCTCTTCCGATGCCTTACGCCAGTCTATCATGACCATGCTCAGCTCTGAGTTTGCTATGAAAGACTTGGGGCCTTTGAGTTACTTTTTGGGGATTGATGTCACTCGTCATTCAGATGGGTTGTTCTTATCTCAAAGGAAGTATGTAGCTGAGATCATCGAGAGGGATGGGATGTCATCCTGTAAGTCCACTTCCACTCCAGTTGATACTAAGCCCAAGCTTAGTGTCGCGGCCGATGTACCATACGAGGATCCGACCCGCTATCGCAATCTTGCAGGGGCCCTTCAGTATCTTACATTTACGAGACCAGATATTACGTATGCTGTCCAACAGGTGCGTTTGTTCATGCATGATCCCAGAGTTGAGTACATGAATGCACTCAAACGCATCATTCGGTATATTCAGGGTACACTTGACTATGGGTTGCATTTATATCCTTCATCGACGTCCACACTTGTCTCGTATACGGATGTTGATTGGAGTGGCTGTCCAGACACCAAACGATCTACGTCTGGCTATTGTATGTTTCTTGGCAATAACATGGTCTCATGGTCTGCAAAACGTCAGTCGACATTATCCCGATCCAGTGCCGAGGCCGAGTATCGAAGGGTAGCTAATGTGATCTCAGAATCATGTTGGTTATGTAATTTGCTATTGGAGCTTCATTCACCTATTCAGAAAGCAACCTTGGTTTGTTGCGATAATATTAGTGTCATCTACATTTCTGGTAATCCGATTCAGCACCAGCGCACTAAACATATCGAGATGGACATTCACTTTGTCTGCGAAAAGGTTGCTCGTGGTCAGGTACGCGTCTGTCATGTCCCGCCAAGATTTCAAATTGCCAACATCTTTACAAAGGGTCTTCCCTCGGTCCTTTTTAAAGATTTTAGAGACAGTCTCAGCGTTCGAAGATCGTCCGCTATGACTGCGGGGGGGAGGGGTGTTAAATATACATAATATACACACGATATACATGTGTATATTATGTATATTATTGCTCTCGGATTCCATAGGTAAACCATATATGGTGTACATATTTAGGTAATATTGTAGTCTCCTAGTTTAGGTAATATTGTGGTGTAATTAGTATTGTACACTTACCATAATATTTGTATTACCATAATTGTATATTTAGTATCCAAGTAGAATAAGGTTTTAGGAATAGAATAGGAATAGGATTCTCCTATTACGGAAATATGTATCTTGTATATATAGTCTTTCAATCAATGAAAATAATCAAGGGATTATTTCTTTCAGAAATATTTGTGAAACGTGTGGTGTTAAACATATCATGATATTTGTATTGCTGTTAAATTATATCATTAAGGATAAATAAAAAATTTATAATTAAATTACTTTTTAATATAGAAATATATCATTTCTTAACCGATTTGAAAAAAACAATGTTACATGAAAGGTAGCTTGGCATGTATCTTTAGATAGATTGTGATGGAACATGCGTGAATTTAAGTTATATATATTGATAATGTAACCATGAATGTATGTTGACCTTTTATAGCTAGTTACTTACCATATATATATATCCATTAATGCTTATTAGATAGTTACCTGCAATTTTTACATTTTTAGGTGAACTGATTTTGTAAAAATATCTTTTATACCGTCATATCGTCGATGTTTTAGGGCTTCATAACACCTTCCATGCATCCTTTTCTTTCCTATGCTACTAATTTCCTTTATTTGGATCACCTAAATCGCTCATATATGTACAGCACGAAATCTCAAATGTTGAGCAAATGAGCACGGACGCAGTTAGAGAGTATCTGAAAACACCTGACTGTATAGAATAAGATCTCATCACACTTGGAAATATAAAGTTGGAAGGTTTTGTGAACGTCTTTCCATGAAGCTTATGCTAGCTCGTTGTCCTTCACTTGTAAAGGTGATAGTTACGCCTGCGGAGTTATTTGAACAAAGTAATAAAATCCTTTGCTTCTATTTAACATGCTAAGGTTCCCTCGAGCTTCACTAAATGTCACTATAGATGTTGATCAATAGCTAACATTTCTATTCTAGCAGCAACATTATCATCTTATTAATTCTTCTGCCGATGGATACTTAATTTGGTTTGGGGCGATGACCCTATTTCTTGTGGCATTTTGTCAATCCGGACAAGTATATTGTTCTAAATACTTCTCATTTATTTGATTGTCAGCATATTGTCGGTAGCTTTATTAAATCAAGGTTCTTTTTTCCTCCCTTAAATGCCACTTTTTCTTTCTTATTTCTCCTTAAACGTCTCCTTTGTTTATTAAATCAAGGGCAAGTACATATACTGCTAGTCGGTAAATATTTGTCTACACATGCAATTTATCACGGTTGTGTAAGTGATTTGATAAAGTGAATATAAATATTAATTAATTATGATTAAGTGATAGTTATATATATTCAAATACATGTTATGCATCCATTAATTTGATGTAAACACTGATGCATATAAGTTTTAACCCTGCTGGTCCTTCAATTCAAACTGTGTTGTTTTTTTAATCTTGTAATGAAGTGAGAAATCTTATGTTCATGGTAATTGTGTCAGAATTATTGTTCCTTCTAACTGAGTAAAACAAGAAAAGCAGTAGGAACCTTGGTGAGTCAACACTTGGGTCGTCGAACCCGTATAAAAAGAGTGTAGCTTCCTATCTTGATGAATGCTTTTACCCTTTAATAAGGTTAGAAACCATCCCAACTTCAGGAAATTAAAACGAATTAAATAATGATTTCAAAAGGATTAATCATTGTTGTAAATACTTATTTAGTATGTGTTCTTAGTTTCTAGCACAATCATTCACATGTTCGACTTGGAATTTAGATAAGAATGTCGATTCACCAACCAAATGCTTTGTATATACCTTCTCGATCGGTCTTTTGTGATGTTTGAGAATTATAACAAATTAAAATATTAGATGTAAAGTTTCTTAGTTAGTTGAAAGTCATCTTGACTCTAAATTACACCTTTTCCCGTCCATATAAGTCTAGCTTGTATTAGAAGTGTTTTTTCTATAACAAGAGTTATAATGCATCAGTACAAGAAAAAGGATCGGCATAGCTGCTAGAATTGTTCTGGGAGAGGATATTACTATTACAAACATCTGAGTTAAACTTTGAGCCGCTTAAGCCTAACAAAAAGAGTTCTCATTTTGTCTGCTTCCATATTTTTAGATATAAACAAAGGTGGAACTGTCCATTGCACAAAATTGTCATATTACTTCAATCTACCATGCCCGAGGTTACCAATTTGATGATCCATTGGTATTTAATTTGTAGTCATTTTTCTGAGGTGATCATTTTACATAACTTTTGTTTTTTCACCTTGCAGACGATATCTTTGAGCGAGATGAATTCTATTGCATGGTTAAAAGGGATAATTGTCGGGATTATTTTTCTTAGTCTAGTTGTGGTAGTTATTATTCCTTGTTAGCCATATGTTCCAAAGGTAGAAGGGAAAGGAGTCATACCAGGGGAGTATATTATTTTGAAATTCCTCATGTTCCTAAGACAGTTCAACCAGTTCATGTCAAAGTTTTGACAATAAAAGGTGATGTCACATCTAGTTTTGTTATCTGTCTTCTCATGTGCCACTTTTAAAGTTAAGCTTGGAGAAGAGAGTCATGCCAAGGAATGAAGTCTTGAAATTTCTTAAAGAAAACCAACTGGTAATAGGGAAGCTAAGTCTTTACACTGTCGTGTTACCTTCTGAACCAGAGTTTCAAAATAAATATGTGCTTCCTTTCAGGAAAAAGATGCCCCAGGTGTATGATTTATACATGAAAACTAGAAGCTAAAGAGAAAATTCTTCAAATTATTCAGTTTCTTGAAAATATCGTAGATTATTTTTCATGCTCTTGTCAAGCATATTACTGCTTGTTTACTTTTCATTGCTGGAGATCTATTATTGAACTATGTCTTTTTAAAGAAGTTATCAAGTGACAAAAACTAGAAATTAAGATCAGTTTCATTTTCTATTCAACTGATGATTCTTGTTTAATGAGAAGGAAAGCAGTATAGAAATCAGACTTGATGTATATGACATTGATATTTGAATGGTTATCTCAACCAGGACAATATTTGTTCTCGTTTAACTGAAGTTTCTTTATCTGATATCTTTGTGATAGGACAGTGTTTTGGCTTGACGATTTTCACTATAAGAAGAAAGACATTTCCAACAACATTTTTTGTTGTCATATGTATGTTGTTGCCAAAAGTATTTTTCACAATAACAAAAATTGTTGCATGTTGTTGCAATAACCTCCGATGCGAAAAGTTTTCGCAACAAGAAGTTGTTTTTTTTGTTGTCATTAACATTTTTTTAGCAACAATATATTATATTTTTGTTGTCGTTTATGTTTTTTAGCAACAATTTATTTGCTGTTGCTAAAATTTTGTTGTCAATTCTATACTTTCTTGTAGTGTTTTCCTTTGTTGGCTCATCTAATATCTTCATCATACTTTGAAAGAGTCAAGTGTGGCCATGATGCTCTGCAACAGGTACCTATTGCCGACAATTCTGAAAGGAGTTATATGCCATTGCCTTTTCATAAGAAAATGGAGTGTTATCTAAGATGCCAGATACAATCAAATTTAGGATGAATTCCGTTAAAGTTGCTTCAGAAAACCAATTTTACTTTTGGTGTGAGCTTTATTTCATTTGGTTTGCCATAGTCATCTACTCCCTCCGTCCTAATTTATGTAAAGGTGTTTGACTGGACACAAAGTTTAAGAGAAAAAATAAAGATTTATGAAACTTGTAGTCTAAATAAGTCAAAGAAACTTATGTGGTTGACTCTTTACTTTACTGGGAGAATGGGGTGTTTCATGGGTGTATTAAGAAAAAGAGAGCCTAAAGCTTACCCTGATGTACATCACAAAATCAGCATATATGCAAGTGTTCCAGCATAACTGACCAATCATCTAAGATAAAAACTAGAAAAATGTAGTTTGTCTCTACACTTTTAACTTGCTCATCAGCAGCTGCTAGACATGTACTACATAGTAGAGTACTATGCCCCCATGAGAATATATTCCCAATAGAAAAAACAACACCAAACAGGACTCGGAAAGCCGCTGCAGCACCACCAAAAGTGATCACTACACCAATCTTTACTATTGTAACTGCAGAGAAGTATGGTGCACACATATATTCTCGGTAACCACCAATGATGGTTATCTTTCCAGCTTGGCCTTTATGCTCAGTTGTTTCAAAAAGGATTTTAGCAAGATTTGGATCAATTTGATTAATGAGAGCACTCCAACACCCGTCCACTACAGAATCAGGCTGATAATACTCCTCAAAATGTTGCATACCCAGGGGCCTCGTAGGAGTGTCATTGTATCTTCTCTCAATGCCATCAAATAGCGATCTTGATCCATATGCATCAAGGATCGTTTCAAGAGCAGAAACACCAACAATCAAGAAAGCACCAGTCCATCGAAAAATAACCATGTCAAGTGTTTTAATAACTTGAGGTGTCTTTAGCAAGTTTGTCCTCTCCAAATAAATTACGCGCCAATTCACACATTTCCTTACTACTTGTTGAGCTAGCATTGGCAAGAGTCTACTAACCCTTTCTTCCTTGTCAAAACAATCGTTTATTGTCTGCTGGATCATTGAACATAATCTCAAAAAACTCAGGCTTCATGAGATAAATGTTCTGAATATTAATACTAAATTTTCCAAGGTCCTGTTCCAGTACATAATCCCCAAAAGTTTTTACCATAAAATCTGTCAAATTTTGATGTAAGGGACCAAAGCTATCATCACAAATATCCTTAGGAACAAGGAATATCTCCTTCTTCCAATTTAGAGACATCAAGAATTCATTCCACAGACAACCTTAACAAACTATGCTCCAGCCTGAGCACATAATCATTCACATTGCATAATTTGGCATCTAGCAACTTCCATTTTTTAACCACATCCCCCAACTTAGAAGAAATAAAACCTCTTATATGAAGCTCAATAATGTCATCACTGTAAATGCAGATCAACATAGAGTAGAATATCACTTGTTGATCAGGTTTGAAACGATCTTCAGTGTTGTAGTTCTCATTCTCATTTCCAACCAATTCCTCCATTGAACTCCAATGAAATTGGAGTCCGCAAGATCTAAGAAAGGAAATTGGTACGGTGTAACATCAATCTTAAGTCCTCTGGTAACAACAGGTGTAAGAAGCTGGTAAATCTTCTCTTGTTAGCATCATCACTCAATGAAGGAACACATCTAGTGATTGCGGTAACATTATCAGAGTTTATATAATCATCCACTTCAAGTTTGAGAGTAATGTCCAAATTTCCAACCTCTTCACAAGTTAATACCATATCATCGGGAACCATTTTTAGTGAGGGCGAAGTTGGATTTACGAGTGAGAATTGCTCGTCATCTAGAACCTCAACTTCGTCCTTAAGAGAACTTACATCAAACACTTGGTACTCCTTAATTTCTGACTTCCGCTCGCTATCTTCAAATTCAAGAGGCTCATCTCCAACATTTTCATCCCATTGTATATTCATCACATTGATTCCATACATCTGAAGAATTTGATCAAGCATTTGATATCCATTGTCTTCTAACTTGTCAATCTTCGGGTTTTCCAGATTCCAATGGTCGTAGTGTTTCTTCTTCTTCCTCATCTCTTTTTACTGATTGAAACTCATATACTCCAGTTTCGTTCTGTTGAGGACTTTTATCAAACACTTTGTCCGCATCTGGCTCTAACTTTTTCTCAATGCTAGTAGAAACTAGCTGATTAGCAATTACCTTTTGATGGGGACAATCGTCACACACTTGGTCCTCCTTAATTTCTGAGCTCTCCGCGTGCTGATCTTCAACATCCATCAATTGTATTTCCACCCAGTAACTCCTCAGCAGCAGAATCAATTTGAACAATTGCGCTCCATTTCGCATTGCCACCACCCACGCGAACTCGTCTGATTATCTTGTTACTTGATAGCTTAGTGTTAGCTGGTTGGCGACCCAGTTCATATTTGCGTCTTAACATAATATCCACCATTAGCGTCAAAGAATGGTTTTAAGTTTAACTAACAAGGGAGGTTTATGCAATTGCATAAGTAGATTAGATTTTCAATCAGATCACTGTCTTCATAAGCACTTCTTTGGTTAAAATTATTGAAATGTTTGTTAAGCTATTTATAATAAAAGAGAAAGTAATGAATTTTGAATTGGAAAGAATATTTTGAATTTATGATGTGGAGGTCTATTTTGGCCTATAAGCACTTTTATTTAGTAGTTACCAAAAAATGACTAATAAATTAATTTGACCGTCCAGACACCCTCTTTATATGATTTTCGATTCGATTACCGTAATTTTAGTGATGTTCCCGTATATTTGGGTTGTTTTTTTAAATTCTATTGATTAATTTCCCCATAGAGAGATCTTTTTTGGTATATCATATGAGTATACTTTTAGTGGCAATAGTAATAATTAAAACAGTGGAAATGAGTGTAATTCGTCTTATACGCTTGTAGTTATGAAATTTTCCTAGATTAAGAAATATTAAATATTATTATTTTCCTCAACAAAGTCAACAAGATTAGTAGAAAAGACTTGACCAAATCGTTAGATAGGAACTTGTGAATATTATTACTGTTCGAACTTCAAATTGTGGCCCCTTGACGACCACTAGGTTTACTGCACTCTTGATGCATGAACAAATATAAGTGTTTTGGAACAGAATCTAAACACAGGATAAGTATCAAAGAAATTACATAGTAGCAATTTTGCAAGCCCCAAAAGGAAATGATAAAAGAGGAACGACTAAAACCGACACTTTTAACTTGTCTCGGCAAGTAGTGGAATTGTGTTTGATCTGTCAGCAACACTAACTTGATGCTCATTTTCTTCATTAAATCTATCAACACTGTGAATAAAGATCCCTGCATGTACAAATAAATGGAACATTTAATCCTCTTGCTTAATCCACTTGATCACATTGGATGGATTGACAAGAGAATTAAAATTTCCTTGGAGAACTTGGTCTACTTTTACCTATAACCCATATTCCGGAGGCCAAAAACAGAACCGATGTCAGGATTAGAGCAGTAACTCTCCAGTTATTAATGTGATCCTGTGAAAAGATAATGTCAGGATTGTATCAAATGTTTGTCAAGTACCATTGAATCAACTTTATGATAACCATGATCAGTGCAACAACAGCCCATCCCTAAAATATAGAGTTCAAGTTCACTGTCGGAGAAAAGAATTTATGGTGAAGTTTAATCGATTATAGCAAAAACTTGTCATCTTTTCTAGGTCACCAATCCACGTTGAGTATGTATAGTTACTTGTAGTTGGTTTCTTAAGTGGTTCATTTGGCAATCCTCACATCTTTGCACTTATTTTTCTAATACATGCTCGTGAAAATATTTCTTATCATTTACTATAGGGATCACCTTCCTTCTTTCATATGTGAACCCTTTCCGTTTATCAAAACTAATAATCATGTCACCGACCCTGTTATGTGATTTTATTTTTTTTTGACAAGGTAACATACTGTATTAATAAATCATCAGCATAAAGTGCTGGAATCCAAAACTTTACAACCTTGAATCTACATCCAAAAGAGTAAAAACAAGACTATCTCTAAATCCTATTTCATCTGTTAAATGATTTAATTGCTTTAATAGGAGAGGAAAAGGATCATCCTATTGGGTACCTCTTTCAGGGTTGGAACCATCAACTGGATTAGCGGGCTGAGAGGTCATCTGGGCGAAAGTGGAGTTGTAGGCATAAAAGTTGAAATCAGAACAACTATGGATATGTCCTTTAAATTTAATGGGTTAGGAAACACATACGGAGAGATCTTGAAAAAGGGTAACATCTTGTTGCAATTTGTGAGAAAATATTATTATTGAATCGTGTATCTATATTATTACATTGAGCCCTATTTATAGACACTACATCTCAATCATTTTCCATGTAGTATACTATGTACAAATCCTATTCATATTCCTATTCTAACACTCCCCCTCAAGCTGGTGCATACAAGTCATATGTGCCGAGCTTGTTAAAAATGTATCTAATACGAGGACCACCGAGTGGCTTGGTGAAAATATCCGCAAACTGATCACTCGACTTCACAAATTTAGTAACATCTCCGAGAGTATCTTTTCCCCGACAAAGTCACAGTCAATCTCAAAGTGCTTAGTCCTCTCATAAAATACCGGATTTGATGTGATATGAAGGACTGCTTTGCTATCACACACAAGTTTCATTTGACTGGTTTCTCCAAATTTTAGTTCTCTGAGCAACTGCTTAATCCAAACAAGCTTACAAGTTGCTACAGTCATTGCTCGATATTCTGATTCAGCACTAGGTTGAGCAACGACACTCTGTTTCTGCACTAGGTCGAGCAACGACACTCTGTTTCTTACTCTTCCATGACACCAAATCACCTTCTATTAACACACAATATCCGGATGTCGAACGTCTATCAGAGGGTGATCCTTCATAATCAGCGTCTGTATAGCCAACGATCTGCTCATGGCCTCAATCTTCGAAAAGCAGTCATTCACCTAAAGCTGACTTAATATATAGCAGAATGCGGACAACTGCGTCCCAATGACAATCATAGGGAGAATCCATAAACTGACTTACAACACTCACAGAAAATGAAATGGCATGTCTAGTCACTGTGAGATAATTCAACTTGGCAACCAGCTGCCTATATCTTCCAAGATCACTGAGTGGCTCCTCTTGTCCTCGCAGGAGTTTAGCATTCGGATCCATAGGAGTGTAAATGGGTCTACATTCCATCATTCATGTCTCCTCAAGAATGTCTAAGGCATACTTGCGTTGCAAAATAACAATACCGACGTGGATTGGGAAACCTCAACACCTAGAAAATACTTTAGTCTGCCGAGATCTTTAGTCTGAAAATGGTGAAAGAGATGTTGCTTTAAATTACTGATACCATTTTGATCATTGTCAGTTATAACGATATCGTCAACATAAACCACCAAATAAATACTCAAATCTGGAGCAGAATGTCAATAAAACACAAAATGATTTGCTTCCCTGCGAGTCATGCCAAACTCCTAAATGATTATGCTGAATTTACCAAACTAGGCTAGAGGAGACTGTTTCAGACCATAAAATGACTGGCGCAATACGTTGGCGGCGGCTCAATGGCTACCACGCAATCCCACTGCAACAAATGTTATCACCCAAAAACAACCAAAATCTCCCAAACCTAAATATACAAAAATATTTCAACCTACCACTTGCCATGCAAAACCCTAATCCCAATCCCATGTCAACAATTCCATTGAAGATCATTTCGTATTGTAATGGTGTTCCAGTCATTCGGTGGATGCAAAAGGAGGTCAAGCAGATGGAGGCAATGCAAAAACTACAGCATGCAATGATGGGACAGTTTTCATATGGATGGCCAGACATGGAGGAATTGAGGAAGATAATTCCGGAGCAATGTGGAATCAAAGGAAATTGCGAAATTGGATTGTTTAGGCACCGGTATGTTTACGATTATCTCTTATGGAAGATTTCGTTAATCTATGTTCGAATGGTGCATATTATTTACAATCTAGGGATGAATATTCATATCAAAAACGGCCACTTATCTATGATACTAAGTTTAAGATTGAGGAGGAAACATCAAAGGTGATCTCGTGGATTTCTTTACCTGGTTTAATGCCGACCTTTTTTGTTACGGAAGCTGTTTTTTCAATTGCTTATGTTGTTGGAATTCCTTTGCATGTGGATAAAGCAACTGAGAATCGCACTCGACCTAGTTGTGTTAGGGTTAAGGTGTGGATTAACTTATTACTAGATCTGCCAGATTTTGTGAATATGGAAATTGAAGATGATGTCTCGCATGAAATTAGGGTGGAAATGTAAGAATTAGGTATGACAATCTTCCTAAATATTGATGTACTTGCAAACTACAAGGTCATAATGAAGAAGGGTGTTGGAATCTTCATCATGAGCTTTATCAGGAGGAAGATACTAATATTGAAAAGGTGTCAGAATTGGTGGTTCACACAAACGGGGAACATGTTGATGATGTTCAACAAAGAAAAAAGTCGGAGAAAGGGAAAGAAATTAATGTTGATGAGAATTCAGTCTTCAAGGAGATAAACAGGAGTAGAAATGGAATTATAATAAGTTTAGAAGGGGAAGAGCTAGAATTCTATCTAGTGGAAAAGTCCTTGGTGATCCAGGAAACTGGAATGTGGTTAAGGATATGAGAGTTTTTAGGGGCCCATCAAAAGCAAAGGAGGTTGATGTTGCTAATCAAAACAAGTTTAATATATTACAAGAAGAGGAGTAAGCCAATGGGTGTAACAATGACACTTCAATATCAGAGGAGATGACACTAGGACAGGAAAATCATAATGGAGATATTGTAATTTCCATGTCAAACAGTTCTGATAAAAACACAAATGAGAGGAGTGAACAAATGTGCAATGAAGGGTCCAAACATGAGGTGGAAAAAGAGGGAAGAAACATTGATAATGTTACTACAAAAGAATGGATTGAACAGGCATTCTTTGGACCAAAGGATAGAGTATCTGCTGAAGGAATTGATGATTTAGAAGAGGTAGCAGACATTGTTGATCAAGCTTTAATTGATTCTGCACAGTCAAGTGAAAAGGTGGTGGAGTGGAATCTACTGAAGGAATTGATGATTTAGAAGAGGTAGCAGACACTATTGATCAAGCTTTAATTGATTGTGCACAGTCAAGTGAAAAGGTGGTGGATGTAGTGCCTTCAACAGAAATTTTTTAGGATGAGCAGAGGATTTTCTCTGACCCACAATGCATTGGTGATACTGAGGAGGTGCACATGTCAGGTGTGACTGAGAAGCCAGGGATCCAGGTAGAGAAATTTGAGGAGGATCTAGTGGATGTGCATAATAAGGAGATGGTGGTGGATGTGCATAATAAGAAGATGGTTGTGGTTGAGGGAAGGTTGAATGGTGACATGTTGAGTAACAATGAGGAACTGAACAAGAGTCCTGTGCATGCAAATGCACAAGCTATTGTAAAGGTTCTGCAACCTCAGCAGATCCTGAATATGAAGACTATCTCTCCCATGAAGGAATCGCATGATCTCGTATCTCATAACATCAAGGAAGCAGTTGTACATGTTAGATCATATGAAAAGGAAGCAGATCTCACTAACACTAATACAACTGATGCACTATCAAAGGCTTGGAACATGTAGTAGTGGAAGCAGTATTGTCTCCAAAGAATCATGTGAAAAGTACAAAGAAGAAGTATGGCAACAATGAAGGACAACTTATTAGGGTGTTACCAATGAGAGTTGTTAAAATTAATAATAAATCATGATGAAGACACTTTTCTGGAACATTATATCAGTGAAGACACATAAGGCTTTCCATAGAGCGCAAATGATGCATAAACATCACAAATTTTGCCTTATAACACTAATGGAACCCTTTCAACACTATAGACACATTCAGCAATACAGGAGGAAGCTGGGGATGAAACGTGTTTTTTATAATTGGAATGGTAAGATTTGGTTCTTTGTCAATGAAGATATAGTGGTGGATATAGTAGGGAATGATGCACAACAGATTACCTGCAAGCTTTTCTTTCAGAACCTGAATAAGACCATGTTTGTCACCATGGTATATGTTAAGTGTGATGTTTTGGAGAGATTAGCTTTGTGGGATAGTTTATACTACTTATCTGAAGGAATGGTGGCACATTGGCTGATAGGGGGTGACTTCAATGTGATTCTAAATGAAGAGGAAAAAATAGGAGGGCGACTAGTTTATCCTTATGATTATGAGGAATTTGCTTTTTGTATTGATTCTTGTGAACTGGTTGAAGTTAGCTATAAAGGCAGTCCATTTACTTGGTGGAATGGGAGGACTGATGGGGAATGTATATTTAAAAGACTTGACAGAATGCTCACCAATGATTTGTTTCAGCAATGGTTTGGTTTTATTGAAGTAGATCATCTATCCAGGACTGGATCTGATCATGCTCCTCAGTTATTGTCATATGGTACTCAGAGCCAACAATTTGTCAAACCATTCAAATTCTTGAAGTTTTGGACTGAGCACGAGTCTTTCCATGAGTTAGTGAGGCAACACTGGCAGAGTGGGACTTCAGAAGGGGATGTGTTTTTATCTTTTAAGCAGAAATTGAAAAATGTTAAAATCTGCTTTGTCAGCATGGAGTAGGCAAGTTTTTGGAGATATCTTTAAGTAGCTGAGTATTAGGGAGGATATTGTGAAAGCAAAAGAAAAGTTGTTTGAAGAATTTCCAACCGAGGCAAACAGAATGATATTACAAAGAGCTCAGGCTGAATTGAAGAAATATTTGCATTATGAGGAGTTTTGGAGACAAAAATTAGGATTTGATTATTTTGCTGAGGGAGATAGAAACACCAAATTTTTTCATAATATTGTGAATGGTAGAAGGAAGAAAACTCGGATAAAAAGGATCCAAAATGCAGATGGAAACTGGATTGAAGGTGTTGATGATATTGCCAATGAGGCAATTTCCTTTTACCATAACCAGTTTACTCAAGAAGGTGATCAAGACCATCAGGCTGAATTTTTATTACTAGATCATATTCCTCATATGATCTCTCCAGGAAGATAATGAAGGTATTTTCACAATTCCAACTTTGGAAGAGGTTAAACAGGCCGTCTTTGAATTGTCAGGAGACAGTGCAAGTGGTCCTGATGGATTAACAGGTATCTTCTACCAATCTTGTTGGGATATTGTGGCTTCTGATGTCTTTAAGGCAGTAAAGGTTTTCTTTGAGGGGCAAACTTTGCCTAAATCCATTACTAGAAGAATGAAGTGGAATCATTGTCATACATGAGGCTTATAAGTCATAGCAACTTCATCAACAAAGTGATATCTAGAGTGGTGCATAATAAAATGGAGAAAGTATTACCTGGATTGATCTCATCAAATCAGTCTGGTTTTGTTAAGGGGAGAAATATTATTGAGAATGTATTGTTGACTCAAGAAATTGTATCTGATATTAGATTGAGGGGAAAGCCAACAAATGTAGTCATTAAACTGGATATAACTAAGGCTTATGATAGAGCTTCATGATTTTTCCTAACAAAGGTGTTGAGGAAAATGGGATTTGCAGAGAGATGTATTTATTTAATATGGAGGTTGTTGGCAATAAATGGTATTCTGTATTGGTGAATGGGCAAGCGCATGTTTTTTCCATTCAACTAGAGGGGTTAAACAAGGACATCCATTATCACCAGCTCTTTTCATGTTGTCAGCAGAAGTTCTTTCAAGGGCCCTCAATGCACTGTTTGATAATCATGAGTTCAAAGGTTATGGGATGTCTAAATAGAGTGTTAATCTTAATCATTTGGCCTATGCAGATGACACCATTATATTCTCTTCAACAAATAGGAAGTCATTACAGCTGATCATGCAGACTTTGAAGAAGTATGAGGATGTTTCTGGGCAACTGATTAACAAAAGGAAAATTTCCTTTTACATGCATACAAAGACTTCTGGTAACTTGATTCAGCAGGTGGAAGATATCACTGGTTTTTCAAGAGGAATTTTTCCATTCATGTACTTGGGATGTCCAATCTCACATGCCAGAATGAGAAAAACATATTATACATATCTAATTAAGAAGATTAAATACATGTTGTGGGCTTGGAAAAGGTAAGCTTTTATCACCATGAGGGAAAGCAATGTTGATTACTAGTGTGTTGATGGCTTGGAAAAGGTAAGCTTTTTATCACCATGAGGGAAAGCAATGTTGATTACTAGTGTGTTGCTGAGTGTTCCTATACACATATTGTCTGCTATAAAACCTCCAAAATGTGTGATCAAGGAGATTCATCAAATATTTGCAAATATTTTCTAGTGTAGCAAAGATGCTAAGGCTAGGCATTGGTCTGCACACGGTTAAAAATGTGCTTGCCTAGGGATGAGGGTGGATTGGGGTTTAAATCTCTTTTTGATATTTCAAAGGCACTGTGTGCAAAGCTTTGGTGGAGATTTAGGACCACCAATTCTCTATGGGCAAACTTTCTATGGAATAAGTATAGTAAGAAGCAGTATCCTCAATATGAGCAATGAAAAGGCGGTTCTTAGGTCTGGAAAATGGTGCTAGAGCAAGGGATAATATTGAGCAAGAAATTTGGTGGAAACAAAGTGTGGGACAACTAACATTTGGTTTGATAATTGGACGAAACTGGGAGCTTTACACTATGTATTACCTCCAGAGTTTCTTATTGATGAGAGGGTGGAAGATGTAAAAGATCTATTAGGTGAGGATGGATGGGATGTGACAAAGCTAGAGCAATATTTACCGGAAGACATTGTTTCTCATGTCATTTCTGAGTTAGATATTAAGCAGGTGGAGACAATGTGGGATAAACCATGGTGGATGATGACAAGTTCTGGTAAGTTTACTATGTCTAGTGCAAGGGAATTATTGAGACAAAGATCAGCACCCTTTGAAGTATATAAGCCAATGTGGGTAAAAGGGGTGCCATTCAAATAAATTTCTTCCTATGGAGGTTGTGGAAATTCAAAATACCAGTTGATGAAGTGCTGCAAAGTATTTGAATTAATGTGGTGTCAAGATGTTGTTGTACTGTGTCTCAACAAGAAACAATTGATCATCTGTTTCTTACTGGGATTTTGCAATGTCAGTATAGAGCTATTTTAACAATGCAGCAGGTATAATTATGAACTGTCATCAAGTCAAGCAAGCAGTGCAAGTATGGTGGAACAATACATGCCATTACAAATTAAAACTGATCTTTAAGGCAGTACCAGCTATGATATTGTGGCAAATCTGGAAATGGAGGAATACAGTACTGCATGGAGGATCTTTAACTTTGTACGAAGTGTTACATGAGATGCAGCTGAACATTCACATGTTTTGCAGATTGAAGTTTCCTGCCTGGCAGGATATTCCACATAAATGGCCTGATAGTGTTGATTACTTTGAGAGATTTCAGCCATGTATCACTTGCATCACTGTGAAATGGGAGTTTCCAGCAAGAGGATGGTATAAATGCAATAGTGATGGTCTGATGGAACATCAAGGGGAAATCCAGGTCCAAGTACAGTTGCCTTCTGTGTAAGGAATGAGAGTGGGGATCTTATATATGCAGAAGGGAGGAAGATTGCAGATGGTAATAGCCTGATTGCTGAGTCCATAGCTTTGAAGAATGGTATTGAATACTGCACAACACATCACTTAGTTCCATTGGTGGTGGAAACAGATTCTTTGGCCATGAAAATGTTCCTTACAGGAAGCTGGAAGGTACCATGGTGCATTGTATTGATTGTGAAGGAGATCAACAAACTAAGGAGTGATCACACAATACAAAATACAAATACAACACATATTCAGAGAAGGCAATGCAGTGGCAAATTATTTAACTAACTATGTCTTTGATCTTGCAGGTACACAACAGTTTCACAACTTTCAGAACTTACGTAGTATGGCTAGAAAGATGATCAACAGTGACAAAGCTCAGGTTCCTAATCTGAGAACCGGATATACTAGAGATAGAAGGCCATAGAGACAGTAACATAATTAGAAGGATGCAGCTGAGGAAATGTCATGCTATAACTGGATAGCAGGATTGTCTAACTAGTTGATTTACTCCTGATTGGGTGGTATCAGTGTGTTTCATGAGCATTCCCTATTAGGAGGACATTAATTAGTTAGACATGATCCTGAGGTATGTGCAGAACATGGCACATGAATTACTTGCTTAATGAGTCAGTGATAGCAGCAGATGGCAGAGAAGACTACAAACCTGGAATACTGAAGAAAATTCAGACTGGAATCCATACCACCTGGTGAGAGTTGGAGGTGTGAAAGATGGACGACAGTCAAATTTCTAGGAGTTCTAGTTCTTCTTATGATCATTAGCTACTATAACTGTTTACCTGTTTTTTCTATTGATTTTGTTGTTTCTTTTGCTAACCACTTGGTTAGATTCTGTACAGATCCTTTTTTGTTTAATAAATTCCCACCCCTTGGGTGGTTTCATTAAAAAATATGGAATCTAATTCTGAATAGAAGATGAGGGCATTCGATTAATTAAATGGCAAGACGTGAGGAAGAGGAAGAAGAAGGAGAAGAGGAAGAGGAAGAGGAGGAGGGAGAGGAAGAAGAGGAGGAAGAGGAAGAAGAGGAGGAAGAGGAAGAAGAAGAAGAGGAGAAGGAGGAAGAAGAATTAGTTGTTTGATTATCCCCTTCAAACCATTGGGTTTAAATAACCTTTAGGAGTTCAATATAAGGAAAGAAAGTAAAGGGTGCCAAGGGTCTACTCAAGGTTAGAGCATGCTACCAGCAATTGAGGAATCCAACTGGTAGCTTTTCTAACTGGCCATGGTTGGTGGCACACGGAGCTTGCCTTACTCAGGACAACCTTCAGAAAAGGGGATCATTATCTGCAACAGGTGTCCTTTATGTGAAAGGCAGAATGAGGATATCAAGCATCTTTTCATCCATTGTACTTTCACCTCGCACGTCTGCCATATCATTCTGAATATTGTAGGGGCTAGCTAGGCAATGCCTGGGACAACTACTGAGCTCCTAAAATGTTGGTACTTGAAAGTGATGGGGAAGAACAAGCATAAGATATGGAATAGAATGCCTGTTGTCACCTGGTGGATTTTTGAGAGCAAAAGGAATCTATTATCAGCATTTAAGAACATATGCATTCCTTACTGATTTATTGGTGCAACATGGCAATTGCAAATGACACAGAGGCCGTGATAGACTTTTTGAGCTCATTACACATCCTGCAATTATGTAAATATTTTGCAGCAGTTTGCTGTTCTTTAATACATTTTTACCAATCAAAAAGAAAAACGAAAGAGAGAAAAAAGAATAATTATATTCCTACAAAATTTATTAATTTCCTGATTATAGGGATTTCGGAATCTTTCTATATTTACATAATATCGACTTTTTCCATATTTAACAGACTTAATTAGAAAGAAAAAAAAATTGCATTGACAAAAGCTCTTATATTTTTACTGTAAAAGAAAAAAAGACAAACCTGGAGAACCCCCACGAGAGGAGAAGAAGGCACGTCACCAAATATGTGAATTGAAACAGTGGACATAGCCATAGACAATGGTCTCATACTTGGTTTGACGCAATGCAGACACACATAATTTACAGGGCCCTGCATTAGTGTACAATGTTAAAGAAGTAAGGAACTGGCTGATAGTCATCAAATGTTAGATAAATACAACTAAACAATCATGTCAAATTAATAGGGATATGACAGGTAACAATGTCAAAGCCAGTTACTGATTTTGGAAACTTCCAAGAGCAAGGAAAAACTTTAGTGAATTCAAGTACGGATTGGACGAGACTCTTTCTGGCTTCGGGCAATCCTGACATGCTATGGTACCCCGGAGTGGGTAGGAGCGGGTCGAGTCTGTATCGCCGCGGAGTTACCCAAACCAAAGCCAAGCAGGTTTTCTCCAAATTGGTATACCTGGCCTTGTAATCAGTCATTTTCTTACGTTGGTAGTATATGGCCATTTACTAATACCAATCATAGCAAAACAATTCTAATAGTTCTGGATCGTTATTTTTGCTTCATAACAAATTAGACTTTTTGTGAGAAATTATGGGAGAAAATATATTATTATTGAATTGTTGTGTCTACATGATTACACTGAGCTCTATTTATAGACTTGTGTCTACATAATTACACTGAGCTCTATTTATAGACTTGTGTCTACATAATTACACTGAGCTCTATTTATAGACACTCCATTACAATTATTTTCCTAGTAGGATACTATATATGAAATCCTATTCCTATTCTACATTACAATCATTTTCCTAGTAGGATACTATATATGAAATCTTATTCCTATTCTAATACTCCTCCTCAAATTGGTGCATACAAGTCATATGTGTCGAGCTTGTTACAGATGTATTAATACGAGGATCAGTGAGGGACTTGGTGAAAGTATATGCACGTTGATCACTTGACTTCACAAATTTTGTAATAATATCACCGGAGAGTATACATGATCTGGATTGAGCAACCTCAATACCTAGAAAATACTTCAGTTTGTTGAGATCTTTAGTACAAGTCATGCCAAACTCCTGAATTAATGTGCTGAATTTCCCAAACTAGGCTCTGGGTGACTCTTTCAGATCATAAAGTGACAGACGCAATTGACACACCATGTTACACTCTCCCTGAGCAACAAAATCAGGTGGTTGCTCCATATAAACTTCCTCCTCAAGGTCACAATGGAGAGAATAGCATACTTCACGAATGTGTTCAAGCCTATTACAATAACTACACCTATGTCGAAATCTTCCAAGAAGACCTCCTCGTCGCTTTTTCATGGACTGTGATGTGCGATTTTCTTATCTCCTCCTTAAGGATTTTGAAGTAATCATAGGACTTGAACTTTCAATTCAAGTGTTTTTGGAGTTAAACATATCAAAACCGAGAGACATGGCGAAATCTGTCTTGAAAGATGGATGGAATCTGGCGAACACAACCCAAGAAGAAAATCACTGAGAACTAGCCGGAAAAAGGTGCATGCGCGGCGCGTGGATCTGACGCGCTAACCGGAGCTGTCACTTCAAGCGGCACGTGGTGGCGTGTGAGTGGGTATTTTCCGGAGCCGCTGACTGGATTTTGGTCGGAATGGACTGATCTACCTCGTGTGGTGTTGGAATTTGCGCAACACTATCCGAAAGTAATTTTTGACACCGACAGCTATGTTGTCACCGGAAATATTGCACGGTGACTGATTTGCTTTCCCAAAAATTATTGGAAATTTGCACAACAATTAGTTTCTCACTAGCTTGAACCTGATCCATGTTGTGGTGGTGTTGGATTTTGCACAACAGCACTGAATAGAAATGTGACGCTAGTAACCACCGGAAAAATTATGCGCGGTGGTGATTTTTTTTTCGAATCTTCGCTGGAATATTGCACAGCGGATACTTTCTTACTAATACTCTAGAAGAGGCCGCAAAACAGTCGCCAAAATTGAGGCACAGTACTGTGATGGTATTTTGTGGGTAGGATCGGAATGATGGCACGACCCTAGGGGTTGCAAATCAATCGTCGGATTTGAGGCACAGGACTGTGATGGTATTTTGTGGGTAGGATCGGAATGATGGCACGACCCTACGGGAAAAGAAATTATGCCAAAGTTGTCAAACCTCGAAGAAAGTGGTATGGGTCAGCTCGAAATCTCTACGCGATGCTGACAGTAAAACAATTCTTAAAAGAATGGCCGGAAATAGCCTGGAATCACTGGAACCCTTAAAAGAATTGCCGGAAAACACTATTTATGCAGCATTGTTCACGTGGCACTGTTCACGCTGACTTTTTTTGTTTCGGTGATAATATTCTATTATCTGAAGGAGAATATTTATTTTATAAAAATCTGAATGTTCTTTACAATCTTCACTCTACCATTATTTTTTGTCAAACGGGCGACACATTTTCTAGTGCCGCCCGCCGGCAGCGGAAACTCTTTGATTCTCTACCAAGATCGTAGAAGCTCTGATACCATGTGAGAAAATATATTACTATTGAATTGTTGTGTCTACATGATTACACTGAGCTCTATTTATAGACACTCCATTATAATCATTTTCCTAGTAGGATACTATATATGAAATCCTATTCCTATTCTAACATTACAATCATTTTCCTAGTATGATACTATATATGAAATCGTATTCCTATTCTAACACTTCTGATCTCAGATGCAACATCTACTGACACTAGACAAGAATCAAAGATAAAGGAGAAGGAGAAGGTATCTTCTTGCGAGAAAGCATGTTGCTGAGAAATAACCAACATTGAATTTGTTATTAAAAGCACTATGATATAAAGTAGGGAACACAAATCAGTTTCAAAAAACAAAAGTAGGGAACACAAATCAGTTTCAAAAAACAAAAGTAGAGAACACAAATAAAATGATCAAATAAATCACCTGTGTTGCAAATACAAACAATTCTCCAATTGCAAAAAGAGCGATGAAGACATACAAGCTCTTAAAACAAAAGGCAGCAAAGCAAAATATTGCTCCACAAAATGTTGCCACTGAAAGAAGCTGCACAGAGTACACTGACATCATTAGTGGCAGGAATTGGAAGGTATAACGTCAATACACCACATGAGAAGACATAATATTAACATGAAAAATGAACTTCGCCAATCATCCTTTTATTTGGGGTGATTGTTTTCATATATCAACTGTTAACATGGACGTTTAACAAGGGTCTGAGATTTTTATTCTTCAATTCCTATAAAAAATATTATCCAGTCATTTGCATTAATCAATTTGTTAACTACTATTCCGCTTGTGTGCATCCTGAATCGTATAAGGAATACTACACACAAGACAGGGTTGATCAATTGAGTAAATACCACGAGAAGGATCAAGCTTCCAAACATTTAGATCAGAAAGCAGTTCTGTGAGATTTAGATATTAAAAGAAAACCTTTGGAATGCTAGGCATCTACCTTAAAGGCATTGGATATTGTGGAAGTCATTAGATCCAGAACAAAACCTCCTGCTAAGGTTCCAAATATTCCACATATGATAGTAATACCTCCAAACATCAGATCTGCATTGTTCTGCAAAAGGAATCAATTGCAGATCAGCTACCACTAACTTATGCTTTTTGGTTTTAACTTTGTTTAAATGCAAGACTGATCCACAATAAGCTAGCTCATGCAACAAAACAATGTAACAGGGTGGGTAATTGCAGATCAGCTACCACTAACTGATGCTTTTTGGTTTTAACTTGTTTAAATGCAAGACTGATCCACAATAAGCTGAAACGAATAACTAGCTCATGCAACAAAAACAATGCAACAGGGTGGGCAATTGACCAACTGAACTCATTAAACTTGTAAATAGTAATTCCCAAGAATGACAAGCTCACAGAAAGAAAGTAGTTATCAACAGAATTGCATACTTCTCTTTTGAGAATACTTATGAAATGATGACTCTAAATGATTACCATGTGGTATATGTAATAACCAGCCTTTGGTCCCCAATACGAGTATGCACCTATTACAAAATTATATGCTATGTATCCTGCAAAAGAACCATTCAAATAGAAGAATCAGAATCTAGCACCTAGTAATTGAAATATGCTAGCTAGTTTAGCGCATAGATGAGATCACAGCAAATTTAGGAAAAACTAATCTCTGGGCAAGTGCATTGCGTGTGTACCATCATGTCAATGAGTGAAAAACTTTATAAAGTCACATAAATAACCAAGTCCCTAGCAGTCCAGCCAGTCCCATAACAACTTATATAGCAAACTTGGTCCATATAATTTATTAATTTGTATGCACCAACTTGAGGCGGAGTGTTAATCTTGTGAATATTCTAGAATATATACAAATATATAGTAGGTAGCTTAATTTACTCTTCCTTTTCAGAACATGTAAATATAGTTATTTAAACCCCGGTAGCTTGAGCAAATAATCAAGTCGGGTTCTCTTATTTTCTCTTCCACTTCACATGGACAAATGTAATTCTATGTTAGGAAAACATGATACATGTATGAGAATTTTGATAAGTACAAAAGATGTAGTCTTTAGATACATGCGACATCATTACTCATTTGAGAATTTCCATGTAACCTTTAAATCTTCAAAACAGACATTGTCTTACGTTTTTTACATTAATATTGATGAATATTTAGTTCTAATGGGTTATAAAGGATTATCGGAAACAGCCTCTTTACCCCTCAAAGGTAAAGGTAAGGTCTGCGTACATCCTACCCTCCCAGACCCACTTTGTGGGATTACACGGGGTATGTTGTTGTTGTTGTTGGGTTATAAAGGCCATCAACTTTAGAGGGGTATTTTAGTTTGGAGCTTCTCATTTCTATATTAGCATAGATAGATAGTAGGAAATTCAAATAGGTTCACCCACATGCCAGTATAAGAATATTAAGAACAAAGAAGCATCAAATGAACAAAGTCGAACAATTGAATACAATACCTAGGACATTCACGACGTAGACCCTTTCATGCAAAAGCACCTTCATATCCTTCCAAAATCTTGTCAACTGATTCAAAATTCCGGGTGCGCTTTCTGAACTGCAAAGGAGGGAGAAAAATAAGATGCATGACAAAGTTGTGTACTGCATTACAGTGATCAGTGAATGTCAATTCCAATCATGCTTGCAGTCATGAAGGCAAATCTTGGCTGTCTTAGACCATGTCTTTATGAGGGTTCCTTACTCATCCTTGGAATCATTCCTTATTTGAAACGAACCATCTTGACTAGGTGAAGCAACTGCATTAATGACAGGAGATTAAGATCAAATTATGGTTTGATTGCTATAATAAGGAAAATAAATAATAAGGAAAAGACGTAACATCAAACTATATTCATCACAGTGCTTAGTTATCCCTTAGGGGTCGTTTGGTTCAAAACTAGGTAATTCTGGGATTATAACCAGGATTATCTATTCCACCTTCTGTATGGGATAGATGATCTCATTCCATTATCAAAACCAAGATAAATCATGATGAAAGAATCTTCCTCATCAATAAGCTTGATCATACACAATGTACTTTAAAAAATCATTCGTCCAATCAACTAGACTCTATCCCTAAATCAGTAAGGACAACTATAATGAATCTTCTATCAATTTCGCTAAATTCATGCCTCCATTATAATACCAAATAATTTGTTTAAGGCAAATTAAGGATTTTCTAAAACTAGAAGTTCTTTAAATTTCACAGTTATCCCTGCGCGAACATACAACGGCAATTAGTTGGCCGATCTTGCCAAGCACTTGATGTAGTCTAAGTATAACGGCTCTATTAATCTCAATTATTTGGTAATACATGTGTAGATCTTTTGCAGAAATGTGAGGTAAGGCTGCGTACAATAGACTCTTGTGGTCCGGCCCTTCCCTGGAGCCCGCGCATAGCGGGAGCTTAGTGCACCGGGCTGCCCTTACATGTGTAGATCTTTACATTGTGTTCTGTCCTTAGTACGTTGGCATTAAATTTGGGAGGTTGGAAGTCTTTTGAGACTACTTCCTAGAACAATCTAACAATAGATTTACCTTGTCCCCAGTTATCACCTTATGCCATGATATTGATGCTCATACTACTAAGTCTTTTGAGACTACTTCCTGGCGCATATGGACATCTACATAGGACATGGCGAAAAACAATTTTTTTATCAAGCAAAATGAGGTAACTTTCAGTAAACTGCATCTAGAAGATGCTAAAAGATACAGCAGCTTAGAAAAACAGTAGCTCCTGTACAATGTTCCTGTAATCACTATGCATAAATCAAGGAGCTAACAACGGCCATGAAATGATCAATACTATTTACATCTTCAGGTTTACACAAACAAAAGAGATTTTCTAGACATCTAAGCTAGGGCATGGTGAAAACAACTCAAACGACATTCTCTTATTTTACCTGTATATATCCACCTAACTTCTAGAACTATTTAGCAGTTCAGGTTTTATGTGTACAAAACAAGAACTTCTCCCAACAAAATTACTATCTTATGATGTACGCTCTTCATATGTGATTTTCGGAGTTCTTGGCAACGTGTTTGTTTATAAAAGAAAAGAGCCAAATAACATTCCTGTTCACAGATTAACATATTTGGGAGGATGCACTTCCTAAGCGCATCATCCAGATAAAGAAATCTTGTAAGTAAGACGCTGAAAGTTAGGACAAGAATCGTGAACCCTGTTGAATTAGGTAGAGAAGGTGAAATGAACACATATGAGTGATAGTAGGCATTACCTGCTTCTGGGCAAGAAGTCCGCACGGAAGTCAATGGTCTTTTTGATTCGGTGTGCGAGAACCCTGTAGAAACATTTTCAGAAATGTCTGGAAATGCATTGGACTGAATAATTAATGTGACATCACCTTTCAATTGCAATGGTTTCATCACAAAACCTAAAATTGCAAAAGGAAGCATCAGCAATGCCTCTATCCAGAACGCCCAACGCCAATTAAGAAGACTTCCAACCTACCACAGAGTGGAGCTTTAGTAAAACTTGGCAGGCTCCACAAAAGATACTTTCCACAAGAAAAGCTTAACTCATAACAACTGAAGCAAGCTCACCAATCCGCCATATACATAACCAACAGCAATCCCAGTTGGTATACACATGTAAAATATTCCCAGCCATGCTGTTTTCTGACATGAAAGGGAATTAGCATGCCGAAATCACATTACAGACATAATATGAGATGCAGAAATGTTTAGCAGTTGTACACGAGCAGCTATGAAGTTGAAGAAGCATGTAAAACCTAGTGATCAGTTAATTGGATGTCTTTGCAGACATGATAAACTAGGAAATATACAAGAAGGTCAAATTGGAACGAGCGTTCACTTCCATTATGAAACATTGTTCTTCATATCACAGCATCTTCTCCACATTTTTAGGAATTTCAATAAAAATATGGAACCATAAAGTTTAGTAAAGGAAACAACAAAAATAAGAAACAACTTGCATAAAGCCAGGTTGTGCTCATTTTATGACAGATATCTTCAGGGACAAAATCGTACAAAAGATCTGTGTTAAATAGATCCACCAAAAAGGAATAAATGCCTCACAACTTGCTTTAATCAAGCCAATAAAGTATAACAACAACATACCCAGTGTAAATAAATCGCCAACACAATGCTAGAAGGAGGACTTGAACCTCCGACCTTGTGGTTAACAGTCACACACTCTAACCAACTGAACTTAACCTACAGTATATTAAATATCTGTTACAGGAATTGCAATTGCTCTTCCTTACCAAGAGACATGGCGATCCATGTAGAAACTCATGCATAGGACTGGAAGCGCTATCCCAATGTTTCAGAGTTACAATTATTACCAGACTGATTCTCTCATTTTTGCACCTGCTTTATAAATCGTAAACTCATAGTTCTCAGTGGCAATACGCAGAGAATCCCTCAAATATACTGTAAAGGTAATCACTGCACCCATTAATGCAATCATACCTTTATGGGGCTCTCACAAAGTTTAGGCACACCATTTTTTAAAATGAAAAGGAGGCGAGAGCGCACTTTGTCTTATAAGCATAAACAATTTTGAACATTAATGAACCAGGAGTACAAGCAGAGGAACAACCCATCACATTAGCAATAGATATTAGAACCCAGAGCTAACCAGAATCTTCTTAGCCTCAAAACAGAAACAAAAGAACAGCAGTACATTATGCATCATCTACTCAGTCGGCACCTTTGCATAACTGAACACAAATGCAAAACGAACCTGATCAACTGGGGCATTGTCATCAATGAATGGAGCAGCAAGGCTTATGAATGATGCCTCGCCAACACCCACCAGCCTGATAGAGGAAACAAACTAGTAACAAATAGAACCAAGCCCCCACCAACACCAACACCAAAAGAAAAAGTAGAAAAAACAGGTAGCATTTGAAAGAACCAGCATAATCGACTCACATTCTGCAGATGGTAATGGACCAGAAATTAATTGACAGGCCACAACCAGCAGTAGCAAAGGTCCAGACTGTCAGTCCAACTCCAATAAGTCTAAATGGATTAACACTGTCAAGTCACAAGAATACAAGAAACATGAGAAATTGATTAAATAGAAGGCACACCACAGTGTATAGGTATACATACAATTCGAATCCTTTCCCTTTACTTTTCAACTTCTTCCAATCCTACTCTTTGTATTTTAAGTAGCAAAGCTATGAACTTAGAGGAGAAAGGATGAGTTTTAGTTAAAGTCTAACAACATAATTGAAAGAACAGCATCTTTAGAGATGTCAATGAGGTAGACAAGGATTAGGATGAGTGTTGTTTGCTTTAATTAAAACTTGGTCTGGTTATCTGGCACGAGTAAAATGGTTTGCTCTAAATGGGTTCATATATGAAAAGGCTGGAGTCTGTGAAAGAGTTGGAATAACAAGACCTCTACATATGGCTTTTCTATTCAATGCATTTGGTGAAAAGTATGGGGGTGTCTCAAAAAAGTTGCATCTGCCTCACAAAATACTTATGTATAGTAGGTGGCATTTGTAACCCTTTTGAAGGCGAGGGTACCCCAAGAAAATACATATGATCGACCTTGCTTGAAACTTGTCAATTCCAGTTGAAGTTTTAGTTCATGATAAAAGTACACAAAGTCCACCTGGTATTTCATTGCCTACTCTAACTACATTTCCTGTTTAGTCAGTAATAAGTTAACCTTCCTATTTCTCTTCGAAAGGTACTCGAACTACTTGTAACCCTCGTCTGGCTTATAATTTCTTAAGTTAGCACCATATATCACCTTCATATCATGCCTTCGTTACAAATTTATCACTGTCAAAATACCTATAATTGTGAGTAATGAATCATGCAGTTTTGGTATCAAGCTATGATTGAGGAACTGACAGGTCTGCATGACAATGGTACTTGGGAGATAGTTCTTTTAGTACATGGCAAAATTATCGTTGGGTGTTTACTGTCAATGTAGGTGCTGATGAAAAGTTGATCATCTTAAATTAAATTGGTGCTCAGGGGATATATTCAGAGTTATGGCATCGATTATGGTGATACCTTTTCTTTGGTCGCCATAATTGCATCTATCTTCCACCTTATCTCCATTGCAACTATGTCTCATTGGCCTTTTGTTTTATAAGGTAAAATAAATTTATTCATGAAAGGACAAAACAATCGCATACAAGCAGTATAACAAAAAAGTTTTTAAAAAACAGACTACAAAAAGATATAGTTTTCTATGAACGACAGTCATGTTCTATACATACAGGAACCTCATAGGTGCACCATAAAAAAGTAAGAAACAAGAGACCACGAAAAATCATTCTCTACTCCTTCAAAAGCTCTTGTATATCTCTCTCTCCATATGACCCACATAAGTGCTAGTGGCGCAACATCTCACGCCTTGCGTCTTTACCGTCTTCTAAAAATCCAACTGAAAAATACTTCTTTCGCAGTGCCTGGCATCACCATTGTACTTCATTGGCTCCTTTATCAGTTTTATAGCAAAAATGTCTTCTTTCATCATGAACGGAAGTCAACATAGAGCAACCGCTAGCGTTGTTGCTTAAGGAAAGTCTGGATTAGTATGTCAACAGTGCCTCTTTATGGTTGAAGCAATCACCAATGGCATGGTTTGCCATTTTAACATTGTTGTCCAACAGTTTAATATACTTCTGGTGAAACTGATCACTACGTGTTTTATTGACATTCTTAACAATATACTACACCATAGAAGAAAGGGGCAACAAATTATGAAGTCCAATATGGTGAAAACATCAATGGAACTTTGCGCACTTAATATAAGTGGAAAATTTTACCCAAAAAAGTTTAGTGTCATTCTACCTAGAAGGTACTGGTTAGCAATATTATGAGAGTTTTCAATTCCATCCATTGAAAACTAATATATTCTAATTTCATGCATATCGGAAGGAAGAGAAATGCTTAAAATAATAATCTCTCCGTCCCATTTTATGTGGCACACTTTCCATTTTTATTTGTCCCAAAAAGAATGATACCTTTCTATATTCATTTTTTTTATCAGGTAAATGTATTTTATTCATAAACAAGGCCAACTTACTAGCCGTATACAAAGGGTATACCAAAAGGTAAAGAATCTACAAAAAGACATGATTCTCTACAAACTCCACCCATTCTTCTATACAACAAGGAACTTTATGGGTGCACCAAAAGAAAATAAGTGACCGAAGACTATTCCTAAGCTGAGTGAAACTCGACTCTACCCCTTCAAAAGCCCTCCTATTTCTCTCTTTCCAAATAACTCACATTAACGCAAGGGGATTCTTCTCCTTCTCCCGCTCCTCCAACAAAACATCAAATCTTTCACCGTTTTTGACATTACCCAAGAAGTTTTGAACCACCTAAACATATCCCACCATAGACTCGTAGTAAAATCACAAATCACAATGTAAAGAATATGATCGACGTCCTCGCCAGCTTTCTTACACATGTAACACCAACTACTGCAGACAACCTTCTGCTTTCTAAGATTTTACGCCGTCAAGATCACCCCTCTGGTAGCTAACCAGGAGAAGAAACACACTTTCATCGGCACCTGCGAAGTCCATACCACATTATACGGAAACTCAACCTCCTCCCTAATCAAAAGTTTCACATAAAAAGATTTATCAGAGAAAACATCGTTGTTCCCCAAACCCCACTACAAGACGTCAGTATTATCAACCGGAGTAACTTGCCTATGAAGTAGTGCCAACAACCTTTGAAACTCAGTTACCTCCAAACAATTTAACTGTAAATTTCTCATTATATCCTTAATGAGATAATTTGTAGCCACATAAAAGTCTGCCTTATTTTAGACCACAAGTTTCAAAAGTTGTTTTTTTTTTCATAAACTTTGTGCCCGGTCAAACAGTGTCACGTCTAATGGGACGGAGGAAGTAGTTAAAATATATAAAATGAGAAATTAGTTTTAAAATGTAACCTTGGGATATAGGTATCACTTTCATCCAATTCAATTTGATTTAGTTTGATTTTAGATGACTTGTTGAAAAGTCATTGACCTACATTAAAATTATTAGGTTGGAGTTTGAAATATCGATTATATCATTCAAGTAAGTAAAAATGTAAAATAAGGGATTCTCTTTTTAACCTTTCTTTGATATGGTAAACCCACCACCCAACCTCTCCACCTAAGAGTCAATAATGGCCATTTTCCACTATGCTCAATTGGTCACTTGGACCCTCAACCTCCAAGGTTAGACGTGCCTTTTCACAAGGCTATCCACTAAAACAAAGGATAGCTTTTTATTCTTTAGATGCTAGGAAGAGTAAAAGTGGGATTATAAGTGGTAACTTAATCATTTCAGAAAGTGGACATTGACTTGGCATGGGTCGCATGGCCTAGAATGGACAGCACGGTGTTTGAAATCAAACAAAAGAGTATTAACATCTTATTAATTTAGAATTTCAAGAGATCTTATCAAGAAATTTGAGACGAACTAAAAAAAGGTGGAGAGAGAGAATGGATACAAGGGAATAAAGTAACTCATTATATTTCCTATGGAGTTCATTAGATGGAGACAAAATGAACTCCATAGTAAATATAATGATTATTTCCGTAGGATGTCTATCAGACATACTTTTTCCAGTGATGTACCGTGGAATTACGGTACATTTGATGCCATTTATTTAATCTTTTGTTTATCTTAAGAGTACATTTTATGTCGTTTCTTACGTATATGGGTTGTTTTGTGGGACAAGGAGTGCGGAGATGAAAAACAAACAAAAAAGAGCAAAGACGCCTCAAAACATGACCTGCGAATGCGGATCGCAGTTAAACCGCAGAGTGCTGCAGAGATTTGGAAAAGCTGAACAAGACAAGAGCATGGTCTGCGACATGACCTGTGAACCGCAAGTCATGTCTGCGAATTGCAGACCATCCGCAGACCATGTCACTAAAGACCTGATATTCAACACAGTCTGCGGTACATTTGCAAGACCTGTGAATCGCAAGTCATGTCTGCGACATGATCTGCGGTTCGCCGACGGTAACGCGGGGTATTTTTGTCCAATTTGTGTGCACGTTTTTTTGGGATTATAAATAGACTCCTAGGGTTTTGGGAAAGATTATTCCATATCAGATTTTGTCCCAAATATTCCAAACACTCCATAGTTAATGTTTTGAAGCTTTTGAGGAGAGATTGACATCAATTTGATTCCAATTGCAATTTATCTTTCAACTACTTTGTAAGTGACAATGAATTCTCATTTATTGAATGTTTTTTATTCATTTATTATGAGTAGCTAATCATCTAGCTAGGGTTGTGGACCTCAATGGTGATACTAATGTAAATGGATGTTTAAATGCTTGATTAGGTTACTTACCATTATTACACTCCATTAATGCTTCAAATTGTACTGATATCAATGGTGGCCAACATTGATAGTATCTATAGCCCTTTATTGCTTCGAAAAGAATAGTGGGTAGGAAAAGCATTAATGGCAAAGATTTGGGAATTTAACTCTCATCTAATGACCAAATCTAGGAATAGAATCGTTAATTTGAGATTAAAGTGGGTGTATTGAATTTCACATCCTAGGGCACGGAAAAGCCTAGAGATGACATTTATCATCTAGGTTGGAAAACTAGTGGTAAACTCTTAATTGGCCCATAATCTAGTATAATAGGTATTTAATTAACGTCAAGCATAGCCCCAATTATATTGATTCACCTAGAGGAATCACAATCCTAGTCCTTCCATAACTTGAATTACCAATTTGCAACATTCCGTTCTTGAAGTAATTAGTAGATTAACTTTAAAACAATCAATATTTTCCCAATCCCCTTTGAAATTTAGACTAATTGTTGAGGTTTACAATTAAATTGTACTTTTCTCGTCGTATTCCCTGTGGGATTCGACCCCAACCTTAGTTGGGTTCTATATTTGTCAACGACCGCTTTACATCCTTTTCGGAGGTGTAATTTGGGTGTATTAAGTATGATATATGTCTGTATATATCTTAATATCAAGGCTGTGATGTGTTAAAATTTATCACCTCTTGGCTAAGGAAGCAAATATTGGAGATGCCACAAGAAGCCCAACCATGAAAGCAGATGATATGACACCATCCTGAAAATTGCTCAAATTAAAATCACCCCTGCAAAAACACAAAGAAAAGAACATTAAGTTGGAACACACAGTATACAGATTTGTTACTTAGTGGCTATTCTAATCATTAAATTTCGCAGGTTAAAGTCATTATCCAATTGCAGATCATCCAAGGGAAGGTATAAGTACATCATAGAGAAAACGCATGATCGGACTCTTGGATATAAAAACTAGTCAATCATCAAGAAAAAAAAAAGAAATTAGAACACAAAATATTAAACATCTTTCCCTTATAATCAATCACTTGAGAACCAAGCAGACTTGTACTGAAACATTAAGATTAAGTCAAAAGTAAAATTCTTACTGGATTCCACTGCCAGAAGAGCATGTACCGCTCTTAGTACACTCACTGCGTTTCCCATTAACACCGTTGCTCGCTATAGCTCCACGATCCACATAATTTAATAAGTTGATTATACAGAATATGGCTAGTAACCTGACAATTAGCAGCAGATAGATCATAAGCGAATATCTAGACTTTGCCATAGCTAAAATAAGAATTATAAAATGGATCATAATAGACACTCCAGAGTCCAAGAGCACATCAGACACTGCTTCAATTAAATCTTTTGTTATTAAGTTTACAAGTTTCATTAGGATAAAGTAATATACACTGCCAACGACTTACCATATTATCTAGGTTACTAATTTGGACTTACTTATTATAGAAATTGGCTATTAAGTGCCAACAACATACCCAGTGTAATCGCACAAGGGAGAATAGAGTGTAACCAGACCTTACATCTACGAGAGTTAACAGCTAAAAAAAATTATACCTTAATTCAAATTAAACCCTTCATAAAGCCGATCCCAAGTAAAAATGTCAAAAGTTTTCTTTTCTACCTTAAAATTCGTGTCTAGACAAACTATATCACATAAACATGAATGGAGGGAGTAATAAGGTCGGAAGAGCTCCAAGGTTTTAAATAAGAAGAAGACCTCTTCAGAAAATCTTGGTTTCTGTGTCTTCAAAATCAATTTACTAAAAGAAACAATTTGCAAGATAATACCTTTTGGCAGTGAACCAAGAAGGTTGCGGACCTAATGTTGATGAAATTGGAGCTTTGGGCATGTCTGATGATAGGTTTAGTGGTTGGATCGATGGGTTCCTTTTTTATCTTTTTTTTTTCATTTGACAACATTAAAAAATTAAATTTATAAAAAAAAATTAATTCCAACTTATTAAAGTACAAAAAAGTATTTGAAAGTTAAAAAGAACATTTTAAGCTAATTAACAACTTATAATTACATGCCTTTTAAGAAAACGCTAAAAATCAGCCCAATTCTCCCAATTTTCTAAGTGTTGGCCAAAAACTTCTCAAAAATTTTTCTAAGGGTTAGACCAAGGTTTGTCTCCTTCTTATCTCATTTCCTTGATTATTTAAGCTAATTAACAATTAATAAGTATTCCTACTTGATTGATTAATTAGTTCTTGAGTCTCATTTTCTTTCATACCAATTTTTTCAAGCTTGTATCGTTTTGAATTCGTTGGAACTTCTTTGGCTCAAGTCCGTTAGTTTAATCGAGTCGTCCGTCTTTCAATTAACAAGAATTTATTCTTTCACAAAGAATTATCAATCTTGTGATTTAATTTGGATAGGAGGTTCGTTGCCAACTTCGGAAGGACACCCGAGTGAGATAAGGCTTGAGAGAAAATACGAGTGACGTAAAGAGCTTTTCCTACTAATGTTGTTTGCTAGTTTTGCAGGTACAATGTTTAACTTGGGAGATTTGATATGGTCAACCTTGTGTCCAAAATCTAATGAAGAAGATTACTTCGAATATTCGAATGGGAACACAAGTTGGATGAGATCTTTGAATGTTACAACTATTTCGGGAAAAAAAAAGTGGAGCTAGCCTCTAGCACCCTCAAATGGATTCTTATAAAGTCTTGGGAGCTTGAAAAAGTAACGAGGAATCCAATTGAGACGTGGGGTGCCTTAAAGGAATTTTGCAGGTGTCGTTTTTTCAATCGTTATGAAAAGAAAAACGACACCAAGCACATTCCCAGAGGGCTAGGAGAGAAGAAAGTTGCCCCTTGTAAAACCAAACAGAAGATTGACATGAAGGATCATCCTAACCCTTCGAAGGGCATTTTGGAAGCTCATCCTCTTTCTAAAAAAATACGAGAGATACAAAATTGAGAGGAGAAAAGGATATCCAAGTGACAACTCTAAAGTGGAAAAAAGAAAGGTTATGTGGAGTGACGTTAAAGAGTTGTCACAACATCATTCTAACCTTTCTATTTCTTCATCTTGTTGTGATGACTCTTTTGTAGGTACTCAATGAGATAAATTACTAAAGAAGTCTTCATGTGAAGAACTCCCATGCTTGAAAGAAATAACATAGGCCAAGACCACCCTTTCAATTGGTCAAGTGAGTTTACCCTTGATAACTCAAGGTAAAATAGATCATTTGAATGGACAACGAGGTAAAATAGCTTATTCTAATACTCCCGCTTCTTTGAGTGATCTTAAATTCAATTTGAGTATGAAAGATAGCTTACCATGCATTGAGCTTAATGTTTCCTTACCAATTTTTGATAATGTCATTGTTGAGAGTGCTCACACATTAGTTGATCCTTTTGGTGACCGAATTGTCTCTTCTTGCGATATTGATTTGTGTTCACTTAGTGTTGACACTTGTGATTCTAATGGTAGTACATTGTAGTGTAATCGAAATGATCACACACTAGTTGACTTTAATTGCGGTGATCATGTTAGTAAATCTTGTAAGCTTGACATACTAACAACTAATGTTACTATTTGTGTTGATCAACTAGCTTATAATGATAATCCACTAATTGAGGGAGTTTGTGATGTGTTCTATGAACCTCAATGTAGTGATGATCTTGACCTAGTTGATGATGTGAAAGAATGTGACTATAACACACCAGCCTTGTTTGATGCAAATGAAGATGAGTCTCTTGATCTTACCTTGTCAACATTCGATGAGACTCAAGATTTTGATAGTGTTGTGTGCCATGTAGAGAGTTATGACAATGATCATTTTGAGAGTAAAGTTACATGCCTCGGTTCTCAACCTTTGTTGATTATTCTCTCCCTAATGATAATGCTTTACTTGACAATGAAATGAGTATTGATAGCGAGTTGTATGGTTACATGTCTTGTGATGTGTAGTACATAGCCACATTTTGGGCCACAAAGTCTATGGGAACCAGCTATGGGATGATGAACCTTCTCATTGTGATGCGACTCTCTTCTTATGGGGGATATAACAAGTTCGTTATGGAATATTGTTGTAAGAAAAAGGGTGACACTTGTTTGCATATTGACAATTCTTTTTTGTGTGTCCCAACTTGTAGTAGTATGCTTGATCTTGTCCTTGAACTTAATAGTGAGACTACATTTAAAGACACTCTAGATGAAGTTATTTGTGTGATACCTTTCTATACTATCTATTTGCATTTGACGATGCTCGTATTTGTGTGGAGAGCATATCTTATGTTGGGAATGACTTAAATAAAGTGCATGATTGTGATGTTAAAATACTTAATTCCTTTATTTTCTCTCCATTGTATGATACTTGTATTAACCAAACTCTTAATGATTCATGTGGAAAATTGTTCTTCCCAAGAGTGGTCGATATTTGGTTATATCACAAGTTTGTGTATCATTGGCATGTTGGTTGCATTTATTCTTACACTAATCCTCATGCTTTGAGGCCCTTGTTGTTGTATGTCCTTCTTATGGTCTTGAAAGGTTTGAATTCGAGGACGAATGAGAGGATGATACGACCCTAAGAAGCTCGAGGGGTGATTATGAGTGTTAGGATTCGAGGTGGATATCGACCTCAAATCAATGATGGTACGTGGAGCACATTCACATTATTGGAGGCACTTCAAGGAGTCTCAAGTGGCATCTTCACTCTACACACTTCTTGATGACGGAGATAGAACCTTTGGAGGCCACTGAAGACCCACATGTGAAGATGATCAAGCTATGAGAGATAATGTGGAAGATGATGACCAGTGATGCAAATAGGCTATGGGAGATAGCGTGGAAGATGGTTTCTAGCTATGCAAATAGGTCATTCTATAAATACAACCTCTTATCCCTTAAGAAGAAGACCAAACAATGTCCTTATTTCATTAAGGATATTATTGTAATAATTACCTTTGTCTTCTTTAGCTTGTTGATATAAATACTATACTTGGTCATTTTATTAGTTAGTTTTGGATGATGAAAGAATACTCTTGAAGAGTGATTAACTTGATAGCTTAATTTAGTGTAATTGTAGTGATTATGATAGTTCATTATTGGTGAATTACATTGTTGTCTATTGAAACTTTTTATCTATTGTTTGCTCATTTGTGGATTCAAATTTGTGTCTTCTGATATGTGCCCAATGAGCTAATAGAACTTGTATTATAGTCGATGAGACATGGGATCACATTAGTTGGTAGTATATATATAAATAAGCTGAGTTAGAGATTATATTTACTCTAAAATCTTATATAGTAGATTGGTATACATAAGAGACCATTTTTGTCATTTTCTTTCTAAAGAGATCATAAGTGATGATACCTCGGTATGAGGTGCTATAGGGGCTCCCTCTTTATTTCATACTTTCATCTCCTCGCATTCGCTCACCCCCATCTCAGGTTTCTCTTTATTACTACACTATGTATCTATGTAGGTAATTGTGTGAAATGTGAAACTGAAAGGAAAATGGTTACGTGTGTATTAGCAATACGTTTTATTATAGGTAAAAATTATCAAAATTCTTATGCCAAGATTTTTACAGAGAAATATGATGCTGATGTAAAAGTTGGTCTTGTTCTTGTTGTCTTTAGATGACAATTGAGCGACTGAAAATACGGAAAAATGATTTATCATACTTTTTGTTCCATGTGTGTCGGCTCTGGAATTTGCTCAAATGCCTTTTTCCGTATTAAAATACTTGTTTGCTTGTCTCGAGTTCTTAAATGTGTTTTAGTATGCAACATCTAGGGCATGGACTAAATGGGAAATGATGACCGCTCATCTTCTCCCTAATGAAGAGACCATAAAGAGAGGAGATGATGATGATTTCTCCTTGGTGAGTACATTTATGAAGTGCATGACCTTCTCATTAAAGCATTGTTCTTTTGCATTTGTATTCTTAGACTCTATCTAAGAGCTACAGTTTTATTGTTCTCTATATCTCTTTTGTTTATTGAGATCTTGAAATTACAATATTTTGGAAATTTAATGTAGCAAATATTTATAGGCATAGAGATTGTTATCATTCATTATATACCACCTACATATCTCGTTTTGTTCAGGCATTTGCAAGGATTGAGAACCACTACTTTATCAACAAAGCGTTCTTCTCTTCAGATTCTTTCCTCCTAGATAATGTTGAAAAGATAAAGCATATCAAAACAATTATTGTTCAGGTAAATTCTGTTTTTGCTTTGCATTGCCTTCTCGAAGTTCAAAACTCCTCCAATATGTTTAGGCTTTGTTTGGAGACATAAAACATCCAGAAAACTTACTTTTCTTCCCAATGATGGATGAGATTTATTAGGGATAGATTAATTTGTGAAAAAATGTGATTGAGGACTTACATAAAGAACATAATGGTAGGGGATGAATGTTTTGCCAACGTTGTTTTGGCGCGACCCAAGTATGACACTTAAGTTGTGATCGGTACCCAATGAGCTACTACCAACACTAGGCGTACCCGACTGTGCTATGAACTGCTAAAATACGTAGAAGCCATACTAAATATTAAATATAAAAGTGTTCTCATAATAATATTTGAAAATGAGTAAAAAGTGAAGTGAGAATCCGTAAACCCCAAATATCTCTAAGGCATGGAGCAACTAAGGATCTGAGATACCATGAAATGAGGCGGAACTCAAAATGAAATAAAAGAAAGACTGTAAGTAAGATAGGAGATGACGGCTCCACGGACTGTTGGATGGCTCACCTCAACTGTAGAGCTGCACGAGCAACTCAGCGGTCAACAAGTATGTTGCCCTTAACAGTATCTATACAGAGCAGTAAATGATGAGTCAAAATGACCTGTAAGATTCTCGACCTGATCTTGTCTTATCTATGAGACAAGTTTTGTCAGTGGTAGTGTATAATGACATTATAAAGCTTTAACAAGTATAAAGCAGTTATATAAGTAGGCATCTAAATCACAATATCAAATAAAATACACATATAACTCAAACTGCTTATATTGCTAAACAAATAAACATCATGCTACAACAACAATATACTCAGTGTGATCCCACTAGGGAGGGTGAGTTGTACGCAAACCTTACCCCTATCTTTGTGGGGTAAAGAGGTTGTTTCTGGTAGACCATCAGCTCAAGAAAATCAATTTTCAAAACAGGTTTAAAAACAAGAATAAAAAGTTATCATGAAAGTATCAAAGAAAAAAAAAGTATTGACAACAAGAATAAAATAAGATAACCTAACTTAAGTAACAACAATAGTAATAAGCTTGAAGAATAAGGCAATGATTGAATAATAATAATGATGTTGTTAAGGAAAAGAGGGAGCATACATGGTGTTCTAAACTAGAACCATGCTCTCCCAAAGAAAAGAGAGAAATTGCTTGACTACCTACTGACCTTTTACCTTAATTCTCAACCTCAACGCTAGTTGCATGTCTAACCCGTCTGATGCGGTGCATCAACTCTCCGTTTTTTCCGGTAAGAGTCGACTTGCTATCTGCTAAGTGGCATAACATGCCTATCTAAAAGGAGCGTTTGATCGCTATCCCAACGTCTTACCCACAAGTAATACAATGCAAATAACAAATAATTATTACAACTGCTAAATCATATATTTCAAATACCAAATTTTGTTGAATAGACATGCTCAATATCAACAACAATTAATAAAGTTGATCAAGTATCATCAACTAATAAGTGCGGTTAAATATACATGCACGGCTAAATATATCACAAAACAGTATAAAAATACAATAGTAAGGCCCTTGTGGCCGATACCTGATACTTAAAATAACTTAAGTTGCTCGAACTCGGGTGTGGGTATCTGATATTGGTGCGGATCTAGAGGTTAGATTCTTCATGATCAAAATTTTAAAATTCAAGAATATGGATCCAAGTACGGATACGGGTGCGGGGATTCGATTAAAACTAATTAAAATATCTAAAAATAGAGTCATATGTCTATATTATGAGGCGCTATGTGGAAAACTTATAAGGTATTCCGAGGAGAAAATATTGATCAGAAGGAGAATCCCATAAAGAGATATAAGGAAACGAACTGACATAGAAATTTTTATATACAAGGTATTCCATTTTCTTTAATTTCACCTTATTTTTATTACAAGAATTGTTATATTTGTCCTGAATAGAATCGATTTTGGTCAAAGCACCCAAAATTGTTTGACCATATTCAGTACAAATCCCACATCCGCACCCACTTCATGCCCACACGAGTGTGGCACCGGAAGTGAAGAGTCCAAGTAACTTAGAAAATACTCTCTGCGTCCCAGTTAATATGACACCATTTGACTTTGTACGTAGTTTAAGAAAGAAAAGAAGACTTTTGAAATGTGTGGTCCAAAACATGTCTTATATAAATGTGTGACTATAATTTTTTATTTTTCTACATTAATAATAATGAATTTCTATTACTTACTCTAAGAATGATATGATAAAAGAAATCAAACTCAATCATACCTTGGTATGCTATATTATTTATTGTAACTTTATGTCATTCGAGAAGGAAACAATAGAGTAAATATTTAGTGAAAAATAATATTGTGTAATTAAACTTATTGGCATTGTATAAATATTATAATTTAAAATAGTCATAATCTCCAATATAAGTTTTTGCTCAAGTATTTACAATTAAGAGCACTTGTCCCAAACTTTAAATGAAGGGCAAAATTGACCCATTTCGAATAGTTAAGGGCGAAATTGACCCACTTTCCCTTATTTTGAAGCAACTGTTAGTAAGAAGGGTATTTTTGAGCTATTTGGCTAGTTTGAGGGCAATTTTGCGACAAAAACACAATAGCGAGGGTTGAGCCAAAAATGTAACGGAGGGTAATTTGACCTAATTCAAATAGTTCAAGGGTAATTTTGGCCCTTTTCCCTAATTTTAAATGCATCAAGCAACTCAAATAACATGTTTTTAAAGAAAACAAGCAAAACGAGAAGCTAAAGTCTTACTTACCTCCCGGACAAACTTGTCCTAAAGTCGTAATCTCAACTTCCTTGTGTTTTCCTGATCTATGCAAAACATGCATTATCAGAGTTAATTGTACAAATTAGATTAGGTCTCATATTTTTACGACGCTCCAAAGTCAAAGTCAATGAAAAGTACACTCAAAGTCAACCCTCGTGTCAACGGTCCAAACCCTGAAACATATTTCATAATTGGGTTACCATTAGCTAAGGAATCTAAATCAAAAATCAAAATCCAATTTTAACATAGATAGCTAGTCCAAGATTTCTCAGTTCAAATTACTCCAAATTTAAGTATAACATCAAAACTAGTGGAGTGAATCATTACCTTGAATATTAGGTTAAAGCTCCACCTATTAGAATCCCAAAATCAAGAGCACCTTGCTAGAATATCCATAAAATAATGTTGTTTTCGTAGACCCATTTTATTTTGTTCAATTTTACTCTTCGTGATCACATTCCCCTCCTTGCGATTGCATTGTACATCTGACTGAAGTCAACACCCAAAATACTCTTCTCGTTCGTGGTGCCTAGTGCGCGATCGCGATGACCGAATTTCCTCTGCACTGAGATCATAGTCATTTGTACGTGATCGCTCTGAAGGTTGCCCCAACAATTGCAAATTTGGTGCAATAGTGACTAAACTCACTTGAGCCCTTCACGTCTCATCCCAAACCATGCCAATAAGTCCGAAAAGGTATAATTGTGTCACACCCAAAATGGGATGAGGCGTGGCACGACACCCTATACCTGCCAACTTGCACCAAGCAAACCAGTTTAGTGAAGTGACTATCCACTTCGTACCCATGTACCATAATCCAATTAATTAGCAACTATGTTAATGAATAAGATAAGAATACCATTTGAAGTGAAGTGTACCATATTATAAGTCAAGACACGATAATCATAACCCAAAACATTACACAACTCATCTATGGATCCTTTATGACACAATCAATGAAGAAAATAAAATTATAAAGATAACCTGCACTATACAAAAGGATGGAATTACAACACGTGATCCACGATCTCAAAATGTACCAAAATCGAGAAGAAGGTCCTAGCTCACACGTGGACCGTTTTGCTCATGACCAACTCTGGGACCTGACATCATGAAACAATGCCAGAGTATGAAATATTTATTATACGTCATAGCCAAACCACCTCACAATAGGCAAGAGTTATACATATATTATATAATAAAGTACGTGAGAGTGTTCAGGTAAACAGTTCAGAACTTCAAGTTCAAATGTAGAGATGTATGCCTACTTGCTCGATACTGAAGGAACTCATATATTTCCCTTCATATAAATAAATCCACTAATTATTTGTATTGTTAGTCTGAGCAACATGAGCATTCTTGGGTGGTCGGCCATGCAGACAATAACATACTTCACGAGTATGTCCAAGCCTTACAATAACTATGCTTAGGTCGAGATCTTCCAAAATGACCTCATTGTTGACTCTCCATAGATTGGATGTTAGGTTTTCTGATCCTTTCATTAAGGCTACTTCAAGAAAATTCGTTGGGAACATTGATGATATGCAGCAGAAGCCTAAGAAAGTAGCCTGAAGTGGTCTGAATCTGACTGGTACGAATAGAACAAAACTGAAAAATAAAAAATATGACAAGATATATAAATTTGGTTGTTTAAACTATTGAAATATTGATGGGCTTAGGTCGAAATCACCAAGCGAGTACCAGGAACCAAAAACCCAGAGGTTGAAGTCATCGAAAAAACAGTGATGGAAATTATAGAAAATTGTTTGGATGGGTTCAGAATCAATAGATGATCACTATAGAAGAAGAATCCGGCTTGCAACACGTCAAAGCAGCGTTCACGCGTCGGTGAGTGGATGAGAAGAGGTGACGCATATCAGATCTAGACAGTCAACGGAAAGAAGGCACATCGACTGACTTTTCTGCCCCAAATGTTTATCACTAACGCTCTGATACATAAATAAAGACTCGGGAAATATTATTAAGACGTAAATTACATTATTACACTGCCAATTTTTAGACAGTACACAAATTATTTTCCACGTAGGACACTATATACAATCCTATTCTAACAAACCCAAAAGCATAGAAATGTCCAACTCGTAGTTCTAAAGACATGAAATTAAAATGAAAGCAGGTAGATAGCATGATAGTATAAGTTTGAATTCCACTGTATACAATCCTATTCTAACAAACCCCAAAGCATAGAAATGTCCAACTCGTAATTCTAAAGACATGTAATTAAGATGAAAGCAGGTAGATAGCATGATAGTGTAAGTTTGAAATCATAAGTGCAGAAATGGCCAAATTACCTTCAGCGTCTGGTGTTACAAGTCATGAGTTATTAAATTGAAATCAATTAAATAGTCTTAAAACATTAAATTTGTCTACAAGATAAAATAGAAATAACAAAATAAGGAAGGAGTCTGCGTTGCTTGGATCTAGACAAGCAGCTCACCCGAAGTCTCCAAATAAGCTCTTAAGCCCGCTCCTGAGCTCCATTGGTGCAAGGGTCAACATTTGTACTAAAAGTGCAGTCAAGTATAGCATGAGTACCATTACAACGTGTACTCAATAAGTATCATCAGACTGAAAATACTCACTTTCACAACCAACACAATAAAATAGAATATATTGATAGAAAAGATGGTGCACTGGTAGCAAATAAAGTATGATAGGTACCACATGATTACATATGCACATGTATAACATTTAAGTGAAATGCATGCTGACGAGTCATAAATCAAATATGTGTGATAAAGTCTACAACTTTACTCAACGCTAGCATTCCCCCGCCAATACACCCGCGCGAACACTGTCTGGGGTGCCTGGTGGATCCTTATGCACACACTATATCTACCAACACCCAAGTCGTGGATCATACCAGACCCATCAGCTCAAGTACATATCAAGTGAGAACATAACGACATCCAAGCCGTGGATTTCACCAGACTCATGCGCTAATTCTCATTGACACCCAAGTTATGGATCACACTAGATTCATCAGCTCAACACATGTATATAATGTGATTCACATATGCAAACAATTAGACATATTATTCAGTATAAGTCATTTAATCCGACATATATGTACTTTCAAATTATACGCTAGCATGTAGATGATGATGCCTATACTATTATACTGGCATGATAGGATGCACAAAAACATGAAAAAACAAGTATGTCAACAATCACCACATACCTCGTGTAGCATTAGCAACTCTGATTCCCACATATATGTTTGTCATCTAACATATACAAAACCCTATATACATCATATATACATAAAACAAATTCAGTTTGAAAAAATCTCATCGAGGTCAAAGCCTTAACTTATCTCGATCTGAAGTAACTCTAGCCTTCTCGAACTACCTTTCCTCTCCCTGAATCGATCACAGGAGCCGTATCTATGAAAAACTATATTCTACAAGGTTAGACGAATTCAACAATACCCATATTGCATTTTTAGACTAAGTGGAAGTCAAAGTCAATAAAAAAAGTCAAACTAAGCCCCGTGGTTAAAATCCAAAATTGATTACGTTTTCAGGTTACACATAGCCCTACGCGTCCAAATCTAAAATTAGATTCTAAAACTCAGATCGATGATCAAAAACCCCATTGTCAATCTCTTAAACATAGGACAAAAATCCCCAAATTTCTCTTTCAGATCCACGATTTAGGGGCTAAATCTAGTATAGATTCATATGATATCATTAGAAATCGATAAAGAATCATTACCTCGACGTTATACGTTGTTTCCCTTTCAATTCCCTCTCCAATCATTAGCTCACTTCTCCCTAAATTGAGTTAGAATGTTGAAAATTCCGTAATTATACACTTTTGTAGTACAACATTTTTCGCAATTGAAGAGGTCAGCCTCACAATTGCGGCTCTGACCACACAATTGCGATGGCATCAAAGATTTGGCTACTTCGTAAATGTGATTTCCCCGATGCAATTGGGACCCTATGTCCGCACCGGAAAAAATTTAAATCTTCAATATGCCGAAATGTGGTTTCTTGCCCGAAACTCGGTCGAACCCCTCGGATCCCAACCCAATCCACCCCGAAAAGTCCCAAAACACTATATGGACCTACAAAAGTCTCAATTCAAGGAATGGGATCCAAATACTCAAAAAGAAGGGCCGGGATGTTACATTAATTAGCATGATTTTAGGAGACTTTATTTTTCCTTTTCCTAGCATAATTCTAGGAATATAGTATTTCCTTTTATTGTCCTTGCTTAATCAATAAGGATTCACTTTTATAAATACTCTTTCGCATGTGATGTAAAGACATATTGAAATACATAGAAGCCCTTTCTTCTTTCTCAAATTCTTTATATCCTTTTCCAGGACTATGTGTTGGACTCCCGCCAAAAAAAGAGATATCCATGTGCTTCATTTTATAATTCTTGACTGTTGAACACCTATAAAGTTTTAATTATCTTTTGTCATGGAAGTTGTGACAAAATTAGCTTGAGGCATAATAACTCCCTAAATATTTCAGGTCTTTTTAGTGGGGACTCTGTCTGTTACAATCACAGTTAGAATTGGTAGACAATTGACATCACATATCTCCTTGCCTGACCACTTTTCCACCACCTGACATGGAGCCTCTCAGCATTTACCACTAACCTTTAAAGCCAATGGAACCTAAGCAATTCAATTAACTAAGTGATTATAATTGTCCCAATGAAATTCATGTTGGCAAGTGACTTTAGGTTTCCACAAGTTCCAAAGGCTAAAAGCCAGAGAAGTTGATCCAATAGTTTTAAATATAGATAAATGAATCCCGAATGAACAAGCTGTCGGAGTTACAAAGGATTGCAGGAACGAAAATTATAAGTAACTGCTAATGTAATAATTGAAAATTACAATTCAACTAGAAAAACTGAAAATTACAACGATGAACAAGAAAAACTGAAAAAACTATTTTTGTTGAGTCGAGTGTGGCACTCTGTCCTTAAGACAATATTGCCCCGTATGTATCATTTATACGTCCTGGACAATTTTTCTCCCAAGATAAAACATCAATGGAACACTTGAGCAAAGGAAACTCAAGAGCTACCTTGAATAATATTGAGCAAGAAATGATGCAAGGAAGGTGTAGGAAGAAACTGCTTTTCCTTGTGTATTTTCGTGTATATTGCAAGTATATTTTTCTGTGCCTCAACAAAGGTGTAAGAGGTGTTTATATAGGTGAGGGAGAGCTGTTTAACTGCCTCCATAACAGCCATTATTGGCCAAATAATGGCCATTATGGAGGTAGTAAAGCCACCAAAATAAATGGTGAAAGTCCAACGGATTTGGCCATTATAGGAGGAGTAATTCAGCCAAAATAAATGGCTGAATTGAGTGCTTGGGTGTTTCTGCTTTGACCGTCGAAATTCTGACTTTCTGAAAACTTCAGGGACCAAACTGTACATCTGAAACTTCATCGACCAAACTGTACATCCAAAGAATTTCGTCCAAATCAGACATCCAAACTTCTGGGATCAAACTGTACTTCTGACAAAGTTCTATGGCCCAAAAAGATAATATCAGAAGGCCCACAGCCCATGACCCGTGACCCGTGAACCCGGAACCTGTAACTCGGAACCGGAACCAGACCGGACGGGCGGGCGGCGGTGGCGCACGCGTGGTCTTTCATTGAACCGAAGCACATCTAGGTCCTCCCTCCTTTAAACACATGGGATACCCCTTGGGGTCCCAAACCCCAAACCAATTTCGAGTCTTATATACACAACAATTCTTTCTTCCTCTACCGATGAGGGAGAATTGAACACAACACCACACTTTCCATGCTTCAAACACCTCACTTCGTGGACCAATATCTCTTTCATTTCTCAATGAAATTTGACGATTCTTGGCCCTACGGTTATCTACGTACTTAGTAGATCATGCATGTGTGAAGAACCGAATTCTCCAACATACGTAACACTAGTGTTTAAGCCGTTAAAGTTGGTCGGTCGCAACTCCCGCCAAAGGCAAATTTCCAACACAAACATCCACAAATGTTGATTCATTCAAGTAAGAGAGTGCAATAATCCCTTCAAACTGTAAACGAGTGAAAAATACCTTGTATTAGCCCCTATAATTGTCGGATACATCTAAAGTGCCATTGTCACTGCCATCCACTGCCACTAACCTTATCTCCTCAAGTTGGACAGTTTGGAACCATAAAGTACCACCATAATTATTTTTTATCAGTCATCCGTCTAATCATGATGACTTAGTTACTGAAATCTGCTATTGCTTATGGCCGTGATTGCACATTATGATAGGTCCCTGGGTTGGTCGGAAGGAGTAGGAGTTTCTGTAGCTGTAATGAGGATCATGATGGTGAGTCTATGTGGTACAAAAACAAATGCGAATAGGGGCAGGAAGGAGGAGAGTATGATAGAAATGAGATCGCTGGATCAAATATAAGGAGAAGATTTTGTTTCATTATAGATTTTTTTGAAGTTTAGTTATGTGATTATAATATTTAATAGGATATTTATTTTCTTTTAAAATATATTTTTCATTGCCACATTTTCCCTATAACCTAGCAATACAATTTAAATGAACATACGAGTAAACAGCTAGTCAAGGTTCGATCATATGTTGCAGGAAATGGAAGTGCATTAAATTTTTGTAGTGCTTCTTGATGTGTTTATCATGTGAGGTTTTACCTAGAACGTCCACTAAGTGCAGTTAACTGATGTATGGTCCTCAGAGTATTGAAATTAATAACTGAACATGCATATTCAAGTGGTCAGATGTGACTATGCTCGACTGTATTCTTGTCATTATATACTGTCAATCTAAGATGTATATTCCATAATATGTTTCTCTTTATGACCCTACACTAAACTTGAATCTTATATATTCTGCATGCACTTGAGTAAATTGTATTCTTGAACAATCTGATTACAAGAAAATCTTTGTAACATCTTCAGGGAAGATATGATGTTTACTGTCCAATGATGTCAGCATGGGATCTTCATAAAGCATGGCCAGAGGCAGAACTAATAGTAAGTGACAAATGATTTCCTCAGTTAAGTAGATTTAAAAGATCAACATAATTGGAGGGAAGGGGTTTTGAAACAAGACTTCCACTGTTGTCTCTGGCGAGGAGGGACAAAAAGATGGGGTAATTACCTTTCTGGGCCGCCCTAAAAAATAATAGCCGGCAAATGTATATGTTTTATATATTAAGTACAAATATACATATTGTATACATAAATATACCTGATCAGTATATATTTTGTATATTTGGGCTAGCGCCCGTAATTAATTTGGACTAACGGTCCAAAAATGAAGAAAACCCCCAAAAGATCTGTCAACAACTAAACTTGCGGAGGAGGTTATCTTTTTTATTTTTATTTTGTCTTAACCCAACTGAAGAGAAGAGGTTACGAGACAACAAAAATCAAAGGGGCTTGTACAAGAATTATGTTAAACTGGAAGTTGAGACATGAAACAACAAGAGGACTTCGGGTATAAAACCGGTAGATTTGCCTATAGTCATTGATTTGAGATTTCTATGAAGAGTTGAGATGGGATTCAGACCAAATAAACATTAATTTCTTGTTAGAAACCTGTAGTTCGATGTAAATTTGGGTGTGGGGCATGAAAACTCATCCAGATCAAGACATGTACTTTAGGAATGAGTTCAAGCCAATGGGTTATTGGATTTATCCTTTAAGAAGGCCATGGTTTGAATCCCTTAACCTCTAAGGATTTGGAAAATACTGTAAGCACTATAGATTACCCAAAATGAAATAATAGCTGAAAAAATGAGGCTTTCTTTACCATAGGAAAACTAATTTTTAAAGAAACAAGGTTTTCATAAAAGAAAGAAGATTTTACACCTTGCAAACGCGGTCATATCTTACCTTAAATTTTTGTACATGCTTGATTAGGGTGTTGGGCTTACATTTCCCCCTCTTATGTATAATAGACATAATATGATTGACAATGTATCTAGACGTGTATATTATTGGCAACTAACAGTTTCTGCTGTGATAATAGGTTGTCCCGGGTCATTCGACAAATGAACCAGGAATAGCAGCAGAACTTGTTGCGGCAACTGAAAAACATCCTAAAAGGAGTTTCTTGAGTGCAAGTGAGCTTCTGGTAGTGGCAGGGCGGCAAGGCCATGTTGTTTGCCCGCTAGTCATTGAATTTACAATTCTGCTCTATTGAAGCATTAGACGTTGGCATGGTGTTTGTGAGACTGAGAGGATGAATAATAATGCACGCAAGTTAGTATTTTAGATCCTTGTATTCCAGTTTTTAGCTTTGGGTCTCTTAGTAGATGAACTAAGAGCACCACACGTGTGGAAGAAAAAAAACTTTGCCTAAAAACAATGCCATCTCCCTTTTATGTACGGCTATTGCACGAGGCTAATTGGAAGAGTTCATTAATGACATCATAAATAGATTGTTGGTGCAGCTAAAGTCTTGCACCAGAGGATTAATTAAGATATGTTATTTCACCTGAGAAATATTATTGGGAATTGAAAGTGCAATTTCCAATCATGGACATAAAATAGAGTGATAATTTTGTGCACCTTTTTCATGACCAATTATTTAGAGTAGATCACAGTTAAAGAGATTGCCACTGCCCTACTTTATATCATGACAAAACATGGCATTATGTCCGAACTAAACCTTTTGTTTTGCGTATTATTTTGGAAAGTACTCCCTGTTGAATATGTAAAACACGTACGGAAATAGTAAATAATTATTACAGTGATCGAAAGGATAAACAACAAAGATTACAACAACAAGTTGTCAATATCTTTGTCTTGTATTGGAACTTCAAATATGGACCTTGTATTCGGAAATACAAGAACATGAACTGCTACACTTGTGGCTTGTAGATCCGCTGAGAATCCGAACGGTTAGAGTCCTTTGAGATTCAAGTTCACACCTGAAACACTTAGCAACCAATTAGATAATCACAACACCACCGGCTGAGTCAATGGATGGCTCTCTGTCTTTAAGACAAGATTGTCCCCGTATATAGGCTTTACGAAAGTGTGGACAATAGTCTCCCAAGATGAAACAACAAACTATCAAATGTGTAAAGCCTATACAAATGATCCCAACGAAGAACACTAATAATGAAGATTGCTAAGAGAATGATTGCTTATCAGAAAAACTGATCTCTTTGTGGTGTTGTTAACTTGTAAGTATATTCATATGTTCATTTCTGTTCATCTATAGAATTGAGCCAAATGCCTCAATTTATAGGTGTGTAAGATGACCTTTCAAATGCCTCATAATGGCATTCAATTGCCATGTAATGGATGATATTTAACCCCCCCCCCCAAAGTAGTGCAGCAACATAATGGTCCAAGTAATGGTCATTATTGGGTGGATTCAATGCCATTGAAACCACCTCAACAGCCAAACCTTTGGGATTCCGTCGAGCAGTCACTGCCAATGAAGTGCCGCGACGCTAATTCACCCAGAAACTCACGATGCTCACTGCCAATCAGGCGCCGAGGCCCAGTCCGGGAGGCGTCGCGGCCCTTTTCCGACCCGTACCATCTTACACTTCGCACAATCCTTCCTTCGTTTACCAACGTGGAACACTTGTTATTTAGCCAATAACCATCCATCATTTTATGTCTCAAACATTTCACTTACGTACCAATATCTCTTTCATTAACGAAATTTACGATACTTGGCACTAAGATTGCACGTGTGTGGAAACGACATTTTCGACGTGCGGGACCCCAATTGTTCGAGTCATAAATAATGGGATAAACTTAATTCCACATTAGTAAATTTTCAACACTCCCTCCGTCTCAAATTATTTGTCATTTTTCTGGTTTACATGTTCCTTAATAAATATTAATTAGGAGGAATATTTGACCTACTTTATCCTTTTTTATGTCTAAGTTATAATCTCTATCAATTGAATAATTGTTCTATTTATGTGTCATCTTCAATAATGACAAATGGTAAAATGAAAAAAAAAGTTAATTAATTATGTGTTGAATTTCTAAAATGACAAATAATTTGAGACAATTATTTTTAGTAACCATGACAAATAATTTGAGACAGAGGGAATATGAGAGTAAGAAGATTTGTACACACTATCGTAAATGAAACCCTAAGAAGAAGAAAGCCATTTAAGAGGCTAGAGCATGAGTTACAGACCGTAACTCCCATTTACGGTCGTAAGTGAACTCGTAGGGCTATTTTTGTCATAATTTATTTCGAGCTTTTGGGTCATTATAAATAGTTTTAGTAGGGTTTTTGTGGGTAATCTTGTTAATAATTTTCCATAGCATTGAATATAAGCTTTTAATGACTTCTTTAATGCTTGTTTTGTACTCTTAGCCATGAGTAGGTAATTTTAAATACTAAGGTTATGAACCGAATGATGGTTATGTTAATGGGTGTTTACCATTGAATATATGCATAATGAGTTATTGGTTTCTATTTATTTCTTTTTCCTAACTGTTGGTTGGTTGCAAACATCAATCCATGCTATTTACTTTTTCTTTACTTGGAAAAGTGAGTTAGGATTGGGTAGAAATGAATAACAAGAACTCGGGGCGTTAACCCTCGTTTAATAGGCCCGCTTAGGAATAAGATGAGTTTACGTGGCATAAAATGACCGTTCTTCATTTCAACTCTTTTGCAAATGGGAAAATTATATAGAGGAAATACTTTCTAACTAGTGAAAATATTATAGAGTCGTTTAGAGATCACACGCACAACATACAACAACCCATTTGAAATATATCATATTAACACCTAAAGCACTACACTTCATTAAATGGGACACAACCTTGATTTCTCATTCCAATTGATTAATATTAAGTTAAAATAGCAATCTTACAAATTCACTGGGTAGATTTGCAACTAGGGTCAAATGGCAACACTACTCAAAGTAATATTTTCACACCTTATTCTATGTGAGATTCGATCACAACCTTGTTAGGTTACTATATTTGACATCGATCACCTTACGCCAATTATATAGGTGCAATTTAAGCATATCAATAACATAGTTCATAACATTGTTTATAGTGTAAATCATACCATGAGTTCATAAGATTATGGAATTAAGTAGAATTCGTAAATTTGAAACAATAATAATTCAACATGTAGTTCATAGCTCATAATTGAAACTCATTGAAATCAAGACATAAGCATTCATGGACTACACAATGAGTTCATGATCTTCGGAATAATATGCATGAACGAAAAATAAGATTTCATCATTTAAAATATAAGAACATTAAGGATTCTCATTAACTAGGACATATTTATACTTTTGATGAGAAATTCATGGAAATCATGGAAGAACGTGGTGTGAAGAACAATAACGATGTTCCCACACGTAGAGATTAGCCTTACATACTTTTAATCGCTCCAATCTATCGAACAACTACGATTCTTGGCAAAGAACCTTAAAGCCCTTATTTGAACTTCGTGGAGGGATTCACATTGAAACCCTATGATTTGGTTGATGATTCACGTAAGCCGATTCAACAAAAAGAAACTGAAATCAAAGAGCTATGTGTACTTACGCTCCGTAGTCATGCTGACTCTCCATTATCACTGGTCCCAATGTCACAACACATGTAGTTTCGTGGTCGATTATAATTGTTTTAATAGAAATCTAAAAACTAAGTTATGGTTTAAGGATGGGACTAAGCTCCTTTTATAGGTGTTACATGGACCTGAAGTTGACTTATATTCTAACATGAAACATTGGTGACACAAGTGAGAAGGTCATGAGTCCGTTGTTATATATGTGAATTATGATTGAACTAGTCGTTTAGAGATAAAACAAAGGGTTTATCTTGTGGACGTGGAGTAACATAATATTTTTTGAATATTCTTTCATTAATTGTATATCTCTTATTTTATGTAGAATTGTATTCCTATTATAATTAGGTCTCCTATTGTAGGTATAGTTATATTTCTATTGTAATTAGGTTGATTAGTTACATATTTTAAATATTCTTGTACTACTATATATATTGTACATTATTGATGAATGCAATCAAGGGAACATATTCCTTTAAATAGTTTTGGCATTATGCACTCTCAATGCCAACGGAGTCGAACGGACAATCTGAATCATAAACAACCTAATTCGTGCCATACTTGCTCACGCATCAGCCAACTATCTCCTAAACATAATCCCAAATAAGTCTATAGCTCAACGGTCACCCCCCTCAAGTTCTGTTTAGTGGGAACCCTTCCAACCAACACTCGTCACCTCAGCATTCTTATAACTTCCTAGATGATGGCCTGAACCATCTTCTAATTCATCATTTACATAGTCCGTCGTCCCAGACCCCTACACCCGCCCCGGATAGTCCGGGACACTCTTTCCACCCGGTTCTGCCGACAGTGACCTAAAACATCCCGCCTCAGGGTGATTCCGCAGCCATCTCTCGGCAAACCAAGCATCGACCCGCCACCCCTACCCTTTCTCCTCTTCCCGGTAGTCCTGCGGTACCCCCTCCCATCCCGCGTCCCGAGACACAATCTCAGACCATGAAAACCCGTGTCTGTTTCAGTTGTCCATTCCAATGTCCCTCAAAATCCGAAGGATGCCTTGTCTGACCCTAATTATAAAGCCGCAATAATTGACGAATATAATACTCTTATTGATAATAAGACATGGGACCTAGTAACCCGTCCACATGATGCTCACATTATTCGTTCTATGTGAATTTTTAGACATAAAAAGAAATCTGATGGTTCTTTTGAGAGGTGCAAGACTCGTCTTGTAGGTGATGACAAGTCTCAACATGTGGGAGTAGACTGTGATGAAACATTTAGTCCGATCATAAAGCCCGCAACCATCCGGACCGTCATCAACGTTGCTCTATCCAAGTTTTGGCACATTCATCAACTTGATGTCAAAAATGCCTTATTACATGAGGATATTCATGAAATGATATATATTCATAAGCCTATGAGTTTCAGGGATGCTATTCATCTGAATTATGTGTGTCTGTTACGGAAATCGCTCTATAGATTGAAACAGGCTCCTCAAGCATGGTACCAGCGGTTCGCCGATTATGTCTCCTCTATCGATTTTTCACACAACAGATCTGATCATTCCATTTTTATCTACAACAAGGGTATATACATGACTTACCTATTATTATATGTTGATGACATCATCATCATTTGATGCTCTCCGCCGGTCCATTATGTCTCTCCTTTTTCTGAGTTTGCTATGAAGGATTTGGGCTCCCTGAGTTATTTTTGGGCATATATGTCACTCGACATTCTAGTGGCCTATTTCTGTGTTAGAAGAAGTACGCTGAAGAAATCATTGACCATGCAGGCATGACATCTTGCAAACCACTCCACACACCAGTAGACACCAATTTCAAGCTCATCGCTGATTCCGGCCCCTCATATTCAGACCTGACACATTATCATAACCTGGCTGGGGCCATATAGTACCTCACATTCATGAGACCTGACATATCCTATGATGTGCAACAAATATGCCTACACATGCACAATTCGACGAAAGCACACATGCATGCCTTCAAACGTATTTTACGATACGTCTAAGGTACACTTCACTTCAAATTACATCTATACAAGTCCTCGCTCCCTGGTCTCACTGCTTATTCTGATGCTAATTGGGGTGGATGTCCTGACACCCGACACTCCACATCTGGTTACTGCATTTTCCTTGGAAATAACCTATTGTCTTGGTCTTCCAAAAAGCAACCTACACTATCCTGATCCAGTGTCGAAGCAAAGTACAGAGGTGTCGCTAACGTCGTATCTGAGTCTTGTTGTATCTGTAACCTTCTACTTGAGCTTGACTACCCTATTCAAAAGGCAGCACTGGTCTACTGCGATAATATTAGTGCGATATATCTTACCGGCAATCCCGTCCAACATTAGTGCACTAAACACATTGAGATAGACATTCATTTCGTTCGCGAAAAGGTGGCTCGTGGTCAAGTTCGTGTCCGTCATGTTTCTTCCAGATATCAGATTGCCGACATCTTCACCAAATGACTTCCACGCATACTATTTGATTATTTTCAAGCCAGTCTCAGTGTTTGTGAACCACCCGCTTCGACTGGGGGTGTAATATACTATTTCCCGAATATTCTTTCATTAATTGTATAACTCTTATTTTAGGTTGAATTGTATTCCTATTGTAATTAGGTCTCCTATTTTAGGTATAATTATATTTACTAATTGTAATTAGATTGATTATGTACCTAGTTTAAATATTCTTGTATTACTATATATATTGTACATTATTACCGAATACAATTAAGGGAACATATTCCTTTACGGAGATACCAAACAATACCTGCTTGAGATATAACAGTTCTTGCCAACTAGAAATAAGAAGCTAGTCCTTATTTAATCAGAACTCATATGCAACAAATTCTTGGTGATTGGAGTTTATTATAATTGAAATGTGTTTAATCAGGATAGTAAAGCAATTAAGAAAATTTGCTATCACGTGGAGTTTAGTCAGGATAGTTAAGTGAATTCAATCATTGTTTGATCTTGTAATTTCCTTCACAGGAAATGATTTAATCAGTGCATTATTTGATTATGTTATTTCATGTGCAAGTACAAAATTGTTTGTTGCACGCATGCACATTGATTTTCCCCACCCCAAGACGCAAATATTTCAGCTTTTCACCCCTTTATTTTAGAATGCTCTTTGTGCCTAAGAGAAAACACCCAAAACTCTCTCAATAACAATGACGTTTTAGCTACACCACAGAGCTTCGTCGTCGTCGTCGTTGAAGCTTTTTCTCAGGTACTTTCATCGTTGTCGTCGTTGAAGTTTCACCTTTGCCTCTTTCTCTCCCTTGGTTGTGTTTACGTCGTTCATAAAATGCATCTGGGTTCATAACTAACTCTTCAATTTCTTTTTAATACTCTATGCTTCTGTTCTATTTCAGGCGATACTCATCTTCAATCTGTATTACTTTTTGATTTGAAATGTAAATCTATTTTTAAAATTTGTGTATATTTTTGTAGATGTGAATATGAAATTTAGGGATTTACTAGTATAATAAAGTTTTTCTTTGTATCGAAGAGCTTATGGACACGAAAATAAGTTTAATTAATATATTTCCAAATTTATTTTAAAATCAACACGTTCAATTAATTGAGTGTCAAATTTGGCTTGCAGTTTTAGGTTTTGTTTATAGAATTAGCTTTTCTTCAAAGAATAAGTTTTCTAAAACTTCTTATAAGGGTACTAAAAACTCCGATTGCAGGCTAAAAAACTACTGAATGAAATTATTTTAGAACTCTTTTTGATTCTCATAGGCTAAAAAAGTGTTGCTCAATCTGTGTTTTTTTATTTACGGGGTACCCGAATGATTGCTACGGGTAGATTCCGCGTAGTAAATTTAGGAACCGATCTTTTACCGGGTATGATCCGGGTAGTTAAAAAACGTTAGGATACCCGGACCCGCTCACCCCTAATTTAGAGTAGGTAAATTTTTTACTTGGGAAAGTGATGGACAAATTATTAATACAACTATAGCACACAATTAAGAATGGATCCAACGATTCTTCAAAGATGATTGTTGATTTAATAATAAGTCAAGTCTCGTCTTTGCATATTTCCATGAACCCGACAAGCCTTGAAGTAGGGAAACATTTATAGACATATAAATTTTGTGGAACTGAAGTCCATGTAAAATTTGAATATTCCTAATTTCATGAAATATTAAAATCAAATCAAGATTAATTATTTAAATTCAAGGTCCAATTTTATTTGGACTAGTCCATTGAATGTACTTTCAATTGATGAGCCTATTTTACTAGCTTAAGGTCCAAATGACAATTAGCACATCTTAAAACCAATGTCCACATGTCCAATCACACGGCGAGGAAGTGAAATCATATGTCTTACATGGCATGTCAAGTTAAATGAATATGTCAAGTTAAATTTGCCAAGTGTATAAGTGACACACTTTGACCAATCAAATAGAAGCTTATTAGATTGACTTATAATTAAAACAGAGCAATCAAATCAAAGCACATATATTCGGTTTTGTCACAACTCTTACATTCTACCACTATAAATAGGGTCGAGAAGTACATCAAACAAGCATAAAGAAAGCTAGAGAAGTTTTAAATTTGAGATATTCTAATGATTGTACACCTCATCATGTTTGAAATCAAATATTATACCATCACACTATTTATTATCTTTATTGTGTATTAACTTAACAAAATAAATCTGAATTCATTTATTATATTCAATTTATATTGATTATCTATAAAAACTTATATTGAATTTTTTTCATGCATAATTATTTATTTAATATCGATTTATATTGATTACCTATAAAAACTTATACTAAAAGTTTTTTCATGCATAATTATTTATTTAATATTTTGTTAATAATATTGGTATCATTTTACTAAACTATGTATTACATCACATGCAATGACACATACTAAGAAATTAGTTTTTGTATAAAAGAAAGTACACCATCTGTTTATAATATTTTACATGGGTAAGCTACTTTTAAGAATTAATTATCAAATCTTTAGATAATTAAAATATAATAATATTTTATCGATTATAGCAAATGTAAGATATTACTCTAATGTTTTCTATCTTAGGCTATAATCTTCCTTGTGTTCTCTCCTCTACTCTGTTTTTCTTTCTCAGCTAGCACATCCAAATTGATAAAAGCACCATTAACAGTCATTAAATAGCTTCAAAACTTTGATTTTGAAATTTTGAGTTTGCAAATATTATTTATTTGAATTAGGTGTTGTTGCAAATAATTGAGAATATCATTTGGTGTTTAGGTATCAATTTTGAGGGAATTGAGATATTGATGATGATGTCATACATCGTATTGAGATAGGGTGGATAAAATGGAGGCTCGCATCTGGTGTCTTGTGCGATAAAAAGGTACCACCAAAACTTAAAGGCAAGTTCTATAGGGTAGTGGTTAGAATAACTATGTTGTATGGGGTGGAGTGTTGGCCGGTCAATACTTCGCACACCCAAAAGATAAAAGTTGTGTAGATGAGGATGCTAAGATGGATGTGTGGGCATACAATGAGAGATATAATTAGAAATGATGATATCTGCGACCTAGTGGGAGTGGCCTCGGTGGAGGATAAGATGCGGGAAGCGAGGTTGAGATGGTTCAGGCACGTGCAGAGGAGAGACACAAATGCCCCAGGTGGAGGTGTGAGAGGTTGGCTATGGACGGGTACATGAGGGGTAGAGGTAGGCCGATGAAGTATTGTGAAGATGTAATTATACGGGATATGACGCATATGCAACTCACTGAGGATATGACCTTAGATAGGGGGTTATGGAGGACACGTATTAGGGTAGAAGAGTAGTAGGTAGTCCAGCATAGTCGTACCTACACTAACATACTGGTACTTGTAGTATTATTATTGTAGGCTCGCTTAGCCTATCATACTAGTAGACACAATATTGCCTTATAGTCCATTGTCGTTTGATTTATGCGGCTATGTGTATTTTGTTTGTCTTATATACTTGTATCAGTTATTGCTTCTTTTTGCTTGCTTTACTTTATCAAAATTCGCTATCATGACTTACTCACTTTGTTTGTCTTACTTTACTTGTGATTGTGCTTTGTCTTGAGCCGATGATCTCTCAAAAACAACCGCTCTACCTACTAAGGTAGAGATAAGGTCTGCGTGTACTAACAACCTCCCTAGACCCCCACATTATGAGATTTCACGGGATATGTCGTTGTATCAATTTTGAGGGAGTTTGGTTAAGATTTGAGTTGATAAAACTCTAAAAGAAAGAAGAATAATGTTGTTTTTTTTCTAAATTCTGATGTATAAATAAATTGTATGCATTTTATATTTTATGTATATGTTATTTGTCTACCCAATGTATCACTAGAAAAAATGGGACATTACACGATTTACAAAACTGGTAAAGTTAGATACCATATGATTAGGAGTTTATGAGTTCACACCGTGAAACAAACTCTTACAAAAATGATTAGGAGTTTATGAGTTCAAAACGTGAAACAAACTCTTATAAAAATGTGAGTTAAGACTGCGTATAATAAGTTTTTGTGGTCCGAACCTTCTCCGATGAGGTTAGTGCACGTTTTTATTTTTTTATACACGATTTACAAAACAAATGCAAACGACACATAAAATAATTTTGAAGTAGATGAAAACCCTTTTGTTTCTCATGCCTGTAATAGATCCCTCCAAACGGCTCCCCGAATAGTCACTTGGTATATTTTAGCCAAATCCCAGTAAATTGTTGAATTGCAGAATGTTAGTAGTAAATATTTGCGAGCCAGTGGACTCGTCATGTTTGGATTGCTAGATTTAAATTAATAACTGAACGTTGCCTTTTATTTAGGGTTGATTAAGAAGTGGGATTCTTGAGCTTTTATTTAGGGTTTTAAAGATATCTCTTGGACTCGTACCTACAGAATCTAGGTACTACCTCCATAGCAACTGTAATTTGTTTAGGGTTTGTATTACTATATGTGTGTCAATGCAATGAAAATGAGTTTTTTTTTAATTTGATATTGGTCTTCTTCCACTTCGATTAATGTGGTTTCTCTTTTATCTTTCTGTTTTTCATCATAGGCAAGGGTTACTATTTGTTTGTTTGGAGCACATAGTGAAATCTTTTTCAAATGCATTACTCAAGGGCATCTTAATGCTATAATTATTCTAAATTTTGTCTTGAGATACTTTAGGCACATTCTGGGAAGCAGTTATTCAGAAACTTCTATATGGCACGGCATGCACTGTTGTTTTCTACCATTGTTTGTATAATATGGCATTTTTATCTTTGGCATGTTCTTACATATATTTGTTTAGTCCTTTTGTTTCAGTGTATTCTGATGTGAAATCACTGATGTTTACCAGGGTTGCTTCTGATTTTGGCCATGGCTAATAATTCTCATTTCACTGGCATGCAGGTATTTGTTTTTCCTTTTATTAAAATTAGAAATTTTTGTTTTATTAAAAGATTCTATTGCTTTCTCTGGTATACATCGAATACTTTGGTATCTCGTGAAATCCATAACTTTATCAAAAATGGCTTCTTGGAAGGCATAGTAGTTCTCTGAATGGAGGTGTAATGATTATGCAGCCACTGTCATTCATATTTGTGTTGTCATAATAACAAAAATTACAGGCTTTCACTAATTTGTTTGAAATTTATTAGGAAAGAAACTGTTCTAGGTTTAATCATGTTCAATAATTTTGTCTGAATCTTGCGCTTGTTCTTTCGGTAGAGTCTTCTATCATGTTTATACATGCCTAGACACTATACATAATAGGAATACCTACTTCTAAAGTCTTCCTGTATATTATTCCCAGAAAAATTCTTTGTATCGTACATTTGCTTTCAGTTGAAATTGAAATAGGAAGAAATTTGAGCCGAAAAAAAAATTCACTGCTGTGGTATAATGGGTTCCATTATTAACTTGGATGTTGTTGCTATGATAGCCTTTAAGAGAACAAAGAGGTGACATGGTTTTTCAGTCTCCTTTGTTTGCTTTGGTGGTGGATATATAGAGTAAGAATGATCTGAAAAGTGACGTGTGAGTAGGTAAAAGAACCGGCTGAGGTAATCTTATCACGCGCCCTTTCGAGTTTGGTCTTTTAGGGGTCGTTTGGTAGGGGGAATGAGTTATCCCATATAGAGGGGATTGGGTGGGATAGGGTGGGATAATTTATCCCACCCTTTATCCCATATAGATGGGATTGGATGAGATACCAAAAGAGTTATCCCACCAACCAAACATGGGATAATTCCAATTCCATGGGACTAATAATCCCATCCCATCTTATCCCTCCTTTCAAACGACCCCTTACTGTCAACATTCTTTTTTCTGGATAGTATTGTTCGCTAAAGTGAGCTCTGTCCCTGTCATTCTTCAGTTATATTCTGAATTTAGGTACAGTTAATAGTTCAAAATATATTTGCTCTTAGTAGTGGCTTTGCGAGCATAGAAAAGTCGAGGAAAGCTTCCATGGAAGACTGGTGTAGGTTGATCTGTTTTCTTTCAGTTTTTTTCTTGATGGGGTCGCCTTTAAGGGGCACCTCTGATTTGATACATTTAAGATCCAAGTTCTGGAGTGGAACTCTCAGAGACTTTCTGATTGAAAATTACTCCCATCTTTCTTGTTGTTTTTTGGGATTTGCTTTACTCTTCCTGAGTTTGATAGTCAAATATATCGTGGTATTTATCCTTGTTAAGAGTAAGCGGGTGATGCATGTTCCTCCTAAAATTGCTAGACAAAAGATTACTTGGTTGGGAGTCTTGTTGACCTCTCTAAGGAGAGGAGGAGGATGAGTAGGTTATCTAAAATCGTTTCCTTGGAGAGGATAGTTATGGCACTCATCTTCAGAGCCTACCAAATTAGTAAAACTTACGAGAATGAAGACAACTAGAGCTCAAGGTCTAGTGACAATGGTTCCTGTTCCAATCCTTCGATGTTTCTCCTTAAGTTACTATTTTTCCTTTTTTGAATAAAATATTGTGATCTCCCATTGTGCATCACTTGCACATTGACGTAAGTGAAAAGATTAAGTACTCTGCAATAACCTGGGAAGGACAAGCAGAGCCCTTAAGGGCTGATTTAGACTCTGTGGCCCGAAAAAGTATAAGGAATTAGGTGGCTTGGAGATAGGTGTTTGCTAGACAGTGGGTGGGGTGGGATGAGAATACATCAGATGGCTATCAAAAAGTAATCCCACCTTGTAGAATAACTACTCCAGCCCAATAAACTACTAGCGAGTTGCATATTAACTAGCTTAGCTGAAGTCTCACTAATATATTTTGTGGTTTTGTCTAGTTGGCCAAATTTTTGCGTTAAGAGACGTGTTTCTTGTCACCCGAAAAGAAAAGACACTTGAGCCGTTGAACCCAAGCCATTAGGTAAAGATGCTTATCATTTTGTCCATTCTCGTCTAACGGTGTGATAGGTCATCTGCTTGCTATATCTCTTTCTTCTCACATCAAGCTTTGGATTGATTAGATGAATGACTGAAAAAGTTGCTATATTTCTTATTTCATCTGTTCTTCCTTGCATGGATATTGGTTGAGAAGCCTCCTATACCACCTCTGGCTGGTCCTCCTCAGGGTGCTATTCCATCCATGTCGCTGCAGGTAAAGTTGTGGAGGCTGGGGGGAGGGATAAATGGCATTTGAATTGTAGAATCGCTGCAATAACTATTTTCCCTACATTTTTAGCAGTTCCAGCCTATGCTTCCACCCCAGCAGGCACAACCATATGTTTCCGGGTCATCTCAACAATTTCAGTCACTTGGACATGCAAATGTTGCGATGCCTCCTCAACCTTCACAAATCCAATTTCCTCAACCTATGCAACAGGTTGCTGGTAGACCTGTAGTAGGAGGGCATAATATGCCTCAGGGACCACCTATTCCCCATGATTTTCAGCGAAACCCTCCGATGCCAAATAACCACATGCTTGGTTCTGGTGGCCCAAGTTTGCCTCTATCTTCTTCATATAATGTAAGATCTTGAGAAGAGCTCTTGTGGTTATTGTTATATCAGTGGTTTTTGATGTTCCATTCATCATTTATGTTACCATCTTCATCTTGTGGGTAACAGCAGGTAAATGCAGATTCTTCCAGCTCCCAGTATCAGACACAGATACATGATCATAGGTATCCGTCAGGGGGACAACCCTGGATGCCAACAAGTATTCATAATCTGAATTCTGCAACAACTATGCAGAAGGCTGGAGAATTAGCAGCTCCCTTGGCTATTCCAGTGAGAATTCAATGTGTTTTATTGTACCCGTTTTGCTTAAATATTGTTGAGATCTGTTATAGGATTTGTAAGTTGATGGTGACAGGTTCTTTATTTTTTGGCTTTCAGGAAGCAAATTACGGGGGTGACTCTGTTGAGACTACTCCGTCAGATTGGATTGAGCATGCTTCTCGAAATGGGAAAAAGTATGTGATTACTCTTTTTGACTTGTCAGCAAGTAACATGCTAAGGTTAATGGGTGTCTGTTGACTGGGAGAGTCAACATCTGAATTCGATGATAGTGCAATTTTTTGTAAGCAAATGATTAAGATTCCAGTGAACAAAAAAGATGTAAAACCCTGGTATATAAGAAAAAGGAGCTCTACAAAAATATCACTTTTCATCCAGATCCAATCTTTTATACCACTTTGAGTGCTCCAGACAAAAGAAAAAGAGCATGCCGGATTTGGATTTTCGAAATCCTTGCTTTTAGATTATATTCACATAGATTACTCATAAGAATAAGGTCATTAGACCTTTGGCTAATAGTTCAGTTGTTCCCAGAGGAATTCAATCTGGGCAGCTAGTCAGAGAGCGGGGTGTATAAGTGCCCGGAGAAATATCGATCCCTCTAATAGAAGCTGAAGATGTGAGTTTAGCTTTCATCCTGCTTTTTAGATCGCCTTGCCAAGTGCCATCCGTCCAAATATCAAATGTGGTACTTAGCTGTAAGGCAAGTTGACAACAAGCATGCACTTCTTTTCCTTTTTAAGACTTCAATTTCTTGCCAAATTGTCCACATTATTGCTGGAGATATTACTTTCCAAGCCGTGTCTCTAAATCTTCTTGTAATTCTGCCGTGATTCCAAAAAGGGTTCTTCACATTGCCTAGCATACCCCAACTGATGTCTCTCATTTTTAGCATCATATTCCATGGCCTTGCTGTAATGTAACTTTGATGATTAATTAGTAGGGTTTTGTAGAATGCATACAGCAATTGTCTTATGCATGAATGCTTCTACAGGGGCACTCTTTACTATGTTTTCTTAAAGGTAAAATAGTTTTATTAATGATAATATCTCCCTAATGCAAGTTGTATACCAAAAAGTAGAAAATCCATAGAAAGATATGATTCTCTATAAGACACACCTAATCTTTATACAAATTGGATTCTCGTGAGTGCACCAAAAAGAAATTAGAAATAAGAGTCTATTCTTTAAATGTACGAAATCACATTTTATCCTTTCTAAAGCTCTCATATTTCCGCCCCTCCAAAGGAACGACATAAGAGCTAGTGGAGCAATATCCGAGTTCCTTTGTTTTCTCTTCCTTCTTCAAAAGCGCAACTCAATAGTGCCTCCTTCACTGTGCTTGACATCCTCCATTGTAAGCTGAACCATTTCAAAGCCCCCCACACAAATAAGATGCTACCTGACAATGCACAAGGAGATGTTCTGTTTTTGCACGAATTGTTTTACATAAAACACCAATGGACATATGTAATCTTCTTTCTATTTCCCCCTGTTAAGATCACTACTCTTACTGTCAACCAAGCCAAAAACACACCTTTCTTGGTGTTCCAGCGACCAAACCTATAGGTACGTGGATGTTGATTATTTTCTAACCCAAAACTTATGGTAATACGACATAACTAGGAACCTCCCATTGCTCCCAACCTCATCTCCACGACCATATTCTAAAGGAAAAGGTGTTTTATATTTTGGGTTAGGTTACATGTTGATCCGGCTGGTTACACTACTTTGACCCATTTTTGATCCGATTGTTTGATGGGTAATTTTGGATTCAACCCGTTGGTCAACACAATGGGTCATGACCCAACCCATAGAAACACCGAATGGGTTGGCGGGTTAGGGTTAATTTTGCCACTCCTAGTCATAACTGTCTTCCGTTTAATTAAGTGAAGCTTCCTAGACTTCCTTGTTGACTCCCATAAGTTTCTTTGGAGTCTCTCTAATATACACGTAATACTAACCAGTGCTTGTGGCGGTAACATGAAGCATATAGGAATGGTCGACAAAGTATTCTTTACTCCATTCCTTCCAAAAAAAATAGCTCTTCCACTATCCATCTAATTTCTTTTCGACTCATTCAATCATCAGATTCCACCTTGTTTGGTCCTTGTTAGACGCACATAAGGCACACCAAGGTATATATTGGGTAGAGCTCCAAATCGATATCGTCCATTGCCCTGCCCACTCAGATGATCTCATACTTTGTGGGGTTAATCTTCAGATGGCATAAAGAACATGTCTCAAGTTTTCCAATAGGTTAATGTCTGCATCACAAATTCTTAATGTCTTGTCTACGGACAAGTGGTGGGTTTGGGCGCCATCACTGTCAAGAAGTCCTCAAGTATCCACCTACTATTGCTTTGTACATCATACTGCTTCCATTAGCATTGGAGATAATAGGTCCCTCCGTTTTTGTCCTCTCCACTGCCAAAGACACCACATGGGTTGCCATTCACCGGAACCAAATTCTACCTGACTGTTGATCAACAGAACTTGATACACCTATAACAATAACTTCATTTTGACCCTATTTTCTACCGTTATGCATCTTTTACAGGCGTCTTCATGCTAGTAGGTATTGCTAATTTTAGAATCTTATGATGATGACTAGGCCAATCATGGTCGCTAATGTTATTATATTTCCTATGGCTTTATTACTTCAACCAATTAATAACTTTCTCACAATTCTTGAATCGATTTTTAGATACTATTATAATAGAAGGACAAGAATCTCTAGCTGGGAGAAACCTCTAGAGCTGATGACAGAAATGGAGGTGAGGTCACTTGTCATCCAGCCTTTAGTTTTTTGCTTTTTGCAGATACCCAATTCTTTTTGTATGAAGCTTCATAGAACCACTTTATCTTCCATTAACTTCTGTGATTTCTGTCTAAAGTTTGGTTAACAGCATCTCTTTGTTCTTACTATACTATATAGTCTTCATTTGGGATTTGCATTTGCCTTTTATTTCCAATATAGTTCTAAAAGATTTTATATTTTCCACTATTGTTCTAAAAGATGCGTTAAGTATATGCATGGCATGATTATATTTGGGCAGTCTTTTGTAGCCAACTTTTTTTTCTTTCTGATTAATGTAATGTTATAGTCACTCTATAGCGAGATGGAAAGAGGAGACTTGATGTAAGACCGAGGTTCGCACTTCTCATTCTGGTTTGCAGAAGATAGTTTGGCTGGTTGCACCCAAGGGTGTGGCCTAGTGGTCAATGAAGTGGATTGAGAACCATGAGGTCTCATGTTTAATTTCTAGCGGAGACGAAAACACTAGGTGATTTCTTACCATCCGGCCTTGGTGAACAAAGTTACCCGGTATCTGTGCTTGTTAGAGGTAGCAGGTACCTCGTGGAACTAGTCGAGGGTGAGCGTAAGCTGGCCCGAACACCACGGTTATAAAAAAAAGTCTGGCTTATTGGGTGATGTTGGGACTTCAATTATTTAAGGGAGGGACAAACATCAAGGGACAAACAACTGGAGGTGTAAGGAAGTCTAAGCAACCGCTTTATGGGGTTTGGTCGCTGAAGCTTTCTGAATCTAGATTACTAATTTTGGGAAAACACTGGTAGAAAATGGCATTGATACGGACAGCCTCTTAGGTCACCGGAATATTGCACAGTGACTGAAGTTTTCTTTCCCGAAAGAAGCTGGTATTTTGCACAACTATATTTTCTCACCAAAGCACTGATACCACGTGAGGAAGCACGGGAAAATATTATTAAGATGTGTATCTACGTTATTACACTCAGACCTATTTATAGTTATATTCTACACGGTACATAATAATCTTTTACCATGTGGACATTATATACATTAATATTTTAACACTTCCATCCTGGATTGTACTACTGGAAGTTACTGATTTCTACTCCTGATATACTGTTTATGTTCAGTTTTTTGACTTGTTCTGCTTTCATGCTGTTTTCATTGGGGACAGAGGGCAGATGCATCAACTGACTGGAGAGAATTTACAAGTCCTGATGGAAGAAAGTGTGTAACTTATATATTTTCTTGTCCTCTTTCCAATTGTTCTTTTACAGTGGGTACTTATGTGTGTTATTTATGCATAATGCTGATTGCTTTGATTATTTTCTACAGGTATTACTACAACAAGGTTACTAGAAAGTCAAAATGGAAAATGCCTGATGAAGTCAAGGTGATGTTAGATTTTAAATCCAATATGGGGTTCCTTGACTTAAATAGCACAATAAGAAGGTACAATATTCTGTTTTCTTGGATACTCTATTTCTCATAAAATCTAAATATTTATACATTCACAGTTGGCTCGTGAGAGTATGAAAGTGGAGGTAGTCAAGGGATTGGGAAAAGAAAAGGACACTATTTCACACGCCTCTGATTTTGGATCCATTTCTGGTGTTAAAACATCATCCCCGCGTGCAGATGGTTCATTAGTCTCGGCACAAGGAGCTATGTCAAGCCCAACAGCTGTGGCACCAGTTGCTAACTTACCAACTATTGTGGCTTCAGAATCATCAAGTTTACCTGGTAAGGTTTCTTCGCCAATGATTGACGCAGTCGAAATGCAGAATTCTTCAGAACCTGCTTCGCCAGCGGTTGCTAATTCAGAGAAAATTGGAATAGCAGTAACCTTGGGAAATGCTGTCGCAACACCAGCGTATGCTTTCAGATTTATATGTTTTAAATTTGCCTCTGGCTTGTGTTGCTATCATATTTGGAATTCAATTTTTGCAGTAGTTCTGAGACTACTTCAGCTCAGGATGCAGTAGTGTATAACAGTGGAGTTTCTCCGGAAAATACGGAGGTACTTTGCCTTTTTAAAATACTTATGGGATTAGTTAATTACTAGTGGTCAAAACACCAAGAAAGCTTTTATTAGCTGTTACAATTTTGTAGTGCAGTTGTTAGTCAAACTGATAACAGGTGAAGATAATGCTTTGATGAGGTTTTGTCTTTTGTACTTTGTGCTTGATGTTGTGCCTGAAATGCAGGAAGTTAAGAAAGATGCTGCAACTTCTGAAATAGGAAGTGCTACTCCATCAGAAGAGAAAACAGTTGAGCCGGGACCATTAGTTTATGAGAGCAAAGCGGTATATTTGATTATTGCTTTTGAGTATCTGATTTTATTGCCTCGGTATATTGCTTATTTTGCTTGTTATGATACCCTTTTGCACATTGTCTTCAACTCTTGGCTGCTAAATTTAGGAGGCAAAGAGTGCATTCAAAACTCTTCTGGAATCTGCAAATATTGGGTCTGACTGCACGTGGGATCAGGTTTATTACTTGCTTGTTTTTTTTGCATAATGAATACTCCCTCTGCCCCAAAAAGAATGATTCACCTTCCTTTTTAGTCCGTCCAAAAAGGATGACATATTTCCTTATTTGGCAACAATTTAGCTTTAAACTTTCCATTTTACGCAAAACGAGATGATCTATAACCACACAAGTATCTTTGGCTTATTTTAGACCATAAGATTCAAAAGTCTTCCTTTATTTCTTAAAGTACGTGGCAAATGAAAGTACATCACATAAATTGGGACAAAGGGAGTAATTGAGGAAGATCATCTGACATGAATTGTATTTGTCAGGCCATGAGAGCAATACTCAATGACCCAAGATATGGTGCTCTAAAATCCCTTGGTGAGCGGAAGCAAGCTTTTAATGAGGTATCTCTCTGAGTAGGCATTCAATGATGATGTAGTTGATATAAATTTTCCCTTTTCAGTTTGCTATTTTGACTACATAAAAAATATCTGGAATGGGTTAATTGCTGCTTCAATGTTTCAGCATACTGTATTCCAAAAAGAATAAGGTCTATAGCTATTATGTAAGTTCTGTGTTATGTTCCAGTATCTGAGCCAAAAGAAAAAACTGGAAGCTGAAGAGAGACGTGTTAAACAGAAAAAAGCTCGGGAAGATTTCAGGATAATGTTAGAAGTAAGTGAAATTTTCTTTTGTGAGTGTCTTCCATTTGATATATCTTAATGTGTAAGAGGTGTTGGTATTTTTCACAACAATCTCTGTTATTTCTCAATCTTATAGGATTGCAAGGAGCTGTCACCGTCCTCAAGATGGAGGTTTGTCTTTCATTTGTAATGCTAAGATGTCTGCTGCTTGTTTTCTGATTTTGGTCATTGTTTGTATATTTTTTGTCCCATGAAGTTGCTCCATTATTTGTGTAAGTGCCATTAGATCCACTAACTAAGTGCTATTGATTATTCAGTAAGGCAATCTCCATATTTGAACATGATGAACGTTTTAAAGCTGTTGAGCGAGCTAAAGACCGTGAGGACCTTTTTGAAAATTATGTGGAGGAACTTGAGAAAAAGGTAATGCTCCTTTCAGTGAACTTTCTCTATGCTTGTATCTGTTAGAATCCCACATTGGTTAAGTGTGCGGGCTGTAGTTTCCTTATATTGTCTTTGGACAGTCCTCAGTAATTGAGTTAGCCTTTCAGTTTGAGATAAACACAAGGTCCATTTTCTTAAAGATGGTATTAGAGGCAGATCTATCCTGATGCTAGACTATTAGATATTAGCCCACCTATTTCACCTGATGCTCCAGATGTCCAGTCTTGGTGTGTGATTAATGTATTAGAATCCCACATTGGTAAGGTGTATGGGCTGTAGTTTCCTTATATGATCTTGGGCGATCTTCACCACCTGACCTAGCTTTCGAAGTTGAGTTAGGCCCATGATCCATTTCAGTAACAATATTCATTCCATTCTCTCTGCAGGATGTCTTTTAGTTTGTTCCTTTTTTTTTGTTTAAAGAGGAAAAAAGAAGAAGTGCTGTAAAGGTTCAACTTAAAATTTAGTGTTCTATGAATACATTTTTAATGGTTTCTCAAGGCAGGGGGGGGGGGGTTGGCGGCATTTAAATTTGTTTACCATTGAATTCCAGTTTAAACATACTTTATTGGTATTTCTAACACAGTTTCTTGTCTTCACTCTTTTGTCTTTCACGTATTGCATGTAATTTTGTTTGAAACTTGAAACTATGATATGTTTCATCCTCTCCTCCCTCCGCCACAAAAATAGAAGAAACTTTTTAATACTTTCATGCAAGTGTAGTTAAAGTCTCTTTGTATATATGCTCTGCTTTAAAGAGAAATTTTATCTTATTACTTTGTACTGGATTTTTATTAGGAGCGTGCAAGGACATTGGAGGAGCAGAAGCGCAATAGAGTGGAATATTTAGAATTTTTAAAATCCTGCGACTTTATCAAGGTATTTGTTCCAGTGGAATTAGCATCAGTTCCTATAATATGTTTTTCTGTTTCCAGGAGATAGAACTTTCCTTGTTGCTGACTTCTTTTGTTCAGGCCAGTAGCCAGTGGCGGAAAGTTCAGGACCGCTTAGAAGCTGATGAAAGATGCTCTCGCCTCGAGAAAATTTATCGCTTGGAGATATTCCAGGTAGTTCTCATTTTTCTAATACATAAATAATTTTTATCAAACATCTCATTTGTACACTCCAGCTTTGAAGTTATGTTGCAACCTTTTCTGTATTAGGAATATATACGTGATTTAGAGAGGGAAGAGGAGGAGCAAAGGAAACTGCGGATGGTATATTGTTAATTAAACTCGGGGGTTGCAATTAAATTTATCTTTTGAAACTGTCTCTTTCTCACTGGGCATACACCATGGATTCAAATAGGAAGAATTGAGGAAAGCAGAACGTAAAAATCGTGATGAGTTCCGAAAACTGATGGAAGAGCATGTTGCTGCGGGTATACTTAATGCAAAAACTCAATGGCGTGATTATTGCATCAAAGTTGGTTATTCTTTCTTAGTTTCAGTGAGAGTGATTATCTTCATGAATTTCCTTTTTGTCTTTTTGAATTTCACATCCAAGAATTTCCTTCTTTATTTTGTGCTTGCAGATCAAAGATTTATCTGCATATCTGGCTGTCTCATCAAATACTTCAGGGTCAACAGCAAAAGACTTATTTGCAGATGTCATGGATGAGCTGGAGAAACAGGTGAAATAGGTTGCTAATAGGAGTATTAGTTTGAGTAAACTACATTATTATACTTAGCCTTATTTGTAGATTATACACTAGAATCCTTTTTCATGTAGGACACTATATACAATCCTATTCTAACACTCCCCCTCAAACTGGTGCTTATACATCATATTTACCGCGCTTGTTACAGATGTAACTAAGACGAGGACCAATGAGGGACTTGGTGAAAATATCTGCAAGCTGATCACTTGACTTCACAAATTTTGTGACCATCTCCTGAGAGTATTTTTTCTCAATGTTGCTTAGTCCTCTCATGAAATAGAGATTTTGATTGAATATGAGGTCTGCTTGATTATCACACACAAGTTCCTCTAACTGATTTCTCAAAATTTTAATGATTTGAGCAATTGTTTGATCCAAACTAGCTCGAAAGTTGTTACAACCATTCCTAGATATTTTGCTTTTACACTAGATTGAGCAACCACATTCTGTTTCTTACTTCTCCTAGACACCAAGTTACCTCCTACTAAAACAAATATACATATGTAGAATGTCTATCAACCTTAATTCCAAGAAGTACTGCAGTTTCCTACATACTTGATCTCAAATTCCTATGCCAACTTCTTCTTCAATCGGGTCATCTCTTCCTTGTCACATCCTTCCGTTATTATGTCATCAACATAAACCATGAGAAGAGTGGGTTTACCCTTTTGATGTCTTATGAAGAGGGTGTTATCAACATCGCTTTGTTGGTAACCGAAGTAGATAATTGCTTTGCAGTATCTATCAAACCAAGCTCGAGGGATTACTTTAGTCCGTACGAGGCTTTCATTTGTTCTTACCCTTTAAAGCTTCCATATGGCTGAAAATTGAGGGTTTTAAGAGACATTTCACTAGAATGGAATACCCAGTAAGGTTTTGGTAGATTCATGTTAAACATAAGGGATTTTGCCACTTCTAACAAATGCCTATTTTTCTTTCAGCAACTCCATTTTATGCACTAGTATAAGGACAACTAGTTTGATGGATTGTCCCAAAAGACTCAAATAAGCTTCAAAAGTTTTATCCATGTGTTCTGTGCCATTGTCAGTCGAAGATCTGTAACTTAGCCTCAAACTGAGTACATATCATCTTACGAAATGACTGAAAGCATGATAAAACTTTACTTTTGGCTTTAAACATATACACTCATGTCATCCTAGTGCAATAATCAATAAAAGTAACAAACCATTGACTACCAGAAAAAGAATCTGTTTGAGTAGGAACCCATACATCAGAATGAATAGTTAAAAAATGAGTTGTACTTTTATTATCACTCGAAGGATAAGATTTTCGCATATGCTTGGCATATTCAGAAGCATCTCAAAACAAAGATTCAAGCTCAGTTCTGGGTAAAAAATTAGGGTATAATTTATATAAAGCAAAAAATGATGGGTGTCTCAACTGTCTAGGCCACTTTATTATTTCTTGGTTGACATCATTATTTCCTCCAAAAAAGAATCTCTAGTTTCATCGATCATGTATAAGCCATCATGCAATCTTCCTCTACCAATCCTCTTCCTTGCTCGAAGGTCCTAAAAAATACAATGATCAGAGAAAACCTCGACACTATAGTTTAGTTCTTTGGTGATGAAGCTAACGGATAACATGTTAACAAGAAACTCAGGTACATATAGAATGGATAAAGGGCAGCCCCGTGCACTAAGCTCCCCCTACGCGCAGGGCCCGGGGATGATAATGTAATATCAGGGGTACAAATAGTTGAACCTGTTCCAATTACAGAGGTTAGGGAGCCATTGACTATTCTGACATTATCCCCTTTGGGACTAGGAGGATAGTTGACTTTTGAAAGCCTTTCACATTTTGCGGTGTCTAAACTCGGCTATAAGAAAATGTTTGCTTTTTTCTAAACATGATCACCTCCGGATAGAAGCTTTTACGGACGCTGATTGGGCTAGATCATTAGACTACATGAGATCTACATACAACACACTCGTAGGAGGGAACCTAGTTATCTAGAGAAATAAGAAGCAAAGTGTAGTTGCAAGATCAAGTACGTAAACAAGATATAAGCTTGGCTCAGGGTGTTTGCGAGCTTTTTTGGCAACAAAAGTTACTGGAAGAATTGAGATTGTCTGAAAAGGAAAACTTTTCTTGTGCTGGGACAACAAGGCTGCAAGCAATATTGCTTAGAATCCTGTTCAACATGACCGAGCAAAACATATTGAAATTCATAGGCACTCCAAAGAAAAAATTACTAGTGGCACCTTGAGTTTACTTCATGTTCTAGGGTGTGTGCTCACACAAGGCCTCGGCGAAAGGACTTTTCATACTTTGGGTTGCAAGTTGGGCATATGCGTAATTTTTGCTCCTACTCTAGGAGCGTTGGTTGTGTTCATTAATTAGCATGGTTTTAGGAGATATTATTTTATTTTCTTAGCGTAGTTATAGGAATAAAATATTTTAATTTATTGTAATTGCTTATCTTTTCTTAATCAGTTAGGGATTAAAAAAAGGCAGCCAGGTGCACTAAGCTCCCGTTATGCGCGGGGTCCGACGAAGGGCCGGACCACAAGGGTCTATTGTACGCAGCCTTACCTCAAATTTCTGCAAGAGGCTGTTTCCACGGCTTGAACCCATGACCTCCTGGTCACATGACAACCGCTTTACCTGTTTCTCCAAGGCTCCCCTTCTAATCAGTTAGGGATTCACTTGTATAAAACCCCTTCTATGGGATGTAAAGATATACTGAAATACAAATAAGCCTTTTCTTCTCTCTCGAATTCTACATGTTTTGATGAACCCAGATTGAAGCATCAAGCTCTGGGTCCTTCTCTACTTCTATACTTTGCAAATTCAAAGGTTCTACTTCTATACTTTGCAAATTCATCTCTCTCATCTGCATGTTGTCACCGTTGTAGGTGAAACTTAGTGTAATTTCCATCTCCATTCACCTTTCATGACATGTCCAGCAGTTATCTTCGAAGAGAAACCGAAGAGGAATAGATTTTGGTCCATCTCATAAATGTTTACTCCATGTGCCTGCTTCCAGGAACTGCTAGCCCGATGACGAATCTTTGATGATGTAGGAATACCGCACATTCCTTCTGGAAGATTTCCGAGCAGAGTCCTGCATAGAAGTTCATTTTGAGTCTGACCGGTTCGTCCAGAGATGCATACGATACCTCTTTTTTCTTGTACCATAGCTTCATTCATTTCTCTGGATGTCCATTTATTCCTTCTGACAGTATCCGAGCTAAAAAGACCTTCCTCTGTATTTTTGGTCATATTTGTAACTGTCTTCTGGCTTTTGTAATTAATGAATCTTTCAATCTTAACTGATATATCCAACCAACCCAACCCGTATTAAATGCCATTTCAGGGACAATGATAACTCATCTTCTCCTTCCTTGAATGCTGATAATGGTAATATAGCGTCCTTGTTTGTTACTCCCTCCGTCCCAATTTGTTTGAAGGTTGACCAGTTTTGGGAGTCAAACAACTTAATCTTTGTCTTAATTTTAAACATAGAATCTTTGAGTATTTTATAATAAAATTTACATATTTGAAAACTACATAAAAAGTACTATAAGTCTGTATAATTAATAATTCACAATATATGAAAAGAGTTGGAGAAAATCGTGGTAAATGAAAGAGTTGTTTGACTCCCCAAACTGGTGAACCTTCAAACAAATTGGGACGGAGGGAGTATAGTTTATCGAGCAGAACTCTGAAAAGTGATCATGGAACTTCCATGTTTTCACGTAGTTTCCTTTAACTTTTGAGGCCTCCTTTAAAGTGTCACACAGCCACACCATTGTCTTCCGGCTAAAAGTAGTTCTTCTGATTAAGTTTCGACCACGTCCCCTCCATTTGTATCACACCCCAGCTTTGGTTTCACTTCCGATGATATCGTGTGATGTAAAACCCAACGCAAAACATATTGTGGCGTCAACCATCTTAACTGGACTAAATAAACTTAGTGCCGGAATTCCTCCCGCCCAAAGAGGTATTTGAAATGAAATGAAATTAGGCTTAGAAAAAATTAGCCTCGGAAGAAGTGTCAGAGAGTATCTCTGCTTCTCTAAAGTAAAGTATAAAGTTGCATCTCCCTTACTATGATTTTTCTGGCTATGATAGACACTTACGACTAACTAAATGATATATTCCTCTGCTCCTTCCGAAAAGAATTGACGTTGAATGATCAGTGTTATTAGCATTTATCTCTTTGCTCGATGAAAGAGGGAGTCTATGCTGGTATCCTGGCATAGTAATGTACCTGTTCCCACTCTTCTTCAATGATTGAGTTTGTGTTTTCTTGAGTTAGGCTCTTGCGGTGGGATGGTGAGAGCTCAACATAAAATGATGATGACTTCCTTTATTTTTGTTTTTTGAGATAAAGATGCAGACTTCTATCTTTAAAGTTTTTATTACTGTTTGTGTGTAGAAGCGATTCTTATCAAGTATATCTTATGAAAAAGCTTTTAACATAGATACTCTTGAATTATTTTGCTATTATCTTAAGAGTGGTGCTTGATTTTTCCTTCTATTTAACGTGATTATGCAATCACGTTTATGTATCAACTGCCTTGTGATATTGTAGATGACTTACTTTGAACAAATGGAGAAATGTTGGTAGTCATGAAAGAAATTCATCCCCATCACCCTGCTTGTAATTTATAGACTTCATGGTAACTCAAATGCATGGACAAGGCTCCATTTAGTATCCTGTTTTTGTTACTGATATAGCATCATGAATTTGTGTTACTTGTATGTTGCTGCAGTATCTTGATGACAAGTCACGAATTAGAGATGCAGTTAGGATGACCGAGGTAATCATTACTCTTCATTTTTAACCTCTGCTGTGCTTTCGCTAGTACCTAATATTTTTTCCGAGTCGTCTCTGCTTTCAGATTGGACTGACATCAACCTGGATGCTTGAAGATTATAAGGTTGCAATTGCGAAGTATATTAGCTCTCCACCAATATCAGATACCAACTTAAAGGTCTACTTATGGCTAAGCACTGTATACTGTTTCACATCAACCTTTGTTAGAATTGAATGTTATGTGAAATTAAAGAACACCTTTCATAAATGGACTTGTATATATTTGTCCCCCTTTTTTGTTCTTTGGGACAGGTGCTGCTTAACTTGAGTGGATGGAGTGTTAAATCATAAGTAGTACTTCCATGTTATGTTTCATTTCTAAGTTGGCAACTTCTAGGGGACTAGTCAGCTGTGGTTAGTGGCATTTTCCTTTAGTATCAACCATAACCTATACCACATAAAATTTTGGATCTTCTTGTAATGGAGTTAATAGAAGACTTGTGTGTCGGTTAGCAAGAAACCTGAAACCTTCTAGCAAAAAGACAAGGACCACATTGATAAAATATTTGGTGTTTGCTTTTGCTTCCAGTTCTTCAGTTTTGGTACCATTCCCCTAGTTACTTTATTTCTTTCCTGGACGGTGGTTCTTAATATTACACCTATAGCACATATCTTAAGTTTCTTAATTCAAAGCAATTTGCCTTGTAATTTTCTGTTTTTACGGTTAGTGGGTAAGCTCTATGAAATTTGTTAAACAGCATAACTGGATGATATCAAAAATCATTTTCTGTTTCTGTAATGAGGATATTCTTTCATTCTTCAAATATCATTTGCCTTTTGGAGGTTATTTATGTTCGTGGCATATAATCTATGTACGTGGCAAATGGGAATTGCAAGATATCTTGTCGAAGAATTATGCTTAGACAGTTGGTTGGGTTCTCTTAGGCTTGTAGTACACTTTCAATATCTCAAAACTTCTGTCAGGCATTTTATCAAAGATTATAATGTGAGAAGTTGCTCCAAAAAGATGGTAGCAGTACTTTTACATAACATCCCCCTTTCCCTCCAAAGTCCAAACGGAGGAATAAGAGGATATACATGGATTATGCTTCATTTCTAAACTTTATGTTTTAGGCTTTTGGACGTTCTGGGTCTTTGAGTATTGAAAGTGCGTATTTCATCTGCACAGTTTGTCTTTGAAGAGTTACTGGAAAGGGCCAGGGAGAGAGAAGAAAAAGAAGCTAAAAGGCGTAAACGTTTAGCAGATGAGTTCTATGAACTTCTTCATGCATCAAAGGTATAGTAAACGGTTTACAATCTCTCACATTGCAATGGATGGGATCCCATGATATTATCCTTTAAACCATAATCTGTTTTTTTGCTGTGGTTGCAGGAAATTACTGCATCATCGAAATGGGAGGACTGCAAATCCCTCTTCGGAGATAGGCAAGGAGCTACTTTTGCTTTTATTGATGTAGAATTAGTTATCATGACTCATGTTGCTCGGACTTTCCAAAAAATATTGCCACACCCCTGTCAGATTCTCCAAAAATGCACTACTTTTGGAATATTCAATGCGCAGCCGTCAACATTTTTGAAGAGTCCGAGCAACATAGATCATTTTTTTCTTAATGAAGTCCAATAGGCGTGGAGCCTAGGGCTAATTTTATAAATTTTCTGAAATCAAAAGGTCCTTACACGTGTAAGCTGAACTAATAAAATATGCAAAAACTAATGACCAATTTAGGACTTATACATTGTCCTAAGTTGGTGTTACAAATTGCTAATGAATAAGCCAAACTAACTAACAACTTGAAGAATGCAATATCTATCATCATTGAAACCAGTATGAGACCAAAAGATGGCCAAAAAACTGCTCCTGAATATGTTGTTGAATTGTGTATGCATAGCCTCAATGTGTGATAGAAACTGCTCCATGTTTTACTGCATCTCACACTGTTGGCTATTCCAGTTAAGCACCATAACTCCCAATGCTGCTTTCCTGATCCAGCTGCTGCACTTGCCCCAAACCAGTCCCAACTAAGGTCAATACACTTTCCATATATTGTCAATCCCTCAGTAGAATGAGCACAATGTGCTAATACCCCACAGAGAGAGAGAGAGAGAGAGAGTCAATACATAGGTCATGTATGACCTTATGGCTTCTCTAGTCAGTACCAGCAACCAAATTGCAGTCTTTGGAAACCTGCAAAGCTCAAATGACCCACAAACTTGTGGTCTTGTGAAATGTACTCTTCCGTCTCAAAAAGATTGTCCTAGTTTGACTTGACACGTCGTTTAACAAATAAATGAAGACTTTTAAAATGTGTGGTCCAAAACAAGCCTTAGATATTTGTGTGGCTGTAAATCATCTCATAAAGTTAGATTGTTTCTAGATATAGAAATGTGCCAATCATATTGGAGCGGGGTGGATGAAATGGAGGCTCGCTTCAGGAGTCTTGTATGATAAGAAGGTGCCACCAAAACTCAAAGGCAAGTTTTACAGAGTGGTGGTTAGACCAACTTTGTTGTATGGGATAGAGTGTTGGCCAGTCAAGACCTCTCATGTTCAGAAGATGAAAGTTGTAGAAATGAGGATGTTGCGGTGGATGTGTGGGCATACTAGGTGAGATAGGATTAGAAATGAAGGTATTAGAGACTAGGTGGGAGTGGCTTCGATAGAGGACAAGATGCGGGAAATGAGACTGATATGGCTTGGGCATATGCAGAGGAGATATGTGGAGGCCTCAGTGTGGAGGTGTGAGCGGCCGGCTATGGATGACTTCAGGAGGAGCAGAGGTAGGCTGAAGAAGTATTGGGGAGAGGTGATTAGACGGGACATGGTGTAGTTGCAGCTTACCGAGGACATGGCTGTAGATAGGAGGTTGTGGAGGACACAAATTAGAGTAAAGGGTTAGTAGGTTGTAGAGTGGTATCTCGCTTAATCTTCCTTATTACTAGTAGTCGTAGTATTTCTCCTATAGTTTCTTGTTCTTTGATTTCTGTTGTTATTTACTGTCTCGTGTTCTCCGCTTGACATAATGTTTTGTTGTAGCTATTGCTCCTTCCTTGCCATTAGTCCTGATATTTTTTCTTGTTCTTCAATTTCTGTTATTATTTACTGTCTCTTGTTCTTTGCTCTTTCCTATTTAACCTGCTCTGCTATTGCTTTATTCTGAGCCGAGGGTCTATCAGAAACCACCTCTCTACCTCCTGAGGTAGAGGTAATGTCTGCGTACACTCTACCCTCCCCAGACCCCACTTGTGGGATTTCACTGGGTATGTTGTTGTTGTTTAAATGTGCCAATCATTTTGGGACAAACTAATAAGGAAAGTAAGACAATCTTTTTGGGACGGAGGGAGTAGTATGTTTTGCTTCCCTTATTGTGCACCTGCAACTGAAACACAGCAATATATTGATCCATAGCCATGCACAGTGCTGTCTCAATGCCTCTTATCATTGTATCCAACTGCTGCACCAGATAGCAACTTCAATATCCTAAATCATTCCTTACAAAGATCAAACTTCCTCAATAGGATGAGCACAAAGTTCTAATACCACACACTGAGAAATAGTCAATAAACAGATCATGAATGACCCCTATGTAAGCTGTATCCAGTAGCAATAACCAAGCTGCATTCTCTGTGATCCTGCACAGCACAAATGACACACAAACTTGCACCATACCTGCTGTATTCTCATTGGTACAAGTCTTTGTATCAGGATAATGACATACAAATTCCATATCATTTCCTGTGAAAGATGAACCAATGAAACAGTAGTAGTTTTTAATGAACCATATCTGTATCACATCATCTCCCAGGTGGTTAAGATCAGTGACACCAACAGTAACAGTACATCTAAGTTGCGGACTCTTTACTTTCGATGCCGCACCCGTGTCGGATTCTCCAAAAATACACTACTTTTGGAGAATCCTACACGCACCCGTTGACATTTTTGAAGAGTCGGGGCAACACAGCAGTACATCCAAAGCTCCTGCTGCCTTTATATATCCATGCAGCACTTGTTTCCATCTTCAATGTAGATCCTTAATTTCCCATATCATTTCCTATGTAAGTAGGATCAATGGGATAGAGTATGTGATAAACTTTGAACCAAGTTTGTACCAATTCATTTCCCACAGCAATAGGATCAGTGGAACAAACAGTGGTGAGAATTTCAGCCCTCCTGGTGATTTTGTATCTCCATGCATTACATGATATGTAACCTGCAAAAAAGAAAACAAAGTTAGTAAAAAGAGATACCACCATGCTCTCCTCCCATAGGACTTGAGCACGATGGTAGTGTTCCCTCCTTTTCACAACACCAGCAACCACCATCATTATCTCTTCACAGTTCTTATTCTCAAATAGAGACACTGCAGTTTGTCACTATTGAGAATTTTCCTCCCCTTTGGATCCAGTTCTGCAAAAGAATTCACATTAACCTCTCCATGATCAAGAGCATAATTAGCCAAGTGATCAGCTAATTGGCTACCCTCTCATGATATGCAGAATCTGAACATCAGCATTGTCTATGATCTCCAATAACTCTTCTACCACCAAAGCAATATTCCAAGGAGGTTTCCACACACTATCCAGGATGTTCTTCAATAGTAAAGAGTCAGCTTCAAGTATGAAAGTATACGCATGTTGTGCCAAACAGTATCTAGCAGCTTCAAGCAAGGCCATTGCTTCTGATTCTGTGTTGGTGCTATCCTCCATTTCCTTTTCCTTTGCATACACCAAATCACCATTAGAATTTCTCACACAAAATGCATAAGAACTCCTACCTGGGTTTCCCCTAGTGGCACCATCAGTGTTACACTTCAAGCAATCAACTGGTGGTAGGTTCCACATGACCCTAGTGACTGTCAACTTTGGAGTAAAATTCTCCAAAATTTTCAGAATTTCAGACCATCTATGGGGCACTTTTTTGATGCCTGGTTTCCTCTATCTTACTAACTGTTGAATGGTACTAGATATCTGATAGATTACTCTGCTTGTAGTCACCTTCTCCCTATGTCTGTCAGCATTCCTCTTCATCCACAACTCCCATGCAATGATAGATGGGAATGCATAAAAAATAGGCTTCATCCTGGCAACACATCTGCAGACCACCACTTCATAATGACCTGGTGTAAGTGCAATCCTGTAATTTTAATACCTGCTGCAGAACAAAAATAAGACCATATAGTTGGAGCTGTGGCACATCTCAAGAAAACACGAGGGACAGTTTGTTCTCTAGGTTCAGCATAGCATCAACACTTTGATGGCATATTGTATCCCCAACTCCTAATCACATCATCAAGTGGAACTTTGAAATGCCACACCCTCCACATCAGAAGAGCAATCTTAAAAGGCAACCCCTTCATCCATATTTTCTTGTAGGCATCTCTTTGCTCCCCTTTACTCCTTATATACTCCCATGCAGACTTCACAGAGAATTCTCCCCTAGTTTCAAGCATCCACCAAGGCCTGTCAAGTTCATCTCCCCTACCTGGAGGCTGAATCTCATTTGTAATATGATCTGCAAGTTCCTGTGGTAAGTTGTTTCTCAAAGCAACCTCATTCCACCTTCCTTCAGCAACATCATAGACATTGATTATATCTTCATTGCAATAAAAATCAGGTGGAGTGATGAAGTATAGAGGACCCAACCCAGTCCAATTGTCAAACCAAAACAATGAAGACCCCATACTAAGTTGCCACCAGATTTGATGATCAACCAAGTCCCTAGCTTGCAACAATTTCCTCCATATATGAGATCCTTCCATGGAACCAGAATTGGATTATGCTATTTCAAGTACTTATTGCTCATAAATGAACTCCACAAAGAAGGTTTGGTCCTGAAATTCCACCACAGCTTTGCAAACAATGCCTTCGACATGTCACTAAGTGATCTAAATCCCAAACCACCTTCACTCAAAGGCAGGCAAACATAATTTTAGCTAGACCAATGATAACTTGTTTCTCTAAAAAGAACTGAGCAAATATTTTGTGCAGTTTATTAATCACAAAGGAAGGAGGATCCACTGCAGAAAGCAAGTGAATTGGCATTGCTTGCAGTACATGAGAAAGTAATTGGGCCCTTCCTTCCTTCCTTGTAACCAGCTCTGAGTAGAGAGACATCTGACATCTACTATAGTATATAGGGAATCAGCCCAAGTACATCAAAGGAAATTCTTTCCTGCCAATACCAGTGACCCTCTCAACCTTGTAAGCAACCTGCAAATCCACCTTATCATGCAAATACACAGAACTTTTTGCCTTGTTTATCTACTGCCTAGAAGTGTGCATATACCGTCAACACATTCATAAACAACTGCAAAGAGATCTCAGCTGCAATGAATTCAAACCCCTTGACAACACCTCAGCTGCTAAGATAAAATGTGTAGGTGACAATAGATCACCCTGCTTGACATACCTAGTTGAATGAAAGAAACCATGTGGTTGGCCATTAATTAGCACTAAGTATCAATTATTTCCCACTATTTCATAGATTAGGCTAATGAACATCTCACATAATATCATCTTCCTTAAAACATTAGTAAGGAAAATCCATGACAACCTATCATAGGCTTTTGTCATGTCCAACTTCATAACAACATTAGGACCTGCTTTAGTTCTGAACCTAATATCATCGATTAACTCCTGAGTTAACAAAATGGTTTCTTACTATGCTCCTTCCTCCAACAAATCCTGCTTGATTTTGAGAGATCAAATCAGGTAGTAAATGCACCATCCTCTCCCGCACAACTCTAGAAAGCACGTTATTGACAAAGTTGCTCAAACTTATAGGCCTCATGTCAGAATACGTTGTCACATCCTTCTTTGGCAACAAACAAGATTAGTATGTGTGATGTACCTGGGCAGTTCCTGACTTCTGAAGAAGTCCCAAACCATGTTGAAAAGATCATCACCAACAATATTCCGACATGTTTGAAAGAATAAACTTGTGAAACTATCAGGACCTCCTGCACTTGAGGACTCACTCCTTCAATAATCTAAACTCAGTAATTCACATACTTCTAGAAAGTACCTTAGAATAGTAGATGTGATGAATAATTTGGTGCTTTATATTCCTCACCATGTAAGTAGGCTATGTCTTCTATAGTATAATTGTGAATTACCATTTCGCTAAGTCACTTTTAGTGATAACTTATCACTCAAGAAATGGGTTGATATCAATTATTAGTTGTTCTTGTAAAGATATGACACCTGGGTCTAACTCAAATCCAAAAGCTAGCTCATGAGGAGAGGATTGACCAAATCCATATAAGCAAACCGCCAATCTATTCCTTAACAATGTGAGACTCCAACCCACTCTAACACCTCCTTCACGCCCGGGGCGAAGCGTGGACCGGGAGCGCAAACGGGGATGGACCTGACTCTGATACCATGTAAAAAGATATGGCACCTGGGCCTAACTAAATCCCAAAAGCTAGCTCATGAGGGGAGAATTGCCCGTCCATATAAGCAAACCACCAGTCCATTCCTCAATCAATGTGGGACTCTAGCCCACTCTAACCGTTCTAACACTGTGTTTAATAGCTCTAGCAGTTGCTAGTTTCTTAATTTTTGATATTTTTTGATTGTTTCAAGCTTCTGATGAAGTATGCTGCTAAATCTCTAGTTTTATTTTGTCTAGCCTCTTTTGCTATAAATGAAATGCTCTTGATATTTACCTTTTTACTCGTAATTTCACAATTCTCATTATGACGTAACACTGAATGTGGATTACTTTGCTGTTATTATTTTACAGAATAATGGGTGATGAGAGCTTGCTGCTGGAAATATTTGACAAATTTGTTAATGAACTAAAAGAAAAGGCAAAAGAGAAGGAGCGGAAGCGTCAAGAGGATAAGGTACTTGAATTACTACAAACCCTTATTCTCCTGCTACTTTCGAGTGGGGGTAGTAGATGTGGCATGGGTGTGATTTTGGTTTATATGGGTTGTCTTCTATTTTCTTTCTTAAAGCTTAGACTCACCCTTGTTGAACCATAAGATTCCATGGAACTCTCTTTCAAGACAAACTTATGGTGGCTGAAACTACTTTTATGGGGCTGCAATCTATAACTGGTTGGGCATTGATATTCTAGCCACTTCATGTGAATTCACTTATCCTTCTACGTTGGACTGTTGAAATACCTTTTTCTAGTGAAGAGCACCTTGTATCTTTACGAGTTAAAATAATGGAACTTCCATTTTTGCTTGGCTGTATTGAGTCTATAAGCAGTTCTGATTTACAAATGCAATATTTGGGTAGATTTTTTGTGCTTACTACAATTACAAAAGGGATACATTATATAGCCAAAAATTCATTCATTTCTTTCTGTGCGCCTAGAAGCACTTTGTGCAATTATCAGGACTTTTAAAAAGAGAGAATTCCAGTGATTGATTCCTATTCTGGCAATGCATTTCAGACGACTGTTTACTATGCTTTTTTCCCCTTCAAAATAAGCAAACTCAAGTCTCTTTACTTTCTTGAGTTTGAGGGACATCTTGAAAATTGAGAGTATCACTAAGAAAACTAATTCAATTAGGGTCTGCTTGGAGACCACAATGTAATTACTAGGTTTGTAATTATAAAGTCAAAAGTAATTACAATGACCTGTTTGTTTGTCACAAAAGAATCAGTGTAATTCTCAATGTCATGTTTTGTTGCTAAAGTGTAATAACATAGCTTGATCTACTTAATCAGAACAAAATAAATAATTTTCCAGATGAACATGTAAAGAAGTTGTTATGTGACAAATATATGTGTAGATAAGGAAGAGAGAATTTGAAAAGTCATTTGGTAATTACACCATGTAACTACCCCCCCGGAGGGTGTAATTGCTTCATTTCAATTACGCCCAATTCCATGCTGAACAAACATGCCAAACTGTGTTAATTACACCCAAATCCAATTACAAGTTAGGCCTCCCAACCAGGCACGAGTTTCCTCTCTTGATTTCTCATTTCACAGCCTATATGAGTATAAAATAATGAAGCTTTCATGTTTCTTTGGTTGTATCTAGTGTCTCAAGACATTTTTGATTTACAAATACAATATTTTCAATTATGTTTGGGCTTGCTACAGTTATTAAAGTGATAACTAATATAGCTAATTGTGAGGCAATAATGTTACATATGAGATAAGATGTTTGGGCTTGCTATAGTTACTAAATGCAAAATTAATGTAGCTGATGGTGTGAGGCAATAATGGTAAATATGAGGTATCTACAGTGACTAATTTATATTTTCCCATTTAGGTTAATATGATGGTTAAGACCTTTGGGTTTGGCGCTATCTGTCACACTCTGTTCCTTTCTTGAATCTTGTGAAGGTTCCCAATTCCCATCATTCCCGAAAGAGGCATTTGTTGGCAAGCGTGGAAAACCACTGTTCTTAACTAATTGCTAAAATTTTAAAAAAACTCGATTGAATTGTGGCTGTGCAGGCAAGAAGAGAGAAAGAAAGGAAAGATAGAGAAAAGAAGGAAAAACATAGAAGGGATAGAGACAGAGGGGATAAAAGCAGGAAAGAGAGAGAAAGAACCAAGAAAGATGGTACCGACAGTGACAAGGCTGAGACATACAGTTTCGAGGAGATCAAAAGGTCAGGAAATGACAGAGATAAGAAACACCGCAGGCGGCATATGAGTTCCTTTGATGACGATGAAAATGAGAAAGATCATTCAAAAAGTTCTTACAGACATGACAGTGATCATAAGAAATTAAAACAGGTCTGATATTATTGAAAATATCTTAAGGTTCGACACACCGTTCCTTTTGGTAATTTGAATCTTTCTAATGTATAGAGCTTTGTTGATGTAATAGATGGACCAGCACATCTGGAGTTCAGAAGCTAATTCGGAGGGCCAGCATAAGAAACAAAAGCGAGATCATTGGAGTGATTCTCATAGGGATGGTGACTATGACGATCATTGGGAATTTGGTGAGGATGGAGAAGTTAAGTAGCTAGCTTTTTCTTCAATGATTTCTCAAATGTGCCTTTCATTGTGTACGTATGCTGTAGTGCGATTTACTATCCCCTCCCCCCAACCTCCCCAAAGAAAAATAAAGAAACAGAAAAAAAGTACTTGATGATATGTTATTTGGCACTTAGTTGCAGTAAAGTCAATTCTTGTCTTTGGTTTAGATATTTTATAAGTAGATGTTCTGGTGGCATTATTTTACCCGGGGATATAATTTTGAAGTTACTGACTCATACATCGACTAAACTTTTATTATTTGACTAGTTAAAAAATTCTATGCAGTGAAGCAACAGAAGTTAGCTATATGCCATGGACATTGGCAAATAAATGAATCTTTAGGAAGCTGTCAGACCTCTTAACATTAATTTTAATGTCTTATAATTTTGTTTTTACTTTTCTTAGTTGAAAGTTAAGGCGTCACATATGCAATGGCTGAGCAAGACATGAAATCTATCTGACCTTGGGGGTGCGATTCTGGTATAGTAGGAGCAACACTTTCAGTTTCTTCCCTTCTAGCTAACCTTGGGTAATTGCCATATTAAAGTCGAGGAATTGTTCTTCTGGTCCTTATACCTTTGGCTCGTATTGGTACTTCACAGATGTCTTATTCTGTAATATGACTGATATTTTAGAGGTGGGACCATTATCTAGGGAAGGAGCCAACAACAATAACATACCTAATGAAATCCCACGACGTGGGTCTGGGGAGGGTAGACTGTACACACACCTTACCTCTACCTTGGTAGGTAGAGCGATCGTTTCCGGGAGACCCTCGGCTCAAGATAAAGCATAATCACAATCAAGCAAGCATTACAAAGAGAAATGGTCCGAGATAAAAAATTAAAGCTGTATGAACATGCTGATAACAAAATTGAATACGTTATGGTAGCGCATTCTGACAAAAGAAAGCAGTAGTTAACGCAGATAAATAAACAAAGTACACTAGGGAACATATAGCAGCAGAAATTAAATTACAGAGATTATAAAATAATATTGCGTCTATAAGTGTGATAGGTTAATTGGGCCTACTGTAATAACACCACAACTATCATTTTGTGAGCGTAAGTAGGATTACGCTCGACTAACTACTACCCTTCTACTCCATAACCCCCTATCTAAGGTTATGTCCTCAGTAAGTTGCACCTGCGTCATATTCCGTCTAATCACCTCTCCCCAATACTTCTTTGGCCTACCTCTACCTCTTCTGAACCCGTCCATAGCCAACATCTCACACCTCCGCACTGGGTCTTTTGTGTCTCTCCAATGTACATGCCCGAGCCATCTCAACCTTGCTTCCTGCATCTTATCCTCCATCGAGGCCACTCTCACTCTGTCCCGGATATCTAGGGAAGGAGCCATGGTAGTGAAATACTGCAAATAAAATTTCTGAAATACATCTGTGGCTAAGTTCTTTTCCTTAAGACTTATGTTTACATCATGCTCTATCTCTTTGAACCATCAGCTCAAGGCCGTTAAACCAAGCCTTTTGGGTCCCATTAGCAAATGGCTGCTCTCTCTGGTGAATTTGAATTTGATGAATCTTTGCTGAACCCTTACGGTAGTATGTTATCATTTGCGTATAAGCAAAAAGACACTGATATAGCAAGTTAATATCAAGCTGAATCTTCGGTTCACTTCACTAACGATAGCATTCAAGATGGCTTCCCCTATCTCGCTCCTATATTACTAGTTTGCAGGTCTAAGTGTTTAGTTTCCTTTAATCTAATTCGAGTAATACAACTCTATTATATCAGTGGCGTCAGTGGGAGCAATTCCCCAAGAGTGGATTTTAACAAGGTTAGAGATCCAAACATTAAGCTGATGCTGTTCTTTCTGGTGCTTTGTATTTCCTTAACTGTAGAGTAAAGGAGAGTTGCTTAAATTGCTTTAAAACTTCCTGAACTTCATAAATGTGCTTCAAGATTCCTCCTAGGCAAGTACCTCTCCGCTTCATGTTAAACACATTCTGAAGCCTTTTTTGGCATAATTCTAACTTGATCTTGATACGGTTGTTCTATGTTCAAAGTGCTACTCTATTTGAACCATAAAGGAACTATATAAAGCAGGGAAGTACGAAATTGATTTGTTGATGGTAATTGCAAAGAGAACTTATTTTTGCATTCAACCCAGAAGAAAGTTGTGAGACTGATTCAGGGCTGAGCTGCATATTTCTTCCCGCACATCCTCCTGGATCTTGTCTTTGCTGCCTGTAGAAATTTAACTAAGTTTCTTTTTTAAACAAAACGAAATTTAACTAATTAGTTCATGTAGAAGTTTTGGTATTAGCATGTTTACTGCAACCGAGAGATGAGTTGATTATGTGAAACTCTTAAAATTTGTAACATGTACTTCCCTCAGCTTGAGGAGTTTAAGCGATCTGAAAGGGCCCCGTGTATTTCTAGAATTATGGTTTTCAGTACTGCCAATTGCCATGCATATTAGAAGCAGACAATTCTTTGGTTGATAAGTTTGTGATGGCAGCATGCTGGTGCCTCTTATGAGGGATCCATTTCGTCCTCTTTAACTGGTGAAACTCCGGCAAAAAACAAAGCTTGTGCAGTGTCAATTTCAAAAGCCTTAAACTATTTTGAGGTTATATTCTTTCGACTGTGATCTTTCTACATCTTCCACAATGTTGAACCCGCACTTAATATTAACCAATACAAGTCTAAAATGACTATTACGCTGTCCTAAATGTAAGGAAGATAGAAATATTAAAGAAAGACAGGAGACTAGCACTGCGGATCAACCAAGCAGCTCACCCCAAATTTCCGAAATCAACAGTTTCGGACTCAGACGATCCATAAGCTCTACTTGAATTCGGATCTAAGTCGGCACAAAAATTAGTGCAGCTAGTATGAGGACGGAAAGCACGTGTACTCAACATATCTCATAAACCAACAATGAAGAAGTAGTGATAAAATTATTAAGAAAAGTCTTACTAACCTTACCAATTTACCTTCATATTGACCAATCAAATATAAACAGAGTAAGGAATACGTCACATATGAAAAAAGGTCACATAATCAGATAAGTAATTAATCGGGTAATGTGTGGATGTTGCAACGCAATGCAATATGCTCCTATATACGCAAGTTGCTCCTCAGAACTATACAGGAGACCTGACCCATGAGGGTTTGTGAGGTACATATACTCATAAAACAGTGTGCCCTCCGATCCAGGGACTATCGGTCTCCAAAAATTTCACTATGCAGGCGGGCACCCCAATTCGAGGACCCATCAGTCTCCAATAATTACGAATATCATTGAATGAATGTGCATGAACGGTCATAGCATTTAACTCTTAAAAATTCATTACTTTACGTTCAGCTAGCACTAAAAAGGCTACTCCTAGTAGAAGTGGTAGAATTATTCTAGATACAGAAAATCACTTAATTTCATCCGCAAATTGATGCTCAAAACCACGATTTATATAATCTTTCACTTAGGGTCAAAACCCCAACCAAACACAGATTAATACTCTAAAAAGCGAGTTTAATCAATGAAAAATACCAAATTAGAGGTCAGATACTTACCCCCTTATCGAGATGAGAGATATGTCAAAAACATCACCTCAAATCGAGCTCTAGAACTCAAAATATGCTCAAAATAATAAAAATATATGTCCTGGTCGTTTAAAATACTGTCCAGGTGATTTTTATTCATCGCGTTTAAAGACCCCCTTTGCGTCCGCGAAGAAATTTTTTTCGCATTGAACATCAACCCAAATTCCTTCTTCGCGTTCGCGGGACCCTATCGTGTTTGCGAATAACAATTGTCGGCACCAGAAATCAATAATTTATTCTGATACTAAAATGGGCATAGCTTCCTCATACAACCTTGAAATTCGACGATTCTTATTGCCATGGTTGCATAATCATGATACAGACTAATGATTCAACCAAAACTCACTTTAGAGCTCATTTTCTTAATGTTGTACCATTTGTGCTCCAGTAAACGATGTTGAAATATCAAATACGAACACGCCACAACCTAAATTCTTCTGAAACTGATCGAAATCTAATCAAAAGTAGTCGACAAGTCCAAAATCATCTTATGGACCTGCTGGAACTTCCGAAACACCACTCCGAGATTGTTTAGTCTAGTTTTTCATCAAGGCCAAATTAAAATTTCAAACTTAACTAGTTTCTACACCAAGTACTCAAATCATTCCCATACCCCTCGGGATCCATCCCAATCACTCGACTACATAAATCACATTTCGAACCACATGGAACCGATAAAACTTTGATTAGACTTTGTTAACCTCCGATGTTGGCTTTGGTCAAACTTTCTTATTTCCTTAACTTAAGAACTTCCAAATTTCTAATTTTCCTCCGATACTCATCCGATTATTTCAGGAACTACGCTACCCATCCCCCTAATCACACATACCATATTAAAGCTACATGAAGAGTCTTTTAGGAACAACGAGTCCAAATGCTCAAAACGACCTAGTGGATCGTTTCAACTAAATATTACTCTCAACATATATATATATATATATATATATATATATATATATATATATATATATATATATATATATATAATATTTAATCATGCAAGGTAGGACTTGTATGACTAACACATATCAGGAAAATTATGGAAGAGCTTATTCAAATCAAAGAAGCATTTCAAATAAAAAGTCTAATGAAAAATACATGAATGTTTAAGGAATAAAATATCACGATTTAAATAATAATAAGTATATAAGGAGGGAGAACTCATAAAGTCGTGTGGACGATTAAGGTCTCAAGTATGGTAACTCAATTGATACATAAATCATGAAATACTGATAATTCTTGAAGATATCAGAATGGGAGAGACATGACAATTTGGGAGCTAGGAGTTTTAAATGAGAAGGTTTTCCTCACGACCTTGGGGCGCTTTTCTAGATAATGGTAGCCCCATGAGTCCCAAACGACCCAAACGTTAATGTAGAAGATATGGATCCTGTGTATCATAACTGGATAAAAAATTAAATAGTTGGTGTCACTGGTTGAACACCTAGCGGGACTAAGAATACCTAATCTCATTTGAAGGATTTTTATGTCTAGAAATTAAACCACAAGTCAATCAACATACCGTGGATATGTAAAACACGTACGGAAATAGTAAATAACTATTACAGTGATCGAAAGGATAAACAACAAAGATTACAACAACAAGTTGTCAATATCTTGATCTTGAATTGGAACTTCAAATATGGATCTTGTATTCGGAAATACAAGAACATGAACTGCTACACTTGTGGCTTGTAGATCCGCTGAGAATCCGAACGGTTAGAGTCCTTTGAGATTCAAGTTCACACCTGAAACACTTAGCAACCAATTAGATAATCACAACACCACCGACTGAGTCAATAGATGGCTCTCTGTCTTTAAGACAAGATTGCCCCCCGTATATAGGCTTTACGGAAGTGTGGACAATAGTCTCCCAAGATGAAACAACAAACTATCAAATGTACAAAGCCTATACAAATGATCCCAACGAAGAACACTAATAATGAAGATTGTTAAGAGAATGATTGCTATCAGGAAAATCTGATCTCTTTGTGGTGTTGTTAACTTGTGTGTCTCTTTTTCATCTATGTTGATCTATAGAATTGAGCCAAAGGCCTCAATTTATAGGTGTGCAAGATGGCCTTTCAAATGCCCCATAATGGCATTCAATTGCCATGTAATGAATGACATTTAACCCCCAAGTAATGCAACAACATAATGGTCCAAGTAATGACCATTATTGGGTGGATTCAATGCCATTGAAACCACCTCAACAGCCAAACCTTTGGGATTCCGTCGAGCAAACACTGTATGGGAAGTGCCGCGGCTCTGTAGCATTTAGCGTCCGGGAGGTGCCACGACCCTTCTCGGCTCCGCAACCCTTTTCCGACCCGTACCATCTTACACTTCACACAATCCTTCCTTCGTTTACCAACGTGGAACACTTGTTATTTAGCCAATAACCGTCCATCATTCTATGTCTCAAACATTTCACTTACGTACCAATATCTCTTTCATTAACAAAATTTATGATACTTGATACTAAGATTGCACGTGTGTGGAAATGACATTTCCGACGTGCGGGCCCCCAATTGTTCAAGTCATAAATCATGAGATAAATTTAATTAGTAAATTTCCAACAATCCCCCCTTGAAACAGATTTTGGCGCACACATAAGGTGCCTACTTTCATCAATCTTTTAGCGAAAAGATATTGCATTAGGAAAGGTAGCTTTCGCTTTGAACCTTCCCTAGTTGAATATCATCGGACTTACTTACTGCGTGGTGAATGTGATGTCTTGAATCGTCAATGTTTAATGTAAGCCAAGACAACGATACCAACACAATACCTCCCCTTTATTCGTTTCTTCTTATTATTATGTTCGTTGTGACCGTGGACACACTTGGATTCTTAAGTACGTTCATTTGAGGCGCCCTGTTCTTGCACTTAAATAGGCGATCTCCTACAAGGTATCCTGCTATACCCCACTTCACAAGTGTTATGAATCATTAAACGTTTCCCCAACCTTAACCTCTACCGTTTGAGGATCGTTAAAGGTTTGGAAGCTTAACCTTTACCCACTATGCAGGTAGCACTTTAATGTCTATCGCGGGAACAACTTTAGATTCATGTTTCCTTACAGAAATCATCATCCGAAGTGCTCTTGCTTCCATCGAAGCGCTCAACTGAACATTTTGCAGCTTAGTTTTTCCATTGAACCAAATTCTTGGGATCTCCAGTCAGTATGATTGGGTTACCACCGCAAAGGTTTGTATTGTTTGGGTTTTAAGCCCATTCTCCTAGACATGCAGAACTCTTGATCTTCGGGTAGTCCCTTAGTTAAAGGGTCCGTTATATCCTTTAATTAGTAATCAAAGAAGTGACACCCATGGTGATCAGCTGCCATACAGTCTTATGTCTCAGACAGATCTGACAGATATGTCCAGACGCCGTCATCTGTGCCCTTCCTGAAGCCGACCGGCTAGCCACAATGTATAACTGCTGAAGGCACGTGTTTCTCCCAATAATGGACGTCCTCTAAGGAGTCATGCAGTTACTAAACTTCTTTCATGCTTTGTTTAAAATGATAAACTCCGATTCCATCATGAATCGGCCGATGCAAGTTTGCTTAGAGAACTTCCAAGACCCACCATACACATTTACTTGTGGCATTAATGGTCTTCAAGTCTGATGTCCAGTTTGCATCATTGTGTTCTCCCAGAACCGCTGGACATCCAGAATACCGTAATTCGTAGATAAGCGAACATTTCAGACATCGTCATATCCGATTTAATGCCTTCTATCGATCATTTTTAGAATCACAAGTGAACCTTAGTTCAACTAATCTACTTTGTAGGCTGATACCAGGTCGCTCGTAGTGTGTAACATACATTGAACTACATGTGACCTACACATATCGCTCCTGGTATACGGGTGCACCATGATTCCAATCAATTCAATGATTCCTATCCATTGATGGCTTCAACGAGACTATCAACTAACTCACATATGAGTTTGGATTAAGACTAGTCCATTAGATGTCTTAGAAATCCCAATTCCTAAGATGTCATTTGTGGTACCCATATCTTTCATATAGAAACTTTGTTTCAATATGACTTCCATTTTCAGACTGTTGGTTTTCCAACTGTTGGCTTTCTAACTTCAGAGTCAATGTTTCTGTTGTCAGATTCATTATTTCTGTTTTAACTGAAACTTCCAGGACCAAAATGTAAACATTTCAGGGACCAAAATGAAAGTTCAGAAACAAGCCCAACAGTCCAACAAACCAACTATGATCCTCTCCTTCTAACTCTTCGGTTAGGAAGACGGCATCAACATCCATGTCACGCAAGACTGCAATGGCCCTGGATGTTAAGCTATTCACATGGGAGCACATGTCCAAGTAGCCAATGCCTTATACTCGTCAGTAGATCCATCTACTTTGTACTCACTTTTGAGTATCCACTTTTACAATCCAAAGGTTCTTTTCCCAGATGAAGGTCAACCATTACACAAGTATGGTTCTATATGATGGAATCTATTTCTCTCTCTGTAGCTTCTTTCCAAAGCAGCACTTCTGGAGATGACAACTCTTTGTTAATTGTCCATGGTTAATTCTCAACCATACAAACTAGAAGGCTTGGAACAAGTCTTTGTCCCGTCTTTGCTCCATCTCGGTTCAACATCTAGAATTCCTGAGTTCTGTAGATCTGAAATATTAAGTTTCAAATAGTCAGCAACTTCCGAGTCCTGTAGCTCTGGAACATCTGGTTCTGGACAATTAGGCACTCACAGATTCTTGTTAACCTCGAGCAATTACTTATTTTTCCTTCTCAAGGAAAGTTATCCTCAAAGAATTCAGCATTCTTTGACACTAAGAGACGATAAGCACTACTGTTATTTGCAGATCCAGTGGATATGCAATCCACATTCTTAGGTCCAACTTGACTTATTTCGGTATTCCAACCTCTACCAAGCCACCCCACAACACAATATTTGTAGGTGGGATCTTTTCCATATTTCACACGGAGGGTTATCCTTATCCTTATGTGTAGTTCTGTTGAAAATCACATTAGCGGTAAGGATCGCCTTGCCCCACATATTTTAGGCGTACGACTTTGTGCTTGGCTAACACTGTTAGACCGAGGTGAGTAATGAGCAGTCATTTGATGAATGATGCTTCATATTCTCCCCCTCTATCACTATGAATTCCTCAATCCGTAGGCTTAGTTGATTTTCAACTTCTGCTTTGTAGCGCTTATCCACTTCAACAACTTCATATTTGCTTTTCAACAAACAAAGAATGCAACACGTTGTACCATCATCAATGAAGGTCATAAAGTCCTTGTCTTCCCCCTCTATTTTGTATAAACTTCAAATCACCCATGTAGATGTGACTAAGTTCTAGAGGAGCGGTGCTTCTTTCGCTACTCCTTTGACGGAATGGAAAGGTGATTTTGCCTCTTTGCCTACCTCACATTCATTTTGAGGGTTTATGTTGACAAAAGGCAACAATCTCAACTTCGTTAGCTTTTGAATGACTTTCTATTTAAGGTGTCTTAATCTATGATGGCATATATGCACGTATTACAAATATATCATTCATTTAGCTACAAACATACTATACCATTCTTAGTTATTACAGACCTGTTGGACTAGTCTCAAACCAGCTTGACCAACAACGTCCCTTAAACCAAGTTTGGGACATGTATCACCTCCTTTTAGAGTGATCCCATTCCCTGAAGTCCTATTGAGGACAACCTCTCCAACCCCTTCTACTTTAGAGGTGGAGTTGCTTCACATGAACAATGTTTTGCCCGTGGTTGGGGCATAACCGAATCATATGTGATCTGGATACCCTGTCCCACTTCAGTTGCTTTGGCAGACTGAGTGTCCAATTTTCTTTCTGCATTTCATTTGGCCTTCAGATCATTTAAGACCTGGAAACTCTGGCCCACCTCACTAGGTGTCCATTACTTTTCTGCCTTTCTTTTGGCCTTCAGATATTTTAAGACCTGGAAATCTGGCCCACTCCAGTCGCTCATAGGCTTTGTACGACTGAGTGTCCAATATCATCCTATCAAATGAAGGATCTTCTGTCAGATAGTGTGACATGTTCAACGTCTTAAGATGAGCCATTATCTTTTAGTCTTCTTCCATTGTGATTGGTGCCTAGGGAAATCCCTGGCGCTTACTTAAGAGTGGTAACAATTTTCGCACAGTCAGTGGATCTCTATCCTTCGTATGTGCGAACATACTTTACACAATTATTATAATTACACTCAAAAGAACGGATCTTTTAAGTTTTGTTTACAATAGTCCAATCTTTATACGGGAATGAAGAAGATTCAATATCTGATTTTAGAGTGTAGGGAATATGAGTTTTTAATGAAACCACTTTCATATTCCAGCCTTGCTTACACAATTTTATTCAGATATTAAATAAATACATTATAGATAAGGAAGGATAATTAACTTAGACCTTTTGGATTCTGGCCCACTTTAGTTAGACTAAGTGTCAATATCCTTCATAATTCGGATCCTTTGTCTGGGACATATATAAGCCTTTTGCTACATGCTAGAACATCATCTTCAACATTCTCCTCTTGTCCCAGTTGACATCCTCAGCCTCTCATGGGCGCTTGTTTCCACCACCCTCAGAAGCGGTGACACCAACTTATCCTTGATCTTTAGCCGTACTAGCATGACTATCATCAGTAACTTGAAGCTCAACATCAGATCCAGAGATTCCACTTTTGACGGAAACAGTTTTGTAACTGTCGTCAAAGAGAGAACCAAAACTAGGACCAGATTTGAAAGCACAGTTGTTGACAGAGACAATGTTTGAACTGTTAACAGAACTGTCAACAGAACTGTTTTCAAGAAGAAAACCACAATCAGATTTGGGACCATATGTGCTGGCAAACATCTTTCGAGCACTAATACAATCTTGTCTTTAAATTGTTGGATATGTAAAGCACGTACGAGAATAGTAAATAACTATTACAGTAATCGAAATGATAAACAACAAAGATTACAACAATAAGTTGTCAATATCTTGATCTTGAATTGGAACTTTAAATATGGATCTTGTATTTGGAAATACAAGAATATGAACTGCTACACTTGTGGCTTGTAGATCCGCTGAGAATCCGAACGGTTAGAGTCCTTTGAGATTCAAGTTCACACCTGAAATACTTATCAACCAATTAGATAATCACAATACCACCGGCTGAGTCGAGAGATGTCTCTCTGTCTTTAAGACAAGATTGCCCCGTATATAGGCTTTACGAAAGTGTGGACAATAGTCTCCCAAGATGAAACAACAAACTATCAAATGTGCAAAGCCTACACAAATGATCCCAACGAAGAACACGAATAATGAAAATTGCTAAGAGAAGGATTGCTATCAGAAAAATCTGATCTCTTTGTGGTGTTGTTAATTTGTGTGTCTCTTTTTCATCTATGTTGATCTATAGAATTGAGCCAAATGCCTCAATTTATAGGTGGGCAAGATGGCCTTTCAAATGCCCCATAATGACATTCAATTGCCATGTAATGGATGCCATTTAACCCCCAAGTAATGCAATAACATTATGGTCCAAGTAATGGCCATTATTGGGTGGATTCAATGCCATTGAAACCACCTCAACAGCCAAACCTTTGGGATTCCATCGAGAAAACACTGTCTGGGAAGCGCCGTGACTCTAGAATGCCAAACAGACAATTAGCACCGCGACCCTTTTCCGACCCGTACCATCTTACACTTCGCACAATCCTTCCTTCATTTACCAACGTGGAACACTTGTTATTTAGTCAATAACCGTCCATCATTCTGTGTCTCAAACATTTCACTTACGTACCAATATCTCTTTCATTAACAAAATTTACGATACTTGGCACTAAGATTGCACGTGTGTGAAAATGACATTTTTGACGTGCGGGCCTCCAATTGTTCGAGTCATAAATAATGGGATAAATTTAATTAGTAAATTTTCAACACATACTACAAAGTGATCGGGTCTTTGCCAACCTCCGACAATACCCGTTCAATCATTGGACATTCTCAAATTAATCTAATCCAACATTTTAATCCAATTTTAACTCAAATAACCGTACAGTTCAAGACTTCTAATTCGTATCTAGCAAGTGCTAAACCACATTTGCAACTCTAAAGCCCGTCAAATATAATTACCTATAACATGCTTAAATTTTGGATTTACCTTGGTGAAGAAAAACTTATCTTTCCACTATTCTTGAGAATTCTAGAATCCAAATAATAATTCATGAGTTAATTCGCATGTTGGGTGAAGAAATAATCAAGAATTAATGGGGGAAACATACATTGGATGTTGGAAATGTAGAGAGAAGGGAGAGAACCTTTAGAACTCATCGACAACGTATACCACTTTCTCTCTCTTTAGAGCCCAAGACATAGAGGAAAAATATAGACTTTTGCCTTGGGCGCTATGGTGGGAGTCAGACCTCCTACCGCACCGTATGGTGAGCGCGCCGTACTAGCTACCACACCCGTTTGGGAATTGCGCGGACCTTCAATAAAATATACGTACATAGCTCCGAATGATGAACGATATCCAACACTGAAAACTAGAACCAAAGACCTTTAGTTGGATAAAGTAATTTACTACATAAAACTTTACATTATGGGAGATATGCTGTTTGAAGTTGGACATTGTGCGAGCTCATTTAAAATACTAGTTTGCAACTTGACTTTGTACTATAGCTCTCCTTATACCTTTCCAATCCGAACGCCTATCCCAACACAGAGAGCTTATCCACTATATCTACATAAGGAATAGTCTAGTCCAATATTTCTTGTCCTTAAAATATCATATATGCACCGCTGCTGATCCTTTCTAAATCCAGCTTCAACCGAGCATACGTCTGCCGCGGAAACAGGAAGAATGGAAATTGACTTTTATTAGTTGTCTTTCCCGTTGGAAGGCTGGGGGGCACCGTGCACGTCTTGGAATAATTATGCTTTGTATTTGAAGTTATTGACCCATGGTCCTCAATGCCGAAAGGACCTAGAACAGAGAAGAGGGCCGATAGTCCGACGTGCCTTTTATATTTATTATCATGACCATGTGGTATTGTACTAGTATGTAATCTCTTTTGGCACACAAAACATTATTTCTAATCGTCGTTGTTGCACTTTAAAGTCTTGAATCAATTTGGGCCTTCATCTTTTTTCCCAACGTACTTCCACACCCCTCATAGTTCGTGTAACTAGTTTTTAACTTTAAAATCATCGGCTGGTCCCAACGCTTTAGTTTTGGTCCGATTTTCAAGCTTCAAATTTATGGGATCTTACAAGAACCTTCTTGTCGGCTCTGAAGTCTGGCAATATTAAATTTGTAGGGAGTATAACTTTGCTATTTGCAACAGACATCCTCTAAGACCCCATTGGGATATGCCATCAACCTGTTTGTAAGTTGGCTTTGGAGCTCCCAATCCGAACTTCTCAAATACAGAAAAGGGCATAAGATTAATGCCTGCCCCTAGATCTAAATATCCTTTCCAACCTTATAGTTCTCAATTCAGTTTGGGATGGTGAAGCTTCTTGGTTCCTTAAGGTTTTAGGAAGCTTATTTTGAACCATAGCTATGCACTCTCCAGTGAGCACAACAGTTTCAAAATCAATTAACTTTTTCTTGTTGATCACACCATTTTTTATAAATTTCTCATAATTTGGGACTTTCCGCAACATATTAAGCAAAAGGATGTTCACATGCATCTCTCTCATGATCTCCATAAATTTTCATATTTCGTGGCCTCATTCTTACGAGGACATGGAATACATGGAGTGCAAGTTCAGTGATGTGATGCAAGAGACAGATATGGAAGTGAAGCTTGATGCACACGTTATATCCAAAAGAAGAGTACTGGGCAGTTAAGAACATTCACATTCAGAAGATGAAGGTAGCGGAGATGCGGATGCTCAGATAGATATGTGGCCATACTAGAAGTGATATGATTAGGAATGAAGATATATGAGATAAGGTTGGAGTGGCCTCTGTGGAAGATAAGATGATCGAAGCGAGACTGAGATGGTTTAGGCTTGTGAAGAGGAGGTGTGAGGATGCGCTAGTTAGTAGGTGTGAGAGATTGGCGGTCGCATGAGTTAGGAGAGGTAGAGGTAGAATGAATAAGAACTGGGAGGGGAGGGGGGGGGGAGGTAATTAGACAAGATATGATTCAACTCCAATTGACCGAGGACATGACCTTAGATAGAAAGATTTGGAGATCGAGGATTAGAATAAAATGTTAGTAGATTTTTGAGCTTTGTCGCGCTGTGCATGAGAGAGGTGTGGGGCTAGCCTTTCCATCTCCTCTTCTCCTTTTATTAGTTGTATTATTTTGGTATCACGTAGATCATTATCTCTATGTGTGTGTTACCATGTTGCGCCATTTATTTTGTATCTTATTTTTTGTTGTCCTATTTTCCTGCAATCCTGCAATGACTTACGTTCCTTTTGAGCCGAGGGTCTATCGAGAACAACCTCTCTACCCCACAAAGGTAGAGGTAAGGTCTGGATGCATCTCACCCTCCCCAGACCCCATTTGTGGGATTACACTGGGTATGTTATTATTGTTATTGTATTCTTACGAGGTAACCTCTGTGGAAATGGTGAAGGTGATCTCAATTTCTCCTTTTCATGCTTTTGAGCTCTTTAATACGCTTAACGCCTCATCAGGGTCACACACTACCTTATTTGTGGCCTCTTCAATTTTTTGTACCATTTCTCAGAGCAATAGCATTAACAAAGCCTTTGGGATTAGGCTCCACATCTCCAGTCAACTCACCCTTCTGCCTCATTTTCTTGCCCCCAACCATTATTCTGTTGAGTAGCTATTGGCTCAATGATCATGAGCTTACATGGAAGCTTTGATGATTTGACAAATAATGTATCCAATGATAATCAATGGAGACAAAAGAAATGATAAAATTGAAGAATCAGATATCTAAGAAGATCTCCAAAGATTTCAGTGAAGTAGTTATATCAACAAAGGAACGAATCCTTACTACGCAACTGAAGACTAGAGTTGTTTCATGCCGACGTTGGAGAAGACAAAAAATTGACTGATTCCTATCCGATGAAGAGTTGGATTTCAAGTTATGATAATATTTTTATAAATTACCATAATATGATCAATATGGAATTATCATTGAAGTAGGACAAGGAAGCCGACACACATACAAGGAAAGAAAGAAAGATCCAAGTCAAACAAGGTTTGGTTTTCGGGTACAATTCAACTATTTCTATATAAACATAGCATGAACAAGATTTGGAGCTTAACCACAACCAGAAATCACAACATTCCAACGAGAGGCTTAAGTGAGCTCAATAAACACTTAATCTTAGAAGAGCCAACTGCACGACGACAAAGAACCCGAGCTTATCAAGATTTATCATCAAGTTCTTTAGTTTTTCTAGGTTAAGTTCTGTTGTGGTTCCATCTATTTACATTTACAAGTATTGTGTAATAGGTGTTCGTTGGTTACCTTTGATACATTGTGATTTTAGACAGACTTTTCAGGGTACACATATTTAGGTTATTGTAACCTATTAAAGGAGTCCAGATTTAGTGTAAACTTTGGTAAATCCTATAGGAATATAGGTCGTGAATTTTGACTCCCTTAAGCAAGGAATATTTCATGTGAAAATCTTGTGTTGGTATTTATTCCGTTGTGTTGCCTTCTTACGCAAACTGTTCTAAGAACCTGATTCTTAGAGCGCATATGAATAGCCTGATCCTGACATACCATATTCGGATCTCCAGATTTCGAATAGCCTTGACATTTTACTAATTTTCCGCCATGATTTTTTCAAACATCTCGGTGATGCTCATTTCCACCTGTGGTGCTGGCTACTAGTAGTTACCTTGAGACATGTTTCCTCCTAGATTCCCTTGGTTATCACCCCAACCGAAGTTAGGATAGTTCTTCCAATTAGGATTGTACGTGTTACCATACTGTTACGATTGATTTTTGACCTTGCGGTGAGAGTGTTTATTTGAAAATAGAGTCGCCACCTAATATTTAAGGAATTAGTAAACCATTTTAAAAAGGTATTACGAAATCTTATTTTGAAAAATTAGATAAAGCGTAAGGGTTCTGATGAATCCTCGAGGAAGGTGTTAAGCACCCCAAGAAATCTGCAAATGCGATTACAGGTGGATTTAAATATTTTCATGGCTAAAACGATATATTTTATTTACAAATGAGAATCTGAGATTTAAACTAATAATTCGTATCCACTTAAATTAATGATTGGAATAAGTAAAATCAAATTTATAAACTTTACTTAATACTTAACTGTTTATATTGTTTCCCCGTGAAACAATTCAAACATCCAAATATTCAAGTAAACCTTTAGACATGATATTACACTTATCCAGATTAAGACTTTGAATTAAAGGGTTAATCCAACTTCAAAATTAGATTAATACAATTGTTTTGGACTCTTGTTTAATAACATAAAAAGATATGGATAATCTTTAAATCATTCTCACAAATTCGGGATTACTTATTTTTACAATTTAAAGACATGAAATTGTCTTAGATTGTGTATATGAGATGTATTTAGGCCTAAAATAAAGATTGAAATAGACCCAAATATTTTTTCAAAGAGATCTAACAAAATCGTTACTAAAAAATAAATAGATAAAATATGTAATATATTAGGGTCTAAAAATTACCACCACTTTAAACAATATAAAAATATAAAAGGGAGGGTATAAACAATTACATTAGCGATTTAAAAAAAAAAATTATGTCAGTAAATTAAAGAATCATGTTAGTACAAATAAAAAAATTATCTTATTAAAAATAAAAGAATTATGTTAGTATAATTAAAGTTATGTTAGCACAATTAAATAATGTTAGCATAATTAAAGTTATGTGAGCACAACAAAAAAATGTTAGCACAATTAAAGTTATTATGATTCCGTATTATTTAACGTTAGTTGATTAGTTTACTAACGTCATTTTTTGGAAAATCAATTCTTTTGGCATACATGTCAAAGCAAATGGAGTAAAAAGTTAGTAGATAAATACGAATTAAAGAAGTAATATATATATATATATATATATATATATATATATATATATATATATATATATATATATATATATATATATATATATATATATATATATATATATATATATACATAGACAACCAAACCACTCTATAATAACAACGTTTGTCTTAAAATTTCATGATTGCTATAGTAAGATGCTGTTATATATGTATACTGACATTTGACATTTAAATCTCATACAATTATTATAAACAAAAGTCCGCAAACAATTATTTTCTTGTATTTTATGTTATAAACAAAGATAATATACTTGTTGATTTTAAAACCTCAACTGATCGATTTTCATATTTAATTAATTAAAAAGATAAATAAATTACTAATAAATTCATAACTAGTTGTACTGTACCGATAAAGAATTAAATCTAAGGAATAAATGCATTTTAAATTAATTGAGAATTTAAATATTTCGAGTTTGACGTAAGAATTCTACATTTGTAAGTTTTTTCGTAAATTCTAATCCCTTAGTAATAATATAATGCTTGAATTGAAGAAGAATTTTGTCTAAACTTTTAGCCAAAGGGAATTCGATAGCTTTTCCTTGAAGGCTGTCTAATAGCTTAATATAAATATTTTAATATTTTAATACTTTATGTTTATACATAATATATTTCTTACAAAATATTATTACACAATATTTGAGTATGACTGTTATAGAGAAATAATTTTATAAAGAGTTTACTGCTATAATGAATGTCACTGCGGTTATAGGTAGAACGTTGTTACATAGAAGTAAAATATAACATGAAAAATCAATTTCGGAGAATCAAACCGTTATAGTGAAATGTTGTTATAACGAATGACAATATATATCTGTGTATATATATAGAGTCGTGACATTATGACACTAGAAGCTAAACACCATTCTGGTTGCGAACACTTGTGATCAACTGTGTCACCTTGCCGGAGAATGGGTTGTCGCGTTCTCTTGTTTTATTATTCTTTGGCTTTCCTCACCGCCTAAAATATTTTATTACAACACGTGTCTGTCTTCTTACATTGGAGGCCTAAAAAATAGACTAAATTTTTTCCATTGGCCAAGGTTGCGTAGTATCTATTCAGATAAGTTTTATAAAATATTAAAAAGGGAAAAACAGTCAAAATCAACCTCGAGACAGCCATAGCAGTGGCATGACCAGTAGAAAATGTTGTTGGAAAGTGAACAGTCGCCAAAACACACACAAACATCACAAAAAAAATCAGTCCATGAGCAACAAACATCAGCTGATATATGTGGATATATAAAATACAGAAAATAAAGTTATTCGCCAGAGTTCATGGAGGTCGCCGGAGTTTCAAAAACTCCGACTAAATCTGCGTAATGCTCAAACTAGAGAGAGAAGTCAATAATCAATTGCGGTGGCCATACATTGGCGTTACTTCAACGACGAAATGCCAGAAAACTATAAATCTATCACGACCCCTTTCGGGCATCTGGTGGCAGCTACACTGTCCCCACCAATAGGCAAACCACTTCCCAATTCAAGCAAAACATAACGATAACATAAGCGAAAATAAAAGGAATAATTATTAAGCTGTCTTACTATAGAAATAAAAGGAGTTATAAAAAATATCGAATATCTACTTATTACAATTCCGAAATAATCTAGTTTTGTTAGTACAGGAGTCACTAATACATATAGAAGGAAATATCTAAAATACTGTCTCATAAGTGCAAAACAAAGACAGGGAATAAGAAGGGAGAATCCATAGCTGTTGAGGATGGGTAGTCTCACTTTGAAAGCTTAAGTCCACCGCCTCGGATGTCAACCACGAGGTCCGGCACTAATCGACAATGCTGTATCTGCATAAAAAAAGAATGCAGCAAGTGTAGTATGAGTACACAATATACCCCTGTAAGTATCATAGGCCGACAATAACGGATAACATGTAATAGACATAAACATCAAGTTGACACACAAGTATCCCTAATCTACACAGTCTAATTAAACACATAAGTTACCTTCAAGTAGTAGGTTTACTTCAACACCTAAGCCATCTCAAATCATTGTAGTACAACCAACATATAACCACCTTATCATAGTAACAAAAATTAAGTACAAATCTCATGATCATAATGTATGTTAATGAATGATAGGCATGAATGCAATAATACCTTTTGTAACGACTCATCTAATCATTTTTAGCTAAAGACCCTTATTTGAATATATTGCCCTTCCGTAGACTATGTGTGGCGTTTGTGATGCGCGAGAATGGGTGGCACCGATCCCGAAGTACCTTTAAGTGATTATCGAAAAAAACCCAAAATAAAGTTTTTAAAATTTATAAGTTTGACCTAAAGTTGACTTTCGGTTATATGGGTTTGTTTCCGAGTTTCATCGCTTCTAGTAGTTCCGGAGGGTCATTTATGACTTAGTTGAGTCATTGGTTCGCCTCCCGAAACATTCAGATATACTTAGTGGCTTTATTTATAAAATTGTGAAACTTTGATGTTTTGGGTGGTTCCATAGAAAAGATGTCTTAGCTCGGTCGTATGAGAATCAAGTGTGAGAGCGTGTTTGTAGCACCGTTTACCTTGGGGTATCATGTGTGGTTTTATCCGGGGGGTCCCGTGGACTTTTCGGATGTTTGGTGGACAGTTGGCTAATTCTAGAGTTATTGATTTCTGGTGTCCGCACCAGTGATCTTCTGGCCGCTTCTGCGTGTCCGCCTCTGTGGAGATTGGCTTGCAGATGATGGCCTTGCACATTATTATGGTTTCCACTTTTTCTAAAGTTTTCCCGCAGAGGCGATGACACTGAAGCGTGTTTACTTCAGCGAAGTCGATTTCACTGAAGTGGAATCACTATTTCAGACCAGATTATTAAATGCCCTAAGTGATTTCATTTCTCCAAAATCATTCTATTGGGAGTAGAGCTCGGCTAAGAGGGGGATTCTGAGTATTTCATCATGTTCTTCATTGGAGGTATAATTTCATCCCCTTTTAATTATTATTTAAGTCTTTTGTCCTAGTGTATAATTCTATTTGGAGAAAAAGATAGCCTAAGTTGTTCATGCAAGAATAAGAGGCTAAGAATCTTAAATTTAGGGATTGTATATTGATTAGATGATTGAGATATTGTAATCTAGTGCTGATTAATGATAGATGATCATATTGTGACGATTAATTTGGTATTAGAAACACTTTTGAAATTGAGGAAAAATCCTAGGGTTTGGAATCGGGGCGTTTTGCCTAATCTTGCAATTGAAGATCCATTTGGGGTTAGATTTTAAATTAAATTAAGGATATGATTATTTAGTATATAATTTTTCTTCGTAGATAACAAAGTTCAGATTTTGGCACCGTGAGCCCGGGGTTGGTTTTAGGTGTCTTTTAGTATGTTTAAGGACTAAGTCCTTGTATGTGTATTATCTTAATTATTAACGTAGAGTCTATGTATGTTAGACTACGATTACTATGAGACATTTCGAAAGGGCAAGGCGTGCATAGAGGGTTGACCTTTCTTGGCTCATACTCAATTTTGAGGTAGGCTATGATTTCTCTTTTGTAGACTGCGATTGAAGTACGTAGTAATTATAAATATTGAGGGGTATTGGGCGTATTTGGGGGTCCCACCTTAGCGGTTGTGATGAGCGCTTGAGTGGGTATTAGTATTGAACTGTGATGATAAGTGATTTGGGGAATCAACCTTAAGCTGATTCCGATTGTTGTTGTTTAGGCTTGTCGCCATTATGTGGGCTCGTCGCCACACTTGATATTGTGTGTTTATTCATCACATATATTTCGATATGATATTTTGAATTACATCAATTGTGTGTTAATAACTTTCTGAAAGCATGTGATATTCATCTCTATACTTGGTTGCATCTCATACATCTGATTACTTGCCTTGGATTGTCATTTGCATTCATACACTCATGGTTCTGATGATATTGGAATGCGAGTGATATGGAAATGTTGTGGGTCCAATGAGACCAGAAAGGTAAGTTGTTCTATGAGATGGTTGGAAAAGCTGAGATGATGATTATACACGGATAGCCGGGGTGCACGCCTGCAACGAATGATATTACAGTAGGGGTGGCCAGTGGGCCGGGCTCGGGTCTGGCGGGGTCGGGGCGAGATGGGAGAAGTGGTCGGGGTCGGGTCTGGCTGGGTCTGGCGGGGTCGGGTCTGGCGGGACTTGCTCCAGTCCCGTCCCGATCCCGATCCCGTCGGTATCGGGTCGGGGCGGGGTCGGGTCGGGTTCGGGGCGGGGTCTGACGAATTTTCCTTTTTTTTTTAAATAACATATGTATAAAAAAAACTCAATAAACAAAACAAGATAGTGTAATAAAAATATCACAAGGCTGTTTTTGTGCCTCTTATATTATTTAATAGACATGATTTTTTTGTAATACAAATACAATTGTCTAAAATCTAAATTGCAACTTTGTGGTGTTGTCCAAAAGTTGCAAATTACATAATAAAATTGCAATTAAAAAATTACATTCTCAAAAAAACCGATTCTAATTGCTTGATGATTTCCTGTGGTTCTTCGGTTGGAATTGGTATTTGTTGGTCAAATTGATCCACGTCGCTTCCACTACCTTCAGTTAAGATTTCGTTGTAGTTTTCATCTTCTTCTTCGTTGATCTCCGGTTGACTGCATCTTCTCCGCTCCGCTCGTATCCAATCTCTGAATAATACTGCAATTTCCAAGCTGTCTCCGGCTAATGAGTGTCTGTGGTCTCCTATTTGATATCTGCCGGCAGAAAAAGCGCTTTCAGACGCAGTTGATGACGCTTGAATGTTCAAAACATCTCGCCATCAATAAAAGTGTCGGAAAGGTCTTCTCATTCCCCTCCAAAGATTTCAAAGAAGTCTTCATGTCCATCTTCATTGATAACTTCTTGATACGGTACAGAACCCTGCAAAATAAAAATATCCAACTCGCTAATTTGGTTAGTAGTAGAGGTACGGCCGCACATTCTATTTCTGAGGCTTTCAATACTAGCCGCAAAAACATCTTATCTTTTGTGAGGTTGTGTTGAAGATGAAGAAAATGGTATGGAAGCCGGTAAGTTACTAGTATTTTTTTGTTGATAAAATCTATATTTTTTTTTGCACTGGTGTTCTACGCTAGACAACACTTCTTCTTTAGTTTGACTTTGTTCAATAGGTGATGGGTGATTTAGATTTTTGGGACTTGGAGGTGGTAGTACTTCTATACAATCGTAAATAGTTTCAATTAGTGATTTAGTACCGTCTATTTTAATAGTAGGATTTAATACAGAACCAATAATATAAATAGTGGGAATTGGAATAAAATATTTTTTTATTTTTACAAACATATTTTTAATAGCTGCCTTATAAGCTGGGTTTTCCATATATTCACTAAGTAATAAAAATATTAGAGTTATATAAAACAACATAGTTGAAATAGTAGGATAATATATACCAGAAAATTCTTTTGTTGCTTGAAAAAATTTCTCTAAAAATACAATAAGTTTGGAAATTTTTACCCAATCACTATCTAAAATCATATCAGCTGAATTTTTATTATGAGAGTTAAAAAATAAAGTTATAGGTATTCTATAGTTATAAGCAACAAGTAGTTGCTAGTATAAAGAATTCCACCTAGTGGATACTTCTTGTGAAATTTTTCTATAAGGTAGTCCACAATCGTGACAAGTTTTTTTATATTCTTTTCTACGTTGTACTTTATTACTTTTAAAAATAAAGCTTATAGCAAATTGTATTTTACTAAGAATGTCTTCAAAAAGTGATAGACCATCCTTTACAATTAAGTTATATCTATGGCACGCGCATTTTATATGAAAATGATCTGGAAAAGATGGAGTTAAACTATTTTTTAAAATTGTAATTGCGTAATTGTTAGAAGAAGCGTTATCTAATGTAATAGTTATAATTTTATCGGTTATTCCGTAATAATGGTACACTTGATAAATATTATCTGCAATAAAAGTACCAGTGTGCCTATCATCTATATATCTATACGCTAAAATACTTTTTTGCATAGACCATTTATAATCTATCCAATGACAAGTTACAGTTAAATAATCATGGCCGTTAGTACTACGACCTATATCAGACGTGATAGATACTTTACCATTAAAATGATATAATGAAAAATATAAATATTGTTGATATTCATGCGCAAATTTAAATACATCTCTCTTAACAGTTGATCTAGGAAAACCGTTAAAAGCAGGATTATATATATCTCTAATGTAATGAATAAAACCGGGAGATGAAGGAAATGAAAAAGGCAAACCCTCCACAACAACTAATTTTGATATTGCTTCCCTATCTCTATGTTTATTGTATTTAGAGCCTACAATTCCCCCCGTCATAGGGTTAATTTGACCCTGTACTTGGTCCGGGACAGTATCAGTATGTGAACCTTGTCCCGATGGAGCGGGCGTTTGCGCACCCGGTTTTGAAGCCTGGTATTGGGCATACCTAGCTGGATGAGCACTTACTACGTGTCTAATTAAACCCCCCGTCCCACCGTGACCTTTTCCAGTTTTAAATTTTAAAACATTTTTACAAATTTTACATATAGCTACTTGATTCTCTACGTCCCTATCAAAAAATGTCCATGCATCTGATTTTAGTGGTCGTTTTGCTGGACCTCGTCTCATACTAGGGGGAATATGAGGTATTTCAGTTGAAGGTGCACTAGTGGGTGTGTTGTCATCAACATTAGTGGGTGTATCATCTAGATCATCGTCTAAATTAAAGTCTTCTTGAGTTCCAGAAAATAGCTCATGGTCTAAATCTAATGGTATTGTAGGAAAATGTTGAGTATCAACAAAATCATCCTGTGTAGGAATAAGATGACTAGAAGAAGTACCCTTGCCCTGGTTGCCCCTACTAGAAGAAGCACCCTTACCCTTACCCTTAAACATACCTTTTAATCATTCCATTTTAATTATGATAATAAATAATTAAAGACAGTAAAATTAAGTGCGCTAAATAAAATAAACAGACAATAATAATTTAATGAAGGAACGAATGTACCAAACGCCGAGGTAACGTCGACGTGTAGTCGAGAGGTTGAAAATTGAAACTTTGCTCGATGGAAGATCCTCAAGCTAGTTGCCAACTTCACTCCCAATTCCCAAATGAATAAATAAAATTGAATATTTAGTAAACAATGTAGACTTGTAGAGAGATATATTGAGAGATTAGAGAGATTGTAGGAAGATTTGTGAGAAAGATGAAGAGAAAATGAGTTATTTATAGTTGGAAATTTGGGTTAAAGTGTAAATATAATAACTTATGGGTTAAAAATAAATATTAAGGGGTAGGGGGGTTGGGGGAGGGGGGAGGCCTAAAATGGCCGTTGGCCAACGACCAAAATCTAAAATGGTCGTTGGTGCAATGGCCATATTTGCAAAGGGGGAACAAAGGGCGGGCTCGGGACGGGGTCGGGGCGGGGTCGGGTCGGGCGGGCCTGGGGCGGGGTCGGGTCTGGCGGGACGAGACATTGTCCCGTCCCGAGTTCGAGGCCCGACACCGTTTTTTTTTGGCGGAGTCGTTTCGGGACCGGGGCGGGGTCAGGACGGGGTCGGGCCGTCCCGGCCCACTGGCCACCCTTAATTACAGTCAAAAGTTGGGATCCCTTGAGAAATTTTGGATGAGTATATGGACTTCATGGGCCCCCCATGGGTGTGCAGTTCATAGAATTTGAACGCATGTGTATTGAAGATGAAAGATACATGGCATTGCATTTGCATCTATATCATACATTCATTCATTCATGCATTGATTACTTGTTGGTTGGCAACGTGATATGGATTGATTATTGGGACTTGGTGATTTCATTATTAATGAATTTGGATGATTGGATTGATCATATTAGACCAGATTGGTTGCCATGATTGGCTTATTCTTTGTGAATTGGGTTTTGTGGTTACACCTTTATGAGTCTGGGTACTCACTGTCGAACTGTATTTTGGTCAATCAATTCTATTGACAGAATTATCATGTGATCATATAGAATTGTGTATGTCTTGTATTGCTCGATGATTGATAACATTATTTGATAGAGAGTCTAGTACGAGGTGTTGTGTTGTAGTTAAACGACTGTTATGTTATGCATGTGTAGATCCCCTTCTTAATCAAAGGGTGTAGGGTGTAGACTTCTACATAGAGTATAATGAGGACGTTAAATGAACAAATATGTGTCCTGCCTTACTTGTATAAAACTGTAATTAAACACAGGAGTTAGAGAGAATAAAAAGCTAATATTATTATGATCAGACTAATTGTGATACCTCTTGAAAATGATTATGGTATGATGTTGTGTACTAGGGTCAACCTGTCTTAATTGATTATTGATAACTTGGGTATGTGGTAACAATATGAATATGACTTAGACAAAACATACTGATCAGTGGGTCATTAGTGTAAGGTCCTTGTGCGCAATATGAATTGAATTGTACTTGACTGTGATTGAACTCTTATGTGAACATGTGATTTATGTGACTATGTGAACTGCCTAGAATAGGACTTACTTGATAGTCAACTTGAAGTTTATGCCTGTTACGTAACTTTCGTTGTTGTCGACCTATAATGCCTACGGAGGTACGTTATGTACTCATGCTAAGCTTGCTGCATCTTTTACGTGGATGAAGGTATACAGTTGGTTCAGGTTGCAGATGGAGCACATGGAGATTAGGGCATGTCATTCATCCTATCGGTGACCTTGGTCTTTGTCTCAGTTAGACTATTCTTATTCATTTAAGACAACAGTTGTTTATTTCTCTTTCTATTGTATTTTTAGTAGTCCTTGTACAAGTCAGACCAGGTTTTGGGAGAGTTGTGTTGTAAGGAATTTTCATAATTATAAGTTGAATGAAGAATTGTTATATCTTGATAATTTCTTTAATTATTTCGTAATGTTTTATTTCATGTTTAAAGGATTTTGGGAATGATTCGCCTACTAGAGGGGGGGGGGGGGAGGGGTAGTGTAGGTACCACCACGATGCCCTAGCTTCACCGGTCTCATGAGTACAAGGACAACGTTTAGTAGAGTCTTGCAGATAGGTATGTAGACGGTCCGTACCCATCCTCGAGAGGCTATAAGACATTAAGGAAATATTCCATTCTTTCATTCTTTTGTGCTACTTCGTTCAAATTGGTATCTAAAACTTCTTCTTCATATTCTATCACCAAAGGTGGAAACACACTCTTAAATTCGTGCGCGAGTAGTTTGCTATGGCATTGCGCAATAGGGTATAAGACGTGATACCATGGTACGGACGCGTGACCAAGTTTAATATTCAGCTATGATTGAAGGTGAAGTGATTGGGGTTATGTTTGGGATCCCTCAGTTCGGTGATATCTTTGGAAGGTAGGAATGATAATGCATAAGTGCAAGAGAGAGAAATTGGATGGGTCAATCTCCACTATATGAAGGGAAGAATTGGTATTTAACGTGCTCGTTGGGATAAGTTGCAAGATGTACGAGGGTGGATGCAATATAAGTTATGAAAAGTTAAGTTGGGCTTCGACTTGACATAATTGTAGTAGTAGAGTAAGAACTAGTGGTTGTGGGTTTCTGCAGGGAATGACTATCTGTTCTAGGACAGGTGGCAAGGTTATTTGTGATGAGTGAAGCTTATGGAAATGGACAGTCGCGTTTCTTCAAATAAGGAGTGTGTTCGTAGGATCACTTGGCATTTTGAAGTTAGTGATAAAAAAAGATTGTTGAAACCAATAGATTGTTGATTTGTGAGTTATTTCGCAGCTGTTTAGTATAGAGTAAGTGTATGAGATTGTCTATGAGTTGGTATGTTGGACTACGTTGTAGACTAATGAGAGCCAGTGATCGACTAATAGGAATGACTCTAGTGTTGGACAAGTATGGAGTTCTATTTAAGGAATTACCAGGTGTTGCATCTAGTTCTTGGATAATATTTGTGGGCATGGTATATAAAGGTTAATACTTGAGAAGTTCTATAATTACTGGTATAATGACTTTTGAGTTGACCGAAGGACAGGAAAAAATTACACGGTTAGCTGGATGTGTTATGGTTCGGCAAAATAAGGTAAGGGTTGGTTCTTCATAGGAAAACATCATATAAGACTCCCGAATAAGGTATTGGTCAATGTGGATATTTATGATAACAAATTAGGAACAATTTGATCTAATTCTAGGTGTGAAAAGCTTCGGGTATCGATGATCGGGTCAATTAACGTATCAACTAATATAGAAGAAGGATGATTTCGGTTAAGGATTTTTGGCAAGGGTATTTCGACAAAACTAAATGAGAATTTTAGCAGGAGTGTATGTTTGGTAATTAAGGATCAACTTTTGGATTATGGATCAATTTAGTGATGGTTTTAGTGATCGCATAGGTACAATGATTTTCGGTTAGAGTAACCAGAGGGGGTCAATACCTTTCTAGTGGAGGAATTTTATAAAGGATGGTACATGAGATGTGCTAGATTTGGGAGGAGCTTCCAATTTAAAGGTTCGAATGAGGTGAGAAAAACTCTCTGTGTTTTGGTATGCAGTGCCTTACTATTTCTAGGATCCGTTCAGTATTTTTCGAGGCCTACGATATTTCAGTACACTCTGGAATATTTTTAAATAATGATCAGTCATTAGTGGTGACTGTGATTTAAATGAAAGGTAGGAATTTGAGGATTTGATATATGCGTGTTTGATCTGATTTGGAATGAGTAAGGTGCCTCTTTAAGATATGTGAGAATTTGGATTTGAAATAATGGAAATTCTTGGGTTAGGTGTAGATTATGTTGGAAATATTTTCGCATCTTTCAGATCGGGTGAAGTTATTTAGTATGCTCGGAGGAGTAGGTCTATGGTAATTGACTAAGTGTTATGATGAATGTTCCATGGGGTTCGTGATTGACAGATTGGTGGTAGACTATGTTGAAACATTATTGATTAATAGCGTGGATGAATATTTTAGGTATTAAAGACTTGGAAGTAATTGCGCAAGGTAAGGTGCATGGATCGTAAGGTTGATACATAGGATTTGGTAAGGCAAATGGTTGTGAGATTTGATATTTGCTGAATTGATAAAGAGATGCGAGGTATTACTATTAGAGGCTCGATGGGTGGAGGTGTAGTAAATAAGGCAGCAGGCTTTACGTTGAAAAGTTCAGAGTTGTTGGCGAGTTAAGAGGAAACACAAAGAGGATTCGATGTATTTAGAGTTCATGTTCTATCAGATTTGCGTATCAAGTGAATGCTGAGAGTCATGAAGATTACAATCTCAAGGTACAATTCTTCGATAGTAAGTTGATGACTTGGATTGATTCCAGCTTTTGAAATCGTGAGTGGCAGCACATGATTGACTACTCATGAGAAAGAGATGGAAGAGGTCACCGTAGGCTTATGGAAAGCGTACTAGTTATTTTGGAATCAGTTTAGGTGACTAACGAGGATTTAGAAATTTGAGCACCTATTTTAGGGTTAGCATTGTTTCACTAGGGCCGGGTGACCCATGTTTATATTGCCTGAAGAACTTATGGTATTCTAGTAAATCACCGATAAGGGTGTGATGGATTTCAATTCGGAATGAAGGTATAATATTGTTATCAGTTCTCATTGAAGTTAGGAAGTATGATTGATGATATTTTTCGGATGACAACAATTCTGATAGTTCTAATGGTTTACATGGGTACTTAGCGAGGTATTGAGGAGGTACAAATGGTTATGGGGAGTCTTTCAATTGATTTTTTTTACAAATTTGGCACGCCAGGGTAATCAATATGCATGCTTATTAGTACGGTGATTTAGATATTCAAGAATAATTAGGCAATGGGTTTTGACTTTGGGATACAAAACGAAACTAGATTTGCACAATTGACCTTGGATTAGATTAATTTTAAATGAAATTACTTAGAATGTTCTAAGATAAAGCAAAGATTTTTTTCTGGTGAAAGAAAGCCATGATTTGGGCTTGCGGTATATGTCTATATGTTACTAAGGAATCTTTGTGCGATGGATGACATTGATAGTAGAGAAGGAAGACTAGTAGAATCAGACTATGTTATCGGTACAGGTTGGACAATAGTTTGTGGCTACAACTAAAAGGATAGTAGTGATTAAGGTATTATTGGTGGATTCAATCAAACACATATAGATATATGGTTATAATAATATGAGATAATTCAAGCGGAGTCAGTGCTCACATTCGAGGACTAGCTGTGAAGAGAATTTCGGTATGAATGAATAGAATTTTGGGGGTTGAGCTAAGTTAAAGGTAGTTTTGGCTGGCTAAGTGAGCAAACATTACTACATGTATAATTCTTACCTATCGAGACTTTCATGAGGTTATACCATAGGTTCCTTGGCTACTCGTTGGCTTCATATTTCCCTTTTCCCGTTCGAGGATGAACATTTGTTTAATTGGTATATGATGTATTGACCTGTATGGTCGTTTTTAGCTAAAGACCGTTATTTAACTATATTTCCCTTTCTATAGACTCTGTGTGGGGTTTGTGATATACGGGGATGGGTGACACGGATCCCGAAGTACCTTTAAGTGGTTATCGGAAGAAAACCCCAAAATAAAGATTTTAGAATTTATAAGTTTGACCCAAAGTTAACTTTCGGGTGTATGAGTACATTTCTGGGTTTCGTCGCTTCCAGTAGTTCTGGAGGGTCATTTATGACTTCGTCGAGTTATTGGTTTGCTTCTTGAGACATTCAGATGTACTTTATGGCTTTATTTATAAAATTATGGAACTTGGATGTTTTGGGTGGTTTCATAGAAAAGTATGTCCTAGCTCTGTCATATGAGAAATCCGAGTGCATGAGAGAGTTTGTATCACCATTTACCTTGGGGTAGCATGTTTGGTTTGTATCCAGGGGGTTCCGAGGGCGTTTCTGGTATTTGGTGGAGAATTGGCTAATTCTAAAGTTGCTGGTTTATGGTGCCCACATCAGTAATCTTCTGGCCGCTTTTGCGTGTCTGCCTCTACAGAGGTTGACTCACAGATACGGTCCTTGCACATTATTGTGGTTTTTGCTTCTGCGGTAGTTTTCCCGCAGAGGCGATGTCACCTCTGCAGAGTCCTTCTTGATCTAGTCCTTCTGCAAAGTTGAGTCTGCCGAAGCGGAATCACTGTTTCAGACCAGATTATTAAATGCCCTAAATGATTTCCTTTCTCTAAAATCATTCTCTTGGGAGTAGAGCTCGACTAGTAGGGGGATTCTGAGTATTCCATTATGGTTCTTCATTGGAGGTATAATTTCATCCCCTTTTAATTATTATTTATCATTTATGTCTTCTGTCGTAGTGTAGAATTTTATTTGGGGGAAAAGGTAGCCTAAGTTGTTCATGATAGAATAAGAGGCTAAGAAACTTGAATTTGGGGATTGTATATTGATTAGATGATTGAGCTATTGTATTCTAGTGCTGATTAATGATAGATGATCAAGTTGTGATAATTAATTTGGTACTAGAAACCCTTTTGAAATTGGGGAAAAAACATAGGGTTTGGAATTGGGGCTTTTTGCCTAATCTTGCAATTGAGGATCCATTTGGGCTTATATTTCAAATTAAATTAAGAATGTGACTATTTAGTATGTAATTTTGTTTTGTGGATAATAAAGTTTTGATTTTGACACCGTGGGCCCGGGGTTGGTTTCAATGTCTTTTAGTATGTTTAAGGACTAAGTTCTTGTATGTGTATTAGCTTAATTATTAACGTAGAGTCTATGTATGTTAGACTACGATTAGTAGGAGGCGTTTCAAAAGGGCAAGACATGCATAGAGGGTTGACCGTTCGTGGCTCATGCTCGACTTTAGGGTAGGCTACAGTTTCTCTTTTGTAGACTTCGATAGAAGTAAGTAGTAATTATAAAAGTTGAGGGATATTGGGCATGTTTGGGGGTCCCACCTTAGCGGTTGTGATGAACGCTTGGGTGGGTACCACACTTGATATTGTGTGTTTATTCATCACATAACTTTCGATATGATATCCTGAATTACATGAATTATGTGTTAATGAGTTTCTGAAAGCATGTGATATTCATCTATATACTTGATTGTATCTCATACATTTAGATTACTTGCCTTGGATTGTCATTTGCATTCATACACTCATAGTTCTGATATATTGAAATGCAAGTGGTATGGAAATGCTGTGGGTCCAATGAGATCGAAAAAGTAAGTTATTCTATGAGATGGTTGGAAATAATGAGATGATGATTATACGCGGAGGGTCAGGTTGCACGCCTGCAATAGATGATATTACAACTAAGAGTTGGGATCCGCTGAGAAATTTCGAATGAGTATATGGACTTGCGGGTCCCCCATGAGTGTGCAATTCAGAGAATTTGAACGCCTATATACTGGAGATGAAAGGTACTAGGCATTGCCTTTGCATCCATATCATACATTCATTCATGCATTGATTACTTGTTATTTGGTAACGTGATATGGATTGGTTATTGGAATGGGTGATTTCATGATTAGTGGATTTGGATGATTGGATTGATCATATTGGACTGGATTGGTTGTTATGATTGTCTTGTTCTCTGTGAATTGAGTTCTTTGGTTATACTTTTATGAGTTTGGGTACTAGCTGTCGACCTATATTGTGGTCAGTGGATTCTATTGATAGAACTATCATGTGATCATAGAGAACTGTAAATGTCTTGTATTTCTTGATGATTGATAACATTATTTGATAGAGAGTCTAGTACGAGGTGTTGTGTTGTAGTTAAATGACTGTTACGTTATGCATGTGTGGATCCCCTCCTTAATCAAAGGGTGTAGGGCGTAAACTTCTACATAGAGTATAATGAGGACGTTAAATAACCGAATATGTGTACTGCCTTACTTGTATAAAACTGTAATTAAACACAGGAGTTAGAGAGAATAAGAAGCTAATATTATTATGATCAGACTAATCGTGATACCTCTTGAAAATGATTATAGTATGATGTTGTGTACTAGGGTCAACCTGTCTTAATTGGTTATTGATAACTTGGGTATGTGGTAACAACATGAATAGGACTTAGACAAAGTATACTGATCGATGGGTCATAAGTGTAAGATCCATGTACGCAATATGAATTGAATTGTATTTGACTGTGATTGTACTCTTATGTGAACAAGGTGATTTATGTGACTATGTGAACTGCCTAGAATATGACCTACTTGATAGTCAACTTGAAGTTTATGCCTGTTATGTAACTTTCGTTGTTGTTGGCCTATAATGCTTACGGGGGTACGTTGTGTACTCATGCTAAGCTTGCTGCATCTTTTACGTGGATGAATGTATACAGTTGGTTCAGGTTGCAGATGGAGCACATGGAGATTAGGGCATGTCATTCATCCTATCGGTGACCTTGGTCTTTGTCTATGTTGGATTGTTCTTATTCATTTAAGATAATGGTTGTTTATTTATCTTTCTATTGTATTCTTAGTAGTCCTTGTACAAGTCGGACCAAGTTCTGGGAGAGTTGTGTTGTAAGGAATTTTCATAATTATAAGTTGAATGAAAAATTATTATATCTTGATAATTCCTTTAACTATTCCGCAATATTTTATTTCATGTTATAAGGATTTTTGGAATGGTTCACCTACCGGGGGATAGTGTAGGTGCCGCCACGACGCCCGTGTTGTTGGTCGTGACACCTCTCAAGAACCTGGTATACACATGATTTTGGGAATGGTTCCCCTTGCGGGGGATAGTGTAGGTGTGACCATGACGCCTGTGTTTTGGGTCGTGATACCTCTCAATAACCTGTAATACACATGCCATCAGACTTTTCCTCACAACTATGACCTATGATGGACCCACAAAGTTCATATACCGCTCACAACAAACTAGAATGATCCATCGATCTGGCTAAAACATCAATCACAGACTCATTATAGAACCATATCAACCATCATCATCTTAGCATTCCAAACGATCACATAACATTATCATTTACCTTTGTTTCTAAGTCTCATTGGACCAACAAAACTCCATTTTAATATTAGAATAACATGAGAGTATGAATGCACGGTAAATAAAGCAAGTAAGCATGAAATATGAGATAGAATCATGTTCAGGAGATGAATAACACATGCCTCAGAATTATCAATTGCACATAATTCCACATAATCAATCTTTTCATATCAGGAGGCATAAATGATGAGTAATTTCAACAACAACCACAAATAATATCAATCATGGCGACAAGCCTACATGAAAATAGTTGAGATCAATCGAAGTATGAACCCAAACAGTTCAACACTGATACCCAATCAAGTGCTCATCACAGTCACTAAGGTGGGACCCCCATTAAGCCTAATACCTTTCAATATATGTATATACTGCATGCATCTATCAGAGTTTAATAGAGAAAACTATGGCCTACCTCGAAGCCAAACTGGTGCAACGTACTACTCTCAAGCCATGGCCTTGCCCTTGCGAAGTGGCTCCGATCGTTCATAGTCTATTATTATAGATTCTATGTTAACACAATATTCTAATACATACAAAAAGGTAGAACCTTTCAAAGAAACCAAATACCTGATCCCCAAAGCGACCCCGGGCCCACAAAGGTAAAATTGGAACTTTAATGTTACAAAAGCATAATAGCAGTCTAATTAGTCATAACCTTATGTTTGAAAGTCATCTAACCCCAATTAGGTCTTCAATTGACTTTTATATAAAAGTCTCCAATTTAGACAAACCCTAGAAATTCTCCCAAAATTCATGGAATTAAATTAACAAATCAAGCTTAGCAATAGGTTATCCCATCATTAATAAACTCAAATTTGAAATATTACACCTTAAAGCCCCAATCTTGCCCTCCAATTTCATTTATTAAGCTCTCTTAACATTAGTCGTAAAACCCTAGGTTAAAACTCCCCAAAACATGATAACAACATATATTTAATGATATAATCATAAATGAATAATGAAAATAGGTTAGAAACCTTACCCCAAAGTTGAAAATGATGAAAAGCCTTGATTTCCCTCCCCAACCGAGCTTCGAGTTGTGAAAAGTGGGATATGGAAAGTGAAGTTGAAATAAGGTCTTTTATTTGGTTCTGATACAACAATCCCGCTCCTGCAAAATCTTCCTCGCAAGAGCGGCCTTGCTTCTGCAGAAAAATGATCGCATAAGTGGCCTAACTTAACATACCATAATTTTGAAAAGGCGTAGATGCCGCCGCAGAAGTGGTTTGCCTCTGTGCATAAAATTCCGCATATGCAGTCCTTACCAAGACTCTCATAGGTCGGATCTACGGACCAACTTCCGCAGAAGCGGCGCCATAGGTGTGGCACCGTAGGTGCGGGTGCGGCCAACACTCGCTGGTGTGATTGCACCAGAATCAACATCTATAGCAAAATCACAAATTTCAATCAAACACCCAAAACTCATCCTATACCTCCTGAACACAAACTAAATATGCTATCCAAGTGTAAACACACTATAAACTTGCTTGCGCACTCACCAAACTAAGGTCCACATTTCTATAAATCTTCTCAAATTCCACAAATTACAAATAAGGACTCAAAATACATCCGAACGCCTCGAGAAGCAAACCAAAGACTCAATTAAGTCACAAATGACGCTCCGGACCTACCGGAAGCGATAAAACTTGAAAATGAAACCATATACTCAAAAGTCAACTTTAGGTCAACAATTTTCATTTCAAAAATATCAAACTTAGGTTTTTCTTCTGAAACCTATCTAACTCACCTCGGGAATCGTTCTATCGATACATATGAGTCACAAAATCCAAATAGAGTCAACGAGAATGATATTAAGCTAAAAATGACCGGATGAATCATTATATCATATACTAATTAAACAAATATTCTTCCTCGAATGGAGAAAAACAAAAGGGAAAATGTACCAAAACCAGTAAAAAGGTGAGGGTATCTACTTCGCATATTAGCCTGGGTCTCCCAAGTAGCCTCCTCAACAGGACAGTATTTCTATTGCACCTTCACATAAGCAATCTTCTTTGATCTAAACTTTCTAAATTGCCTGTCCAAAATGGCAACACTTCCTCAAACTCAGATTCTGATCAAATAACATTGAGTCCCATTGAATGATGTAGGTCCCATCAGTATGGTACTTCTTCAACATGGAAACATGAAATACTAGATGAACACATGAAAGGCCTAGTGGTAAAGTCAACTCATACACTACCTCACCAACCCTCTCAATAATCTCAAATGGCCCGATATACCTTGAACTCAACTTCCCCTTATTGAGAAATATCATTACGCCTTTCATAGGCGGCACATTCAATAGAACCCGATCACCAACCATGAACTCCATATCCCAAACCTTTCGGTCCACATATTTCTTTTGTCTGCTCTGAGCCTCTAGGAGATTGTCCTAGATCATATTCACTTTCTCCAAGGAGTCTCTCAACAAATCTGTACCCCATGACCTCAACTCAAATGCATCAAACTATCCAATCAGAGAACAAAATTTCCTACCATATAAAGCCTCGAATGACGCCATCTCAATGTTGGAGTGATAACTGTTGTTGTAAGTGAACTCTGCCAATGGTAAAAATTGGTCCCAATGACCACCAAAATTAATCATACAAGCCCGTAGCATATCATCTTACACCTGAATGGTCCGCTCAGACTGATCATCCATTTGAGGGTGAAACGCTGTGCTAAGATCCAAATAAGTACCCAACTCCTTTTCAATGTCCTCTAAAAATAAGAAGTAAACTGAGTACGACGGTCTGAAATAATAGAAATGGGCACCCCATGCAGTTGAACAATCTCTCTAATATAAATTTTGGCCAACTTATAAGAATTGTAGGTCGTCTGGACCAAAATGAAGTAAGCAGACTTGGTCAACCTATCTATAATAACCCAAATGGCATCAAACTTGCCCAAAGTCTTTGGTAGCCCAACTATGAAGTCCATAGCTATCCTCTCCCATTTCTACTCGGTTATGGGCATCCTCTAAGTCATTCCACCCGGTCTTTAGTGCACATACTTAACCTACTGACAATTCAAATACTAAGACACAAACTCTACAATATCTCTCTTCATCCTACCCCACCAATAGTACTGCTTCAAATCACGATACATCTTCATTGCACCCGAATGAATAAAATATCTAAAACTGTGAGCCTCCTCCATGATCAATTTTGTTAAACCTCATGTTATGGTTTACTTTTACGAGAGGCAAAAAAGCTACTAAGAGGTTGTTGGACTCTATTTAGATAGTTATTTTTTAGAGTTACCACCCAATTTATAGGAAAACTAGGAAAACCAAGTTAAAAATGTAACGACCCTCTCAATTATTTTGCATTCTTGCCATGTTCTAACCAATTACCATATTTTATTAACTCTAAATCCAATATCGGGAATATCATGGATGGAAAAAATTCACCACAAGATGATTCTTGGGCGTAATCATAGAGAAATGATCATAGGAGAGACGTTTTCGAGGTTCAAAACCAAGAGAAATAATTTTCGGTCCTTGCTTGTAGTTCAGGGTCCGCAAAGAATTGTTAATCTTGAAATTCCCTAGTACCTCACAGTGATTCTTATTTTGTCTTCTGATGTTATTGTATTGGGTGAGTCTTCAACTCTATTTATGTGTTTTTTGGGAATAATTAATAGTTAGAACGCATCATAATATTATGTCAGGAAATTTGGGGATATGAGTAAAGTCGCTCTGTTATTTGTTCTTGGGGTTTCAAATTTTAAAACTGGGCAAAACCGCCCAGACAAGTTTTTACCCATACATGCAGAGCCGCTTCTGCGAAGGTCGATCCACAAATGCAAATGTATGAGAGGATGGATATATCCGCTTCAGTGGTGACTATAACACGGGTGCGCGGCCGCACCTGCAACTAACTCTTTGCATTGGCGATGCCTCATAGGGTTTAATGCTCTTTGCATTGGCGATGCTTCATAGGATTTAGTGCAACTGCCCCTATGGACATCCTTCCGTAGATGCGAGACCGCTTTTGTGGAGGATGGTCCGCAGAAACTGAATCGACTGCTGACAGATTCTTTAAAAGAATCCATCTTCCTCATTATGAAGCCCCCATTTGGCATGTGCACTTTGGGATCTAGAAACTGGTTTGGGGAGTTTTCCAAAAGGTCTCTCCATCATATAACTTGGGGTAAAATCCTAGACCATTTTTATGCTATTAATGATTAATGTTTCTTATTTCAACCTTTTAACTTGTTTTGGGTAGAATCATGTCTAGGGTTCTTGCTAAATTTCCGAAATGGATTTTTGATGAGATGGGTAACTAAGATAGAAACTTAAATGTATATTTTAAAATGGTCGTGTGTATATAATAAGGAAAAACTATATTTTGGAGGTGTAATCTCTAATTACTACTATTTATTGATTATGGTAAGTAGAAATTTTCATGAAAAAGATCCATTTCTAGTATATTGTCAACTAGGGGTTATTGTGGATGAATTTCCTAAAAGCCTTCGAATATATTACTAAAGTTTCTCTTTTAGCCCTTATTGGTCAGGGGTTGTAGGGGGCCAAAGAGCGATTCCTCTTTTAGGATTGATTCTTATGTAGTGTTGAATGTGTGCTATCATAGGACTTGTATGAGTACATTTAAACTATGATCATCCGAATAACATTTCAGAAGTACAATGTGGCGTAGGAGCTTGTGGCACCCACTCGCCAATGCGGTATGCTACAATTTAATATTACTAGACTCTGATAGAAGTATGTAGTTGTTATAAATATTGAGGGGTATTGGGCGTGTTAGGGTCCCACTTTAGTGGCTGTGATGGTCGCTTCAGTGGGTACCGATGTTGAACTATCTTAATGAGTGATTTTAGGAATCAACCTTAGGGTTGATTCCGACTGTTGTTATGTGAGCCATTACTTGGGCTTGTCTACATTGATTGATACTTATTATGTTAGTCATCATCTATGCTTTTGATATGAAAAGATGATTACATGAAATTATGTGTTATTAAATTCTGAAGCATGTGTTATACATCCCCTATATTTGATTGTATCTCATACACCATGATTACTTGCGTTATTACTGTTGTATTTATACACTCATGGTTACTGAGATATTGAACGGAGTGGTATAGGATGTTCTGGATCCAATGAGACCGGAAAGGAAATGTAAGACTACTATTGTTAGATGGCTTGGAAATAATTGAGATGATGATAATGATTTGATATGGTTTGATAAATGAGTCTTGGGCTCTAGATAGATTCGTGGGAATTTCGGATAGTTAGGAACAATATATAGACAATGTGGGCCCCCTATAGGTCATATCTATATGGAAAAGCCTATAGAATATGTATACCGGTTGGTGGAAAGTTACCTTGCATTACAATGCATTCATATCATTCATTCATACACATTGGTTACTCGAGATTTGTACTTGATCTGGATTGATTACTATGATAAGATAGATCTGTTTGATTGAACTTCCATGATTTCTGAGTTGTCTAAGTGTTGAACCATTTATGTGATCGAAGGTGACCTACGTGAATAACTATGTTATTTGATAGGAAGTCTAGAAGACTAATGAGTTGATGTATTGTTTTGGTAATTATCGTCTCCTGTGTTGTATATATATATGTCCAACTTTACCGTAATTAGGAGATTCATGACGTAATTACTTACTCGAACATAATAAGGTTGTGTAGTAAACTGGAATGTACCAACACTCTTAGGTATGCAGATAGTAATTAGGTCTACAAGTTATAGAAAATATTAGATCAACATTGCTATTGTATGCCAACTATATGCTACGTGAAAGGTTGTTATGTGGTTGTATGCCTTAAGTGTTTGATTGTCTTTATTAGAGGACTAATGAAGTATGTAGGTTAGTTTGAGCATGACTTAGGCATTGATTAATGACTAGTGTACCTACTTTAATGAAATCTAGTATCACTACGGGTTGAGTTGTAATTGAAGTAAGGAATTATTTATGTTGGTGAATGTAACCTAGGTAAATCATCAAATGTGTAGTTTAGGACTAATTGAGAGTCAACTTGATGTTTATGCCTTTTACGTATTGTCTGTCGTTGTCAACCTATGATGCTTATGGGAGTACGTTGTGAACTCATGCTACACTTGCTGTATCTTTTACGTGGATGCAGGTATAGCTAATGGCTCAAGCTACAGCTTTGGAGTACACATAGGTTAAGGCATGCCACTAATCCTATCAGCGGCTATTTCTTCATCTTAGTCAGGTTGTCCCTATTGATTTGGGGCAACGATTATTTTACTCCTCTTTTCATTATAAATCTTAGTAGTTCTTTGTACGAGTTAGACCAAGTTTCAGAAAAAGTATTTGTAGGGATTTGACATTTAGTAAATCGAATGAAGAATTATTTAATATTTGAAATTCCTAAATTTACTTCCGTAATGTATATTTATTTGTGTTAAATAGGTACGTAGTCTTCCGTACCCATCCTCATAAGGATATAAGACATTTAGGAAATTTTCCCTTATTTCGTTCTTTTATGCTACTTCGTTCAAATTGGTATTTAGTCGATTCCAATTGGTATCTATTCTTGGCGTTGTATAAGAGTGGAACGTGTATTGCAATCATGCCCCCGAGGTATCAAATGAAATTTGAGTATTGCATAGAGTTTTGAGTTTATTTAACTGTTTTAGTTCCAGGTATCTAGCCTCTGCGAGAGTTTCTCATCATCTGTGGAGGCCCACATACGGAAGGGGGGCTGTAGATGCGTTGCTAGTCAAATTATTTTGAGGCCACATCTGTGTGACATGTTTCGCAGAAGCGGATTTCTGTTTCTTGAGTGAATCTTGCAAACACGAGCTAAATCACGCAGAAGTGGAGTTGCATCTGCGGTGGGTGGACTGCTTATGTGGAGCAACTGGACAGAAACCAATAGCTTATTCCCATGTTTAAACATCATATCAATTTCTCAACAAACCGTTCAAACCAATAATCATGCATAAATATAAAACCCGATGAGGGCACGAATCTAGCATATCAAAGGCCCGACAAAGGCATAAATCAAAATCCAAAACACAAATTAAGAAAAGGAAAGAGTAGCATCATACAAATATTACAACCCAGAAGCAAAGCAAATAAATTGTCTAAGAAGGCAAGAGATCTGAATGAGAACTACTGAAGGAGATAAATCAAGACGGGTTGAACTCTGCACTTCATTATCATCAATGGAGTTTTCAGAATCCACATTATCGCCCTCTAACAGGAAAGAGTACTTCTCCTTGTCGTATGCCTTGACCGGAATCTTCCTAATTGGATTACCACAATGAAATATGGCCTTGACCCCTCTCCAGACTTTCGCCAAGAGCTTGCGAGTCGACTTGCTCTTTTTTTTCTTCTCCTCATCAAAGTTCTGTTGAAGGTTAGCATACGCCGTAGCCATAGAGCGGTAAGTCTCCTCCAATGCATTTATAGACTCGACAAATTTCTTATTAGTCAGGGCTTTCTCCGTCTGGGCCTCCATGTACCTATCTACCTCCTCTGAGTGAGCCTGGTTGAACCGACATCTTTAGGGCCCCTGGGAAGCTGAGACACAAATTCCTAAATTGTCCATAGCTCCATGAACCTAATGGTCCTTCCGGCTTAGAAAAAGACTCTCCCACACTCGTCTCAATCTTTCTATTCTTATTTTTTATCGTACTACCTGGTCCGATAACTTTTAGAGGGTGGATGGGTATGCCAATTTCTACCTAACGATCAGTGGGGCTATCTAGCACTCCAGCCTACCTGCACAACTCCATAATCCGTAACCGACGTTCACTAGAACACCGCCTATCAAGTAAACAATCATCAGCGCACGAGTGTGCGTGCAGTCAGTATTATTTCTAGAAGGAGACACCCAACTATTGATAATATATTTCCAAATCTTTGCCTCAGCCGTGAAGTCAACAGATTATACCTTTTTTTGTTAGTCCAAGAAACCACCTTGCTCGGAGGGCACACATGTGACACTAGTTAGTCATTAGAATATGTATCATTCGCCTGCATCAACTCAAGGGGATGATCCTCCAAACTATAGAGCTCATTAATTCACTCAGGTCCAAATCTCACCCTATTGCCCATGATCCTCAATTCAAGATTAGCAAAATCCACCCACTTCAGATTAGCATAAAACTCACGCACCCACTATTTATTTTCCTCGCATGGGGTGTCAACAAATCTAGCGAGTAGCCTCGAGCCATTTATAAAATTCAGGTAGTAGCTACGACACCTTTTGAGGTCAATACCCCTATCGGGGAAGAGTTTTTGGTCTACTAAATTCCAAAAGTATCGTCGTTCACAATCCAGAGACATGAACCGATGTGCATCATAATTCTCAATTGGGAATTTTCTCCAAATTCTTGACATTGTACAATAATTTCATCCTTTTGATGTTCCATTTTGATGATTCAACACCTGAAAGGATCGAAATAAAATTAGTCCGACATTATACCTAACTCTATGACTGATTAGGGATGGTAGGTGGGTACAATTTTATGGATTCCGCACTGCACCCGCCCCAGTTGGGGCGGGTATGGGTATAACTTTAGCGGGTAGTAGGCAGGTATGTGTATAAATTTGGAGGGTAGTAGGCGGATATGTGTATCACTTTGGCGGGTAGTAGGCGGGTATGGGTAGGTGGTGGATTTGCAGTTATATCCGCCCCGCATCCAACCGCCCACCCCAAATCCACCCTCCCACCAACTATAATTTTATTTGTACAACTTTATATTTATCTAAAGCGCAAATAATTTGACACACATAATTTTAGCAGCTCATAAGCCCAATAATAATGAATTGGCAGGTTGACAAAATGACAAATAAATTAATTACAAAATATGGTTGGCGGGTACAAGTGGGTGGCGTATATCCACTTGGGTGGTGGAGCGGGTTTGGATTTAGGAATATACTCGCCTAGGCGGATATGGATGTTGAACATGTACCCGCCATGAGTATAAAATTTTCTTGTGGGTACGGGTGCGGGGGAGGGGTACCCGCACCTGCCCCACCCAATTGTCATCCATATGACTGATTACTCATATATTATAGTAGGAAAATTAGAAGAACGAATGCAAAAGGAACTAGTTACGAAGCCATTGGTTTGCTAAAAATCTGTAGGTTTCACTTTTGCAGAATTGGCCCCACATAGGTGAGGTCGCTTCTGCAGAATATTGTCCGCTTCTATGGAAGCCTGAAGCCTTAAGGGTATTCGCACCTGCGCTATGAGTTGCACAGATGCGAAACCGCTCCTGCGACCCTTTTTCGCATGTAGAAACCACACCTTCATCCCCAAACCCCAACCTAGTAAAAAATCCTCCATTTTATTTAATTTTGGGATTGGGATCATGTCCAAACACCTCTATTCTTGCCTAGAATCTATCATGCATGTATATTATATTCGATTAGTAGCGATTGGTTGACCAACAATACCCTAAATGTTCAAACCCCAACCCAACTAGTATGTTAAGTATAAAAAAGTTTTAAGTCCAAAAAATCTCTACCTATTCTTTTGTAGCAGTAAACCAACACCCTTTCCACCCCCAATCTTGCAAAATTTAAAAAAAGTAGGAAGAACTTACTGATTTTGCCAACCATGGAGGGAGTTTTGATGCCTTCTTCTTCGAGATTGAGTTGTGGGTGTGTGGGGGTGGGAAAACTGTGAGTTTGGGAATGAGGTAGGGTTTTTGTTCTAAGAGCGGAGTTGGGAAGGTGGAGTCGTGGGTGAGGGGAGTTTTGGAGAAGTTTTTAGGTGTTTGAAATCTGCCCACTTTTCTTATTTACGCCTAAAATATCATTTCTGCCTCTACGACATTTGATCCCGCTTCTGTGATTCCACTTCAGTGGAAGCATTTCTTCTATGTGTATTCTAACTATGTGACCGTTGTTCACCTCGGCAGAGTGAATATCACTTCTGCGACACTGCCCCTGCGGTTATATCATCCACTTCTGCGACTTAATGATACCGGTTCCTAATCTGCCTACGTGTTCACTGTGCCGCCTTGGCAATCTCACGCTTGTGAAGTTGATCCACAGATACACACTTCTTATATGTGACCACCCAGGGATCAATTGTAATTATATGTGGGGTAAACTGACACCGTTCCTTATGTGAACTCTCTCGCGAGACAGTTCTGAATCATCTTGGCATTTTAGCACATTTCCTCAACAAAGTCTTATCTAAATTGTACTGACCATTTGATGGATTCCCTTATGTATTATGAAAAACACTTTGATATTAACTTCAACACCCAATTTAATATAATATCCTACTAGTACCATTTTTTTCCAGTCGAGATAAATGATACTTTCTGAAAATTCCCATAATTTTGTGAGGGGCCGGTGTTATACGATTTTCACCAGACTTTTCACGCCTTCGTCTTCTAACCCATTCGAGGATGAATATTTTCTTAATTGATATCTGATGTAATGATCTGCTCGATCGTTTTGTGTTCTTGCCATATTCCAACCAATTATCATCTTTTATTAACTCCAAATCAAACATCAGGAATGTCATGGATGGACGAAAAGCACCACAAGATGATTCTTGGCCATAATCGTAGAGAAATGATAATAGGATATACATTTTCGAGGTTAAAACTGAGGGAAATAACTGTTGATCCTTGCTTGTAGTTCGGGGTCCCGCAAAGAATCGTTAATCTTGAAACGCTCTAGTACCGCATAATAAGTCTTATTTTGTCTTCTGAGGTTATTGGATAGGGCGAGTCTTCAACTCTATTTATATGCTTATTTGGGAATAATTAATGGTAGATCGCATCATAATATTATGTTAGGAAATTTGAAGATACGAGTAAAGTCGGTTTGTTATTTGTCCTTGAGGTTTGGGATTTTAAAATTGGGCGAAACCACCTAGGCGAGCTTTTACCTGCATATGCGGAACCACTTCTGCAGAGGACGGTCCGTAAATGCCAATGTATGGGAGGATAGATATATCTGCTTTGGCAGTGACTTTTACGCGGGTGCGTGGCCGCACCTACGACTAACTCTTCGCATTGGAGATGCCTAATAGGGTTTAACGAAACCGTCCATGCGGACATCCTTCCGCATATGTGAGGCTACTTCTTCTTCAGAGGGTATATAGAGACAGAGTAAACTGTTGACAGATTCTTTAAAAGAACCCATCTTCCTCGTTCCGAAGCCCCCATTTGGAAAGTACATTTTTGGAGCTAGGAGCTGGTTTGAGGAGCTTTCCAAATGGTCTCTCCATCATATAACTTGGGGTTAAATCCTAGACCACCTTTTGTTCTATTAATGATTAATGCTTTTTATTTCAAGCTTTTAACTTGTTTTGGGTGAATCATGTTTATGGTTCTTATTAAATTTCCAAAATGGATTTTTGATGAGATGGGTGACCAAGTTAGAAACTTAAATGTATATTTTAAAATGGTAGTGAGTATGTACTAAGGAAAAACTAATCTCTAATTATTTCTACTTATTGATTATGGCAAGTAGGATTTTTCATGAAAAAGAGCTCTAATATATTGTCAACTAGGGGTTATTGTGGTTGTATTTTCTAAAAACCTTTGAATTTATTACTAAAGTTTCCCTTTTCGCTTTTAGGGTCCGGGGTTATCCAGGTCCAAATAGTGATTCCTCTTTTAGGATTGATTCTTATGTAGTGTTGAATGTGTGCTATCATAGGACTTGTATGAGTACATTTAAACTATGACCGTCTGAGTAACATTTCAGAAGTACAATGTGGCGTAGGAGTTCGTGGCACCCGCTCGGCAAAGATGTAGGCTACTATTTAATATTACTAGACCCTGATAGAAATACGTAGTTGTTATAAATATTGAAGAGTATTAGGCATGTTGGGGGTCCCACCTTAGCGGTTGTGATAAACTCTTCGGTGGGTACTATTTTTGAGCTGTCTTGATGGGTGATTTGGAAAATCAGCCTTAGGGTTAATTCTGACTACTGTTATGTGGGCTTGTCGCCATTAATTGATACTTATTGTGTTAGTCATCACATATGCTTCCGATATGAAAAGCTGATTACATGAAATTATGTGTTATTGAATTCTGAAGCATGTGTTATAAATCCCCTATATTTGATTGCATCTCATACACCATGATTACTTGCCTTATTACTGTTACATTCATACACTCATGGTTACTGTGATATTGAATGGAGTGGTATAGAATGTTGTGGGTCCAATGAGACCGGAAAGAAAAGGTAAGAATACTATTTGTGAGATGGCTTGGAAACGATTGAGATGATGATAATGATTTGATATGGCTTGATAAATGAGTCTCGGGCTCTAGTCATATTCGTGAGAATTTTGACTGGCTAGGAGTTGTATATGGACGGCGTGAGTCCCTCATGGGTCATATCTATATGGCAAAGCCTATAGAATGTGTATACATATTGATACAAGGGTACCTTGCACTACATTGCATTCATATCATTCATTCATACACATTGATTACTTAAGATTTGTACTTGATTTGGATTGATTACTATGATAAGATGGATCCGTTTGATTGAACTTTCATGATTTCTGAGTTGTTAAGTGTTGAACCATTTATGTGATCGAAGGTGACCTATGTGAATAATTGTGTTATTTGATAGGGAATCTATAAGAATAATGAGTTGATGTGTTATCGTGGTAATTATCATCTCGTGTGTTGTATATATATGTCCAACTTCACCCTAATTAGGAGATTCATGACGTAATTACTTACTCGAACATAACAGGGTTGTATAGTAAACTAGCATGTACCAACATTCTTAGGTGTACAGATAGTAACCAGGTCTACACGTTAGAGATAATATTAGGTCAACAATGCTATTGTATGCTAACTATATGCTTCGTGAAATATTGTTATGTGGTTGCATGTCTTAAGTGTTTTGCTGTCTTTATTAGGGGACTAATGAAGTATGCGGGTTAGTTTGAGAATGACTTAGGCATTGATTAATGACTAGTGTACTTACTTTAATGAAATCTAGTGTTACTACAGGTTGAATTGTAAATTAAGTAAGGAATTATTCATGTCGATGATTGTAACCTAGGCGAATCATAAATTATGTAGTTTAGGACTAATTGATAGTTAACTTGATGTTTATTCCTATTACGTATTGTCTGTCATTGTCGGCCTATGATGCTTAAGGGGGTACATTGTGTACGCATGCTATCCGTGCTGCATCTTTTACGTGAATGCATGTATAGCTAATGGTTTAGGCTACAACTTTGTAATACACGGAGGTTAAGGCATGCCACTCATCCTATCGGCGGCTTTGGTCTTCATCTTAGGTAGGTTGTACCTTTTAATTCGGGGCAGCGATTGTTTTACTCCTCTTTTCATTATAAATCTTAGTAGTCCTTGTACGAGTCAAACCAGATTTTGGAAAAAATGTTTGTGAGGGATTTGACATTTAGTAAATCGAATGAAGAATTATTTTATCTTTGAAATTCCTAAATTTATTTTCGCAATGTGTATTTATTATTATTAAAAATGACTTTTATTGGGATGGTTCGCCTATTGGGGGATAATGTAGGTGTCACGACGATGTCCGTGAATTGGATCGTGATCAAAGGATTTTTTCAAAACACAGAAAAATCTTTTGAAAATCAAAGTTCGAGGTAAGGGTTCTGGTGATCCCCGGGAAAGGTGTAGTCACCCCGGTATTAAGGATCCATAAAATACTGTTGACCTTCGAGGTCCGTAATATATTTAATTGTGAATAATTTCTTAAAAGAGTGTTTAAGTTCCCGCAAAAATAAAAGTCATAGCATATCATCTTTTTTGTTTCAAATCTTTTTGAAAATAAAGAGTTGAATTTTGTTTAAAAAAAGTTCATATAGGGGTAATTTAATCAATCCATTTTCTGGACTAAGATGCACAAAAAAATTTATTTGAGTAGAATTCTAGTAGATTTAGTCCAAATGTCATGTCTTTTGAAAATCTTTTAAAAAGTGTAAATCCTTCTGAAAATGATATGCCATGGTTTTTCAAAAGTATAAAGTTTTTTTTTACTATAAAGGTCAACCAATATCCTATTTTAGAATCACTTTACTCAACTTGGGTTTTTAAATTATTTTTTTTATTTTCGAAAGTCAATGAGTTGGCCTGGCCCAAAGTAGTTCTTAAAAGAATTTTGTAAAATAGCTATCTTTTTTGTCCGAAATTCCATTTGTTTTTTTCAAATTGTGCATTTTAAAACAATCTTTTGAAAAAATGAATTCTTTTAATCCATTTTCTAAAAAAATAGTCCAGCTTTAGCCTCAAATCAGTCCAAATATATCAAAATTATCCAAGTTAGGTAAAAGCTTTTTCAAATATGTCCAACTTGTATAAGGAGGAGCCATTTTTATCATTTATTTTAAAAGAATACAAGTCCTTTATTTTTTAGGGTTACTTTTGAAAATATGTTTTGGGGACCTATCCGTTCTAAACGATATACGCATCATTTTGCCTAATCCTAAATTATAACCGTTTTCGTTCCAATACCCAATTATTTTTACAATTAACATCATTTAAATAAAATACATCAATTTTAAAGAGGAGAGTTAGGTTGGCGGGCCTACCAAGCCCACCAGTTAACCATTATCACTCATGATTGGGCCTTCAACGCGCTGCTACTGCCAGACTCGATCAAAGAAAAACTATTGGTGGCCCAACTGAACGTTATCATCTTGGCCCATATGGCTCAGGTCCAGCCGTGCAAGGAAAAATAGAGGGGAAAAGGAAGGGTACCGTTAGAAGGTATCTAAACTTATCCTAATCTAAAAAAATCCAAAATTGTACAAATGCTTACAGATATATCACATAAATTAATTGAGAATACACACCTAAAAAGAAATAATATCGCAAGGCCCAAAACATAGCTAAAGGGTAAACAATCCACAATTAAACTCATGTAATAGAGTGTAAACACAACGAATGGGCTAAGCCTATTCAGATAATAGAAATGTACATGGACCAATTAGCATACAACAACACATATAGATGATTTGAAGAAATAAAACATATACAACATGTTATTTAGATGATATACATAGTGATATATGTTGATATACTGGGTATACATGATATATAATTTATATATCCTCATATATATTCATTGTATTAATGTATTTTAACCCAAGGTAGAAAGACAAAGTGAAGACAAGTACAGGCAAGCACATGAGAATACACACAGATCACATAGGTCCTTAGTTCCCACTTCCCACTTATAGACTTTCATGATTCTAAAACTAAGTATATTCAAACAAAGCAGTATACAACTAACATTTTAAAGCCCAAATTTGATATGCAGCATATATGGAAATCATGGATGCATAAAAATAAGATAACAACACCTATGGTTTTTACCAGATTTCAGATCAAGTGGTATATATCAGAATAATAAAATCTAGAGGCAGTGTGCTTCATGAACTATCCTATCTTTAGCTTTTCATGCTTGATCTATTCATAATTCAGTTAAGCTTACTCCTTCCTTGTTAAGACTAGTAGTAGACAAGACAACCAAACCAGATGGGGAAATCAAATAATCAGGTTAAAACTATTTTAGATTGACTATGATTCCTTTTAGAACTGCAGGCTTAATGTCAACATGATACTGGACAGGTTTCAAAAACATGGGGATTTCACATATCAAAGAAGAAGAAAAGGGTTCACATTGACCATGACTGCATACTCACTCAAGTCATTTTTAAAACAATATAGTTCTAAGTTCATCATTTACATATTTTATATCTAATAAACAGGGCCTTACAAAATCACTTAGACCCTTTTAACAGGTTCATACAGTCCACCAAGCCAAAATTTATCAGGTTCATGAATCACAACATCAGGCAACAGATAGACCTTAATTCACCTTAAATAGAAAACTTCGTATATCCTAAAAGGTGTAATTATTTTGAGATAGGAGCAAGCTTACACAGGACACTGAATCATAACAGGTTGACAAAAATCATGCTTAAAAGCCATTATCAGAACACTAAACAACCACAAACACTTAAGACCTCATCCCAAAACTGAGAAATGAAGGCAAAGGTCTTGAAAGTATGGTTTGAACTTAGCACACAAGGGGGGTTGATATGATTCTTAGACTTGACCTAGGGATCTATTATTACTTAGCTTAAAACAGACTCAGGCATTTAAAATGATCATATCAAAATACTACATGATATGCAACTTTTTAGATTCTCAGGTTCCATATCAAATAGGTGTTAAACTAGGTGATCAGATTCTCAAACTGACAGTCCCAACCTAAACACATAGAAAATAGGCAGATGTGACTTCACCCTAGTATTCTAACACAGATTAGGCATCATTTTGAATTCTTGAAGGGCTAGTATTTTTAACCTAGATCAAGATGCAAATAACCATCTAACAAGACTCAAATCCACAGAACAAGGACATATCATGACTACACATGACACTAGGACAAGCACACATGAATTAAACATGAAACAATGCCTATATGAGCATAACAGAGTCACCAACAGGGCATACAAATGATCACTTAGCTTAAACTATCAACAGAGATCACAAGATGGACATGAAATGAGTTAAACAAGTATTGAGACATGCATAACTCAGGTGCCAAGTCTAAATCAGCCCCAACAGATACATGATTGGCAGAGTATGAACTAAAACAGGTTCATTAACACATAAACAGGTATCCTAAGTTCCTATTAAACCTATCCTAATCCTAAAACACATGACATTCATAAGGTAAGCTTAAACAAGCACTGTCACATAGATTAGCAGACCCTCTAAGTTCATTCTCTATTAACCTAGACTAGTCTTAAATCAACTAAAAAGAACACTTGATACTGAAGACAAACTCATCATCATGTAGGTTATAGATAAGACAGACAGTTTTAAGTTCATTTTAGATCTAGATTAACTCTAAACTATGTGTGATGACATTCAACAGATTCATTATCACAAGAAATCATAGATAAACAATTATTCTAAGTTCTTTTAAACCTAAATCTCTCTTAAGTCAGCTTTTGAACTGTTCATAAATCACTTAGACAGGTTCATGATCATACAAAACAAATCCGTTTAAGTTCATTCTTTAAACTTAGATTAACCTAAAATCAGTTGATGACCACATTCTTCATAAGTTAACTAAGCATGCTCATTATCCTATAAACTCATAGAGAACTATTAACTTAAAATGAAGAGGACTAAAAAGAGGACAAAATACCTTTTGTGGAGGCAACCTAGGATCGAGTGGGGCTTGAATCTTTAACTCCGTACCTTAATCACTTGCACACACACAAAACACAAAGGTTTTAGAAAATTGAGGACTAATCTTGAGTGATTAGGGTTCCACCAAAGGGTTTGGATTCCAAATTACTCAAAACTATTCCAATTTTATCAAATAATGGCTCTTATATGTAAAAAGCCTTAGAATTCAAAATTTTGGAACGTTTTACAGATCATTTCCAATAAGGGTTGGGGTTCAATTTAAGAACCCAGCAAACCCAAGCTCCTCCGAATAATACCTTATGGACCATGTAGGGACCTCGCCAATTGGGTGCGAACTTTCCTTTGTACTTGTCTTGATGTAGAATGCGCACTTGAGTACCAATTGTCCTATCTGAAAGAGTCAGGTTCTGACTCGCTTGTTGAAAGCGTGAGCCATTCTTTGTTGGTACAATATGTCGTGACATACCACGATCATTCTTTTCTCACCAATCAGAGCCAGTTGCTCGTATCATTTTTGAACCCATTCTGCGTTGTCCATCTCTACTTCTTGTATGATTCTGAGTGACTGTATCTCCACCTCGGTTGGTATTACTGCTTCAGTGTCGTAGACAAACAAGTATGGAGTTGCTCCTGTTGAAGTTCGAGTTGTCGTCCGATATCCCAGCAACGCGTAGGGCAACTGTTCATGCCAACACTTGTAATTGTCCATAATTTTCCTTAGTATCCTCTTGATATTCTTGTTGGCTTCCTTTATTGTTTTGTTCATATGCGGCCCGTAAGCGGTTATGCAAAATTATTCACAAATATCTTTCATTAGGTAACTGTTCAAATTTTCTCTATCGTCAGTTATGATGGACTCTAGAATGCCGAATCGACAGATGATGTTGTTTCACACAAAGTGAGCTACCACCTTCTTCGTTACTGACTCGTGTGAGGTAGTTTTTTTTTAATTCAATTGTTCCCAACTGAGCCTTTTATTTAATATCCAAAAACCAAATATCCAAACAAATGTAGAAAATAAAATAAGAAATGGACCAGGCCCAAAATAATGGCCCAATGCACATAAAGTTTGAAAAACCAATTAGGAAAGTTGATATCATCCAAAAGGATAAAACACAAATGTATGTGCCCTATCTTCTCGTTTTTGTCGGTGTTGTATCCGAGCTTGTGGCTATGGATACTCCACCGATCTATTCCATCTACGCTCATCTGATGATTAATTTTTGTTTAATCTGAAGAGTGAGTACTGGATTGTTGTTGATTCATCCTCAAAATCGTGTTCTTCCATCGCCGTAGCTCTTTTGTCTCTGATTTTCTATCGTAAGTTTCCATTTCCATAATTTGGATCTCTGGTACATGTATCCTCTCTCACTGTTACTTTTTGCTCTTTTGCATCTCTATTGCGAGGTCACCTTCATTTTGTTGTTGTGGTCTCCCTTTCCCTGCTTGATTCTTCGACACTCGTACTTTGGTATGATTCTTCCACTTCTTGTTTTTTATTTTTACCTACATGTAACTCTCAAGTATGGAACCTGTGATTTATCGCTTTTAATAATCTTCCTGAGTTCCACATCCATCTCTATGAATATTTGACAATTGATTGGTCCTGTATCTATTGGTTTGTTTGCCATTGCATCCGCTAATTTGTTCCTCTCCCTTAGTATATGTGAGTATCTGTATTGTTTGTCCTCTGACATCTGCTTAATTTCCTCAATGTATCCTGCTATATTCCAAGGTAGTTTCCACTCTTCAGATAATATCCTTTGAACCAAGAGTGAATCAGTTTGAAAAATGACTTTGTCCATCTACTTATGCTTGCTTCTAGAATTGCTATTGTTTCTGCTTCTGTATTTGTTATCTATCCAATTTCCTTTGCCTGAGCATGTATCAAATCTCCATTATCATCCCTAACACTAAAACCATAAGATCCCCTTCTTGGATTTCCTCTTGAAGCCCTATATGTGTTATACAATATGCATCCCCTGGGTGGAGGTTGCCAAATCACCTTTGTAATCTTCAATTGAGGCCTAAGCCTTTCCAATAGTTGAATTAGATCAACCCATCTATTAGGAATATTTTGGATAGATGGATTTATGAATTTAACCAACTTCTAAATAGTAGCAAAGACTTGGAAAATACATTTTTCCACTGATTTTTTAATCTCCATGTTTGTATGCATTCCTTCTTTTCCACAATTCTCATATAACTACAACAAATATAGCTTGAAATACTGGTTCGGGCCTGTCTTTAACAATCTGTCTCCACCATTTCACTATAATTTGCTTTAGTTGTAGACCATCAATGTTTATACATGCAAAAGAAGAAAAATAAGACCAAGTCCTATTAGCAGAAAGAGATTTAGCAAAAAGATGTTGGGCTATCTCCTCATTTGAATTTGAATAGCACCAACATCTAGATGCTAGATTAATATTTATCCTTTTCAACACCTCATCAATTGGCACCTTAAACTTCCAAAATATCCATATGAAAAAGGATATCTTGAATGGTAATCCTTTAATCCACATATTCTTGAAAACTTCATTCTCCTGTCCCATCAGTCTTAAATAGTCACATGCTGACTTGACAGAAAATTGTCCCTTATTATTCAACACCCACCAAGGTTCATCCTCTATTCCACAATCACTTGGAGGTTTTATTTTATCCACAATGTGTTGTACTATGTCTCCAGATAATATATTTCCAACTTGTCAGTGTCCCATCTCCTATCCTTCACCATTTCCTTCATATTTTGAATTGTATCATATATATATCCCCTTCTGAAGCATAATACAGAGCTCCTAATCCATACAATTGTCATACCAAAACTGAGCATTTTCCATCTTTGTTTGCCACCAAATGTGGTATTCTATGATGTCCTTTGCCTGCAATATTTTCTTCCAGTTTTGAGAGCCATACTTTCATTGTACAATTACAGGGTTAATCTTCTTACACTATTTATTACTGATGAAAGCACTCCATAAAGAAGGGGTAGTCCTAAAATTCTACTAGATCTTACAGTATAAGGCCATTGATACATCATGTAAGGATCTAAACCCAAGTCCTCCTTCTTTCTCTGGGACACAAAAATGAATCCAAGATGCCCAATCTCTACTTCTTCCCCCATTGTATTACTTTAAGAGAATTATGCAAACATTTTATGCATTTGCCTTATCACACCATCATGTGGGTTTAAGGCAGATAACAAATGAATTGGCATCCCCTGTAACACATGTTTAATCAGTACTGCACTGCCTCCAAAGGATAGAATCTTCCATTTCCATGATTGCAATCTATTCATGATCTTTGTTAGAATAGGATTGTAAAAATCTTTACTCCTTCTGCTATAAAATATGGGACATCCCGAATATGTGAAAGGGAATTCCGTTCTTCTTATACCAGTTACCACTTCCACAGTAACCTTTATATCATTAGTTATTAAGTGATGTAAGTTGACAAAACTTTTTTCCTTATTTATCTTTTGCCCAGATGTTTTCTCATATCTCCCAGGTACCTCTATAATCAGTTGAAGTGATAGAACATCTGCAGAAGAGAAGATAATCATAACATCTGCATAATCCAGATGATTCACTTTAGGACTCCATTTTGGCATATCAAAATCCCTAAACCTTGGCATATGATGTAACTGATTGAAGTTCTTAGTTAAAACCTCTGCAGTCAGTATAAATAAAGTAGGGGATACACTCATCTAATAAATTGGAAAAACCCATGCTGTTGTCTATTTATAAGAATAGAGTACCAATTGTTGCTGACTATTTTGAACCCCATATCAACCATCATGTGTTAAAAGCCCATCTTTCTCATCACCTTTGTTAGGAACAACCAGGAGACCCTGTCACAAGCCTTTGCCATATCCAATTTACACCATATTAGCAGTTTTAGTCCTTAGTCTAATGCCAGATACAATTTCTTGAGTAAGTAGAACATTTTCCACTATACTCATTCCCTTAACAAATCTTGCTTGGTTCAGTGATATCATATCATGTAGAAAGTCCAGTAATCTTTCATGAATAAGTCTTGAGAATATCTTATTCACAAAATTACTCAAACTAATAGATCTTATATCAGAAAAGGTATAGATAATATCATTTTTTTGGTAATAAAATCAAATTAGTATGAGTAATAAGTTTAGGAAGTTCAAATCCACATAAAAAAGCAATCACCATATTAGTAATATCCTCCCCAATGATGTTCCAGCATTTCTGAAAGAAAAGCCCAGTAAAACCATATGGCCCTCCAACACTCTCCCCGTTTAGACGAAATACAATATTCTTCACCTCTTCATTTGTTGGTATGGTTGTGATATTAATATTTTGCTTTTCTGAGATCGTACATGGAACATGATCCAGAATTTCAAAATTATTAGGATCTATTTCCTTTGAGAATTGATCCCAAAGAAACTTATTGCCTTTGCTGCTATTCTTTCATCCTCTTCAATCCAATTTCCCTCAGCATCTTATATTCTCCTTAGTTATAGCCTCTTGCTCCTGCCTTATATATATGCATAAAAGAATCTTATATTTCTATCTCCATCTTGGAACCACTGCATTCCTGCTTTCTTTTTATAGAATTGTTCTTCCAAATGCAAATATCTATTCAAATCAGCCTGCACTCTTTGCAATCTCTCCATGTTATGAGGTGCAGGCTATAATTTAAATTTCACCTCATGCACTTTTATCACATCCTCCAAAGCCTTAATTTCATGGAAAATATTACCATAAGTACTTTTACTCCACTGGACTAAAGCAACCTTCACTTTTTTCAATTTGTGATGAAAAATAATGAAGGGGTTAGCCATGAAATTAGCACTCCAGTTAGCCTTCACAATATCGAAAAAGGTTTCATGTTTCACCCAGAAGTTCAAAAACTTGAAAGATTTCTTCATTGGAAATGAAGTGCCACTATATGTAATAAGGAGTGTGGCATGATCAGACCCTGTTATGATGAGATGCCGGACTTCAATAGTAGGATACAATCCTTGAAGAGTCCGATTTTTAATACTTCTATCCAATTTTCTAAAAATGCAATCTTCACCACTTTTCCTATTTCACTATGTGTATTTACTTCCACTGAATCCCAAATCATGAACCTCATAGTTCTGTATACATAAGACAAAGTCATGCACTTTATTTACACTAACTAATAGACCCCCATATTTTTCTTATTCAGATGTAATAACATTAAAATCCCCCCAATCATCCATGGCTTGTTCATATTTACTTGCAATTGCTTCCAGACTATCCCATAGCTCCAATCTCTAAACCTCTGTACATTTAGCATACACCACTATCACCATCAACTTCTCGTACATTACTTGACTTTTGAGTTTAATGGTAATATGTTGTATATGATCCATCACCACCTCTACTTCAAAATTTCATCTATAAACAACCAAATCTTCCCAGAAGTATTCACTAAGGCAGTGTGCATATTTAATCTCCTTCTATACCCTTCAACTTTGTCAGCTTCTTGAAATGGTTCCAACAGACTTATGAAACCAAAATGGTGTTGAAGATACATTTTGGTTAATCTTTGAAATGATTCCATTGTATTTATAGACCTAATATTCCAAATCATTGCATTCATCATTAAATATTAGATTTATTAAAGCCTTTCTAGTTTGATAACCTATCCCAGATGGAACACTAGATTCTTTTTGTATTCTCGTCTTACCTTTACCTGCTATTTTGTGATATTTTGGAGATATATCCCCTTGTCTAATGGCCTTCTAATAATGCTGCTCTACAGGTTGATCATCTATATCCCTTCTATTATCTATTTTTAGATCTCCGGTTCTGTTTTTCTTTCAATTGAGTAACCAATTGCATGTTATTCTTGTTGTTGCTCTTTTTTTTTCTTTTGTTGTGATGACTTATTGCTACTGTTTTGGCTTTCTTTCTGTGTAGATTCTACTAGCAACTCCTTCTCTTTCCCTGTATCCCATTTGACAACAGTGTCATCTCCTTGATGTTCTTACTCTTTGTGTGTACTACTTTCCTCCATATTGATGCTTTTTGGGCTATAGGTACTTTGAACATTGTCTTCATCTTGGCTTGTTTTATTTTGTCTATTGCTCACAGGTGTTTAACTTTCATTCCACCCTTCCTACCCTTGAGTTGTTTTCTTTTTTTCTTCATATTCTCTTGTGTTTTGTGCATGCTCTTTATTTACTACTTCTATTTGGTTGTCTTTAACAACTGTAATGTCCTCTACTATGTCTTCTCTGTTTATGTTTTGTACCCCTTCTCTTGTATCATTATCTTTCTTGTGTTGTTCTTTTCTTGTTGTCCTTTATTTCTTTCCTCCTTATCTTCCTTTTGTTTGTTTTTCTTGGGTGTTGTAGTGTTGTGGAAACTATTTTCTATCCATTCCTTAGTGCTCACAGTTGTTCCCTCTTGTGCTTCCCTTCCATTTTCTGCAGATTTATTGCTTGGATCAATTGTTGTATCAACAACATTCTATTTTTGTTGTTCTTTATCCAACACATCAAAATGTATTGCTAGTTTCCATTGTCTCCCCTTCTTTTTTGTTTTTTTCCTTTCCTACTTCTACTATTATGACTCCAGATTTGTCCTTTTATACTTGTTGTTTCTCCTCAACATCCATTCTTGTTTCCTTAATAATTCCACCCCCTTCTATTATTACTATCCTTTTTCTATTGAGTAACTAATTCTTCTGCCTGACTCTTCTTCATCTCCTCTCTCTATTTCTTCTGGAATTTTGGATTTAAGGTCCTACAATTAGTCTCACCATGACCTTGAAGTTTGAAATATTTGTAATATTTAGGAAGGTAGTCATAATTAATCTTGATTCACTTTGATTTACTTTTACCAGTTTTCTCATCTATTTCTGATATATTGATTATGCTTGGATGGTCTGCTAGTAAATCAATTTGTACCTTCACTTTTGCACAACAAAGCCTAGTTCTATTTGATGTTTCTAAATCCAATGTCAATGGTTTCTCAACTGCAATTGCCATTGAAAAGATAGCCTCTCTTGCAAAAAATTAGGAGGTAGTTCTGGGAAGCTAATCCATGCCACTACTACAAAAGTTTCCTCCTCAATCTTGAACTAGGGGTACCAAATCAAAGGCCTCATCTGGCAATACTATCATGCACTTTTAGGTAGTAAGAATGGGTGGACATTATCCTCACATAGTCCTCCAATAGAGACAAATGAATCAAGATGTACCTCTCATAAATCAGACCTATTGTTGCTCTGCCTTTGATATCACACTATATTGGAATAATGTTCCTTAATTCCTTAATATCTAATGTTATCATAGGAGAACTTACCAAGAACTGCATATTGAAGTTCCTCTTTAATTATCATCTGTTGTACTTCTGTAGAATTCCAAGCAAAGTATGGTTTTCCATCCATAAAATTCACAGTTTTGGATGGAATAGTTATTTGTTGGGCACTTTGTACTGTTGTATGGGTCTTTAATAAATTAGCATACTTTGGTTGGTTTGTTTTTCGTTAGGAAAATCAGTAAGCTCGCTTTGGGGTTGTGTAATACTTATATCTGTAACATTATTTAGTAATGGTTTGAGGGGTGGGAAATTCGCATAATATACTGGAGGTTGGGATATAGGTGGACCAATCTTCGGTGGATGCAGTCCACCCACCGAAATGGCCATTGTGACCGGCGATAGATCTAGGTTTTGGGTTATGTAGTAGTGGCTAGGGTTTAATTTAGAGAGATTTTACCCATTCTAATGAGCTTGATTGTGTGGGGTAGCTTTGACCCACTTGGTGAAGTAATTTATGGCGAACAAGATGAATCGATGTATGTTGGATGTGGATGACTCTATAGGTCTAATGACTCTATGCCTCAAGCAATGAATGGCCATGCTGAGCGCATGCCATTGAGTTCACTTGGTGGGACTCTGAGCAAGTCTCCGTGAGTCTGACACTGATGGCATCTTTGTATAAACCTACTGCAGTCGTTTCCATGGTCATCCAATAATATTTTGCTCTTAAGATCTTGTTGGCTAGGACGAACCCATTAATATGAGGAGCACAAGTCCCGACTTGTTCCTCCTTTAGCAATTTCGAGGCCTCTACGACATCTACACATCTAAGTAGCCCGAGATTAGGCATCCTCCTATAGAGTACCCTTCTGTTAAAGAAGACCTATTGGATATTCTTCGGATGGTTTTCTTCTGATTGCTCGTGATATTTTGGTGTATTCTCTCTTGTCCAAGTATATGGTTATGTCAGTGTACCAAGGCTTGCTGTCAGGTTTCGCTTCCATATGGCAACAGTAAACATGTTCTTCTCTGATGCTTATCTCTAGTGAGTCAATGTGATTGCTTTTAGGATGTTGTATCATAAATGCTATGGTTGCAAGAGCATCGACAAATTCATTCTAGGCTCTTGGCGTGTGCTTGAAGTTGATTTTTCTGAACCTCGTGCACAACCTTTGCGGGTTTACGTGTGGTAGGATTTTATCATTCTTTGTAGCCCACTCTCCCTGGACCTAATGAATCAATAGATCTGAGTCACCTATTACCAATAACTCCTTGATATCCATGTCGAGAGCCATGCGAAGACCTAAGTTGCAAGCCTCGTACCATGCCATATTGTTAGTGCATTGAAATTTGAGCTTCGCAGCCATTGGGTAATGTTGTCCTATGTCTGACACTAAAACTGCTTTTATTCTCTAACATTTGTTATTGACTGCATCATTTCAAAACATCTTATAGCCTGAATAGGTTTCGGTTGTGTCTCCCTCTGTTGTTAGTACTTCCTCATCTAGGAAATACATCATGAGTGGTTCAAAATCTTTATCGACTGGACTTTCTGTTAGTAAATCGGCCAGTGCTTGTCCCTTGACAGCTTTTAAACTACATATATGATATCGAACTCGCTCAAAAGCATTTGGCACTTGGCCAGCTTCCCTGTGGGCATGGGTTGGCAAAAGATATACTTCAAATGGTCCAACTTAGTGATAAGGTAGGTAGTGTAGGACGACAAATAGTGCCTTAACTTCTGGGCTACCCACGTTAAAGCGTAGCATGTCTTCTCCACCAAGGTATATCTCTACTCGCATGCGGTGAATTTATTACTAAGATAGTAGATGGCTTGCTCTTTCTTACCAGTTTCATCATGTTCTCCTAACACACATCCAAAAGCGTTATCCGATACCGACAGGTACAGTAACAATAGGCTTCTCATTCTGGGAGGGACCAAGACTGGTGGTTTGGAGAGGTACTTCTTGATGGTATCGAAGGCTTTCTGACACTAATCCATTCACTTATTGGGTGCTTCCTTTTTCAGCAATTTGAGGATAGGTTCCACGATTATCGTGGACTGTGCTATGAAGCATCCGATGTAGTTCAACCTTCCCAGAAAACTCATGACCTAATTTTTGGTCGTTGGTGGAGGCAGTTCATGGATGACTTTGATGGATGGCTTTGATATTTGAGGGATCAAGTTCAATGCCCCTTCAATTCACTATGAATCATAGCAACTTTTTGGCAATGCGCACTTGGCTAGGTTTAGCTTCAGATTGAACTTCCAAAGCATGTCGAAGAACTTTCGCAAGTGTGTGGTATGATTTGAGCTTTCTCTTACTTGATTATGACCTCGTCAACGAAACCTTTATTTCTTTATGCATCATATCATAGAAGATGGTAGTCATTGCTCTCATGTAAGTGGCACCAGCAATCTTGAGGCTGAACGACATCACACGATAGTGATATACCCCCCATGGGGTGATAAATGTTATCATCTGTGCATCTTTTTCACTCATCAGGAATGATGGTAACCAGCGAAATAATCTACCAATGACTGCATGCTTCACACAGTTATCGATGAGTATGTGGATGTTCGGGAGAGGAATATTGTCTTTGGGACTAGCTCTGTTGAGGTCACGGTAGTCCACACAAATCTGAATCTGTTCGTCTTTCTTCAATACCTGCACAATGTTAGCCAACCATGTCAGATACGGAGTTACTTCCACTAAACCAGATTTTATCTATTTCTCAACTTCATCCTTGATTCAGATACTCAAGTCTGGTTTGAATTTTCTGATTTTCTATATAATCGGGGTGGAACCTTCATTGATGGGTAGCCGGTGGGCCATTATGTTTGTGCTTTACCCGGGCATGTCTGAATATGACCACGCAAAGATGTCAATATATTCTCTCAGTAAATCTATTAGTTCCTCTTTTTGGGGCGCTTCCAAATGTGCGCTTATCCTAGTTTTTTTATTGTTTCTTCATCTCCAAGGTTGATTCAGTCTCATCTAGGTTGGGTTTTTGTTCATTCTCAAACTGCTTTACCTCTTCAACAAGATCGTCGGGTAACATGGTTTCTTCATCGTAATCCTCATATTCCCCCTTTTATGTGTCACTCGACTCACTCATTTCGTGACATGTCATGACATTATAAGTTATTTTATTACTATTGTTGAAAAACAAAGCAAAGCATGGTTAGTGTAAAAAAATCATATGCGTAAAAGAGAAAATTGTTTCCACATAAACTGAGGCTTCATTAATTTGATGAAAAAAAGTACAAATTGTGGTCCTGACTCAGATCAATATTGAGTCATTTCCATTTTAAGACATCACGAGGCAATTATTTGGGTTGCGTTCTTCGCTACAGATCCTCAGTCTCTCATTCTATATTAGGCCTTCTCTGATTCCATTCTTTTCTCGGTGCTCCACATGTCAATTCTTCCGGAGTGTAGCATCGCCCGAACTATGTCATACCATAAGCAATTGCTGCTTGGATAATAAATTCCTTTCTCAGTGCCCATATTACTTCTTGATATACATGTACAATAACTGGCGTTAGGATCAACACTTTGAATTGAGGTCATTCTTGGAGGGTCAGAGAGGCCATCGTTTTCTCTAGACTCTCAATAGATTCTTAGATCAATAACTTGTAAATGGCCCAGTCCTTCTCCCGCTTAATCATGTGGATGTGGTTATTATCATGATTAGATAGAGGATTGATGTTCATATTCGGTGCTGCTGTTTGTAAGGTAATATCTTTTTGGCTAATCAAATTTTGTATCTTGAATTTCAAATTGATACAGTCTTCCGTGATATGCATATTTCCATTAAAATAGTAGGCATATGTGTGATCGACTTGGTAAAAATGACTACAAGATTTGGCAGGTTTGGGTGGAACAATCTGAATGAGTCTTGTAGCGCTCAACCTTTCAAACAACTTAGTTCAATTTTAATTGATAGGGTGAACACCCGATGTGGTTTCTTCTTAAAGTTAGATGTGGCAAATCGTACGTGGTCGAGGAGGCTAATTTTAGTGATTTTATGGAGCTCGTAAATGAGTACGGGCATTTGGTAATTTAGTTGTAGAGCTTTGTAAGTGGGAACATGTGTTTAGAAATTTGGATGGGGAGCTTGGTAAGTGGGAACGTGTGTTTGGAAGTTCGGTTGTACGTAGAAGATAGACACAGGGCTATATGTTGCGAAAAGGTAGTGGTGATTGATATATGTCGAGAGGAGAGTGTGATCCCTCTCGCTTTCATAATTTGGGGCTAGGTGTATAGAAGACGTTTGCCACATCCTCTTTCTTTTTCCTTATGGACCTCGCGATGCTCTATCGAGCGGCTTTATTGATTACACTAATAATTCTACCAGATTTGAGGCCATCCTCTTTAGGCTCTCCCATTTTGACTAGCTTGGAAAATGGTCTTTCGACCATAGATAGCATGCGGTCGTAGAAAGCTGACTCATACAATCAGAGTAAAACTGAAACCAACTCATATTCACTCATCAATGGTTGCACTCGGCGGCGTCAGCCCTTCATCTACTTTCATATTTGTGATAATTCTCGGTGGAATTCCATTTGACCTTCTCCAAATTGTATCGGTTGGGCACATTTTCCACATTAAACCGAAATCTTTCTATAAGGCTTTCACCATGTCTTCCCAGGTTGCCCAATGGTATATGTCTTGAGTGGTGAACCACTCAGAATCTTCTTCGGTCAGGCTTTGGCTGAATAGCTTTATGATTAAGGCATGATATCTTTTTACTTCGACCAATTAGTCGTAATATAACCTTAAGTGGGCTTTGGGATTTCCCGTTCTATTGTACATCTCAAACTTAGGCACATTGAAGCCCTTAGGTAGTTCCAGGCTGGGATACATACATAGATCATCGTAGCTCAGTCCCGTTGCCTTTCGTGTAGCCCTGTTAGACTTCTCGAGAAAATTTACCATTTTTTGCTCTGTTTCATTATCCCATTTGTCCTGTTCGGCTCTCTAGGCCCTTTCTATTTCCTCATAATGGTCTAATTCTGGGAATGAGTCAATTAGAGTGATATGGCTGTGGAAGGATACTGTAGGATGTGCTTGGCAGTTTCTGGGAGTGCTGGTAGTTCATGAAGTAGGCTAGGTGGTAATATTTGGATGTGTGATGGGATCTGTGTGAGTAAGTAGTGGTGCTTGGTATGAAGGCATCGAGAGAGAAGTTCCAGGCATGTGCGTAGTATTGGCTGGCAGTGGGGTATGGTAAGAGGTACCAACGTGGGGAATTTTGGTGTGGAGTGGGGTTCATGTAGGAAGTATGGTTCTAGTAGGGTAAGTTAGAAAGTGGTGAAAGAGGCCTTCTTGTCTCGACGAGTGCTTCTCTGGCGGCATTATCCATTCCATCTCTCGTGACCTTTTCTTTGAGGTCAGCAACTCTTTCAAATAGCATATTGATCACATCCTCATGGTGGGATGCTTTCTTAGGGATTGAGGGCTCGGGGTCACCTATGACGAGTGCGTCTTTGTTATGCTCGTTGTCCGAAGTACCAATCATTGTTTCTTCATTCTGCTCGGAAAGAGATATTAATGCAGCTCTTGTGAAATATGTCAGTGTGATACGACATGGATCGACCTCCTCTATAAGATAAGAAAAGCTTAAAAGAAGATGACGTTAGTACATTAGTGACTGCATAAATAATACAAGATATTGTAAATACATTTGCATAGAAAAATCATATAAAATCATGCATTTGATCCAAATACTTAATTGGTCATTCATTGTGAGGTGTTTTTGGGTATTTTGGGTTCTGAGGATTTTAGTTTGGGAGTCTATGGTTAAAAACCACTCTAAAAACTCTCCAATACGAGTTCCCAAGCTCCAAACATGAGAATAGAATGAATGAGAAGATTTTTGGGCATTTTAAAGTCGCTGGAACAGTACCTGCTTCGCGATCACGAACCTTACCCGACCTGGCCTGATGAAACTTCATTACGATCGTGGCCCTTGGCATCATGATCGCGGCCATTGACATCGAAACTGTGATGACCAATTGGTCAATGACTCACAAATGCGCCATGTGGCGTTATGACCGCAAAGAACAACACCAATAGTTGCACACCCGATTTTTTTGGCGTGTTTCCAACTTCAAATCTGTAATGAGCCATTCGGTCATTATGAGTTTTCCATTGAAACTCCTGTCATATCCCTCCCCTCATGGACTGCTTCGGCGGTATCTCTTACGCGGGTGTGCCTTTGCGCACTGATCATCCGTTTTTACATACGTCTCTTATTGAAAGTTTTCGTGTGCGTGATGTTTTCTGAGACCGTGTCCCTCTCGATGAGTAATTTTATTTCACCTAGTTTGACTGGTATTCTACCTTTCGATCTTATACATCCCTTACGAAATGTTAGGCCACTACAATTCTTTATACTATATATATTTCCTGCCAAAAGAAATACCGAGCTATTATGGACATGCGATCTTGTAATTTTCGTAGTTCCGATACTAAAATGATGTGGTGTAATGTATGACGGTGTAACCGATGGCATGGCACCATACCCCAAGCCCTTCAAGCCAAAGTTTTCTGAAAGGAATAGTTTTCTTATTAAGGTTCGATTATAGGAAGTTGTCTTTATCGATCTGTCTGGGTTGATACTATGATAACTACATTATAAATCAGATTTTGTGTGATAGATCCCTAGTTATGTGATGTGACATCATTTCTGGTCATTGTTATGGGTGATTGAGAAAACTCCCTCATGGGACCAAGTCCTAAGTCTTTTCGATTTTGTAGAACTCTTTTCCACTGATTTTCATTCAAGTCGAACATTTATTAAATTGGTATCTGATGTAATAACCCGTTCGGTCGTTATGAGCTTTTCGTCGAAACTCCTATCATATGCCTCGTTCGGGTACTCGCCGATAATTGTTACGTGTGGAAATAGTGTGTAGGAGTAACCCTTAACTATCAAGTGACCCACCTTAGATGATTCCTATTTTTCCTTAGTGAGACCGTGCCTGGGGAGTGGGGTACATAGGAGCAGAATCACTATTTCAGGCAGTTTGTTAAATGCCCTAAAATGTACCACTTTTCAAAAATTCATGTCCTGAAGTTTGGGCTGGTCTAGAGAGCATTTCCTGAAGTTTGTGCCTAGAATCTTCATGAGAGGTAATCATTTCACCCCCTTTTGATTGAAATTCATGCTTCTAGTCTTGGAGTAGATTATAATTTGGGAGATATGAGTATAACCTTTATGGTAGAATGAGCATAGATGAATCTTGATTTAAGGGTGTAAAATGAATTGGTTTACCTAGTTGTAATATAGTATTAATTAATGATAGATGATGACGTTATAAGGTTTAATTTGATTATGGAGACCTTTTTCAATTTAGGAGAAACCTAGGTTTATAATTTGGGGCTTTTCCTAAATCATGCAATTGAAGGTCCAAATGAGCTTAGATTTCTAATACCTAGTATGTGATTATGCTAACTGCGTGTTAGACTATGTTTACTACGAGGCATCTCGAAGAGTCAAGGTGTGCGTCGTAAATCGACCATTTATAGCTCATTCTCGGCTTTAAGGTAGGCTACAATTTACTTTCACTAGATTTTGATAGAAGTACGTAATTAGTTATAAATGTTGAGGGATATTGAGCGTGTTTGGAGGTACCATTCAAATGGTTGTGATGAACGTTTGAATGGGTACCGATGTTGAACTGTGATGATGGGTTTGGGGAATCAGCCTCGAGCTGATTTCGATTGCTGATTGATTGGGCTTGTCACCATTATGTAGGCTCATTGTCATATTCACTATTATTGTGCTTATTTAGCACACATGCTTTGATATGATATCCTAATTGTACTTGTATTATATGTTATTGAATTCTTGAAAGCATGTAATATTCATCTTTATACCAGGTTGCATCTCATTACATCATAATTCTTGCCTTGTATTGTCAATTGCATTCATATACTCATGGTTATGATGATATTGATATGAGAGTGGTATGGAAATGATGTGGGTATAAGAGACCGAAAAGGTAAGAGCTTTACGAGATTATGGCAATATTGAGATGATGATAATGATACATGGGGGAAAGGGTTGAACGCTTGCAATGATAATTATTATTATTCAGCCAAGAGTTGGGCTCCGATTGGAAATTTCAGAGGAGTATATGGACTTCGTAAGTCCCCCATTAATCTGCTATTCATAGAGTTTGAACATCTGTATACTGGAAGATGAAAGGTACCTGGAATATGCATTGCATTCATATCATACATACATCATTCCTTTGATTATATGTTGGTGAGTAAGACTTGGACTGGTAATTGATTATTTGGTTAAGTGTCGTGATGGAATGAATTTTTGAATTGTTCTCATTGAACTGAGCTGGTTGCCTTGCTTGACTTGGTCTGTTGCATGTTTGGTCATGTTATTACAACTTGTGTGTCTAGGAAATTACTTTTAAATTATGGTTTGTAAACCATAATGTTAAACGCAATTTAGGTGTACTAAGTACGTACATGTGTCCTTATGGTTAAATGATTCACTTGATAAAGGGTCCAGTGAGGAATTGTCTGGCATGGTTGATGAGTCGGGTCATGTGGTCTTTGCTTGTATGACTTATGTGTGTAGGACTTCTTTCTTGAATAAAAGGGTAAGGCAATGGTAATGACATAGGGTATATGAAGAGAGTCTAACAAAACTAATGGGTATCTTGCATGTAATCGTGTCTAGTCGTACTTGAGGGTAAGGACTGGAAATAATATGGTATTATGAAGTAATTTCAACCTTAGAGTCATAATTGAGAAACACTTTTGAAGTCACGGATTAAAGGACTAAGTGTCGACTTAATGAATGTGTTGTCTAATCGAATGTGAGAGGTCAAACATGATTCTGTGACTAAAAGTCCATTTTTGGAAATTAGGTGATTTCTGTGATTGATGAGCTTCTACGTAGATTAAGCGGATTTTATGAACTATTATGGTGAATTGGGTGGTTATGTGATCAATGAACTTATATAATCGAGGTAGCTCATATGATTGTTAGGTTTTATGTGACTTGAGTGATTTATGTGATTACATGAATCTTTAGATAAACTGAATGACTTGTAGAATTCATAGAGCTATTATGTGAACCATGTGATTTATTTGATTATGGAACTATTTAGGGTAGGATTACTTGGTGTCAACTTGATATTTATCTCTAATTGCATATCTTCCATCGTTGTTGGCCTATGATGCCTACGGGGTACATTGCGTACTCATGCTACTCTTGCTGAATCTTTTACGTGGACGCAGGTTCTCGGTCTATCAGAATGCAGTTTGGAGCACGGGAAACTCGAGGTAGACCACTTATTATGGTGGCCTTGGGTTACATCTCAAAGTGAACGTTCCTTTCCATCCGAGGCAGTGTTGTTCTGTTTCTAGACATCTTGTATCTCAAAGTACTTGTATAAGTCAGACTAGGTTTTGGGGAAAGAAGGTTATACTATAGTGATTTTTGTTTAAAATGAGTTCTTGATGAATAATGATATCTTATATTGCAATTCGTTCACTTCACATTTTCTTAACCTTCTTGTATAGTTGTTTTGGGATTGATTCGCCTACCGAGGGGATTGTGTAGGTGCCACCATGCGCCCGTGATTTGGGTCGTGACAAAGTTGGTACATCGTTTAGTAGAATCTCAAGGATAGGTACATTGACATCCTCGAGAGGCTATGAGGAATTTTAGGAATTCTTTCATTCTTTCACTCCTATTGTGTTCTCTCGTTCAGTTTGGTATCTATTTGAATCAAATTGGTATCTAGTCGATTTCCAATTGGTATCTGATTCTGACACTCTATCGGAGTGGATCATGTGTGGAAATCATGTCCGAAGGTTATCGAGAAAGTTTGAGTAATTGCCTAAAACTGAAGTTCTATTCTCGTTCAGGTATTCCGCTCCAGCGTGTTTTGCTCGCACCTGCGGAGCTGCACCAGTGAGTGGTTGGCCGCAGGAGTGGGTATTCTCAAGTTATTTTGAGTCCGCCTCGACGATCATGGTCCGCCCTAGCGAATTCGCATCAGCGGTGAATGTTTTATGCCGCAACGCATAATAATGCATGTGTAAATCCACCGATGCGAGCTGAGGTGCGCCTCAACGGACCCTCGTCTGTGTAGTTGAGTCTGCCTTAGCGAGACCTTTCTCGCGGAAACGTGCCCGCCTCAGCGGAGATGACTCCCGTGCCAACAGAATCACTGGACAAAAACCAGTGAGGTCTGTCCTGTTTTGTTCTTCAACCTGTACTACACCATTTCATATCTTGATAATACAAAATCAGAGGGATATCAGCTAGAAATTCAAACACCAAATTAGCCGGCAATCACAACCAAGACAGAAATGAAAAACAAGCTACACTTATCTAAATGTCTAAACATCCATCAACCAAGAGCAAAATAAATAACCAACAAGCAACCAAATAGAAATATCCAAAATATCAAACAAAACCAGAAAATAGAATGTCTTAAATAAAGCCCGGCAAGGGCTAGAATCAGTACAAGAAAGAGCTCAATCTTGCCTCTTCGACCTCGCAACCTCACCACCTCCCGCGGCTCTGCTGCTGTCTCCATCCTCATTATTGGGCATGAATGAGTAGCTCTCATCATCATCCTCATCTTGAACCGGGAGTGGATCCTTGTATTATAGTAGTTTGAACAAGCCTTTGATACCTCTCCATATAGTTACTAGCAACTTACCCCTAGACGTATTCCTCTTCTTATCCTTCTTGAAACTCAAGAGGAGCTTACCATGGGCTTTTTCCATATCCGTATATGCAGTCTCCAGGGTACTAACGGAAGTCTTGAGGCCCTTATGTGCGTCAATGTATTGTTTCATCTCCTATCGGGTGAAGTAGTTGACAACTAGACCTAGTAGGAGGCCTAGGAAGTCGATGATTAAGTCTCGGATGTCCTACAACCGAGAACCCATAGCACCAAAAGGCCCCTGGAGCTGCGACTACGATTGTGAAGCATCATCAAACCCTCATCGCTGATCACGTTCACCTCCACTCTCCTCTTTTGCTCTTAATCGAAGTACCCACTTCTGACACCTTCAAAGGGTGGAAGGCCTCCTCAGGATCAATTCAGTCGTCAGCAGGATGATCTGGCATCCCCGCCTTTCGACACTACTCGATAATTAGCAAAGGAAATATCAAACTCAGTCCATCCTTGATCATGTAGTCCTTCAACTCCAGAATGATGTGATGGCACACGTTCACTGGGATATCATATAATATGCAGGAAATTATCAGGGCGCGAACATATGCACAATTGTAGTGTTGCTCGAGAAACGTACCCTGCAAGTAGTGATATTTTGCCACCTCTTTGCCTCTGCAGTAAAATAAGTGTTTTGAATCCCAGTCTTTTTAGTGGCCCATGTGATCTTACCCATATCCTTCTCAGCCACCAGTTATGAAACCAACCAAGCTTCGTTCCAGCAAATGTCTTTCGCATCTATCTCATCCATGAGATGATTAGGCAGGCCATAGTAGGCATTAATCACCTCAGCCCCAGTCGGCACCATAGTGGCCCATATCTTGATCACGGGATCAGGCTCTGTCAACCTCACATGTTTCAGATTCACATAAAACTCCCTCACCTAGTTTTCATTAACTTTGCAAGGATTTGGAGAAAAGTGATTCCAACCCACACGCGCAAGACGGGCATATAAATCAGGGATGCACTCTTCTATATTTTGCATATCCATACCCCTCTCTTTTAGTAACTTTTTGTCCCTCAAGTTTGAAAAATATCGGCTCTCACAGTCCTTAGACATGAATTGGACCGTGTCATAACCAGTCTCGGGTTCCCAATCAATAAGTCCATAGACCTGGGCAAGGTTCTCGTTCAAGTTTTGGTCCATTTTTCTCCAAATTATACCTCCATTGATCAAAATTGAGTTAGTTCAGAGATAGTCATGTGTATTATTGTATTATATGCCTAACGAGCCCAAGAACCAATAAAAATGGCTTAAGTTGACTGGTGCAAAACTACTATTTTGGTGTGTTATTGTTTAGTTTCCGCTTATGAGGAAGGGGAGTCGCCGGAGCGAGGCTACTTCAGTGAGAGTATGTCCGCCTCTGAGAAAAAACATTTTTTTATTTTTGTTTGCTTCAGCGAATGTTTCCATTGCCCCAGCGATCCCATTTCAGCGGAACTAGTCCATCAGAGCAAGGTCGTCGTCCTAGACCAAACCCAGTCAGAATCCGATGGGTTTTAACCCTATTTTGATCGGAGAATCCTTCCCTTTTTGATCCTATGTGAGTATGCATAATGTATAAACCCCTTTTAAACTATAATATCACCTGATCCATGGATCTACCCCCATAATACCCACCATCTAAAATTTTAACAACTTTTATGCAATTTCTCAACCCACAAGCATGTGTGTACATGAGTATATGATCGTGGGTAGTTCAAGGGTACTAGAACTTACCGAGTATGGTGATTAAGTGTCATGTGAACTTTCCATTATGCTCATTGTTACGCTGCCTCTCGAGTTGGGTCCGAATATACAGGAACTTGGAAGGATAGTAGGAGTAGGGTGTAATAGTGTAGGAGAGTAGTTTTGGTGAGAGATTTAGAGTTAAATCATATGGGGGTTTGGAGTATATTACGACAGAGTAGTGGTGGGGGACAAAGGTATGGAAGAAGGGGGAAAGATTGGCTATTAATGACTCTTGAAATTATGTACCTCCACTTCTGCGTGCTGTCCTCCGCACCAGCAAACTACGCAAGAGTGAGAATTCGAGTCACCCCTACGAGGTTCAGCCATTCCCTCATGGACTGCTTCGGCGATATGCCTTACGCGTGCACGGGTGCACCCCTATGTATTGATCTTCTACTTTTGCGTATGTCCCTTATTGAACATTTTCATGTGCGCAATGTCTTCTAAGACCGTATCCCTCTCGATAAGTAATTTTGTTCCACTTGGTTTGACTGGTATTCTACCTATCGGTCTTATACCTCTTTTGCGAAACATTAGGCCACTGCCATTCTTTACACTATATATATTCCTCGCCAACATAAAAATCAAGCCCGTAAGGATAGGCGATGTTGCAATTTCAGTAGTATCGATACTAAAATAACATGATGTAATGTACGACGGTGTAACTAATGGCATGTAGCCATACCCTAAGCCCTTCAAGCCGAATTTTTCCAAACGAATAGTTTTCTTCTTAAGGTTCGATTATAGCAAGTGGTCTCTACGGACCGGTCTATGTTCTTAGTATGTGAAGTACGTTATAAATTAGATTTGGTGCGATAGAGCCCTAGTTATGTGATGTGACATCATTTTTGGTTGTTATGCGTGATTGAGAAGATTCCTTCATGGGACCAAGTCCCAAGTCCTTCTGATTTTGTAAGACTCTTTTTCGCTAATTTCCATTCGAGGACGAATGTTTGTTAAATTGGTATTTGATGTAATGACCCATTCGGTCATTATGAGCTTTCCGTCAAAACTCTTATTATATCCCTCGTTCGGGTACTCGCTGATAATTGTTACACATGAAAAATATAGTGGGTAAGAGTAACACTTAACCATCTTAGAAGGAAGATCAAATAGATTTAGAAATTTTAGAAGTACAGTCTTCGCTCCAGTGAGATGGTGTCGCCCCAACGTGACTGCTCCAGCGGAAATCATCCACTGCGGCGTAGGCGTTGAGTGCGCGTCTGCATAAGGTCCTCGGCTTCTACACTGAGGCGAGGTGTCAAGTGACCCCGCCTCAATGGACTCCTTTGCCACCGAAACGAGACCGCGCCTGCGGAATCAGGTCTGCATGAGCAGAATCACTGTTTCAGGTAGTGTGTTAAATGCCCTAAAAATGTCCCACTTTCCAGAAATTCATATCCCGAAGTTGGGGCTAGTCTAGAGAGCATTTTCTAAAATTTATGCCTAGAATCTTCATGAGAGGTAATCCCTTCACCCTTTTTTTTTTATTGAAATTCATGTTTCTAGTCTTGGGGTAGATTATAATTTGGGAAACATGAGTATAAACTTTATGGTAGAATGAGCTTAGATGAATCTTGATTTAAGGGTGTAAAATGAATTGGGTTACCTTGTTGTTGTAATACAGTATTGATTAATGATAGATGATGACGTTGTAAGGTTTAATTTGATTATGGAGACCCTTTTTCGATTTGGGGGAAACATATGATTTGTAATTTGGGGCTTTTCCTAAATTATGCAATTGAAGGTCCAAATGAGCTTAGGTTTCTAATTAACTTAAGGATATGATTACCTAGTATGTGATTATTCTAATTGAGTATTAAAGTTTAGATTTTGACACTGTGGGTCCGGAATAGATTTTAGATGTCTTTTATATAGTTAAAGACTAAGTCCTTGTATGTACTTTGGTTTGATTTTAACGTCTAGTACATGCGTGTTAGACTATATTTACTACGAGGCATCTTGAAGAGTCAAGTGCCTCGTGAGTCGACCATTTGTGGCTCCTGCTCGACTTTGAGGTAGGCTACAATTTACTTTCACTAGACTACGATAGAAGTACGTAATTAATTATAAATGATGAGAGATATTGAGCGTGTTTGGGGGTACCATTCAAACGGTTGTGATGAACGTTTGAATGTGTACTGATGTTGAACTGTGATGATGGGTTTGGAGAATCAGCCTCGAGCTGATTTTGATTGCTGATTGATTGGGCTTGTCGCCATTATGTGGGCTCATTGTCATATTCACTATTATTGTGCTTATTCAGCACACATGCTTTGATATGATATCCTGATTGTACCTGTATTACATGTTATTGAATTCTTGAAAGCATGTGATATTCATTTTTATACCTGGTTGCATCTCATTATATCATAATTCCTGCCTTGTATTGTCAATTTCATTCATACACTCATGGTTATGATGATATTGATATGAGAGTGGTATGGAAATGATGTGGGTCTAAGAGACCGGAAAGGAAGAGCTTTATGAGATTATGGAAATATTGAGATGATGATGATGATACATGGGGAACGGGTTGCACGTTTGCAATAATTATTATTATTATTCAGCCAAGAGTTGGGCTTCGATTGGAAATTTCGGAGGAGTATATGTACTTCCGAGTCCCCCATTGATATGCTATTCATAGAGTTTGAACACCTGCATATTGGAAGAAGAAAGGTACCTGGAATATGCATTGCATTGCATTCATATCATACATACATCATTCCATTGATTATCTATTGGTGAGTAAGATTTGGACTGGTCATTGATGATTTGGTTAAGTATTGTGATGGAATGAATTGTTGAATTATTCTCATTGAACTGGGTTTGTTGCCTTGTTTGACTCGGTCTGTTGCGTGTTTGGTCCTGTGATTACAACTTATGAGTTTAGGAATTACTGTTGAATTATAGTCTATAAACCGTGATGTTAAACATAATTTAGGGGTACTAAGTATGTAGATGTGTACTTATGGTTAAATGATTCACTTGATAAAGGGTCCAGTGAGAGATTGTTTGGCATGGTTGATGAGTCGGGTCATGTAGTCTTTGCAGCGTATGTCTTATGTGTATGGGACTTCTTTCTTGAATAAAAGGGTAAGGCAATGGTAATGGCATAGGGTATATGAAGAGAGCCTAACAAACTAATGTGTGTCTTGCATATCTAGTCATACTTAAGGGTAAGGACTTGAAATAACATGGTATTAACGAAGTAATTTCAACCTTAGAGTCATAATTGAGAAACGCTTAAGTCACGGACTAAAGGACTAAGTGTCGACTTAATGAATGTGTTGTCTAATCGGATGTGAGAGGTCAAACATGATTTTGTGACTAAATGTCTATTTTTGGAAATTAGGTGATTTCTGTGATTGATGAACTTCTACGCAGATTAAACGGATTTTATGAACTATTATGGTGAATGGGTGGTATTGTGATCAATGAACTTATATGATTGGGGTAGCTCATATGATTGCTAGGTCTTATATGACTTGAGTGATTTATGCGATTTCATGAATCTTTAGATAAACGGAATGACTTGTGGAGTTCATAGAGCTATTATGTGAACTATGTGATTTATTTGATTATGGAATTGTTTAGGGTCGAATTACTTGGTGTCAACTTGATATTTATCTCTAATTGCGTATTTTTGTCGTTGTCGGTCTATGATGCCTACGGGAGTACGTTGTGTACTCATGTTACGCTTGCTGCATCTTTTACGTGGATGCAGGTACTCGGTCTATCAGGTTGCATTTTGGAGCAGAAGAAACTCGAGGTAGACCACTTATTCTTATGGCCTTGGGTTCCATCTTAGAGTTACTGTTCCTTTCCATTCGAGGCAGTATTGTTCTATTTCTAGACATCTTGTATCTTAGAGTTCTGTATAAGTCAGACCAAGTTTTAGGAAAAGAAATTTGTACTGTAATGATTTTTGTTTAAAATGAGTTTTTAATGAATAATGATATCTTATATTGCAATTCATTCACTTTCGTATTTTCTTAACCCTCTTGTATAGTTGTTTTGGGATTGGTTCACCTACCCGGGGGATTGTGTATGTGCCACCGCAACGCCCGTGATTTGGGTCATGACAAAATCGACCCTCAAAATTCATTCGCGACCCCCCGAAAAAAAAACCAAATATGAAAACCAGTCTTAAAATATGCAAGGAATCTGCTCGCGCACTCAAACCAGTCATACGAGGTTGTCTTGACTAGGTGTTTACTGAGATCAACTTTAATTCTCTTAAAAGCTAGATTTCTAACCAAGAGTCCATAATACTCCCGAGTCCTTCGGGAACCGAACCAATGACTCAACTAAGTCATAAACGATATTCTAGACCTAATGGAATCCACAGATTTTTGAAAAAGACTCATTACCGCCGACATTGACTTTAGTCAACCCAAACCCTTTCTTCATCTTAAGAATCCTTAAAATCCTTTAACTTACCCAAAACTCACCCGAATCACTCAAAACCCATCCAACCATCCATCTAAATCAAAAATTACATTTCATACCTAACATAACCATCATAATTTTATTCTGGACGCATTTACGTAAAAGTCAACTCTTAGTCAAACTTCTCAAACTTACTTCGATTTTCCAAAATTTAGATTTTCTTACGTTATTTCCACCCGGTTACCTTGGAAATTATGCCACCCATCCTGCAAGTCAAATAAACCGAAATGAAGTTAGGGGACATGTCATTTAGGAGAAAATAGAAAAAATATCCAAAACGACCTACATGTCGTTACATGTCATTTCTTCATTGCTACTTTGATTTATTTTGTATTTGAGAACTTGAAGTAAAAAAAAGAGTTTTGGAGAAGTTGGTGATTCATATGTTTTGGATAAATTATTGGTATCAATGAAAATCATGTCCTTGTTCTTATAGTAGACTTTTTTATTTCGTATGATGTCGGTGCACTTTTGAATTGAGTCATTTGAAGGAAATAGTATGTTTTAATTTGTTATGCTTATGTGTTGAATATTTTTTATTTCTAATGAAGCAGGTTTTTATTTCTTTAATTAATTTTGTTCTTTAATATTTCTTAAGGGATTAACTAACCCCTGGACTCGCCCATTTACTTAGATTTGAGCTCGAAAGAGGAAAATTGAGGTTGGAGAAGATTAATTAATAAATATTTGAGGCTTTAAACCTCATCTAATAACTTAAGCTAGGAATAGGAAAGTTAACTTGAGATTTAATTGGTTATGCTTAATATCACACTCTAAGACTTGGAAAAGCTTAGAATGAAATTCATTGATTTGATTGGAAGACTTTCAATGAGATCTTAGAAATCATTATCTATTACATAAAATCGCTCTTAGTTGTAAAATCGTGAAATATATTGGATCGTTACTTGAGAGTAATTTCCTTTGTATCCATGTTCGTGGCCATTGATCATTTTACCCGCATTCTAGTTAGTTTAATCTTTGTTAGTTTTTAACTCAAAAACCAAATATTATAAAAGTGTTTGGCTTAACTTAGTTGGTGATAATTCCTTTACTTTCTTAATCTCCTTTATATTGTATTATGTGGGATTCGACCCTGAGTGGGGTAAATTATATTGTGGCGGTCGTATACATTTTCTCTTTGAGGAGTAGATTTGGATGTTATCATTTAACATGTTAAAGAGGGGGCTAATATCAATATGTCCACAACTCAATAGTATATAGCAGCTATACCAACTGTCATGACCTAATTCGATAAGTCATGATGGAACTAACTCTCACCAAGTCAGTAAGCCAACCACAATCCATTTAGATAATTAGTTAGGGATAATCAATGCGGAATAATTATACAAGTTAATTTAAAGTGTTAAATATGCCTCATAATATAGAAAGTGAGGAAATAGTATGGCAAATCCCAAAACTAGGTGTCACTAGTATAAGAACGAGCTAAATAGAAATACAAGTCTGGATATAACCATATATAAACTGTCTAGAAATAGAAAAGACGTGAAATAAAGATAGACGGATATCATGCTAGTAGCTCACCCCAAATTCTCCGAATGGCCTCCTCAATGACCGGCGAAGTCTCGAGATCTGCTCGTGCTAGGAATAGAATCTGCACATATAAAGGTGCAACAAGTGTAGTGTGAGTATGAGGAAATAATGTGTACACAACAACATCCTTGATCGACTGTAGTTAAAAAGGAGATGAAGGTTGGCCTTCCGAATACCACTTCTATACTTAACTACTATTAGTCTGATATAATGATATAACCATTAATCACAAGTTTCAATCTTAGATATAAGAAATATATGAGCCCGTGAATTCGTTCAACTAGTCAAATAGGCATGATAATGTGATTCAATAAGCAATTAGACAAATCAATCAAGTACGGAATCAGTAAAATGATATAATTTGCAAATGCTAAGGAATTGCAAGGCCTTTTTCTCATCACCGGTACGCACACGTTCAAATACTATGAATCGTGACCCATGGGAACTCACGAGGTCCATATACCACCCAGAATCATTTCCCTTCGGTTTCCTTAGCCAATATTAGGCTTCCAAATCACATCACTTAGCTAATTTTAGGCTTACCTTACCTGTCCCTAGCCAATCGAGCTCATATCCAATGCATCACTCCATCCGGAACTAGTTCCCCTCAGACCTACATATGTATCCACAAATATAACATGCATGAGATACCATATGAAACCTGAATATGACATGCGCAAGAATAAGAAGTCAAACTATATAATAAAGATTCAATTTTTAATCAAAGTAAGCCACAAAGATTCGACCTTTAGCTTCTTTTTCACTTTTAAATGAGTATTTAGGAGTGATGACATCATTTACAAGAAGACATGTTATAAGCATATGATCAACACATAAATGTCTCATGCCCAATCACGAGTCACAATATCAATCTATGCTATCAGCTAGTGCCCAATGCATGATATTCAGACTAGACTATACAATTGAAATCACACAAATACATATAACATAACACTGATACCCAATATAAATACTCGTCACCTCACAATTATTGAGAACCCCTTAGTATCCCTATTATACCCTTTTAATTAGTTCATTAAATCAATCATGACGCTTTAATTGAGGTCAAGAAAGTCTCAACTTGCTTGTTTAGTAGTTCGACGGTCACAACAATGCCTTGCCTTTCCGTAGAGCCTCTAGATAGTCTAAATCTATTCAAATATGGATTATACGTTAGCACACAATTCCGTAGACATCCATATCACTATATGGTAATTTCGAACCCAAAAGTTACCCAAAAATATTATCTTGAGCACCGAAGGGTAAAATGGGAAATCGATCCAAAAATTAGTCTACTCATTATTCATGGAGTTTAAATACCAAATATCAACCAAATCCATCATCAACTTTATGATTAATTGAAGAAATCTCTATTTTCATCCTAGGGTTTATAAACCCCCATTTTCAAGTCTCAAATCATGATTTCTAACATGGAAATCCTTAATAATCAATGATATAATCATAAAAGGATTATTAGAAACTTACCCACTTGGAATCCTTGAAAACCCCCTCAAAAAGCTCTGCAGAACGAGACCCCAAGCTCCAAATATGTGAATGAAATGGGCATTTTCGAAATGGAAAGTGAACCCCTATTTCTGCCCAACAAGCTCGCATTTGCATCACATTTCTTCGCACTTGTGGGCCTGTTTTGCGGCCCAAACCTCGCAGATGTGAGGTACACTTAAAATTCCTAAGACCACACGTGTGACCCAAAAGGCACAGGTGCGGCCTCGTCCCTACGGTCTCTTTCTTGCAGGTGCATGCCTGGCCCATTTTCTATTCCCTCACATCTACGGCCCACCTTTTGTAGGTACGGCTCCGCAGGTGCGAGACACCAAAAACCAGCAGAACCAGTTATTTGTCAAACTTCGATCCGGCATACTAAACTCATCCAAGACCCTTGGACACAAACGAAATATGCAAAACAGTCCTAAATCATGCAATGAACTTGCACACGCACTCAAATCAATCCCACAAGGTCGTCTTGACCCGATATTGATCGTGGTCAACTCTAATTCTATTTAAAGCTAAATTTCTTACCAAGAGTCCAAAATACCCCTAGTCCCTCATGAACCAAACCAATGCCTCGACGAAGTCATAAACGATATTCCAGACCTAATGGTATCGATAGATTTTTGAAAAAGACTCATTTACCCCCGATGTTGACTTTAGTCAACCCAAATCCTTTCTTTAACTTAAGAATCCTATAACATACCTGAAACTCTCCCGGATCACTCGGGGCTCGTCTCCACTATATATCTAAGTTAATAATCACGTTCAAATCTAATGGAACCATCAGAATTCAATTTTGGATTCATTTACCCAAAAGTCATCTCTTAGTCACATTTCCGAAACTTAGAACTTCCAAATTTTAAAACTTAGATTTTCTTACGTTATTTTCGCCCGATTGCCTTAGAAATCACGCCAGCCATCTCCACAAGTCAAATATATTATAAATAAGCTAGGGAGAAGGGTTATTTAGGAGGAAAATGGGCAAAATATATAAAATGACCTAACATGTCGTTACACCAATAATATCGTCAAGCAATTAAAGAGCGACAAGCTCCAGAGACTATAATTTAATGTTGTACTCCACACATGTCCTTATTCTAACAAAATACAAGCTCCCATCCTGATCTCCATAACATATGAAAACAATCCTTAATCATTTTAGATAACTATTACAACTTGAACTCACGACTTTCGATCACTATCCCGTATGTTCTTAATAAAAGCATACCCTAAATGCTCATACGAGCTCGTAGAAGATCTTAGATGATGGATTGTACATTGGCTTCCTTCTTTAAAGTTTCCCATTACCTTACTTTGTCACGAAGAAATCTCTGGTTTGCTTGATCTTAAGAGGGAGAGGGGAGGAGTGCTTAGAGAGAACTTCTCCAAAAATCTACCAAAAGCCACCTTTTAAATATAAAGGACCACCACCACCTCAACATTGGTTGCGAGATAGTGGTTAACACGCCGTAATTTGGTGCTATGACCATCGCATCACGATAGCCCTTTCCTTGCCCAGATAGTCCGTCGTAAAATGAGTATAAAGTTTTACTCTAATGTCATATCGATGAACAGTTTGCAACATTGGAAACTAGGCTCATAGAAATTTAATTTGATAGGTATCTCACCCTGAGATTCCACATACACAAGTCACAATAACCACTTGAAGTTGGACCTTGTTCAAATCCATATTTAATACTTAACTTGCTTGCAACTTTTACTTCGACCTTTGGCGTCGACCTTCTCTTATAGTGAAATTTTCACGAATACACTTAAGTACATCACACATTCTTTAGGGTTCAAGTCTCATAACATTCGTTGAGTGGTATGATTCTTAGTCCGAACATACGAGGTATTACACGTTTGACCTGGAGGTGTAATATGTTATTTTTGAGGTCATTTTTCTAATGATGAGATTAAGAAGGTTTCAACTGGAGGAAGGACTTGTTTGGTGGCTCAAGATATAATTTCTTTCATTGTTTATGTTCTACTTTTTGTGCTTAAAGTTATCCATTCAAGTGAGTAATTCGAATGTGTTTGTTTTTATTTGTTGGAATAACCAATTATACACTTGGCACCGTGGATCACTAATGCCGACTTTCATCCATGCTCGATGGGTAGGTCTTACCGTCAAGCTCCTTTCTACCAGAAGAAAACTCTCCAAATTTATTACCAACTTTCCTTCAGTAATCTTACAACCAACATGAGTTTTTTCATTGTAAATTTGTACGGAGCACATAATTTCTTTTGTAGATATTGGTTATTTTGATCCACCCCATTGTTTTATTACTACAAATAGTGAAAGTATATTTCAATTGTGCTGAGTACTTTTTATTATCTATTATGATATTTGGCTATAACATAAAATGTGCAATTTCTTGAGGGTTGTAGAGAGTGGTGGTTCAATTGAAAGTATAGAGAAGTAGATATTTTATCCTTGTCATGCTTGTTTTTGTGGATTGTTGTGTTTGGGGAGATTTATTCTAGCTTGCATTTCATGAATTTTGCTCTCTTTGTAGTCAAGTTTGTCTCAATTGTGTTGAGAATGTGTTCTTTATAGATGACGACACTTAGGCTTTATCATCAGAGTGTTGTATTTGAGTATAAGCTTAACATTCATGTTCTTTTAGCTTGGTTGAACCTTGTTCTGGTTGTGCTTGATTTGATACTTACGTTTGCCTCGTTTTTTTTCGCAAAAGGGAGCCATCCAACAATGTTGCGCGATCGGAACACCAAGGCTGCTATCGCGGTAAGATACCAGTCAGCATGAACCGCGATCGCGAGGCAAAATAGCGAGATCATGATAACCAATTTTCAAATAGACTATTGATTGGTTATTTTGGAGATTCCATTAAGGCCATTTCTGCAATAGGGAGTAACTACTATAAATAGGAGTACTTAGACTCATTTTAGATTTAGACTTTGATGAATTGTTGTTCTTAAAGAACCTTTATTTTATCTTTACGCATTTATAGTTATGCTTGCTTTACTCTGCTAGATTATTTTAGGAATTATATTAGATTCTCTAATGCAGCCTCTCTTGAATTTCACCATTATTGGTAATTCTTTTATGACTTCTCCTCCTTACAATGTTCTTCTAATTGAGGATAATCTATTTAGTGTCAATTTATCTTATTTGTTCTTTATGTTAATTAATTGTTCTCTATTTACTTCAATTGTCTTTTCTTTCTTGCTATTCTGGATTAGTGTTTATATTAGAAATTTCAAGCAATCTAACTAATTCATAGTTAAGTTTTTGTAATTTCCACTATTCTAAATCTTAATATTCCATTCCATTACTTGTTTTTCTATCAATCTTCATAGTGTTCTTGGGTCAACCTGTTACTTGAATCTTGGAGGTCGTTTTGTATCACACTTCCCCTCATAAAACCATTAGTCAATAGCAAATAATTTCACACCCCATTACGGCAAAATCACAACTGAATATGTGTAAAAGGAATCCACCAATAGAATGCCTGAAACTTAGTTTTGTACCAATGTTAGCGGCAAAACCAACCTCTTTATCTATTAACATTAACAGTTTAACACCACAAAATAAAAAAATAAAAGAAACCCACAGAGAATGCTACAATACTCGACGGAGGCTGCTCCCTTTATAAAAAGTGTCCATGTACACTCGGTTTTATTATATATATATATATATATATATATATATATATATATATATATATATATATATTAATGGAGCTATATGCAAAACAAATTTGGTTATGAGAATATTGGATTGTTAAAAGCAAAAGGAAAAGATTAGTGTGTTTTTCTTTTAGAAAATGATAGAACTAGCCCCTTATGTTTGATTGTAATTTTAAAATAGTCCCTTAAAATGCATTGACCCGTTTTGGTGCTTTAAGTTTGTCGAAAAACACTTTTAGTTTTACTTCAAACATTTAACAATTTATATTCGTTAAATTTTATGGAAACAATGAAAAAAGAATTTAATCTTAAGCGTGAGAAAGTACCATCAAATCTTAGAAATTGCAACACAAAAAACTGTACAAGAAACTAAATAATATAAAATAATATAAATTGTACCTCAAAATGCTACACTAGACTATATAAATAAATAATATATAGTGAAAATATTGTACCTCTAATTGTGAGTTCCCGCTAAGTTCATGTTAAACTACGGACAAAGTCTAATGAATATTTGTGAAAACTAAAATTGTTACCTTTTTACAAAATTAAATGACCAAAATTGTTCAGCATATTAAAAGACTTATTTGAACCTACCTCAAATATTGGGTACCATTTTTGTAATTTTCTTGTTTTCCTTCCATACTCCCGAGTCCTAACAGAGCATTACGCGGGATAAGTGGATATCCCAGCATTAAGTTTGAAATTAATTTTGTATTATGTTTGGTAGAAGGTGTAAATTTATCTTGAGATTAATTTATACCTTAAACCAAACAGAGTATAAATAAAGTTCAATTTAATAATGAAATATCCCACCTTATTCTGTTAACCTTAGAATTATTTTATCCGACCTACAAGATGGGATAAATTAATCCCTAAATTATAATCCTGAAAATATAATCCGAAATAATTTCACGTAATCCGAAATGGTGGATAATAAAAAAAATGAAGATATGTTACGCGTACTATACGCGTAGAGGGTTAACGAAAATGGAAAAGTAAGCATAAATAAAAATAAAATAAAGGGTTTCTTGGAATCTGTTGGATTAGTCCTCTTTGTCTCCACTTTGACTTGTCCTATAAAACCCACCCACAAAATACGCTCAACACTTTACCCCATCCTTTATCCACCCACAAATATCCCCCCGTCTGCATCCATCATAAGGAAGAACTCCCACTTTGACAAAAGGTCTCCAAGGAATTCAATTATGAGTTACTATAATCAACAACAACCCCCTGTTGGTGTCCCTCCACCACAAGGTAAACAACTAGAATGGTTTTGGAATTTTGTTTTCATAGATTGATTAGATCTGATGGGGTTTGATTTTTGTGTAATTAGGATATCCACCAGAAGGTTACCCAAAGGACTCATACCCACCACCAGGGTACCCACAGCAGGGTTACCCTCCTCAAGGGTACCCTCCCCAGTATGCGCCTCAGTATGGTGCTCCACCTCCTCAACAACAGCAGCAACAATCCAGTAGCACTGGACTCATGCAAGGATGGTATGCACCTTAATATTCAATTCCCCCCACCCAAAAAAAAGGAAGTGGTAAAAATTAAGTCTTTATTGGGAAAAATCCCATTTTTGTATATTCATATGGCGATGCTTTGTTATGATTCAGTACAGTTATTGACTTGTATGGATGTGGTCTGTATGATCTGAGTTTTTTGGACTGAGTTGACCATGAGCTAGTTTTGTCTGAAGAGACTTAGATCGGTTGAAGAGATTGTTTCAAATCAAGTCTTTAGCTTATGTGTGGTTTTTTCCTTGTTTATTTGGTGTGTTCTATTAAAACATTATTATTGATCTGTTTGATGTTCAACTTTGTGATCACTTGTATTTATTTCAAGACAATCCGTTTATGATGTTCAATCAATTATGGCTCCGTGCTCAAACTAGATGGGGTCTTTATGATATTCAGATCCAAGGTCGTCACTGATAGATCTGTATCATATATTTATCTATGATGTATCACAACCCTCTTCCTTTTGGAGCAGGGGGCGAATTTATTGGCTAAATTATGGGGCACGTGAATCTCACGGTCTCTCCGTAAAATTAGATATTGTATTAATTTTCTAAAATAGGTATTTCCTTCCTCCTAATTCTTGTGATTTTTTTTAGTCCGTTCCAAAAAAAATGATATTTTTTTATATCTAATATAATTCAATAATTACCTTTACATCCTTAATGAAATGATTTCTAACCACACAAATTTCTATGAGCTCTTTTAGACCACAAGTGTTAAAAATCTTCTTTTATTTTTTAAACTTATATCAAGTCAAAGACCTTATATAACATTGGGACGGAGGGAGTAATATTATCTCTTGACACCATGCTATAAGAAGGCTAAATGCTACACTTGATTGAATATTGAGTTATTTATTTAGAGAATTAGGGATCTATTTTTACTTAATATGTTTTTTCCTTTCTTTTTTTAATGGTTCAGCCATGTTCTAAAATTCTAGATTCGCTTCTTTTTGGAGCGGTTATATTTTACACCTATGTGGAGTTATAGGTGTTTTGCTACATTTGGTATAGATTTTTTTTTGTACGTGTAAGGCTGGTGGTGGTCTTACATTTCAACAATTTTGAGAGGATATCTTCGTCATTTTCTGTTTAAGTGGTTCCCTTTTATCTTTTAGCACTCTTCACTGTATTTGAACTTATTGTATTTTACTGTAAGTCGGATATTCCTAGAGGTGGTAAATGAGCGGGTTGGATTAAATTATGTTGAGTCAAAATGAGTTAATTCAATGAATGATCCAATTCAACCCAGATATATTTGGGTCAAAATGGATTGGGTCAATTTGGATTAAAAAGTATTTATAACCCAACATCTCAACTTAACCCAAACATTCCCTCACTTGTACTCATGAACAAACACTGATTCAAAAGCCGAAACAAGCTAACAAAAGCAGACTATTTTAGGGTGGTGTAAAAACAAAAAAATAACTTTTAAAAATCCTGTTTTTTAAAAAAATAATTTTTTTTGGAGTGTTGGGTGGGGGTCCAATGGGGGTGGGTTTTGTAGAAAACCTAAAACAAAATTTAAAACTTTATTCAAACAACTGTTATTAGTCAAAAGCAATCTGGAAAAAGTTTAAAAGACATTTAATTCCATAATTAACCCATGTGACCTAATATTTTCATGAGTCATTTTTGGTTAACCCAATTTCACCCACCAGCTCAATAATTAATAACCAAGTTCTTTTAATTTCAAGCGGATTCAGCTGATCTTTGCCACCTCTAGATATTGCCCTTACTGAAGTTAATGTATCATATATGAGATGAAAATCATGTTAAGTGTGACAGAAAATAGTTTGTGTTGTTTGTATTAATATACTTGCTTTTAGACTAGACATATGTTATTCGAGTAGGGATGAGAGGAGTTGGTCGAAGTTGCACTTAGTTTTGAAGTTTTTTATATAAGCTGTTGTATAGTATACTATTCCTTCATAAAGGTCTTGCCATGTGCAAAATTGGAAGGTAATGACTAATAATCGGTTGTATGTTTTTTGCAGTTTGGCTGCTCTGTGCTGTTGCTGTCTCTTGGATGCATGCTTTTGATGATGGCTGTGTGCTGTAAATTACCTGTGCAAGTGTTGGCGACAAAAGTTCATTGACTAGACTTTTTCTTTTTTGTGTTCATCTTAAGTATGACGATGCACCTTGATGTGCTTTCAAGTCTATCTGCCATATTATAGGTCATGTACTATGTGAGAGATTCTATTGTTTTTGTTTTTGGAGTTTGGACCTCAATATGCGAATGCAGTTGCACCTTGATTTGGTTAAGAATTTAATACTTATAAGCCAATCTTGGCATACGCTGCTGCACTAGGCACCAAAATAATATAATATAAAATAACATAAACTGTACCTCAAAAAGCTGCCCTAGATTATGGAAATAAATAAAATATAGTGGAAACTATAATACTTGTATCTCTAATTATGAGTTCTCATTAATTTCTTTTTCTTTATAGTTTCTGTTAAATAACAGTCCAAGTTCCATAAATATTTGCCGAAAACTAAAAATGTCACTCCCTCATTTCAATTTATGTGACGTTATTGTCTTTTTGATCTGTCTAAAAAAATAATTTTACCTTTCTATATTAAAAAAAATTGACTTTATGAGATGATTTATAGATAGATATTTTTATAAAATTTATTTTGAATCGCACATTTTAAATTTTTTTTTTTAAACGTAATGTCAAATCAAATGATATCACAGATTAACTTTTTACAAATTTAAAGACCAAAACTGCGCAGTGTATACTTAAGGGACTTGTTTAAACCTACCTCAAATATTGGGTATCATTATTGTAATTTTCTTGTTTTCACCTCCATACTCCCGAGTCCTAACTCCTAACGGAGCATTACTTAGGAGTGAAGATATGTTTGACGCGTCCTATACGCGCAGACGATTCACGGCAATACCTATAGCAAAAATGGAAAACAAGCAAAAATGGAAAAAATTACATAAATAAATAAATAAAATAAAATCCACCCACAAATATCCCCCGTCTGCATCCATCGTAAGGAAAAACTCCCACTTTGACAAAAGTCTCCAAGGAATTCAATTATGAGTTACTATAATCAACAACAACCCCCTGTTGGTGTCCCTCCACCACAAGGTAAACAACTAGAATGGTTTTGGAATTTTGTTTTCATAGATTGATTAGATCTGATGGGGTTTGATTTTTGTGTAATTAGGATATCCACCAGAAGGTTACCCAAAGGACTCATACCCACCACCAGGGTACCCACAGCAGGGTTACCCTCCTCAAGGGTACCCTCCCCAGTATGCGCCTCAGTACGGTGCTCCACCTCCTCAACAACAACAGCAACAATCTGGTAGCGGTGGCTTCATGGAAGGATGGTATGCACCTTAATACTTCAATTCAAAAGTCTTTTATGGGTTTGTATATTCCTATGTGATGCTTTATTACAGTTATTGACTTGTATGGATGTGGTCTCTATGATCTGAGGACTGAGTTGACCATGACTAGTTGTGTCTTGATATGATTTTGTCAACTTGCTTGGACAAGATCTGTATGATCTGGACTTTTGTTGACTAAGTTGCTCAGCGACTTGGTACGGTTGAAGAGATTGTTTCAGACCAAGTTGTGGTTTATTCCTTGTGGCCTGTCAAAACATGATTTCTTCAATTATATAAAATAGATATGTTTGATGTTCAATCACTTGTATTTATTTCAAAATGTTCAATCAACCAATAAATCAATTATTTCTCCGAGCTCAAACTAGATGGGGTCTTTATCATTTGTATCCACCCCACTATATTCAGATCCAAGGTCGTCACCGGCAAATTTGTATCTTACATCTATGATGTATCACAATTCACAACCCTCTTCCTTTTGGAGCCCGGGGCAAATTATTGGCTAAATTATTGGACACGTGAATCCATGGTCTTTCCGTAAAATTAGGTATCTTGTGTATGTATTTTCTAAAATATGTATAATATTATCTGTTGGCACTATGCTATACAAAGGCAACTGGTGCACTTGGTTGAATATAGAGTTATTTATTTAGAGGACTACGATCAATTCCCACTTTATACATTTTATTTTTTTAAGTGCACCCATGTTCTAGAAATTCTTATAGGTGTTTTGTTACATTGGTACAGATCTTTTTGTACGTGTAAGGCTAGTGGTGGTCTTTCACATTTCAACAGTTTTGTGAGGGTATTTTCGTCATTTTCTGTTAAAGTAGTTCCCTTTTTTATTTTAGCACTCTTCATTGTATTTGAACTTGCTGTATTTCTAACTGCCAGTCGGATATTATAATGAAATTATATATCATATATGAGATGGAAATCGTGTTAGTGTGACAGAAAATAGTTTGTATACCTTGTATTATACAACAACAATATACTCAGTGTAATCCCACAAGTGGGGTCTGGGAGGGTAGGATGTACAGATCTTAACTCTCTACCCCACAAGGGTAGAGAGACTGTTTCCGATAGACCTCGGCTCAAGAGAAACGTAGTCAATGCAGGAATTTAAGAAAAATAAGATAGCAAGATATTACGATACAAAACAAAGTAGCAACACACACATAAGAGTATGGATCTACACGAAACCTAAATAATACTACACATAAATAGAGAAGAGGAGGTAAAGAGGCTAGCCCACTACCTCTATCACACAATCCAATAAAATTCAATGACCTACTAACCTTTTTTACTAATCTTCGACCTCTGAATCTTCCTATGTAAGGTAATGTTCTCGGTCAGCTGAAGTTCTGTCATTTCCTGTCTAATCACTTCCTTCTGTTCTTTTTCGTCCTACCTCTACATCTCCTAATTCCTGCTAACGCCAATCTCTCATACCTCCTAACTGGCGCATCATCGAACCTCTTAACATGCCCGAACCATCCCAGTCTTGCTTTTCTCATCTTGTCCTCCACATAAGCCACTCCGACCTTGTCCGACATAACTTCGTGTCTAGCTTTGTAAGTTGCCTGTATTATATGCTTTGCTTTTAGACTAGACCTAAATGCTATTCGAGTAAGGATGAGAGGAGTTAAAAAATCTGGAATTGTTCATAATCGAAGTTGCATTTGGTTTTAATTTGCTTCTAAGTCTACTTGTAAGTTGATATAAACTGATGTGCTTGTCCATGTTCCTACTATTCCTTCATAAAAGAGTCTTCCCATGTGACACTAATAATCGGTTGTATGTTTTTTGCAGTTTGGCTGCTCTGTGCTGTTGCTGTCTCTTGGATGCATGCTTCTGATGATGGCTGTGTACTGTAAATGACTTGTGCAAGTGTTGGCGACAAAAGTTCATTGAAACCAAGACTTTTTCTTTCTGTGTATTGTCCTTGCTGTGCTATCCTTGATAAATAATTTCATCTTAAAGTATGACGATGCACCTTGATGTGGTGAAGAGTTCAACGCTTTCAAGTGTCTATTTGCCATATTACAGGTTATGTACAATGTAAGAGATTCTATTGTTTATGTTTTGGACCTCAATATGTGAATGCACCTTGATTTGTTTAAGAATTTAATGCTTCGAGCTTCTATAAGCCAAGCTCTTGGATTATATACGCTGCTGATTTCTATTCAATGTGTGTCGAATACAACTTTTGGGTTAAGCCCCGTTGGTTAATCATATTAAAAGCCTATTCAGTAAGCTTTCATGATTCACTTATTCGCAAGTGTGTAGTACTTTGCGAAGTACTTTTAGACCGTACCTAATCAATTTGAGAGTAATTTTGTTAATATTAAAACAATAATTTGTGTTTCGTTAAATTTCGATAGTATTTTTGGGGAATTTGTTCTCTTTTCAAAAACAGTTGTTGATGTTACGCAAAATTATTTATTTCTCCTCTAAAAATTTTGGGCAAGCACTTCAATTTCCTAAAATAAACATTTTTTTTAAAGAATTAAACCTGTTGTTTTAATCTATGTATCACAGGTATTTTGAGTCAACTTTTTAATTTTAACCGTTAATATGCATATGAATTTTTAATTTTTTTAAAATAATATATATATATATTAAGAAACTACGTAAACCCTATTATAAGTTAAAATAATTAATAATTTAAAATATTTAAAAAATTTATTACAAATTACAATTTAAAAAAAATTGTTTAAAAAAAATTGTTTAAAATTTCAAAATCTGAGAAGTGTCAAATAAATTAGGTCGAAGGGGGTAGGGAGCTTTGATTTCTCAAATGTTCGGACAAACTAACTATACCATTATTGGTATGTGTTTATATCGGGTGAGGTGTAGACCTGTCCATAGGGTCGGGGACCCGCCCGGCCCGGCCCGACCCGGCCCGACCCGGCCCGAAAAAGCAGGGCTCGACTTTAGTGACCAGAGCCACTCGACCCGAGCAGGTCGGTCGGGCCAGTCGAGAAAAAATTACCCGTCCGACCGGCCCCTGACCCGACTTCGACCGACCTCGGCCCGACCTCGACCACCCTCGGCCCGACCAATTCGCATATTTTTTAATATAATTTATATTATTTTTCCTTCTATAATATTTATTTTGTACTTATATATATTTTTGTCATTAATAAGTGATATAATGCCTGTTTATATATATATATATATATATATATATATATATATATATATATATATATATATATATATATCTAATCTACATTTAGCTCGACATAAAATAAGATAAAAACGGTAGCTGATTATTAATTATATATTTATATTATTAGTCATTTTGTTAATATCATGGAAGCATAATGTAGGGAGATAAAGTAGTTGTAAATTGGTGAAACTTTAAATGGTCATAACTCTGCGCTCGGATGTCCGTTTTATCCAATTTTTTTTTTGATTTTGCATATTTTTTTGAGACAGGGACGGTCAAACCTCCATAAGGCGGTTTGGCGCAGCCAATTTTTAGAAAAACGTCAGTTTTTCCAATCAATTTGTGTTTTTCCCCAAATCGATTTCCAATTCTCTTTTTCTTTAGTCAAGATTTCACGATATACAATACATTTCAACGTCGAAATTTCGTGGTAATGTAGGGGTGAATACCAATTTCAGTTTTGAAAATTCAATTTTTTTTTAAAAAAAATCTCGACCCGACCCGACCCGACCTCGGCCCGACCCCGACCGCCAAAAAAAAATCGTCGGGTCAGGGCCGACCCGTGACCCGTAGGGTCCCCGAAGGGTCAGGGCCAGGGTCGGAATTTTAAAAAAAATATAGGGTCAGGGTCGGGCCAGGGTCGGGCAAGGAGGAAAAAAAAGCCACCCGACCCGACCTTTGGACAGGTCTAGTGAGGTGTCACAAGAAAAAGTTGAACTAGGTGTACTTGCGTGGCGTAAAATGGTAAGCAAGACAAGATGGGAAAATGTTGCGGGGCAGGACGTTAAAACCTTTTCGGGGCAAAGTTTCATCTGCTCTACGGGTGACGAGCTTAGTGAGGCTTTAATTGATTTGATCATTTTATGGATGAGTTGTCATTTTTTAGCTCAGAAAAAAAATCTTTTGTCCAATATGTTCAAATTTGATTGGTTAATTACCTGTTCAAAAAATTGCATGCATTTCCTTCGTACGGGCTGCTGTTTAATTTTCCCCCCTATTCCTCGTTTAATGAAAATTTGTGGGCTAAAGTATTCTTTATTTGGAGATTTATTAAATCAGAAATTCTGGGTTCGAATCACAGCAAAGGCAAAAAAAAAAAAAAAAAAAACGCAAGACAATATTTTCATACAAATTATGTTTATTCGGCCAAAGTTATATAGATATTATGTCCTTTGGCCATAGCTTCTATGTAACTAGTCGGAAAAGGCATAATCTTAATTTTTCAACGAAACTTTGTCTTCAGACATAGTTAAATAGAAACTATACCCCTTAAGACATAATCTCTACACAACTTTGGCCGAATATGCATAATTTCTATGAAATATTGCCTTGCGATTGCTTTTCTTTTTTATTATGCTGGGATTCAAACCCACAATCTCAGAGGTATTTTCGGGGGCATAATTACATAGAAACTAAGCCCCTTAAATCTTGCCCTCCGATTTTTTTTTCTTTTTGATTCTGTTGAGATTCGAACTCATTACCTCAAGGGTATTTTTGATCATTTTTTAGGCAAAGAAAAAAATTAAAGGCCACCAATTTTAGGGGGGGAAATTAAAGACCATCCTAAAATAGTCGCAATCGTGCAGATTGTCCTTTATTTGTTAGTTCAACTTATTTTAGCTCAAATCATTTCAGCCCATTTAAAAAAATGGGTTGATATATATTTCAAATTAAACTAATGGATAATCTAGATTGACCCATAGAAATTTAATCATTAAAAAGACATTTTAGCTATGTTACATATAGTCGTAATAACCAAAAAAAATTTATTAAATACTCAAAAGATTTATTGTATAAAAGAAGAAACAAAGATGGGCTTAGTGTTGGAGTTGAAGAAGCAAAAAAGCCTCAGTGTGAACGATGCGAAGAGGACAACTTTATGGCTCATCCAAGCTACTAGGCTTCCACAAAAAGAATCAAGATTGCAATACCTTTCTCAGAAAGTGCTATTTGGTACTTAAACAGCATAAGCTTCCAGTTATTAAAACATACGAATTGTAGCTGGTACTCTTTCCTTTGAAAGGAATAGTAAGTGGTTTGCTCATCTGATAATATCTAAGTATACTAGAAAAAAATAATTTTCTGAAATATTGACAGCTTTAGATGTTTCCGAAACAATGATATCACCAGATATTTTCTTAATTCTGTACATCAACCAAACAAATGCGATCAGATACTGATCGCCCTTTGGGAAACATAGATAAAGCAGAGAATTAGGTGTAAGCAGTAGTTCCAAAGTCCAAATCTTCATCATTGAGGACAAGATGCTGCTTCAATCTGCAATAAAGCTGGATAAGAAATGGCTTCAACTATAGGAAATATGGGGATACAATCAAATAAGAGAAGATATAGACTCTACATTATGATTTATGACATCTGATAATTAAACAAGTGAAATCCAATTCACAAAATAATTTGATATATGGACAACGTCGTTGAGGTAAAGGTCGTCATTCCAGAGGAATCATTACTGCAAGACAATATTCAAATATTCGCGGTAGTATCTGCTGCCCTCTTAAAAAATAATTACTATCTTAATTTATCTTTTTTCTATTGGTGATAAAATATCCAAATAAATTTCTTGATTCACCAAATACTTCCTTAATATCTATCTGGTTAAATTTCTAACCTCTTCAAATATTCACTACCCGTCTCTGCACAGAATTGGCCATGCAGTCAACAGATTTTGCTTAATCCTACTTCAACTCCCTTTCTGCTTCATTGCCGTCTCTAAAGTTTTAAGGACACGTCTATTTCATCTTAAGAAATGTATCCAAGAGAAACAACAACCGTATGTTATCTTGAGCAATTAAGAGGTAAAGCGATAGCCTCAATTTCTCTCCTGGAATAATGCTTCCCTACAAACTAGCATGCATAAGGTCTTTGACAGTTGCTTCATTCTGAGGACCACAAAAGAAACTTCAAATTTACTCTCAAGGGCTGAAATGGTAGGAAGTAATCAAGAGGCGTAAGTAGGTCATTCATCAGGGTTATCATTTGTAAACTTGCAACCAAGAATCTGTCCTAGTGGTCAATGAATTGGAGACCGGAACTCAAATTTGAAATCCAAACAGATACAAAAACACTACTCAGATTTCTTCCCATATGACTAAGTTTTATAGGGCAAAGTTAGTTACTTAGTACATATGCTCGTGAAAGGTTGTAGATATCCGGGTGGACAAGTCGAGGTGCATACAAGCTTGCACAAATAGAAAAAAAAAAGATTATCTTTATAAAACTTTGAAACCTGATCTTTCACTGAAAACAAATACCAATCTCATAAGAACGTATTATTGCAAAAAAATAGCCCAAAGGAAAAAAAACACTGACATCCATCTGCAATGGTTTTAGTGTTGGAAATTTAACTATGTGGGATTGAGTTTTTTCCGTCTTTAGTGACTTAAACACGTGGGCCCCGCATGTCGGAAACATCATTTCTTCGCACATGCCTAATATACTAACTGAGTAGATGATATTAGTGTCAAGTATCGTCAAATTTCGTTAAGAAATGAAAGATATATTGGTACACAAAGTAAGGTGTTTGAGATATGAATGGATGGATTGATTTGGCCAAAAAACAAATCTCCCACATAGATAGAAGATGGAAGGATTGAGCATTATATAAACTCTAGTTTTGAGTAAGGGTTTGAGACTACAATGGGTAACCCATGTGTTAAGAAGGGGGAGGACCTAGGTGAGTTTGGGTTCCGGGCTAAGCCCCACACGCCCGTCGTCCGCCCGTCCGGTCCGGCTCGGGCTCGGGTCACGCTGTGGTCTGTCTTTCGGAATTTTCTTTTTGGTCTCTGAAATGTTTTTTATTTACATTTTGGTCCTGAAAGTTTCGGAGATAACCAAACGTTACAACTAATCTGACTTCAACAGTCAGAAACGCCCTCCTCTTTCCTATAAATTAAACCCTTCTGTTCAGTTCGAAAAAGAATACAAAAACACACACAGATCCTCTCCTCTTCAGCAGTCTATTTATTTTCTTCGCTAGAATCAACCTTATTTGTTTTGTATTGTTGATTGTTACTGTTTTATCTTGGAAGACTATTGTCCATTACCATAAAATCATATATACGGGACAATTTTGTCTTAAAGACAGAGAGTCATCTCTCGACTCAGCTTTTGTTCTGTTTAACCTTTCTGACACCAACTATACCTACAGTTTAAGACAAAATTGTCTAAGTGTTCGAAAGATGTCTGTTTCAAACATTGCTTCTGGTTCTGCTGCTGCTACTCAAGGGAATGTTGTCGTCCCTGCTCTTGCCAGTTTCCAAGGTGAACGCCCAGAAAAGTTTCTGCATACCAACTTCAAGAGATGGCAACAAAAGATGATGTTCTATCTTACTATGTTGAACCTGTCACGCTTTCTGACAGAAGATCCTCCTTCTGGTGGGGATGCAATAGACACTCAATCTAACACAACGATTGAAGTGGCCGAAGATATCCATGTCACAAATGCCCTGAAGTTAACACTGGATGTCTGGAATCATAGTGATTTCATGTGCAAAAACTGCATTCTGAACGGTCTGTCAGATACACTCTATATTGTGTATTGCACCGTGAAGACGACAAATGAGTTGTGGGAAAAATTTGATAAAAAGTATAGCGCACAGAATGCAGATACTAAGAAATTCATCCTTGAAAAGTTTCTGAAATTTCAAATGGTGGATGGTAAATCAGTGATGTCCCAAATCTAAGACTTTCAAATGATTCTTCATCATCTGGATTTGGATGGAATTAAGCCATGTCGCGCCCTATTTTGACCCGGCTCGGGTCAAAGCGGAGCGCGGACGTGTCCGGTGATTCCTGGGTAAAAAGGGTTGAGGAGTCGCCACCTAATTATTTTTTACGGTGAATTAGGACACCTAAATATTAAACTAAATGCTGCCATATAAACTCCAATTTTAAGGTCTGCGAAACTAGCGAGATTCTAGGTAAGGGTTCTTTATTATCCTAAAGGGAAGGGTTTAGGCATCCTTTAAGATCCGCTAACTTGCGGTTATCCGGTCAAATTCAGGTTAATTATTACTAGAAAAATGCATGTTTGAAGCATGAAGTTAAAAGATATTTGCAAATAAATAAAAAAAAGATGCATTTTAAAAGATAGATAAATGTAGAGATTTTTCAAAATATGCATTTATATGATATCTAAAGAGAAATACATGTAGAGTTGGAAAAATATGTATTTTGACAATTGATAGTAAAACAATTTATTTATAATGCCAAAGAAGTAAAATTTTGGGAATCATTGAATTGTAAATTGACAAAAGATAAGCTTATTCGGTATGATTTAATAAAGCAAATAAAAGATGACAAAAGTTGTTTTGAAAATCTTGAATACGCGTGACGAGCCTAAAATAAATAAACTAGCGAATGATTTCTAAGTTTGCGAGCCTACAAATAAATAAGCTAGCGACGGGTTTCAAATCTTAAACTACCCTATGAATAAATCCTAAGTTTGCCTATTCTAAGCATTTCAATAATTACATAAGTGCGATAAATAATATTACAATACAAAGCGAGATAAAAGCTGAATTAAAGAAAGAAATAACAATAAATAAACTCCGAGGAATATTTGTCGTTATCTACTTTAATCCCTGCAAGCTGTCAAGAACAAACGGTTAGAAACAGTTAAATACAAATAACTTCATATCCGTATTCAAAACAGTGAATGTTTTGATCATGAGGCTCAGACTTAAATTTTGAAAAGAACATTCCAATCACGTCGTGGCTGCAAACATATGACTAATGTAGTTTATTTTGATTGCCTCGCCTACTAAACGTGTCGGTCTCTCGGGTGAAATAGAAAAGATCACTATAATCACGTCATGGCTGCGAATATATAACTTGTTGGTTATTTTAGTCACCTCGCCTACTAAACATGTTGATCTCGGATAAAAAGGGTTTAAGTCTTCATCCTCGCCCAGAAGTTATATTTCCGTCTTTGCAACTGTGTAGGCCTCAAAATCGACGGATATTTTTCATCGGCCAGTGTAGTATCGTGTTCAAATCAGTAAAATTTTAAATCGGAACAGAAACAGCAGCAGCAGCAGTAGCAGTAGCAGGAAAACAGTTTCCGAAAAAGACGCGGTGTTTAATTTAAAACAGTAAAACAGTAAATCGGATATTTTAATGTCAAACAAAGGATCAAAACAGAAAGCAATATCTCGAAAGGTGCGGTGTTTATTTTAAAACAAGAAACGTAAAAACAAGCGAAAAACAATAATCAATCCGAGCAAGAATCAACAGAAACAATACTAACAGACGCGGTATTTATTCAAAACAAGAAAGCGATGAACAAGAAACAAAGTTGATACCCGTTGCAAGGATATTTAAAACAGTAAACTAATAAAACGGTAAGATATCCGCTGCATGGATGATTAAAACAATTAAACTGAAAAAAAAATAGAGAATTAATGCTAGAACAGAAAATGAAAAGCGCGGCCTCGAATTCAATTTCGTCGGCCTTAATGCGATATTGATAAAACAGTAAAACAGTGCCAAAGAAACGAGCAGTGAGCAATTAAATTATCCGAACCAAATTCTGAAATGTTGGAACCGGAACAGGATTAAGAGGTATTTATGGAAAAATCCGACCCGGATCATGAACAGCGACCCGAATGAAAATCAGAAATTCAGATTTTTTAGATAACTAGCAAACAGGTATGAAAAATGCCATAATCTGGAAATACGCCAAAAATCGGGTCGACCCGAATCAGATGCCAACCCGAATCAGACTTTTTCAATTTTTCAGATAACCAATAATAACCACAGCAACAATGCAAGAGATTTGGAAATTCAAACCGTCGACTGACCGTCAAGAACCCGACCCGAATAGGAGATTCAACCCGTCATCAAATAATTCCATCAATTCCAGATAACCAACATACAAAAAATATGAAATGCAAGAATTCTGAAAATATCCAAATCGGATCGACCCGATCCGGGTCAGTGACCCGACCCGAATCAGTGATCCGAATCCGAAATCAAATGATCCAAACCCAAATCAGATTTTAACACCAAATTCAGATAACCAATAACAGGAATATGTAATGCAAGAATTCTGAAAATATTACCCGAACCGGGTCGACCCGACCCGGGTCAGTGACCCGACCCGGATCAGCAATCCAAACTCGAATCAAATAAATTCAACAATTTCAGATAACCAATGATAACAACAGCAACAATGCAAGAAAATTTGGAAATTCACATCTTCGACTGACCGGTCAAGAATCTGACCCGAAATCAGTGATCCAAATCAAATCTTAACACCAAATTCAGATAACCAATAACAAGAAATATGAAATGCAAGAATTCTGAAAATGTTACCCGAACCGGGTCGACCCGAACCGGGTCGACCCGACCCGAAATCAGTAAAAAAAAATCAGAGAATCAAAGGGGATGACAAACCTTTTCGGACTTGATTCTTGAACAACAAAGAAGCCAAAATGCTTTAAACTCAAGAACACAACAAAGTATTTTATGTATATTCCGAAAATCCTTCCAAAATCTCTTTTTTCTTCTCCGAAAATCCTCCTTTTTTCCTCCCTAAATGAAGAACAATCATGGGGTATTTATAGGTGGATTCCCCCCTAAAAAACGAGTTTGAATTCGAATTAAAGGTAAAGAAAATCGCGGATTTGAGGGGCATGGGTCGCGGGTTTTAGGGGTGTCAGTAATGAGAGGGGTTGGTGGCGGCGGTGAGGTGATGGCAGGCGAGGTGGCCGGCGACGTGGGGTCGCCAGATGGGGTGTGGGGTCGGGGTGGGCTGAGGGTTTTCGAGAAATGGGGGTTCGATTTGTTTTTGTTTTTTTGTTTTGGTTTTGGGGATTAAAAGAAGGGGGAAGGCGAGTTGGGTCGGTTCGGGTCGGGTGAGTGGCCGACTGGGAGTTAAGTGAGGCGATGAAATGGGGATTTAATTGGGGAGTTTGGGCTCGTGGTGTTGGGTTTAAGAAAAGGGGAGTTGGGCTTCGGTTTTGGGATTTTTATTTTGTGGGTTGTGGGAATTTAATTTGGGGATTGGGCTTGTGGGAATTTAATTTGGGGATTGGGCTTTGGACGAAAAATGGGTTTTAATTTAGGTTGGGTAGAAATTGTATTGGGTTAGGAATTGAAAAATATAAAAAGGGGTTTAATATTAAAAGATATTATATATATATATATATATATATATATATTTTTGTAAAAGATGTGAATTATTTAAAATAACATAACGACGTGATAATAATAAAATATAATATTTGTGAAATGTTTAATGCTTAATAAAAAATGGAAATGCGATGCAATTTTGCGAGAATAAAATAACATAGAATATTATGGATAAAATGATTATTATAAAAATGCAAATGATATAAAATATGCGAATAATAATAATAATACGAAGATATACACATATATGCCTATATTTTAAAATTATTTTAAAAGTGTCAAAAATATTAAAAATTACGAATAAAATCATAAAAGATGGGACAAAATTGGGTGTCAACAGATGCCCCTCTTTGGACGGAGACGATGAAAGAGTTTTCGGCCAAAGAAGTTGACTGAGTAGCCAATTTTGTCCCGATCATCGGGACTGCATGGTAAGAAATAGAATCCCCGGGGGGAAGAAGTTGAAAAAAGATGGTGCACATTCAAGCAACAATGCCCCAGTGTCGACTTAGGATGACACTGGTCGCAGATGCGAGAAACTATTGGAAAAGAGCGGATCGACGTCAAGTAGGTCGCGACCAATTTGCCTCGGTCCGTAGAAGAGATAGTCCCACGCTGTGATGAAGTTCCCGCAAATTAAAAACTCACGCAAACTAAAGCTTAAGATATAATTAGTGCATAATCACGAGAAAAATTGTAGAGAAAATAACTTAAAATTCCCTTGTTATAAGGTGGGCGCTGGCGAAATTAAAATTCCCTTGTTATAAGGTGGGCGCGCTGATCAAATTAAAATACCCTCATTATAAGGTGGGAGCCTGAAATGACGCGTCGTTGGATCGGCGTGTTGTGTTGAAGACGTCGTTGTAATGTTGTTGACGTCGATGTTGTATAGACTTTCTTGATGTCGTCGTTGTATAGACGTTGATGATGTCGTCGTTGTATAGACTTTCTTGATGTCGTTGTTGTTGTAAAAATAGTTGTCGTCTTTGCCGTAACGTCGTGGGCGTTGTTGTAATCTGTTGAAGATAGTTGATGTCTTTGCGATTACGTCAATGACGTTGTTGTAATCTTTGTAAAGATAGTCACATTGCGTTGAGGGCGTCATTGTAATGTCGCTGACGTCGTTGCAATCTTTGTAAAGATATTTGTTGTCTTCAGAACGCCGATGACGTTGTTGTAATGATGTTTGCTATTGCGGATAGTTGTTGTCTTTGAGGGCGTTGTTGTAATCTTTGTTGAAGATAGTTGATGTCTTTGCGATAACGCCAATGACGTTGTTGTAATCTTTGTAAAGATAGTTCTTTGCATTGCCGTAAAGATAGTTCTTTGCGTTTGAAGACGTCATTGTAATCTTTGTTGGCGTCGTTGAGATCTGATAAAGATAGTTGCGCATTGCCGTAAAGATAGTTCTTTGCGTTTGAAGACGTCATTTGACGTCGTCGAGATCTGATAAAGATAATTGTCGTCTTTGCGTTCTTTGTAAAAAATAGTCATTGCGTTGAAGACGTCATTGTAATGTCGTTGACGTCGTTGAGATGCGGTACAAGATATTTGTTGCATTGCCGTAAAGATAGTTGATGCGCTGTCGTAAAGATAGTCAGCTGCTACCAAGATGTCATTGTAATGTTGTTGACGTCGTTGTAAAGTCATAAAGATATTTGTTGTCTTTGCCATAACGCCGATGACGTTTTGAAATGTTGTCCTGTTGTAAGAGATGTAAGTGGCGTCCTTCTTTGTCGGTTTGTTGTAATAGGGTTCCACGTTGTCTTTGAATCTTCTGCCGATCCAAACTCATGTGAATTGAAATGTCGTCCTGGCACGGGCGAAAATGTGATGCGACGTCTTTGCCGTCGGGTTTGCCTTGTTGTCGTTCTTTGTGATCCGAAATAACATCTTTGTGCAGCCATAATAGTCGGGACCCTGTAGGTCAAGATGATGTCTTCGTATAAATGCAGAACAAGAACGTAATCGTTGTAGTGAGTTGTAGTGCCGAAATTCTTTGGGGAATTGATCATAACTGATGTGGCTTCCCTGCTTTTTCAACCTGAAGAACCTGTACTCAAAGAAAATTTGTGAGTTTGGGGAGGGGCGGTTGATTCGCGTTGACTTGATAGCTTTGGCTCTTGATAGCTGCATGTCCTGCTGATTCGGACCTGTAGCCCCTGTCTGGTTCCCAGTCTTGGCTAACCGTTAAATGAAAACATTTGCTGAAAATGAGTTGTTTATAAGAAAGTATGCTTATCATTAAAAGTTCTTGTCGAACTCTAATGAAAACATTTGTTGAAAATGATTTGCTTATACGAAAGTAGGCATATATGTAAAATATCCTGTCAAACTCTAATGAAAATATTTGGTGAAAATAAACTGTGTATAAGAAAGTATGCATATTAGTAATAAAAATCTTGTCAAATTTTAATGAAAATATTTGGTGGAAATAAATCGCTTATAATAAAGTAGGCATATATGTAAAAAGTTCACGAACTCTAATGGAAAATATTTGTTAAAAATAAATTGCTTATAAGAAAGTATGCATATATGTAAATATCTGTCGAGCAGTGACATGCGGTGAAACAGAGCAAACGTCTTATCCAAAATCCTCTTAGGCTGAAGACTTAGTTTGCCGATGCTTCTCCATGTTTATCGGCGTCCTCTGGTAGTGATCCCTTAAAAATGCCCCAGTTTCCGATATGTGAGGATGATGATCTTTTAAACGGACAACCGAAGTCTTGTCCTGGTTGCTTGCATGTCCTATCGTGGTGATCGATGGGTGCATTTTGTCTTTTGTGAGATAAAGGAGAAAATATTTCCTAATGGTGGGACCGAAGCCGATTTAGGCCGCCTACGTATCCCCATGAGGGAATCAGGTCATGACGTAGTTCATTACAAAGAAATGTGATTTGTAAGGATTTTCTAAAGGTGGGACCGAAGCCGATGTGGCCGCCTACGTATCCCGCCGAGGGAATCAGGTCATGACGTAGTTCAGGTTACAAAAAAGGAGATTTGTAAGGTTTTTTTTTTGTGGGACCGAAGCCGATGTGGCCGCCTACGTATCCCGCCGAGGGAATCAGGTCATAACGTAGTTCAGGTTACAAAGAAATGTGATTTGTAAGGATTTTCTAAAAGTGGGACCGAAGCCGATGTGGCCGCCTACGTATCCCGCCGAGGGAATCAGGTCATGACGTAGTTCAGGTAAGCAAAGGAGATTGTAAGGATTTTTCTAAAGATGGGACCGAAGCCGATGTGGCCGCCTACGTATCCCGCCGAGGGAATCAGGTCATAACGTAGTTCAGGTCAAGCAAAGGAGATTTGTAAGGGTTTTTTTTTTTAAAAAAAGTGGGACCGAAGCCGATGTAGCCGCCTACGTATCCCGCCGAGGGAATCAGGTCATAATGTAGTTCAGGTTACAAAGAAAAGAGATTGGGGAAATTTGTGATCTAAAGGAACGGAACCCTACATGGGTTCCTTTGCGTATCCCGCCTGGGAGCGCAATTTTTACAACATAAGAAATGCATTACATAGAGAATAACTAATCTTAGATATGGTATCTCTTCACTGCATCTGCATTGATGGTTTTTGGCCATTCTATTCTGATAAAGTTGCCCCGGACAACTGCGTCCATCTGCTTTCATCAATCAGTCTCTTAGTAAATGATTCTGTATTCACTTGGTTGCGAAAGAAATAGCATTGCCCCAGTAGAAATCCTGATCGTAATGTGGTAGGCCAAGAGTACCAATGGCAAACGTCCGTGCCAATGCTTTTAACTATCAACCATCTTGATGTTTCATCCAAATCTGGCTTTGACTTATTCCAAAAAACGCCTCAATTCTTCCGGTTGTGATTCTCCCTTATATTCTACGAAGCCTTGCTTGTTGTTTGAGACTTTGTTTGCTTGTTTCATTATATGTCACATATTGCCGACAAATTAGTTTGCATGATGAAAAAAAAAAAGAAAAGAAAATTATTTAACAAAACATATTTTAAAAATAGCAAAAGCAATGCAGATTTGTCATTTTAAGCTTTCAAAAGGTAGAGGCAAAACACATTAAATGCATATATGTGATTCAGGCCTCAATCTGAATCGCATTGTTTCATTAAATATTAATGCAGTTAACTAATTTCTGGGAGAAACAAGGCCAGGGTACATGTCTAATTTTCCCGAAACATCTCATTGCTCTGCATCCCAACTGGTTGAGCTTCTAGCGTGATCATTGAGAATCACGTTGCATTTTGCTTCTTCTTCATTCATGAAAAATCTTTTGAATCCCTTCGCGAGGTTGGCTGCATTGTCCTCCTTTGATTCCTGAGTGGCGCATGTTTTGACGAATGGTGACCCGAAGTGGAAATGGACTTTGGTAAAGAAGCGTCTCCCTCCTTCGAGATTGGTTGATAAGACTTTTCCAAGAAAAGATGATGCCATGACCTGCGACTTTGGAGGAAACACTTCTACTCCAAACGGTGCCCTCACTTGATCATAATCATAGGGGTGACAAAGGCCGATGATTCAACCTTTTCCTCTATCTGGATTGGCACAATGGTCCCTTCCAAGTTGTGTTCTTCATCAACAGTAATCATGTTCACATTGGTATTGTCATGATCTGGCAAAGGGTTATCATTTATATCAGAGGAAGGTCCTTTCAGTTGGATAACTCCTTCTTTGATCAATGCCTCGATTTTGTTTCTGAGGGCATAGCAATTCGATGTCGTGCCCAGAATCCCGAGTGGTACGCACAATGCTTAGTCTCATCGTCGTGCCATTTTGGAACGAGGATTGGGGACATTTCTGGGATGGTGGGAGTATTCTGCGGTTTTCGGTTTCATATAATTGGGCTCGAGGTTCGGCTAAAGGTGTATAGGTTTTGGTGGCTTTCTTTCGTATTTTCTTGCGGGGTCGGGTGCATTTGGTGTATGGACTTGTGGATGAGGCAAGTATGCGGGCTGATATTGTGGGGGATTCGGATAGACAGGTGCTCAAGGCAGGCTATATATTGGATGGGTATGGTAGACAGGGTAGGGACCAGGTGGGTATTGATAGTAAGGCTGAGGGCTTTGGGTGTATGGGTAATAATAGGAAGGATGAGGACTTTGGTTGTTGTGATTGTAGTAGGGAGGCTGGGGTGATGGCATTTTGTAGGTTGACATTTGATTTGGCCTATGTTTCTGAACTGTCACCACAGAGGACACTCCATCTCTCTTCCTCTTTACTGCTCCCTCAAATGAGTCGACCGATTGTCTCACTTGTTGCTTGCCTTTGCTACAAAGTTTGTAATTCTTCCTGCTCGATTCCCTCTTCTATGAAATCTCCCATCCTTATAACTTCAGAGAAACTTCGTCCTATGACGCTTATCATTCTCTCATAGTATGTTGCATCTTTCAAAGATTGTACAAAGAGAGTGTTCATCTCACTTTCTTCTATCGGGGGTTGAACTTTCGCTGCTTCTGCCCTCCACTTCATGGCATATTCTCTGAAGGTCTCTGTGGACTTCTTTTCCAACTTCATCAGATAAAATCTGTCCAAGACTGTGTCAGTGTTGAATTTAAATCTGTCCACGAAATCTTGTGCCATCGTGCCCCAATTACGCCATTTTTGCGGGTCCTGACTTGTGTACCAGTCGAGTGCTTCTCCTGTCAAACTCCTTGTGAACAACTTCATTATGATGGCCTGGTTTTTACCTACCCCAACCAGTTTGTCGCAGTACGATCTCAAATGAGAGTAAGGATTTCCTTTCCCATCAAACAAGTCAAATTTTGGCACCTTATATCCTACAGGCAATTCAATGTCGGGATGCATACACAGATCTTCATACTCAAGTCCTTCATGTCCCTTGCTGGTTTGGATATTTTTGAATGCTTCTTTTAGGCTATGAATCTCTCGCCACACTTTCACCGGTTCTGATCATTACCCGCCTGTCCATTTCTTCACACTGGCTGATTTCCTGAAGAGCCATGTTTGGTACTGTGGTGGTGAAAAGTTGAGCTTCCGTGGCATATATTGGCGGCACATATTGCTTGCTGTGATCAGCGGTGTGTGCCATCAATATGTGTTGGTCTGCCTGGTGATTTTGGCGCGGAAGAAGTGTTTTGGATGAGTGGATTAATTTGGGTATGTGGAGTTGTGAATGAGGCCGGATCATTTTGTGGCGGGCTTTGTTGTGGACTAGCTTGCGTATTAGTGTGCTGTGGATCGGTTTTGTTTAGTGGCGAATTTTCTGGGAGGTTTTGGGGAAAGGGCGGTTCAGAGATGAAAAAATTTGTGGTGCGATTGCATTCGTCCCTTGTTCGAGGAGTGGGGTATTGGCGCTAATGGACAGGTTAGTGAGATTTTGGAGCCGCTCTATCTCAGTCTGCATGGCTGCCATCTGTTGTAACAGTTGGGCGATGTATTTTTCTTGGACGATAGCATTTCTATTTTCAGAAGTCTCTGGTTCATCTCTGGAAAGAGTAATAAGTTCCAGGTCAGTCTGTTCGGATGCATCTGAATCAGTCATTTTGCTGAAGGATTGGGCCTTTGACCTCGTGAAGTAGGGATGGTCCGCCAGTTTTAGTCAACGCAAATCAACCTTTGGGAAAATAATCTAGACAAAATAAACCTTCTAAAAAAATTAAAGAAAACCAAGTTAGTACAAGGCGAGTATTTATTGCTTTAAATAATATGCACATAGTGAAAAAGCAGGAGAAAACAACAAAATGATTGTAAGGCAATTAAATGCGCATCCTAATATGCATGGGGCCTCCCTTATGCCGGAGGTGGGCCTAAACGCCAGATATGCGGGATTACGACAGATTTGATCCAAGCAGCTAAACTGCAATGCTTTGTCGGAAATGAGACAAAATGAATGTACATTTTCCAATTTCAGCATGTCATGATTAGTCTTGGATTAGTCTATCCTTATCACGCTACACATAATATGATGATTGGTCGTTGGGTTGTGAGACCCGTAGACATCTTTGGCGGATTTCTTAGTTGTGGAGTCGATACCAAGGATCGACCCACCTAAGGTGTATGCATGCATGACTTAAAATAAAGGGTGGTATAGCTCTATCTTATATTTTCTAAGATTTGGCTGACTAGACTCAAGGTTCCCGAGCGGACTACTCGAGTGAGAAGGCTACGCGGCCACCAGATGGTCCGGTCACTCCGCGCATACGCCAACTCTCCTAAATTTTGGTAGATTGAAAGAAATTTGCGGGTGCGCAAAACACAACTCGCGTGTAGTGTGTGATAGTGTCAATTTTCCAGAGTGGAAGAAATATGAGCGAAATGCCAATTTAAGGAAAGCAGTAAGAGAATATAGTAATTAAAGCAGTTATGCATACAAAATTTCAACAGAAAATAATTAAAGATAATAGATCAAATAAGGAGCAATATAAAGCACAATAATGATTAACCTGAACTTGTTATGGTTAAGAACCTGAATATCCCCAGCGGAGTCGCCATGCTGTCGCGCCCTATTTTGACCCGGCTCGGGTCAAAGCGGAGCGCGGACGTGTCCGGTGATTCCTGGGTAAAAAGGGTTGAGGAGTCGCCACCTAATTATTTTTTACGGTGAATTAGGACACCTAAATATTAAACTAAATGCTGTCATGTAAACTCCAATTTTAAGGTCTGCGAAACTAGCGAGATTCTAGGTAAGGGTTCTTTATTATCCTAAAGGGAAGGGTTTAGGCATCCTTTAAGATCCGCTAACTTGCGGTTATCCGGTCAAATTCAGGTTAATTATTACTAGAAAAATGCATGTTTGAAGCATGAAGTTAAAAGATATTTGCAAATAAATAAAAAAAAGATGCATTTTAAAAGATAGATAAATGTAGAGATTTTTCAAAATATGCATTTATATGATATCTAAAGAGAAATACATGTAGAGTTGGAAAAATATGTATTTTGACAATTGATAGTAAAATAATTTATTTATAATGCCAAAGAAGTAAAATTTTGGGAATCATTGAATTGTAAATTGACAAAAGATAAGCTTATTCGGTATGATTTAATAAAGCAAATAAAAGATGACAAAAGTTGTTTTGAAAATCTTGAATACGCGTGACGAGCCTAAAATAAATAAACTAGCGAAGGATTTCTAAGTTTGCGAGCCTACAAATAAATAAGCTAGCGACGGGTTTCAAATCTTAAACTACCCTATGAATAAATCCTAAGTTTGCCTATTCTAAGCATTTCAATAATTACATAAGTGCGATAAATAATATTACAATACAAAGCGAGATAAAAGCTGAATTAAAGAAAGAAATAACAATAAATAAACTCCGAGGAATATTTGTCGTTATTTACTTTAATCCCTGCAAGCTGTCAAGAACAAACGGTTAGAAACAGTTAAATACAAATAACTTCATATCCGTATTCAAAAGCGTTGAATGTTTTGATCGCGGAGGCTCGAACTTAAATTTTGAAAAGAACATTCCAATCACGTCGTGGCTGCAAACATATGACTAATGTAGTTTATTTTGATTGTCTCGCCTACTAAACGTGTCGGTCTCTCGGGTGAAATAGAAAAGATCACTATAATCACGTCGTGGCTGCGAATATATAACTTGTTGGTTATTTTAGTCACCTCGCCTACTAAACATGTTGATCTCGGATAAAAAGGGTTTAAGTCTTCATCCTCGCCCAGAAGTTATATTTCCGTCTTTGCAACTGTGTAGGCCTCAAAATCGACGGATATTTTTCATCGGCCAGTGTAGTATCGTGTTCAAATCAGTAAAATTTTAAATCGAATGTAAACAAAGAAGCAGCGGCAGAGCGATAGCAGGAAAACAGCTTCCAAAAGACGCTTGTTTAATTTAAAAGCGAGAAAAGCGATAAATCGGATATTTTAATGTCTTTGAAACAAAGGGTAAACAGAAAGCAATATCTGAAAGGTGCGGTGTTTATTTTAAAGCGATAAAACGTAAAAAGCGATAAAAACAATAATCAATCTGATGGCAAAGCGAACTTGGCGCCCGAGCAGACGCGGTATTTATTCAAAAGCAAACAAGCGATGCTGATGAAAGCAGTGATACCCGTTGCAAGGATATTTAAAACGATAAACTAATAAAAGCGGTAAGATATCCATTGCATGGATGATTAAAACAATTAAAGCGAAAAAATAGAGAATTAATGCTAGAACGAGAAAATGAAAAGCGGCCTCGAATTCAATTTCGTCGGCCTTAATGCGATATTGATAAAAGCGATAAAAGCGATTGCCAAAGAAACGAGCGATGAGCAATTAAATTATCCGAACCAAATTACGAAATGTTGGAACCTAACAGATTAAGAGGTATTTATGGAAAAATCCGACCGGATCATGAGCAATGACGAATGAAAATCGAAATTCAGATTTTTAGATAACTAGCAAACAGTATGAAAAATGCCATAATCTGAAATACGCCAAAAATCGGTCGACCGATCCGGTCGATGACCCGACCGAATCGGATGCCAACCCGAATCGGACTTTTCAATTTTTCAGATAACCAATAATAACCACAAGAACAATGCAAGAGATTTGGAAATTCAAGCGGGTCGACCGACCGGTCGATCTTCCGACCGAATAGGAGATTCAACCCGTCATCAAATAATTCCATCAATTCCGGATAACCAACATACAAAAATATGAAATGCAAGAATTCGAAAATATCCAAATCGGATCGACCGATCCGGTCGATGACCGACCGAATCGATGATCCGAATCCAAATCAAATGATCCAAACCAAATCGATTTTAACACCAAATTCGGATAACCAATAACAGAATATGTAATGCAAGAATTCGAAAATATTACCCGAATCGGTCGACTGACCGGTCGATGACCCGACCCGGATCAGCAATCCAAACTCGAATCAAATAAATTCAACAATTTCAGATAACCAATGATAACAACAGCAACAATGCAAGAAAATTTGGAAATTCACATCGGGTCGACCCGACCCGGGTCAGTAACCCGACCCGAAATCAGTGATCCAAATCAAATCTTAACACCAAATTCAGATAACCAATAACAAGAAATATGAAATGCAAGAATTCTGAAAATGTTACCCGAAGATTCGACCGGTCGGGTCGACCGGTCGATCGACCAAATCAATCGATAAAAAAATCAGAGAATCAAAGGGGATGACAAACCTTTTCGGACTTGATTCTTGAACAACAAAGAAGCCAAAATGCTTTAAACTCAAGAACACAACAAAGTATTTTATGTATATTCCGAAAATCCTTCCAAAATCTCTTTTTTCTTCTCCGAAAATCCTCCTTTTTCCCTCCCTAAATGAAGAACAATCATGGGGTATTTATAGGTGGATTCCCCCCTAAAAAACGAGTTTGAATTCGAATTAAAGGTAAAGAAAATCGCGGATTTGAGGGGCATGGGTCGCGGGTTTTAGGGGTGTCAGCGTAACAGAGGGGGTTGGTGGCGGCAGGGGTGAGGTGATGGCAGGGCGAGGTGACCGGCGACGTGGGGTCGCCGGTATGGGGTGTGGGGTCGCGGTCGGCTGAGGGTTTTCGAGAAATGGGGGTTCGAATTGTTTTTGTTTTTTTGTTTTGGTTTTGGGGATTAAAAGAAGGGGGAAGGCGAGTTGGGTCGGTTGTTCGGGTGAGTGAGTGGGCCGCGGGAGTTAAGTGAGGCGATGAAATGGGGATTTAATTGGGGAGTTTGGGCTCGTGGTGTTGGGTTTAAGAAAAGGAGTTGGGCTTGGTTTTGGGATTTTTGTTTTGTGGGTTGTGGGAATTTAATTTGGGGATTGGGCTTGTGGGAATTTAATTTGGGGATTGGGCTTTGGACGAAAAATGGGTTTTAATTTAGGTTGGGTAGAAATTGTATTGGGTTAGGAATTGAAAAATATAAAAAGAGGTTTAATATTAAAAGATATTATATATATATATTTTTTTTTTTTTGTAAAAGATGTGAATTATTTAAAATAACATAACGACGTGATAATAATAAAATATAATATTTGTGAAATGTTTAATGCTTAATAAAAAATGGAAATGCGATGCAATTTTGCGAGAATAAAATAACATAGAATATTATGGATAAAATGATTATTATAAAAATACAAATGATATAAAATATGCGAATAATAATAATAATACGAAGATATACACATATATGCCTATATTTTAAAATTATTTTAAAAGTGTCAAAAATATTAAAAATTACGAATAAAATCATAAAAGATGAGACAAAATTGGGTGTCAACAAGCCAAACGAGTAATTTCTGGTTGCGCCTTTGATTGAGAAATTGCCTCTCTCGTGGAATGAGTTCATGAGTTATCTCAAACTAAAGACAAAGGAAATGGGGTTTGAAGATCTTATTGTCAAACTGCAAATACAAGAGGACAATAAAAGAACTATATCTAAGGGAAAGCAGCCAATTGAGGCAAAGGCGAATCTGGTTGATTCGAAGGGAAACGCCAACAAAAAGGACAAGTACCAGGGAGACGGCAAAAGCCAAACGATGGAAAAGTTCAAAGGAAACTGCCATCACTGTGGAAAGTCTGGCCATATGATCAAAGAGTGCCGCAAACTGAAGCGAGTACAGAAGGAAAAAGCCAAGAACAAAGGCAAGGCCAACGCTAACGTTGTGCAAAATAAGAATGATCATTCGAACCTTGACGACATGATTGTGGATTTCTCGGCTGTTGTGCGTAGAGGCAAAATTAAAAAAAATCATCTTTCCATTCAGTTGAAAGATATACCGCTCCTCTAGAACTTATTCACATCAACATATGTGATTTAAAGTTTGTGCAAACTAGATGAGGGAACTAGTACTTTGTGACTTTCATTGATGATAGTACAAGGTATTGTTATGTTTACTTGTTGAAAAGTAAAGATGAAGCATTTGAAGCATTTAAACGTTACAAAGCAGAAGTTGAAAACCAACTAAACCTACGGATTAAGGCAATTCGTAGTGATAGAAGGGAGAGAATACGTAGCACCGTTTGAAGAATAATGTGCTCAATTCGGCATTGTTCATCAAACGACCGCTCTTTACTCGCCTCAGTGTAACGGTATTGCCGAGCGCAAAAATCGTACGTTAAAGGAAATGATAAATGATTTATTTATCAATTTCGGTTTAGCCCAAAACATGTGGGGGGATGCGATTCTTAACGCTAATACAATTCTCAATAGAGTTCCGTATAAGTGTAACGATAAAACTCCATATGAATCATGGAAAGAAAAGAAATCCACTTATAAATATCTGAAAGTGTGGGGCTATTTGGCAAATGTCGAAGTACCTAAACCAAAACAGGTCGAAATTGGACCTAAGACTGTAGATTACATATTCATCAGATATGTAAATAACAGTAGTGTTTATCGCTTCTTAGTGTATAAGTCGGAGATACATGATATCCACGAGGGTATGATCATGGAATCAAGGAATGTTGAATTCTTTGAACATATCTTTCCTCGAAAGGAAAAGAGTTAATTTTGCGCAAACGAAGTTATGAACAAAATGCTCAAAATCAACAAGACTCGGGAGTTTCTGATTATACGGAACTAGATGTTCCAGATCTACAGGACTCAGAAGTTGCTGACTATCCGGAACTTAATGTTCCGATCTACAGAACTTAAGGGTTCTAGAGGTTGAACCAAGACGGAGAAAAAAGGCCAAAAAGGACAACTTTTGGTCTTGATTTTATAACCTATATGGTTGAAAATGAACCGAGGACAATTAAGGAAGCATTGTCAACTCCAGAAGCACTGCTTTGGAAATAAGCTATAGAAAGCGAAATAGATTCCATCATGCAGAACCATACTTGGAAAATGGTTGACCTTCCTTCTGGAAGCAAATCTTTGGGTTGAAAATGGATACTCAAAAGAAAGTACAAAGCAGATGGAACCATTGACAAATATAATGCCATATTAGTAGTCAAAGGCTACATACAAAAGGAAGGCCTCGATTACTTTGACACATACTCCCCTGTAACTAGATTAACGTCCATAAGGTATTCATAGCCATAGCAGGTTTGCGGGACCTTGAGATATATCAAATGGATGTTAAGACATCCTTCCTAAACAGAGAGTTGAAAGAGGAAATGTACATGGAACAACCCGAGAGGTATGTAATTCCAGGATAAGAAAAGAAAGTATGTCGACTTGTTAAGTCTCTGTATGGATTCAAACAAGCCCCGAAACAATGGCATGAAAAGGTTAACAATACTTTATTATCAAAAGGTTTCTCCATAAATAAATGTGATAAATGTATCTATATAAAAGGAAACTCTGACTCATTTGTCATGATATGTCTTTACGTAGATGACATGCTTATCACCGGAAGTAGTCTAAACTTGATCCTGGAAACTAAGAATATATTGAAATAATGTTTCAACATGAAGGATATGGGTATTACACATGTAATCTTAGGAATTAAGATTTTTAAGACATTTGACGGACTGGTCTTATCTCAATCTCATTACATTGAAGATGTTTTGAGGAAATTTGATGTATTTGACAGTCCCCCTATGAAGTCACCAATGGATATGAATCATAGAATTAATAAGAATCGTGGTGCACCCCTATACCAAGAGTGATATGCGCAGGTCATTGGTAGTTTAATGTACATTACAAACTGCACCCGACTTGATAGCGCTTATCCAATCAATAAGTTGGTTAGGTTTACTCGTAATCCTTGAAATGATCACTGAAAGGTGTTAAATTGGATACTACGATATATAAAATATTCGCCGACTTACAGATTACATTATTCAATATATCCAACCGTATTGGAAGGATACAGTGATGCAAACTGGATATCGGACATAAAGAATACCAAATCCATCAGTGGGTATATTTTCACAATTGGTGGTGGAGTTGTTGTGTCTTGGAAGTCCTCTAAGCAAACATGCATCGCCCGATCCACGATGGAATCAGAATTTATTGCTTTCGATAAAGCAGGAGAAGAAGCAGAATGGCTTCACAACTTCTTAGAGGATATCCCTTATCGGGATAAACCCGTACATTCGGTGATGATTCACTGTGACAGCCAATGGGTTTTAGGAAGGGCACGAAGCAATATGTACAACGGCAAGTCCAGACATATTCATCGGAGATATAAGACCGTTAGGCAGTTGATCACCACGGGTGTCATTTCCATTGATTACGTCAAATCAAAGGATAATATAGCGGATCCATTAACTAAAGGCCTACCCAAAGATCAAATATTCTGTTTGTCTAGGGGAATGGGCTTAAAACCCAAACAATAAGAATCTTTATGGTGGTAACCCAACCTTACTGATTGGAGATCCCAAAAATTTGGTTCAATGGGACAACTAAACTGTAGAGGTTCAGTTTTAGCGCTTCACTTGAAGTAAGAGCACTTCAGATTATTATTCTTTAAAGAAATATAATTTCAAGGTTGTTCCCGCAATAGACATTAAGTGCTACCTGCATAATGGGTAAATGATAAGTTTCTAAAATCTTTTAATGATTCCTAACACTTGCGAGTGGAGTATATCAGGATACCTTAAAGGAGATCACCTATTTAAGTGCGAAGACAGACCGCTTAAAAAATACGCACTTAAGAATCCAAGAAGTTGTCCATGGCCACAAAGGACAAAACTATAAGAAGAAATGAATAAGGGGAGTTATTGTGTTGATATCATTGTCTTGGTTTACACTAAACACTGACGGTTCAAGATATCACGTTCACCGTGCAGTAAATAAATCCGATGGTAATCGACTAGGGAATGTTCAAAGCCGAAAGCTACATTACCTGATGCAATATCTTTCCGCTGAAAGATTGTTGAACTTTGGCACTCTGTGTGCACAAATTCTCTTTCAAGAGGGAATTTTTGGAAATTTAACTATATGAGATTGAGTTTTTTCCATCTTTAGTGACTTAAACACGTGGTCCCCGCATGTCAGAAACATCGTTTCTTCGCACATGTCTAATCTACTAAATGAGTAGATGATATTAGTGCCAAGTATCGTCAAATTTCGTTAAGAAATGATAGATATATTGGTACACAAAGTAAGGTGTTTGAAACATGAATAGATGGATTGATTTGGACAAATAATAAATCTCCCACATAGGTAGAAGATGAAAGGATTGAGCACTATATAAACTCTAGTTTTGAGTAAGGGTTCCCCCGACCCCAAGGGGTAACCCATGTGTTAAGAAGAGGGAGGACCTATGTGAGTTTGGGTTCGGGGCTAAGCCCCACGCGTGCCGCCGCTCGCCCGCCCGTTCGTCCGGTCCGGCTCCGGCTCGGGTCGTGTGTTGTCTTCCGTAATTTTCTTTTTGGTCCCTGAAATATTTCTTATTTACATTTTGGTCCTGAAAGTTTCAGAGATAACATTGTGTCATGTCAATTTTCATAGTGAATTTCTTGCGTATCCACCGTGAAAGTGAGAGCTCGAGGCGGTGGGAAAGGAAACGTTACAACGACTTTGAAACGTTGCAACTAATCTGACTTCAACAGTCAGAAACGCCTTCCTATTTCCTATAAATTAAACCCTTTTGTTCAGTTCGAAAAAGAATATACAGATCCTCTCCTCTTCAACAGTTTATTCTATATTTATTTTCTTCGCTAGAATCAACCTTATTTGATTTGTATTGTTGATTGTTGTTGTTTTATCTTGGGAGACTATTGTTCATTACCGTAAAAGCATATATACGTGACAATTTTGTCTTAAAGACAGAGAGTCATCTCTCGACTCAACTTTTGTTCTGTTTAACCTTTCTAACACCAACTATACCTACATTTAGCATCAAAACAAATATGTGGACAATTATGGTTTTTGAAGTTAAGGGAATGTGAACATTAAAATTATAGTCATGAGAGAAGTTATACAAGCCAATTTAAAAAAAGAGTTGAACATCCACATGATTGGGCCGAATGATGTTACTGAATTTGGAGTAATACCTGGAGATTCAAAGGCGAGAGAGGATAAGAGCAAGGTCATGGTTAGACATGTTAACATCAATACATACTCCCAAGGAAGAAGCAAGTTTGGCATCTAATTGATGCTTACACTGTACATACAAGCAAACAAGGGAATATTGTTTTTTGATATCCAGCTTCATGGCTTACACCAGACTATTCTTGGAGATAGTAGTACCGATCCTTCAACACTACTACCAGTAAATCGCGGGATGTGCCTGAATAACCAGGGTTTGAGAACAGAGCAACTGATACCACCTACAAGGTCATATCCCAGAAAAGAGTAAAGTGCTCCCACTAGAATTCGAACGCATGCCAGCAAGGGAATATTAGTATCGGAGAAAGAGGGCCGAACGAACTTATCTAGCATTAAGACGCGTGGATCTCACACAAAGCTGCTCCCTTCTGTTTGCAATGTCATAAAAGAAGGAATAACAACCACAATAATGTTCTGCAAAGCATAAATATTCCTCCTTCCTCTTTGACTCTCCCACAACCCGCATCTAGTCAAAAGGGGTTAATTATCATACACCCTCAGATAGAGGTGTTAAATGGGCAGGTCAAAATGGTTGAGCTAATAAATTAGTGGGTTATTGATCTGCTCAAAAGTTATTTGGGTTTAAAATGCGGGTCATGATTCAACCCGCTTGATTTTTACGAACTTTTAATTGTCTTATTTGTTATTTTATAATATTTTATTACCTTCCAAAATTATTATATTTTTTATATTATGGTTATATATTATATATCAAAAATATATATATTTTTTAAAAATATATTTTTACAAAAAATTTCATAAGTCAATTTGGGCTACATATAAATTAACTTTTGATGGGCTAAAATGTATTAGGCTGAAATGAACTGAGCTAATAGATGGGCGGGCCAATAATCCACCCAAACTTAAACATATTGGGTATGTTATATTTCATAAACTAATTTTACCACATAGACTAATATTGTAAAGATTGGGTGGCACCTAAAAGATGGAATGGCGACTGGGCTCACCCAAGATCCACTTGACTCCTCTTTGATCAACTATTATCGTTGCTCGCTCCAAATTTTTCCCAAACAAGAAATGCAATCTACAGAATGCATCCGCAAAAGTAAATTAGCCGAAATTGGACATTTAGGAAGAAAAGAGAGTGAGCATTTTATACTCACATCGAGAGTTGCTCAGCGCTCACTGCACCAATCCACAACATGATAAACAAATTTAGCAGTCAAGTACAGTCATATAAATGATTGATAAATTTAGTTGAAGAAGAGACTTGAATAAGTTGATTATATCTTGCCACACTTTCTCCGCAACCAATGCACTAGTAGTGTTCATCATTCTGAAAACCCAAAAGACGCTCAATGAGCTGTAGCCTGCCCTCTTGGATGGAACTCAAACACCAACTCTCTCTCCCTTTAACCATGCCAAAGGGTTTACTATACCCTTCTATTTATAATGAACAAGTTAAGAGTATTCAAATAACTGCAGGAGATCAAGAAGGTTATTTTGTTTTTTCAAATTAACTCTTTGCTCTAATAAATTGCTTCCTCCGTTTTACGATAAGTGGTGTTTTAATTTGAGAATACTCTTTAAATAAACAACTCATTTCTAATAACTTACTCTTAATTAAATTTTACTTCTAAATTGATATAATAGGGGTATTGGAAATTGGACTATAGGTGATCAAAATTTACATTTAACGAAACGAAGCATTAGCAAGTTTCTCGTTGTGTTCTTTTGGAGTACTCAACCTAATGAACGTCTTGAACAAAATAGTCCCAAAATTAAAACTAAAAATTTCAATTGAAAATCATGAATGAAAGTTTAATTGGAACCAATTTTTTTAATATTTCCTACGAAGACTATCCTATAAAAGAAGGTTTAATTTTGTTCACTTGAAATTGAAATATATACATACGTATCAAATGTGAAGACTAACCTGGTATATAATATTATGCTTATGATTAAATTAAATGCCTTGAAAAAGAATAGCTACGTAATGGTTCTTCGTTATGTAAAACTCCATTTATTTAAATAAGAGTAAACTTAAAAGAAAAAAATCAAATCTTTCTTGATTATGTGAAACACCACTTGTTTTGGATCAAAATAAAAAGATAAAACATCACTTATTATTAAACAGAGTAAGTATCTTGAATTGATCCGTCTGGTCATTTTTAGTCTAAGATTTATATTTGACTATTTTACCCTTCCCGTAGACTCTGTGTGAGTTTGTGATGCGCGAGGATGGGTGACACGGATCCCGAGGTCAATTTACATGAATTTCAGATGAAAATCCAAAACTAGAAACTTGAGTTGGATAGTTTGACTCAAAGTTGACTTTTGACTAGATAGGTTCGTTTCCGGGTTCCGTCGCTTCTGATAGCTCTGGAGAATCATTTATGACTTAGTCGAATCATTAGTTCGTTTTTCGAGACAATCATATATATTTTGTGGTGCTATTTATGAAATTTAGATATTTGGTTTTTCTGGATGATTCTTTAAAAAAGTATGTCTTAGCTTAGTCAGATGAGAAATCTGAGGGTACGAGTGAGTTCGTAGAACTGTTTACCTTAGACGAGAATGCCTGGTTTGTGTCCGGGGGATCTCGGAAGTGTTTCGGGTGATTGATGGGAGTTTGAGGTTGTCCGCCTCGACGACACTTCTATCCGCTCCTGCAGGTCCATCTCGGTGGGAGGTTGGCTCGCAGAAATAGAGGGTGGGGGAATTGTGAGTTTTCGTCGTGGCGGAGGAGTTGTTCGCAGGGGCGTGTCCGCCTCTGCGTGGTCGGGCACGCTGTGGCACTGAGACGAGGTGTCAAGTAGGGGTGGTCAGTGGGATGGGGCGTGATGGGATTTGGGGGGTCGGGGTGGGGGTCGGGATCAGGACATGGCGGACTAGGCGGGCTAGGATATGGGGGACGGGAATAGGTCTTGTCCCGTTCCACATTTCGCCGGCAGAGGGGACGGGATTTGGGGAGACGGGACGGGTCGGGTAGGGGGATTTGGGGAGACTTTAATTTTTTTAGACACTTAATATAAAAAATATATATATTTAAACACTTAATTAATTGAATAAGATAGTGAAATAAAAACATCTCAAGACTGTTTTTTTTGTCATTTATATTATTTAATAGGAATATAATTTTTTTATAATACAATTTCAAAATTGCATCTTTGTTTCGTAGTTCAAAAGTTGCAAATCACATAGTAAAATCTCCATTAAAAATTACATATTCAACCATACATTTTCTAATTTTCTCACAATCTTTTGAGGATCTTCTGTTGGAATTGAAAGTTGTTGGTCAAATTGTTCGACGTTGCTTCATGCTCCCTCGAATAAGATTTTTTTGTAGTCATCTTCTTCGTTGATCTCTGGTTGACCGCACCTTCTACACTCCACCCTAATCCAATCTTTGAATAAACTCCAATCTTCAAGCTGTCTCCCGCCAATGAGTGTCTGTGCTCTCCTATTTTAAACCTTCCAGCAGAAAAAATGATTTCAGAAGTTGTTGATGACGCTTGAATATTCAACACATCTCGGGCCTTATTTGATAGTGTCGGAAATGTCTTCTCATTCCCCCTCAAGTATTTCAGCAAGTCTTCACGTCCATCTTCATTGACAATTGATTTATACGGTACAACACCCTGCAAAACATAAACATCAAACTCGCTAATTTGTGAAGAACTTGAACCACTATACATTTTATTTCTAAAGATTTGAATACTTGAAGCAGAAACCACATGTTTTTATAAGGTTGCAGTGAAGTAGAAGAAGATGGTACAGAAGTCGCTTGATTATTTACACTTTGCTCTTGGTTATATATATATATATATATATATATATATATATATATATATATACAGTGTGTATGCTAGACATAACTTCTTTTTTAGTTGGTTCGTAAGTTGGTTCTTCAGCCGGGTCTGTTGGACTTAGAGTTGGAAGTATTTCTAAGCTTTTATAAATCGTTTCAACAAGTGTTTTACAACCGTCTACTTTAATAGTAGGATTTAATACAGTGGTCGTTTGTGCAATGGTTAGTTTCTGCAGAGGGGGGACGGGGCGGGTCATGTCGTGACAAGGGCGGGATGGGACGGTATCGGGACGAGCCCTAGTCCCGTCCCAAGTTCGAACCCTGATATCGACATTTTTCATCTTATTTTTTAAGGGGGCGGGGCGGGTAGCGGGACAGGCCAGGGTGGGATCGGGCCGACCCGGCCCATTGGATAGCCTTAGTGTCAAGTGACATCGACTCAGCGAGGTAATGATTTGCGACAGTGGATCCGCTCCAGCATAGTCAATTCCGTTGGGGTGGGATCACTCTATTAGGTGTCCTATTTAATTCCCTAGGTCATAATTCTTTCCCAAAATAGCATATCTCGAACCTAGAGCCGCACAAGAGAGTATTATGAGGTTAAAGAGTAGAATTCATCCTAGAGGTAAATATTTCCTTCCTTTGTGATTTCATTTTATGTTTCTAAGTCCTTTAATGGTGATATAGTATGTGTATAAGTTGTGGAAGATGAATTGTGAGTTCTTATGAGATTAAGAGAGTTAAATCGTGGATTTTTAAAGGGTGTTAATGGATTAAATTGCTTGATTATTATAAATTAGTGATGGGAATTGTTAGATAATCATGTTGTACCTGTTTCAATGGGGAAAATCTAGGGTTCTCAAATTGAGGCTTTTTGTATATTATTTAAGTGAGGGATCAAATGCGTATAGTTTCCTAATTAACTTAAGGATATAATTACCTAGTATGTGTTCTTGGTTTTTGGATAATAAAGTTTGAGTCTTGGTGACGTTGGTCCGAGGTTGGTATTTAAAGTCTTGCTTTGTTAAGGATTATATCATTGTATGTTATGTAAGCTCTTCACTAATAAATAGTATATACGTGATTAGACTTCGATTATCATGAGGTGCAGTGGAAGTGCAAGGAAATCACAGAGGCTTGATTGGTTAGCGCTATTGTTCGGCCCAGAGGTACGCTATGATTTACTTTCACAAGACTTCGATAGAAGTGCGTAATTAGTTATAAATATTGAGGGGGTATTGGGCGTGTTTGGGAATCCCACTCAACCGGCTGTGATGAACGACTGAGTGGGTATTGGTGTTGAACTGTGTTGATGGGTGATTTGGGAAATCAGCCTTATACTGGTTCCGACTGTTGATTTATTTAGGCTTGTCGCTGTATTTGCTACTGTTTGTATATTCATCACACCTGCTTCCGATATGATATCCTAATTTTTATTGGATTGTTATGTTGTTACAATTCTTGGAAGCATGTGATATTCATCTCTATACTTGATTGCATCTCATTACATCGTGATTTCTTGCTTTATACTGTCATTGCATTCATACACTCATGGTTCTAAGATATTGATATGAGAGTGGTATAGAATGTTATGGGTCCACGAGATCGGAAAAGTGAGATTACTTGTGAGATTATGGAAACACTGGGATGATGATGATGATATTCGAGGGGACGGGTTGCACGCCTGCAACATGATTCTATTTAGCCAAGAGCTGGTCTTTGATGAGAAATTTCAGAGAAGTATATGGACTTCGCGGCTCCCCTATAAGTGTACGTCTCATAATAAAAACTTGAACGTCTGTATACTGAAAGATCAAGGTACTTGTATTTGCATTGCATTCATAACATATCATTCATGGATTATCTATTGATGAAACAAGTGTTGAATTGATTATTGATAACTTAATTGGATTTTCGGAATGAGGGAGCATGTTACTTGCTCAATGATACTAGGATTGATGTTATTGAACTCTCCTGAACTTGAATGATTTAAGTGATTATGAAATCTTATTTAGAAAATGGGATTGTGAACTCTACGGAATATGTTGTGAATAATGTGATCTTACTTGGACAATTAAACTGTTAGAATATAAATATTTTGTGTCAATATGGTATTTATCTCTTTTTACGTATCTTGCATTGTTGAAGACTTATGATGTTTATGGGGTACATTGTGTACTCATACTACACTTGCTGCATCTTTTCTGGTGCAGATTCAGTGCCTTATACCAGTACGAGACAACGTGGTTGAGTCCGAGTGGGGATCTCTAACATTCAGGGTGAGGATGCTACCTTCACCATGCCCTTGGATGTTCTATCTTTATTCTGTCTTTTATTGCATTTGAGAGACATGTCAGACAATTTCAGTTTATGTATTAAGTTTTGGTACTATATTGCCTTTGACTTTCAAACTTGTATTAGATTGTAGTGCTCTTGTATTCATAGACTAGATCTTTTGGGGATGTTGTTTTATGTTCAGACTTATTTATTCTGCATTTATATCATGAGACAGATTATGTAGTATTCTGTTATATTTACACTTTTATTTATGTTAATCATGTGAATGATTGGGAGTGGTTCGCCTACCGGTGGGTTTATGTAGGTGCCACCACGATCCCTAAAATAGGCCATGACAAAGTTGATATCAGAACTTTAGGTTAAATGATCTTGAATACAAGAGCAATGTCTAGTAGAGTCTCGTAGATCAGTGTGGAAACGTCCGTACTTATCTTCGGGAGACTATGGGACATTTAGAAAATTTCACTTTCTTCATTCCTTTCGTGCTAAGTTGAATAAAATTGGTATATGACCTTTGTTCCTATTCTCTCACAGATGGTGAGGACTCATGCCGACGCAGCGAGGGAGGAGGCCCCTGCACTAGCACTGGTGGTGCGCGGTAGTCGTAGAGGATGTGCCCATGGCCGAGGTAGAGCCAGAGAAGTGACACCAGCTCGGGGTGGGGCACAAGGAGTCAGTCAGACTCGTGCTAGATCAATCTCTCATATGCGAGTTGATGAGCCTCAGGATGAGTTACTTGAGGCGGAGATGGGACCAGCCCAGGTTCAACCTGGATTTATTGCTAATCCGGTTGTATAGGACATACTGGTCAGATTATTGAGTGTTCTATATGGTTTTACCCAGGCGGGTGTATATCCAACTTCTTCGGGTGGTTTTCAGACTGTGTGGGAGAGGACATACTCAGACTCTCGAGTTATGTACACCCGGGGTTCAGCCAACGTATTGATGAGGTTCCTGCTCCAGAGTTTGGTCCCTAACCGATTACAGGTACAACTATGATCCACGATGAGCGAAAGATATGGGATCACTCTTTGAACATAAACCCTCTGGTATTCTATTGTCATCTTCAAGAGGATACTTATGAGTTTATTGTGAGCATCCATGAGAGGTTCTATACTTTGGGTATCATCGAGTCACACAGAGTTAGTTTTGTGGCCCTTTCACTTTTGGGAGATGCTAAATAGCGGTGGAGAGTTTATATTGACTATCGACCAGCGGGATCGCCTCTACTGTCATGGATTAGGTTCTATCGCATATTTCTAGAGAAATATGTGCCTCTTAGCTTACGTCTGAGCAAGCGTGATGAGTTTCATAGGATTAAGCAAAGAGGTTCTTTAGTTGCAAATTATGAGACTTGCTTCCACGTCTTATCACGCTACCTACAGAGGCTGAGCGAGTGAGATGTTTTGTTAGAGGTTTGAGTATTCCCCTTTAGTTAGCTATGTTACAGCTAGTGGCAGTTGAGGCTTCCTTTGAGACTGTAGTTGAGCATGTGAGGATGGTGGAGTCTGTGAGGGGCAAGATGCCCAGATATAATTCAGATAAGAGGGAGAGACTATATGGGAAGTAAAACGGATCTACTTCTTGTGGTTATGGGTAGTAGGGTAGATATCAACAGTTGCAGCATGGTCGATCGGTTCAGGCAGCCCTTTAAATTACCGATGATGTCTCTACATGGTAGAGCGGTTATGTTAGGGGCTAGTCTTTAAGGGGTTCTTAGTCTCGGTATTCTGATCATGGTGGTTCGGGTTCTTCTATCTCTATTCATCAGCCCACATCTGTCATGACTTGTTACAATTGTGGTAAGGTTGGGCATTTCAGGAGAGATTTCCCCAGATCTATATCGAGTGCATCCCGTGCACCTATGACCATAACACAACCATCTAGGTGTGGTAGTCAGGTTAGCCTAGTAGGATCTCAGTTAGGCTATAGTGGCCATCATATTGGTCGTGGTGGATCCCAGTCAGGGAGAGATGGAGCTCATTCGTGCTAAGGTGGCCAGCAGAGTACTCAGTCTGAGGGAGGACACACTCATTGTTATGCTTTCCCAAGTACACCAAAGGTTGAGGCATCATCATCTCAGTCTATCATCGGTCTGCTTTAGTGTTATTTGATTTGAGGTCTACATTCTTGTATGTGTCTGCCTACTTTTTCGGAGATTTGGATATGTGGTGTGATATGCTTGATTTTCCTATTCAATGTGTCTACACCGGTCAATAATTTTGTAGTTGTAGATTGAGTCTATCGGCATTGCTTGGTTACTTTTATGGGTTACGATACTTGGGTAGATTTGGTTATCTTAGACATGATTGATTTTGATATTATTTTGGGGATGGATTAGCTATCATCGTATCATACAATTCTGGATTGTTATTCCAAGACAGACACGTTAGCGATGCCTAGAATTCCGAGGTTAGAGTGGAGAGGCGCTCCTAGCCCTGCTCCTAAGAAGATCATTTCTTTCATTCGGGCTAGGAAATTGGTAGATAAGAGTTGTTTGGCATATCTAGCTCATATTCGGGATACGAGTACGGAGACTCCTTCCCTTGAGTCCGTTCAGATAGTTAGCGAGTTAGCTGAGGTTTTCCGTGTAGATTTACTGGGTATGCCGCCAGATAGGGATATCGACTTCTGTATTAATCTCGAGCCGGGTACTCAACCCATTTCTATTCCTTTGTACCATCTGGCTCCAGCAGAGTTGAGAGAGTTGAATGAGCAACTTCTGGATTTGTTGTGTAAGGGGTACATTTGACCAAATGTATCTCCATGTAGTGCTCATGTCTTGTTCGTGAAGAAAAAGAATGGCACCATGTTCGTGTGCATTGATTATAGACAGTTGAACAAGGTCACCATAAAAAACAAGTATCTGATCCCTCGTATTGATGACATGTCTAATCAGCTTCAAGGTTCTTTAGTGTTTTTGAAGATTGACTTGAGGTCTGGGTATCAGCAATTAAAGATTTGGGCTAAGGACTAAGACGATATCCGGAGTGGTATAGAATATTGTGAGTCCAAGAGACCAGAAATATGAGATTATGGCAACACTGAGATGATAATAATGATATTCGAGGGGATAGGTTGCACGCCTGTAACATAATTCTATTTAGCCAAGAGCTGGTCTCTGATGGGAAATTTTGAAGAAGTATATGGACTTCACAGGTCCCCTATAGGTGTGTGTCTCATAATAAAAACTTGAGCACATGTATACTGGAATATCAAGTTACCTACATTTGTATTGCATTCATAACATATCATACACATATCATTCATGGATTATCTATTGATGAAACAAGTGTTGAATTGATTATTGATGACTTGATTGGATTTTCAGAATGAGGGGAGCATGTTACTTGCTCAATGATACTAGGATTGATGTTATTGAACTTGAATGATTTAAGTGATTAGGAAATCCTTATTTGAAAAGGGGATTGTGAAGTCTACGGAATATGCTATGAATAATGTGATCTTACTTGGACAATTAAACTGTTATAATAGAAATATTTTATGTCAACATGGTATTTATCTCTTTTTAGATATCTTTCAATGTTGAAGACCTATGATGATTATGGGGCTTCGTTGTGTACTCATACTACACTTGTTGCATCTTTTCTAGTGCAGATTCAGTGCCTTCTACCAGTACGGGACAACGTGGCTGAGTCCGAGTGGGCAATCTCAAGCATTCAGGGTGAGGATGCTACCTTCATTATGCCGTTTGATGTTCTATCTTTATTCTGTCTTTTATTGCATTTGAGAGACATGTCAGACAATTTCAGTTTATGTATTCAATTTTGGCACTATGTTGCCTTTGACTTTTAGACTTGTATCAGATTGTAGCGCTATTGTATTTACAAACTAGATCTTTGGGGATGTTGTTTGTTGTTCAGACTTATTTATTCTGTATTTATATCATGAGACAGATTATGTAGTATTCTGTTATATTTTCGCTTTTATTTATGTTATATCATGTGAATGATTGGGAGTGGTTACCCTACCGGTGGGTTTACGTAGGTTCCACCACACTTCCTAAAAGGGGTCGTGACATATCTGATAATGAATAAACTAGGAAATAGGCATAAAATTACTCGAGACTTGCCATAGATTATTATTTATATACTTATATTTTGTTGAAGTCTTAATATCTTGAATAATTTTAAATTAAATTATTAACTTCTAAGCATTAAAATGGAACAAAAAGTGTATTTCACTCTTTGATGGCCAGAGAATTTGTTTCCAACATACGACTGATGTGTTGTGGAATTATGACACTATTTGATATCTTTTACATGAAATCTTGATTGTTTTTTAAGTAGGTTATATGTTATTTCTTAGTTGTTTTGTGTTTTGTATGGATAATTGACTCAAAGTGTCAAAGACGAGAAAAAGTGCAAAATTAGTGCTGAAAGCGACAGATATGCAGTGCAGATAGAGATATACTGAGCGGAACTGGATGCAAATTGAAAATAGTGAAGTCAGATTTCTAGGATCCAAAAAGCGCTGCTGAAATTTAGCGCATATCTACATCTGTGGCGTAAATCAGTCAACTATGCCGCAGATTGGAAATTGTTCTGCACCTGAATTCATTGAACTACATCGCATAGCTCTATGTGCGGTGCGTTATGCGGCGCATATAGGCCCGACAGGGTATTTTTGTCCAGTTTTTATGCACAAAAGTTATAGTGTTATAAATACAATTTCTAGGGTTTTATTTCATTATTCAGTTTTCAAAATCTTGTCCCACTTGTAAGGAGCATTGAAGATAACATTTTGAAGCTTTTGAGAAGAATAGTCCTTCATTTTTATCATCTTCTATTGATTGTAAGCTTTAATGTCTTCTTTAATGCTTTCTTTAGTGCTTTGTAACAAAAACCATGAGTAGCTAACTTAATACTGAGGTTGTGGACCCAGTGATGAGTGTTATTTGAATGAGTGTTTAACATTGCATATATGTATAATAGGTTGTTTGTTTCTATTTAATTCTCATGCTTCGAAGTTGATTGGTGGTTGCAAATATTAACATATGCCATAAACCATTTCTTTACTTGGGAAAGTGAGTTAAGGTTTGGTAGAAATACATGGCAAGAACTCGAGGAGTTAACCCTCGTTTGATAAACTCACTTATGATACAATAATGGATAGGCAAATATGGAAAGACAAGGAAATTAAGGATAGATAAGTTGACACAATGAGAAATATCAATTGACAACCGATGTTCTATATAACCAAGACCTCCAATTGAGTAATCACAAGCACCAAACTTCCTAAGGTGACCTCAAGGGAAACAAAGTCTGCAAGCAACCAACCTTCTCAACAAAGTATTCAACCAAAAGCTTCAACAAGCTCTTATCTCTCATGTTCCCAATGGAGTCTCACAATTTCAATATTTCATTTCATAAAATCTACCTAATGAAATAACTAAAATAGAAAAACTACAATAGTTATTACAAAAATACCCTTAATGAAGTAAGGGCTTTGTTTGGTTGGTAGTCTTCTCAAAAGATGAAAAATGATTTCTTATCCCTACTTCTTCCAACTGAGGCCTATACTTCCATTTTAGCATATTCTTGAGCTTCATGCCTTCATTCCAAGCACCGTGTAAGCCTCCAAAGTCGTGATCCCTAGCTCGGCATTCTCCCATTCTTGAAAAGGATTCGTCTTCAAATCTAAACCTTGTAAAATCAGAGGGAAGACAAGCAACAACAAGGTCCTCAAAGGATGAGGGTTAGTGTTAGAGTAGCCTACTCTACTAACATGCCAAGTATGCACATACTTGTGATATAACCAAGTCTCAACTATTATTATAAAGAACAAGCTCTCACATACAACACTAAGAACTTGGCTATCCCAAAGATCATATCCATAAGAGACACCACCAACAAAAGTATGAGTGTCATCATAAGCAAACAAGTAGTAGATGAATATGTCCCTTAATGTAAAATCAAGTAGAAAATCTTTATGGGACACATATGCCTCACAAATATGAGACTTCACTAGCATTTTCATCAAGGAATAGGTCACATTTTGAGGGGTCAATGGAATTGAGTCATGCATGTATATTATTATCATATATCGGTGGAGAACCTTACAAAGGCTCACAATTCAGATCATTAGATAAAGAGTAATCACTAGTTGGATTCCTCAAATAATCAAGCAAGTCAAATTCCCGTTCAACTAGAGATGTCTTCTCTCTTGATAAATCAATATCTCAATTCTCAACAACACAAAGATATCCCTTATCATATGCAAACAAATAATAAAGAAATGTATCACTTAGAGTATCTTCATCTATGGTATCCTCACATGTAGCATCACTATTAGATTCAAAGACACAAGCAAGCATACTACAAGGGTTTGGAACACATAAAAAAGAAGTAGAAATTTGAGAACAAACATTACCTCTTTTTTCAAAACATGTCTTCCTCATAAGTGTACTATCATTCCCCGAGGGAAGATCTCCATCATAGGGAAAAGAGTAATCATTCTATAGTGGACTTCCATAGATCTTGTAATCCCCTAAAGTGGATACATTTTCAACCACACAACACATACCACTATGCACATCTTCTTTGATAGTCATGTCATCATCAAATAAGATATTTTCTTTAATGACAAAGCAATCTATAAATGATGAAGAATTTAAACATTTAAGGTCTTCATGACTATCTACATGACACACACCTCCATTATCACCTTGAGTCTTATCAAATGACACTAAAGAAAGATCAAGAGACTCATTTTCATATATATCAAACAAGGGTGAGGTGACATGTTCGTCTAAACTACAAGTGCCAACACTAGGTGGACACAAATCTGTCACACCCCAAACTAGGGGGTATGTCCAGCACCTAGTACCACCCTGGCCTGAGCGTACCACTCAGATAACCAAGTCCCTATGGGTGTATAACTTTCGATTGTATTATAACATAACATGAATTAAAATATCATAAGAGGGCCGACAAGGCCACATACTGTAGGATTAGGATAAAACTCAATTTGTAAGGGTAACGAGAGGGGATCAACCTGACATATATACATAAGCAGAGATGACTAGGTCACAATACAAGTAAACAAAAGATAGTCAGGCCGACAAGGCTATACATCAACAATTGTATAAACTAGACAAGCCTATAGCCTCTACAAGTACCTATATTGTCATATGGTCGGGATAGGACCCCGACCTACCCATACTGTATATATTTATATATATGACATACTCGACACCTAACCAAGGCAGCTCAAAAAAGGATGAAGCTTACCCACTATTGGCTGAACGCGACCACTCCTACTGAGATGGTCTATTAGGGCCCCTATCAGAACCTGTGGCATGAAACACAATCCCCCCAGCAAAAGGGATGTTAGTACGAAAGAAATGTACTGGTATGTAAAACATGAATAGCAATATAAAAGTAAGAGCTGTAAAGAAGAACATAAAGGCAATCTGATACTCTGATAACCTGAAACTGAATTAATACTTTTGTCTATAGGCCTTATTACATACTTGTCCCTAGACTTATAGTCTGAGGTGTATAATACATCACTACCATCAGGTAATATTCTGAGGTGTATGTATGGATGCACATATAAGTGCTTGTCTCCGGTTATAGCCCGGGGTGTGTATAATGTACATGTACAACTGCCCACCAACTATTCGCAATGGTGGTGTGAGTAATATATATATATATATAGTAATAATAACACTTAAGTTCTCTTTGGAACTCAAAACTCTTCAACTCTATTATGAAATAACGTTTGGTCGACTTGACGACTACTCTTTGAAGGACTCTTGGTCGGAGATATATGATACTTTGGAGGAGGAGCTAGTAAGCCAGAAATACAGATTACAACAATAGCAAAGGAAGGATTTCCAATGAGGGATAAATGATATATGAATAGAATAAAGCTCTCACCGTTTCTTTTTTAAAATAGCAATCACTTAGGATTTCATGCTTTTGAAAGAAGGGGATAGCCTTACATACATGTGTCGCTCAATTAACAATGTCTCACTAACCTCCGATTGTCTTATGGGTGATTATGTATAAAGGTTTTGGATTAAGATACAATCGACAAACTAAGAAGCGGTTTGCTAGAACAATTCAATGAATACCTAGCGTGCATACTCCTCTATCTATCATGTCCATGGCTACCAACCATGCTATCTATCGCCCCCCCTTCAACACCCCACCAATAATATCAACAACAACCATAACAACAATAACCATAACAACAACAGCTCAACAATATCAACAACCACTAGATCACCATACCTAATCCATCACTGCTAACATCATATCCTTTAATTCAAGCTATGATCATTTCTAAGTTAACTTAGGAAATAACCAAGGTTCATAAAAGTTCTTTCAATGAGTTTTAACTCAACTATCACAAGTTTCCTTTATCCATAATTCTCAACAAGGCTATGAGAAGCTTAAGACTATCAAGAACACCAATAACTTACCTTAAATCAGCCAAGAGAACTTGCACCATAAACTTCTTTCCAAGCACCAAGAGGATCCTTACTCCATCTTGTTTCTAAGAGGATCTCCAAGCTTTATAGTGATTATCTATGGATTATTGGCCTTTGAATTGATGTGAGATGACTCATTGATGACCTAAAGCCCTAAGGAGGTCTTTGAGAGTGTTTGGGAAATGTTTAGGTCAAAGTGGAGATGAAATAAAAGAGCCACCGCTTTTGGCTTTATATAGAACCTTCCACCGCTACTGATATGAGGCTGGTTTTGCATCGCAGAACTCTATATGTAGGCACATAACTCAATGCATATTGGGGAAGTGAGGTAAGGAAAATGTGTGTCTTATCGATGGCTTGATTTGTGAAGCGGGTCGGCCTCCATGGGACAAAATGCTTAATCCAATTGACTTCCAGCCTTTCGTATATCTCAGTAACACTTATATAAGTCGTACGTGATCCTCAGGAAGGGTCTCAAGTTGCCAGAGCTTAAATCGACTAACGATATGCTCGATCTCATAAATAATTGCGGGGTGTAACATCCTTCCCCTCTTAAGAATATTCGTCCTCGAATGTTAAGGGATGTAACTAAGAATATTTAGTTCTTAGGTTTCAATAGAGTTTTGGCAAAGTTTCCTCTATAAATAGAACTATCCCAAGACCTGCCAAGAATCCAGAACCAACACAAAGGCCACACAACGTCGAACATTTGAATAGGATTTTTGCCGACTCTGGGCAGTCAGTAAACACTCTTGGATTAGCTTTATCTTCTCCACTGCTTGTTGGACTAGGTTGGGGCCTAGAAACTCGGCTTTGCCCACCTCAAACTAGCTAATCGAGAACCTATATTTCCGTCCATACAAGGCCTCATACGGGGCCATCTTTATGCTAGAATGGTACCTATTATTGTAAGCAAACTCGATAAGTGGTAGATGATCATTGTAGTTACCCTTGAAATGTAATACACAAGCTCGCAACATGTCTTCAAACATTTGAATTGTGCGTCAGCTTGGCCATTTGTTTGCGGATGAAAGGCATTACTAATGTTCACTTGGGAGCCTAAAATTTCTTTAAATGACTTCCAAAAGTTAGCCATAAATTAAGCACCCATATCAGATATAATTGAGACAGGAATGCCATGCAATCAAACTATTTCCTTGATATACAGCTTGGCATAATCTTCAGCCAAAAAATGGTGCAAACCTGTACGGAAATAGGTTAATTTCGTAAGCCTGTTGACAATAACCCAAACGGAATCAATTTTTTTATGGGAACGAGTAAACCTGTGATGAAGTCCATATTAATCATTTCCCACTTCCAAGTCGGGATTTCAATATTATGAATCAAGCCTCCAGGCTTCTGATGCTCGATCTTAACTTGCTAACAATTCGAGCACTGAGCTACAAATGATGCGATATCATTCTTCATATCATTCCACCAATAAACATGTCAGAGATCATGGTACATCTTCTTTGAACCAAAATAAATGGAATACCTGGACTGATGGATTTCAGACATGATTTGCTCTTAGAGACCTCCTATATTTGGCACACATAGTCGACCCTGGTATCTAAGAACTCCATCTCTTGTGAGCTCTAGTATCGGCTTCTTTTATAGGGGAATCCATTCCTTCATACTGGCTAGATCAGGGTCGTCAAATTGTCTTGCCTTCACATCTGCTACTAGATATAATTCTGTTGTATTCTGAATCAGAGCACCTCCATCATCCGTATCCAATAATCACACATTTAAGCTAGCTAAGTGACATAATTCTTTGGTTATATCCAACTTGTTAGCTTCAATACCATCCAAACTCCCCATAGACTTGTGGCTTAAGGCATTAGCTATGACATTCGCCTTGCCGAGGTGGTATAAAATATCAATATCATAATCCTTTAATAGGTCAAGCCACTTTATTTGTCTCAAGTTTAACCCTTTTGCTGAAATATATTGTAAACTCTTATGGTCCATAAATATATCAACACGAACTCCATTTAAATAATGACGCCACATCTTTAGGGAAAAGATCACTGTCGCCAATTCAAGATCATGGGTTGGGAAGTTTAACTCATGTTTCCTTAACTGCCTCGAAGCGTATGCTATAACCTTCTCGTATTGCATCAGGATGCATCCTAGGAAATTTTGGGAGGCGTCACAATAAACCACATACCCATCAGTACCTTTGGGAAGAGCTAACACCGGTGCGGATGTCAACCTATTCTTCAATTCCTGGAAACTGTGCTCACACGCATCTAACCACTAGAACTTGGCTTCCTTGTAAGTAAGCTTTGTCAAAGGTACGGAGATAGAAGAAAAACCCTCCACAAATCTCTGATAATATCCTACTAAGCCCAAGAAACTTCGTACTTCAATAGAAGTTATAATCCTCGGGCAATTCTTTATAGCCTCAATTTTTTGATTATCCACTTTGATACCCTCCGATAAAACTATATGGCCCAGAAAGGCAACAGAGTTCGACCAGAACTCACACTTGGAAAACTTGGCGTATAGCTTAAGATTTTGGAGCATCTGTAACACTGCTTAGAGATAGTCTGCATGATCTGTCTCGGTCCGCGAGTATACCAAAATATCATCAATGAATATGATCATGAAGATATTTAAAAATGGCTTAAAGACCCGATTCATCAGATCCATGAAGGTCATTGGTGCATTAGTGAGTCGAAAGGACATCACTCAAAACTCAAAGTGACCATACCTGGTCTGAAAGGCCATCTTCAGGATATCTTTCTCTTTCACCCTTAACTAGTGGTATCCAGAACTTAAATCAATCTTCGAGAAATAATTGGCACCCTGCAATTAGTCGAATAAGTCATCAATCCTCGGAAGTGGATACTTGTTTTGATGGTGACTTTATTCAGTTGCATGTAATTGATACACATCCTCAGGATACCGTCCTTCTTGCGAATAAATAATACTGGGGCACCCCATGGATAAGTACTAGGCCTGATAAAACCTTTTCCCATTAAATCCTTCAATTGATCCTTCAATTCTCTTAGCTCGGCAGGAGCCATTCAATAAGGAGGGATAGATATCGGCTGCGTATCTTGAAGTCATCAATAGTAAACCCGGTCTCTCTCTCTGGAGGGATTCCCGGAAGCTCATCCGAAAATACATCGGGAAACTCATTAACTACATGGACAGACTGAAGGGTCGAAGGCTCTGCATCTACATCCCTTACCCAAACCAAATGATAAATATATCCCTTGGAAATTATTTTCCTGGCCTTCATGTAATAAATAAAACTGCCTTTAGGTGTAGCTGAATTACCTTTCCATTTAAGGGTCGGTTCGCCTAGAAAAAAATTGAATTTAACAATCTTTGTTCAGCCATCAATATCGGCGTAACAAGAAGCCAACCAATCTATGCCAATAATAACATCATATTCCACCATGATAGCTCGGCTCGATCAGCCAAGGTAAGGCAATTACAAACTATCACGGTATAATTTTTATAAACACGCTTTGACACAATCGTCTCACCGACTGGTGTATCCACTTCATATGGCTTAGACAATAACTCTGGTTCAAATTAAAACTTACTAGAAACTGAGGGTGTGACATAGGATAAATTAGAACCTAAATCTATCAGTGCAAACATCATAGGTGAAGACATATAGTATACCTATAACAACATCCGGAGATGACTCCAAATCCTAATGACATGATAAAGCATAGATGCGGTTCTAAGCACCGCCTGAACTAGATGCTCCTCTTTAGCCTCTACCTCTACCTGCTGAGGTATGCGACCCACCACTCTGTGGACGTACACTCGATAAAGATGTTGTTGTCAATCCCGTCGGCTGAGCTGCATCACATCTACCTCTGCTTGGACACTGATGCAAATAATGGCCAGGACTCCCATACCAATAACACACATCGGAACCCTAATGACACTATCCCACATGTGTACCACACTGACTACATGGTGGCAATTGTGGCTTCATCTGCCATGAACCTCCTTGCCTCTGAGAACCAGAAGCTCTCAAACTCTGTCCTGATCTTGACTAAGTACACCTATCATACCTCGGCCCTTGAAACTGAGATGGAGCACCATTAGCAAATCGAGGAGGAGGTTTGATAAATTGCTGCCTAGAGCTACCCGTTGCCTCTCCGAACTACCAAGCTGATTTAGCCCTCTTGGTCAATTTCCTCTTTGCACTTCTATCATCTCAAAGCTGATGATTTAGGTCCTCAACACTCTGAGCATATATATGTATTCTAGCAATATCCATATCCCTATTCAGCAAGGTTATCATTCATTATCTAATTAGATACGGATCCAAACCTACTACAAATTGATGAACTCGAGCCCTCATTGTTTCCACAATATTCGGAGCATACCTAGCCAGAGAATCGAACTGCATACTATATTCTCTTACACTCTTGCCATTTTGTTTGAGGTTTAAGAAGCACTCCACCTTGGCCTCTCGTACCTCTAAGGAAAGTAATGGTCAAAAAAGCTTCGAAAAACTCCTCCCACACAGCTGGAGATGCGTCTTGTCCTTGGGACCACTCCCAGGCCTCGTACTATAGAGTAGACACGTCTCGTAACCTGAAAGAGGCCAACTCTATTGCCTCCGTCTCTGAAGCATGCATAAATCTCAATACTCACAACATCTGAACAATAAAATCTTGAGGGTCCGCATTTGGATCAGTTCCAGTGAAGACCGGCGGACTCAACCGAAGAAACTCTCGAGTCATAGAACTGCCTAAGCCATCAAAAGATCCAACACCTGTGGAAGCCTACTACTTTGTAGCTACTATCTGTGCCAATAACTGCATGACACTCATGACTTTTTGTTCAGAATGCTCGGGTAGAGGAACTGAATTATGTGAAGCTGGAGGTATTGTAGTTTGAGGAGTTGAAGGTACTGCTTTTCCTCTAACCTTCTCATGCGGTGGTGGAACAGGTGACACCTGGGAGTGCGACTCTTCATGGGCTTCAGCCCTATCAATATGGCCAAGTGAGGATTTACTAGTACATTTACCCCTATTAGCACCGGCTCGATGACTAGCGGTAGCTCTCGTAGTAACTGGCATGACTGAAAAGGGAATAGAGCACGAATTAGATTCAAATCATGTAACTCAGCTCTATAGCACAATCTATGGGGTGAAGTAATAGTAACCATTCCTATATGCCCGGCACCCTCTTGTTTATAAGTGTGGTGCACAACACATCCATAAACAAAACTCTACTAGACACGGCTCACAGATTCTCTAGGACTTGCCTGATTTGATACCAAATTTGTCACACCCCAAACTAAGGGGTGTGGCCGGCACCCGGAGACACCCTGGCCCGAGCATACCACTCAGATAACTAGGTCTCTGTGGGTGTAGAACTTTCGGCCGATGAGGCCGTACTAGAACATAACATGAATAAAAATATCATAAAAGGGTCGACAAGGCCACATGCGGTAGGATAAGGATAAAACTCAACATGTGAGGGTAACGAGAGGGGGTCAACCCGACATATATACATAAGCAGGGCCAACTAGGACGCAACATAAGCTAAAAGATATTCAGGCTGACATGGACATACATCAACAACTGTACATACTAGACAAGTCTTTGAGCCTCTACGAGTACTTGTACTGTTATATGGTCGGGATAGGGCCCCGGCTTACCCATACTGTACATATTTCTATATCTGGCATACTCTATATCTGACCAAGGTAGATCCAGAAGGATGAAGATTACCCACTGCCAGCTGAACTCGATCGCTCCTACTGAGATGGTCTATCAAGGTCCCTATCAGAACATGCGGCATAAAACACAACACCCCCGACAAAATGGACGTCAGTACGAAAGAAATGCACCGGTATGTAAAATATGAATAACAAAATAAAAGTATGAGATGTAAAGAAGAGCATAAAGGAACTTGTTTGGCACGTAAGGCGAATAATGAAACTCTGAAACTGAAATGAAACATTTGTCTATAGGCCATATTACATACTCTATCCTCGACTTATAGTCCAAGGTGTATAATGTGTCACTACCTTCAGGTAATATTCTGAGGTGCATGTATGGATGCACATATAAGTGTCTGCCCCTCCGGTTATAGCCCGGGGTATGTATAATGTACATGTACAACTGCCCACCAGCTATTCGCAATGGTGGTGTGAGTAATATATATATATATATATATATATATATATATATATATAGTAATATTAGCACTTAAGTTCTCTTTGCAACTCAAAACTCTTCAACTCTACTATGAAATAACTTTTGGTTGACTTGATGACTAACCTTTGAAGGACTCTTGCTCGGAGATATATGATACTTTGGAAAAGTAGCTAGTAAGCCAGAAATATGGATTACAACAATAGCAGGGGAATAATTTCCGACGAGGGATAAATGATATATGAATAGGATAAAGCTCTCAACGTTACTTTTTGAAACAACAAGCACTTTGGATTTCATACTTTTGAAAGAAGGGGATAACCTTACATACCTGCGTTGCTTAGCTAACAATGTCTCACGAACCTCCGGTTGTCTTACGGGTGATTATCTACACAATATAAAGGTTTTGGATTAAGATACAATCAAAAAACTAAGAAGCGATTTGCCAGAACAATTTAATGAATACCTAGCGTGCATACTCCTCTATCTATCATGTTCGTGGCTACCAACCATGCTATATATCCCCCCCTTCAACACCCCACCAATAATATCAACAACAACCATAACAACGATAACCATAACAACAACAGCTCAACAATATTAACAACCACAAGATCGCCATACCTAATCCATCACTGTTAACACCATATCCTTTAATTCAAGCTATGATCATTTTCAAGTTAACTTAGGAAATAACCAAGGTTCATAAAAGTTCTTTTATGGAGTTTTAACTCAACTATCACAAGTTTTCTTTATCCATAATTCTCAACAAGGCTATGAGAAGCTTAATACTATTAATAACACCAATAACTACCTTAAATCAGCCAAGAGAACTTGCACCATAAATGTCTTTCCAAGCACCAAGAGGATCCTTACTCCATCTTGTTTCTAAGAGGATCTCCAAGCTTTGTAGTGGTTATATATGGATTATTGGCCTTTGAATTGGTGTGGGATGACTCATTGATGACCTAAGAACCCTAAGGAGGTCTTTGAGAGTGTTTGGGAAATGTTTAGGTCGAAGTGGAGATGAAATAAGAGAGCCACCACTTTGGGCTTTATATAGAACCTCCACCGTCACTGATATGAAGTTGGTTTTGCATCGCAGAACCCCATATGTGGGTGCAAAACCCAATGCACATTGGGACAGTGAGGTGAGGAAAATGAGGATCTGATTTGTGGCCTAATCCACGAAGCGGATTGGCTTCCGTGAGGCGGAATGCTTAGCATATCGCCTAATCTTTTCCAAACTTTGTCGAGATGTACTCCCTTTAATCCAACTGACTTCCAACCTTCCGTATACCTCCGTAACACTCGTATAAGTTATTCGTGACCCTCCGGAAGGGTCTCGAGTTTCCAAAGCTTAATCGACTAACTATACACTCGATCGCACGAAGAATTGTGGGGTTAACAAAATTGACCTTGCAAGAAGAATCAATTCGGTCATCAACAGAATCAACTAGTGTAGGAACACACTCAACAATGATATTATCATTACATGGTAAATAATCATTAAGCTCACACCAAGACAAGCTATTACTCACAATCATATCACAAACTTGTTCAATCAAAGAATTAGAAGTGTTTAGTTTAACCATTGTATGTTGAAGTTCATATAAAGAATCTTCTTTACCTTGATCTCCCAATTGAAAGCTCATTTGACCAAGTGGAAAGGTGGTCTTGACCTTCATTCTCTCTTCTAAGCATGGCAGTTCTTCATGTGAATACTCCTATAGAAGTTCATTTTCATGAGTACCTACAAATTCTTCTTCACAATAAGATGAAGAAGTAGAAAGGTTAGTTTGATTGTATGGAAACTCCCTCACATAACTCTACACTTCCTCTTCTTTTTTCACTCGTGAGTTGCCACTTTGCACTCCCTTATTCCTCTCTATTTTTTTCTCTCAAGGGGTATAGTAATCTCCCCTTCTTGTGGCTTCTCACAAGTAGCACTTTGCTTCCCTTCCTTTGGCTTCTTCTTTGGGAAGTGGTTGGTCCTATACCCCATGTCATGTGGCTCAGGATAATGATACCTCAAGTTCCTCTTCAATGCATCCCAAGTTGTAATTGAGCTTCCTATCATCTTTTGTCTATCGGAATTGTACTCCCAATAATATGAAAGCTTCTTTTCAAAAGTGTGAAGAGTCAATTTCATATTCTTTCCTTGTGAATAGTTGTAAATAGCAAAGGTTTCATCCATCATGAATTCCCATTTCTCGTATTCTTCTCCACTAGCTTTCATCAACAAGGTAGGTCATTTCACATTGGGGCTTTGCACATTTACTTTCGTGATCGGTGGTGTGGTATTTGGTGGAGTAGGATGGTACATTCGATAAAGTGTCTCGGGTGACAAAGGTGGGTGAAGAATCATGACGCACCCCACTTGTAGTACCATGGTGATGAGCAATATGTGTTAGAGAAAATCCCTTGTCCTTTCTTCCACACTCACCATCCTTGCATCTATACTACTCATTTGACGATTAATGGATTCCAACACATCCATCATGTCACGCAAAGTGGGTTCCCTAGTGGGAACTTGTGTTTCGTCACCTTTATTCGCCATTGGTACCTATTAAAGACATCAACAAAGCAAGAAAATGTGTTAAGCTAGTTAAAATAACTCACAAAACACTCAAGTTTGTGCACCTTTTTATTGCCTCACAAATTGCTTCGGCCAATGATTGTATGCTTGTTAATATGGGTGAGTCACAAGGTTTTGTTTACTACTCGAGATCAAGAGTGGATTCTTGTCGACTCAGAGAAAAAATATGACTCATTTCAAACAAACGCACTAGAATAAAAAAACTATCGACGAAGTTTTAAAATGAAAAAAAGAACAAAAAGAATTGGCACGAAATGAAGTAGAACTCAAGAATTAATTTAAAAACAAGTAGGATTAGTTACTAGTTGTTAATTAGTTTAGAAGATCAACGAAATGAAGTTAAAAGATGAGTAGAAAGTTGAATTTTAAGGTATGGAAAATGACCTCTGTGTGGGGTGCTGCGTGGCCACTTTCGTGGCCGAGAAAAGTTGATGCATGGTCGAGAGTGTATGGGCTGCGTGGCCCACATGTCACTACATGGGTGAAAATATTAGCCTCCAAAAAAATTTCCTCCTCCTACGTGGCTGGCTGAGTGGGCCACATGGCAGTCACGTGGGGCTTTTCTTTTGGATAATTTTTTAACTTTTTAGACCCACACTTCCTAGTATTTTCCGTTTTTGGGTAGAAAAACATTTTTTCATAACTTTGGTTGAAAAACTTTTGAATCAAATGCCTCTTTTGAGTGTCTTCTTCCTTATGAAGATATGAAGAACCTCAAGAACACCAAGAACAATTCAAATTTCCAACCACCCTCAAATCAACTTCAAATTCTCCCAAATTTCGGATCTAAGTTCCCCTCAACTAGGAGAACAAATCCCAATAGATTTCAAGCTCTAATTTTAACTTTTTCAACAAGACCCACTTTCAAGTTCTTCAACTTTGATGCTCCATTAATGGTGGATGACTCTAGAAGACTCCAAATGACTTGAAACTCAAAATTGTATCTCAAAATACACTAGAAAACAATAATCTAGTGTCCAAACAACAAAATATATACACAAATTTTGGGTTTTTGATGTTCGAATTTTGTGAATTTTTTTTTTGGATTTTTGGATTTTTTGTAATAACAACAACCAAGACTAGATTTGTAGAAACAAATCAATAACCAGAATTTGATACCAATTGATACAATAATGGATAGACAAACAAGAAAAATAACTAGGAATTCAAAAAGATAAGGAAATTAAAGGATAGATAAGTTGACACAAAGAGAAATACCAATTAGCCACCAAGGTTCTATATAACCAAGACCTCCAATTGACTAATCATAAGCACCAAACTTCTTAAGTTGACCTCAATGGAAACAAAGTCCTCAAGCAACCAACCTTCTCAACAAAGCATTCAAACAAAAGCTTCAACAAGCTCTCGTCTCTCATACTCCCAATGGAGTCTCACAATTTCAATATTTCATATCATAAAAGTCTACCTAATGAAATAACTAAAGTAGTATTTATACTAACTAGAATAGAAAGACTACACTAGCTATTACAAAAATACCCTTTAAGAAGTCAGGGCCTTATTTGGTTGGTAGTCTTCTCAAAAGATGAAAAAGGCATTCTTATCCCTACTTCTTCCAAATGAGGCCTATACTTCCATTTTAGAATATTCTTAAGCTTCATGCCTTCATTCCAAGCACCTTGTAAGCCTCCAAAGTTGTGATTCCTAGCTCGACTTGGTGTACATGTTCTTGATGAAGCTCGGCTTGTATCAACTTAGGGATAAGAGAGGTTTGCTTGGCATAATTAATCACTCTTCATATCAACTCTTTTATATTTGAAAAAATTATAAAAGAAAATATTTTCTAACTATTGGGAAATATTAGAGAGTCATTTAGAGATTGAGCGCAAACAATACAACGACCCATTAGGGATATATCATATTAAACCCTATAGCATTACACATCATCTAAAGGGGACACAACCTAGGTTTCATTCTCCAATTAAAGTAACTTCTAGTAAAAATAGCAAGTAGAATCATAAACTCTTTTCACAATTAACCAGAATAGAATAACGACTAGAGTCAAGTAACACACTACAGAAGTAACTTTTTCACATCATATTCCCTGTGAGATTCAACTCCAACCTAGTTATGTTACTATATTTGACAGTGTCTGCTTTACGTCGTTATTTAGGTGTAATTTGAGCGTATCAACAACATGAATTGCTTATTTCGATGATCCTCGATACAGAAGAAAGAGTTTTTGGATAATTTATCAACTTCAACTAACAATCAATTAGTTGATCATAGTTAAATATCCTCGGGTCACAAGAATTCCTCCAGGTTGGCCTTCGGTGATACATTTCTTAAGCAACTATAAACCAAAGCTATATCGATGTACTGTCAAATGGAGGATACCAATGCAAGGAACACTAAAGTGTAACACATGTAGGGCAAGTCAAGATAATCCAGGCAATAGTGCTTATGGATTTTATTTAAAGGATGATAGAGGAGATATCATCTATGCACAAGCTCAGCAAATAGGAATTACAACCAACATGGTAGAAGAAACTATAGCAATCTAGGAGGCAATGTACTATTGTTCCATACACAACTTATAGAATTTCACATTGGAAACAGATTCTCTGGTCATCAAAAATATTTCATGGGAGATTATTGATAGAGTGGATAAATTCAGCAAGTCTTGGAGTAGTTACACATACAAGTCACATACACATTCAAAAATGGAGACAAGTTGGTAGACTATTTAGCAAAAAGGCATTTGAAGAGAATAAGCAACTGCAATTTCACAACTTTTAGGAGCTTTCATCTATGAGTAGACAAATATTGCATATGGATAAAGCTCAAGTTCCATCGATAAGAATCAGAAATAGGAGGATACAACACACAAAATAGCTACACGGTTCAAAGAAACCCACAAGAGGTACATCACAACAAATACAAAAGATGCTCTAACATATTTTTTCGAATTTCTTTCTTATGGCAAAATATAAAACTATCTTTAAGTCTTTCCACTCTCAGATGGCTGTGGCCACAGTTAGTCTAGATATCTTATTCTTTTCCTTTTTCCTTCATTATATTGTTGAACTTTTGACAAAGACATTTATGAATAAATCTAACGTATGTACATTGATAGTATAAATCTCTCTATCTATCTCTCTAAGAACGCAAAGAGTAACCTATGATACTTGATTCCGACAAGCAGGGCACTTTCTCCGGCATCTAGGTAAAGGACTCCCAGTCTCTCTCTCCCTCTCTCTCCATCTCATTCTCATGTATCTCCTCATTTCTTCATTTCATCTACTATTTCTATCTTTCTCTCTGTTTCTGCAAGTACTTTCCAGCGGCTCTATGAGTCTCCTTCTTTTCAGTGAAGTACATCGGGAGTTCATTTGGCCGAATTGTTTTCGGTGAAGGCAAGACTTCATATCAATAACCTACTGGACTGGGCTATCTGCTCCTCGCCAGCAGCCTCCATACCAATCGCCACTGCTTTGCCGACAGCTTATCTCATGTGGTTATCAGGCGGCCCTTCCCCCTATATCTTTTTATTTTTCCCTTTGTTTCTCTTACTTTGGTTTTGCAGGTACCACCATATATATATCCAAAGAATCAACTGTCATAACACGACCTTCAAGATCATATCTACCATAATACATATCTGGGTGCTATCTCTCTAGTCTTCCACCTAACATCCAGGTTTTATATCTCTAGTCATCTTTCTTATTGCTAATTTATCTTTGCTTGTACTATCAAATTTGGTTCATAATGTATTGATTCTTACCCCTAGATTCCCCCCTTAGTTATACTTGCCCTGTAGACTCATTTAACTGTATACCTTGATGCATGTGTTTTTATTTGTGATTTCGACTTGTACAACACTTCTTTGTTTAGCATTTTTTGGCTTTACTGGCTCTGGTAATGATGGTAGACTAGGTTCATGTTCTCAGTAGGGGACATGGGCTAGGGTTACGGGTGGTAAGGGGGTTAAGGGAGCGTGTAGGCTAAGAATAGGATCTTGAAATATTAGAACTTTATCGGAGAAGTCCATAGAGCTAGTGAAGATTCTTAAGAAGATGAGGATTAGTATAGCCTATCTTCTAGAGACCAAATGGGTAGGAGCTAAAGTGTGGGATGTTGACGGGTATAAACTGTGGCTCTCGAGAGGATTGCGGTATTGGAATGGAGTAGGAATTTTAGTATATGAGGAGCTAAGGGAGCAAGTGGTAGAGGTGCGATGGGTCAATGATAGGATGATGGCGATTAAGTTAGTCATTGGGGGGCTGATTTTAAACATTATTAATGCAGACGTTCCGCAAGCGGGCTTGAGTGTAGAGGACAAGGTGCAATTTTTGTAGGATTTGGATGGGGTGGTGAGAGGTATACTAAATGCCATTAAGCTATTTATATGAGGAGATTTCAATGGACACATCGGGTCAACTGCAGGGGGTTATGACGATATGCATGGTGGGTTTGGTTTTGGGGACAAAAATGAGAGAGGAGCCTCGCTATTGGATTTTGCGAGTGCTTTTAGATTGGTCGTAGCGAATTCAAGTTTCCCAAATAAAGAGAAGAACTTGGTAACCTTCTGTAGTGTGGTGGCGAGGACTCAGATAGCCTATTTTATCCTTAGAAAAGATGTATGTAAGGACTAGAAGGTTATTCTGAGTGAGAATATTATGATCCATCATAAGCTCTTGGTGATGGATTTAGACATTAAGAGAAAAAAGAATAGGATTATGGACCAACCAATGATCAAATAGAGTAACTTAACTATGGCAGTGCTTAGGAGATGGAGGAGAAGTTGGTGGCTATGGGAGCCTGGAGGAGTAGCGGGGATGCGAGCAGTACGTGGGATAGGATGGCGAGTTTCACTAACAAAAACGCTAGATAGGTGTTGGGAGTCTCCCGAGGTAGACCTGGTAGGCATTGAGGGCACTAGTGGTGGAATGGTGAAGTTTAAGGAAATGTGAAAGCAAAAAATGTGGTGTATGTACAATTGGTGGAAAGTAATGATGATGAGGAAAAGTTATCGAATAGTGAAAGATATAATATCACGAGGAAGGAGGTAAAGTTAGCAGTTACGATGGCTAAAATGATAGCGTTTAAGCGTTTGTATGTCGAATTAGAGGACAAAGGTGGGCATAAAAAGATGTATAGGTCGGCTAAGACAAGAGAGATGTGCGTCCGTGACCTAAACCAAGTGAAGTGCATCAAGAATGAGGATGGTGAAGTATTAGTAGAGGAGGCACTTATCAGATGGATATGGCAGTCATACTTCTATCAACTCTTGAATGAAGATGGGGACAGAGATATTGTGTTGGGAGATCTAGAACTCTCTGAAAGACATAGTGATTTTGGGTTTTGTAAATGTATTAAGGTTGAGGAGGTTAAAGGTGTTATTCGTAGGATGCGAAGGGGAAGAACGACCGGTCCGGATGAGATCCCGGTAGATTTTTGGAAGAGCACAAGTAATGTAGGTCTGGAGTGGTTGACTAGGCTATTTAATGTCATTTTTAAGACAACAAAAAATCCTTAAGAATGGAGGGAGAGTATTATGATCTCGTTGTACAAGAACAAATGTGACATCCAGAATTATAACAACTATAGAGGTATAAAGTTGTTAAGCCACACTATAAAATATGGGAGAGGGTGGTTGAGGTGCGGGTAAGGAATGACGTGTCTATTTCCGAGAACCAATTCATATTCATGTCAGGACGTTCAACTACAAAAGCCATCCATCTTGTTCAGAGCATGGTGGAACAGTACAGGGAGAGGAAGATTGACCTTCACATGGTGTTCATCAACCTTGAAAGGCATATGAAAAAGTCCAAAGGGAGATTCTCTAGAGATGCTTGGAGGCTAAAGGCGTGCCAATGACATATACTAGGACGATCAAGGACATGTACGATGGAGTCAAGACCCACGTAAGGACTGCGGGAGGAGACTTAGAGCACTTTCCGATGATGATAGTGCTACATCAGGGATTAGCTCTTAGCCCATTTTTCTTTGCCTTAGTGATGGATGAACTGATGCGAAAATTCAAAGGGAGGTGCCATGGTGTATGTTATTTGCGGATAATATATTTTTAATAGAAGAGACTCGCGATAGAGTTAATGCTAAGTTGGAGGTTTGGAGGCAGACCCTGGATTCCAAAGGGTTCAAGTTAAGCAGAACAAAGATGGAATATTCGGAGTGCAAGTTCTGTGGCGTAGCGCATGAGGAGGGCATTGAAGTGTGGCTTGAGATATAGGACATTCAAAAGCGAGGAAGTTTTAAGTATCTTGGGTTTATTATTCAAGTAGATGGAGAGGTTGATGATGATGTGTCACACCATATTGAGACGTGGTGGATAAAATAGAGGCTCGCATCTAGAGTTTTATGTGATAAGAAGGTGCCATCAAAACTTAAAGGAGAGTTCTATAGAGTGGTAGTTAGACCTACTATGTTGTATGAGGCTGAGTGTTGGCCAGTTAAGAAGTCCCACGTCTAAAATATGAAGTTAGTGTAGATGAGGATGTTGTAGTAGATGTGTGGACATACTAGGAAGGAAAGGATTAAAAATGAAGTGATTTGGGACAAGGTTGGAGTGTCCACAGTGGAGGAAAAGATGCGGGAAGCAAGAATGAAATTGTTCATGCATGTTCATAGGAGATGCACAGAGGCCTCAATGCGGATGTGTGAGATGTTGGCTGTAAACGGGTTCATAAGAAGCCGAGTAAGCCGAAAATGTATTGGGGAGAATTGATTAGGCAGGACATGGTGCAGTTTCAACTTACCGAGAACATGACCTTAGATAGGTGATTGTAGATGATGCAGATTAAGGTAGAAGGTTAGGTAGTAGTACATGCCTCATGTATCCTTTCATACTAACATGCATAGTGTTACCTTGTAGGGTCTTGTCCTTCAATTTTTTGTTACTATCTGCTATTTTTTGTACTCTGGTTATCATACTAGTTTGATACATTTACTGTTAAAATTTATCCATTGATGCTTATCCATATTATTTTGTCATGATCTATTTACTTTACTTTACTTATCTTTACTTTAATCTACTTTCTTCAAATTTCTCTGACCTTTTGTTGTCATGTTTTCTCTTGAGCCGAGGGTCTTTCAAAAATATTCTCCCTACCTCCCAAGGTAGGGATAACGTCCACGTACACTCTACTCTTCCTAAACCCTATCTTGTGGGAATACATTGTGTATGTTGTTTTTGTTGTTGTATATTATTGAACTTTTGAAATTATTCAATAAAAATCAGAGGGAAACGCCTAATGGTATAGTTTTTTTATGAAAACAAAAACCTTACCTATGGCTCAACCGATATCCATTCCACCTTAATTGAAGGACCAATCAAAAGACTTGTTGTATAAAGGGTTTATTCAAACAAGTACTTCACCTTGGGGTGCTCCAATCCTGTTTGTTAGAAAGAATGATGGGTCCCTTAGGATGAGTATCGATTATGGTCAACTCAATAAGGTGACCATTAAGAATGAACATCATTTACCTAGGATTGATGATTTGTTTGACCAACTGTAAGGAGCTATGTTCTTTCAAACATTGACCTAAGGTTAGGGTATCAACAATTGAAGATAAATGAGCAAGACATACCAAAGACAACCTTTCGTACTCGTTATGGTCATTTTGAATTTTGGTGATGTCCTTTCATTTAACTAACCCATCAGCTGCGTTTATGGACTTAATGAATCATATTTTCAAGCTTTTCCTTAATCATATATTGTCTTTATTAATAGTATGTTGGTGTATTTCTAAGAGTCATAAAGATCACATGAATCACTTTAGAATAGCCTTACAAATACTTGGAGAGAATAAGCTCTATGCAAAAAACGAAAGTGTGAGTTATGACATAGCTCTATGGTGTTCTTGGGTCATGTGGTGTCTAGTGACGGTATTAATATTGATCCCCAAAAATTAAAGTAGTTGAGAATTGTCCAAGGACCACAAGCACGACAGAAATTTGAAGCTTTTTAGGATTGGCTGTTTATTATCGGCTATTTGTGGAATGATTCTCGACTATAGCGGCACTTCTCACAAAGTTGCCTCAAAAGACTACTAAATTCCTAGGGTCTGAGGCGTATGAAAAGAGATTTCAATATTTAAAGGTTAGATTGACTTCAGCTCCTATTTTGATTCTGCCTTCAAGGTCGGTGGCTATGTCATTTATTGTGATACTTCAAGAGTTTTCTTAGGGTGCAATTGATGTAAATGGTAAGGATATTTCCAATCCTTCACGTCAACTAAAGAACCATGTGCAGCATTATCCAACTCATGATTTGGAGTTAGCTGTTGTTGTTTTTCTTTAGAAATTTTGGCGTCATTATTTGTATGGCGAGAATTGTGATGTCTTCACCGATCATAAGAGTTTGCAATTTATTTTCAAGCAGATGGAGTTAAATATCAGACAAAAGAAAGTGGCTAGAATTGTTGAAAGATTATGACTGAAATATTTTGTATCATCATCATAAGGCGAATTTGATTCTGATTTGCTAAGTCATAAATCTATGGGTACCTTAACGTATCTTCGACCTTATGAAATGTCAATGGGCAAGGATATATGAAGACTTGCTAGTCTTGGAGTGCATTTATATGAAGCTGTAAATGGAGAGTTAGTTGGAATCACTCAAGCATATTCTGATATAGTAGAGAGAATAAAGTCCAAGCCATATGAAGATGAACTTTTGATGAAGCTGAGAGATGGAGCGCGGAATGGAGAATATACTTCATTCATTGTTGATTCAAATGATAATGTCTTGAGAATGCAAGTGATTATGTGTTCCTAATGTCTATGGTATTTGATAAGAATTAATAGTGAAAGTGCATAGTTATAAATATTATGTGAACAACACTATTGGTGGAAGAGTATGAAGATGATATGTCTAGCTTTGTGGCTAAATGTTTGAATTTTCAGCAAGTGTAAGCTGAACACCTAAGGCCTGGTGGATTGGCTCAAAATATTGAAATTCCTCAATGGAAGTGAGAGATGATCAATATGTGCTTTGTTATGGATTTACCTCACACGAATGCCAAGTATGATCTATTTTGGTGATTGTGGATCGACTCAGAAAGTCTGCACACTTCCTTCCTATGAAGACGACAGTTACTGTGAATAACTATGCCAAATTGTATTTGAAGCAACTAGTTAGGTTACATAGAATTCTGACATCCATTATAACTAACATAGGTACACAATTCATTACTTGTTTCTAGAAGACTTTCTAAGAGGGTCTTGAAACTAATGTCAACTTGAGCACCGCCTTCCATCCTCAAATGGATTAGCAGGAAAATAGGAATATTCAAACTCTTGAACATATGCTATGAGAGTGTGTGATTAATTTTGGAGGTAATTGGAATGAATATCTACCTCTCGCCAAGTTTTCTTACAATAATAGTTATATGGTTAATATTCAATGGCTCCTTAAGAAGCGCTATATAGGTGGCGTTGTAGATCACCAAGTGGTTGGATTAACCTACAGAGGTAGAATTCATGGGTCCTGACTTAATTCATGAAGCCATTGAGAAAGTAAATCTTATTGTCCAACAACTCAAACAGCTTAAAGTCGACAAAGGTCTTATACGGCCATGATGTGTCGTGATTTGGAATTTGTTATAGGTGACAAAGTGTCCTTGAAAGTGTTGCCAATGATTTATTAGTACTTATGAAATTTTCAAGAAGATTGGGAAGGTAGCTTATGGGTAGGACTTTCCACCTGGAATGTCGATGGTTCACCCAGTCTTTCATGTGTCTATGTTGAGGTTGTATAGGCCTAATCCTTCTCATATTATATCTCATGAAGATATTGAGATCAAGGAAGGGATAACTTATGAGTAAGAACATGTGCAAATCTTAGATCGTCAAGTTCAAAGATTAAGGACAAATAATGTAGCTTCGGTGAAAGTCCTATGGCATAATCATAATACTAAGGAAGCGACTTGGGAAGCGGAAAACTATATAAAGAAAGATACCCTTATTTTTTCCCTATTTTAGGTATGTTTTAATCTTTCGATTATTGGAACTTTGCAAATGTTGGCTAAAGATATAATGTAACACCTCATACCTTCGGGCTAAGGCTTGACTCGTTCAATGGGAACATGATGGAACCAAGATGAAGAGTGTAGGAAGTGTTTTGAAAGATAATCAAGTCATAATAAGAGTCTTTAGGCAAGATAAAGTCGGAAGCTACTCTACGGGCTATGTTTTCAAGTGAGTTTGCACAAGTCATCACTTATAGCGGGTATTCGAAAAGCTATTTACGGAATTTGCTAACCTTCATGAAAGTTGTATCCCTTTGAAATACCTTTCCAACGGTATATGATGGATCTATAATGAACATATGTACAAAACGTTATGACTATTTTACTGAAGGGTCGCAGAGCAGTCCGCCGCAGTCGCAGATGCGATATGCGATGCAAAACGCCTTCTGCGACGCATATCCTGTCGCATTTCGAGCTGCATTTACGTCCGAAAGTCTCCAACCTTCTGTTTCGATGTGCGGAAGCATCCACGGTCAAGGAAGGCCATCCGCGATACGAATGCCAGCGTAGATGCTCTCGAAACTCATTACATTTGGCATGCTTATTATGTAGTGAAACTTACACAAATCACTACACTTTGTTTTTTTTTTAAGTATAGCTATAATTTTGACAATTACATTTCGTAGCTACAGTTTAGTTTATTTAAAATTCGACTGTATTCTAATTTTCGCTGCATTCAAGTCAAATTTCGTTATATTCAAATCAGTTGTATTCAAGTCAGATGTATTTAACTCAGTTGTATTCATTTATAGTTACTTTTACACTATTCAATTTATTATATTTAAAGTTGTACTCAATTCACTTTATTTATTTGTATACAAAAATATCTCCTTCAAAAATACAAGCAAAAAATACATAAAGAAAAAACTGAATTTTACACTAAAAATTTAACGAATACACTCAAATACTGAATACAAAAAATAAAATACACCCCAAAATACTGAATTTTACACTAAAAAGTGAACGAATACACTCAAATATTGAATACAAGAAATAAAATACACCCCTATCTAAGATACAAGAAAATAAAACACACTCTGATTTGAAATACAAAAAAAAATAAGCTCAGATCTGAGCCACACGCCGGAAAAGAACTGAACCCGCAACCGCGTAAATTAAAACTTTTTATTTTGACCACCCCGCCCGCATTTGTCTAAACCCGCAAACGCCCCATTACCATCCCTATTTGCAACCACAAGCTAAGTCTCGTCTGACTTAGGCTTCATGCCACACCAAAAGAGTTGTCACTCAATGTTTTCTCAGTAGCTTCAGAAGAGACTTTTCCAAAGCTGTGGAAATGAGACTGTTTTTGACAATAGGCGGAGGAGAGTATTATGCAGTGGAAGCCAACAGGTAGCAAATTCCTTGCGACAATGAGTAGGAATGCTATACTATATATATGGAAACATAACGTACTTGAGGAGTAACTTTTGCCTCGAATTTGAAGGAATTGACAGACCTATACACTTTTAAACCACTTATACAAGGAGTAGTAATTTTATATACACCATATTTGCCAGAAACTATTAGGATCTGAATTCTGGAGAGGTAGCACCAGCAACATCATTATGCTATATACAAGACTCGACAAGGAAGAGGCCAGGGCCGCCACACATGACATACTAATCAGCCACTACTTATAACTGCTTACCTTTTGTACAGAATTGAAAAACCTAATCATGTTGTCATAAACATCTTCATTTGCCTTTATACTCAGAAGGAAGTCAATATGACCATATTCCTCAATATAAAGCAGATCTGGCTTGGATTTCAACTCTTTTAGTGTATGTTGGACGTCAATGACATCTGCTAATGCGTCATTGCCCCCATAACCCATCCACAATGGCAATGAAGTGGGAATCTGGCTGATATCAAATACTGGGGGCTTAGGTTGGTTATAGTGCATGAGGTTTCTCCACATTCCGTAATCATACATTGAAAAACTCCCTTTACGGATCACTGCAAGATTTGGATCAAGAATATAAGCACCAGAATGACAATATGAGCAGTTACTCTACACGTGAACACACTCAAAGTAGCAAAAGATCATAACAACATCAACATATTTAGCGAAACTGAGGTAAAACAGTGCCCAAGAGGAGGAAAGTCCTCATTTAAACCTTGGCCAGGAGACATTAACAAAAAGAAAACTGAAGAAAGTTGATTCAAGAAAGTGAGATAAACAATGAATAGGAGACAAACCCCGAAGTATTGGTTTAGTGATCGAGGTTCTAGCTTTAAACTAGATCTGACATCCAGTCCTTGTCACGCCAACCTAAGGGGCCAAACTTACTATTCCCCATCCCACTTGAAAAAAGAAAATAATAATGGCATACTATATTTTGCATAATCTGAAAGCATGTACATACTCTGGAAGAGATGATGCAAGTTCTTAGAGGATGATGGGTGAGGTTCGTATTCAAGATAGAAATCAATCCGTGAATCATTGAAGCAACAATTCTTGCCTGCATGAATATTGATCATAGAGACAGTATGGAAATACTTAGCAAAGTTCATACTTTTTTGAGATAGTTTAGTGCCTCAATTAGATGACACACAAAATATATAAAGCAACACATACTGCCATCAATAGCGATAACGGATATCAATGATGAATAAAATAATAAAACTAAACCGTGAACTGAATATGACAAAAGCAAGGACATCTTTTTCCACTTTGGGATGAAATATTTTGATAATGAATTCCATGACCAAGCCCAATACACATATAAAAAACCAACCTGCCATATAAGGATATAAGCCAATATGCTATGCATGAGGTTGAACATAACTATCAAGTGCTTAAAGAAAACTTGGTTAGATTTAGTTGCTTTTCAACCATCGTAAACAGAAAGCTTGAAAATTCTAAAGAACAATCTCTCATTCCTTGTGTAGTTATAAAACAGTGTTATATTACTTCCAACAGTTCCTATTGCCATTGATTTCCGGATACTATTCCGAATAAAGTTGCCTAATTAGGTTACATCAACTAAATAGTTTCCTAATATAGTTAAATTAGTTTTTTAATGACCTTAATCTTATTACAGGCAGAAATGCAAGGTAAGGTTGCGTACAACAGACCCTTGTGGTCCGGCCCTTCCCCGGACCCCGCGCATAGCGGGAGCTTAGTGCACCGGGCTGCCCTTTAATCTTATTACAGTTGCTAAAAATAGGAGTAGGGATATCCAACGTACTCAATCCAATCTAAGATTTATTGATTTTCCAAGGCTAGTCATATACTGACAAATGGAATTCTCTAGTGTGAATGGCAGTTAAAAACTAGCAGCAAACTGAGTTCACATAGAGGATACATTCGAAATGACTTGGAGGCTGACTTCTATGATGTTTCTAGGATCTACCTGCTTTTAACTGGCGAATTCTTGCTTAAGATAGTCGAACCATTCTAAATTAAAAAAAGGATAGTTGAACCTTTCTACACCAGTAATTGACCAAGTTCTAAGAGGAAGTTAGAATCAGAAAATAGTCATTTGACCAAATTGCAGAAATCATAGTGCAAAACAATGTCTCTTGTAAGATGCTAGTGCCGAAAGAATGGTAGAACCAACCAAATTCTTTTTGACATCAACAGGCTAAACCTAATCCTTCACATCCAGCTTAAGAAGTACAAAAGAGAACTTGTACTGAATAAGTAGGAAATGCATAGAAAGTGAGGATGTTTAATGAAGAAGAACCTGTAATAGCACTAAGCCAGATGTCGCAGTGAATACGTCCATCGCACATCATATCCATGATTTGAGTCCCCATATTACTGCAAAAATTATAAGAAGCGTCAGGTCTTTAAAGAAACACAATAAAAGATCATTAGAATACTGGATAAAGAAGTGAAAGATTTTGCGGAACCTTTTGAAGTTAAGTTGATGGATTCCCAATGCAAGAATTATCTATTCCATAGCATAAAATTTGTCAGAGTATTTTTGAAGTCATATATATAGTGAAACTAACATGGCGAGACACTATTTCATCACCTCATCAAAACGCATTTTGACTAATCTAAGCACGAAATCTGTGGTGATATGATTTAAATATGATATAGGACAAAGGAGTGCTGCAGCTTGGACCATCTCTACAATATCTGGCTTAGTAAAAGCAGCAAGAGACATGATTGTTCCCTGAATATAAAATGAAAAACAAACATAAGATGCTATGGCAATGAGAGAAAACCTTATAGTTGCATACGACATAGATGCTATGAAAGAATCAAACCTGTGAATGTCCTACAACAAAAATTTTTGCTTTTGTGATTGAATTTACATATCGAATCATTTCTGCAAGATCATAAAGAGCCAAATCTTCCCAGCTCCAGTCCCAAAATTCCTAAGACGAATAGAGGATGTAAGACACTTCCGTTACAAACAGTTGTATATATTTGATAACTAGCACATCATCAGGAACTGCATATGTGATTTCTGCAAGAAATTATATTTTTACAAGAACAAAGAAATGCATGAAATCTACGGCAATAACTAGCACATCCTGTGTCCAATACGAGAAATATATTGGTCAAGCATGAAATAGAGTTTCACCGGCATAGTCAACACCATCAGTTGAAGTAGATTAAACTAACTAAAAAGAAGAAAAACTATACCATATAACTTAGGTTTTCCATTAAGATTTGATGTGAAAAGAAGATCATCACAGTTTCAAATTTCAAACTGAGTTGTTGAGCCAACTTGAATTCTTAAAAACTTCGAGTATCATATGCAAATTAGTATTACTAGTAAATATTGTCAAATATTCTGAGACAACATTGAGATATAGTGTCTCGTGATGTGGGATGAAAGGAGTATACTATTTTGGAAACAAACCAAATCATGTCATTTCAAATCTAGTGAAAACACTATATTACTAAAACAAGCAACTGGGGCATGGATCAGATTGCTGTCCATTTTTTAGATTGAACCACTCAATGGGGATTCAAGCCCTTGACCCTTTGATCTTTTCTGAGGGGAAAAAACATATTAACCCCCATCCCTTTGATATTGCTATCCACTCTCAAGTTTACTCTTATTTTCTAAATATATCACACACGCACACACCACCCTTTGTGAACATATACTACTGAACTGATCCTTCAACTCCTTGATATGTAAGTTTCTGAGAGTGACATTGTGCAGAAACAAATCAAGAAATCACCTATTGCTTTTCTCTTCTATGCATTCTTGGAGAACCCTAGCCATGACACTTTCCCGTTCCTCCATTATCAGCATTTATCTAGTATTTGTCCCTTCTTTCATGCAACCAAAAAGTCTAAAGGTCTAATCATAAACACTCATCTCTCACCCCACCTCCATTTTCATTAATATTGCACCAAGCATTGGTATTGGCATTACCACTAATTTTTACTAAACTCACTACATCAATATAAGAAATGCACTGTAAACCACAAACACGCAGATAGCATAATTATAATTTCTACTAAGGTCGAGTAAAGGCTCGCTTAAAGTGTCCTTTTGCCCTGCAGCTCAGCGAAGCACCCACAGTTACGATACCGGGTTCATATGAACCAGTGCTTTCGATGCGGAGCATAAAATTATAAGTAAAAATTTCATTAAAATTGCAACAAATAGTAGCCAATAGGAATGAATCATAACTTTAAATATATAATGAGTTCAATGCTAAGAACCTTAAGGGTTTAACTCAAAGAGTTTAAATCCTGGATCTGCCTCTAGTTGTGCGCTTCGCGTCACTTAATTGGCGCTTTAGTGTAGGCGACAAAGTGTTCAAGCGTGTGCACCTTCACCAACCAGTTCTGTCTTTAAGAGCACAACATCATATAAATTGCTTAACCATAGTTTTTCCATTCTTTTGTCCAATTAGTTTTATTCCATTCTTTTGTCCAATTAGTTTTATTCCATTCTTTTGCCCAATTAGTTTTATTCCATTCTTTTGTCCAATTAGTTTTATTTTGTGTTTATAGTTACATTTTCTTGTGTTACATTTCTGTTTTTTTATTTTTCCCCTTTGTCGCTTTTCTTCATTAAAGCTCGCCCTTTAATCGCACTTTGCGCTATAAGTTCCAACAGACTTTGGAGCTTTTTTGCGCATTTTTCTTTTGAATACTCCAAAGTAGTGCTGTCCAGTGGGCCGGGTCGGCCCGATCCCTGTTGGAAATTTGTCTTTGGTGGGGAGGTGCGTCCACCCGTATTTAATGACTTAAACACTAGGGTTCCGTATGTTGGAGGTTTTGTCTCTTCACACGTGCATAATCTACTAAGTGAGTAGATGACCGTAGGGCCAAGAATCGTCAAATTTCATTGAGAAATGAAAGAGATATTGGTCCACGAAGTAAGGTGTTTGAGGCATGGAAATATGGTGTGGGACAAATCTACCACATCGGTGGAAAAAGGAAGAATTGTTCTCTTTATAAGTCTCAAAATTGGCTAAGGGTTTGGGACTCCAAGGGGTAACCCATGTCTTTGAAGGAGGGATGACCTAGAAATCTACCACATCGGTGGAAAAAGGAAGAATTGTTCTCTTTATAAGTCTCAAAATTGGCTAAGGGTTTGGGACTCCAAGGGGTAACTCATGTCTTTGAAGGAGGGATGACCTAGATGTGCTTGGGTTCAAGGCTAAGTCCACACGCGCGCCGCCGCCGCCGGTCCCGTCCGGGCTCGGGTCTCGGGTCTCGGGACTCGGGTCGTGGGACTTGGGCTTCTTCTGATATTATCTCTTGGGACCCCAAATTGCTTAATATTTACAGTTTGGTCTCTAGAGTTTCTGGAAAGCTGAAATTGGGAACGACGGAAGGCAGAAAGTTGCCTGCCGTTGGAGTTGATTTTTGGAGCTTTAAAACTCCACAACCATTACTTGGCTGATTAACTCCCTCACTGGCCATAAACTGTCATTACTTGGCAGTTGAGGAGTCCCTCCCCTTATGCTATATATTGGAGCCTTTTGGCTCAATTACAGAGACAAAGATATACAACACAGAGACAAACAGAAGAGAGCACAACACAAATTCTGTTCTATTCTTCAGCAAGTCGTTTCGTGTTTGTTTTCTTCGTCAGAATCAACATATGTGCTTTGTAGTGTTGATTAGTTGATGTTTTATCTTGGGAGACTATTGCCCGTTAACGTAAAAGCATATATACGGGGCAATCTTCTCTTAAAGACAGAGAGTCATCTCTCGACTCAGCCACAGTTGTAACAATCCAGATTTAGTGTTTCTTGATTTCAGGTTATCAAGATTCAAGACTCAACAAGTTTGCGGCAGTTCTGAATTGCCTATTTGTTTATCCTTTCGAACACTTGTAATATTTATTTACTTCCCATACTGCTTTACATATCCAACAATCCCAGCCCGGCCCGCCAAAATTTTTTGTCGGTGTCGAGGTTCGAACTCAGGACGGGACCTAGGATCGTCCCGATCCTGACCCGCCCCCCACCCCCCACCCCCCCACCCCACCTTTGCAAAAATAACCGTTGCAACAAAGGCCAAATTTCGATTTTGGCCGTTGTGCATCGGCTATAATGGCCATTTTTGTCCCCCACCCACCCTCACACCATAAACCCCCTACCCCTTAATATATATTTTTAACCCCTAAGTTAATATATTTACACTTTAACCCAATTTCTCAACTATAAATATCTCATTTTCCTCTACATTTTTCTCACAAATCTTTCTACAATCTCTCTAGTCTCTCAATTTATCTCTCTACAATTCTTTATTGCCTACTAAATATTAAATTTTTTTTGCTCATTTATATCAAAGTTAAAAAATTGGGAGTGAAGTTGGCAACTAGCTTGAGAATCATCCATCGAGCAAAGTTTCAATTTTCAACTTCGATTACACGTCGACGTTACGTCGGCGTTTGGTACCTTCGTTCATTCGTTAAATTATTATTGTTACTTTATTTTAATTGTCGCACTTAATTTCATTATCTTTAATTATTTATTCGCATAATTAAAATGGAAGGATTAAGAGGTATGTTTAAGGGTAAGGGTGCTTCTTCTAGTAGAGGTAACAAGGGCAGGAGTGCTTCTTCTAGTAATCCTATTCCTAGTTCCGATGATTTCATTGATTTCTCTCATATAGATGAAACTGTTTTTTTAATGATATACCATTAGATGATAAGGTAGATGAACCAAACTTTAATTTAGACGATAATCTAGATGACACACCCACTAGTGCACCTCAACCTCATGCTCAGACTGAGTCTCAGCCTGAAACTAAAATTGGAATGTCTCTTATTCCACCTAGTATGAGTCGAGGCCCTACACAACGAAAATTAAAATCAGTTGCATGACATTTTTTTGATAGGGACCAAGAGAATCAACTAGCTAGATGTAAAATTTGTAAAAATAATTATAAATTTAAAACCGAAAAAGGTCAAGGTGGGACGGGAGGTTTATTGAGACATGTACAAGGCGAGGACACAGCTAGGTGGAATCAATATCAGGCTAAAAGATCAGGTGTGCCAGCTGAGTCGGGACAAGGTTCACATAGTGTCCCCAACCAAGTACAGGGTCAAATTAACCCGACGACGGAGGGAATTTTCAGTCCTAAATATGATAAAAATAAAGATAGGGAAAATATGGCAAAATTAGTTGCGGTGGAGGGTTTGCCTTTTTCATTTCCTTCCTCTCCTGATTTTATTCATTACATTCGAGAAACATATAATCCTGCTTTTAATTATTTTCCTAGATCAACTGTTAGAAGGGGTGTTTTTAAATTTGCAAGTGAATATCAACAATATTTACGTTATGCATTGTATCATTTTAATGGCAAAGTGGCTATCACTTCTGACATAGGTCGTAGTACTAACGGTAATGATTATTTAACGGTAACATGTCATTGGATAGATCAAAATTGGTCTATGCAAAAACGTATTTTAGCATATAGATATATTGATGATAGGCACACTGGAAGTTTTATTGCACAAAATATTAATGAAATTTGTGATTATTATGGAATAAGTGATAAAATTATGACTATTACATTAGATAATGCTACTTCTAATGATTATGCTATAAGACTTTTAAAAGTTCGATTAACTCCATGTTTTCATGATCATTTCCATATAAGATGTGCGTGTCATATTTATAACTTAGTTGTAAAGGATGGCTTAAAACTTTTTGAAAGCATTCTTGATAAAATACAATTTGCTATAAATTTTATTTTTAAAGGTAATAAAATACAAAGACGCAAAGAATATAAAAAAACTTGTCATGATTGTGGATTACCTTATAGAAAAATTCCAGAAGAAGTTTCGACTAGGTGAAATTCTCTGTATAAGCAACTACTTGTTGCTTACGATTATAAACAACCTTTAACTTTATTATTTAATGCCCATAATAAAAATCCAAGGGATATGCTTGTAGATAATAATTGAGAAATTTTTTTAGAACTTAATGGATTTCTAGAGAAATTTTCAAGCTACTAAAAAATTTTCCGTTATTTATTATCCTACTATTTCAAATATGTTATTTTATATAGCTCTAATATTTTTGTTACTTGATGAATATATGCAAAAACCAACTTATAAGGCATCTATTGAAAAAATGTTTACAAAATTAAAAAAATACTTTTTTCCTATTCCCACTATTTATAGTATTGGTGCGGTATTAAATCCGACTATTAAAGTAGACGGTTGTAAAACACTTGTAGAAACGATTTACGATTGTATAGAAGTACTTTTCAACAGACCCAACTGAAGAACCAACTTACAAACCAACTAAAAACGAAGTAACGTCTAGCATACACACTAAATGCAAACAAGTATATATGTATTACCAACAACAAAGTGCAAATTATCCACCGGCTTCTGTACCATCTTCTACTACTTCGCTGCAACCTTATTAAAAAAATGTGGTTTCGGCTGCTAGTATTCAAGGCCTTAGAAATAAAATGTTTAGTGGTTCAACTTCTTCATAAGTTAGCGAATTTGATGTTTATGTTTTGCAGGGTATTGTACCGTACGAATTAATTGTCAATGATGAAGGACATGAAGACTTGCTGAAATACTGGAGGCAGAATGAGAATACATTTTCCACACTAGCAAAGATGGCCTGAGATGTGTTGAACATTTAAGCATCACTTTTTCTACTGGAAGATTTCAAATAGGAGAGCATAGACATTCGTTGGCGGGAACGCATTTAAGCATCACTTTTTCTACTGGAAGATTTCAAATAGGAGAGCATAGACATTCGTTGGCGGGAACGCATTGGAGATTGTAGTTCTATTCAGAGATTGAATTAGCGGAGTGTAGAAGATGCGGTCAACCGGAGATCAACGAAAAAGAAGACAACAACTACAACGAAATCTTGTCCGAGGGAACAGGAAGCGACGTCGAACAATTTGACCTACAAATTCCAATTCCAACCGAAGATCCTCAAGACATTGTGAGGAAATTAGAAAAAGTATGGTTAACTATGTAATTTTTTTAATTGCAATTTTACTATGAGATTTGCAACTTTTGAACAACACCACAAAGTTGCAATTTTGAAATTGTATTACAAAAAATCATATTTCTATTAAATAATATAAGAGGCACAAAAACAGTCTTGGAATATTTTTATTACACTATCTTGTTCAATTATTGAAGTGTTTATATATATTATTCTTTTAAATTAAGTGGCAAAAAAATTCCGATCCGTCCTGCCCCCATATCCCGGCCCCCCTCCCGGCGGGATGTGAGACGGGCCGGGACCTCTTCCGTCCAGCCTGGCCCAGCCCGCCTAGCCCGCCGGAACCTGAGCCCCGACCCTCTTCCATCCCACCGGGACCCTCCCCGCCCGTGCCAAACTAGGAGAGGGCTAGAGGATGGTATCATCGAAAAGTATGTTTTCTTCAAGACAAATAACCTAAAGGAGTATTGATAAGATATTTGTTTAGTTGTTTCTTGAAATCTGCTTTCTCTATCCCGATCAACAACACAATCCCTCATTTTGGGTAATTGCATCTAATTTCATGTTTTGAGACTTCCTGTAGGTCGATATGATGTTTTGGGACTTGTTGGCATGGTTTGAAATGAGACCCATCTCCGTGAGTTTCGGCGCATCCGAAAACAACTTTGGAGTAGCAGATTTTCAATTGCAACCTAGAGCATCGCGATCGCATGCACCAGGTCATTATCGTGTAGAGTATGAGATCGAGAGAGGCCCGGGACATTTGTGCTTTGCGAACGCGGGGCTCTTGTCCTAATCACGCTGAAGGGTCGACTGTAGAGATAACAATGGATCCTGGACCTGGTCCAGATCCGTTTTATAGGATATGGATCTTCAAAATTTGGACTCGACGGATCCGGATAGGACCCGGATCCGTTTCTGACGGATCGGATCTGGATCTTGTATTTGAGATTCGTATCCGGTCCAGATTCGACCCGTGGATCCATTTTTTATTAAATATATTCATAACCTAGAATGTAATTTTATAAGTATTTTCTTAAAATTGCTAAGCACATCCTTGCAAGTTTATTTCTCAAAACAAGTTTAATTTAGCCCCGCATTAACTCAAAAACCAAAAATTAAAGAGGTAACTTCGATAATAAAATCAATGTTATATTAGTGAATGACTAACATCTCCATAGACAAGTAGTTAAAATTATATTCACTTCATTTCTGAAGATTCCAAGCACATGCAAGTTCTGCATTATGGAAATACTAGTCAGCATTTTTCACAACTATTGTCATTGTCCAACATTTTCAATTAATAGCTCACAATCAAAACGAGATAACGAACAAAATATCTCATATAAATATTTCAAAATTGAAACACAGTAAACTGTTAGCTAAGTAAAAATCGCTTGTCAGTTCAAAAAAAAATTCTTAGCAAGGTTACATTCTTAGCAAGGCAAAATTTTTTACATGTGGATCCAGATCCGATCCGTGGACCCGGTGGATCCAGATCCGATCCGTGGATCCGATGGATCCTGAATTTGGATCTGATTTTTATGAACCCGATGGATCTAGATCCGGATTTGGATCCAGGTATGAAAAACAGATCTGGATCTGGATCTACTAGGATCCGGTCCAGATCCGATCCGTTGCCATCCCTATCCGACTGACAAGCCTTCGCGAACGCACCCCTCAGTCTGTGATCGCACAGTTGAGGAAACAAGTCAGGTTCACAGTGGCGAGGGTCATACCGCGATTGCGTATGAGGGCATGTTCAGGTATAAATACTCCCTCCGATCCAATTTAAGTGTCTTAGTTTGACTAGGCACGGTGTTTAAGAAATAAAGACACATTTGAATCTTGTGGTCTTAAATTAAAGTTGTGTATTGTACTACCGCGATTGCGTATGAGGCCATGTTCAGGTATAAGTACTCCCTCCGATCCAATTTAAGTGTCTTAGTTTGACTAGGCACGGAGTTTAAGAAATAAAGAGACTTTTAAATTTTGTGGTCTTAAATTAAAGTTGTGTATAATGTACTAAAATGTCCTTTAATCTTGTGGTTATAAACTTGTCATGTAGGATCTTTCAAATGTTAACTTACTAAATGTAGAAAGAGGCACTCTTTTTGGGACATACCAAAAAGGAAAGTAAGACACTTAAAATGGGAAGGAGGGGTATGAGATTTTAAGGACAACCATGTTCTTATTTCCATTTTGGGACATTTTGAGCTCGACCTTGAATGATTTCATGCAAGGATTTCAATATCTAAGTGAGGGTAAGCATTCTAAACACTTATTTAAGTTTATATCTTGATTACCATTTGATTTATATCATCAAAAGCATGAAATTTAAGGGTGTGTTTGGTATGGAGGAAAATGTTTTCCATGAAAAATGAGTTCTTGTTTTCTCATGTTTGGTTAGTTACTAAAAATATTTTTCGGAAAATACACACTCAAGCCCACCAACCCCACACCCTCACCACCCACCCTTCACCCAACCACCACCCTCGAACACACTTCATCTTCACCCACCCCCTACCCCACACCACCCACACCAACCGTTCCACCCAACCCCCTTCTCCCCCAACCACAACCCACCCACACCAAATTTTTCATTTTTTATAAAAAATTTATAAAAAATAAAATAAAATATATGAACTAGAAAAAAGGGGTAAGGGTGCGAGGGGGGAGGGGGTTTGTAAAAACCCAAAAAAAAAACTTTTACCAACTTTTTTTTTTCTAAAAAGTTAAAAAAATTCGGAGGGTGGTGTGGGGGTGATGGGGAGGGGGTTGGGGTGTCGGGTGGGGTCGGAGGGATAGATGGGGATGGGGTGCATAGGGTGGTGGGTTGGTGGTGGTAGGGTAGTTGGTTAAATGTCACTTGTAAGACTTGTTTTCCCTACTTTCATTAGGGAAGTTATTTTCCTCAGAAACTTATTTTCCTAAAGAAAATATTTTCCAAATTTTTTTGCCAAACGAACATGGGAAAATTTTTAAATGTTTTCCTCCATACCGAACACACCCTAAGAGTAAAACTGATGATTTGAGACCTTTATCTAGGATCACCTAAATTGAGTTTTGAGTACCCCAAATGAAAATCTAAGCATAGATTTGAACTCGTGTGGTTATGGGTCAACGAGATTTGACTTTTATTTCGGAGTTTGACCACCGAAGCTCGGTTTGACTTTTGGGGTTGACTCTTAGTTTTTGGAGTTGAAATTTGGTGACTTTGACCTAGAATATTTTAAATTATGGGATTGGGAGGATAGGAGCCTCGGGCAGGGATAGATGGAGGATTGTCCCGGCCTGCATTTGGTGGACAATATGGAAAGAAAGGAATTCCAGGTGTTAGCAGTGAAGTACAAAAGATCAAACTGAATTGCATTAAGCTTTTTTGTTTTTGGTGCAAACAGATCTACCTAGAGGATTCTGAGTCCATAATAGAACTCCTAGGTTCTTGTTAGAATTTCAGAATTTGGACCAGTCTTCTTAATTTTTGCTATAATGTAAATACGGTTTTCAGTACAACCTATGTACTGATTTAGTCAAATGCATAGAACTGTTACTTTCTCAAAAATAAATATGGGATTGAGTTACTCGGCTCTATTTGACGTTGTTAAGTTGGTTAGACTTGAGTCGTTTGGACGCATCCGGGAGGGGGGTGGAAAGACGGTCTTGATGGGTTAAAGCTTCACTTGAACCGAGATACGTTAAGACTTTGTACTCAATGGGAAATATTTTCCCAAACGTTATATGTTGCATGTACTTTGTAATGTGGGGATAGGTGCCATCACAGCTTAAGAGGATTTGGATTGTGACATTAATTTTGGCTACATGCAAAATAGAAAACATTTATGAACTGATTTATGACACTCTAAACTCTTCAAATAACTGAAATTTTTTCTTATATGTATTTTACTTGCAAACTTGTTTTCTAGATTTAAAAATTTAAACTTCAAGACAATTTAACTCCAATTCGGGGTTGTTCCAGTTGAGCATCTCAGCTTCACACAGTTAGATTCCTTTCTGGAGCTGTTCTGTGTATCATTTGACTCGTAAATACAGTGTTCTTTCCCTCAATTTAGCAAAAAATATTGCAGATAATTTATGAAGCAAAAAGTGATTATTATCATCGCCAAAGAGAACCACCAGGGTCTACATTAGACTTTCCATGACAGCCTTTTATTTCCGATGTCACAGCTAGCCGACCCTTTAAGTAGGCAGGAAAACAAAGGCTTGGCCGTGGCATGCAAAGCAAATCCATGTGGCGGATGCAATGTGAAATGAATGAGTTCAGCTGAAGATATCATTTTTGACACGGTGTATAGATATATATGTAAAAGACCACTAAAATTTTAAGAAATATCAAATTTTGAACCCTTAGTTCCAAAATGCAATGGATTCAGTGCTAAAGAATAATGGTTGAACCCATCAAGTATAAATCCTGGATCCGCCTCTGACAACATCTAGACTACCTCATTAAGGACAAAACATATGCAAAACTAGAAAATTATCCATATACATTTGACATACATAAGATAGAAATATTACCTTATTTTTCACTGATAAAGATACATGCCCATGACTCCAACGTGTGCCACGCACATTTCCAACCCAGACATCAAAACCTTGATCAGCAAGGATAAAGCCCAATGACTCACTAGCAGAATTCATGAACCATGCATCACCTGCCTGCATAAATCAAGATTCTGCGGAAGTTCAAAGGTTGGGGAAAAAAGTCGGTTGTCAACTCTACCAGAAATGCAAGTATCGCTCTGCACTCTCTTGCAGGTATTGGTATGCTTCAAGTTAAAGAACTCTAACCTGTACTGTTACAATTCAAATGACTTGATAAACAGGGGCTTGCTACCTTAAAGACCTCCAACTTAACTCGTACTTTTCAAATGACTTGTAAACAGGGACATGCTAACTTTGGTTAATTAGGAAATGGTTAACAGAAGTTCCTGAGCTGTGTCCTGATACAGCTGGAGAGTATTTCAGACATTTCCTTTTTCTTCAGAAGATTTAAAATGATCTAAATAGAGCATCTACATAAGTTCCTTACATGCAGAGAAACGTATCAGCGGAAGCAGTACTAGCTGAATATGAAATGATCTGAACTGTCAAGGCTGAAGTTTCCATATGATGGAGGTTAGTCACAGCTCATAGTGGAGCTGGAATCGTGCTTATACTGGAAATTGGCCCAAAATAGACGTCGTTGTAGTAAGTAAATCTGTTCTCATTGATTATTCTTTGAAAATGTGCTCCATGGCATGTTATGGCCACCCAGCATCCACTTTAACGGAAGAAACAGAGCATGACTTCTTACTGTTACTATTACCTGAGTGCCATTGAAAAGGAAATTGTTTTTCTTATAAAGTCACTGAAAAGGGTACTTATTTGTTATTACTACATAAATGCTCAATTCATTGAGACTCCAAACCATAAAATCTGCAAATATCATGAATGGTTATTATTCCATATTGCACAATCTTACTGTTAATCATTAAAATCCTGGATAGGTGCAAAGAAAATGAACCTGAACAATCATACCCACAATTCTAAATTTAAAATTTTAACTCAAGCTCAATGTGTTATAGGGGTATCAAGCTGCTAAGCCACACTATGAAAGTTTGGGAAAGGGCCGTGGAGATGAGGGTGAGAAGAAGCGTCTCTATTTCTGAGAACCAGTTTGGATTCATGTCGGGGCGTTCGACTACAGAAGTCATTCATCTTATTAGGAGGTTGGTGGAGCAGTATAGGGAGAGGAAGAGAGACTTACATATGGTTTTCATCGACCTCGAGAAGTTAGAGGTGTACATATGGCGTACACTAGGGCGATCAAGGATATGTATGATGGAGTCAAGGCCAGGATACGGACAGTAGGAGGAGACTCGGAGCACTTTCCAGTGATGATGGGGCTGCACCAGGGATCAGCTCTTAGCTATTTGCCTTGGTGATGGATGGACTGATGTGACAAATTCAAAAGGAGGTGTCATGGTGTATGTTATTTGCAGACGACATAATCCTGATTGATGAGACTCGCAGCGGAGTGAACGCTAAGCTGGAGGTTTGGAGACAGACTCTAGAGTCTAAATGGTTCAGGCTGAGTAGGACCAAGACAGAATACTTGAAGTGCAAGTTCAGTAATGGGAGTGACCATGAGACATGCGTGGAGGTGAGGCTAGGTATTCAGGTCATTCCAAAGAAAAAAAAGCTTCAAGTACCTCGGATCTATTATTCAAGAAAATGGAGAGATTAATGACAATGTCACACATTATATTGGGGCAAGGTGGATGAAATGGAGGCTCGCATCTGAAGTATTGTGCGATAATAAGGTGCCACCAAAACTTAAAGGTAAATTCTATAGGGTGGTGGTTAGACCGACTATGTTGTATGGGGCGGAATGTTGGCCAGTCAAGACTTCGCTCATCCAAAAGATGAAAGTTGCGGAGATGAGGATGTTGAGATGGATGTGTGGGCATACAAGGAGTGATAAGATTCGAAATGATGATATCCGGGATAGAGTGGGAGTGACCTCGGTGGAGAATAAGATACGAAAAGTGAGGTTGAGTTGGTTCGGCCATGTGCAGAGGAGAGACACAAATGCCCAAGTGCGGAGGTGTGAGAGATTAGCTATGGACGGGTTCATAAGGGGTAGAAGTAGGCCGAAAAAGTATTGGGGAGAGGTGATTAAACGGGATATGGCGCAGGTGCAACTTACTGAGGACATGACCTTAGATAGGGGGTTGTGGAGGACACGGATTAGAGTAGAAGGGTAGTAGGTAGTAGAGCGCAGTCCTACTTACGCTTACAAACTGGTAGTTGTAGTGCCATTATTGTAGGTCTGCTTAGCCTATCATACTAGTAGGCGCAGTATTTTTTATAGTCCTCGGTCGTCTGATTTCTGCTGCTATGTGTTCTTTAGTATATTTTGTTTATCTTATTTACTTGCGTTAGTTACTACTTCTTTTTTCAGAATTCTTTAAATTTTTTGTCCGGGTCTGGCCGTTTCTCTTGCTTTGCTTGTGCTTATGTTTTTCTTGAGTCTGTCAAGGTAGAGGTAAGGTCTGCGTACACTCTATCCTCTTCAAACCCCACGTTGTGGGATTCCACTAGGTATATTGTTGTAACTCAAGCTCAATGTGCATCCTTGAACTCGACTTCTAAAGCTCTTGAGATGAGGATTACCCAAAACTATACAAGAAAACAACTCGCTCCCTCAACCCATGTGGGACACTAACACCAAGATCCAAATCCATTAACTTCGAGTTGCATTTCCTAATGAAGTAAGGTCATATAGCAGATAAAAAAAATATAAGGTATATAATTGATGTTGAGTAAATTTTACCTTATCAAAAAAAATTGATGTTGAGTACCAAGAAGGCACTCCAAAAGTAAGGTCATATAGCAGATAAAATATTAAACAATTATACAATACACCTAATAAGATTGAGCTAGTTTCAGTTTTACAGTGCAATTCTACTGACACATCATTTGCTTTGTTTATTTATATCTATAAAAGTCAAGGGATCAAATGCTATTCAAGATGCTTCAGCTGAACTTTACCTCGTCTAAGCTACCTATCTCACCTAATCTAAGATGCTCTCCACAAAGGCGTTCTTACTCAAGATGCTCTCTCCAAAAGCATTATTATACAATCTCTTTACAACGACACGATGTCTCTTTTATCCCGAAAGGACAAATTTACTTCTTGGTATCTGTTCGAACTTTAAGCTTCATTCTTCTTTAGGAAAATGAAGTCATCCCAGAATGTGATAACTGAAGCTAATTTAACCAGTAAGACCCGGTATTCAGATGTAGGACACTTCTGACAAAGAAGATATTCTGATTGATTTGGAGAATTGCCGCTGTTTAGGGTGGTCCAATCATTATAAGATTCAATGCATAAATCCAGCACTATGCTGAAAATCAAACAAGCCAGGTAGGGTAGAAAGTATATATATATATGATGTTTGTCTCCTTTGCTTGTGCCTAAGTTCTCAATTCTCCTTTTTCTTTTTCTCTAAGCGCAAAGCGCAAGTGTGCATGTATTTTCATTTTCTTCTGATGCTGGAGGAAGGAGTGACCTAAGGTTCATTTACAAAAGTGGGCAAATATAGGAATTTAAGTATGCTCCAAAAAGGTTATAAAACTGCAATAAAATCCTAGTATTCAACAGGTAGCAAAGTAACAAAGTTCAAGATTTGTTAGCAACATTACCATAAAGAGCCCATGGATGAGCAGAACTGGAAGACCCATTTCTCCTCTGACAATTGTTGAGCTAGACGACACGCGTTGAAGTCCAAGGAGGTAACCATCCTTTGTCTTTGTCTACGCGTATTCATTACACAAAAAAAGATCAGTTGAATCGGTAACTAGAAGTGCACACAAGGCCTCTTATGATTGAATACAGCAGAAAATAAAAAAAAGAAATATCACCTCAAAGAACATTATGTCTATATTGCTATATATCTCGAATTCAAGTAATTCATATTTTTCATAGTTTCGAGATAGGACATGAGCTGAACTCCAGGAAAGAAAAAAGAAGATGCATAATTTGGATAAAAGGAAAGCATAAATCAATCAGCTACTGCTCAATTGCAAACTAGTTAGAGGTCAGCTCTCTAACTAAATCTCTCAATTCAGGAACATTTACGAGTTCAATGTTGAGATAATACATTATATTTGGCATTTTTAGTTAGTAATTAACTTAAGTAACGCTCCTTGTCAAAATACAATAAATGAGGAAATGCTGAAGATGAATACATGGGCATGTTATAGAAAGTGTACCAGGTGCTCTGTGCAAGGGAAACCCGCAGATTGTATGAGGTGAGCGCATAAACCTCCTGTGACTTGAGACTTTCGACGGAGTTGTGGAACGGCGCCGACAGAATCGGTAGCATAGAACAGCAGAAACATAATGAGCGCCGCAAGTGCCCCACTATGATCCATTTTCTCCGGCACACCAGCAGAGCCAGGACTGAATTCTTCCTTTTTATCTCTGTTCAGATAATTGCTGTTGACTTTCCATCAGCGTGCGGTGTTTGGACTCTACTTAAAAGTAGGGCTGGCTAGTGGTACGTCGGGTGGGGACCAGTGGGGTCGGGGCGGGACGGGAGGTGCGGGTCGGGTCGGGACTGGTGGAATTCAATGCCGTCCCGTCCCGTTTCCGATCCCGTGGAATCGAGGAGGTTTTTTTTTTTTCCACTTAATTTTAAAAATAACATATATATATATATATATAAAATTCAATAATTAAACAAGACAGTGTAATAAACACATTCAATGTTGTTTTTGTGCCTCTTATATTATTTAATAGACATATGATTTTTTTTGTAATACAAATACAATTGACAAAATTGCAACTCTGTGGTGTTGTTCAAAAGTTACAAATTACATAGTAAAATTGCAATTAAAAAAATTACATTTTGAAAAAAATATGTTCTAGTTTCTTGATAATTTTCTATAGTTCTTCGGTTGGAATTGGTATTTGTTGGTCAAATTGTTCCCCATCGCTTTCACCACCTTCAGATAAGATTTCGTTGTAGTTTTCGTCTTCTTCTTCGTTGATCTCCGGTTGACCGCACTTTCTTCGCTCCGCTCGTATCCAATTTCTGAATAATACTACAATCTCCAAGCTGTCTCAGGCTAATGAGTGTCTGTGCTCTCCTATTTGATATCTGCCGGCAGAAAAAGCGCTTTCAGACGCCGTTGATGACACTTGAATATTCAAAACATCTCGGGCCATCATTGAAAGTGTCGGAAATGTCTTCTCATTCCTCCTCCAGTATTTCAGCAAGTCTTCACGTACTTTTTCATTGAGAATTGCTTGGTACGGTACAGAACCCTGCAAAACAAAAATATCAAACTCACTAATTTGGTTAGTAGTGGTACAGTTGCATATTCTATTTCTGAGGCTTTCAATACTAGCCGCAGAAACAGCATATCTTTTGTGAGGTTGTGTTGAAGAAGAAGATGGTACGGAAGCCGGTAGGTTGCTAGCACTTTCTTGTTGGTAAAACCTATATACTTTTTTGCATTCGTCTTCTTCACTAGACAACACTTCTTTTTTAGTTTGTTAAATATGTGGTGGGTGATTTGGATTTTTGGGACTTGAAGGTGGTAGTATTGTTATATAATCGTAAATAGTTTCAATTAGTGATCTAGTACCGTCTATTTTAATAATCGGATTTAATACAACACCAATAATATAAATAGTAGGAATAAGAATAAAATATTTTTTTATTTTGATAAACATTTTTTTAATATCTGCCTTATAAGCTGGTTTATCCATATATTCATTAAGCAGTAAAAATATGAGAGTTATATAAAACAACATAGTTGAAATAGTAGGATAATATATACCGAAAAATTCTTTTGTTGCTTGAAAAAATTTCTCTATAAATACAATAAGTTCAAAAAAAATCCCCAATCGTTATCTACAACCATATCAACTGGATTTTGATTATGAAAGTTAAAAAATAAAGTTATAGGTTTTCTATAGTCATAAGCAACAAGTAGTTGCTCGTATAAAGAATTTCATCTAGTGGTACTTCTTCTGGAATTTTTCTATAAGGTAGTTGACAATCGTGACAAGTTTTTTTATATTATTTTCTTCGTTGTATTCTATTATTTTTTAAAATAAAGTTTATAACAAATTGTATTTTACTAAGAATGTCTTCAAAAAGTGATAGACCATCCTTACAACTAAATTATATATATGACACGTACATTTTATATGAAAATGATCTGGAAAATATGGAGTTAAACTATTTTTTAAAATTGTAATAGCGTAATTGTTAGAAGAAGCGTTATCTAATGTAATAGTCATAATTTTATAAGTTATTTCGTAATAATCGCACACTTGATAAATATTTTCTGCAATAAAAGTACCATTGTGCCTATCATCTATATATCTATACGCTAAGATACGTTTTTGCATAGACCATTTATAATCTATCAAATGACAGGTTACCGTTAAATAATCATGGTTGTTAATACTACGGCCTATATCAGAAGTGATAGTCACTTTGCCATTAAAATGATATAATGAATAACGTAAATACTGTTGATATTCATGTGCAAATTTAAATACATCTCTCTTAACAGTTGATCTAGGAAAACCGTTAAAAGTAGTATTATACACATCTCTAATGTAATGAATAAAACCGGGAGATGAAGGAAATGAAAAAGGAAAACCTTCCACAATAACTCATTTTGCTATTGCTTCTCTATCTCTATGTTTATCGTATTTAGGGCCTACAATTCCCCCTTCATAGGGTTAATTTGACCATGTACTTGTTCCGGAACAGTATGTGAACCTTGTCCCGATGGAGCGGATGTTTGCGCACCCGATTTTGAAGACTTGTATTGGGCATACCTAGCTGGATGAGCCCTTGCTACGTGTCTCATTAAACCCCCCGTCCCCCCGTGACCTTTTTCAGTTTTAAATTTTAAAACATATTTACAAATTTTACATCTAGCTACTTGATTCTCTACGTCCCTATAAAAAAATGTCAATGCATTTGTATTTTAATGGTCGTTTTGCTGGACCTCGTCTCATAGTAGGGGGAATAGGAGGTATTTCAGTTGAAGGTGCACTAGTGGGTGTGTTGTCATCTACATTAGTGAGTGTATCATCTAGATCATCGTCTAAATTAAAGTCTTCTTGAGTTTCAGAAAATAGCTCTTCGTCTAAATCTAATGGTATTGTCAGAAAATGTTTAATATCAACAAAATCATCCTGTGTAGGAATAGGATTCTGTCTAGAAATATGATAACTAGAAGAAGTACCCTTGCCCTTGTTACCCCTACTAGAAGAAGCATGACCCCTACTCGTAAGCATACATTTAAATACTTCCATTATAAATTTATAATTATACTAATAAATAATTAAAGTAAATGAAGTTAAGTGCGCAAAATAAAATAAACAGACAATAATAATTTAATGAATGAACGAATGTACCAAACGCCGACGTAACGTCGACGTGTAATCGAGAGGTTGAAAATTGAAATTTTGCTTGATGGAAGATCCTCAAGCTAGTTGCCAACTTCACTCTCAAATGAATAAATAAAATTGGATATTTAGTAGACAATGTAGACTTGTAGAGAGATAGATTGAGAGATTAGAGAGATTGTAGGAAGATTTGTGAGAAAGATGAAGAGAAAAATGAGGTATTTATAGTTGGAAAATTGAGTTAAAGTGTAAATATAATAACTTATGGGTTAGAGATAAATATTAAGGGGTAGTGGGGTTGAGGGAGGGGGAGGCCAAAAATGACTGTTGCACAACGGTCAAAATGTAAAATGGACGTTGGTGCAACGACTATTTTTGCAAAGGGGGGTTCGGGCGGGATTGGGGGCGGGACCGGGACCGGGACCGGGTCGGGCCTGGCGGGATTGGGGCGGGCCGGGACGGATCGGGACGAGACCATGTCCCGTCCCGGTTCGAGTCCCGATATCGTAATTTTTTTTTTAAAGTCGGGTTCGGGGCGGGACCGGGCCAGGACCGGGCCGACTCGACCCGACCCACTAGCCAGCCATACTTATAAAAGGGTAAATATCTCTCAACTTGTCCTCATATTTTGAATTATATTGTCACCTTTTAACTAAACATAATTTGAAATTATGAGGATGACATGACATTTGAAGTTTGAAATTTTATTATGCAATTTAAATTTTTTAAGTTGTATTTTTTAAGGTGTATTTTGAAGTTAATACTTTTCCAATTCTTATACAATTTTACAAAATGAACAATTTATAGTTCATAACAAAATTAATACGCTACTAGAAGGTCTTTCTAAAAAATACAACATCAATTGATCAAATTTTAATTTAATAAAATAGAAAATTGAACATGAGTTGTAGTATAACTATTCTTTAATATAATTCTCTCACATGGTTTGGTAAGAGTAAATTTATTATAAATATACTATCATCTTGTAGATTTTTTAATATTTGATATAAATTATTGGTAAACATGATTGGTAAGTATATCTACCAACTTATGAATCTATTTTTATAAAATATAAACTTATAACTCAACTTTTATATTTAAAAAATTAAAATTATGATTTGGAATCCCAAAATCATGCCTTTTGGATGATTTGGGATTTCATCTCATGAGATGAAATTGCATGTCCAAACGCCTACTTAATTCAAAGTGAAATTATTACTATGATGCCACGTGTATTTTGCTCTCCTAAAATACGTGAATGATATAGATAGTCGTTCATCAAAATAATGAATATTATATATATATATTAAGAATGTCAATGATTTTTTAAAAATATTGACTTAACCGATCGAACCGATTACTAGGTTTCTTTTAATAAAAGTGTAAGTTTTTCAAGAGACTAATGCTTTCTTTGAAATCACTCTATCCCATGTCCATAGAAAGGGTCTACACACAACTTAAATCGGTTTAATTACCTTCTTGAACATGATAAAAATCTGAGAGATCAACAGTATAAAGGGAATTTTTATCAGCATTGGCTTGTAAACCATATGCGGCTGGAAATTTTTGGAATGTCTCATTTAATGGTGTGATGAAATTTGAGTCACCCCTACCTATAAAACACAAGTAAATCATGGTCAAAACAGATTTGAACCACTCCAAGCCTTTTACATCTCCGGTGAAACTTAAATTCTTTGTTAGCAGCCAGTTAATTTATCTCTCTTTGCAAGTATTCTATTGCTATATTAAAAAGGTAAAAGGGTATAGGATCCCCTTGACTTATGCCTCTCCTAGCTTGGAAAGGTTTTGCTAATTCACCATTCAGCACAAGGAAATAAGATACTGTAGACACACACTCCATTATCTAATTTATAAACTTGTGAGAAAACCCTAGATCATACTTCTTAGGAACTGTCAATCAAGAGTGTCATAAGTTTTTTTAAGATCAACCTTGAGGATACACATAGGAGTCATTTTCCTAGTATATCTCTTAAAAATTCAATGGCTAAAATGTAATACAACTGTATATATATCCTTTTTAGTCATGTCTCAATGTTTAGTGAAAATTTCTATAAAGCATCCATCAACCCCATGTGCTTTATCAGTTGGCATGTCCTTTATTGCAGCATCAATTTCTTCCCTGACCATCTCTTGAATCAGCTGTTGGAAATGATTCACTTTTGATCACCATTGTATTTGGACATGGCATTTTTTATGAGATTAGTAAAAAAAAAATAGAAATTTTACTTCAACAATTAGTGGATGAAATAGTTTGAAGCCTAATTACATATAGAAATGATAGTACTTTTGCTAGATCTTATCTTCAATTGAGCATGAAAGTATTTTGAGTTTGAATCTCCACTACTAATCCAGCATGCCCTGGACTTTTGCCTCGGTACATTCTCCTCAACAGAACTTCATTTTTCTATTTCAGTAATGAGTGCCTTCTCTTGGTCAAACAAAGACCGAGAGAAAAGCTGAGTAGTGATATTAGCTTGCACGTTCTCCAGACTTTGTCTAGCTTGATACAACTTTCTAAGGTTCAAATACTGGTCAAGGCATCACTCCTGATCTCCTGTTGCCAAACTAATACCACAAAAGTTATAGTGCTCATCATAGTAGTAAACAGTTTGAATGGTTTGGATAAAGGTTTACCCTTTACCAACACAAAAAGTGTAGGTGAGTGATCAGATACTCTTGGGGCCAAGAAATCAGCTTCAACATGGCCAAGTATAGTATACAGTTGAAATTTGCAAACATCTAATCCATTTTACTGTACACTCTGATATTAGCTTGTTGTTTGTTACACCCTTTAGGTCTGACAAGTGTCAACTGAAGATTGGGCGATATGTTGCCCAATCCTATCCTCTACTGATAATACATTGTTGAAATCTCCACTGATGAGCCAAGTAGTCTGATTTTGATTTCCCAAAACCTGTAAATCTTGTCAAAGGATATCTCAATGTTGTCACTCATTCTTAGCATAAACAACAATTTTTAGCAGAAAAGTTTGTTGTTGGATTATCCACGGAACAATGATAAATCGTTCATGCACTTGCGGAATTTAAATATTTCTTCATATAACCCAAACTCTATCATTCTCTACTTGTGGGTTGTTGCAACAATAATTCCAATCCCTTGCTACATTAAGAAGTATCTTTTATATAGTCTTTCCTTTAATTGTTAATGTACTTTCTATATATTATTGCACTGTTTATTTGCATCTCATAATGACTTTAATACTATTGTATATATATTTATAAAATCATACTAGGTATTTTTATCTTTTATGAATTTCTTTGATCCTTTTAATTTTCATAAACTGTTAATGTACTTATATATATATTTTTTTATTATGCTAATTTATTAATTTTAAAATTATAATTTTTGAAGATAATGCGTATTTGATATTAAGTAAAATATGTGCCTTTTGAACACAAATTCAAGTTAGTATTATGGCTAGGCATGGGCATAACCGAGCCGGCTCGAGGTTAAGCTGGACACGCTTGTATTTAGCTAGACTCAATTTGATTAAAGTTTAGGCTCGGCTCAACTGGTTGGCTCGCTTTGGTCATATAATTCAATTCAATTATCATTACTTATTATAATTATTTATAATTTTATACCTTTTTAATTAAATTGTTGCAAATTTTTTTCCCCAGATATGGTTACTTTATTCTTGTGAGTTTGTTTATTCGGACTTTTGGTTGTAAAAGGGAAAAGAAGAAAGAGAGGCTTTCCAAATTCCTAGGCTTTAATCGCACTGCCTAGAGACCGTTTCTAGTGAATCTCCATCTCCCTTTGCTCGATATAGTACACAAAAGAATCCGTTCTTACAAATTACCAGTTATTTGTATGAAACTAGGGTTTCGGTTTCCGATCTTCGATTATAGCTAGCATCCTCATTTTAAATTATTATTCACTACCAATTATTGATACTAGATCCCGCAATTCGAATACTCAATCGATTTATCTTCATGAATTGCTACTATTGGTTTGAATATACAATTGCGATCAACAGGTCAGTATAAATTTTATACTTTTTATTGTTCAATCTGTCGAATGTTTGGCTGACCTGCAATGTGAAAGTGTGCTTATTGTAGCTAAAAATATTCCATGTTGGAATCCTAAATTAGTTGGGTCAGTTAATTGTATATCCATTCTACTCTATTTAGGTCAGAAGGGTTCATCATTAGTTAGACCATTTTTACATGGGTTTTCAGCACTCCCTTACGTTGGGCGGTTATGTTTTATGAAGCTCACATTGCTAGTGTTTGAATGACGATCTCTTTAGAATTTAGAGGAATTATTTCGTAAATGCAAGTGAAGAAAAGAGGCGGTAGTATTGATAAATCACCTGGACTTTTAGGAGTTAGATCTTTTTTCTGTTAAATGACTTTTAAGAGCTAGATCCTTATTGTACAGATTTCTTTTAATCTTTCCTGGAAAGTGCTCGCTTGTTTTTGAGGTTCTTTAAAGTGAACTCATCATGCCTTATTCCAGTGTCTGTTGGTAGTGGTCATGAGTCAAGAATGATATCTTCGTGCATGGACTTGGAAGATTCAAATAGCAAACAAGTTTAACAGAAACGATTAGTCTAATGCGTACCTTTCTAACTCCATTGGAAAATACAAATCGCAAACAAGTTTAACAGATATGGATTAATCTAGTACGTACTTCTCTAACACCATTAGCTTTGTGTGGACTTGTTTTCTGGTTTCATTCTAAGCATTTCTTCAATGACTGATATCCTCATCAAGATTTATGTTTTTTAAGGTTAACTTTATACGTATCTGCTTTTCTCCAAATGAAGCCAATTTATTATTTCTTCATGTTGATTATACAAGCTTATTTAGCTTTCCTGATGCATAATGGCCATTAACCGTCTTATACATGGTGCAGTTTTATCTTCTTCGGATGGTTCTGTTGATACATTTTTTATGGGTTCTCTGAGTAGGTTGTTCTGAAGTTTCCTCATTTTTTCGATGGGTGCACCTAAGCAGAAGTGGACTTCAGAAGAAGAAGCTGCTCTTAAAGCTGGGATACTGAAGCACGGGACGGGTAAATGGCGCACGATTCTCAAGGATCCAGAATTTAGTGGAGTATTGTGTTTGCGTTCAAATGTAGATCTCAAGGTAGAGGTTCCTACTCATTTTTTCATTAGATAATTATATTTAGTGCAGAGGAAGTTTAGATGTTATTTGAACCAGATGATAGCTGTGTGGTGTAGTTGACTAGTCGTTATTTTTAGTTTCTTATCTATGCATGTAGTGTTAATATGCCTGCCTATTCATCTTTGTTGATGCTGTTCAGGACAAGTGGAGGAACATGACTGTGATGGCAAATGGCTGGGGTTCTCGAGAGCAAGCAAGGTTGGCTGTCAAAAGGACGAGACAGGCCCCTAAACAGGATGGGAGTCCTGCGACTGATACGACTGCTGCTGAAAGTGATGAGGAAGCTGCTGAAGCGAGGCCAGCCACAACTTCTAGTGGTTCTCCACAGATGCATGGTTCAAAAAGATCTATGATAAGGTTAAGCAATGCTCATTGATTGTTGCAGCATAGCTCTTTGTGATTGTCTCTGACATCTTTTGTGCTTATGGATATGGTTGCTTGCTGATTTTTGCATGTTCTATTATTCTTAGGTGGCATTTGGAGAAGTGTTTTAGGAATATTTTAAAAAAACATTTCTGGAAGACAATTTGTTTCATAAAGTCTTTTTGGAAATGTTTCAATTTGATTTCTGAAGTGCACTTTTGTTTTCTTTGCCAAACATGCATGTTTGGAAACCAAAAAGTGCTTTTATATGTATTAGTTTTTGGTGTTCTGAAGGCGGTAGAAGTTGGTCATGGGATCTCCATTTAGATCTTTACCACCAGTTCATTGAATTTCCTTTTCTTTAGTCAGTATGAAATAATATTACTGTCTTGATGAGATCACATATTATTCTTATTTTCTTACTTTGGAATGATGAATGTCTCTCATAGTTGCTGCATTGATAATATTATAGGTTGGATAATCTCATAATGGAGGCTATAAGCAGCTTGAAGGAACCAGGTGGTTCTAACAAGACTACAATAGCTGAATACATAGAGGTAATTGTCTTCTCATTTTGTGCTTTCTTTTAGAAAAAGTAACTAGATATAATCTAGGGTACCTTTCATTAATTATGATGCATGGAAATCTTACTTATTTTTCAAAGACCTATAAAGGACTGACTTTTAGGTGTTGCTTCTTGTGCAAATAGCAACATTTCGAATGGTGTTTGCAATTTGTGTTTCTTGTATATTTCAATTATGAGGCCTCGTAAACCTCAGTATCATCAAACTTAGTGCTTCCCTTTAAAGTTCTTTGTTTGTTATTTGTAGGGTGAAGGTCTTCTATTCTAATATTGTTTTATTTTTCAATTTTAAAATCTGACTGTTGGTAGCAACAGATTAGGATGAATAAAATACAGTGCATTTGAGTCCTAGTGTAGCATCTCGGTATGTGCAGAATACTAGATTGCATTGTGTGCACATAGGTCTGATAGGGCCACATTAACTTTTTTGCTTCTTAACAGATGATCTTGATTCCATAGAACAAGGTGTTAGGCTCTCTTAGCGAGGTCCTTAATGAACAATTATGGGCTCATGCACCCTGGCGGCAGTACAAATTATCTGGTTAATACATATATGTTCAATAGGGCGTCTGCTTTAGTATATCTAGATGATGAGGTTGCATGAGTCTAATATAGATCTGATACTGCTAGACTAATATTTTTTCTCAATGTATGCTCATGATGCCCTATAATAAGAGTTTACCCCAATTGTAGTGTCTTTGCTGATCAGGTTCTCAATGAACTATCATTGGCTTATGCACCCTGCCTGACAGAATTATCTTTTGGTTGATACAATTATGTTCTAATGGGTTATATAAAGGTCATCTTACGAATCTTAGCCAATTCATAAATTGTCGTGATTGCTGAATCTTAGTTCCTAACAAAGACCCAATTTTATGGTTGCATATGTCAGACATTCTACTGAATACTCCGCTCTTTCTATCTTTTAGGACCAATATTGGGCGCCTCCAAACTTTAAAAGGCTACTGTCAGGGAAACTGAAGTATTTAACTGCAACAGGGAAACTTATCAAGGTGATTTTTATTTTGTGTACCTGACATCTGTATTATTGCTCATCTCACCCTAACCCTATAGTGTGAATACAATCAGAATTAGAGATGGATTCAAGTGTTTTTATGCCTGGTATTTTTTTTCTTCCTGGTTGATCATAATACCCAGAGTATATTTTCTTTTTCAGATGAAGCGTAAGTATAGAATAGTATCTACGTCAACACCATCTGACAGTAGAAGAAACATGTCCATTACACTTTTGGACAGCAGGCAGAGAATCTTCTCCAAGATTGATCGGGATGATATGAACATGCTTAGTACATCTCAGATAGATTTAGAGCTAGCTAAAATGAGGAACATGACACCTCAAGAGGCTGCAGCTGCTGCTGCACAAGCGGTTGCTGAAGCAGAAGCAGCCATAGCTGATGCTGAGGAGGCTGATAGGGAGGCTGAGACTGCTGAAGCTGATGCTGAAGCTGCACAAGCCTTTTCAGTAGCTGCAAAGAAGACACTACATGGGAGAAGTGCCCCAAGGATGGTATGACATCCTTTTATGCCAATTATTTGGTCATTGTCTATCATTTATTGTCTCTCCTTCCTATCTTTCATTTTATTGTTGGTACGATATGTTCTTCCTTATCCTTGGAACCATCATTAATTCAGTTTCTAGAAAACCATCTCTTGAGACCCGTTAATTAACTAACAGGAACGGTGTAGGTCCATAATCTTTACTTATCATTTCCCCTTCACTCTACTTGAAACAAGATTTTTGTAATCTACTAGATTGCGAGTTTAAAAAACAGATATTTCTAAGTTAAATATAAAACTTTCTTCTGAAGACCTTATCTTAACAAAGCCTCAAGTAAAACCTAGAAGAACAAATAGGAGTGGGTTGCTATCTTTTTACCTCAACCGGCACAATCTTTGTCTGGGCCTCATTAGCTTCTGTTTCAGCTCGTCTCTTGATCAATGTAATCCAGCCATCTCTGTTAAATTTGACTAATCTGTAGAGAAAAACTGCTTCACCTAGCTCTGGATAGTTCAATTGCACCAACCTGCACTGGAGTGAGGAATTGGAAGTTGTAGGCACTGCATACTCATCTTCTTTTATTCTAATTTTGCATGAGAGATTTTTAAACTCAATGTTGTGTTTGCTATGAGATTTTTTCTTTGTACTTTTTTGGGGAGGGGAAGGGTGGATTCCTTTTAGTAGCTGATTCATTTGGGGTTCTTTTTCTTGGGGGTGGGGTAAGAGTGGAAGGTGAGTTTCCAGGAAGGGCCTGAAGCAAATCCTCCAGTATCTCTGGTAATCTTGTTGGTTACAGCAGGTTGTGGTAGAAGTGTAGCAATTGAGAAGTTGGAATGATAAATCATTTCACATCAATGCTTCAATGGTGTTCAATGAGAGCAAGAAAAGACAGACAAGTATATATATGTATGTATTTATCTGCTTTCCTAGTTGATTAGGTCATTGGTACCTATCTATACTAGGTGCTTTACAGAATTGGTGAAAGTTCACCTAATATATTTACAGTGTTTCGATGCAAATTGATTATCCTCGCTGATGTACTATGTCCAAAGCCTGCTGCGCTATTATTCCTTGGTTCTCTTTCTGATTGTCTCTCTAATATCTAGATGATACATGCTTGATCGTTCCTTTGGAGGTGAGGTCGATGTGCGAGTTAGAGAATTGCTGGATGTTGTCTCAGTTTGATGTTGTATCTTCAGCTTGTACATATGGCAACAAGTTCATGCTAAGTGTAATCTACCGGGTTAGTAGTAAAAGCCTCTTTGATTGTATCAGTTGTGTTGCCTGTTCACCGGAGGACATGTCTGAGCACTTAACCAAATCAGATGTTTCCTTATTAGCCGTGTCTGCGAGCTGTGTTTCTGAGGAATTTGTTGCAAGGAGTAGGGACAGGAATAACCCGGGGCCGGGGAGGGGGGCGTTCATTCAGGGCTGTACCTGATGCTCTATTGTTTAATGTATGATGATTTATTATTTATTTGAACTCAATTTGGAAGGAGAATAAATTAGTCTACAGTAGTTTATGACCAATGTCTAGTAACTGGAATCAAGAAGGAAATTCTTTTTTCTCCAAGAAATTAGTTCAGGAGGCAAACATGGGCATATGTTGTAGGTGGGGGTTCAAAAACATTGTATACATAAGGTTAGTGTGTTTTTTCAGAAACCAATACTTCAACTCAGCGGTCAAGGAGTTCAAATACTCCCCAAGGGCTGAAGTTCGATTCCCCATATGCTGCAGGAATGTTTTATTTTTTACCCATTTGAATGAATTTTTTAAGAGGGTATGTATCAGTTAGCACTAAAAAGTATTTAAAGTATATATATATATATATATATATATTGTGTGTGTGTGTGTGTTTTCCCTTTTAATAGTAGTACTTCATAAGAAAAATAAAGAATAGATCGGTCAAAAAGAGTTAAAAGATGTCTCATACAAAATTATATATATATATATATATATATCAAACGTGGCAGGATTTTTTTGTTTACCACACATGGGAGGAGTTTTTTCTTCAAAACATATACGAAATTACACTGTAAAAATTTCGAAGGCTTAGTATTTCGTTTATAATTTTGTGTATGAAAATTGTATTAAATCGATATGAAATATGTGTTCATGTTAGGTTTCTGAAAAGAATCTCGCTTCATATGTCGCTCATGATTTCATGGGTAAAATTTGCATAAATTTTGTATATAATTATATAAATTTTGTATAAAGTTCATATTGGTTTTTGTAAATTTAATACAACTACAACGACGTTGTATGTTACTTTCATATAATATTCATACAAATTTAATAGAACTATAATAACATGCCAACTTAAAATACAATTTTCATACAACTAGAGTATGATACAATTTTAATACAAATTTGGTACAGTTCGACTGTAATTTTGAACTTTAACGAACTAGGATTGAAATTCATTTCAAAATTAGCTCAAATCTTTACCAAATAGCCCCAAATTTTAGATTTGAACTTTCCTCAATATCTCAGTTTTTTTTTTTTGAGATATCACCACTTGAAATGAAGTTCGTTTGCGGTAAATCGATTTTTCGAACTTGAGCTCGAGCTCCTTTAATAACTGATTTTGGTGTAGTTTGGATTTGTGTTGTTGAGCTCAAACTTCTACTCACTTCGAATCTCTTGCTATTCTCTCATCATTTTTCTACATTTCATCCCTTCTCGTCTCTTTCTCCCCTTCGATCTTGACAATTGTATTTCTACTCTCACCGCCTCACTTCACTTGGTTTTCCACGTCTATGTTACTAATTCCTCAACCCAATTTGTTTCACCAATGATGACCGGAGAAAATTGGGGACGAAGATCGCTAATTGAGGTAAAAGCTTCAGTTGTGGATTTGACGTATACAAAATCACAACACACAAGGACACCTACCAATATGAAAAACATAACGACATCGGGTAACCAACAACCCAAATACACACATATATAGGCCGCATGGCTGCAACACCATATGATAGTCTAACATATGAACATAGAATAACGTCTGAATACAACTGACCACATGTACATCATACATCTACAAAAGGCTCTACGAGTACCTGCATTAGTAATACTGTCGAGACGGGCCCCCGACCTACCCATATAGTGTATACATATACATAACAAAAAGGTAACTAGACTCGGCTAGATTCCAGGAAGATACGGAGCTCACCTAACAACCGTTGAACACGAAGAGGAGGTCTGTCAACCCGCATGATTGAACATGCATCATGAAATACAACGCCCCCGACAAAAGGGAGGTTAGTACATAATGAAATGTACTTGTATTAAGGCAGATTGAATAATCATAAGATAAGAACTAAAACTCAAATGAAAGGGACATCAAGTGTAAATGAGTACAAGAGATAACATGTCGAAACACATGCCATATCTTACCGTTCTCAATACGTTACATAGATCTTCAGATTCACTCACTGTGGGCTTAGGGGTATACCTTATTATATTTGGAAGTACTATACATTAGGTTTGTTCCTTTACCAGTATATATCAAGTAAGACACATAGGGCACATAATAGATAACCTGCTAAGCCACAAGGGTCTCGTGTATATAATAACTACCAGACTTATCAGCTGTGTATAATAATAATAACTGCCAGACAAAATGATTCTATCTAGTTTGGCACAATGTTGACCGGTTTGATTATTGCTCCAAGTCAATTTGCTGACGAGCTACAAGGGTCATTAGATGTGTATACTAGTACTGTAAACATACAATTAACACTTGGGCTTATTGTTCCATTAAGTTATGAAAGGTTTTGTACATATTTACATATGATCGATATCCTTCTGAAAGATGTTATGAATATTACGTATGACATATACCTCTCAATGAACAACATATACTTCCCAAATGGGAACAAGAGACTACAAAAGATAACATGAGGGCTCGACTCAACAGAGCAACATCAAATGAAGAACATGAAGGACTATCAAGTATTAAGAATAAAGTATTTATGATGTGTCATTCTTTGAATCGAATTTAAAAGAGGACATATAGTAAGGATTCATGCTGAAAGAGGCGAAAGATATATAGCCATTACATACCTCGATTACCGACCTTCCAAACCACTATGATGAATCACTCGTCCCTTACAAGTTTACTCTACAAGAAACAATAATGATACGAGTATCAACCCACACGAGACATACCAACTACTCAATGAGCGACATGCTCATTATAGAAAAACTAGATGACATTTTTCCACGTCCTTCTCCCTTCCGAACTCCACAACAACTACAAACTAAATAGCCCAACAAGCAACTCATACAACTAATAACAAACTCAATAACTCGGACTCTCGACTTCCGATCACTGTCCCGTGAATCCTACACAATAAATATATCGATATGGTTCAAACAATCTTCTCTACAATGATAAGAAGCTATAACATACCTTAGAAAATATGGAACAAGCCACCTCTACCCAAGGTTACAAGAAATGAGCAGCTACTACAACTATGAGAGAGAGAACTATGAGAACTAGTGAACTCGGAAGAGAATTGAAGAGAAATTTCGATTACAACTCACCTTGAATTTTTCTTGATGTTTGAAGAACTTCAAAGAGGATTTAGGAAGATTTTTGTGCAGAAACTTATGAGATATGAACTCAAGATTCTGATATTTAACTTATAACACCATAAGAGAGCTTCACTTTTATATCAAGAAAAAATTAATGAGAAAGCTTTCATGTTTAAGATGAATTAATCTAGTAGGATGGTTTAATTCTTACCTTAGAAATCTTGATGATGAGAGGAATATTAGGGCTACCAAGTTGAAAACTATTGACAAAGATGAAAAAATGAGTTGAGAAGAGGGTTTTGGGTTTTATATAAGATCAACATGGGAGGTACTTTCTAGAGCATTAGTTCTGTACTTGAGAGCAGCAGTTATGTGGGTTATGTCATGCCTAAGTGGAGTGCTAACATTAACCACTTAGCTTATGCAGATGATACTATCATTTTGCATCAACCGGGAAGGAGTCCTTAACGAGGATCATGAGTATTCTACAGGATTATTAGGCAGTGTTAGGGGAAATTTATTAATAGGGAGAAAAGTGCCTTTTACATGTACCAAAGAGTAGCAACAACTCTTATTCAAGAAATAGAGCATATTATTGGTTTCACAAGGGGCCAGTTTCCTCGTAAATACTTAGGTGTACAATATTCCATTCCATGAAGAAAAAAGTGTGCTACAATGAGCTCATCAAGAAAGTGAACAACAAGCTTCAGAGTTGGAAAGGTAGATTACTTTCATATGGAGGTAAGAAAGTACTTATAAGCCACGTTCTTCAAAGTATTCTAGTTTACATGATCTCACCAACAGTACCTACAAAGTACACTATTAATGAGATGCACATGATCTTTGCAAGATTCTTCCGGAGCAATAAAGAGGAGGGCAAAATTAGGCACTGGGTATCATGGGAGCATATTTGTTTGCCAAAAGCTGAAGGGTGTTTTAGATTCAAATCTTTATATGATATTTCTAAATCTCTTTTTTCCAAGATGTGATGGAGATTTAGAACAACTAATATCTATGTTCCACATTTATGTGGATAAATATTGCAAGAAACTCAAGCCTATAAGGGAGCAGTGGAAAAGGGGTTCACAAATATGAAAAAAAATGCTAGAGGCTAGAGATCAGGTGGATAATTTGATATGGTGGAAACCTAGTAATGATACATGTGATGTTTAGGATAACAATTAGACTAGACTTGGTCCTATTAGTCAAAATACTCCTTCAGGTTTCCATATTGATTATAGTATTGAAGAATTAACATATTTTATGACAGCAGATAAGGGGCATTCCTCAAATGCAAATAATTTTATCAGAAAAAATCTTGGACCGTGTAAGGACTGAGGTGAGCATTATGGAGCAATCTGATGAACAAGATAAACGCTGGTGGATTCTCAACCGTTCAGGAACTGTTACAATTGATAGTGCACAGAACTTGTTAAGGCAAAAAGACCAGATCTCCATATATTTTCCAAGACTGTGGATGGAGTACTATTCAAGATATCATTTTCTTATAGAGGTTGTGGAGGTATAAATTGCTAGTTGATGATATGCTTAAGAGAATGAAGATATCCATTGCCCAAGGTGTAAATGTTGTGATCAACCTCAACATGAGGAAACCGTGCAACACTTATTTTTTATTGGAGAATTTGCTGCATAGGAATGGCAATATTATTGATCCTCTTATACAATACCAGGCAATGGTGAAATGGTGGAATAATCAATGTGCTCCAAAGTTGAAATATGTTTTTCAGGCAATGCCAACTTTTGTATATTGACAACTATGAAAGAGAAGAAATACAATAATGCATGAAGGTAGTATGAGTATAAATAAAGTGATATATGGTATTAATCACAATATGCATAACTTAGTTTCCTCAATATATCCATAGTTGAGGAATGTTCCATACAGTTGGCCTAAAATGGTGCATTATTTGGAGGGATACAAATCAAGAGTGGGGTGCAAGATGGTGCAATAGAGTTGTCCAATTGCAGGTTGGTACAAATGTAACAAAGATGGTGACTCAAGGGGAAATCCATGTCAAAGTTCAGATGCCTTTTGTTTAAGAGATGATAGGGGAGATTTGAATATGCACCTACTAGAAGATTGACAGACACTACTAACATTTGTGCAGAAGCTGTAACAATACATGATGGAATTGAATACTGTATTTTTAAGCAGTTGTTTCCTGTTTTGATGGATACTGGCTCTTTAACCATGCTTAACATATTAAAAAGGGCATGAGAAATTCCTTGAAAAGTCAGTATGGAGGTAAAATGGATTAATTTTCGGAGGAATAGAGGCCAAGTGCAATTTGCTCACATCATTAGGGAAGGCAATGCAATGGCTGGTTTTTTTAGCTAACCAGGTTTATTATTCTGTAGGTTCAATACAAGTTCATAACTTTCTGAAGCTCTCAATATGATGAAGAAGAATTCTGAATAGTGATAAGTCAATTGTTTATTCCAAACGCACACACATGTGTACGCGGTCGTACAAGTAATATAGAATTTTAAGTTCAGATATCGTACCCATAGAGACTTATACTTTCTACGCTCAACTAATTCAAATTCTTCCATAACCATCCAAGGGAGTAAAATTAGGAAGTTTTGTTGGAACTAACTATGATTGAGAAAAACAAATAAAATTCAGTATTTTTGTGACTGAGACAATTGTGACTAAGACTGTAAGATTTATCACATGAGAATGAAATCTAGGGTCATGGCTTTCGATAATCCAGTTAAGTCTTCTGATATTTCTACTATTCGATTTTCTGGGTTACTAGTTGACGGGTTGATGTTAACTTTATGAGTATCTCTTAAATTGATCACAAGCATGCATATGCTGCTCTAATGTCTATATCTCTATGATATAGCTAAAAAAACAAGAATGCATTCAAATCTCTGTAACCAATTAAGTAAGGCTAAAGAGTATATCTCTATCCTCATTAGCGAAACATATTAATATGAACAAGCATCATTTATCCTTATTACGTCAGTACGTTTCCTTTCTCAAGTTCAACTTACAAACATAGATAGTGTTTAACTAGTGATCAAGTAATTAAACAATTAAGCGCAAGAATAAATAAGCAACCTAATATTGGAAATCTAATAAGCAAAAACTATTATTAAACTAACTTTCATGTCTTTGCCATAACCCTAGAAAAGAGTAGTTTCGCTGTTCATGATGCAAAGAGCAACGGATGAATTCATGAATAAAACTAGGGTTCTATGAAGAAAAATAAAGTAAAAGCAACAAGAATGAGAGAAAGTGGCTTACAAGTCTAAGAAATAATCACAGCACACCTCTCTAATAATAAAAACGTTTATTTATAACCTAGGGTAATAATCTAAAATAAGGATACCGAATCCCAAAAGAATTAGAAAAAACTGCCGAATGCCCGCGTTGAGCCCACGTCGCGCATGCAACACGTCTCTCTTCTAAGATTGCACAAACTGAGATTCATAATTTTGAATTTGCGCGATCAGTGTGCGACGCGAGTATAACGCTTATATGCCTTTTTCGCGATGCATGCTCAACGCGTGGACCCTTCCAGTTCTCAGATTTTTTAAGTGTTGCACGCATCCTCTTGTCACCTTATTCCGGTGCAAATACCTCTAATTTCTACAAAAACTACTCGGTTATCCTTCATTTGTCCTCGCTGTATCTACATATACAAAACATACCAACATAAACCCGAATACAACGATGTCATTATAAATACGGCGATAAAAGTGATAAGAACAAGAGGTAAAGTGATGCAAAACATGAATATTTGTGCCAAATATCACCACCCCTACTTAGACTTTGCTCGTCCTCGAGCAAACACTCACTACTCACCATCCTATCAAGAACTTACAACCATGCCATTCAAACAGGTCTACTCGGGCTTCGGCTAATACGACTCTTTAAAAATCACTTCATAACAATCATCGAGCTGATTCTAACAAAAGTCATTCCGATCAAGATTTTCAAATTTTTAAAGACCACAAACAACCTTCTCAATCAACAACTTATGTTCAAAAGAGTATACGACTAAATGACACCACTCAAAGCAAAACAATTATGCTACCTAACCAAAGAATCCAACACTTCACCATTCTTTTGTCAACTACGCGCCCTCACTGAAAGAAAGTTATCCATCTATCACACAAATCAATCAAATTTTACTTCAATGGACATGAAATCAACAAATCCGCTCACTTTCCCAAAGAAAATCACATGCCAAATAAGACGAACCATAGGCTTGCCCGTAGTGTAACCGCTTCACTAATATAAGTGTATCAAATCTAGGATCAAGTAGGAATTAATGGGTTGTAACATAGGCTAAGGGACGGGTAGGGAATATTTTGGCTAAAGTAGTGACTAACCTCCCTAAGCACTTTAATACTTACAATACTTAGCAATTTTTCTCTTAATTTTCTTCATCAACCAATTCCAACACCAACCAACACCTATTTCACCCAAATCAGCAAATTATTTATTTAAGGACCAACCACGAGTTAGAAGGGAAACTTTTATTCTATTATTTTTTGGTTTATTTTCTCTCTTTTGTTTCCAAATGAATTCCCAACTAACAAGCAACAAGAGTTTTTGTTTAGGTGCACCAATAGACTTTACTAGATTTCACCCAACAAACACCTCTTTTTTTTTCAAATCCCAACTCCTATTTCATCAATTTATCATTAAAGTGCTCAAGGAGTACATTGGATCAAAATTAGGCTAATAAGAACGAAAGGGATGTGTTTATCAACTACTATCAAAGAAAAAGGCTAGAGGCTCAACGAGGCTGATTAAGGATACATATACATATTGGTGGGACAAGTCAAAATTTTAGGCTAACAAAGAAATGCCTCTATCACTTCCTAAGTCACAACACACTTCATTTCGTTTTACGAACACACAGGGCAAGTTCTAGACATCAATATAAAACATGGATTATAAAGCAAACCATCTCACATAATCATTGCAAGAAGGATCCATATTGTCCCTCATATTAAGCAACACATACCAACAATGCTAAGTGGGTCATATATGAGCCAACAACATACAAGTAAAGTGTTTCAAGAAAGATTATTTGTTTTCAATTAAAAACCAAGAATCACTCATCTTGTCAATATTTTACCTAACCCGAGCACCTAGCATTCAAATGGTCTTAATAGGTTGGACTAACATTCCCTCAAGACGACCGTCCTTCATCTGTCATCGGGAAATGCCTCTTCTATGGCGAAAATAAAAAAATCCTAATGGATACTTCATGCCACTACCAACGATCCTATAAAGCTAGAAAATGAAATCTTTTTGGTTTATGTGAATTATTTTCCAGTTTTACTACTAAACTATGCTTAAAAATTAAAGACTAATTCTATCAAATAAAAAATATCCGAAGGCATAAGTGTCCTCTAGCTCAAGATATACCTCCCACCCCACACTTATTTCATGCAATGTCCCCAATGCATATGAAAAGATAAGAACAAAGGTAAGACGAGAAATACTCCCTGAGGCCCACTAGGTCCTAGTCTTCATCCTCAGCGTCAGCATCTGCATCCACCAATACTTCATCCTCCTCCTCATCCTCAAAGGCTTGGGAATTGACTTCTTCCCCTGCCACCATATTAACTTTAATGATATCCGCTGAGTTAACATCTCCATCGGTGGATATTCTCATCTCATCTCCGAGAAGATGTAACGACCCATTTGATCATTTAGGTATTTTGCCTTTTTACCCATGTTGACCCTTCATCTAGCACCGTTAGAGTGTTCGACTTGCGGGGATAGGTGGAGCAGTTCCCGAGGTAGTCGGGTGAGTCTTGGTTGATCTTTAGGAAATTAGAAGCTTTTAAGCTGAATAAGTGAAAAAGTCTTGACCGATAGTCGACTTTGAGCGTATGAGTTCATTTCCAATTTCTATCACTTTCAGTAGGTCCGGAGTGTCATTTATGACTTAGTCGAGTTTTTGGTTTTCTTACCGAGGTGTTCGGATGTATTTTGTGTCACTATTTGTAAATTGTGGAATTTGGATATTTTAGGTGATTTCATAGAAAAGTATATCTTAACTCAGTTGTATGAGAAATTCGAGTGCGCGAGCAATTTTGTAGCATCAATTATAGCCTAGTTGCATGTTTGATTTGCATCTGGGAGGTCTCAGATAAGTTTTGATTTTCAGGTTGAACTAGGTGGAAAACTAGATTTTTACTATTTCTGGTGTTCCGCTTTTGCGGGTCTGCCTATGCGGGACTTGACCCGCAGACGTGAGGAAGTGAGGTGTCAAATGACTTCACATGCGTGAGCCTTTATTTGCGGGGGAGAGTCCGCATCTATGGATAAGGTGTCCGCGGGTGTGAGAATCGCTGGGCAGAAAAGTCTTATTTTCCTAATTTCAAAGCATTATTTCCATTCAAAAATTCTAAACCTAGAGAGTGGTTGTGCAGGCGAATTTCAGAGCTTTGGGAGGAAGTCTTCCTTGGGTAAGTTCCAATTTCTCTCATTGTGGTGTTATTATGATTTAGGATTAGAATCAATGCTAATATTGTGGGTGTCACGACCCCTTTTTGGGAATCGTGGTGGCACCTACATATTCCCACCCGTAGGCGAACCACTTCCCATATAAATAAAACAATATGAAAGAAATGCGGAAATATAATCATATCATCAATACACCCCCAAAATCTTGTCTATGATACAAGAGCACTAATGCGGAATATGAGTCTGAATGAAGGCAACAAAGGCCAAAACTGAATAACATAATCAAAATGTCTAACTACATATTTCGAGTCCAATATAAAGATATAGTAAGAGAATAAACATCCAAGGCATGCCGGAAGAAACATCCTCACCCTGGAATGCCGAAATCCACCTGCCCGGACTCACACTTGAGCTCGTAAACTAGTAAAGGGGCACGTATCTGCATAAAAAAAGATACAGCAAGCATATCATTAGTACAAAATGTACCTCTGTAGACATCATAGGCCGACAACGATGGAAGATACGTAACAGAGATAAATATCAAGTTGACACCAGATAAGCCTATAGTAGACAATTCAGTAGCCAATATAAGTCACTTTGTACACATATCAATACATTGATTCAACAAGTCACAATGTTCACATAAGGTTCCATTCATAGTTAAGTACAATCAATCCATTCACATACATGGACCTTACTATCATAGTACCTACCGACTAGTACTATCTTGTCCAAGTCATATTCAAACTTAATCCCATTTACCCCAACCTTAACACATCAATAAACAAGTCAACACTTAGATCACAATGACCATTTTTGAACGCTTTCCAGGAATATTACACTTAAGCTGACCATGATGATATTAGCTCCTCTATTATTCTTAATCTTGGATTTAGCTAAGTCTCTATATAATTACAGTATGACACACATAGATCATGCAACATTTACCTTCCCAATGGCAACACTTATCATAGGTTCCTTACTGGACTCGTTACCCAATCACACGATCAATTAACATATAAGACACAATGCACATATTTCTGTGTATCTGGATAATAATCCTGACACATTGACACTCCCGGCCACAGTAGCAGTAGACATCAAAGACTTAGACTTACAAATTATAACCACAAAATCCATGCATAAGAAATCAAGCCACACATGACAACTAATTCAATATTTATCCAAGTGTTCACATATCCAATTATTCGGGTATCCACATAGACAAGACCAATAATGGAAATCAACCAATCCACATTACCAAACAACATACAATCAATGTATAGATGTGTGTATGTTATGAATGCAAATTCCATGCACCTTTATCAATCTGATATACAGTACGTCAAGGTTTTATTATGATCTGTACACCCACAGAGGACCCGTGAAGTCCATATCCCCTCCAGAATGTCCCATCAGAGCCCATCTATTGGCTATAAATAATATCTATTATAGGCAGTGCAACCCCGATCCCCGCGTATCATCATACCCATTGCAGTGTGCAACTCGAGCCATCTGTATCATCATCATCTCAATGTTGCCATAATATAATAGTGTTCTTACCTTTTTCAGTCCCTTGGACCCGCACTATTTTCATACCACTCTCATATCAATATCATAGAACCATGAGTGTATGAATGCAAATGTCAAACAAAGGCAAAAAATCAGAATGTATAAGATGCAATCAAGTATATGTGATGAATAACACATGCTTTTAGAATTCAACAACAAGTAACCCAAGTACAATCTGGATATCATATCAAATAGTTTAACCACAATAATCTAAGTACTATCAGGATATCATACCAAACAGTCCAACCACAACAATCCAAGTACAATCAGGATATTATATCAAACAGTCCAACCATAATAATCCATGTACTATCAGGATATCATATCAAAGCAGGTATGAGGAATAAACACGATAATATCAAATATGGCGACTAGCCCATAATGGGGACAAGCCCAAATAATAGCAGTCGGAATTAGCTTAAGGCTGATTCCCTAAATCACCCATCAATATAGTTCAACACCGGTACCCACTCAGCCATTCATTACAACCATTTGAGTGAGACCCCCAAACACGCCAAATACCCTTCAACATTTATAACTACTACGTACTTCTATCGGAGTCGCAAAAACCTAAATCGTAGCTCTAGAACTCAAGTTATGTGCAAAGTACTAAATGAATGCAGTCTTCTGATTTTTAATACACAGACAAATCTGCTTCGGCGGACCAATTTCCGCCCCGGCAGATCTGCTCCGCCGCCCGGAAGTCCGCCCTGACACACACCAGGAACCAATAATTTTTCCCAAAAATAAAATGGGCATAACTCCCTCATACAGTGTCGGAATTCGATGAATCAAGTTGGTACGGATCAAAAATTTCGATACACATCTATTCCAACCAATCAAAACCCAATTCTAACATCAAATGAATATAATGGTATATTGAAGCGTCGAAGGCGAGAGACTTATGCCAATGACTCAAACACCTAAACTTGACAAAACAAATTCCAAATCAAATTCCGAAAGTTCCTACACGTCACTAATGATCATACGAAGTTGCGTGAACTATAACAACACCCAAACGGATCCGTCTTTACCCAATGTGGTCAACTCCAAATCATCTCAAAAGCTAGTTTCTCAACAAACCACCTTAATCACATCTGAACCTTTCGGAAACCAAACCAATAACTCGACTAAGTCATAAATCATGTTCCGGAGCTAATGAAATCGATAAAACTTTGAAAAAGTCGCATTTTCCTCCGATGTTGACTTTGGTTAAAATTCTTAATTTCTTAACTTAAGGATTTCTAAAATATCATTTTACTTATCCAAAACTCCTCCAAAAGTCTCAAGAATTACTCCACCCATACCCGCAAGTCAAATACACTCTAATGATGCTAGGGGAAGGGTCAACAGGGGTAAAAGGGTAAAAATGCCTAAATGACCAAATGGTTCGTTACAATGGGTTAGTTGGGGGAAAGGGGGTTATAAACCCTAGTGTTGATTTTATGAGTTTGATTCAATGCAAATGAATTTTGTTGGAAAATATTGTTAAATATAGTCATGGAACAATTGAGGTAACAAGTTACTAAGCTGAATCTCTCTTATATTCAAGGAATTTGATTATGGAAATGTTAGGGTTTTTCTAAATTGGGTGTTTTCTATAAATGTCCCCGTCTCTAACCTAGAATAAATTGTCTAATAGATTTCGATCATTCAAAAACTCTTCAGAAAGGGAAGGCTCATGTTGGATAGTTCGTGACACATGCTCGGTATTGAGGTAGACTATGGTTTACTCTTCTAGACTCCGATAGAAGTACGTAGTAGTTATAAATGTTAAGGGGTTTTGGGAGTGATTGGGGGTTCCACCTTAGCGGTTGTGAAGAATTATTGGGTAGGTACCAGTGTTAAACTGTGATAATGGGTCTTTTGGGGAATCAACCTTAAGCTGATTTTGACTGATATTGTTTGGGCTCGTCGCCATCATGCGGGATTGTCACCATTGTTGGTATTGTGTATTTAATCATCACACTGCTTTCGATATGATAAATTGATAAACATGAAATTACGTGTTGTTGAGCTTCCGTAAGCCTATGATATTCATTCCTTATGTTTGATAGCTTATTGTGATTCATCTTGTCATGCATTAACCGCTCTACATCTCGTCTAAATACCTGAAAAAATTTGATAATACTAATTGTATTCATTATGCTTTACCATGGTGTACACATATCCATATCATTTATACATATTATTATTGGTATTTGACCTATTGAGATACTGATGAAAGGGGCTTGAAAGCCAGTTACTGGTTATTGTTCATGGTAAAAGAGTGATGATTGATGATGATACTATATCCACAGAGCTGAGATCCAATGGGAAATTCCAGATGATTATTGTTCTATAGCCACAGAGCTGGGATCCGATGGGATTGGATGGGTATATGAACCTCATGAGTCTACCATAAGTCACGTGACATCTACTCTAGGAGTGTGTGTATACCGGGATATATGGCCATTGCGTTGCATACATATCATCCGCATTGCATTTCATTCATACTTCTGGATATTACTATGTGTACTCAGTGATGTAAAACTGTAGACTTTATGATCACGTTACTTTTAAGAAAAATAATACTGGCACTTTGTAACTTATTCTTAATGTAAGACTGAAATGTAAGATGATACGGCAATGATATAAAGATGGGATCTTTATTACCTTGATTCTAGAAATGCATATAAAGATAGGATCTTTATGACCTTGATTGCTAGAAATGCTAATAAAGATGGGATATTTATGACTTGGTTTGTTAGAAACGATATAGAGATGGGATTTTTACGTGTTCCTTAGAATAATAATTAAAAGATTGAAACTTTAATGGTAAACTTGTTTATTTGGATAAAAGATTGAATCTTGATAATGATTAGAACTTGGGTGATTCTTCTGATTAACTATACTTGGATGATTGGATTGATCCTATTGGATTGGTTGCCATGATTAAGCTTGTTCTCTATGGCTGTGGTCGTGTGGTTTACAACTTATGAGTCTAAGTATTTGATGTCAAATAGTTATTGTGGTCGGAAATTCCCATTTGTCAAAATGATCATCTAGATCAAGGGAACTATGTGTGTTTGTTAGGGATTGATAGCGTTATTTAGTAAAGTGTCTAGCAAAGATCTTGTTGAGGTGTTGTTTTGGTAGCTGTTGACCTGCATGCTATGTGTGTATGGACTTTCCTCATTAAAAGGGTGTGAGGCGTAGACACATACTTGATATATATTGAGGACGTTAATGAACTAAGATGTGTCATGTCATAAATGCATAGAGTCATATTTAAGTCTAAAGGCTAAAGTTAAGTAAAGAGCTGAGATGGTTATTATGGTCAGTCTAAGTATAAAACCCTTAGAAAGCATTCAGATGATGTACTATACTAAGTGTCAATTTCCTTATTGAGTGTGTCAAGTTAGGTAAGTTGGATCAAGAATGAATATAACTTAGACAGAGGGTTAGATTGGTGGGTATTGATAGTAAAATCTATGTGTGCTATATGAACCGAAGTGTATTTGACTGTGATTGACCCTTATGTGAACTAAGAGATTTGTATGATTCATGAACTTTTATGTGAACAAGGTGACTTATGTGACTATTTGAATTTCTTAGAATAGGACATATTTGAGAGTCAACTTAATATTTATATCTGTTACGTAGCTTCTATCATTGTTGGCCTATGATGCCTACGGGGGTACTTTGTGTACTCATGCTACACTTGCTACATCTTTTACATGGATGCAGGTATTCAGTCTATTCAAGTTGTAGCTTAGAACACGAGAAGGTTTAGGTAGATCGTTCATTCTCGGTAGCCTTGGTCTTCATCCAGTCATGTCGCCCTTATTCATTCGGGGTGTAGTTATTAATCCTTTCCGCACTTTGTATCTTAGAGTCCTTATACGAGTGACACCAGATTCTGGGGAGTAACATTGTAATTGGTTAGATAATGTAAACATTTTAAGGAGAATTGTTATATTATGGACTTCCTTTACTTCTTTTGCAGTTTTAATTACTTAATTCTGTTATTGAATGTTAGTGGTTTACCTGCGGGTTAGGGTTAGTGTCCTCATGACACATGGGGATTTTGGATCATGATAAATTGATATTAGAGCTCTAGGTTCACCGATGTGATGAGTATAAGGACAATGTTTAGTAGAGTCTTGCAGATAGGTACGTAGACGTCTGTACCCATCCTCGAGAGGCTATAAGACATTTAGGAAATCTTCATTTCTTTGTTCTTTCGTACAACGTTCAAACTGGTATCTGATCGATTCTGATTAGTATTTGAAACTTTTTCATCTTATTCTATCACCGATGGTGGGAGCACACTCTTGATTTCATATGTGTGTGGCTTGTTGTGATGTCGCACGATAGGGTATAAATATGTCACTGTGATACAGACACGTGACCCAGTTCAGTCTTCTACTATAGTTTGAAAGTTCAGTTTAGTGAGGTGTGATTATGACTCCTCAGTTCGGTGTGATATCTTTGAAAATTGGAAATAATAGTGCGGAGGGAAAGAAAGAGGAATGGGATGGATCAATCTTTACTATATGAAGGGAAAATTGGTATATGGCGTGTTCATCAGGATAAGGTTGTAAGATGTACGAGGGTGAAATTCGTGTAAGGTTATGAAAGGTTAAGTTGGGCTTCGCCGTGGTAGAGATGTAGTAGTGGAGTAAGAACTAGTGATTGGTGATTTTTTTACGAAATGGCTATCGGTTCCAGGTCAGGTGGCAAGGTTACTTGTGACGAGTGCAGCTTAAGGAAAATAGACTGTCGTGTTCCTTCAATTAAATATTGTGTTCGTAGGGTCACTTGGCGTTTCAAAGTTAGTGATAAAAAGGGATTGTTGAAACCACGAGATCGTTGAGTTATGCGTCATTTAACAGTTGTTAGCATAGAGTGAGTATAAGGGATCGTATGTGAGTTGGTACGTTGGATTACATCGTAGGATAATGGGAGCCGGTGATTGACTAATAGGAATGACTCTAGCGCTGGACAAGTGTGGAGTTCTATTTAAGGAACTATCGAGTGTTGTATCTTGTTTTTGGGTAAGATTTTTGGCCATGGTAAATAAAGGTTAATACTTGAGAAGTTCTATAATTACGGGTATAATGACTTTGGAGTTGACCGAAGGACAGGGAAACTTGCACGTATAATTGGATGTGTTTTAGTTCGGTAAAATAAGGTAAGGGTTGGTTCTTCACAGGCAATCATCGTATAAGACACTCAAAGAGGGTGGGTGGGTGGGTGGGGGTGTTGGTCAATAGGATCAATTATGGTATACTACTATATCTAGGATCGGTATGACTATTTTTATGGGACTTATGATATTGTTGCATAATTTAAGTGGGTTCGAGTGATGATTGGTCGATAGTAGTAAATGTGATTTGCATGGAATAGGGAAAATGGAGAATTAAGATAAATGTATAGTTGATCAAGAATCGGAAGGAGTAAGGTACAATTTTGAGCGAAGTAAAGGATTTGGATTTGAAGTAGCAGGATCATTCAAGCCAGGTATAGATTATGATGGCGTTATTGGTTAGATGGGGTGGAATTGGTTAGTCTGCTTGAAGGAATAAATTCACAATAATTGACTAAGTGTTATGACAAATGTTCCATAGAGTTTTGGATTGGTGACTGACATTGTATCAAGATAGATAATTATGCGGTACTTTTGAATAAATGGTCTAGAGTGGAATAACAAGAGGGAATCTTGAGAATCTCTTCAGTTTGAAGGTTAAGGATTCATTTCCGAGGAAAGGCTATGATGGTGGTGGTAGGTTATACTGAGGCATTATTGACCAATAACATAAATAGGCAGTTCAATACTAAAGACCTGAGAGGAAATACACAAGGTATGATAAATAGATTGTAAGGTTGATACATAAGGAATTGATAAGGTTGGTAAATAGAAAGATACGACAGATAGAGGTTCGATGAGATGTCCAGAGTTGTGGGAGAGTAAGAGAGAGTACAAGGATGATTCGTTGTATTTAGAGTTCATGAGGTTCTATCAGACTAGCGCATCGCGTATGAGTTGAGGAATATAAAGATTACAATCATAAGGTATAATTCTTTTGTACTAAATTGATGATTGGGATAGGATCCAACTTTTGAAGTTGTGGGTGACGGCACGTGATTGATTCTTCATGAGAAAAAAATGGAAGGGGTCATATCATGCTTATGGAAGGTGTGCTAGTTATTATGCTATTAGTTTGGGCGACTATCGATGATTTAGACATTTGAGCACTTATTTTTAGTTAGAATTATTCAATTAGGGCCGGGTGGCCTATGATATATTGACTGGAGGACTTATTGTATACTAGTAAACCAATGACAAGGGTTCGATGGATTTTGATTCGGAATGGAGGTATGACAGTGTTGCTGGTTCTCATTAAAATTGCAAGTAGGATTGATGATATTCTTCGAATGACAACAATTCAGATAGTTCTAATGGTTAGGGAAAGTCTTTAGAGTGATCAATTAATTTCCTATGAAATTGCATGACAAGGTAATCAGTAGGTATGTTTATAGTATGGTGATTTGGAGATTTGAGAAGAATTGGGCAATGGGTTTTAACTTAGTGATTTTGATTTCGGGATGTAGAACTTACGAAACTGGAATTAGCACAATTGGCCTTGGATAACATCAGTTTTGGATGGAATTACTTAGAACTTCTCAATTAAGTAAGGAACCTTCTCTGGCAAAGACAACCATGATTTGGGCTTGCGGTGTGTGTCTATGTATTTCTAAGGAGTCTTGGTGCGAGGACGGTCGGGGCAAGTGTGAAAGAAGGATTAGTGGAACCAGAATATTTTTTTATTATTATAGGTTGGACAATGGTTTGTGGCTATAAATAAAAGATAATGGTGATTAAATATGATATGTGTGGATTTGACTGAATGCGTAAAGAAGTATGGTTACAATCAAATCAGGAAATTCGAGCAGAGTCAGTTCTTACATTTGAGGATAAACTGTAAAATAAATTTCAGGCATGAAGAAATATAAATTTGGGTTGATGAGCTAAGTTAAAGTAGATCTGACTAATCGAGTGAATGCGTGGTACTATCGGTATATATATCTTACCAGTTGAGGCTTCACGAGGGTATGATGGGGATTCCTTAGTTACCCGTAGGCTATCGTACTTTCCTTCTTCTGTTCGAGGATGAACGTTTGTTTAATTGGTATCTGATGTAACGACTCATTTGGTCATTTAGGCATTTTACCTTTTTAACCATGTTTACCCTTCCCCTAGCACCATTAGAGTGTGTTTGACTTGCGAGGATGGGTGAAGCAGTTTCTGAGGTAGTCGGGTGAGTCTTGGTTGATCTTGAGGAAATTAGAAGCTTTAAAGTTAAGCAAGTGAAAAAATATTGACCGATAGTCGACTTTGAGTGTATGAATTATTTTCCTATTTCCATCACTTTCGGTAGGTCCAGAGCGTCATTTATGACTTAATCGAGTCTTTGGTTTACTTCCCAACGCGTTTAGATATATTTTATTTCACTATTTTTAAATTGTGGAATTTGGATATTTTGGGTGATTTCATAGAAAAGTATATCTTAGCTCGATTGTATGATAAATTCCAGTAAGCGAGCGAGTTCGTAGCATCGACTATAGCCTAGTGGCATGTTTAGTTTGTATTCGGGAGGTCTTGGATGCGTTTCGGGTTTCGGGTTGAACTTGATGGAAAACCAATTTTTTTTACTGGTTTATGGTGTTCCGCTTCTGCGGGCATGGGTGCGCTTCTGTGGGCCCGCCTATGTGAGACTTGGCTCGCAGATGCGAGGAAGTGAGATGTGAAGTGACTTTGCGTGCGCAAGCCTTTATTCGCGAGGGCGAGTCCGCATCTGCGGGTGCAAGAATCGATGGGCAGAAAAGTCTTATGTGTTCCAAGTTTGAACCATTCTTTCCTTTCACAAATTCTAAACCTAGAGAGTGGTTGTGTGGGTGATTTTTAGAGCTTTGGGAGGAATTCTTCCTTGAGTAAGTTCCTATTTCTCTCATTGTGGTGTTATTATGATTTAGGATTGGAATCTATGCTAATATTGTGGGTTAGTTGGGGGAAAGTAGGTTATGAACTCTAGTGTTGATTTTATTAGTTTGATTCAATGCAAAAGAATTTTGTTGGAAAATCTTGTTAAATCTAGTCATGAAACAATAGTTTGATTCAATGCAAAAGAATTTTGTTGGAAAATCTTGTTAAATCTAGTCATGAAACAATTGGGGTAACTAGTTGCTAAGCTGAATGTCTCTTATATTCAAGGAATTTGATTATGGAAAGGTTAGGGTTTTTCTAAATTGGGGGTTTCTAGAAATGTCGCAATTGAAGATAAATTGAGGTTAATTAGTGGTTAGGGGGTGGTATTGGACCTCCTAAGTGTTGGATGACTATTTTTTACTTGAATTTTCAAATTTACCCTTGTGAGCTCGGGTTTCTCTTTTAAAGGTTGCTTTTTGATTCAAATCGTATTGTAGCAATATGAGTATCGTTAGTCCCCGTCTCTAACCTAGAATAAATTGTCTAATAGACTTCGATCATTCGAAAACTCTTCGGAAAGGGAAGGCTCGTGTTGGATAGTTTGTGGCACATGCTCGGTATTGAGGTAGACTATGGTTTACTCTTCTAGACTCCGATAGAAGTGTTGACACCCAATTTTGTCTCGTCTTTTCTAATTTATTTGCAATTTTAAATATTTTTAACACCTCAAAACAATTTTAATCTATATACATAAATGCGTATATATATATATATATATATATATTATTCACATTTTTACCGTCATTTGCATTTTTTATCATAATCATAGGTTTTATCCCTAATATTCTACGTTATTCTATTTTCCGCAAAAATGGCATCATATTTTTATTTTTTATCAAGCATTAAGCACTTCGCAAATATTATATATTATATATTATCACATCGTTATATTTTTATCAAAATAATTTACATTTTTTTCTTTAAAGCATTTTTTAATATTAAACTCCCTTTTATTTTAACCATTAACCCATTTCATTTCCCAACCCAAAACAATTTCTACCCAAACTAATTTCATTCCCCACAAACTAGCCCAAACCGAGCCCAATATTTGGCCCCAACCGGCCATTCCCTTTAATCCCTAAAAAATCCCAAACTAGCCCACAAACCAAATCAGCCCAATTACCCAAATCCATTCCCCTCTATTTCCCTTATCTCCAAAGCCCAATCGGCCAAAACCCGAGCCCAAACTCCCTAATTAAAATTCCCTTATACCCCAACCCAACACACCCGCTTACCAACATCCCTCACCCTTTATTTCCCTTACCCTTCCAACCCAACCTGAACCGCCCAAAATCGAAGCCCACTCGACCAACCCGTCCCTTTTATCCCCTTAACCCAAAACCCAAAACAAAAAAAAATCAACAAAACCCTAACACCCCTAACCCTCCCAATCGCCGCACACCCTACACCCCTACCCCCCACGTCGCCGCACCCTACGCCTGACACCACCAATTGCCGACACCGCCGCCAGACACCACCAACCCCATCACCTCTCACCGCAACACATGCCCCAAGAAATCGCCCCAAAAATCAGATTTTGTTCCCCTTTATTTTGAAATTCGAATTCGATTTTGTAAGGGGTATGAGTGGGGGTGAACGTCGGGGTGGGTATCTATAAATACCCCCATTTTTGTTCTACAAAGGGAGGATTTTTTCGGAGGTCCGATTGGATATAAAATATTTTGGTTGTGTTCTTGATTTCAAACATTTGCCTTCCTTGTTATTCAAGAATTAAGTCCGAAAAGGTTTGTTCTCCACTGTTTTTGATTCTCCGATTCGGGTATGTTCGGGTCGGGTCACTGACCCGGGTCGGGTCGATCCGGTTTGGGTAATATTTCCAGAATTCTTGCATTTCATATTTTTGTATATTGGTTATCTGAAATTGGCGAAAATACTTGATTTCGGGTTGCATCTCTGATTCGGGTCGGGTCGACCCGAATTAGATTTTCCAGAATTATTGCATTTCATATCTTGTTGTTATTGGTTATCTGAAATTGGTAATAATATTTGATTTCAGGTTTGATATTTAATTCGGGTCGGGTCACTGACCCCGGGTCGGGTCGACCCTATTTGGATATTTTATTAGAATTCTTGCATTTCGTATCTTGTATGTTGGTTATCTGAAATTGGTGAAAATATTTGATTTCGGGTTTGAATCTCTGATTCGGGTCGGGTCGCTGACCCGGATCGGGTCGACCCGAATTGGATTTTCCAGAATTATTGCATTTCATATCTTATTGTTATTGGTTATCTGAAATTGATAAAAATATTTGATTTCGGGTTTGATAATTAATTCGGGTCGGGTCGACCCGATTTGGATATTTTTTAGAATTCTTGCATTTCGTATCTTGTATGTTGGTTATCTGAAATTGGTGAAAATATTTGATTTCGGGTTTGAATCTCTGATTCGGTCAACATCGACTGGCCTGTCGACCAGTTTTGGTATATTTCCAGATTATTGCATTTTTCATATCTTGTTGTTGGTTATCTGAAAATCTGAATTTTGACTCCGATTTCGATTAATATTTTGGGTTTGTTTTTTTCAGAATTTGGGTCACCCATTCGGGTCACTGTTCATAATCCGGGTCCGATTTTTATAAATACTTCTTAATCCTGTTTCGGTTTTGAAATTTTAGAATTCGGGTCGGATACTTTAATTGCTCACTGTTTGTTTCTTTGGCACTGTTATTATTGATCGAACTAATACCGCATTTAGGCCGATGAAATTGAATTCGAGGCCGCGCTTTTTTTTATTTCGTTTCTCTGTTTTTGTACTGTTTTAAGCATCCATGCAACGAATATCTTACTGTTTTACTGTTCGATTATTTTTTTACTAATACTGCATTTAGGCCGATGAAATTGAATTCGAGGCCGCGCTTTTTTTTCGTTTTTCTGTTTTCAGTTTACTATTTTAAACATCCGTGCAACGGATATCTTACCGTTTTACTGTTTTGAACAAATACCGCGTCTGCTCGTGCATCGCTTGTTTCGCCACCGCTTCGCCCAGATTATTGTTTTACTGTTTTTACTATTTTAAACTAAACACCGCGTCTTTTCGAAAATTGGCTCTCTTATCAAGCATCGCCATCTGCTGCCGCTATCGCTTTAATTTAATTTTGCTGATTTGAACACGATACTACACTGGCCGATGAAAAATATCCGTCGATTTTGAGGCCTCCACAGTCGTAAAGACGAAAATATAACTTCTGGGCAAGGATGAGGCTTAAACCTTTTTATTTCATCCGCGGGATCAACATGTTTAGTAGGCGAGGCGACTAAAATAACCAACAAGTTATATGTTCGCAGCCACGACGTGATTATAATGATCTTTTCTTTTTCATCTGAGAGACCAACACGTTTAGTAGGCGAGACAATCAAAATGACCACCGAGCCATACGTTTGCAGCCACGACGTGATTGGAATGGTCTTTTCCAAAATATAAGTCTGAGCCCTCCGTGATCAAAACATTCACTGTTTTGGATACGAATCCGAAGTTATTTGTATTTACTTGTCTCTAACCGTTTGTTCTTGACAGCTTGCAAGGAACAAAGTCAATGAAGGCAGATACTCCTCGGAGTTTATTTATTTTATTTTATTTACTTTCTTTAATTCAGCTTTTATCCCGCTCTGTGTTGTAATATTATTTATCGCACTTATGTAACTATTGAAATGCTTAGAATATGCAAACTTAGAATTAATTCATAGGGTAGTTTAAAACTTAGAAATCCCTTCGCTAGTATATTTACTTGTAGGTTCGGGTAATTCAAACTTATAAACCCTTCGCTAGTTTATTTATTTATAGGCTCGCCATGCATTTTTTTTTATTTGCAAAACAAACTTTGATCATCTTCTGGTCACTTTATTAATTGTACAACTCAAAATGACTTTCAAAAAATTTACTTCTTTGGCATATAAATAACTCGTTTTTCTCTTTGCTATTAATTGTTAAAAATGCATACTTTCAACTTTACATGTATTTTCTTTAAAAACTATACAAATGCATACTTGTACAAAATGCATTCTTTTACTAAATAATTGCAACATCATTTTTAAGTTTATATTTTAAAAACATGCATTTTCTTAATACAATAATTAACCTGAGTTTGATCGGATAACCGCAAGTTAGCGGATCTTAAAGGATGCCTAACCCCTTCCCTTTAGGATAATAAAGAACCATTACCTAGAATCTCATTAGTTTCGCAGACCTTAAAATTGGAGTTACATTGCAGCATTTATTTAATATTTAGGTGTCCTAATTCACTGTAAAATAATTAGGTGGCGACTCCTCAATCCAATACCCAGGAATCACCTAACACGTTGTGCTCCGCTTCTGACCTCTCGCGGGGTCGGGTTAAAAACGGGCGCGACAGCATGGCTACTCCGCTGGGGAATTTCAGGTTCTTAACCATAGCAAGTTCGGGTTAATTATTATTTGCGTTTTATCTTGCTTCTTATTTGTTATATTGCTTCAAAATTGTTTCTTTTTAAAATTTTGTATGCATAACTGCTTTAATTGCTCTATTCTCTTACTGCTTTCCTTAAATTGGCATTTCGCTCATATTTCTTCCACTCTGAAAAATTGACACTATCACACATTACACGCGAGGTGTGTTTTGCGCACCCGCAAACTTCTTTCAAATTTCCAAATTTTTTAGGAGAGTTGGTATATGCGCGGAGCGTCCGGACTATCCGGTTGGCCGCGTAGCCTGCTCACTCGAGCAGTCCGCTCGGAAACCTTGAGTCTAGTCAGCCAAATCTTAAGAAATTTAGGATAGAGCTATACCACCCTTTATTTTAAGTCATGCATGCATACACCTTAGGTGGGTCGATCCTTGGTATCGACTCCATAATTAAGAAATTTACCAAAATTGTCAACGGGTCTCGCAACCCAACGACCAATCAGCATATTACGTGTAGCGTGATAATGATAGACAAATCCAAGCCTAATCATGACATGCCGAAATTGGAAAATGTACATTCATTTTGTCTCATTTCCAACAAAAGCATTACAGTTTAACAGCTTGGATCAATCTGTCGTAATCTCGCATATCTGGCGTTTAGGCCCACCTCTGACATAAGAGAGGCCCCATGCATATAAGGACGCGCATTTAATTTTCATATAATTTTTTTTTTGCTATTTGCTTACACTCTACTCATGATATTTGAAGCAATAATTGTCTGCCTTATACTAACTTGGTGTCTTCATTTTTCAGAAGGTTATTTTTGCTTAAATTATTTTTTCCCGAGGTTGATTTGCGTTGACTAAAACTGGAGGAACACCCCTACTTCACGAGATCAAAGGCTCGATCATTCAGCAAAATGACTGATTCAGATGCATCCGAACAGACCGGCATGGGACTTATCGCTATTTCGAGAGATGAACCAGAAGCTTCGGAAAATAGAAATGCTTCCGTCCAAGAAAAATACATTGCCCAACTGTTACAACAAATGGCAGCCATGCAGACTGAGATAGAGCGGCTCCAAAATCTCACCAACTTGTCCATTAGCGCCAATACCCCACTCCTTGAACAGGGGACGAATGCAACTGCACCGCGCACTTTTTCATCTCCTGAATCGCCATTTCCCCAAAACCTCCCCGAAAATTCGCCACCAAGCAAAACCAATCCACAACACACTAACCCACAAGCTAGTCCACAACAAAGCCCACTACAAAATGATCTGACATCCTTCACAACTCCACATACCCAAATTACCCCACTCATCCAAAACACCCCTTCCACGCAAAATCACCCGGCAACCCAGCACATACTGATGGCACATATCGCTGATCACATCAAGCAGTATGTGCCGCCAGTATATGTAATGGAAGCCCAACCTTTTACTACCGCAACACCAAACATGGCTCTTCAGGAAACTGGCCAGTATGAAGAGATGGAGAGGCATGTGAGGATCAGAACCGATGAAAGTATGGCGAGAGAAATTCATAGCCTAAAAGAAGCATTCAAGAATATCCAAACCAGCAAGGGGCATGAAGGACTCGAGTACGAAGATCTGTGTATGCATCCCGATATTGAATTGCCTGTCGGATACAAGGTGCCAAAATTTGACTTGTTTGATGGGAAGGGAAATCCTCACGCTCATTTAAGATCGTACTGTGACAAACTGATTGGGGTAGGTAAATACCAGGCTATCATAATGAAGTTGTTCATAAAGAGTTTGACAGGAGAAGCACTCGACTGGTACACTAGCCAAACCCCGCGAAAATGGCGTAATTGGAGCACGATGGCACAAGATTTCGTGGACAGATTTAAGTTCAACACTGACACAGTCTTGGACAGATTTTATCTGATGGAGTTGGAAAAGAAATCCACAGAGACCTTCAGAGAGTATGCCATGAAGTGGAGGGCGGAAGCAACAAAAGTTCAACCACCGATAGCGGAAAGTGGGATGACCGCTCTCTTTGTACAATCTTTGAAAGATGCAACACACTATGAAAGAATGATAAGCGTCATAGGACGAAGTTTCTCTGAAGTTGTAAGGATGGGAGATTTCATAGAAGAGGGAATCAGAACTGGAAGAATTACAAACTTTGTAGCATTGCAAGAAACGAGTGAGACAATTCAGTCGGACTCATTTGAGGGAGCAGTAAAGAGGAAGAGAGACGGAGTATCCCCTGTCATGACAGTTCAGAAACATAGGCCAAATCAAATGTCAGCCTACCAAATGCCATCACCCCAGCCTCCCTACTACAATCAAACAACCAAAGTTCTCAGCTTTCCTATTATAGCCCATACGCCCAAAGCCCTCAACCTTATTATCAATACTCACCTGCTCCCTACCATCTCTACCATACCCATCCAATAAATAGCCTGCCTCGAGTGCCTGCCTATCCGAATCCCCCACAATATCAGCCCGCATACTTACCTCATCCACAAGTCCATGCACCAAATGCACCCAGACCCCGCGCAAAATACGAAAGAAAGCCAGCCAAAACCTATACACCTTTAGCCGAACCTCGAGCCCAGTTATATGAAAGACTGAAAATCACAGGAATACTCCAGCCCATTCCAGGAAATGTCCCCAATCCTGTTCCCAAATGGCACGATGAGGCTAAGCATTGTGCATACCACTCGGGAATCCCTGGACACGATACTGAAAATTGATACGCCCTCAGAAACAAAATCGAGGCATTAATCAAAGAAGGAGTTATCCAACTGAAAGGACCTTCCTCTAATGAAAACAATAATCGTTCGCCAAATCATGACGATGCCAATGTGAACATGATTACTGTTGATGAAGAACGCAACTTGGAAGGGACCATTATGCCAGTCCAGAGAGAGGAAAGGGTTGAATCATTGGCCTTTATCACCCCTATGATTACAGTCCAAGTGAGGGCACCGCTTGGAGTAGAAGTACTTCCTCCAAAGCCGCGGATCATGGCACCATCTTTTCCTGAAAAAGTCTTGTCAACCAATCTCCGAAGGAAGAGAGATGCTTATTTACCAAAGTCTGTTCCGCCTCTGAGTCAGTCATTCGTCAAAGCATGCGCCACTCAGGAATCAAAGGGGGATAATGCAGCCAACCTCGTTTAGGGATTCAAAAGTTTTTTCATTGTTGAAGAGGAAGCAGGATACAGTGTGATTCTCGATGATTATGCTAAAGACTCAACCATTTGGGATGCAGAGCAAGTAGATGTTTTGGAAAGATTGGACCTGTGCCCCGACCTTGTTACTCCCGAAAACTAGTTAATTTCATTAATGTTTAATGAAACAATGCGATTCAGATTGAGGCCTGAACCACATCTATGCATTTAATGTGTTTTGCCTCCTCCTTTTGAAAGCTTGAAAAGACAAATCTGCATTGCTTTTGCTATTTTAAAATTTGTTTTGTTTAATAATTTTCTTTTCTTTTTCATCATGCGAACTAATAAATTTGTCGATAATATGTGACATATAATGAAACAAGCAAACAAAGTCCCAAACATCGAACAAGACTTCGAAGAATATGAGGAAGACTCACAACCGGAAGAACTGGGGCATAAGCCAAAGCCAGGTTTGGATGAAACATCAAGATGGTTGATAATTACAAAGCATTGGTACGAGCATTTTCTACTGGGGCAACGATATATCTTTCGAAGCCAAGTGGATACAGAATCATGTACGAAGAGACTGATTGATGAAAAGCAGATGGACGCAGTTTGTCCGGGGCCACTTTATCAGAATAGAATGGCAAAAGACCATCAATGCAGATGCAATGAACGGATACCATATCTAGGATTTGTTATTCTCTATGTAATACTTTTTTCTATGTTGTAAAAGTTGCGCTCCCTCGGCGGGACACGCATAAAACCCACATAGGGTTTCATCTCTTTAAGACAGAAGTTTCCCGAAAAATTGTATTTTTCTTGACATGAATTACGTTATGACCTGATTCCCTTGGCGGGATACGTAGGCGGCCACATCAGCTTCGGCCCCACTTTTAGAAAATCCCTTACAATCCCATTTGCTTGTAATGAACTACATTATGACCTGATTCCCTCATGGGGATACGTAGGCGGCCTAAATCGGCTTCGGTCCCTCCATTAGAAAATATTTTCTCCTTTATCTCACATATGACAAAATGCACCCATCTGATCACTTTGATAGGACAGGCAAGCAACCCACACAAGACTCGGTTGTCCGTTCAAAAGTTCATCATCCTCACATATCGGAAACTAGGGCATTTTTTTTGGGATCACTGCCAGAGGACGCCGATAAACACGGAAAATCATCGGCAAACTAAGTCTTCAGCCAGAAGAAGGATTTTGGATAAGACGTTTGCTTTGTTTCACCGCATGTCACTGCTCGACAGACATTTACATATATGCATACTTTCTTATAAGCAAATTATTTTCAACAAATATTTTCATTAGAATTCGACAAAAACTTTTTACTGATATGCATACTTTCTTATAAACAAATTATTTTCAACAAATGTTTTCATTAACGGTTAGCCGAGACTGGGAACCAGACAGGGGCTACTGGTCCGAATCAGCAGGACATGCAACTATCAAGAGCAGAAGCTATAAAGTCAACGCGAATCAACCGTCCGTCCCCCGAACTCACAAATTTTTCTTTGAGTACAGGTTCTTCAGGTTGAAAGAAAAAGGGAAGCCACATCACTTAAGATCAACTTCACAAAGAATTTCTGCATGACGGCTCACCGCAAGGATCACGCTCCTATTTTGCATCTATACAAAAACATCGTCTTGACCTACAGAGGCCCAACCATTATGTCTGCACAATGATCTTATTTCAAATCACAGAGAGCTTAAACACAGCAAACTGACGTGGAACCATCTATTACAGCAAACTGACGGCAAGAACGTCATTTACATCAAACGACGACAAGGATGTCGCATCATATTTTTGTCTGGGTGACATTTCAATTCACAGTCCACAGGAGTTTGAATCAACAGAAGATTCAGCACAACGTGGAACCATATTACAGTAAATTGACGGCAATGACATCACGACTATCTTTTACAGCATCTCAACGACGTCAACAGCATTACAATGACGTCTTCAGCGCAGCAACTATCTTTTACAGCATCTCAACGACGTCAACAACATTACAATGACGTCTTCAGCGCATCATCTATCTTGTACGGCAACACAACAACTATCTTTTACAGCATTACAATGACATCAATATCATTACAATGATGTCATCAGCATTATCATTACAACGACGTCAACAACATTACAATGACGTCTTCAGCGCAGCAGCTATCTTTTACGACAACACATCAACTATCTTTTACAGTATTACAATGACATCAAAAACATTACAACGATGTCATCAGCATTATCATTACAACGACGTCAACAACATTACAACGTCGTCTTTATTGCAACAACTATCTCTTACAATAAATAATATTACAACAATGTCATCGACGTTACTGCAACACATCAACTATCTTTTACAGCATTACGATGACATCAACATCATTACAACAATGTCATCAGCATTATCATTACAACGACGTCAACATCATTACAACGACGTCAACATCATTACAATGACATCTTCAGTGCAGCAGCTATCTTTTACAACAAACAGCATTACAACAACGTCACCGACGTTACTGAGCACAACAACTATCTCTTATAGCAAACAATATTACAACAACGTCATCGACGTTACGGCAGCGCAACAATTATCTTTTACAACATTACAATGACATCAACAGCATTACAACGATGTCATCAGCAAATAGCATTACAACAACGTTATCAACATTATGACAACACAACATCTATATCTTACAGCAGATCGCATTACAACAACATCATCAGCATTATGTCTACACAACACGACTATTTGACGACGTCTTTGACACAATACATCCATATAACGACGTCATCAGCATCATTACATTCTTGCAACAACAACATCACAATGATGTCTTCAACACAACACATCCATACAACGACGTCATGAACATCATTACAACGACGACATCAATGTTACGTCCTTACAACAACGTCATCGTATTACGTTCGTTCAAGGGCATCATTTCGACTCACAGGATCGCATTTTTTTATGTACTCATTCTCTACTGTTTTTGTCTCAGCAATTATGCACTAATTTTATCTTGAGTTGTAGTTTGCAGGAGCTTTAATTTGCAGGAACTTCATCACAATGTGGAACTATCTCTTGCGGCAAACCGATGCAATCTTGGTCAGCAGCCTACTTCGAACGTCGTTCTGCTCTTCCACAATAAGTTTTCATATCTGCAACCAATGTCATCATAACTCGACACTGGGGCATTATTTCTGGAATCTGCACCATCTTTTACAACTTCTCTCCCCCTCGGGATTCGATTTCTACCAGTGCACCCCTACTCCTCGTTCAAAGCCCGAGGGTCAGGACAAAATTGGCTACTGGGTCAACTTCTTTGTCCGAAAACTCTTTCATCGTCTCCGGCCAAAGAGGGGCATCTGTTGACACCCAATTTTGTCCCGTCTTTTCCAATTTATTTGCAATTTTAAATATTTTTAACACCTCAAAACAATTTTAATCTATATACATACATGCGTGTGTGTGTGTATATATATATATATATATATATATATATATTATTCGCATTTTTTACCGTCATTTGCATTTTTTATCATAATCATAAGTTTTATCCCTAATATTCTACGTTATTCTATTTTCCGCAAAAATGACATCACATTTCTATTTTTTATCAAGCATTAAACACTTCGCAAATATTATATATTATATATTATCACATCGTTATGTTTTTATCAAAATAATTTACATTTTTTTCTTCAAAGCATTTTTTAATATTAAACTCCCTTTTATTTTAACCATTAACCCATTTCATTTCCCAACCCAAAATAATTTCTACCCAAACTAATTTCATTCCACAAAACTAGCCCAAACCGAGCCCAATATTTGGCCCCAACCGGCCATTCCCTTTAATCCCTAAAAAATCCCAAACTAGCCCACAAACCAAATCGGCCCAATACCCAAATCCATTCCCCTCTATTTCCCTTATCTCCAAAGCCCAATCGGCCAAAACCCGAGCCCAAACTCCCCAATTAAAATTCCCTTATACCCCAACCCAACACACCCATCGCCCAACATCCGTCACACTTTATTTCCTTACCCTTCCAACCCAACCCGAACCGCCCAAAACTGAAGCCCACTCGACCAACCCGTCCCTTTTATCCCCTTAACCCAAAACCCAAAACAAAAAAAAATCAACAAAACCCTAACACCCCTAACCCTCCCAATCGCCGCACACCCTACACCCCTACCCCCCACGTCGCCGCACCCTACGCCTGACACCACCAATCGCCGACACCGCCGCCTGACACCACCAACCCCATCACCTCTCACCGCAACACATGCCCCAAGAAATCGCCCCAAAAATCAGATTTTGTTCCCCCTTTATTTTGAAATTCGAATTCAATTTTGTAAGGGGTATGGGTGGGGGTGAACGTCGGGGTGAGTATCTATAAAAACCCCCATTTTTTATCTACAAAGGGAGGATTTTTTCGGAGGTCCGATTGGATATAAAATATTTTGGTTGTGTTCTTGATTTCAAACATTTGCCTTCCTTGTTATTCAAGAATTAAGTCCGAAAAGGTTTGTTCTCCACTGTTTTTTATTCTTCGATTCGGGTATGTTCGGGTCGGGTCACTGGTCGACCCGGGTCGGATAATATTTCCAGAATTCTTGCATTTCATATTTTTGTATGTTGGTTATCTGAAATTGGCGAAAATATTTGATTTTGGGTTGAATATCTGATTCGGGTCGGGTCACTGACTTGGGTCGGGTCGACCCGGTTTGGGTAATATTTCCAGAATTCTTGCATTTCATATTTTTGTATGTTGGTTATCTGAAATTGGCGAAAATACTTGATTTCGGGTTGCATCTCTGATTCGGGTCGGGTCGACCCGAATTGGATTTTCCAGAATTATTGAATTTCATATCTTGTTGTTATTGGTTATCTGAAATTGGTAAACATATTTGATTTCGGGTTTGATATTTAATTCGGGTCGGGTCACTGACCCCGGGTCGGGTCGACCCAATTTGAATATTTTTTATAATTCTTGCATTTCGTATCTTGTATGTTGGTTATCTGAAATTGGTGAAAATATTTGATTTCGGGTTTGAATCTACGATTCGGTCAGATCATTGACTGGTCAGATCGACCAATTGGATTATCCAGAATTATTGCATTTCATATCTTGTTGTTATTGGTTATCTGAAATTGGTAAAAATATTTGATTTCGGGTTTGATATTTAATTCGGCTCAACATCGACCGCCTGGGTCGACCCGATTTGGATATTTTTTAGAATTCTTGCATTTCGTATCTTGTATGTTGGTTATCTGAAATTGGTGAAAATATTTGATTTCGGGTTTGAATCTCTGATTAGGGTCGGGTCGACCCGATTTTGGTATATTTCCAGATTATTGCATTTTTCATATCTTGTTGTTGGTTATCTGAAAATCTAAATTTTGACTCCGATTCCAGTCACTATTTCAGGTCTGTTTTTTTTCTTCAGAATTTGGGTCACCCATTCGGGTCACTGTTCATAATTCGGGTCCGATTTTTATAAATACTTCTTAATCCTGTTTCGGTTTTGAAATTTTAGAATTCGGCCTGACATCAGAATTGCTCACTGTTTGTTTCTTTGGCACTGTTATTATTGATCGAACTAATACCGCATTTAGGCCGATGAAATTGAATTCGAGGTCGCACTTTTTTTTTTGTTTCGTTTCTCTGTTTTCAGTACTGTTTTAAGCATTCATGCAACGGATATCTTACTATTTTACTATTTGATTGTTTTTTACTAATACTGCATTTAGGCCGATGAAATTGAATTCGAGGCCGCGCTTTTTTTTCGTTTCTCTGTTTTCAGTTTACTGTTTTAAACATCCGTGCAACGGATATCTTACTGTTTTACTGTTTTGAACAAATACCGCGTCTGTTCAGGCACTGCTTTCTGTTTTAGTTCACTGTTCGGTTCTAGATTATTGTTTTCCTGTTTTTACTGTTTTAAACTAAACACCGCGTCTTTTCTGAAATTGGCTCTCTGCTTATCAAGCATCGCCATCTGCTGCCGCCATCACTTCAATTTAATTTTGCTGATTTGAACACGATACTACACTGGCCGATGAAAAATATCCGTCGATTTTGAGGCCTCCACAGTCGTATAGACGGAAATATAACTTCTGGGCAAGGATGAGGCTTAAACCTTTTTATTTCATCCGAGGGATCAACATGTTTAGTAGGCGAGGCGACTAAAATAACCAACAAGTTATATGTTCGCAACCACGACGTGATTATAATGATCTTTTCTTTTTCATCCGAGAGACCAACACGTTTAGTAGGCGAGGCAATCAAAATGACCACCGAGCCATACGTTTGCAGCCACGACGTGATTGGAATGGTCTTTTCCAAAATTTAAGTCTGAGCCCTCCGTGATCAAAACATTCACTGTTTTGGATACGAATCCGAAGTTATTTGTATTTACTTGTCTCTAACCGTTTGTTCTTGACAGCTTGCAAGGAACAAAGTCAATGAAGGCAGATACTCCTCGGAGTTTATTTATTTTATTTTATTTACTTTCTTTAATTCAGCTTTTATCCCGCTCTGTGTTGTAATATTATTTATCGCACTTATGTAACTATTGAAATGCGTAGAATAGGCAAACTTAGAATTTATTCATAGGGTAGTTTAAAACTTAGAAATCCCTTCGCTAGTATATTTACTTGTAGGTTCGGGTAATTCAAACTTATAAACCCTTCGCTAGTTTATTTATTTATAGGCTCGCCATGCATTTTTTTTATTTGCAAAACAAACTTTGATCATCTTCTGGTCACTTTATTAATTGTACAACTCAAAATGACTTTCAAAAAATTTACTTCTTTGGCATATAAGTAACTCGTTTTTCTCTTTGCTATTAATTGTTAAAAATGCATACTTTCAACTTTACATGTATTTTTATTTAAAAACTATACAAATGCATACTTGTACAAAATGCATTCTTTTACTAAATAATTGCAACATCATTTTTAAGTTTATATTTTAAAAACATGCATTTTCTTAATACAATAATTAACCTGAGTTTGATCGGATAACCGCAAGTTAGCGGATCTTAAAGGATGCCTAATCCCTTCCCTTTAGGATAATAAAGAACCCTTACCTAGAATCTCATTAGTTTCGCAGACCTTAAAATTGGAGTTACATTGCAGCATTTATTTAATATTTAGGTGTCCTAATTCACTGTAAAATAATTAGGTGGCGACTCCTCAATCCAATACTCAGGAATCACCTAACACGTTGTGCTCCGCTTCTGACCTCTCGCGGGGTCGGGTTAAAAACGAACGCGACAAGAAGTACGTAGTTGTTATAAATGTTAAAGGGTTTTGAGAGTGATTAGGGGTCTCACCTTAGCGGTTGTGAAGAATGCTTGGGTAGGTACCAGTGTTAAACTGTGATAATATGTGTTTTGGGGAATCAACCTTAAGCTGATTTTGACTGATATTGTTTGAGCTCGTTTCCATCATGTGGGATTGTCGCCATTGTTGGTATTGTGTGTTTAATCATCACACTGCTTTCGATATGATGAACTGATATACATGAAATTACGTGTTGTTGAGCTTCCGTAAGCCTGGTGATATTCATTCCTTATGTTTGATAGCTTATTGTGATTCTTCATGTCATGCATTCACTGCTCTACATCTCGTCTAAATACCTGAAAAAAATTAATAATACTGATTTTATTGATTATGCTTTTGCATGGTGTACACATATCCATATCCTTTATACATATTATTGTTGGCATTTGAACTGTTGAGATACTGATGAAAGTGGCTTGAAAGCCAGTTACTGGTTATGGTTCATGGTAAAAGAGTGATGATTGACGATGATACTATAGCCACAGAGCTGCGATCCAATGGAAAATTTCAGATGATTATTATTCTACAACCGCAGAGCTGGGATCGGATGGGTGTATGAACCTCATGAGTCTCCCATGGGTCACGTGACACTTACTGTAGGAGTGTGTATATACCGGGACATATGGCCATTGCGTTGCATACATATCATCTGCATTGCATTTCATTCATACTTCTCGATGTGTAATTATTACTATGTGTACTCAATGATGTAAAACTGTAGACTTTATGATCACGTGACTTTTAAGGAAAATAATACTGGTACTTTGTAACTTATTCTTAATGTAAGACTGAAATATAAGATGATACGGTAATGATATAAAGATGGGATCTTTATTACCTTGAATGCTAGAAATGCATATAAAGATATGTCTTTATGATTGCTAGAAATGCTAATGAAGATGGGATCCTTATGACTTGGTTTGTTAGAAACGATATAGAGATGAGATCTTTACGTGTTCTTTAGAATAAGAATTAAAAGATTGAAACTTTAATGGTAAACTTGTTTATTTGGAAAAAAGATTGAATCTTGATAGTGATTAGAACTTGGGTGATTCTTCTGATTAACTATACTTGGATGATTGGATTGATCCTATTGGATTAGTTGCCATGATTAAGCTTGTTCTCTATGGCTGTGGTCGTGTGGTTTACAACTTATGAGTCTAAGTATTTGATGTCAAATAGTTATTGTGGTCGGAAATTCCCATTTGTCAGAATAATCATCTAGATCAAGGGAACTATGTGTGTTTGTTAGGGATTGATAGCATTATTTAGTAAAGTGTCTAGCAAATATGTTGTTGAGGTGTTGTTGTGGTAGCTGTGACTTGCATGATATGTGTGTATAGACTTTCCTCCTTAATCAAAGGGTCTGAGGTGTAGACTCCTACTTGTTATATAATGAGGACGTTAATGAACTAATATGTGTCATGCAGTAAATGCATAGAGTCATAATTAAGTCTAAAGAATAAAGTTAATTAAAGAGTTGAGATGGTTAATATGGCCAGTCTAAGTGTAAAACCCTCGGAAAACATTCTTAAGATGATGTTGTGTACTAAGTGTCAATTTGCTTATTGAGTGTGTTAAGTCGGGTAAGTGGGATCAAGTATGAATATAACTTAGACCGAGGGTTAGATTGGTGGGTATTGATAGTAAAATCTCTGTGTGCTATATGAATCGAAGTGTACTTGACTGTGATTGACCCATATGTGAACTAAGAGATTTGTATGATTCATGAACTCTTATGTGAACAAGGTGACTTATGTGACTATTTGAATAGCTTAGAATAGGACCTATTTGAGAGTCAACTTAATGTTTATATCTATTACGTAGCTTCTATCATTGTAGGCCTATGATGCCTACGTGGGTACTTTGTGTACTCATGCTATGCTTGCTACATATTTTACGTGTTGCAGCTTGGAGCACTATAAGGTTAAGGAAGATTGTTCATTCCCGGTAGCCTTGGTCTTCATCCGGTAAGGTCGTCCTTATTCATTCCGGGTATAGTTATTAATCCTTTCTTTGTATCTTAGAGTCCTTGTACGAGTGACACCAGATTCTGGGGAGTAACATTGTAATTGGTTAGATAATGTAAACATTTTAAGGAGAATTGTTATATTATGGACTTCCTTTACTTCTTTTACAGTTTTAATTACTTAATTCTGTTATTGAATGTTAGTGGTTTGCCTACGGGTTAGGGTAGGTGTCCTCATGACACATATGAGATTTTGGATCATGATAAATTGATATTAGAGCTCTAGGTTCACCGATGTGATGAGTACAAGGACAATGTTTAGTAGAGTCTCGCAGATAGGTACGTAGACGTCTGTACCCATCCTCGAGAGGCTATAAGACATTTAGGAAATCTTTCCTTTTTTGTTCTTTTGTACTACGTTCAAATTGGCATCTGATCGATTCTGATTGGTATTTGAAACTTCTTCATCTTATTCTATCACCGATGGTGGGAGCACACTCTTGATTTCGTATGTGAGTGGTTTGTTGTGATGTCGCACGATAGGGTATAAATATGTCACTGTGATACGGACACTTGACCCAGTTCAGTCTTCTACTATAGTTTGAAGGTTCGATTTAGTGAGGTGTGATTATGACTCCTCAGTTCGGTGTGATATATTTGAAAAGTGGGAATGATAGTGTGGAGGGAAAGAAGAGGAATAGGATGGATCAATCTTTACTATAGGAAGGGAAAATTGGTATCTGGTGTGTTCATCAGTATAAGGGTGTAAGATGTACGAAGGTGAAATTCGTGTAAAGTTATGAAAGGTTAAGTTGGGCTTCGCCGTGTTAGAGATGTAATGGTGGAGTGAGAACTAGTGATTGGTGATTTTTTTATGAAATGGCTATCGGTTCCGAGAGGAAGTATACCAAGCACACTCTTTCCTGCAACATATCAGTGTTATGGTCAAGGGACATGATTCTACAGTTTAGCAGCCACAACCATACTCAATCCTGTTGGGTGAAATTACCCATCCTTAAGCTCTTGTGGCTTCTATATTTTCCCAGATGCTTGGCCCTTGTGGCCTTAGAATCAGTCCCACATAATGTATCCCGGATAGCCTTGTAGTCAAGCCTGTAGATGAATTCCTTCAGCGACTCGATGGGATGGTTTAGAACACCAGGTGTGAGCATAAAGTCTCTATTGTCACAGTGACCTAACGTCCCCATAAGTAAACTGAATCTGACCATTGCTCCTATATTGTCCTTTCGAGATGGATGTTGGAGTAGAACTCAATAATAAAGTCAATGTTGACTTTTCCTGGCATTTCAAAAATAGATATCCATCTCATGGCCAGGTTTTATTTGTAGACATCTGAATTGACGTTGTAAAGGGGTTTGGTTGATTTCCCTCTCATGGACATATCCTGTCGAGATACCAAACTCATCATAAAGATGCCACACCAAGGCATCAAGATCTACTCGGGGTCTCCCTTATGGGGCTCGAGGAATGAGGGTTGTAGGTTGCATCCCCCTAATTGAGATTTAATGCTCTTTTTTTTCTTTTAAGGGGTTTGCCCTACCCCTTTTTGTGCCTCGAGATGAGGAGGATGCGGCTGCTTTACCCTTGTTTCGTGGATTAACCATGTTTCCTATAAAACACCACACCAGAATAATGAGTTCAATTCAAAATCAAGGGGTCGTGGAATGACCCCACACTTTCTTTCAACTAAGTTACAAAAATTTGAAAAATAGAAGTTAACTAATCATACACTACAAAAATATAAACAAACGAAACAAGAAAACTCATGTTTTAGGACTTAGGGTGAGGTTGCCCATATTTAAAATTTTATCAAATTTTCCTAATTTCATCCCAAATAGGTGCCCCAAGGGTTCGTATAATCTTCTAATGGTACAATGCTACTCAAGACTTCACAATTACACAACAATTTTGGTTCAAGCATTTTATCGAACACCTCACATGCATATAATCTTCCCTATGATTTTGACAACAATAGAGGGTTGTAAAACCCTTCAAATTGCAACGGGATTCATGTTCTAGCCTTAGACACTATTCACAATCTAATAATCAACGCAATACCAAACTCCTGCCCCAAATTCGCACAAACCCACAACCATAGGTTTCCAACTCTTAGAACTCAAGAACTAATGAAGAATTGAATGATTGAGAGTGAAAACCACTTACCTTATTTGCATTAATGGATGATTGCTTGATGTTCTTGAGTTGAAAGGAGTTGGGAGAGGGTTTTTAAGAGAGAGAGAGTGGAAAGAGCCGATCTTGAGAAAGTGAAATAAGAAGAGGTATCGACCCTCTTTTAAGTTGATAATTTTTTTTAAAACTGGGCCCTCACCCGCGTTGGGTCAACGTCGCGGACCCATCGTACACTTCTAAGTTTCTGGAAATTTTTGGGGCCCCCGCTGCATATGCGTTGAGGGCCCATCATTCGTTTTAATTTTTCTAAACTTTTTAGGACCTCGCGTTGTCCATCGCGGGTCAATCACGTGTTTTTTCACTTGTAGGAATTATTATAGGACCCACGTTGCATTTGCGTAGCATGCCCGTCGCGCATTTTCACTGCATCTGCGTCGCGCATACAACACATCTAACAAACCTGGAGCATAATTTTTTTATTTTTTCCTCGCTTTGCATTCCCGCTCTTTCTCTAGTCCTGCAACATGAACAAATGTGACACTATAATACAAAAGTTGGGTTGCCTCCCAACAAGCGCCTTAGTTAAGGTCGTGGCATGACATCTTTTTTTGTTTTTATTGTTTTTCTCTATTCTATTATTACAAACTCGGGTTGCCTCCTGAGACGCGCTTGATTTAACGTCGCAGCACGATGCAAGCTCTCTCAAGTCGCTCTTAGCTCGATGAAAGTCTTCTAACGTTCAATGACTTCCCCAAAGTATTGCTTCACACGTTGCCCATTCACTAAGAATGTTTCCTTAGAATGAAGCACCTTCAAGTCAACCGCTCCATAAGCAGTCACCCACACTATCTCAAATGGTCTGGACCACTTACTTTTCAATTTTCCACCTAATACCTTGAGCCTTGAATTATAAAGCAACGCCAGCTATCCAGGCTCGAAGTCACAACATTGAGTATGCTTGTCGTACATTCTTTTAGTCCCATCCTTGTAAAGTTTTGAGTTTTCATAGGCGTGAAAGCAAAATTCATCAAGCTTGTGCAGCTGAAACAACCGCTTCTCACCAACTGCTTCCATGTCCATATTCAACTTCTTAATTGCACAATACGCCATGTGTTTAAGCTCAAAACAGAGGTGACATGCCTTGCCGAAGACTAACCTGTATGGGGAGGTTCCAATAGGGGTCTTGTATGCAGTTCTATAGGCCCAGAGCACATCATCAAGCTTCAAGGACCAATCTTCTCGGTTGATGCTAACCTTCTTTTCTAGAATCCACTTAATCTCACGATTATACACATCCACTTGACCACTCATCTGAGGGTGATACGCAGTTGCCACCTTGTGTTCACCCCATACTTATGCAACAACTTGTCAAAGAACCGATTGAAAAAATGCGTACCTTGATCACTGATGATGGCTCTTAGGGTTCTGAAGCGTGCAAAAATATTTTTCTTAAAAAATTTAGCAACTACACTTGCGTCATTGGTCAGGGGTGCAATTGCTTCCACCCACTTTGAGACATAGACCATTGCGATCAGGATGTACTTGTTCACATTAGAAGGGATGAAGGTCCCTATGAAACCGATACCCCAATAGTCAAATATTTCAATCTCGAGGATACTATTCAGTGATATCTCGTGATGCTTCCCAATGTTCCCTGTCCTCTGACATCTATCACATGCCCTAACAAATGCGTGAGTATATTTGAACAATGTGGGCTAAGAGAAACCCGACTGGAGTACCTTTGCTGCAGTTGGATCACCACTGTCATGACCCCCATAAGGTGACAAATGAGAGCTCTTAAGAATCGCGCTCATCTCCTCTACTGGGACATATCTCCTTACTAACTTATCTGGACCAATCTTGTAAAAATATGGCTCATCCCAACTATAGAACCTACTATCGTGCAAGAGCCTCTTTTTCCTTTTAGAGTTTACATCGATTGGATAAACCTCACTCACCAGGAAATTTACCATGTATGCGTACCATGGTAGTTCAACAGACTGAAGATTAAAAAGTTGCTCATTTGGAAAAGTCTCCTTAATCGTCGTGCCCTCATCTACATGTTCTTGATCCTCAAGTCTGGATAGATGATCCACCACTTGGTTCTCTGTGCCCTTTTGATCAAGAATCTTAATATCAAACTCTTGCAAAAGCAATACCCAACGAATAAGTCTGGGCTTCACATAATTCATTGATAAACTACTGATAGAAACCTGAGTGCCCTAGAAAGCTGCACACCACTTTAACATATATCGAGGGTGGAAGTTTCTCAACTGTCTCGACCTTTGCTTGTCAACCTAAATGCCTTTTTTGGAGATCTTGTGCCCAAGAACAATACTTTCTCGAACCATGAAGTGACACTTTTCTCAGTTAAGCACCAAATTAGTCTCTTCACAATGTGCAAGAACCGCATCAAGGTGGCGCAGACACTCATCGAATGATTCCCCGAACATTAAAAAATTTTCCATGAATACTTCCACATATTTTCCACCATGTTAGTGAAGATAGCCATGATATATCTCTGGAAAGTACCTAGAGCATTGCATAACCCAAACGACATCCTCCGAAATGCGAAAGTGCCACAAGGATATGTGAAAGTGGTCTTCTCCTAATCTTCTAGTGCTATCATAATCTGATTGTACCCTGAATATCCATCTAGGAAACAAATATAATTTTGCCCTGCCAGTCGATCGAGCATCTGGTCCATGAATGGTAAAGAAAAGTGATCCTTTCCGGTTGCGGTGGTTTGCCTGCGATTGTCAATACAAATTCACCAACCAATTACCGTTTTCTGAGGCATAAGTTTGCCTTTCTCATTTTACACAACTGGCATGCCCCCTTTATTCGGGACATATTGCACATGTCTCACCCAATTACTATCGGAGATAGGATAAATAATGTTGGCGTCAAGCCACCTAATCACCTTTTTCTTCACTACCTCTTTCATGATTAGGTTCAACCTTCACTGTTGTTCAACGCTAAGTATGCTCTCCTTCTCCATTAGTATCTTATGTATGCAAAATGCATTGTTGATCCCTCATATGTTTTCTATAGACCATCCAAGAGATCTTATTCTGTCTCTCAACACTAGCAGCACACGGTCAACCTGTACATCAGACAAAAATGTAGAGAGAATCACAATCAGTGTGTTATCATCGCCCAAATAAGCATAACGAATATGAGAAGGTAAGGGTTTAAGCTCAAGAGCGGTGTCTCCTTAATAGAGGGTTTTGGTTTCACTAAGCCACTGGCCTGTCAAGCTCCTCGAACGACTTATTCCTTACACAAAGGCATAAGAAGTGTCAAGAATATGAACATACTCCTTGACTGCCTCATCCTCTACCAAGTCTCCACCATATACCAATGCTCTCTCTAATGGGTATCTGCTAGCTAAAAAGTGGTCTAGCTTTATGGACGCCATCTCAGGCTTCACCACAATAATCATCTTTAACTCTTCATAATAGGCAGGCAATTTAGTAACTTTGAACACATCAAAAGTTACCTCTTGCCAATCTACTGTCATGGTCATTTTGCCCTCTCGGACTTGGATGATAGCATCAGTTGTATCCAGAAATCATATTCTATGAATAATCGGTACCTATTTGTCAGCCTCATAATCAAGAATAATGAAGTCAACGGGAAGAATGAAGGGTCCCACCCTCACGAGCACATCCTCAATTATACCATTCGGGTAGGCTAGAGATCTATAAATAAGCTGCAAAGTCACACTCATTGGTCTTGGCTCACCCAATCCTAACATTTTGAACATAGAAGTGGGAATCAAATTGATACTAGCCTCCAAATCAAAGTTCCCAATTTTTATTGAAATAATAAAACTACCAAGATCTTTTAACTTCAGAGGAATTTTGCTCTTCACCCTTGAACTGCACTCCTCAGTAAGTGTCACTATTTCAAATTCTGTTAGCCTTCGTTTGTTTGCAACAATGTCCTTGATGTACTTAGCATATTTTGGAACCTCTTGCAAGAGCTCCACCAAGGGGATGTTGATATGTGCCTGCTTCAAGATTTAAAGAAACTTCATACAAGCTTAGTTTGCTTTCCACTTTTGGAATCTCTATGGAAACGCTGGGGGTGATTTGATTACCATAACTTCCGGATGCTCTACTGCTTTTTATGACTTTTCTGTTCAGCCTCTGTCCTCCTAGCAGGAATTAACTCATCAGTCACTTTCTTGCTCTTTGGAGGGACTTCCTCTAACTGCCTCCCATTCCTCAATGATACAGTATGACATTTCTCTTTCAGATAGGAAGCTTCAAGTACCTCAGGTCTATTATCCAAGAAAATAAAGAGATTGATGACGATGTCACACATCGTATTGGGGCAGTATGGATGAAATAAAGGCTCACATCTGGAGTCTTGTGTGATAAAAAGGTGCCACAAAAAATTAAAGGCAAGTTCTATAGGGTGGTGGTTAGATCGACTATGTTGTATGGGGCAGAGTGTTGGCAGGTCAAGACTTCGCACACCCAAAAGATGAAAGTTGCTAAGATGAGGATCCTAAGATGGATGTGTGGGCATACAAGGAGGGATAAAATTAGAAATAATGATATCCGAGATAGAGTGAGAGTGGCCTCAGTGGAGGATAATATATGGGAAAGCGAGGTTGAGATAGTTCGGGCAAGTGCATAAGAGAGACACAAATGCCCAGTGCAGAGGTGTGAGAGGTTGGCTATGGACGGGTATATGAGGGGTAGAGGTAGGCCAAAGAAGTATTGGGGAGAGGTGATTAGACATGATATGGTGTAGGTGCAACTCACTGAGGAGATGACCTTAGATAGGTGGTTATGGAGGACATAAATTAGGGTAGAAGGGTAGTAGGTAGTCCAGCGTAGTCCTACCTACAATTACAAACTGGTAGTTGTAGTGTTATTAATGTAGGCTCGCTTAGCCCATCATACTAGTAGGCACAATATTGCTTTATAGTCCATTGTCATTTGATTTATGCTGCTATATGTATTTTGTTTGTCTTATTTACATGCATTAGTTATTGCTTCTTTTTTAGAAGTCGCTATCATGACTTAATCACTTTATTTGTCTTACTTTGCTTGTGCTTGTGCTTTGTCTTGAGCCGATGGTCTCTCAGAAACAACTGCTCTACCTACCAAGGTAGAGGTAATATCTGCGTACACTATACCCTCCATAGACTCTGCGTTGTGGGATTTCACTGGGTATGTTGTTATTGTTGTTGTAGTCTTCTTAGTATTGTTGGAAGAGCACCCTGAGGTATGACATTCTGCGAAATTGCCATTTTCCCCATCTGACGTTCTAACTCATGAATGGATTTCTGCACCTCGGTGTTCACCTTATCTTGCTTCTCCATAAATTGCCTTAGCAAATCCTCCATGGACGTGCTCGGTTATTGCATTTGAGGTTTCTGAAAATTATTATTATAGGGCCTCTCATTATTTTAATTTCCACCATATCTACGATTTTGTTGCCAATAGATAGACTCTGAATTCTGTGGACAATTCATGTAAGCATGCTCATCACTACAAACTTCACAAGAAACTCGTACCTGCTGCACATGTTGCACCTGATTGAGGGTTGGAGCATTTACTAACCCATTGACAGCATGGGCAATCTGCCTCACTTCTGCTCAAAGTGCTGTTATTTCATCTACTTGATGTACCCCTGCAGCTCTCTGAGTGACTACTGAATGACTTGTATTTGCATAAGATTGACTAGCTGCATACATTAGATTCAAGATCGCTTCCATCTCATCATATGCTCAAAATCAGACCCTGAGTAGTAGTATCCAACAATGATTTAGATTCATATCGGAGGCCCTCAATGAAGTTGTTTGCAACTAACTCCTTGGCGAATTTATGATGCGGGCAGTCTCTCAAGTAACCTTTGTATCTCTCACATGCTTGCAACAACTCTTCACCCTCTCTCTGAGTGAAACTAATGATTTTGCCTCTCAACTCTTTCATCCTCATGGAGGGGAATAATTTGTCGAGGAACCATCTGGATAGGATTTTCCAAGAAGTAATGAAGCCAATCGGCTCATTCTGCAACCATTTCTTTGCTTTCCCAATTAATGATAAAGGAAACAACGTCAGCTTCACATATTCTTCGGAGACGTTCTGATAATGAAAATTCTCGCTCAGCTCAACGACGCCATCAAGTTCTTATGTGGGTCTTCATGTGGCTTACCCATAAACTAACACATATTCTATAGCACTGTACCTTCTTTCAGCTCAAAATTCTATGTGATGTTAGGCTTAACGATAGCCTTGGATGCATTCTCTAGGTTGGGCCTAGAAAAACTCAACATAGGAACCCGTTGTTGTCCATTTTCTACCACTGCAAATTCTCTATTTTCTACTAACTCAAGAGGAACCTCTTCAACAAGTTTGTTTGCTTTGTGAAAATATCTCTCAATTTCGGGATCAAAGTCAACCAACGATTTTCCATGACTTTGAGTATTTGGCATAAAACGTAGTAGTCTCCTGAGATGCACAAAATGAACCAAAGAGTAAAAACTTGAATAGAGCAAATAGAATTCAAACTCAAAAAATAGTAAATTTTTCTAAGTCGCCGGGAATGGCGCCAAAAACTTATTTCTCCCAAGCGCACACGCAAGTATACGCGACCGTACAAGTAAATATAGGATTTTAAGCCCATATATCATACCCACAGAGATTTATACTTTCTATTGCTCAACTAATTCAAATTCTTTCGTAACTATTCAAGGGAGTAAAATCAGAAAGTTTTGTTGGAACTAACTACGACTAAAAGAAAAAAGTAAAATTAAATATTTTTGTGACTGAGACAATTGTGACAATGAAATCCAGGGTCATGGCTTTCGACAATCCAGTTAAGTCTTCCGATAGTTCTACTTATTCGATTTCCTAAGTTACTAGTTGACGGGTTGATGTTAACTTTATGAGTATCTCTCTAATTTCTCACAAGACTGTAGATGCTACTCTAACGTCTACATCTCTATGATCGCTAGAAAATAACAAGAACACATTTAAATCTCTGTAACCAACTAAGTAAGTCTAAAGGGTATATCTCTATCCTCAGTATCGAAACGTATTAATACGAACAACCCCTATTTATTCTTATTGCGTACGTAAATTCCCTTTCTCAAGTTCAACTTACAAACCATAGATAATGTTTAACTAGTGATGAAGTACTTAAAATATTAAGCACAAGAATAAATAAGCATCCCAATATTGGAAATCTAATAAGCAAAACTATCATTAAATTAACTTTGGTGTCTTTGCCATAACCCTAGAAAAGGGGAGTTTAGCTGCTCATGATTCGAAGAACAACGAACGAATTCAAGAATAGAAGAACTAGGGTTATATGAAGAAAAATAAAGTAAAGGCAACAAGAATGAGAGAAGATGGCTTACAAGTCTAAGAAATAATCCCATCACGCCTCTCTAATAATAAAAACGTCTATTTATAACATAGGGTAATAATAAGGAAACCAAATCCCAAAAGACTTGGGAAAAACTATCGAATGCCCGCGTTGCGCATGCAACACGTGTCTCTTCTAAATATCAGAAATGCTGCCTTGTTTCAGATATAAAAATACAGAGTAGAGAGACAAATTGAAAGATTAAATGCAGCAGCAATAGAAGATCAATCATAAAAGTTTGGTTGATCATACAAGTTCAGTTCATACAATGTTGATTTTGTCCAAGAAGCTCAAGCTGATGATAGGCAGAAAACATTGTTTGATTGTCTAAAGTTGTCCTAGTTAGTGTGTTGTATTAACAGAAATGTTCAACATACTAATAGGACTTAAGTAGACAGTTAAAATATTTATCTCAACAAAAGATGCTAATACAAAATGATGTAAAGAAGGTCGTGAGCTTAAGTGTCCAACATGAGCCACAAGGTGATTTGCCAGGAGTGCCGAAGATTGCCAATCGTCCTATGGTGATATGCTTAATGTGGAATGGAGTGTGGAGTGAAGTTGAAGAAAAGACTTGAAGATCCAAGAAGTGCCATTAATTTTCGGCTTTTAGGTAGGTCTTGGCCGAGACCATCTTTTAGCTTGCTTTTAATTTTAGCTTAATTACTAGTTTCCCTTTTAGCTTAATTACTTGGCCTTGTAATAAAATAGGATGAATAAGTTGACAACCATCTAGAAAGAGAAGCTTCCAACGTCTCCCAAGGAGGTAATTCATGAACTAGCTAGTTCATGCACTTATCTACATGGATGATACAAAAAGTTGGCCTAGAGAATATGAAGGGTTGGTCGAGCATCTCCCCCATTCGGCCGAGATACATGGATGACACAAAAGGGTGGCCTAGAGAACATGAAAAGTTGGGTCTTTTCCCTTCTCCCAAATCAGCCAAATAGTTCATGCACATATCTACATGGATGACACAAAAGGGTGGCTTAGAGAACATGAAGAGTTGGATCTTTTCCCTTCTCTCAAATCGGCCGAACCCCTCCCCCTTTCACATTCAGCCTAGATACATGTTTATATCTATCTTGTTACCTCTTCTAGAAGGTTTAGAACTAGTATAAATAGGGGATGTAGTTGATGAAAGAAGACATTGAAATTTTATGAAATATATTTTGAGTTTTCTCAAATTTGCTAAGTTTTCAACTTTTGTGTTGTTATCTTAGTCGGACCTTTTGTGGTCCAACCTTGGTCCTTTTGTGGTCCAAACCCAGGTCCTTTTGTGGGCCAACCCTTGGTCCTTTTGTGGTCTAAACCCTCGATGTAAGTCTAGTTAGAACTTTTGTGATCTAACTATACCCAAACCAAGGTTCTATCCGGTTACTTGTTACAAACACATTGAAGGTCTTCTCGGCCTACATTACCTTACCCGCAGACAAATTTGTTTATCAATTTCGTGCCCCATCCTTGTCCAAACTGCCTAATTCCTTTCACCCCAATACACTCCAACATTTCCCCAACTCACACCCAAAAGGTTGTCAACCAAATCCTCCCACAAACATCCGAAACCCCAAACCAATTCCCCACCGTCCGATCGCACCCATATTCCGCCAACCTTACTATCCCGACCAGTTTCCGCCACATTATCACCAGCCAACCACCAAATATCAACCACCAACATAACCTACAACGTGTCTAGTTCATCCCCTCCAAACGCCTTAGCCCAACACCCTTCAAATTCACCCGCACACCTCCCACCAAACACATACTGCCTGGAAACCCGCCAACCTCCATTTGACCCCTATTTTCGTATCCACCCGATCCCAATCCAACTCCAACCCACCTAACCATACTATCCCCTCCTTATATACATCATAAAATTTACATCATTCAACAATTGATCAAGTTCAACAAGTTCAGGTTTCAAGAAGATTTTCATGGGGATTTAATTCCATGGCACCTGGTGAGAGCTTGAGGTGACTGGTAGTGGCATCAACCTAAAGCAGAAGAAGAAGGATGCAGCATTGCAAATTGTTACTGATGACGTGTCTCCACTCAAAGCTTATTTTCCACTTTTAGCTTAGGATAGCTAGTTTTCTATTTCCTATTTTTCCTTTTCCTTTTTCCCATGTAAATATTTGGATTGGATTTTGCAATAAAATACCACTAGCACTGTGCTAGTTGGTTTAGCTTAAAAAAATAAGGTCAAACCTAGGAGGTGCCACGTGTTCACCGCTAGCATTGGAAACTATTGATAGGTCCATAGTAAAACATGCACAACCTTTTACTCTGATGTCTTATTGACGAACGGTTTGCGGCTTTGGAAATTAGACTTGTAGACCTTTGATATGATAGGTTGTTCACCCCGTAACACTAAGTACGCTGGGAGAAAAGCTCAGTGGAACATGACCTATATATTAATAAACTTATAAACATTAACTTACGACGATATTTGTCGACTTTCAAATTACAACTCGATTGACCTCAAAACTTAACGTACGACTATTAAACGATTCAAATACATTATGACACGAGCTTCTTCACATGTCTAGCACTTCTAATCTTACCATGAAAGCACATGTTATTAAGGATATTTTGGTCCTTCCAGAAGAATGAAATTTTAAATAGCAGAGCTTCTTCCTCTATCTCCTAACGATCACCTTTCTCTTTCTCCTAAAACCTCTTTTCCCATTCAATCGCAGCAAACACTTCATTGCCTGGAATACTTATGTTCAATTTTTTCAGTTTGGTGTCTCTAATATTGGTACTATTGTTTACATTACGTTTTCATATTTTCATATCTTTGAATAGGAAACCATAGCATATAATTCCTATATTTGGTGCAAATATCTCTCAGTCATGCTTTAAAAATGAAGATTTCTGTTAAATTTGAGACAAGAGTTGCAACGCAATTTTAGAAATTTTGGAATAAAGAAGTGCAATAAAACATATATTTAAATTAGTTCTAAAGCAAAAATGAAGAGAATACTTTGAAAGTCCAATCATGCACAAAACTTGTGAAGAGAACCCAGAAACAAATAATTCGAAAATTGTCAACCACGCAATTTCACTGATATCGACCCATTGAAATTTCAGAATATGTGACATCTGCCCTCTTGGTAACAAAAGAATCAACGCAATAGCTTAACTAAGACACTCACACTTATAAAATCCTAGGATATTTATAATTGTGGAGATGATTGGGACGGGACAAACGAGTATTAAAATTTTAATTACTGTATCTTGTAAGGACAAAAAAAAGGGAGACTTTTGTGAATTTTTCTTTAGGGCCAATGCTAACTTACTACATTCACGTGTAGGTTAGCACCCTCTCCATTTTTTAAATTTTCTTAAATACCCTTAGTTTTTAAAGATAACCTCGTTGGTAAGAGGGGGCTTTTCGTCTTATCACCAAAAAATTAAATTTGACTCTTCAACAACCTATCTCTCAAACAATTTTGCTTCCTTTATTCTCTCTCGATTTGATATCTCTTTCGTCCGTCTTCTGTGATTTTTTCTTTCTCTTTGTAAAATTCAAGCTCTAATTTTTACTTTGTTCTCTACTTCTGCTTCCCTTTTTTCTTCTATCTAAGATTCAATTGACTTGGCCACTCCCTCTCTCTGCTTTTCTCTATGTATGATTCAAAATGAAAATTTTCATATGTGGTTTCTTATTATTAATGAAGATATTGTTGTACATATATAAAAACATGTACTATTTAATGTAGCCACAAAGTGACTGACGTCTTTTCGGTTGTGGGCTATCCACAAGTTGTCTATCAGGCATCTCTGCTGTCTGTCTAACACATAATCTGGCAAAACTTTAAATGTTAAGTTAGACTGTGGAAACGATACTAAATTATTCTTACCAAAATAAAGTCTTTCTAATGTTGGTGTCTCATGAGCAGTTATGTCTACATTTCCAAGAGACGTTAATAAATGTAAATGAATATATGTCAGATACAGAAAGTATATACTCCATAGTAAGTATAGATACAGGAGAAAATAATAAATTAGATTCTTCAGACTCAGAAGCAGATGAGTTTATTAACGAAATAAGAATAGAACAATTAGATATAAATGAAGATTTAAATAATCTAGTCAATACATTAGTAGAGTGCGATCATTTATTTGAAAGAAATAAAGGTCTAGATAGCACGTCATGTTGCATTTGCAAATGGTTCCCTAGCAGAAGCAAAAGGGCCAAGTGTAAAAAATGCTACATGGAAGGTTGTATAAATTGCCTCCAGAAAGAATTAGGAATTACTATAGGATATAAAGAACCGTTAAAACAAATTCAAGAAGATACAACCATAGCAATAAGATTAATTACACTAGAAACCAGAATAAATATTTTAGAAATGAGGATAGCTCAGCTAGAGAAAGGAAAGCAGAAAGATATAGAAAACGATCAGATTTTCGAAGAAGACCAATTAGAAAGAGAATTAATTACAGAAGTAACCTCAGAACTAATGAATTCAGAAGAAAAAACTCTAATATGTAACGAAGATAAAAAGTTTAGCTCACTAAGATTATTAACAAAGATTAAAATTAAAGACTACGAGATTACTACGCTAGCACTAGTAGATACAGGTTGTACAAGAAGTATTTTAAATAAGAAAATTGTTCCTAACCATCTAATAAAAACACTAGATAAGCCATCTTCAGCAATGCAGATGGATGGAACCCATAACGTCTATAAATATTACCTACAAAAAGCAACAATTAGTTTTATAAATACTTGTGTAAAATTTTATAATCCTAGTTATAGCATGAATAAAATATTAGTAAGAGAACTAAATATAAATACAGATTTTATAATAGGTTTGGATTTCTTATTAGACAATAATGGAAGCTGTACCATCACTAGAGATGGGATACTATTCCAGAAAAATAGTACATATACGCCAGTACAAACTCAAAAGACTGAGACTAAGATAATACAAATTTCCCCTATAAACTTAAAAAATAAAGAAGACAGTTGTAAAGATTGCAGCAATGGAGACAAATATTGCTGTCAAAATAGCAATAAAAGCCTAATGCTAGAAGAAATCCTAGAAGAAGACTATGAAATTTTAGAAAAGAATTACACGTTAATAGATTTAGAAACATAATTTTATAATTTTAAAAATGGAATAGAAAAAATAGGAATAATAAAAGATAAAACAGATTTAGATAATATAGTAAAAATTCTAGATGAATTAGAAATTATAGGAGAAAAACCACTTAGACACTGGAATAATAATAAAACATTATGTGAATTAGAGATTATAAATCCAGAATATATTATAAGAACAACTTCAGTAGAAGCAACTAATAAAGACATAGAAGATTTTAAACTACAGATTAAAGAATTAATGGACTTAGAAATTATAAGACGGTAAACGTCAAAACACAGGTCAGCAGCCTTTATAGTCAGAAATCATTCGGAGATAGTTAGAGGAAAAGCCCGAATGGTGATAAATTATAAGAGACTAAACGATAATACAAGAAATGCGTTATAAGTGCAGGACAAATCCGAATTAATTAATAGAATACAAGGAAAGACTATATTTAGTAAATTTGATTGTAAATCAGGATATTGGCAGGTGAAAATGCATCCAGCCAGTATTGAATGGACATCATTCACTTGTCCAGAAGGGCATTTTGAATGGTTAGTTATGCCATTCGGCCTGAAGACTGCTCCACCCATTTTCCAAAAGAAAATGGATGAGATCTTTGGAGATTACAAAAGATTCGTAATAGTATCGTGAGCGACATATTAATTTTTCGATAATAATATGGTGAACATTTAGGACATCTACGAGCAGTTTTTAGACTATTTGTAAATAGCAATTATAATTAGCAAGAAAAAGATGGAGTTATGTAAAAAATACATAAACTTCCTAGGAGTAACTATAGGAGAAGGACAAGTTAAGTTACAACCTCATATAGCGAAGAAAGCATTAGAAATGCCAGATAAGCTAGACAACACTAAAGATTTGCAAAAGTTTTTAGGAATCCTAAATTATGCTAGAACTTTTATTAAAGACTTAGGAAAGATAGCAGGACCATTGTATTCTAAGACAGGCTCCACAGGACAAAAACATTTCAATGCAGAAGACATTAAGATAGTAAAACTACTAAAACAGCAGATCCAGAACATCCCTGATCTAAGTATGCCTTTAGAAACAGACTACTTAATCATAGAAACGGATGGTAGTTTTGAAGGCTGGGGTGCAGTATTAAAAGCTAGAACAAATAAATATAGTAGTAAAACCTCAGAAAAGATTTGCGCTTACCAAAGCGGTAAGTATAGAGAAAAAGGAAATATGAGTAGCATAGACGCAGAAATACTAGCAGTAGTATACGGTCTAAATGCTTTTAGATTATACATTCTAAACAAACCAGAGACCCTAATTAGAACGGATTGTGAAGCCATAGTTAAATTTAACCAAAAAATAAATGATAAGAATAGTAGTCGGAGACGATGGCTTAATTGATATAGTGTCTAGGAAATTAAGCCATCGTCTCCGACTACTATTCTTATCATTTATTTTTTGGTTAAATTTAACTATGGCTTCACAATCCGTTCTAATTAGGGTCTCTGATTTGTTTAGAATGTATAATCTAAAAGCATTTAGACCGTATACTACTGCTAGTATTTTTGCGTCTATGCTACTCATATTTCCTTTTTCTCTATACTTACCGCTTTGGTAAGCGCAAATCTTTTCTGAGGTTTTACTACTATATTTATTTGTTCTAGCTTTTAATACTGCACCCCAGCCTTCAAAACTACCATCCGTTTCTATGATTAAGTAGTCTGTTTCTAAAGGCATACTTAGATCAGAGATGTTCGATCTCATTGTTTTAGTAGTTTTACTATCTTAATGTCTTCTGCATTGAAATGTTTTTGTCCTGTGGAGCCTGTCTTAGAATACAATGGTCCTGCTATCTTTCCTAAGTCTTTAATAAAAGTTCTAGCATAATTTAGGATTCCTAAAAACTTTTGCAAATCTTTAGTGTTGTCTAGCTTATCTGGCATTTCTAATGTTTTCTTCGCTATATGAGGTTGTAACTTAACTTTTCCTTCTCCTATAGTTACTCCTAGGAAGTTTATGTATTTTTTACATAACTCCATCTTTTTCTTGCTAATTATAATTCCGTTACTTACAAATAGTCTAAAAACTGTCTGTAGATGTCCTAAATGTTCAGTCATATTATTACTGAAAATTAATATGTCGTCTACGTATACTATTACGAATCTTTTGTAATCTCCAAAGATCTCATGCATTTTCTTTTGGAAAATGGGTGGAGCAGTCTTCAGGCCGAATGGCATAACTAACCATTCAAAATGCCCTTCTGGACAAGTGAATGCTGTCCATTCAATACTGGCTGGATGCATTTTCACCTGCCAATATCCTGATTTACAATCAAATTTACTAAATATAGTCTTTCCTTGTATTCTATTAATTAATTCGGATTTGTCTGGCAGCTTATAATCGTTAATTCTTGTATTATCGTTTAGTCTCTTATAATTTATCACCATTCGGGCTTTTCCTCTAACTATCTCCGAATGATTTCTGACTATAAAGGCTGCTGACATGTGTTTTGACGTTGACCGTCTTATAATTGCTAAGTCCATCAATTCTTTAATCTGTAGTTTAAAATCTTCTATGTCTTTATTAGTTGCTTCTATTGAAGTTGTTCTTATAATATATTCTGGATTTATAATCTCTAATTCACATAATATTTTATTATTATTCCAGTGTCTAAGTGGTTTTTCTCCTATAATTTCTAATTCATCTAGAATTTTTACTATATTATCTAAATCTGTTTTATCTTTTATTATTCCTATTTTTTCTATTCCATTTTTAAAATTATAAAATTTTGTTTCTAAATCTATTAACGTGTAATTCTTTTCTAAAATTTCATAGTCTTCTTCTAGGATTTCTTCTAGCATTAGGCTTTTATTGCTACTTTGACAGCAATATTTGTCTCCATTGCTGCAATCTTTACAACTGTCTTCTTTATTTTTTAAGTTTATAGGGGAAATTTGTATTATCTTAGTCTCAGTCTTTTGAGTTTGTACTGGCGTATATGTACTATTTTTCTGGAATAGTATCCCATCTCTAGTGATGGTACAGCTTCCATTATTGTCTAATAAGAAATCCAAACCTATTATAAAATCTGTATTTATATTTAGTTCTCTTACTAATATTTTATTCATGCTATAACTAGGATTATAAAATTTTGCACAAGTATTTATAAAACTAATTGTTGCTTCTTGTAGGTAATATTTATAGAAGTTATGGGTTCCATCCATCTGCATTGCTGAAGATGGCTTATCTAGTGTTTTTATTAGATGGTTAGGAACAATTTTCTTATTTAAAATACTTCTTGTACAACCTGTATCTACTAGTGCTAGCGTAGTAATCTCGTAGTCTTTAATTTTAATCTTTGTTAATAATCTTAGTGAGCTAAACTTTTTATCTTCGTTACATATTAGAGTTTTTTCTTCTGAATTCATTAGTTCTGAGGTTACTTCTGTAATTAATTCTCTTTCTAATTGGTCTTCTTCAAAAATCTGATTGTTTTCTATATCTTTCTGTTTTCCTTTCTCTAGCTGAGCTATCCTCATTTCTAAAACATTTATTCTGGTTTCTAGTGTAATTAATCTTATTGCTATGGTTGTATCTTCTTGAATTTGTTTTAACGGTTCTTTATATCCTATAGTAATTCCTAATTCTTTCTGGAGGCAATTTATACAACCTTCCATGTAGCATTTTTTACACTTGGCCCTTTTGCTTCTGCTAGGGAACCATTTGCAAATGCAACATGACGTGCTATCTAGACCTTTATTTCTTTCAAATAAATGGTCGCACTCTACTAATGTATTGACTAGATTATTTAAATCTTCATTTATATCTAATTGTTTTATTCCTATTTCGTTAATAAACTCGTCTGCTTCTGAGTCTGAAGAATCTAATTTATTATTTTCTCATGTATCTATACTTACTATGGAGTATATACTTTTTGTATATGACATATATTCATCTACATTTATTAACGTCTCTTGGAAGTCTTCTATTAACTGAGAATTTCTAGTATTATTATTAATTCTCTTTGGACATGTATTAGCTAGGTGTTCTATGCTACCGCAAGTAAAACATTCTAATTTATTTTTATATGTCCTATCATTTCTATATTTTCTTATATGCTTATTTCTATCTAAATATGGTTTTCTGGCTGATGATTTTCTAAGATAGTATCTTTTCTTCTTAACTTATCATAGTTCTGATAACCATATTTCTTATTTTTTCTTCTATAGCTTTTCTTTCTCTGGGGGTCTTTATCGTAACTCTGTGTGGTATATATTACGCTTTTACAGAAATTTAACTCATTCTGTTTAAGTTGTTTTTGTATTTGCAGATGAGTACATTTCTCTTGTAATATTTCCATCACATGCTGTATTCTATGTCCTATAGACCATCTAGCGTTTGGGTTTTGTAAAATCCCATCACGCTTGTTCCAGCGTTCTTCGATTTCTCTACCTAAAGCTCCTGGTAATTTATTAAAAAGTTTTTTACCTAAGTCTTGATCAAACGAATTACCGCTGATCGTACAATAATAAAAGAAATCATTTAAAAATTTCTTTATGTATACCCAATTACTAATACTTAATTGTTCTAACTTAATTAGTGCATTTCTTTGTAATACTACTAGTCCACTATTTGGGTCTTCTCCTGTAATTAACGTATGTATTTTATTGGTGAAGTTGTATGGGTTTGACCCCATAGACACCAATTGGTGGAATTCTTCTGGGAAATCTGTTTTATAAGCTTCCCATAAAGCCTTAGTAGATTCTCCTAAGAAAGTTTCTAAGTATTTATACATTGTCTCAGGGTCTGTTTCTACATAATTTTGTATATAGTCTGCTACCACTATTCCCTTCCATATATCTATTACGGAGTTCCATCTTTGTGGATCGTGGGCGGCTATATTTAAAATCTTTCCTCTATTCCCTCCTTCTTGGAGAGTTATAGGCTCTTCTAACGGCATTCTTCTTCCTGAAGGTTTAACATTTTCTACAGGTTCTCCTGCAGTTCTAAATACTTTTCGTCTAGGTATATTGCATGTACTAGTGTCTACTGTAATATGTTCTCCTGTAGTTCTCTGAAAAGGACTGGAGCTAGCTGCGCTAGCTTCCATAAGTTCTTTCTGACTAACTTTGGAGTTTGTCTTCTTCTTCACTATTTAATGCGAAATCTTTCCAAATTTCTTCAAACATTGTTGTTTTTTCTTTGGAAAGCTTTTCTTCTTTATATCCCGCATTATCTGTTCTAATCTCACATATTTTAAAATGTTCTACTGTTTCTTCTAATTCCATATTGTCTTTTTTACAACCCTTGCATCTGAATAACATCCAGGATTTTTCTTTTTTCAGGTTTCTAGCCTTTTCTATGGAGATGTCTACTTCATAACCTTCTTGGATTATTTCTAAGTTCATAAGATTAATCTCTTCTTCTTCTATTGTACTTTCTTCTTCACAGTTCTTCTGTGGAGTGTAATTATAATCTGTAAATCTTATAGAAGTTTCTCCTTTAAGATTTGTATATTCTAAGTGTGCGGCTGGCTGTAATACTTTCTTTTTATTATTAAAGTCTTCTAATTTCCATTCTAAACCTGCGTATTCTTCAGGTTGGATTTTTGTAGGTTTTATTAAATTTATGCCTTTATTACTCATTAATTCTACTACATCATTTATCTTTATTTTAAACCTTGTATTACTATTGGTTGTCATCTTTCCAAGAAATCCTAAGCATAACAGTAAGTTATTGCCGCTATGCATTTCTTCGTATCCTTTAGTCTGGATTCCTATTTTAATATGTGTACCAAATTCTGCTAAGTTCATTAAGAAATCTGGACTAATGTAGAATATTCCTCAATTATCTGTCATATCTATTTCTGTCATACCGTTAATAGATTTCTTTATATCTGTCCATCTGTCATCATATATAACTATGAGGACTTTGCTACCTAAATTCTTTCTAGTTAATCCTTTAATTCCTATTACTATTAATCCCATGTGCATGAGAGTTTTAGTTGTCTTTATTACGTGTTTAAAGGATTCTCTATTTATTAAACTAGTATTTCTTGCTGTATTTCCTAATACCGATAGTTGTTCTGCTCTATAATGTCTATATAGCTGAGCTGTAGACGAGAAACGTCCAACATTGTATAAAGTCTTAGGGTTTAATAAATTCAATTGATTATGTTGAAAAATACTTATGTCTTTATCTACGTTTATAACTTTGCTAAGTTGTCTGTGTTCTTCTTCGGGTGTCTTCCTGTTTAAAATTCTAGAAATAAAGTTATTTCCTATTCTATTTTCTGAGCAGCTTATTCTTTGCCCTTCGTCTTCTCTTCCCTGTCTAGTTGTAAAAAGGTTCATTTTTGGGGTTTTCTTACTATTTTGGCTTTTTCTTTCTGCGGAGTTAATTCTATTTTATTTAACTGATCTATTAAATTATCTATTTGTTGGTTTGCTTGTTTTTCTTTATCTTTTTCTCGAGCTATCTGATCTCTTTCCTTAACTATTTGAAGAATGTGTTCACTTAGTTTGTCTACTCTAGTTGCTACTGTATCTATTTTTCTATGTAGGTCTAGTATTAAGGTTGCTAATACTATATTTTGCTGTATGATTACTTGGTCTGCTTTTTGACTAGGTATATATTCTTTGTAATCAGCTGGTAAAGGAATATATTTTTCTATTAATTTTGCAACTTGTTCTTGAGCACTTACTATCCTGCTCATGAAAGAATTGCTATTTTTAATTCTTTAACTGATTCTTCTAGTTTTAAAAATCTTTCAACAAGCTCTTTTTTAATTTGTAAGTTTTCCTGGCTAACTTTCAACTCAATATCTATTAAATTGTCTTTTAGCACTTTTTCTACGTCTTGTTTTGTAGATAATTTTTTGAAGTCACAAGTGGTTACTAAATTGTTTATATATTCTATATTTTGTTCTGATCTTTTAAAGATTCTTTCTTGCTTCTTAAGTATATCTTCTAATTTTTGTAAGTTATTTGTATAATTATTATTACTTTCTTTTACCTTTTCGCTTAGGTTTATTATTAAGTCTACTACAGTATTTAGCTGTTTTTCTTCGCTATGGAGCGTATGTTCTCCTATACTAAAATTACACTTAATAATACTTTGGTCTGGTAAAACAAGGTTGTGTAGTCCTACTCAGTACTCCCTTCCCGTTGTAAATCTCCTTATGTTACGTCTTTCAGTCAAATAGCTATCTCCGGTAAAATAATAAATTTCATTTTTTTTTATAATCATCACTAGTCCTTAATTACTATTCATCATCTCTGTCGTTTATCCTTGGTTACTGTTATGTTCTTGACTACGCTATGCTTTTTTTATTTCTCCTTCTGAACGGTTCATCTCTTCTTTTAGACCTTACCCCTATCACGACAGTCGTCTTTAGCTACACCCAATTTTCAGGCCAAAACAGTCCTTCAGCGGACATCAACAGGCCAATAATCAACCACCGTTGACATAGGAATTTACAAGCTAATCCATTGAGGTCATGACGGATTCCAAAGATAACCATATACTAAGTTCAGAAGATAGCCATATCCAAGCATATTGCAGTTAAGATTATAACTGTAATTTCTAGATTTATGACATGATTTCTAACAGTAAATAAAGATTCATGATAAAAATAACAACATTATATTAACATACTGGTTCCTGCATTTCTACAGGATTTCATAACAAACATAAAACATACTATACATGGTGGAGATAACTACTGAAAGAAAATACTCACATAATTCAAAGTACGGGGAGGTTTCCCTTTCGGGAGTCCCGGAAACTACTGCACACTAATGAAAAGCTTGCTCCAAAATAACTATCTTACATATGGTGGTTTATATAGTGAGGGGGAAAGAGGAGGTATGTTGCACTTTTGGGAGTGGAGTTTTCGCTCTTCGCTCTATGTAATTTTTTGGCTCTATTTTTTTATCTCTCTAACTTCATCCCAAGAGTCTCATATTTATACTGTCTTCCGGACTTCAACTCCGGACTTCACAACGTAAAGGAATCTTTAAAGTTTTGGCCGGGTGCGCTGTGGGCCCCATCGTCACTTTAGCTTTGAAGATTTTTTCTTTTCATTCTGTCGTCTTGTGCTGCTGGCATCTGCTTTTCTTAAAGTCTTTCTTTTTCTTTTTTAGATGCTGTCCTTGCTGTCTATCCTATCTGCTACTTTCGGCTGCTTTTGGCCAGTCTCTTTCTTTCTTTTTATCTTGCCTTCTGCACCGTTCTTTATTTTCTGTCGTAGTCTCTGATTTATGTATCTAAATTGTGTAGAGCCACTGAATCAAAACTCATGCCCGAATCGTCGTTTTCATTTGGATCCTGAGCATAATTGGATTCTAGAAACTCATTGTCTGAAACTGTATTGGATACATGATCTACGCTATTTTCGTCTGAATTATTGTCTTGTTCTTGAGTCCTGGATGTCTCTGGATTTATATGTTTATCCTTGCTCAAGGTGTCGGTTTGTTCTTTAAATATATTTTCTAGAGTCTCTCTGATGATTTGTTCTATTTTTTTGTTTTGTCTGTGTACTGGTCTGCTCCTTGTTTGGGATGTAGATCCTGTCAAAGTTCTAGGGAGCTTGCGTCTGTTCTTTGAGGATTTTTCTTTCTCGTTTTCACTTTTTGGCAAAGTGACAGCCATTAAAGGATTTGATAAGTCTTTACCGGCAACCGTTTGCACCGGACTAGTTGTACTTATACCTGGTACAATAGGTTTCTTAGCATTCATAAGGGAACGCTCACCTATCTTATCCATTTTTGAAGGAGATGGAGAACTCTGAGTCTGTCTGATTTGGATCTCTAATTTAGAAACTTGTTCTAGGAGATGTATGTTTTGTATTTGGAGTTCTTCTTTTGTCTGGTTAAGTCTTTTGAAGGCTTCGGTCATTGTACTACAATGATCGCAAAAAATTATTTTGTCTGTGTCTTTTTGTATTTTGTACTGAGGAGTCTGGGCTTGGGTATATCTTAGTGCTGGTGATATGTAGTAGTTGGGCCCAAGGGTTCCTCGAGCATAGTCTAGAGCTTCGGTAAAAACATTGAAGCCTTTGAACAAAGGAGTCTTGAAATCTTTTATAGAGTCTACTACTTCAAGCCAAGTCTGAAAAATACCATTTGTTTTTCCATGGACAACAACGTAAAATTTGAATTTTTTGTCCAGGTTCTTTTTATTTGAATAAAAACAGGTACTATTTAAAGTAGCCACAAAGTGACTGGCGTCTTTTCGGTTGTGGGCTATCCACAAGTTGTCTATCAGGCATCTCTGCTGTCTGTCTAACACATAATCTGGCAAAACTTTAAATGTTAAGTTAGATTGTGGAAAAGATACTAAATTATTCTTACCAAAATAAAGTCTTTCTAATGTTGGTGTCTCATGAGCAGTTATGGGCCTGAAATTCAGGTTACCCAATACTTTTTGTCTATAATCGTCTTGGGGTGTGGCTGGGCCTTTCCCCTTGTCTTTTGGATTAGTCTTTGACGAACTCATTCTGCTAAGAGATAAATAAACTGATTAGTTCATTGTAATCTTTAGTCTACTAAGTTGATCTGCTAAGCTGTTATCCTTACCTTTTATATGTTCGAACACTAAATTATAAATTGATATAGTGTCTAGGAAATTAAGCCATCGTCTCCGACTACTATTCTTATCATTTATTTTTTGGTTAAATTTAACTATGGCTTCACAATCCATTCTAATTAGGGTCTCTGGTTTGTTTAGAATGTATAATCTAAAAGCATTTAGACCGTATACTACTGCTAGTATTTCTGCGTCTATGCTACTCATATTTCCTTTTTCTCTATACTTACCGCTTTGGTAAGCGCAAATCTTTTCTGAGGTTTTACTACTATATTTATTTGTTCTATCTTTTAATACTGCACCCCAGCCTTCAAAACTACCATCCGTTTCTATGATTAAGTAGTCTGTTTCTAAAGGCATACTTAGATCAGGGATGTTCTGGATCTGCTGTTTTAGTAGTTTTACTATCTTAATGTCTTCTGCATTGAAATGTTTTTGTCCTGTGGAGCCTGTCTTAGAATACAATGGTCCTGCTATATTTCCTAAGTCTTTAATAAAAGTTCTAGCATAATTTAGGATTCCTAAAAACTTTTGCAAATCTTTAGTGTTGTCTAGCTTATCTGGCATTTCTAATGCTTTCTTCGCTATATGAGGTTGTAACTTAACTTTTCCTTCTCCTATAGTTACTCCTAGGAAGTTTATGTATTTTTTACATAACTCCATCTTTTTCTTGCTAATTATAATTCCGTTACTTACAAATAGTCTAAAAACTGTCTGTAGATGTCCTAAATGTTCAGTCATATTATTACTGAAAATTAATATGTCGCTTCACGATACTATTACGAATCTTTTGTAATCTCCAAAGATCTCATGCATTTTCTTTTGGAAAATGGGTGGAAGCGATCTTCAGTAGAATGACATAACTAACCATTCAAAATGCCCTTCTGGACAAGTGAATGCTGTCCATTCAATACTGGCTGGATGCATTTTCACCTGCCAATATCCTGATTTACAATCAAATTTACTAAATATAGTCTTTCCTTGTATTCTATTAATTAATTCGGATTGGGTGTAGCTAAAGACGACTTGTCGTGATAGGGGTAAGGTCTAAAAGAAGAGATGAACTGTTCAGAAGGAGAAATAAAAAAAGCATAGCGTAGTCAAGAACATAACAGTAACCAAGGATAAATGACAGAGATGATGAATAGTAATTAAGGACTAGTGACTGGACAGAGTCTAGATTATAAAAAAAAAATTACAAGAGATATGATGAATATTTAAATAATATTCACTAATACACCCTCTCAGTCGGAGTGGGATGAGGCCGAACGCTTAGACTGGATCTGAAATCGGGGAATAACTGGCTAGGTAGTCCTTTAGTGAAGATATCCGCATACTGATAATGAGATTGCACATGCAAAACCTTAACATGTCCTATAGCAACTTTCTCACGAACAAAATGTATATCAATCTATATGTGCTTGGTTCGCTGATGTTGAACCGGATTATGAGATAAATATATGGCGAATATGTTATCACAGTATACCAAAGACGCCTTACGAAAGGGACATTGAAGCTCCAATATAAGGTTTCTGAGTCAACAGATCGCAACAACAACATTTGCAACACCTTCATACTCTACTTCTGCACTCAAACGGGATAGGTTGGCTTGCCTCTTCGCAGACTATGAAATGAGATTATCCCATAAGAACACACAATAGCTAGAGGTGGAGCGTCACGTGTCCGAACAGCCTGCCCAATTTGCATCCGTTTATGACAACAACTTGGTCGGTGCAGATGGGTATAGATGCAATCCATAATCAAGTGTGCCCTTAACGTATCAAATGATACGCTTAAGAGCAGTAAAATGAGGCTTCCTTGGGGCATGCATAAACAAACACACCTGCTGAACAACATAAGCAATGTCATGCCTGGTGTGAGTAAGATACTGAAGTGCACCTGTAAGACTCCTATAAAGTGTGGGATCGGACACTGGATCACCATCAATAACACTTAGCTTTAATTTAGAGTCAATCGGAGTAGACATGATCTTGCAATTTGTAATTTTAGCCATGTACACAATATCCTCTGCATATTTACGCTGACATAGAAATATAGTATCTGCAGATCTAGTCACTGATATCCCAAAAAAAATAACTCAACTTTCCCAAGTCAGTCATAGCAAATTCGATTTTAAGCAGTGCAATGATCTCATTTTTCAAAACATCATATGAGGCAGTAAGCATAATATCATCCACATATAATAAAAAATAAGCAATGTCACTACCTCGATGAAAAATGAAGAGAGAATTATCACACTTGCTGCAAACAAACCCAATATGCATAATGTAATTTGCAAAGCGTTCATACCACGCTCTGGGGGCCTATTTCATACCATAAAGTGACTTACGAAGACAACATACATAGTGAGGGACTGCATGATGGAGTCGGGTGACGGCGTCGAGTTCCAATTTTGTTTTGTTAAAGCAGTAAATTCCCAAGTGTGTTGTTTTGTTAAAGCAGTAAATTCCTCACGCATGGCCGCATTCCAATTTTGGTCAAGTTTGGCTAATTTTGGGTTTTGGGGAATTAGGGATATGGTTTGTGTGAAAAGGTTAAATTATTAAAATCTCATATTGGGCATGGGTTTCCATATGGGTGCATGGGGGCATGGGCAGTTTGGGTATTTTTATTGGGTGTCAGGTATGGGTTAAGATGTAGGATCAGGTCCGAGTTTGGAATTGGTGTCGAAATTGGTACTGTATTGATGGTCGGGACGGGACTGGAAGTGGGTTTAAGTCAACAGGGTGAGGGTTTTGACTAGTGGAGTCGGGTGACGGCGTCGAGTCTGGTGGGGTTGGGTAGCCGGGTGGATGCGGTGATGATGTGTGACTCGAGGATGGGTCCGTTGCTGGTGGGTTTGGGGAGAAGTGGGGTCAGGTTTTCGGGATATGATGAATATTTAAATCATATTCACTAATAGTAACAAACCTAACGGTTGTGTTGCTTCAAATATAACCACTAACTTTTGTTTATATCCAACAATTACTTACTTTTTTAAATTGGTGAATAAAGTGTAGGATTTTGTTGGGTTCAAAACACATAAGTAAGGCACAAGAAGTTTAAAAATTTTGTTTCTTACTTACCCCTACAATAATTTCTAGTATGGTTATACAACAATGAAACTTGTAACATAAAACATATACTTACAAGTTATAATTATCTGGAATCCTTATCAATTATGAGGTGCACACGCGATTGCCCTTCCAATTGCAAGCTCCAAGCTTCAATGTATTTCTCCTTCGGAAAGCTAGGAAATCCGGCAGAGGTTGGAGAGAGTATTTGATTCTAAGTCTCTAAGGCTTAGAATGATTTTCAGAATTAGTGTGTAGAATAATGAGGTGAATGCCTCTATTTATAGTTGAAAAATAGGTCAAAACCGGATTAGGGTTTGACCTTGGGCCTGGCCCAAAAATTGAGGCAGAGGTGTCGCGCCCCTAGGGTATGGGCGTCGCGGCGCTCGACATGCGTCTGCACTGCGCCGCGGCCCTAGGGTATGGGCGTCGCGACGCTCAACTTGCTCTTGCACTGTCTCGATTTATTTTTCGATGCACTCTTAATTAAATCCAAAATCCAAAATCCAATTTTGACTTAATTAAAATAATCATTATTCATTTAAATATCTCGATTCCAAATCGAACATTTAATTACTCTCTCAATACATCCTTAGATCGAAACGGACAATCGACATAGTGTGACCCTACAGGCCTTCTCATATCGACATTAATCAAATTAAGGTCTACACGGAACTCTTAGACGGCGCCGGAAGACGAACTAAATATGTGAAGTATGTTTACGCGAGTCCAGTAAACTTAACCTTTATGTGATAAGATAAAATCTTTTCATTCACGACACACCCGATCAAGCTTAGGATTTGTCAAGTGTCTATCCAAATGGCTTAATCATTGTATTTCATCTATATTAGTTGACGACTAGACCATATTCTAAATATGTCTATTGCGTTGGCTAACGACTTAGTCAACCTAATATCACTGAAAATCCGAGTGTTCTCTCGAATATACATTCGAGGAATGAATCCTAATCTTGGCTCAACTACCACCTTCAATCCACATCGTAATTTACCCAATTCAAGCCGTATCTCAATCTATAAGACATTTGAGCTTAGGATGGGATCAAAGTACATTACTTTGTAGACAAGACTCGTTATTGACCTCAAGTCTAAGGACTTCTATCTCCCACACGCTGATCATACTTTAGACAAGTATAACAAATAGTATATCAACAGGGTATATCAATACTTCCAAAGTATCTATGTGTCCATCATGAATAGCCATTACTCGTAGCAGGTGAGACATACTACATCCTCTAAGGATGTGATGCAGACCACATGTCGACTTATCACATATCATCGATATCCCATTCTCGATGATCATTAGTCGATGCTATTTTAAGAGTTATGCTCTATCATTAATATCTCACTCTATTAATGACAACGTAAGTTCAAGGGATGCACATTAATGAATAATTACAAACAATCAAATAATAATTCAATAATTGCAAATGCCATAATATTAATCTCCATTAATAATAATATGAATATGTATAAAGTATATTTGTCCTAATACAGATTATCTCTAGGACATAAATATAGTTTCATAAAGCACCTGTTGGATGAGTGAGTGCAACTTTGCCTGTAAAAGTCTTGTGGCCAGAAGCCTTAAACATCTCTCGAGCAATTCTTTAAAATATTACCTTTACTATCATTTTAACAAACAGTCTTCGTACTCTTATTCCAGCCATCTTTCTATCACTTTTCTTTTTTATTGGGTTGAGTTTTTGTGGTAGGAAAAATCAAAGAGTGCAACTTTAATTTCTAAAATAGACATTGTATACTGGGGATGGACTTTTTCATTAACCCCTTACATAGTGTGGAGGAAATTACTATCCTAAAGATAATCTCCTTGAAATGCCTTGCCTATTCATTCTGTGTTTTCTATTATCTTTCATGATTTTTCTCTTTAATTTATTCATTAAATATGTCTTATACAAAATTACTCCATTATATTATTTTAAATATTCTACAACAGATATTTCATACAATATTCAGTATTGTTGATGACTAATGCTTAAATTGATACTGAAGATAACACTATGGGATTTCAGAGTGGATGAGGGAAGACAAGAAGAAGAGAGAAGGGGGGAGGGACCGGAGAATCAATTGTTGGGCTTAATTTTGTCAAATGACCAAAAAAAACGTTCTCATACTAATGTGATGGCAATAAATAGACAAAAAATAATACATTGGTAATCTATCACCTTCATGTAATTGGTTAGCAAGACCCCACATATGTGTTTTAGTAGTATGAAAAAATAAATAGTGCTTTGTTAAATTTGATTAAAATTTTGTACCTGGCTACCCTCCACATCAGTATAGTGTTTTTAAGCTTTTAATTTGCACTAGTTTTAAGGCACGCGCTCACCCATGTCAATGAGTATATAATTTTTAAAAGTTATGTAATATTATTAAACAACGTTGTGAGTTATAAAACAATTTGCAAAAAATACAAGTCTGTGAAAATTGATGAATATTAATCATATTTAGTTAGCTCATTTAATGAAGAAAGATAACTTATTGTAAAATCTGTTGTTCCTTCAATTATCGAAATTATCCGATTGTCTAATTTCTCTCTCTCTTTCTCTTCCTTTATCACTCTTCCTTATTTATATTTTTGATTTTTTTATTTGTTCAGATTGTTTAATATAGTTTTAAATAGTTTTCAAAAAAAAATCCAAAGATAATATTCAATGAATTTTAGTCATGTTAATTATTCATATACTGAAATAATTTATAAAGTAAAATCGTTAGTGCTTTTAATATCCTAAAATCAAAATTCCAACATAGTTCGAGTAAGGACGAATATAAAAGAAACTTTTAGTTGAATTTTTTATTTTTTATTTTTGGTATGAATGAAGAAAATGAATTCCATGAGTTTATTTCATCACCAAATATACAATATATATATATATATATATATATATATATATATATATATATATATTGAATTATTCCAGTAAAAAGAGTACATTGGAACAATTGCAATGTACTACAAATTCCAAAAGGAGCGTTTCCAAATATAAGCATATAACATGCTACAAATGCTGCAGAAAGGGTCACACGTCGAGATTTTGTAAAATTAGAGAAAAGTCTCAAAAACCAGGTTTGGATAAAGTATTAATCCAAAAGATCTCCGATCCTCTTATAAATTTCTCTGATTCAGGCTCTTCTGATTCAAGCTCCACTGATTCAGCTACCAAAGCAAAATCTTATTATTCTCTATCTTCAGATGCTGAAAACCCCCTTCAAATAGATGAGTTAGTCACAACTAATTCATTAGAAAATTCTGGTGATCATAAAAGAATACGCATTTGCGTGTTAACCAATGATCAAGAAAAAGAGGAAAATTCTTGCCCAAAAATTCCTGTACAAAAACTTCAAAGGGAGATCAAACAAGTAAAAACGGATATAAAAGAATTGAAAGAAAAAAAAGAAAGAGATTCTTTATTAATAAAAGCAATCCTTTCAAAAGCTACACCACAAAACTCTGATTCTCATAACTCGAAAGAATCCAATTCAGAGAATATCCCAAAAGACTTTCTAAGTATCTTGCGACAAATCACGTCAAAAAGATACCTAATAAAAATAACCCTTCAATTCTCTGGCGACTTTAGAATTCAGACTATTGCGCTTTTTGACACTGGTGCTGATTTAAATCTGATAAAAACTGGTATTGTACCAAAAAAATTTAGAGAAAAATCTCGTGAAAAATTAGCAGCTGCTAACAACACGAAAATTAAAATTGATTCCAAAACCTGTGCTTCAATAGAAAATAACGGAGTCTCTATAGAAACATCGTTTGTCTTAACAAATGACATACATAGTTCTGTCATCTTAGGAACACCGTTCATAAACCTTATCACCCCTTATAAGGTAGATAGTGATTTTGTATCTTTTAAATTCAACAAAAAGAATTTGAAATTCCGTTTCATAACAAAACCAAAAACAAGAAGTCTCAACCTAATGAGAGCTTGTTCAATACATGAAGATGGTTTAAATGCCCGAATTCAAGGAAAATCTTACCATCTACAAGAACTGAAAAAAGATTTTTCTTTTGAAAGATTAAAAACTCTTTTAGAATCATCTGATGTTAAAATCAATATTTCTAAACTCCAAAACTCTTTTGAAACCGAATTATGTTCTGAGATTCCTAATGCCTTCTGGAGTAGAAAGCGACATATCGTAGATCTTCCTTACTAAAAGGATTTTGACGAAAAACAAATCCCTACAAAAGTAAGACCTATCCAAATGAATAGTGATCTTGAACAACATTGCAGAAAAGAAATTCAAGATCTTGAAAATAAAAAACTAATTTTTAAATCTAGATCCCCTTGGAGTTGTGCTGCATTCTATGTAAGCAAAAATGCCGAAATAGAAAGAGGAACTCCCAGATTAGTTATTAATAACAAACCTTTAAATACTGCCCTAAAATGGATTAGATATCCAATTCCAAACAAAAAAGATTTACTACAGAAGTTACATTCTGCCTTGATATTTTCAAAATTTGATATGAAGTCCGATTTTTGGCAAATCCAAATTTCTACAAAAGATCGTTACAAAACCGCATTTACGGTCCCCTTTGGACAATACGAGTGGAATGTAATGCCCTTTGGTCTAAAAAATGCCCCTTCTGAATTCCAGTGAATCATGAATGACATCTTCAATGATTATTCCAAATTCTGTATTGTATATTGATGATGTCTTAATCTTCTCAAATTCTGTGGAGGAACATTTCAAACACCTCAAAACTTTCTTCTACGTTACCAAGAAAAATGGTTTGGTAGTTTCCAAATAAAAAATGAGCCTTTTTCAAACAAAGATTAGATTTCTAGGACACTATATATCCCAGGGGAAAATAACCCCTATAGAAAGATCCTTAGAATTCGCTAATAAATTCCCTGACAAAATCCTTGATAAAACCCAATTGCAGAGATTCCTAGGAAGCCTAAACTATGTTTTAGATTTCTGTCCTGAGATTAATAAGATGGCAAAACCACTCCATGGCAGACTTAAGAAGACCCCTGCTCCATGGACTAGTAACCATACTGCTTGTGTCCAGAATATTAAAAGAAAGTACTAGAAATCCCATGTCTTCATTTAGCAGACCCTCAGTTACCTAAGGTCGTAGAAACAGACGCCTCTGACTTAGGTTATGGAGGGATCTTGAAACAAAATTCGAGGGGGGAAAGAGTGTATAGTCCAGTATATTTCTGCCCACTGGAATGATACCCAGAAAAATTATTCCACTATTAAAAAAAAATTTTGAGCATCGTCTTATGCATACAAAAATTTCAAAGTGATTTACTAAATAAAATTTTTTTACTCAGAATTGATTGCAAAAGTGCTAGAGAAGTTTTACAAAAAGATGTTCAAAACCTTGCATCAAAACAGATTTTTGCACGATGACAAGCGATTCTTAGCATTTTTGATTTTGATATTGAATACATCAAAGGAGAAACAAATTCTATTTCAGATTTCTTAACCCGTGAATTCCTTCAAAACAGAGAGAAAAACCCAAAAAATCCCCCAAGAGAAAATACCTAAACATATCTCAAAATTCCCAAAACCACAAATGCGAGATTCATAGACAGAAGATCATCCGGAAGAAAAACGCACTCAGAATTTTATAAAATTAGAGAAAGAATTTCCAAAACCCTTTCTCAAAACTGATTTTCGAAAAAACTATTTTCAAAAACCATTTATGAAAAATAGATTTTCAAAATCCAAACTTGTGATAACACAAGTCCTCAGAAAAACAGTTTGCGAAAGTTTCAAATAAAATGCCTCATTTTTTAATATTCTATTACTAGGATTGCCAACAAGCTTGGTTCAAATCCTTTTTCATTCAAAATACCAACCAAAGCCACACTTGGCTTTTCCAATTTTGATACCTCTTGTGATCCATCACAATTACCGACATGATGGAATTGATGGTAGGAGCAATTCGGATCCACCTTAGAAATACAAAAACCAGAAGTCACTAAATCTTTCAGCCTCTTCAAATCCCAGTTTAAACCCTCTGAGGAAGAAAAAATATTTGTGCCTCTACACCTTTTTCACACAAAATTTCACTTACCATGGGTCTTTACATGGTTCGTAGATTATTCAGAAGACAAAATCCCAATTATCCGAAGAAGATTCAAAATCCGATGGTGGGATAGCTTTAAAATATCAAAAAGCCTCGCACCACAAAAAGTCCAGGAATAGTTAGATACCCAAAAACTCATTCCTTTACAGGCGCCTACACAAACAACACCGGCACCACTACTAACAAAGGAGCACACCCAGTTCCTTTCACAAAAATCCCAGATGGCCTCAATGCTTGCAGCAGCCAAAAATCCAGAAGAAATGCAAGCCATAATTCTGAAATTTGCACCGTCATCATCAAAATAAGGCATTTCGTCAGAAGAAGAAGAACCAGAGATTGATATTGAAGACAATCCAGTTTTTGGAAAAAGTGGATTCTGAACAAAATTGCCAAAATAATTCAAAATACTCGGAGTAGAGTTCAGACAGAATTCCGACAAAAGAAAGTGCTCGAAAAAGCTACTTTCAAAAAAGCAAAAGCAAAAGCAAAAGCAAAAACAAAAAGCAAAAGCAAAGATTCCCGCAATAATCCGAGAAAATGCCAAAATGATGAATACTGATTCTCCACTCGGATGAATAGTGACGTGGATGAATAGTTAGATTCTCTTTTAATTACAAAAATACTTTGTAAAACTCCTATAAAAGGGGACTCCCTCTCCCTTAGTTGCATATGTCATTTTTTAGTAAGTCTTTCTCTTTCTAAACTAGAGAGAAGTTGAGAGCTCTTACAGAAATCCTCCTTTAGGTTAGATTAAATACCCCTCAAATACCTATATGATTCAGTTCATATGACCCATATCATATGACTCATATCATATGATCCAATATCCCCTGAAATTCCCAAGGTTTATCTCTTTGATAATTATCTTTGTAAATTCCAATTTATTTTTAAATGAATATGATTATGGACGGTACTACCTCCTAATCTTTTAAATACTTTATGCATTTAAATTCCTTAATTTTCTGCATTAAATACTTGGCCGGTTCAACCGCCTATTTGATTTAAATTCCTGCAGAACCTTGTGATTTATGATTTCCATAACTGGAACCTTGAATTGTAAGTCAATATTTATTTACTTTCTGCATTCTTCAATTATCCTTTAATTTTTCAATCCCTTATATCCCGATTCCTTCCGTGTCTGTTATGCCCTTTAGATCCCCGGCCTAAGTTTGGTTTTTGGAAGATTGCGGAGTATCCAGAACGCGTTTTGTATTAGAACTGTTGGAAGTTCTACTCAATTGATTTTGGATAGCCTGAACAAATTCAGACTTGTTTTGCTGGATATTTTTTACGCCATCTGTGGACACCTGAAAAGGTTTAAAGATAGGTTTTTGGCTTTTTTAGTCGTAACGGGATTTACCGTACTGGAAAAGGGATAATCAATGTAATTTTGGGAGGAATAATAATCGAACCAGTCAAAGAAAAGGATGTTTATCCTATGTTCATTAATAAACTTGTAGAATTTTTCCTGTATTTGTGTCCTAGTATTTGAAAAGGTTTTGAAGAACCAAATTCGTTTTTCTAGGTTGTATTTTTCATAAAAATCATTTTGAAGGAATTTTTTGTCTACTTTGAAATCTTTTTGTAAAACACCAAGTTCGTTTACTAGGTTCTCTGTTATCGAGGAAAAAGTCAGACTAGTAGGTTCCTGGTCCTCTATCTTTTCTCTAACAGTGGGATTTTCATAAACGGGTCTCGATATTTCGTTGGATTAATCTACGTTTCGTAGATTGGGTATATCAGACGTAGAACGTCTAGGTTTCGCTTTGTAAGGAGTATTTATGACTGAAGGAATTTGTGAAACTCTTCCTAAGTTGAGAGTTTCTACGGAACTGGAATTATCGTATCTACTACTCGTAGATTTTCTATGGAACGATAGACTGACTCTACCATCCTGGTATTGGGTTATTTCTCTAAGACGAGTATTTGGTTGGGAAGTCTCAAGAGGTTCAGGCTTGACAACACCTTCTAAGATCCATTCGTCTGGTAAGGAAATATCCTTCCATCTCATAGGTCTCGGTATAACGGTGTTAGATCTGGAAAGATCGGTTTGTAAAAGAAGGGTTTCACCTTTCTTACTATGGTATCTGACTTTTGTCGCAAAAGCTGAAGTCATAGCTTTGTAATGAATTCGGTAAATTATAGCTACGGGAATCGATCCTTGAAGCATTTGGTTATTGTGAGTCTTGATTTGTAAGACTAGGGATTTTTGGATATTTTTGTCATTTAAAGAGACTGAGAAATTTGGGTAACAGTCAAAAGATATTGGTCCTGTGTAGAGACTAGACTCAACAGAACTCAATAAGGAATCTTCAAAATTTGTGAATCTGGCATCACGTAAGACAGCAAGGATTGAGGTGTTTAATCCTTCCTTCGTGAGGGGTTTTATCCCTACTTGGACTAATCCAATATGGATGTATTTGTAATTTCTTTCTCGGTGTCTTTTTAAGGAACTTTGAGAAAGTAATTGGATGGTTTCAAAAGGTTGAGATAATTGAATATCTTTTTCCTCATTTTTGATTGTGAAATCGGTTTTGAATAACTGGTATTTCAAATTTTTGTAAATCTGATATCGATTTACTCTCGGTATTTCCCAATTATCGATATATTTGTCAAAATCTTGTATCAAGATTTCTTCGGAGTTTATTATCTTCTTTGAATCCATGGAAGAAGATGAACCAAAATCACGCGAAGTAGATCTGTTGAGAAACGGATCCGTGTTATGGAATTCCTATTAACAGAGCGTCCGAACTTTCATCATCGGTTAGGCCTTTCCGTGGGTATAACTGCATGCGTTCGTTGAGGACTTACCGACCCTTGACTATCCTAACTCAGAAGTCTCCGTAACCTCTAATAAGGAATTCAACATCTGATCTGGATACTATTCTCGCTATCTCGACCCTTTATGGCTCTGATATCAAACTTAGGCCTTTCCGTGGGTATAACTGCCTGCGTTCGTTGAGGACTTACCGACCCTTGACTATCCTAACTCGAAAGTCTCCGTAACCTCTAATAAGGAATTCAACATCTCCAAACTTAGGCCGAGGATCTAAAGGGGATAACAGACACGGAAGGAATCGGGATATAAGAGATTGAAAAATTAAAGGATAATTGAAGAATGCAGAAAGTAAATAAAGCTTGACTTACAATTTAAGGTTCCAGTTATGGAAACCATAAATCACAAGGTTCTGCAGGAATTTAAATCAAATAAGCGGTAGAACCAGCCAAGTATTTAATGCAGGAATTTAAAGAATTTAAATGCATAAAGTATTTAAAAGATTAGGAGGTAGTACCGTTCATAATCATATTCATTTAAAAAATTGGAATTTACAAAGATAATTATCAATGAGATAAACCTTGGGAATTTCTAGGGTATTTTGGATCATATGATATGAGTCATATGATATGGGTCATATGAACTGAATCATATGGGTATTTGAGGGCCATGGAATTTGTTTGTTGTTGTGGTGCAACAACAGGTGTATTTATTGGTGGAGGTATTTCTTCTTTTCTCCTTTGGAGCAAGGCTCCGCACATTGCATGGTAACAGTATTGTCCAGATTCTCTCATGTCCTTTCTAGATATTTTTTCTCTGTAACCCGGACATTGCGGCAAAGGACAGTGATAGGACATTTCTGTGTCGTAACTGGTATTGGAAATCTGTGGATTTTTATAGGAATAATGATAGGGTATTTCTGTGCTGTAGCTGGTTTTGGAAACCTGTTGTTTTTTTCTCGTGTTTTCGGGTAAACCACTGGTTAAAATATTTTTAAAGTAAAAATTGTCAGAAATTATTTTGCAGAAATTATTTTTGAATGCAATTTTCGAAAATTGTTTTTTATTATGCTTCAAAAGTTTTTTGTATGCAAATGAATCAATTAATTTAATAGAACGGGTATCATAGTTTCTAGGGGACTCGGAATCCTGATTTAAAAAACTATTTCTTAATTCTCCTAGATGACAAGAATAAGTTTTAATCAGATCGAGGTCACTAGTTTTTGGTTTTGTCAGAAAAGGGAATTTTAGATTCTTTTTATTGGAATCAAAAGAAATGAAATTATTATCTACCTTATAAGGAGTGATAAGATTTATAAATGGTGTTCCTAAGATAACAGAGTTGTGAATGTCTTTTACTAAGACAAACGATGTCGTGATAGAAACTCCATTAATAATAACGGACGCATTGGTTTGGGAATTAATTTCTAGCCTTGTGTTATTGGCCGCCGCTAGAGTTTCCTGGGTATTTTCATGAAATTGATTAGGCATCAGACTTATTTTTATGCAATTCAGATCTGCACCGGTGTCAAAAAGAGCAATAGTAGTAATTCTAAAATTGCTAGAGAATTTAAGGGTTATTTGAACAAGGTATTTCTTTGATGTGATCTTTCGTAAGACAATAAGGAATTCTTGTGGGACCTCTTCAAGAAAAGGGTTGTCAGGAGGTTCTCCTGGATCTTCAGAGTCGGAATTGTTGGACTCAGAACTGGATTCAGAATTATCCTGGGGTTTTGAAAGAATTATTTTCAGTAGAAGAGAGTCTTGTTCTTGTTTTTCTCGTAGAGCCTTGATCTCTACTTTGATTTGTTTCACATCCCTCTGGAGTTCTAGAATTAGGGTTTCTTTGGATTCTTTCATCCCTTTATCCTTTTTCAGGATTTTGGTCAAATCGTAGGTATTTTTGGAGGTGTTTGGCAAAATTGAAATTTTGAAATCTTTTTTCTCGTCAGTAAAAGATTTGAGGAGTTTATTCAAATAATCCTTTTGGTGTTCGACATCTATGTGTTGAACCATTTCTAACATGAACTCTTGATCCTTGGTTAGGACACAAACAAGTTTTCCCTTACCCTTATCAGAATTTTCAGAAGAACTGGAAGTAATCAATTCATCAATTTGAAGGGCTTTGTTGTCTTCAGAAGGCAGAGAAAAGTAGTCAGGTTCTGACTCGGCATTAGAATCGGAAGAATCAATGAGAAGATTGGAGATTTTTTGGGTGACGTCATTGTCGAGTTTCAACTCTTGTAATTTTGCATTCACTTTGCAGTATCTCGATGTATGACCTTTTTTGTGACATTTGTAACACGTAAGGTCCTTGTATTTGGAATCAACTTTTTTGGTATTTGGTTTTCTGAAACGATGAGTATTTTTGTAGGGTTTTTTGTAATACTCTTCGTTGGTTTTGCTGAAATCTCTCTTTTTGTAACCTCTTGAAGTACTCTTAAGGGATTTATGAGTCTTGCTACAGTCTCATGTACAACTAGAAGAGGGTTTTGAGAAATTCGTATCAAACTGTTTGCAAAAGATTCCAAGTTCGCACTTAGTTCTCTTTAGCTCCAATTTGAGGTGTTTCTATAATTTCAGGTCTTGACAGATCTTTAGACCTTCCTGTTGAGTTATACTGACAAACTGTCCGTATGTAAACTCATTGTAGGGTATAATCTGTTTACCGCAATTTTCTTTGATTTTGTTCCTAACCTTTTCTCCTAAAATGGTAGGTAATCCGGCCAGGAAGTTCTCTTTCCAAAATGGCTGGTTGGAATCTTCCCTGAGCATAACTCTGGTTAAGAAGGTATTTTTGTACCATTGGAAATCGCTGAGTTGTTTGCATTTGAGGTTGGAAAGTAATTCGGCATTTTTGTCTTTCAAGTGTGAAGAATCTCCTATGAAGTTTAAAGAGATTGTCAGAATCAAGGTTGCTACGGCATCTTGTTGTGGTTCACCTTGTTCGTCAAGGATTGGTAATCCTTCTTCATCAGTTTTGATGGAATTGAGGATATCTTCCTTTTGTTGATCAGCGTGATAATTATCCCACTAACCTTTCAATTGACCAGAGAATCATGCGATGAGTAGTTCTGTAATGGTCTTGTCTTGCGTACCGTTTTGGGTTTTGTAGGCATTTGCAGCCATGGTCATTTGTTGTAGAAAACTGAGAATATTGTATTCAGTCATCCCATCTATATTCCAATCATAAATGGAAGAGGCATTGAAACGGGATTGAGCTAGGGGTTTGACTATTCCTAGGTCAAGAGCAAGAATGATTTGTAATTGATGTTGTTGGACCTGTTGTATTGATCGTTGCCAATACATATGGTTAACAAAAGGTTTTTTGTTTTGGAATGATTTTGGAGTATCAGTGTCGTTGGAGTCCTGTGTGAGAGTAGTGATTTTATTGGAGGATTGTGGAGTATCTGGAACAACGTGTTCAATATTAGAACTGTTAGACGTCCCAATTCTACTCAATTGATCCTGGATAGCCTGAATAAATTCAGACTTATTTTGCTGGATATTCTTGACACCATCTTTGGACACCTGAAAGGGTTTAAAGATAGGTTTTTGGCTTTTCGGTTTCATATCCTTAGTCGTATCTGTGGAATCTATGGTGACTAAAGGGTTGATTTTTATGTGTTTTCCTACCCTGTCAAGTTGTTTTCCTAGGGTATTCAAACTGATATTGGTAAAATTGTTTTGAGCGAGGATATTCTTGGTATTTGTTTTCTCATCCTCTGCTGGATTCTTAAGAGGAATCGCGTCTACATGAAAACCACGAATAGTAAGCTTGATGCGTTATAAAGGAGGGTGGTTGGACTGGATTTTCCTAGAATCAGCTAGGGTTTCCCACTCCGGTGTTTTGTTCCTGGTCGTAACGGGATTTATCGTTTTAGAAAAGGGATAATCAATGGAATTTTGGGAGGAATAATAATCGAACCAGTCAAAGAAAAGGATGTTTATCCTATGTTCGTTAACAAACTCGTAGAATTTTTCCTGTATTTGTGTCCTAGTTTTTGAAGAACCAAATTCGTTTTTCTAGGTTGTATTTTTCATAAAAATCATTTTGAAGGAATTTTTTGTCTGCTTTGAAATCTTTTTGTAAAACACCAAGTTCGTTTACTAGGTTCTCTGTTATCGAGGAAAAAGTAGGACTAGTAGGTTCCTGGTCCTCTATATTTTCTCTAACAGTGGGATTTTCATAAACGGGTCTCGGTATTTCGTTGGAGTAATCTACGTTTCGTAGATTGGGTATATCAAATGCAGAACGTCTAGGTTTCGCTTTGTAAGGAGTATTTATGACTGAAGGAATTTGTGAAACTCTTCCTAAGTCGAGAGTTTCTACGAAACTGGAATCATCGTATCTACTACTCGTAGATTTTCTATGGAACGATAGACTGACTCTACCATCCTGGTATTGAGTTATTTCTCTGAGACGAGTATTTGGTTGGGAAGTCTCAAGAGATTCAGGCTTGACAACACCTTCTAAGGTCCATTCGTTTGGTAAGGAAATATCCTTCCATCTCATAGGTCTCGGTATAACGGTGTTAGATCTGGAAAGATCGGTTTGTAAAAGAAGGGTTTCACCTTTCTTACTATGGTATCTGACTTTTGTCGCAAAAGCTGAAGTCATAGCTTTGTAATGAATTCGGTAAATTATAGCTACGGGAATCGATCCTTGAAGCATTTGGTAATTGTGAGTCTTGATTTGTAAGACTAGGGATTTTTGGATATTTTTGTCATTTAAAGAGACTGAGAAATTTGGGTAACAGTCAAAAGATATTGGTCCTGTGCAGAGACTAGACTCAACAGAACTCAATAAGGAATCTTTGAAATTTGTGAATCTGGCATCACGTAAGACAGCAATGATTGAGGTGTTTAATCCTTCCTTCGTGAGGGGTTTTATCCCTACTTGGACTAATCCAATATGAATGTATTTGTAATTTCTTTCACGGTGTCTTTTCAAGGAACTTTGAGAAAGTAATTGGATGGTTTCAAAAGGTTGAGATAATTGGATATCTCTTTCCTCAGTTTTGATTGTGAAATCGGTTTTGAATAACTGGTATTTCAAATTTTTGTAAATCTGATCTCGATTTACTCTCGGTATTTCCCAATTATCGATAGATTTGTCAAAATCTTGTATCAAGATTTCTTCGGAGTTTATTATCTTCTTTGAATCCAAGGAACAAGATGAACCAAAATCACGCGAAGTAGATCTGTTGAGAAACGGATCCATGTTATGGAATTCCTATTAACAGAGCGTCCGAACTTTCTTCATCGGTTAGGCCTTTCCGTGGGTATAACTGCCTGCGTTCGTTGAGGACTTACCGACCCTTGACTATCATAACTCGGAAGTCTCCGTAACCTCTAATAAGGAATTCAACATCTGATCTGGACACTACTCTCGCTATCTCTACCCTTTATGGCTCTGATACCAAGGGATAGCGAGAATAATGTCCAGATCCCCGGCCTAAGTTTGGTATCAGAGTCATAAAGGGTAGAGATAGCGAGAATAGTATCCAGATCAGATGTTGAATTCCTTTTTAGAGGTTATGGAGACTTCCGAGTTAGGATAGTCAAGGGTCGGTAAGTCCTCAACGAACACAGGCAGTTATACCCACGGAAAGGCCTAAGCGACGAAGAAAGTTCGGACGCTCTGTTAATAGGAATTCCATAACATGGATCCGTTTCTCAACAGATCTACTTCGCGTGATTTTGGTTCATCTTGTTCCTTGGATTCAAAGAAGATAATAAACTCCGAAGAAATCTTGATACAAGATTTTGACAAATCTATCGATAATTGGGAAATACCGAGAGTAAATCGAGATCAGATTTACAAAAATTCAAAATACCAGTTATTCAAAACCGATTTCACAATCAAAACTGAGGAAAGAGATATCCAATTATCTCAACCTTTTGAAACCATCCAATTACTTTCTCAAAGTTCCTTGAAAAGACACCGTGAAAGAAATTACAAATACATCCATATTGAATTAGTCCAAGTAGGGATAAAACCCCTCACGAAGGAAGGATTAAACACCTCAATCATTGCTGTCTTACGTGATGCCAGATTCACAAATTTCAAAGATTCCTTATTGAGTTCTGTTGAGTCTAGTCTCTGCACAGGACCAATATCTTTTGACTGTTACCCAAATTTCTAAGTCTCTTTAAATGACAAAAATATCCAAAAATCCCTAGTCTTACAAATCAAGACTCACAATTACCAAATGCTTCAAGGATCGATTCCCGTAGCTATAATTTACCGAATTCATTACAAAGCTATGACTTCAGCTTTTGCGACAAAAGTCAGATACCATAGTAAGAAAGGTGAAACCCTTCTTTTACAAACCGATCTTTCCAGATCTAACAATCGCTATACCGAGACCTATGAGATGGAAGGATATTTTCTTACCGCATTTAATGGATCTTAGAAGGTGTTGTCAAGCCTGAACCTCTTGAGACTTCCCAACCAAATACTGCCTCTCGCAGAAATAACCCAATACCAGGATGGTAGAGTCAGTCTATCGTTCCATAGAAAATCTACGAGTAGTAGATACGATGATTCCAGTTCCGTAGAAACTCTCGACTTAGGAAGAGTTTCACAAATTCCTTCAGTCATAAATACTCCTTACAAAGCGAAACCTAGACGTTCTACGTCTGATATACCCAATCTACGAAACGTAGATTACTCCAACGAAATACCGAGACCCGTTTATAAAAATCCCACTGTTAGAGAAAAGATAGAGGACCAGGAACCTATTAGTCCGACTTTTTCCTCGATAACAGAGAACCTAGTAAACGAACTTGGTGTTTTACAAAAAGATTTCAAAGCAGACAAAAAATTCCTTCAAAATGATTTTTATGAAAAATACAACCTAGAAAAACGAATTTGGTTCTTCAAAAACTAGGACACAAATACAGGAAAAATTCTACGAGTTTGTTAACGAACATAGGATAAACATCCTTTTCTTTGACTGGTTCGATTATTATTCCTCCCAAAATTCTATTGATTATCCCTTTTCTAAAATGATAAATCCCGTTATGACCAGGAACAAAACACCGGAGTGGGAAACCCTAGCTGATTCTAGGAAAATCCAGTCCAACCACCCTCCTTTACAAGGCATCGAACTTACTATTCATGACTGTCCTGTAGACGTGATTCCTCTTAAGAATCCAGCAGTTGATGAGAAAACAAATACCAAGAATATCCTCGCTCAAAACAATTTTACTAATATCAGTTTGAATACCCTAGGAAAACAACTTGGCAGGGTAGAAAAACACATAAAAACCAACCCTTTAGTCACCATAGATTCCACAGATACGACTAAGGATATGAAACTGAAAAGCCAAAAACCTATCTTTAAACCCTTTCAGGTGTCCAAAGATGGTGTCAAGAATATCCAGCAAAATAAGTCTGAATTTATTCAGGCTATCCAGGATCAATTGAGTAGAATTGGGACGTCTAACAGTTCTAATATTGAACACGTTGTTCCAGATACTCCACAATCCTCCAATAAAATCACTGCTCTCACACACGACTCCAACGACAGTGATACTCCAAAATCATTCCAAAACAAAAAACCTTTTGTTAACCATATGGATTGGCAACGATCAATACAACAGGTCCAACAATAGCAATTACAAATCATTCCTGCTCCTGACCTAAGAATAGTCAAACCCCTAGCTCAATCCCGTTTCAATGCCTCTTCCATTTATGATTGGAATATAGATGGGATGACTGAATACAATATTCTCAGTTTTCTACAACAAATGACCATGGCTGCAAATGCCTACAAAACCCAAAATGGTACGCAAGACAAGACCATTACAGAACTACTCATCGCAGGATTCTCTGGTCAATTGAAAGGTTGGTGGGATAATTATCAAGCTGATCAACAAAAGGAAGATATCCTCAATTCCATCAAAACTGATGAAGAAGGATTACCAATCCTTGACGAACAAGGTGAACCACAACAAGATGCCGTAGCAACCTTGATTCTGACAATCTCTTTAAACTTCATAGGAGATTCTTCACACTTGAAAGACAAAAATGCCGAATTACTTTCCAACCTCAAATGCAAACAACTCAGCGATTTCCAATGGTACAAAAATACCTTCTTAACCAGAGTTATGCTCAGGGAAGATTCCAACCAGGCATTTTGGAAAGAGAACTTCCTGGCCGGATTACCTACCTTTTTAGGAGAAAAGGTTAGGAATAAAATCAAAAAAAATTGCGGTAAACAGATTATACCCTACAATGAGTTTACATACGGACAGTTTGTCAGTATAACTCAACAGGAAGGTCTAAAGATCTATCAAGACCTGAAATTACAGAAACACCTCAAATTGGAGCTAAAGAGAACTAAGTGCGAACTTGGAATCTTTTGCAAACAGTTTGATACGAATTTCTCAAAACCCTCTTCTAGTTGTACATGAGACTGTAGAAAGACTCATAAATCCCTTAAGAGTACTTCAAGAGGTTACAAAAAGAGAGATTTCAGCAAAACCAACGAAGAGTATTACAAAAACCCCTACAAAAATACTCATCGTTTCAGAAAACCAAATACCAAAAAAGTTGATTCCAAATACAAGGACCTTACGTGTTACAAATGTCACAAAAAAGGTCATACATCGAGCTACTGCAAAGTGAATACAAAATTACAAGAGTTGAAGCTCGACAATGACGTCACCCAAAAAATCTCCAATCTTCTCATTGATTCTACCGATTCTAATGCCGAGTCAGAACCTGACTACTTTTCTCTGTCTTCTGAAGACAACAAAGCCCTTCAAATTGATGAATTGATTACTTCCAGTTCTTCTGAAAATTCTGATAAGGGTAAGGGAAAACTTGTTTGTGTCCTAACCAAGGATCAAGAGTTCATGTTAGAAATGGTTCAACACATAGATGTCGAACACCAAAAGGATTATTTGAATAAACTCCTCAAATCTTTTAACTGACGAGAAAAAAGATTTCAAAATTTCAATTTTGCCAAACACCTCCAAAAATACCTACGATTTGACCAAAATCCTGAAAAAGGGTAAAGGGATGAAAGAATCCAAAGAAACCCTAATTCTAGAACTCCAGAGGGATGTGAAACAAATCAAAGTAGAGATCAAGGCTCTACGAGAAAAACAAGAACAAGACTCTCTTCTACTGAAAACAATTCTTTCAAAACCCTAGGATAATTCTGAATCCAGTTATGAGTCCAACAATTCCGACTCTGAAGATCCAGGAGAACCTCCTGACAACCCTTTTCTTGAAGAGGTTCCACAAGAATTCCTTATTGTCTTACGACAGATCACATCCAAGAAATACCTTGTTCAAATAACCCTTAAATTCTCTAGCAATTTTAGAATTACTACTATTGCTCCTTTTGACACCGATGCAGATTTGAATTGCATAAAAACAAGTCTAATGCCTAATCAATTTCATGAAAATACCCAGGAAACTCTAGCGGCGGCCAATAACACAAGGCTAGAAATTAATTCCCAAACCAATGCGTCTGTTATTATTAATGGAGTTTCTATCACGACATCGTTTGTCTTAATAAAAGACATTCACAACTCCGTTATCTTAGGAACACCATTTATAAATATTATCACTCCTTATAAGGTAGATAATGATTTCATTTCTTTTGATTCCAATAAAAAGAATCTAAAATTCCCTTTTCTGACAAAACCAAAAACTAGCGACCTCGATCTGATTAAAACTTATTCTTGTCATCTAGGAGAATTAAGAAATAGTTTTTTAAATCAGGATTCCGAGTCCCCTAGAAACTATGATACCCGTTTCATTAAATTAACTGATTCCTTTGCATACAAAAAACTTTTGAAGCATAATAAAAAACAATTTTCGAAAATTGCATTCAAAAATAATATCTGCAAAATAATTTCTGACAATTTTTACTTTAAAAATATTTTAACTAGTGGTTTATCCGAAAACAGGAGAAAAAACCCACAGGTTTCCAAAACCAGCTACAGCACAGAAATACCCTATCATTATCCCTATAAAAATCCACATATTTCCAATACCTGTTACAACAATGAAATGTCCTATCACTGTCCTTTGCCGCAATGTCTGGGTTACAGAGAAAAAATATCCAGAAAGGACATGAGAGAATCTGGACAATATTGTTACCATGCAATGTGACGAGCCTTGCTCCAAAAGAGAAAAGAAGAAATACCTCCACCAATAAATACACCTGTTGTTGCACCACAACAACAAACAAATTCCATGGCCCCCAAAAAACCCACAAAAGAAGAAAAAGAAAAATTCCTTGCCAAATCTCCCACTGAAAAACCCCTATCGTGGTATGATGCAGTCATGAAAGAAGAAAATGAAAATACCGCAAAGATCCGTACAAAAACACCAAAGACAGAGATGATCACTGAAAATCTTCTACAACTCCTGGCGAAATCCCCAGAATTACAACAGGCATTGATGCAACTTCAAAATCCCAAACAAGACGTTGTTCAAAGCTCAGGAGAGGAAAAAACCTCTCAAAATTTTATAAAAATCGAGAAAGGAGAATCTTCAAAAACCCTTTCTCAAAAAGAATTTTCAAAACTCCTACTTGAGAAAGAAGAGTCTTCAAAAAACCTTTCTCAAAAACAATTTTCAAAAAATCAACGTGTGGTACCGCAAGTCCCCAAAAAACCTGCTCCTAAATTCTTCATAAAACCATTTTTTCAAAATATTGTGACTCTTGAAAAATGATTTTTTAACAAAGACCCCTTTTTAGCACTACAAAATTATTTTGGACAAAAATGTTTTTATAAATCATGGGATGTTTTAAAAACCCCATATTTTTATCAGGCTATCCTTGAAATATCAGGATCAACAACAATTAAAAATAATTTTTACAAAAAAAACCCAGATCCCTCTTAGTCAATTTGCAAAATACTTAGCATAATTGCTCCTATTGATTGGGGGAATGATCTGTCTCAACTACTAAATTTCCCAGACACCCACAAAAATGAACCATTTTTTGATATTCCTTTTAATTACTGGGATTACCAACAAGCTTGGTTGAATTCCTTTTTCGTTCAAAATACCAACCAAAGCCACACTTGGATTTTCCATTTTGATACCTCATGTGATCCATCACAATTTCCAATATGGTGGAATTCATGGTGGGAGCAATTCGGATCCACCTTAGAAATACAAAAACCAGAAGTCACTAAATCTTTCAGCCTCTTCAAATCCCAGTTTAAACCCTCTGAGGAAGAAAAAAGATTTGTGCATCTACACCTTTTTCACACAAAATTCCACTTACCATGGGTTTTTACATGGTTCGTAGATTATTCGGAAGACAAAATCCCAATTATCCGAAGAAGATTCAAAATTCGATTGTGGGATAGCTTTAAAATACCAAAAAGCCTCGCACCACAAAAAGTCCAGGAATGGTTAGATACCCAAAAACCCATTCCTTTACAGGCGCCCCCACAAACACCACCGGCACCACTACAAACAAAGGAGCACACTCAGTTTCTTTCACAGAAATCCCAGATGGCCTCAATGCTTGCAGCGGCCAAAAATCCAGAAGAAATGCAAGCCATAATTCTGAAATTTGCACCGTCTTCATCAAAACAAGGCTATTCATCTGAAGAAGAAGAACCATAGATTGATATTGAAGACAGTCCGGTTTTTGGCAAAAGTGGATTCTGAACAAAATTGCCAAAAGAATTCAAAATACCCGGAGTAGAGTTCAGACAGAATTTCGACAAAAGAAAGTGCTCGAAAAAGCTACTTTCAAAAAAGCAAAAGCATAAGCAAAGATTCCCGCAATAATTTGAGAAAATGCCAAAAGGATGAATAGTGATTCTCCACTCGGATGAATAGTGATGCGGATGAATAGTGACATGGATGAATAGTTAAATTCCCTTTTAATTACAAAAATACCTTGTAAAACTCCTATAAAAGGAGACTCCCTCTCCCTTAATTTCATAAGTTCTTTTTTCTAAGTTCATTCTCTTTCTAAACTAGAGAGAAGTTGAGAGCTCTTACAGAAATCCCCTTTAGGTTAGACTAAATACCCCCTCAAATACCCATATGATTCAGTTCATATGACCCATATCATATGATTCATATCATATGATCCAAAATACCCCAGAAATTCCCAAGGTTTATCTTCTTGATAATTATCTTTGTAAATTCCAATTTTTAAATGAATATGATTATGGACGGTACTACCTCCTAATCTTTTAAATACTTTATGCTTTTAAATTCCTTTACTTTCTGCAATAAATACTTGGCCGGTTCAACCACCTATTTGATTTAAATTCCTGCAGAACCTTGTGATTTATGGTTTCCATAACTGGAACCTTTAATTGTAAGTCAATCTTTATTTACTTTCTGCATTCTTCAATTATCTTTTAATTTTTCAATCTCTTATATCTCGATTCCTTCCGTGTCTGTTATCTCCTTTAGATCCCCGACCTAAGTTTGTATATATATATATATATATATATATATATGTATATATATAATTCTACATAATCAATTTAGGCTATCTCTAATGATATGCTAATCAATATAATTGATCTAACCATTCTAATTATATGATCTAATTACAACATGATTGATATGATGTGATATGATATGATGAAGATAATTAAGGATTATGTTCCTAATTATCATAACAGTCACCCGCAGTCTTAGCGGGAGGTTCTCATATGCTGAGACTGTCCCTGAAATCATCAAACAGTATGCGCAAAAGACCTTTGGCGAAAATGTTGGCAGTCTGATAACGAGACGGTACATGGAGAACACAGATTTGTCCACGTGCAACCTTTTCTCGGACAAATACAATATTAATTTCTATGTGTTTTGTGCGTTGATGCTGGACAGGGTTATCAGATACGTAAATCGCACTCACATTATCACAATAAACCACATTTGCTTTTTCAATAGGACAATTGAGTTCTAAAAGTAGATTACAGAGCCAACATGATTCAGCGACCACATTAACTACCCCTCGGTATTCTTCTTTAGCACTTGACCGAGACATTGTCAGTTGTCGTTTCGACAACCATGAAATGTGGTTGTCTCCCAAAAACACACAATAACTAGAGGTGGAAACGATATGTGTCCGGGCAGACACACCACTCAACATCTGTATAGGATGAGAGACTCAAAATGGAGGACTTATACAAGTGCCACCCAAAATGAAGAGTACCTTTAACATACCACATAATTCACTTGAGAGCCCTCATATGTTCTTCCTTCGAATCATGCATATGTAAACACACATGTTGAACTTCATATGAGATATCAGGTCGCGTGAAGGTAAGGTACTGCATTGCCCCTGCTAAGCTGCGGTAATGTGTTGGATCACTGTATGAAGTACTGATATAGTTACTAATTTTTTTTTAGTATCAACCGGTGTATGTGACAGTTTGCAGGAGGACATCCCAACTTTGTCAATGATCTCAGCGGCATATTTCTTTTGACTGAGAAATAGATCACCGACATATTGAGTTACATCAATTCCAAAAAAATAATTTAAGGGACTCAAATCCTTCATTGCAAATTCTGATGCAAGGAGGGACATGATAGACTGGCAGAGTGATGCAGATGATGCTGTGAGAATGATATCATTGACATATAGAAGTATGTATGCCATGTCACATCTCTTCTTATAAATGAACAAGGACTGATCGGACTTGCTGTATGAGAAATCCAGTATGGATACAAAACCTGCAAACCTGTTATACTATGCCTGGGGAGCCTGTTTCAACCCATATAAGGATTATTTCAATAGACAAACATAATCCGGATGTGTAGGATCTCGAAAACCCAAATACTGGTGCATGTAAACTGTCTTCTGTAGATAGCCATGTAAGAATGCATTTTTGACATCCAACTGATGAATGGACCATGATTTCGACAGTGCTAGGCTAAGAACAGTCCTGATAGTTCCTGGCTTAACTACCAGACTAGATGTTTCACCACAATCCACTCCAACCTGCTAAGACCTGCCATCACCAACAAGATGAGCTTTGTATCTCGCAAAGGAGCCATCAGAATTCTTTTTATGACAGAAAACCCACATAGACCTTATGATGTTCACATTAGATGGATGAGACACTAACTCCCACGTCTTATTTTTAATAAGAGCATCAATTTCATCTAACATGGTAGCTTTCCAATTCGAGTCTGATACGACCGCTTTGAGATTTTTTGGAAGAGGTGATGGAGATGAACTGAAGATGTTAGGTTAAAATGACGCTTGGGCCAAAATATCTCGTGTATGGCACGGGTTTCAATTGTCCGAGGTTGGGAATTTGGGCTTTTGGGCTTTTGGGTTGGCTAGTGGGTCGAGTGGATGACCGAACTTGGGCCAAAACTGATGGCTGGTTGCTATAGGCTTCTGTTTGGTTATTGGGCCTACACGAGTTGGAGTTATGGGCCTGAACAAATGGGCTTGAAGACCTGAGTGGTGAGACAGGTAAGGGAGCAGTAGGCTCCCTCCCTTGAGCCTGCCCGCCACGAGATGTGGATTGGGCCGAGGCCGAAGGAAAAGTGGCAGGGGCCTCCTCTCCTTAGACTAGTCTAATCACATTTCTCGGTTGGCTGGAACAGTGTGCGGGGTAGTGTGGGCTGGTCCCACATGGTTTTGGGTATGTAAATGGTGCTGCAAAATTAGATCTATTCCGTCATCCAAAAAATCATATGAAGGTAGGGATTCCACATGAGATTTAGCAAACGGGAATGTAGAGTCATCAAAAGCTATGTGACGGGAAATTATGATTTTTCCATTCGTTATATCATAACATTTATATCCCCTATGATTTTGCGGGTATCCAAAAAACACACAAAGAGTGGAACGGTCCTGAAGTTTGTTAATGGTTGTGGAAGGAAACAAGGGATAACACAAACACCCAAAAACCCTCAAATGTGTAAAACACGGGAGACGATGGTACAACATTTGTGTAGGTGATATGTTGGAGAGTAGTTTGCTAGGAAGAATTTTTAGAAGATATGTGACCATTTGAAGTACATGATGCCAAAAAACTGGTGGCGTGTACGAATGTACAAAATGTGTGCGAATTATATTGTTAATTATTTGAATTTTTCTTTCGACTTTTCCATTTTGAGGTGATGTATGTGGACATGAAAGACGCAAAGACATCCCATTTTGGTGACAAAATTCATTAAATTGCGCATTTATAAATTTCCTCCCATTGTCATATTGAAAACATTTAATGAATTTATCAAATTGAGTTTTGATAAAAGTACTAAATTGTTTAAAAACTGCGAAGACTTGCGATTTCTGCCCTAAGGGAATTGTCCACAAAAAAATTGAATAATCATCCAAAATAAGCATATAATATTTATGACATGCAGAACTCAAAATTGGGGAAGTCCACAAATCACAATGCATAAGATCAAATGTCATAAGTGTTTGTGAAGTAGATAATGAAAAATGAAGTTTAACATGCTTCCCAAACACACAAGCCTGACAAACAGAAGAGTCCATTTACGGGAGAGGGTAAGGCCGAGTAAGGGGGTGGGCAAAATTAATTTGTGGCTCTTTATACCATGAAGAAAATGAATTCCATGAGTTTATTTCATCACCAAGTATACAATATATACAATTCTACATAATCAATTTGGGCTATCTCTAATGATATGCAAATCAATATAATTGATCTAATCATCCTAATTATATGATCTAATTACAACATGATTGATATGATGGGATATGATGGAGATAATTAGGGATTATGTCCCCAATTATCCTAACAATGAAAACTAAAATTTTCCAATATCACCTAGTTTAAACTCTTGATTTTGAATTCCAATATTAGGACTTCTAAATAATGCACATGAGTTCATTATTAAAAAAGAGGAATTTTGTTGACATGAGCCGAATTCATGTTTTGACGATTAACAAATAATATACAAAAACCAAGTCCTTAACATGTCTCTTAAAGGAATTGATTAAGTTCCTACAAGGTTGAAGAAATATCATACAGACTTTGGAAGAACCAACTCCTTCTACAAACAAATGGAAACGACTGTTGATCAGTGGTACGAAGTTGATTTCAAGTGCATGAAGGACTCTTTGAAGAATTAAATTTATGATATAAACGTTGTTGGAAATTTACTAAGTGGTGTCAATGGCATTGAATCCACCCAATAATGGCCATTACTTGGACCATTATGTTGCTGCATTACTTGGGGGGGTTAAATGTCATCCATTACATGGCAATTGAATGCCATTATGGGGCATTTGAAAGGCCATATTGCACACCTATAAATTGAGGCCTTTGGCTCAATTCCATAAAAACAATATGAACAAAAATGCACAATATACATACAAGTATACAACGCTACAAAGAGATCAGTTTTCCTGATAAGCAATCCTTCTCTTAGCAATCTTCATTATTCGTGTTCTTCGCTGAGGTCATTTGTGTAGGCTTTGCACATTTGATAGTTTATTGTTTCATCTTGGGAGACTATTGTCCACACTTCCGTAAAACCTATATACGGGGGCAATCTTATCTTAAAGACAGAGAGCTATCTCTCGACTCAGCCGGTGGTGTTGTGATTATCTAATTGGTTGCTAAGTGTTTCAGGTGTGAACCTGACTCTCAAAGGACTCTTACCGTTCAGATTCTCAGTGGATTTACAAGCCATAAGTGTAGCAGTTCATGTTCTTGTATTTCCGAATACAAGATCCATATTTGAAGTTCCAATTCAAGATCAAGATATTGACAACTTGTTGTTGTAATCTTTGTTGTTTATCCTTTCGATCACTATAATAGTTATTTATTATTCCCGTACGTGCTTTACATATCCAACAATTTTAAGATAAGAATTGTATTAGTGCTCGAAAGATGTGTGCCAGCAGATATGGTCCCAAATCTGGCTGTGGTTTTCTTCTTGAAAACAGTTCTGTTGTCAGTTCTGTTAAAAGTTCAAACACTGTCTCTGTCAACAACCGTGCTTTCAAATCTGGTCCTAGTTTTGGTTATCTCTTTGACGACAGTTACAAATCTATTTCCGTCAAAGGTGGGATCTTTGGATCTGATGTTGAGCTTCAAGATACTGCTGATAGTCATGCTAGTACGGCTAAAGATCAAGGAAGAGTTTGTGTCACCGTTCCTGAGGGTGGTGGAAACAAGCGCCCACGAGAGGCTGAGAATGTCAACTGGGACAAGAGGAGAAGGCTGAAGATGATGTTCTATCATATAGCAAAAGGCCTATATCTGTCCCAGACAAAGGATCCAAATTATGGTAAGGAGGATATGGACACTCAGTCTAACTGAAGTGGGCCAGAATCCAAAAGGTCTAAGTTAATTATCCTTCATTATCTATAATGTGTCTTGTTAATATCTGAATGAAAGTGCGTAAATCAAGGCTGGGAATATGAAAGTATTTTCATTAAAAACTTATATTCCCTACACTCCAAAATTAGATATTGAATCTTCTTCCTTCCCGTATAAAGATTGGACTATTGTAAACAAAACTTAAAAGATCTGTTCTTTTGGGTGTAATTATTAAAAATGTGTAAAGTATGTTCCCACATACGAATGAGAGAGATCCACTGACTGTGCGAAAACTGTTACCACTCTTAAGCAAGCGCCAGGAATTGTCTGGGCACCAATCTCAAAGGAAGAAGACTAAAAGCTAATGGCTTTTCTTAAGACGTTGAACCTGTCACACTATTTGACAGAAGATCCTTCATTTGATAGGATGATATTGGACACTCAGTCGTACAAAGCCTACGGGTGACTGGAGTGGGCCAGAATTCATTTAATAGGATGATATTGGACACTCAGTTGTACAAAACCTACGGGCGACTGAGGTGGGCCAGAATTTTCAGGTCTTAAATGATTTGAAGGCCAAAAGAAAGACAGAAAAGTAATGGACACCTAGTGAGGTGGGCTAAAATTTCAAAGTCTTAACTGATCTGAAGGCCAGAAGAAAGGTAGAAAAGTAATGGACACCTAGTGAGGTGGGCTAGAGTTTCCAGGTCTTAAATGATCTGAAGGCCAAAATAAAGGCAGAAAAGAAATTAGACACTCAGTCTGCCAAAACAACTGGAGTGGGCCATAGTATCCAGATCACCTATGATCCGGTTACGCCCTAACCACGGGCAAAAGGTTGTTCATGTGAAGCAATGCCACCTCTAAAGTAGAAGGGGTTGGAGAAGTTGTCCTTAATAGGACTTTAGGGAATGTGATCACTCTAAAAGGAGGTGATACATGTCCCAAACTTGGTTTAAAGAAAGCTGTTGGTCAAACTGGTTTGAGACTAGTCTAACAGGTCTGTAATAACTAAGAATGGTATAGTATGTCTGTAGCTAAATGAATGGTATATTTGTAATCCGTGCATATATGCCATCATAGATTAAGACACGTTAAATAGAAAGTCATTCAAAAGCTAACGAAGTTGAGATTGTTGCCTTCTGTCGACATAAACCCTCAAAATGAATGTGAGGTAGGCGAAGAGGCAAAATCACCTTTCCATTCCGTCAAAGGAATAGCGAAAGAAGCACTGCTCCTCTAGAACTTAGTCACACTTACATGGGTGATTTAAAGTTTATACAAAATAGAGGGGGGAGACAATTACTTTGTGACCTTCATTGATGATGGTACAACGTATTGCATCATTTGTTTGTTGAAAAGCAAAGATGAAACTGTTGAAGCGGATAAGCGCTACAAAGCAGAAGTTGAAAATCAACTAAGCCTACGGATTGAATAATTCCTAGTGATAGAGGGGGAGAATGTGAAGCATCGTTCATCAAACGACTGCTTATTACTCACCTCAGTCTAACGGTTTTAGCCAAGCGCAAAGCCGTACGCCCAAAATATGTGGGGTGGCTTGGTAGAAGTTGGAATAACCCTAATGTGATTCTCAATAGAACTCCGCATAAGGATAAGGATAACCCTCCGTGTAAAACATGGAAATGATCCCACATACAAATGTTGTGATGTGGGGTGGCTTGGTAGAAGTTGGAATACCAAAACAGGTCAAGTTGGACCTAAGACTGTAGAGTGCATATCCACTGGATCTGCAAATAACAGCAGTGCTTATCGCGTCTTGGTGTCAAAGAATGCTAAATTCTTTGAGGATAACTTTCCTTGAGAAGGAAAAATAAGTAATTTCTCGAGGTTAACAAGAACCCACGAGTGTCTGATTGTTCGAAACCAGACGTTCCAGAGCTACAGGACTCGGAAGTTGCTGACTATCCAGAACTTAATGTTCCAGATCTACAAAACTCAGGGATTCTAGATATTGAACCGAGACAGAGCAAAGAGGGGACAAATACTTGTTCCAGGCCTTCTAGATTGTATGGTTGAGAATGAACAATGGAAGATTAACAGAGAATTGTCATCTCCAGAAGCGCTGCTTTGGAAAGAAGCTACAGAGAGAAATAGATTCCATCATATAGAACCATACTTGTGTAATGGTTGACCTTCCTCCGGAAAAAGAAACTTTGGGTTGTGAAAGTTTACAAAGTAGATGGATATACTGACGAGTATAAGTCCTCCGTTACTTGTACATGTGCTCCCCTGTGAATATCTTAACATCCAGGGCCATTGCAATCTTGTGTGACATGGATGTTGAAACAACCTTCCTAATTGGAGAGTTGGAATGGGAGGATCAGAGTTGGTTTGTTGGACTGTTGGGCTTCTTCCTAAACTTTCATTTTGGTCTCTGAAATATTTACATTTTGGTCCTGGAAGTTTCAGATAAAATAGAAATAATGAATCTGACAACAGAAACATTGACTCTGAAGTTAGAAAGCCAACAGTCTGAAAGTGGAAGTCATATTGAAACAAAAGTTTCGATATGAAAGATATGGGTATCACATATGACATCTTAGGAATTGAGATTTCTAAGACATCTAACGGACTGGTCTAACTCCAAACTCAGTTGTGAGATAGTTGACAGTCTCGTTGAACCACAAATGGATATGAATCATAGAACTGATTGGAATCATGGTGCACCCATATACAAGGAGTGATATGCGCATATCACATGTAGTTCAATGTATTGTACACACTACAACCGACATGATATCGGCCTACAAAGCAGATCAGTTGAACTAAAGTTCACTCGTGATTCTGGAAATAATCGATAGAAGGCGTTAAGTCGGATATGACGATATCTGAAATATTCGCTTATCTAAGGATTATGGTATTCTCGATGTCCAGCGGTTCTGGGAGAACACAGTGATGCAAACTGGACATCAGATATGAAGAACACCAAAGCCACAAGTAGATGTGTATGGTGTTTCTTGGAAAATCCTCTAAGCAAACTTGTATCGGCCGATTCATGATGGAATCAGAGTTTATCGCTTTATACAAAGCATGAAAGAAGTTGAGTAACTTCACGACTCTTTAGAGGACGTCCCTTATTGGAAGAAACCCGTGCCTTCAATATTTATACACTGTGGCTAGCCGGTCGTCTTCAGGAAGGGCACGGATGACGGCGTCTGGACATATCTATCAGATCTGTCGAAGACATAAGACCGTATGGCAGTTGATCATCATGGGTGTCACTTCCTTGATTACTAATCAAAGGATATATTGGACCCTTTAACTAAGGGACTACCCTAAGATCAAGATTTTTGCCTGTCTATGGGAATGGGCTTAAAACCCAAACAATACGAACCTTTGTGATGGAAACCCAATCATACTGACTGGAGATCCTGCAAAAGGTTCAGTTGAGGGCTTCGGTGGAAGCAAGAGCACTTCAGATGATGATTTCTGTAAAGAAACATGAATCCAAAGTCGTTCCCGTGATAGACATTAAAGTGCTACCTGCATGGTGGGTAAATGTTAAGCTTTCAAACCTTTAACGATTCTCAAACGGTTGAGGTTAAGGTCAGTGAAACTTTTAATGATTCCTAACACTTGTGAAGTGGGATATAGCAGGATACATTGTAGGAGATCACCTATTTAAGTGCGAGGACAAGCCGCCTCAAGTGAACGCACTTAAGAATCCAATGTGTCCACGTTCACAACGGACATAACAATAAGAAGAAACGAATAAATAAGAGGTATTATGTTGGTACCGTTGTCTAGGCTTACATTAAATACTGATGGTTCAAGACATCACGTTCACCGCGCAGTAAGTAATTCTGATGGTATTCAACTAGGAAAGGTTCAATGCGGAAGCTACCTCTCCTGATGCAATATCTTTTCGCTGAAAGATTGCTGAAAGTAGGCACCTTGCGTGTGTGCCCAAAATCTCTTTCAAGAGGGGATTGTTGAAAATTTACTAATATGGAATTAAGTTTATCCCATTATTTATGACTCGAAAAATTAGGGCCCCGCACGTCAGAAATGTTGTTTCCACACACGTGCAATCTTAGTGCCAAGTATCATAAATTTCGTTAATGAAAGAGATATTGGTACGTAAGTGAAATGTTTTAAACATAGAATGATGGACGGTTATTGGATAAATAACAAGTGTTCCACGTTGGTAAACGAAGGAAGGATTGTGTGAAGTGTAGGATGGTACGGGTCGGAAAAGGGTCGCGGAGCCGAGAAGGGCAGCGACGCCTCTCGGACTGGGCCGCGGTGCCGGAGCACCGCGGCGCCCCCTAGCTGAGCTGCGTCGCTAATTCCCTGTTTGGCATTCTGGAGCCACGACGCTAAATGCTGTAGCACCGCGGCGCTTCCCAGGAAGTGTTTGCTCGACGGAATCCCAAAGGTTTGGCTGTTGAGGTGGTTTTAATGACATTGAATCCACCAAATAGTGGCTATTACTTAGACCATTATGTTGCTGCATTACTTGGGGGTTAAATGTCATCCATTACATGGCAATTGAATGCCATTATGGGGCATCTTGCACAACTATAAATTGAGGCCTTTGACTCAATTCTTTAAAAAAAAAGATGAATAGAACTGCACACAATATACATACAAGTATACAACACCACAAAAAGATCAGTTTTCCTGATAAGCAATCCTTCTCTTAGCAATATTCATTGTTCGTGTTCTTCGCTGAAGTCATTTGTGTAGGCTTTGCACATTTGATAGTTTGTTGTTTCATCTTGGGAGACTATTGTCCACACTTTCGTAAAGCCAATATACGGGGGAAATCTTGTCTTATAGATAGAGAGTCATCTCTCGACTCAGCCGGTGGTGTTGTGATTATCTAATTGATTATTAAGTGTTTCAGGTGTGAACTTGATTCTCAAAGGACTCTAACTGTTCGGATTCTCAGTGGATCTACAAGCCACAAGTGTAGCAGTTCATGTTCTTGTGTTTCCGAATACAAGATCCATATTTGAAGTTCCAATTCAAGATCAAGATATTGACAACTTGTTATTGTAATCTTTGTTGTTTATCATTTCGATCACTGTAATAGTTATTTACTATTCTCGTACGTGCTTTACATATCCAACAAACGTTTGGATCAAGGATACGCGAAAACATGAAAATGTTACTACACTTGCATATATGAAAAGAGGTTTGGAAATAGGAAAAATCGTGTGGAGGTCGAAACAAAGAAGAAAATCAATTTAAAATAGGATTGGATTCCTTAACCAAATCCCTATGAGATTTGGAACTCGAAGCCAAGGGAAATTCGGCCTACCTACTCCTATATAATGTACCACATTGATACTATTTGTTCTTGACATTGTTCGCATAATTTTAGAATTATTCTTAGAAAATATTTGTAATTGTAAGGAGTTCTTGAGAAAGTCAAAACTGTCAATGAAAGAACTTGTTCGAGAAGAAGCCGCTGCTTTATTTCTTGAATTGATAGGTCGATTATTTGTTCTTGAGTTGTAACATATTTAGTTTACTAGAAGCATTGTGATAGTTGTTTAATTTGTTGATGGAAGTGTAAAGATTCTTAAGACTAGGGAAGAGTCTTGAAAAGGGTAGCTATAATTAGGAAGAATTATACAGGAATGGTACTAAGTTATTAGTTCCTTAGGTTATAAAGTTGTAACCTTAAAATTGCTTGAGTTTTAGTGAAGATTTAGGGCAAATCCTATTGAGTTAGGTCGTGGTTTTTTACTTCCTTAAAAAAGGGATTTTCACGGTAAAAGTCCTTGTGAATTTACATTCCGCACCTTACTTCTTATTTAGGTTGAGGAACCTGATTCTTCAATACATTAGGGGGCAACGTAATATAACAATTGTATTTCTGGATTACAGTCTAATTAAGTTATCTTCCTCACTTGGCCATCATAGCTAGGGGTAATTCTAAATTATGCTGATGTCATATGTGTATTTGATTACTGATTACATGCATATGTGTTTCAGTCTATAACAAGAAGAAGTTAAGGTATCCTTATTTGTATTTGTGATTGTTTGATCCTAAAAAATTAAATAAATCGAGAAAGCAATTCACTTTACAATGGTTTTGGTCTAATATTATATTTTACAATGTTCAAAAACCCATGAGAATAGATACAACCAAAGTGGATAGAGATAAGTGAAATACTTCGTAAGAAGAAACAAAATCAAAGATGAGTGGAATGAAGCTAAGGTTGAGGAGAAATGAAAGAGAGGCCATGATGAGTGAAAACAATCTTTATTTATTTTTGTCTTTTCGACTTTATGATTCCACGACAATTGGGAGGGAATTAGTAGGAAGTGCAGGCTCTGTTTCATGGTCAGTCTCAAGCTGGCTGTAATTGCCTTTTTCCTTGAAGAGTTGAATATGATGATGCTTGCAATAAAGCCTGCCTTCATGTGCAATGTAGTTTGATGGGCTTATTGTACAACCTCCATGAGTGCATTTGAAGCACGCCTTGTGGTATGCTGTTCCATTCACACTAACCTTAAACAACAACACAAACAAACATAAAAATTGCCATCTTTTTGTCTGGTAAAAAATACTCCGCCCATCTCAAAATAACCCAACTTGCCCAACTTGACCCATTACTCTTACAAATTTCAAACGTAATTCTATGATTTTATTTTATTTTGTATGATATTTGATTTTTTCATATCTTTATTTTTAAAATAAGAATAATATTTTTAAGAATATTTTATAAAAGCAAAATAAATATATAAAATAATAGGTGGGAGGGCAGGGGGTAGTTGGGGCGGAGGGGGGGTGAGAGGTGGGGTGGAGAGGGGGAGGATGGGGAAAACAATTTTTTCTCATTTTTTATAAAAAATTATAAAAGTAAAATAAATATATAAAATAGAAAATTTGGGGGTGGGGTTGGAGAGCGGGGGTAGTGGGGGGAGGAGGTTGGATGATGGGAGTAGGGCATGGGGTGGAGTGGGGGTAGGGGGGAAAAGGTAGGAAAAAATTTCACATTTTTTATAATTTATTTTATAAAAGGAAAAAGAATATGAAATAGAAAATTAAGGATGGTGGAGGACATGGGGTGGGGGTGGAGGGGGTAAGGGGAGGTAAGATTTTTTTTATATTTTTAATAATTTTTTTATAAAAGTAACAGAACATATGAAATATAAAATTGAGGATGGGGTGGGGGGGCAGGGGGTAGGGGGGGGGTAGGGCGGGAAGGGGGGGCGTAAGAAAAAATTTCATAATTTTTATAAAAGTAAAAAAAATATGAAATAGAAATTTGAGGATGGGGTAGGGCAATGGGGTGGGGGTGGAGGGGGTAGGATGGGGAGGTAAGAAAAATTCATATGTTTTATAAATTGTTTATAAAAGTAAAGAAATATAAACTAGAAATTTGAGAATATGGTAGGGAGGGAGGGAGGCGGGAGGTGGGGGTAGATGGGGTAGATGTGGGTAGGGGGTTTGGGGTAGAGGTTAGGGTGAAGTAGGCACGATAGGGGGCAGAGATGTGAGGGTGGTTCAGTGCTTGGGTAAGGGTTGGTGTACGGGATGTGGTTGGGTGGATGGATAGTGTAGTGGGTTGTTGGGGTGCGTTGGTGTATTTTTATTATTCTGAAATAATAAAGTAATTTTTTAAATAATTATTTATAAACAAAAAGTTTAATCTAGAGTGGAGCTCTAATCGTTAAGATTGAACATTTTCATGGGTCAAGTTCGGGCATCATCATGGATTCATTTGAGTTGTTGATTTATGATGGGTCAACTTGGGCTAGCCCAAACCAACCCATCATCAAAATCACTCTTGCCCAAACCCATGAAATCTTGGGCGGGTCATTTGAATTTGGGCTAATTTTGTCACCCCAAGTCACGTGACATCTTTCTATATTTAGTATTCTCTCTGTCCTAATTTATGTGACACCATTTGACTTGGCATGAAGTTTAAAAAATAAAGAATGACTTTTGAAATGATGGTCCAAAACAAGTTTTATATAAATCTATGGCTGTAAATCATTTCATAAAGTTAAATTATTTTTAAATATAGAAATGTTACATTTTTTTTTGGACAAATCAAAAAGAAAACGGTGTCACATAAATTGGGACAGAGGGAGTAATAATGTAAACTTAATTTTCCCTTAAATGATTTGTAGCCACACATTTCTCAATGTCTTGTTTTAAACCATAAGTTTCAATTTTTTTTTAAACTCCGTGTCAAGTCAACCACCTTGATATAAAATGAGACGGAGTGATTAGTACTTTGAGACTTGGCTTATATATATTACATTGTAAAGAATTTTTATATAATTACTGTATTTTAACCTATTATAGCAGGTAATGTATCTTATTTCTCAGCTTATTAGTTTCACTTTTTAGACGGTAATCTTTCAAGAGATTGTAATTAATTGTGTAAAGTTATTTAAAAGTCTATAAAAGTCAAGCTCAAATATTTATAATTGTTCTTACCTTCTCAATGGGATATACAGTTTTAGTGCAGCCCACACATTTATCTCTGGTGCCTGCGAATAAACTTGAGACTTTGTTCCCGGTACCATTCTGTTGAACATATAACAGCAATATTGGAATTAAACAAAAAGCAGAAAGACATATATAGATATGCAAGAAACACGTCGAAAACATTACCTCGTTATCCACATGTTTTTCTGGCTTTGTGACCTTTGGAGTTCCTGATAAAGTACCAAAGATGTTAAGTTGGCCAAATTAAACAATAACTAGATGTCATATTAATTGATGTGAACTAGTGTGCCAGATTGGTTGATCTTCACAAACACTTTACATGGTGACTTACAGACTTAGTACTTGTACTTCTAAAAGGTTTGAGACTATGGATGGAGTTATACCTTCAAAACTCTTGTCCAAACTGCCAGTTCTCTTGAGAAGCTGATCAAAGTGAGGCCTGCAGTATATTACCCCTTCAAAGGAGTTGAAATTGCTTAGCTGAAATAAGTAAAATTATCAGATGACTCAACTGCTATAGATCCATCATATTTTCATTTCTCAAAATAAACCAAAAATGGAAAAGTAAAATAAATGGAAGAAAAAGAAGAAGAATAAAAACGACGCTCTTGTTGGAAAAAGTAGGTGTAAAAAAAAAGTAACTGTACTTAAGTGTTCCTCACTGATCTGGAAAAACTTTTCTTTTGAAAAATTACTTTACATACTATTTATGTCATTCGTGTGCTTTTGTTTATCCACTATACTAAAATAAAATACTTTTACTTGTCTACTAATTTAGTATCATGAGAAAAAAAAATATTTTTTATATTTTACACTTAACATTAACTACTCATTCAAAATCGTTTTTCAAAGTCATTGAGACTATACATATATTAATACTTCCTTCATTCCATAATAAGTGTTATTTTAGGCTTCTCATTTTATTTCAAAATAAGTGATGCTTTAGAATTTTAAGAAGAAATTGATCTTATTCTTTCAAAATTATCCTTATTTACATAATCAAGAATCATTAAATAGTTTTTCTATTCTAGGCATTAATTAGGGATAAGTTAGTAAAAACACTCATAATTTTTTAGGAATGAACAAATTTTTAATGAATGTGCATAAATTAAATACACCACTTATTATGCAACAAAGGAAGTATGAATATTATGATAAAATATATACGCACTTCATTTATTATTTCTTAAGAAAAGTGAAGTATATTGTTGAGTAGTAATTTATTTTGCTTACATGTAAAGTAGTCAAACTAGATGGTGCAACATTTAAGAGGCTTTATGAAAGAACTAATCCTTTACATTAAAAAGGGTCAAACGGACCGTTAATTTTTTTAAAAAGCTTTAAGAAATAATTAGTTTGGCTACTACTCCCTCGGTTCATATTTATTTATTCAACACATCCTTTAAAAAAAGTAATAAATAAGATGGTAAATTTATTATATCAGCCCTAATTATTATAATTCATCTAACTCATTGAAAAATGAATTGAAAATAATTAGTACTCAATTCTAAGGGTATAATAAGTATAAAATGATAAACTATCTCTTAAATTTTCAAACTGGACAAATAGAAATGGTTTTTAGTATAGTGAACATATAAAGATAAACGGAGGCATAGAATTTTGAGCACTAAGCTATTGGAGCACATATCTATATCTATCTATCTATATATATATAAAGTACTTTGGTGACAGAGAGATTTCCAATTCCCTTTATTTCTCCTCTTCTTTCTGAGATGGAATTTTTCTCTTGAAACACTCCCAATTAATTACTGAAAAAATTGTTAAATTCTGAAGACTACGTCTAATTTAATTATTTATTATGAGGGTAAAATATTCTTAAGGACAATGTGTTAACACACTTGAAGCTTCATAATATTTTAAAAATTTATTCTAAAAGTTCCATGTTCCATTAACAGCATATATATATATATATATATATATATATATATATATATGGGTGGAAAAAAATTATACCTTGAGAGTACTTTTGCAATGGTAGCACTTGAAGCAAGCCTTGTGATAAATGCGGTTATCAGCAGCAAGGCGATCCACCAGATACACCGTCTTCTCACAAGCACTGCATTTTTGTATTGTTCCTGCGAACGTCATCTTTAATATTGTTACTCAAAGCCAAATGCAGAGAACATATATCGGAGGATGAAATCGATTTTCTTTCCCTCTGTTCTCTTCCCAACTCCTCTCTCTCTCTCTTGCTAAAATTCCATGCACAACTTGATTATCAAAGAGCTTAAATAATTATCAGACAAAGGCTGAAAAACAAATAAACAATGTTGGTAGATTGGCAGTAATTCACGGGTCATGATAGATATTCCATCATTTGCTCATCATTTTTTCCTTAAACCAAGCTCTTCCACTACCATAAAAATTCTTAGAAGCAGATGATGATAGTCCAAAATAAATAAATATAAATTCCGATGGTCAATGGTCACGCCAAAACTCGTCCTAAAAAGATAAGTGATTGTTGCAATTACTGAATATATTTTAGAGTCCGGAATCGAATCCACAGAAAACTTACATTTGTTTTTGCTCATTGATATTACTATCCACATTGTTAAGACCTATTTTTATACTCGGTTAAAACGTTCCATAACTTGGTTATTTGTGCAAAAATACTGAGTCACCACTGTTGGGATCGAAATGAACAAGGCGTCATTTGGAAGCTAATAATTGCAAATCTTGAACGACGATAAATCAGACAACAAAGAAAATATACTAAAAGGAGCATAATATTTAATATTATTTAATCAATTGATCTACATACGAAAAACTAATATAAAAGCATGAAAACTAGTGAGAGAAAATTTTTGCCCAAAATAAAACTCTCTAAACGACTACATTGTGTTGTGTATGAGAACAACCACCTAATTATTTGTATTCGGAAATTAGGAAACCCGTTTAAAAAGAAGGGTATTAAAGCTTAATGTTTTTGAAAACCATAGAAATATAGAAAGAGTAAGAGTTCAAGTGATTTTCCGAGGAAGTGTTAGACATCTCGAGAAATCCGCAAACGCGGTCACTTGTAGATTTTTTAACAATTTTTGGGGCTAAAAGTATAACTTGTTTGTAAAACAGGAGTTTGAAAGTGATTTTATTTGCAATCGTCTATTTAGCACTAATTACTCCATTAATTCAAGAAAACATTACGCGGGTTGGCAAGCATATGGATTAAATCTACGATACATAGCTATAGTTTCAATAAAATTACAATATACAGCTATATTTTTTTAGTTTTGTAGCAACTACACCCAAATTCAATACGTAACTGCTGCTCTTAAATTCCAATAATTATATAAGGGACGAAACTATCTTTGAACCCGTAATCATAAAGCCAGTTGGTGTTCTCCGACAAAGAGAGGAGAAAAAATTGCTCCATGCTTGAGGAAATTAGGAGAGGAGATTACACCTGAGGATTTCCAATTGCTTTCTGACTTGTTCTTTCTAGTTTGTGTTCCGAACCCATCCATTCTCCATTGTGTTCTCCACGGAACATTTTTCTTTTTGCAACCGTATGTGAAGGTTAGATTACTCTCAAACGAACCAAGGAAAAATTGTGGAATGTTTTGGAAGAAATGGCATACAGCCATGGGAAAATCGATTGGGGATTCCAATTTTCTGCTCTTTTGGTCTTTATCCCCTTTATTGTGTATTTTTGGTGATGACACAAGTGTATCTTATAAAATACAGTGACATACAAGTGTTCTCTGGTGATGATTTGTGATGATATAGTTACGTATTGTATGTATATAAAGTGTATGATGTATGTGTGGGTTATAACAATTGCAGAAAATGAGAATTAAGTAAATATTACAAATTCAAGAAAGGATAAACTAAATATTACAACAAACTGGAATCAAGAACGATACAAACTCCTTACCCCGTATATATCCTTTTACATTGTCGAGAAATAGTCTCCTAAGATACAACAACAACTTAACAAATGAGCAAAGGAAACTCAAGTGTTACTCTTGAAGAACTTTGAATATAGAAATGATGCTAGAGAGGAAAAAGAAGATTTCAGAAAAATTTCTTTTTGTCTTGAACAATTGAGCCAAAGGCCTCAATTTATAGTGTACGAAAATGACCCCTCAACTAGTCAACTAATGACCTTCAATAGCCATATAATGGAACTTATTGAGGGGTTACATTCAACCAAATAATGGCTGAGTTCATGTGCCAAATAATGGAGATTCAATGCTCCAAAACCAGCCCAAGAGTCAGAACTTTCCATCTTTCCATCACAGCATTCTGCCTCCGAAGCGTCGTGGCTCCGCGAATTAGCGTTGCGGCGCCTCGGCTCTAGTAGCCAAGCCACCAGTTAGCGTCGCGGCTCCGACGGTGTTGCGCCACGGCCCTTCATGGCTCCGCGGCGATTTTCGACTCGTTTCATCTTACACTTTGTACACTTCTTCCTTCGTTTACCAACATGGAATACTTGTCATTTGGCCAATAATCGTCCATCATTCTATGTCTCAAACATATTACGTATGTACCAATATCTCTTTCACTAATAAAATTTACGATACTTGGCACTACGTGTATAAGGGTGTGAAAACGACGTTTTCAACGTGCATGGCCCCAATTGTTCGAGTCATAAATAATGGGATAAAATTAATTTCATATTAGTAAATTTTCAACAATCCCCTCTTGAAAGAGATTTTGGCGCACTCACAAGGTGCCTATTTCCAGCAATCTTTCAGCGGACAGATGTTGCATTTGGATAGGTAGCTTTCGCTTTGAACCTTCCATAGTTGAATACCATTGACTTACTTACTGCGCGGTGAACGTGATGTCTTGAACCGTCAGTGTTTAGTGTAATACAAGTCAATGGTACCAACACAACAACTTCCCTTACTCTGTTCTTCGTAATGTTTTATCCGTTGTGGCCGTGGACACTTCTTGGATTCTTAAGTGCATTCATTTGAGGCGGTCTGTCATCGCACTTAAATAGGTGGTCTCCTACAAGGTATCCTGCTATACCCCACTTTACAAGTGTTAGGAACCATTAAAAGTTTCCCCAAACCTAACCTCAACCGTTGAGGATCATTAAAGGTTTTGGAAACTTAACCTTTACCCACACTGCAGATAGCACTTAATGCCTATCACGGGAACGACTTTGGATTGATGTTTCTTTATAGAAATCATTATCTGAAGTGCTTATGCTTCCACCGAAGCGCTCAACTGAACCTTTACCGCTTAGTTTTCCCATTGAACCTAATTCCTGGGTTCTCTAGTCAGTAAGGTTGGGTTACCACCGTATTGGTCCTTATTGCTTGGGTTTTAAGCCCATTCCCCTAGACATGCAGAACATCTGATCTTTGGGTAAGCTCTTTGTCAGTGCGTATGCTATGTTATCCTTTCATTTTATGTAATCAATGGATATTATACCCGTGGTGATCAGCTACCTAACGGTCTTATGTCTCCATCGAGTATGACAAGACTTGTCGTTGTACATAGAACTCTTTGCCCTTCCTATAGCCGACTGGCTGTTGTAGTGGATCATTACAGAAGGTACAGGTTTGTCCCAACAAGGGACATCCTCTAAAAAGTCGTGAAGCCACTCAGCTTCTTCTCCTGCTTTGTCTAAAGAGATAAACTCTGATTCCATCATGGATCGGGCGATGCAAGTTTGCTTAGAGGATTTCCAAGACACAGCCCTATAACCAATTATAAATATATACCCACTGGTGGACTTAGTGTTCACTATATCAGATATCCAGTTTGCATCACTGTACCCCTCTAGTACAGTTGGATATCTCAAATAATGCAACCCATAAGTTAGCGTGTATTTCAGGTAACGTAGTACCCGATTCAACGCCTTCCAATGATCATTACTCGGATTATGGGTAAACATAGCCAACTTATTGACTGCATAAGCAATATCAGGTCGGGTGTAGTTTATTATGTACATCAAACTTCCAATCACCTGTGCATATTGCTCCTGGCATACGGGTGCACCACGATTTTTATCAAGCTTTTGATTTTTATCCAGTAGTGACTTCATAGGCGAACTGTCAAATATCTTTCTCAACACATCCTCGATGTAGTGAGACTGAGATAAGGCCAGTCCGTCAGATGTCTTAGAGATCTTTATCCCTAAGATGACATCTGTGATACCCATATCCTTCATATCGAAGCATTGTTTCAACATGTTCTTAGTCTCTAGGATCAAGCTAGGACTGCTCTCTGTGATCAACATGTCATCTACGTACATGTATATCATGACGAACGAGTCAGAGTTACCTTTCGTGTAAACACATTTGTCACACTCATTAATGGAGAAATCCTTTGATAGTAGAGTACTATCAAATTTTTCATGCCGTTACTTCGGGGCCTATTTTAGGCCGTACAAAGATTTGACAACTCGACAAACTTTCTTCTCTTGTCCTGGAACCACATACCCCTCGGGTTGTTCGATATAAATTTCTTCTTCCAAATCACCATTTAGGAAGGCTGTCTTGACATCCATTTGATGTATCTCAAGGTCACACAATACTGTGATTGCAATGAATACTCGTATGGATGTCATCCTAGACACTGGTGAGTACGTGTCAAAATAGTCAAGGCATTCCTTTTGCCGATAGCCCTTGACTACCAACCTGGCCCTGTACTTATCTATAGACCCATCTGCTTTATACTTCTGTTAGAGTATCCATTTACAATCCAACCGTTTATTTTCCGGAGGAAGATCAACCAACTCCCAAGTATGGTTATGCAGAATGTAGTCTATTTCGCTCTCAATAGCTTCTTTCCATAATGGTGCCTCTGGAGTTGACAATGCTTCAGCAATTGCACTTGGTTCGCCATCGACCATATAAGCTACAAAGTCAGGACCGAAAGATTTATCCTTCCTGGCCCGTTTACTTCGCCTTAGTTCCATATCTGGAGTCTTCAAGTTCTGAGAATCTGGAATACTAGATTTCGGATATTCAGGCACTTCGAAGTCCACTAGATCTGAACCATCTAGATCCTAGCCGTCAACGACTCCTAGTTCCTGAGAGCTTTGTTCATAACTTCGTTTGCGAGAGGTTATGTCTTTTTCCTTTCTAGGAAAAATATCCTCAAAGAATTGAGCATTTCTTGATTCCATGACTGTACCCCCGTGGATATCTGGAATATTTGACTTATGCACTAAGAAGCGATAAGCACTACTGTTATTTGCATATCCGATGAAAATGCAATCTACAGTCTTAGGCCCAATCTTGAACTGCTTTGGCTTGGGCACTTCGACCTTTGCCAAACAACCCCACACATTTAAATATTTATAGGTGTGTTTCTTTACCTTCCATGATTCATATGGAGTTTTGTCCTTACCCTTATGTGGACTCTAACAAGAATCGTATTAGCGATAAGGATGGCTTCTCCCCACATGTTTTGGGGAAGACCGGAATTGATGAGCAAGGTATTCATCATTTCCTTCAACGTGCAGTTCTTGCGTTCCGCAACACCTTCGACTGAGGTGAGTATGGAGCCATCGTTTGATGAACAATGCCTGATTCGGCATAATATTTCTCAAATGGCGCTACGTATTCTCCCCCTTTATTGCTACGAATGGATTTAATCCGCATGCTTAGTTGGTTTTCAACTTCTACTTTGTAGCGTCGGAACGCTTCAAAGGCTTCATCTTTACTTTTCAACAAGTAAAGGTAACAATACCTTGTGATATCATCAATGAATGTCACAAAGTACTTGTTCCCCCTAGTTTGTGCAAACTTTAAATCACATATATCCGTGTGAATAAGTTCTAGAGGAGCGGTATTCCTTTCGACGGATCGAAAAGGAATCTTTGTGAGTTTTGTCTCTACGCACACTTCACACTTATGTTGAAGGTTTACGTCGATAGACGGCAACAACTCCAACTTAACCAACCTTTGGATGGATTTATAGTTAACATGTCCTAATCTATGATGCCATAAATTAGAGGACTTAAGCAAGTAAGAAAAAGTTTCAAATATATTGCTTGCACGCATTACAGACATGGCGTTAACTTTGAAGAGGCCTTCACAGACGAAGCATCTTCCCACGAAAGTTCCATTCTTGGTGATTACAAATTTATTGGACTCAAATATTAGCCTTAAACCAGCATTAACCAATAAATGACCTGAAATTAAATTCCTCCTAATCTCAGGGACATGCATCACCTCCTTCAAAGTGAGCTCCTTTCAAGAAGTCATCTTCAGGACTACCTTTCCTACCCTCAGCACGTCAGAGGAAGCGTTGTTACCTATGAACAACTTATTGTCTGTAACTGGTGTATATGTGGAGAAGGCATCTCTATTGGAACAGATGTGTCTAGTAGCACCCGTGTCCATCCACCATTGCATGAGATTCTCAACAAGGTTTGCTTCAAGCACCACCGCCAAGAACTCCTCAATCATGTCGTCAAGAAGCGTGTCTTTTACGACGTGAGCCTTTGCCTTGCCTTTGGCCTTGTCCTTCTCTTGTTGCTCAGTCTTGAGCTTGCGACAATCCTTGATCATGTGACCAAGTTTCCCATAGTGGTGACAGTTCCCCTTGAACTTCTCTGCCGCCTGGGTCTTGCCGTCTTTCTCGAACTTGCGCTTCTTCTTGGGCTCCCTTAGGCCTCAACCAGATTTGCCTTTGCCTCAACGGGTTGTTTTCCCCTAGGCAAAGCCTTCTTATTATCTTCCTGAATCAGGAGTTTGATAATAAGTTCCTCAAAGGTCATTTCCTTTGTCTTGAGTTTTAAGTAACTCATAAACTCATTCCACGAGGGAGGTAACTTCTCAATTAGTTATGCAACCAAAAACTGCTCATTTGGTTTCATACCTTCCAAATCCAGGTGATGTAGAATCATTTGGAATTCCTGGACTTAGGACATCACAGTTTTGCTATCCACTATTTGAAATTTCAGGATTTTTTCCCAACGATGAATTTCTTCGTACCAGCATCTTGTGCGTTGTACTTCTTCTGCAGCTTTTCCCATAACTCTTTGGCGGTTCCTATGGCGCAATACACCGTGTAGAGTGGGTCTGACAGATAGTTCAAAATATAGTTCTTACACATGAAGTCACTATGACTCCAAACATCAAGAACCATTTTCATGCCATTGACGACATGGATACCTTGGCCCCCTCCAGCCGTTTCATTAGGCTGAGGGTCCACTTCATCTCCAGCTTGTGGAGGATCTTCTGTTAGAAACGAGTCATTCCCATAACAGTCAGATAAAATAACATCTTCTGCTGCCATCTCTTGAAGTTGGAGCCCATAAACTTCTCTGGGCGTTCATTGTGGAAATCGGAGGGTGGAGGAACAGTAACGTTCCCTTAAGCAACCGGAAAGGCATTGGGTGTGCCTTGAGAAGCAGGGACGACAGAGGGGTTTCCTTGAGTAGAAGCAGCAGCAGAATCAGAAGCGAGTTGTTCTCTTCCAGTCATCTTTCTAAGCACTTACAAAGCAAATCTTATCTTAAAATTGTGGGTTACAACAATTGCAGAAAATGAGAAGTATGTAAATATTACAAATTTCAGAAAGGATAAACTAAAGATTACAATAAACTGAAATCAAGAACGATACAAACTCCTTGTGATTTGCTGAGTCGAGTGATGACACTCTGTCTTTAAGACAAAATTGCCCCGTATATATCCTTTTACGTTGTCAGGAAATTGTCTTCCAAGATACAACAATAACTTAACAAATGAGCAAAGGAAACTCAAGTGTTACTCTTGAAGAACTTTGAATATAGAAATTGTTGACACCCATTTTTGTCCCATCTTTTCTGAATTTAGTTGCAATTTTAAATATTTTTTTAACACATCAAAACAACTTTAATAAATATACATACAAGTGTATACATATATTATTATTCTCAATATTATTATTATTATTCGTATTTTTTATTGTCATTTGCATTTTTATATCATAATCATAATTTTACCCTATTTCTATGTTATTATATTTTTTCGCAAAACGGCATCACATTTTCCATTGTAAGCATTTTAAAACATTTCGAAAATATTATATTTTATTATTTTCACATCGTTATATCTTATTTTAAATGATTTACATTTTTTCTTCAAAGCATTTTAATACTAAACCCCCTTTTACATTTTTAACCACAACCCAATTTTATTTCTCAACCCCAAAAACATTTCTACAACCCATAAAATACCCTAAAAAAAACCAACCCATTTGACCCTTATTTCCCCAAACCCGGTGGCCCAACTCTTGCAGCCCACACCCGAACCGATCTAACCCGTCGGCCCAAACCCAACCCCACATCCCTTTTATTCTAACACCACACCAAAACTAACCCAAAACAAAAAATCAAACAAAACCCTAACACCCTGACCCCACATCGTCCGTCACCTCACCCCTGACCCCACATCGTCGGTCACCTCACCCCTGACAGCACCAACTCCCCTCTATTACGCCGACACCACCAACCCTTCGACCCATACCTTATCCCCCCCAAAATCCGCGACCCATACCCCTAAAATCCATTCCAAAATCGTCGCTTTTGGGCCCCTTTATTTTGAATTCAAGCTCATTTTTAGGGGGGAATCCACCTATAAAACCCCCCATTTTTTTGTTCTTCAGGAGGAGGCCAGATCTCTTGATTTCGCATACCATCTCTTATTTGGGTCCGACGGATTAAATATTTTGGGGTTTGATATCATCTTTTATTTTTCATTATCTTTGACCCAAAAAAACAAAAAAAAGAGGAGGTCGGATTTCGGGTTCGAGGAGAAAAATTCTAATTTTCGGGTTCTAAAAGGGGTCAAAAATCCGAGAAAATAAATCGAAAATAAGGCCGAAAACAGGTCCGAAATTGGAAAGAAAAGGGTGGCGACTCCTTAATCCAATACCCAGGAATCACCAACATGTTGTGCACCGCTTTGACCGCGGGTTAAACGGGATGCGACAGCATGGCGACTCCGCTGGGGACTTTCAGGTTCATAACCATACCAAATTCAGGTTAATTATTATTGCGCATTATTTGGCTCCTTATTTGATCTACTGCTTTAAATTATTTTCTTTGTAAAACTTTGTATGGTTAACTGCTTTAACTTGCTACATTCTTTACTGCTTTTCTTAAATTGACATTTCACTCATATTTCTTCCACTTCGGAAAATTGACACTATCACACATGCACGCGAGTTGTGTTTTGCGCACCCGTAAACTTTCTTTCAAATTACCCAATTTTAGGAGAGTTGGCGTATGCGCGGAGCGTCCGGACCATCCGGTGGCCGCGTAGCCTTCTCACACGAGTAGTCTGCTCGGGAACCTTGAGTCTAGTCAGCCAAATCTTAGAAAATTTAGGATAGAGGTATACCACCCTTTATTTTAAGTCATGCATGCATACACCTTAGGTGGTTCGATCCTTGGCATTGACTCCACAATTAAGAAATCCGCCAAAGTTGTCGACGGGTCTCACAACCCAAAGACCAATCAGCATATTATGTGTAGCATGATAATGATAGATTAATCTAAGTCTAATCATGACATGCCGAAAATTGGAAAATGCACGTTTATTTTGTCTTCATTTCCAACAAAAGCATTACAGTTTGACAGCTTGGGTTAATTTATCATAATCTCGCATATTTGGCGTTTAGGTCCACCTCTGACATAAGAGATGCCCCATGCATATTAGGATGCGCATTTAATTTCCATACAATATGTTTGCTATTTCTGCTGCTTTTCACTTTGTGCATATTATTTGAAGCAATAATTACTCGCCTTATACTAACTTGGTTTTCTTTATTTTTTTAGAAGGTTTATTTTGCCTACATTATTTTTCCCAAAGGTTGATTTGCGTTGACTAAAACTGGAGGAACACTCCTACTTCACGAGATCAAAGGTACGATCATCTAGCAAAATCACTGATTCAGATGCATCAGAACGAACTGGCTTGGCACTTATCGCTCTTCCAAGAGATGAACCAGAATCTTCAGAAAAGAGAAATACTACCGCCCAGGAAGAATACATCGCCCGACTGTTGCAACAGATGGCAACCATGCAAACTAAGATTGAACGGCTCCAAAATCTGACCAACCTGTCCATTAGCCTCTATACTCCACTCTCTGAACAAGGGACGAATGCAACTGCACCGCAAACTTTGTCATCTCCTGAACCACCATCTCCCCAAAACCTTCCCGAAAATTCCCCACTAAGCAAAACCAATTCGCATCACACTAACCCACAACCTATCAACCCACAAGCCAGTCCACAACAAAGCCCGCTACAAAATGATCCGGCATCATTCACAACTCTACATGCACCTCAAGCTCCACTTACCCAAATTACCTCACTCGTCCAAAATACCCATCCCACGCAAAATCACCAGGCAACCCAGCACATACTGATGGCACACGTCGCTGATCACAACAAGCAGTATGTGACACCAGTATATGTAATGGAAGCTCAACCTTTTACTACCACAATACCAAACATGGCTCCTCACGGAATTGACCAGTATGAGGGGGTGGGAAGGCAAGTAAAGACCAGAACCGATGAAAGTGTGGTGAGAGAAATTCATAGCCTAAAAGAAGCATTCAAGAACATCCAAACCACCAAAGGACATGAAGGACTCGATTATGAAAATCTATGCATACATCTCGACATTGAATTGTCTGTCAGATATAAGGTGCCAAAATTTGACTTGTTTGATGGGAAGGGAAATCCTCACTCTCATTTAAGATCGTACTATGATAAACTGTTTGGGGTAGGTAAATACCAGGCTATCATAATGACGTTGTTCGTAAGGAGTTTGACAGGAGAAGCTCTTGACTGGTACACGAGCCAAGACCCGCGTAAATGGCATAATTGGGGCACGATGGCATAAGATTTCGTGGACAGGTTTAAGTTTAACACTGACACAGTCTTGGATAGATTTTATCTGATGAAGTTGGAAAAGAAATCCACAGAGACCTTCAGAGAATACGCCATGAAGTGGAGGGCAGAAGCAGCAAAAGTTCAACCCCCGATAGCGGGAAGTGAGATGGCCACTCTCTTTATACAATCTTTAAAACATGTAACATATTATGAAAGAATGATAAGCGGCATATGAAGAAGTTTCTCTGAAGTCGTAAGGATGAGAGATTTCATAGAAGAAGGCATCAAAACTGGAAGAATTGCAAACTTGGTAGCGTTGCAAGCAACGAGTGAGGTAATCCAGTCGGACTCATTTGGGGGATTAATAAAGAGGAAAAGGGACGGAGTGTCCCCTTTCATAACGGTCCAGAAACATAGGCCAAATCAAATATCAAATTACCAAAGGCTATCACCCCAGCCTCCCTACTACAATCAAAATACCCAAAATCCTCAGCTTTCCTATTATAGCCCATACGCCCAAAGCCCTCAGCCTTACTATCAATACCCACCTGGTCCCTACCATGTCTACCATACCCAGCCAATATATAGCCTATCGCAAGCACCTGCCTATCCAAATCCCCACAATACCAGCCCACATACTTACCTCAGCCACGAGTCCATCTACCAAACGCACCTAGACCCCGTACAAAACACGAAAGAAAGCCAGTCAAAACCTATACACATTTAGCCGAACCTCGAGCCCAGTTGTATGAAAGGCTGAGAATCACAGGAATACTCCAGCCCATCCTAGGAAATGTCCCAAATCCTATTCCCAAATGGCACGATGAGACTAATCATTGTGCATACCACTCGGGAATCCCTGGACACGATAATGGAAATTGTTATACCCTCAGAGACAAAATCGAGGCATTGATCCGAGAAGGAGTTATCCAACTAAAAGGGGCTTCCCCTAATGCAAACACTAACCCTTTGCCAAATCATGACAATGCCAATGTGAACATGATTACTGTTGATGAAGAACACAATTTGGAAGGGACTATTGTGTCAGTCCAGAAAAAGGAAAAAGTTGAATCATCGACCTTTATTACCCCTATGATTACAGTCCAGTTAAGGGCACTGCTTGGAGTAGAAGTATTTCCTCCAAAGCCGCGGATCATGGCACTATCCTTTCCTGAAAAAGTCTTATCAACCAATCTCCGAAGGAAGAGAGATGCTCATTTACCAAAGCCTGTTCCGCCTCTGAGTCAGTCATTCGTCAAACCATACGCCACTCAGGAATCAAAGGAGGACAATGCAACCAACCTCGTGAGGTGATTCAAAAGATGTTTCATTGCTGAAGAAGAAGCAAAATGCAATGTGATTCTTGATGATTACGCTAAAGACTTAACCATTTGGGATGCAGAGCAAGGAGATGTTTTGGGGAAATTGGACCTGTGCCCCGACCTTGTTTCTCCCGGAAACTAGTTAATCGCATTAATGTTTAATGAAACAATGCTATTCAGATTGAAGCTTGAATCACATCTATGCATTTAATGTGTTTTGCATCCACCTTTTGAAAGCTCAAAATGACAAACCCACATTGCTTTTGCTATTTTAAAATCTGTTTTGTTTAAATAATTTTCTTTTCTCTTTCATCATGCAAGCTAATAAATTTGTCGATAATAGGTGACATATAATGAAACAAGCAAACAAGGTCCCAAACAACGAACAAGACTTCGAAGAATATGAGGAAGATTCACATCCAGAAGAATTAAAAGAAGATTTAGAGCATGTTTTAGAACAAGCGAAAGCCAGATTTGGATGAAACATCGAGATGGTTGATAATTATAAGCATTGGCACGAGTGTTTGCCCTTTGTACTCTTGGGCTATAGCACTACAATCAGGACTTCTACTAGGGCAATGCTATATCTTTCGTAATCAAGTGGATACAAAATCATGTACGGAGAGGCTGATTGATGAAAAGTAGATGAACACAGTTTGTATGGGGAAACTTTATCAGAATAGAATGGACAAAGCTTTTAAACAAGAAAGTAAAGCCAAGGATTTCTAAACCGGGCAATTGGTGTCAAAACGCATATTCCCACACCAAGATGAAGCCAAAGGAAAATCCTAACTGGCAAGTGCCTTACATGGTTCACCGAGTGATAACTGGAGGGGCATTAACCCTAGCTGAAATGGACGGCAAAGTATGGCCAAAAGCTATCAACGCAGATACAGTGAAAATATACTACATTTAGGATTTTTCTATGTAATGCACTTTCTATGTTATAAAAGTTGAGTTCCCTTAGCGGGATACGCAAAGAACCCATGTCGGGTTTCGTTTCTTTAGAACACAAATTTCCCCAAATTCCCTTTTGCTTGTAACATGAACTACGTCATGACCTGATTCCCTTGGCGGGATACGTAGGCGGCCATATCGGCTTCGGTCCCACTTTTAGAAAAACCCTTACAATCCCCTTTGCTTGTAATGAACTACGTTATGACCTGATTTCCTCACAGGGATATGTAGGCGGCCTAAATCGGCTTCGGTCCCACCATTAGGAAATCTTTTCTACTTTATCTCACATATGACAAGACGCACTCATCTGATCGCCTCGATAGGTCAGGCAAACAGCCCACACAAGACTCGGTTGTCCATTCGAAAGTTCATCATCCTCACATATCGGAAACTGGGCAAAATTTTAAGGGATCACTGCAAGAAGACGCCGATAGACATAGAAAAGTGTCGGCCAACTAAGTCTTCAGCCATAAGGATTTTGGATAAGACGTTTGCTTTGTTTCACCGCATGTCACTGCTCGACGGATATTTACATATATGCATACTTTCTTATAAGCAAATTATTTTCAACAAATATTTTCATTAGAGTTCGACATAATTTTTTATTGATATGCATACTTTCTTATAAACAAATTGTTTTCAACAAATGTTTCATTAACGGCTAGCCAAGACTGAAAACCAGACAGAGGCTACATGTCCGATTCAGCAGGACATGCAAGTATCAAGAGCCAAAGCTACAAAGTCAACGAGAATCAACCGCCCCTCCCCCGAACTCATAAATTTTCTTTGAGTACAGGTTCTTCAGGTTGAAAGAAGCAGGGAAGCCACATCACTTATGATCAAGTTCACAAAGAATTTCCGCATCACGGCTCACCACAAGGATCACGCTCCTGTTTTGCATCTATAAAAAGACAGCATCTTGACCTACAGGCCCCCAACCATTATGTCTGCACAAGGATGTTATTTTGAATCACAGGGAACTATCTATTACAGCAAACTGACGGCAACCCAGCAAATCAATGGCAAAGACGTCGCATCACATTTTTATCCATGCAAGGACGACATTTCAATTCACAATCCACATGAGTTTGAATCGACAGAAGATTAAGCACAATGTGGAACCATATTACAGCAAACTGACGGCAAGGACGTCATTTACATCAAACGACAACAAGGATATCACATCACATTTTCGTCTATGCAAGGGCGACATTTCAATTCACAGTCCACAGGAGTTTGAATTGGCTGAAGATTCAGCACAACGTGGAACTATCTTTTACAACATTACAACGACGTCTTCAGCACGACATCTATCTTCTACATCAAAACAACATTACAACAACGTCCTCGACTTTACGACAACACAACAACTATCTTTTACAATATCACAACGACGTCAACACCATTACAATGACATCTTCAGCACAACAACTATCTTTTATAGCAAAATAGCATTACAACAACGTCCTTGATGTTATGACAGCACAACAACTGTCTTTTACAGCATCACAATGACGTTAACAACATTACAATGACATCTTCAGCTCAACAACTATCTTTTACGGCAAAACAACATTACAACAACGTCCACGATGTTACGACAGTACAACAACTATTTTTTACAGCATTACAACGATGTCAACAACATTACAACGACGTCTTCAGCGTAACAACTATCGTTTACATCAAAACAACATTACAATGACATCTTCAGCTCAACAACTATCTTTTACAGTAAAAAACATTACAAAAACATCTTCGACGTTACGAAAACACGACATCTATCTTTTATAATATTACAACGACGTCAATAGCATTACAATGACCTCTTCAGCACAACAACTATCTTTTACAGCAAAACAACATTACAACAACGTCCACGACGTTACGGCAGCACAACAACTTTTTTTACAGCATTACAACGACATCAATAACATTACAACGATGTCTTCATCGCAACAACTATCTTTTACAGCAAAACAGCATTACAACAATGTCCTCGACGTTACGGCAGCATGACAATTATCTTTTACAGCATTACAACGACGTCAACAACATTACAACGACGTACTCAGCATTATCATTACAATGACATCATCAGCATTATGTCAGTACAACAGTTATATCTTACAGCAGACCGCATTACAACGACATCATCAATATTATGTCTACACAACATGTCTACACGATGACGTCTTCAACACAACACGTCCATACAATGACATCATCAACATCATTACATCGATACAACGACGATATCTGTATTACATTCTTACAATAATGTTATCAGCATTATATCTACGCAACGACGTCTTCAGCATTATATCTACACAATGACATCTTCAACACAACACGTCCATACAACGACATCATCAACAATATTTCATCGACACAACGACGGCATCAACATTACATTCTTGCAGCAACGTTATCAACATTATATCTACGCAACGACGTCTTCAGCATTACATCTACACAATAACGTCTTCAACATAACACGTTCATACAACGACGTCATCAACAACATTACGTTGACACAACGATGGCATCAACATTACGCCCTTACAACAACATCATCGTATTACGTTTGTGCAAGGACATCATTTCGACTCACAGGGTAGCATTTTTTTGTACTCATTCTCTACCATTTTATCTCAGCAGTTATGCATTAATTTTATCTTAAGCTTTAGTTTGCAGGAGCTTTAATTTACAGGAGCTTCAGCATAACATGAAACTATCTCTTACGGCGAACCGAGGCAATTTGGTCAGCAGTCTACTTTGAACGTCGTTCTTCTCTTTCCCAATATGTTGCCATACCTTCAACCAGTGTCAACATAACCCTACACTGGGGCAATATTTTCTGAATCCGCACCAACTTTTCAATGTCTTCTCCCTCGGGATTTTATCTCTACCCGTGCATCCCTACTCCTCGTTCAAAGCCCGAAGGTCAGGAAAAAATTAGCTACTCAGTCAACTTCTTTGTCCGAAAACTCTTTCATCATCTCCGGCCAAAGAGGGCATCTGTTGACACCCATTTTTATCCCATCTTTTCTGAATTTAGTTGCAATTTTAAATATTTTTTAACACATCAAAACAATTTTAATATATATACATACATGTGTATACATATATTATTATTCTCAATATAATTATTATTATTCGCATTTTTATTGTCATTTGCATTTTTATATCATAATCATAATTTTACCCTATTTCTATGTTATTCTATTTTTTCGCAAAACGACATCACATTTTCCATTGTAAGCATTTTAAAATATTTCGCAAATATTATGTTTTATTATTATCACATCGTTATATCTTATTTTATATGATTTACATTTTTTCTTCAAAGCATTTTAATACTAAACCCCCTTTTTACATTTTTAACCACAACCCAATTTTATTTTTCAACCCCAAAAACATTTCTGCAACCCATAAAACACCCCAAAACAAACCAGCCCATTTGCCCTTATTTCCCCAAACCTGGTGGCCCAACTCCCGCAGCCCACACCCGAACCGGTCCAACCCGTCGGCTCAAACCCAACCCCACATCCCTTTTATTCTAACACCACACCAAAACTAATCCAAAATAAAAAATCCAACAAAACCCTAACACCCTAACCCTTCCTCCGCCGCACACCCCCTGACCCCACATCGTCGGTCACCTCACCCCTGCCACCACCGACCCCTGACACCACTAACCCCCCTCTGTTACGTCGACACCACCAACCCTTCGACCCATACCCTATCCCCCTAAAATATGCAACCCATACCCCTAAAATTCGTTCCAAAATCGTCGCTTTTGGGCCCCTTTATTTTGAATTCAACCTCGATTTTAGGGGGGAATCCACCTATAAAACCGCCCATTTTTTTGTTCTTCAGGAGGAGGTCGGATTTTCTACTCTTGATTTCGCATACCATCTCTTATATATTTGGGTCCGACGGATTAAATATTTTGGGGTTTGATATCATCTTTTATTTTTCATTAACTTTGACCGAAAAAAAAAGAAAAAAGAGGAGGTCGGATTTCGGGTTCAAGCAGAAAAATTCTAATTTTCAGGGGGGTCAAAAATCTGAGAAAAGAAATCGAAAATAAGGCCGAAAACAGGTCCGAAATTGGAAAGAAAAAGGTGAGTTTTGTTCTTAAATTTTGGGGTTAGAATACTTCTATTTGCTTTGTGAACCCTACTCCGAAAATCTGCTTTTGTTTGTTGTTCTTCACCATTTTTGGGTTCCGGTTGGGTCACTATTCCGGTCGGGTCGGGTCGGGTCAACCATGTTCAAGTAAAGTTTTTTTTCAAGATTTTGTGTTTTTATATCTTGTTGTTGGCATTCTGAAAATCTGAGAAGAAATCAATTCGGGTTGAAACCTCTGATTCGGGTCGGGTCACTGATTCAGGTCGGGTCGACCCGATTCAAATAAATTTCCAGATTTTTGTGTTTTAATATTTAGTTGTTGGTTATCTGAAATTTGAAAAAAAATCTATTTGGGTTAGGACCCCTGATTCGGGTCGGGTCACCGATCCGGGGCGGGGTCGACCCGATTCGAATAAATTTCCAGTTTTTGTGTTTTGCATCTTACTTGTTGGTTATCTGAAAAATTAAAAAAATTGATTTCAATTCCGGTCACTGCTTCGGGTTGCATTTCTCGAGTCGGATCGACTCGAAATCCGGGTCGTCTATCCAGGTTTGTTTTGGCACCGGGTCAGGTCGCTGTTTCCTGATTCGAGTCACTTTTCAGAATTCGGGTCGGATATTTTAATTGCTTACTGTTGGTTTACTTTGGCACTTGAACATCCGTTATGCATCTATGTTGTTTATTTTACTGATTTGAACTAATACTGCATTTAGGCCAATGAAATTGAATTCGAGGCCATGTCCCTTTGGAAATTGTTTCTCTGTTTCAGTTTGCTGTTTTTGGCATTTAAACATCCGTACACGAATATCTTACTGTTTTACTGATTTGAATAAATACGACATTTAGGCCAATGAAATTGAATTCGAGGTCGCGTCCCTTCGGAAATTGCTTCTCGATTTCAGTTTTGCTATTTTTGGTTTGTTTTACACCTTCGAAAAATGCCTCTCGATTTTGGTTATACTATTTTGGTATTATTTTACTGATTTGAACAAATACTACACTTAGGCCGATGAAATAGAATTTGAGGTTGTGTCCCTTCAGAAAATGCCTCTCGGTTTCGGCTTGCTGCTTTGGTATAATTTACTGATTTGAACATGATACTACACTGGCGGATGAAAATATCCATCGATTTTGAGGCCTCCATAGTTGGAAAGACGGAAATAAAACTTCTGGGCAAGGATGAAAACTTAAATCTTTTTTTTTCATCCGAGAGATCAACATGTTTAGTAGGCGAGACAACTAAAATGACCAATGAGTTATATGTTCGCAGCCACGACGTGATTAGAATGATCTTTTCTTTTTTTCATCCGAGAGATCAACATGTTTAGTAGGCGAGGCAACTAAAATGACCAACGAGTCATATGTTTGCAGCCACGACGTGAGTGGAATGATCTTTTCAAAATTTAAGTCTGAGCCCTCCGTAACCAAAACATTTACTGTTTTGGATACGGATCCGAAGTTATTTATTTTCAACTGTTTCTAACCGTTTGTTCTTGACAGCTTGTCAGGAACAAAGTCAACGAAGGCAAATACTCCTTGGAGATTATTTATTTTGTTGTTTTTACTTTCTTTAATTCAACTTTATCTCGTTCTGTATTGTAACATTATTTATTGCACTTATGTAATTATTGAAATGCTTAGAATAGGTAGACTTAGAATTAATTTATAGGATAGTCTAAAACTGGAAACCCGTCGCTAGCTTATTTACTTGTAGGCTCGGTTAATTCAAACTTAGAAATTCTCTGCTAGTTTATTTATTTTTAGGCTCGTCATGCATATTCAAAATTTTCAAAAAAATAACTTTGATCATCTTCTATTCATTTTTTTTAATCATACAAATAAGTTTATCTTTTTAAAAAAAAAATTGCAACTCAATGATTTCCAAAAAATTTACTTCTTTGGCATTATAAATAATTCATTTTTCTCCTTACTATTAATTGTTACAAATGCATATTTTTTCAACTTTACATGTATTTTTCTTTAATATTATACAAATGCATCCTTTACTAAATATTTACAAATATCTTTTTAACTTTATATACTTTTAAACATGCATTTTTCATAGCAATAATTAACATGAGTTTGACCGGATAACCGCAAGTTAGCGGATCTTAAAGGATGCCTAACCCCTTCTCTTTAGGATAATAAAGAACCCTTAACTAGAATCTCATTAGTTTCGCAGACCTTAAAATTGGAGTTACATTGCAGCATTTAGTCAACATTTAGGTGCCCTAATTCACTGTAGAATAATTAGGTGGCGACTCCTTAATCCAATACCCAGGAATCACCAATATGTTGTACACCGCTTTGACCGCATGGTTAAAAACGGGCGCGACAGAAATGATGCTAGAGAGGAAGAAGAAGATTTCAGAAAAAATTCTTTTTGTCTGGAACAATTGAGCCAAAGGCCTCAATTTATAGTGTAAGGAAATGATCCCTCAAGTAGCCAACTAATGGCCTTCAATAGCCATGTAATGACACTTATTGAGGGGTTACATTCAACCAAATAATGGTTGAATTCATGTGCCAAATAATATAGATTCAATGCTCCAAAACCAACCTAAGAGTCAGAACTTTTCATCTTCCCGTCGCAGCATTCTGCCTCCGAAATGTCGCGGCTCCACGAATTAGCGCTTCGGCTCCAGTAGCCAAGCCACTAATTAGAGCCGCGGTGCATCCATGGGGGCGCTCCGGCGCTCCGGCGCCGCGGCTCCGAAGGTGTTGCGCCGCGGCCCTTCACAGCTCTGCGATGACTCGTTTCATCTTACACTTCGTACACTTCTTCCTTCGTTTACCAACGTGGAATACTTGTCATTTGGCCAATAACCGTCCATCATTCTATGTCTCAAACGTATTATGTACGTACCAATATCTCTTTCACTAATGAAATTTACGATACTTGGCACTACGTGTACACGTGTGTAGAAACAACGTTTCCAACGTGCGGGGCCCCAATTATTCGAGTCATAAATAATGGGATAAACTTAATTCCACATTAGTAAATTTCCAACAATCCCCTCTTGAAAGAGATTTTTTAATTTTTTCTTTCGACTTTCCCATTTTGAGGTGATGTATGTGGACATGAAAGACATCCCATTTTGGTGATAAAATTCATTAAATTGGGCATTTATAAATTTCCTTCCATTGTCACATTGAAAACATTTAATGAATTTATCAAATTGAGTTTTGATAAAAGCACTAAATTGTTTTAAAACGGTGAAGACTTGCGATTTCTGCCCTAAGGGAAATGTCCACAAAAAAATTGAATAATCATCCAAAATAAGCATATAATATTTATGACATGCAGAACTCAAAACCGGGGAAGTCCACAAATCACAATGCATAAGATCAAATGTCATAAGCGTTTGTGAAGTAGATAATGAAAAATAAAGTTTAACATGCTTCCTAAACACACAAGCCTGGCAAACAAAAGAGTCCATTTACGGGAGAGGGTAAGGCCAAGTAAGGGGGTGGGCAAAATTAATTTGTGGCTCTTTATACCATGAAGGAAATAAATTCCATGAGTTTATTTCATCACCAAGTATACAATATATACAATTCTACATAATCAATTTAGGCTATCTCTAATGATATGCTAATCAATATAATTGATCTAATCATCCTAATTATATGATCTAATTACAACATGATTGATATGATAGGATATGATAGAGATAATTAGGGATTATGTCCCTAATTATCCTAACAATGAAAACCAAAATTTTCCAATATCACCTGGTTTAAACTCTTGATTTTGAATTCCAATATTAGAACTTCTAAATAATGCACATGAGTTCATTATTAAAAAAGAGGAATTTTGTTGACCTGAGCCGAATTCACGTTTTGGCGATTAACAAATAATATACAAAAACCAGGTCCTTAACATGTCTCTTATAGGAATTGATTAAGTGCCTACAAGGTTGAAAAAATATCATGCAGACTTTGGAAGAACCAACTCCTTTTACAAACAACTGGAAACGATTGTTGATCAGTGGTACGAAGTTGATTTCAAGTGCATGAAGGATTCTTTGAAGAATTAAGTGTTGGAAATTTACTAATGTGGAATTAAGTTTATCACATTATTTATGACTCGAACAATTGGGGCCCCGCACATCGAAAATGTCATTTTCACATACGTAGTGCCAAGTATCGTAAATTTCATTAGTGAAAGAGATATTGGTACATACATAATACGTTTGAGACATAGAATGATGGATGGTTATTGGCCAAATGACAAGTATTCCACGTTGGTAAACGAAGTAAGAAGTGTGCGAAGTGTAAGATGAAATGAGTCAGAAATCGTCGCGGAGCCACGAAGGGCCGCGACGCAGCCCCGTCGGAGCCGAGGCGCTAATTCGCAGAGCCGCGATGCTTCGGAGGAAGAATGCTGCGACGGAAAGATGGAAAGTTCTGACTTGGAGCATTGAATCTCCATTATTTGGCACATGAATTCAGCCATTATTTGGCACATGAATTCAGCCATTATTTGGCTGAATGTAACCCCTTAATAAGTGTCATACATGGCTATTGAAGTCCATTAGTTGGCTAGGTGAGGGGTCATCTCATTACACTATAAATTGAGGCCTTTGGTTCAATTGTTCAACACCAAGAAACACTCACAGAAATTTTCTGAAATCTTCTTCTTGCTCTTTAGCAAGTTTGCTATACTCAAAGCTCTTCAAGAGTAACACTTGAGTTTCCTTTGCTCATTTGTTAGGTTGTTATTCTATCTTGGGAGACTATTGCCCGACAATGTAAAAGGATATATACGGGCAATCTTGTCTTAAAGACAGAGTGTCATCACTCGACTCAGCAAATCACAAGGAGTTTGTAACGTTCTTGATTCAAGTTTGTTATAATATTTAGTTTATCCTTTCTAGTAATTTGTAATATTTACTTACTTCCCATTTCCTGCAATTGTTGTAACCCACAATTTTAAGACAAGATTGTCGTAAGTGCATAGAAAGATGACTGGAAGAGAACAACTCTCTTCTGATTCTTCTTCTGCTGCTACTCAAGGAAACCCCTCTGCCTTCCCCACTGCTGCTCAAGGTACACCTAATGCCTTCACTACTGCTCAAGGCTCATCCAATGCCTTTCCGGTTGCTCAAGGGAACGTTACTGTTCCTCCACCCTCCGGTTTCCACAATGAACGCCCAGAGAAGTTTATGGGCTCCAACTTCAAGAGATAGTAGCAGAAGATGTTGTTTTATCTGACTGTTATGGGAATGAATCGTTTCCTAATAGAAGATCATTCACAAACTAGAGATGAAGTGGACCCTCAACTTAATGAAACGGCTGGAGGGGGCCAAGGTATCCATGTCGTCAATGGCATGAAGATTGTTCTTGATGCTTGGAGTCATAGTGACTTTATATGTAAGAACTATATTTTGAACTGTCTGTCAGACCCACTATACACGATGTATTGCGCCGTAGGCACCGCCAAAGAATTATGGGAAAAACTACAGAAGAAGTACAACACACAAGATGCTAGTACTAAGAAATTCATCATTGGGAAATTTCTGAAATTTCAAATGGTGGATAGCAAAACTGTGATGTCCCAAGTCCAGGAATTCCAAATGATTATACATCACCTGGATTTGGAAGGTATGAAACCAAATGAGCAAATTTTTTGTTGCATCACTGATTGAAAAGTTACCTCCCTCGTGGAATAATTTCATGAGTTACTTAAAACTCAAAACAAAGGAAGTGACCTTTGAAGAACTTATTATCAAACTACAGATTTAGGAAGATAATAAGAAGGCCTTGCTTAGGGGAAAACAACCCGCTAAGGCAAAGGCAAAGGCAAAGGCAAAGGCAAAGGCAAAGGCAAAGGCAAAGGCAAAGGCAAAGGCAAAGTCAAAGGCAAAGGCAAATATGGCTGAGGCCAAAGGGAACCCAAAAGAAGTGCAAGTTCCAGAAAGACGGCAAGACCCAAGCGACAAAGAAGTTCAAGGGAAACTGTCACCACTGTGGGAAACCTGGTCACATGATGAAGGACTACCGCAAGATCAAGACTGAGCAACAAGAGAAGGCCAAGGCCAAAGGCAATGCATATGCTAACATCATAAAAGACACGCTTCTTGACGACATGATTGAGGAGTTCTCAGCGGTGGTGCTTGAAGCAAACCTTATTGAGAATCCCATGCAATAGTGGATGGACACGGGTGCTACCAGACACATCTGTTCCAATAGAGATGCCTTCTCCACATATACACCAGTTACAGATAAGAAGTTGTTCATGGGTAACAACGCTTTCTCTGACGTGCTGGGGGTAGGAAATGTAGTCCTGAAGATGACTTCTGGAAAGGAGCTCACTCTGAAGGAGGTGATGCATGTCCCTGAGATTATGAGGAATTTAATTTCAGGTCATTTATTGGTTAATGCTAGTTTTAGGCTAGTATTTGAGTCCAATAAGTTTATAATCACCAAGAATGGAACTTTTGTGGGAAGAGGCTTCGTCTGTGAAGGCCTTTTCAAAGTTAACGTCATGTCTGTAATGCGTGCAAGCAATAATATTGAAGCTTCTTCTTACTTGCTTGAGTCCTCTAATTTATGGCATCATAGATTAAGACATGTTAACTATAAGTCCATCTAAAGGTTGGTAAAGTTAGAGTTGTTGCCGTCTATCGACGTAAACCCTCAATATAAGTGTGAGGTATGCGTAGAGGCAAAAATCACAAAGCTTTCTTTTCGATCCGTCGAAAGGAATACCGCTCCTCTAGAACTTATTCACACAGATATATGTGATTTGAAGTTTGCACAAACTAGGGGAGGGAACAAGTACTTTGTGACATTTATTGATGATATCACAAGGTATTGTTACATTTACTTGTTGAAAATTAAAGATGAAGCCTTTGAAGCGTTCCGACATTACAAAGTAGAAGTTGAAAACTAACTTAGCATGCAGATTAAATCCATTCATAGCGATAGAGAGGGAGAATACGTAGTGCTATTTGAGGAATATTGTGCCGAATTGGGCATTGTTTATCAAAAGACAGCTCCATACTCACCTAAGTCGAATGGTGTTGCGGAATTCAAGAACCGCACGTTAAAGGAAATGATGAATGTCTTGCTCATCAGTTTCGGTCTTTCCCAAAACATGTGGGGAGAAGCCGTTCTTACCACTAATACAATTCTTAATAGAGTCCCATATAAGGGTAAGGACAAGACTCCATATGAATCATGGAATGGAAAGAAACTCACCTATAAATATTTAAAGGTGTGGGGTTGTTTGTCAAAGGGCGAAGTGCCCAAGCCAAAGCAAGTCAAGATTGGGCCTAAGACTGTAGATTGCATTTTCATCGGATATGCAAATAACAGTAGTGCTTATCGCTTCTTAGTGCATAAGTCGGATATTCCAGATATCCACGGGGGTACAATCATGAAATCAAGGAATGCTCAATTTTTTTAGGATACTTTTCCTAGAAAGGAAAAAGACATAACCTCTCGCAAATGAAGTTATGAACAAAGCTCTCAAGAACCAGGAGTCATTGACTGCCCAGATCTAGATGGTTCAGATCTAGTAGACTTCGAAATGGATAAATATCCAGAAACTAGTGTTTCAGATTATCAGAACTTGGAGACTCCAGAGATGGAACCAAGGCGAAGTAAAAGGGTCATGAAGGATAAATCCTTCGGTCCTGACTTTGTAGATTTTATGGTTGATGACGAACCAAGGACAATTATTGAAGCATTGTCAACTCCAGAGGCACCGCTCTGGAAAAAAGCTATTGAGATTGAAATAGACTTCATCCTGCATAACCATACTTGGGAGTTGGTTGATTTTCCTCCGGGAAACAAACCATTGGGTTGTAAATGGATACTCAAACGGAAGTATAAAGAAGATGGGTCTATAGATAAGTACAAGGCCAAGTTCGTAGTCAAGGGCTATCAGTAGAAGGAAGGCCTTGACTATTTTGACACGTACTCCCCGGTGTCTAGGATGACGTCCATACGAGTATTCATTACGATCACAGCATTGCGTGACCTTGAGATACATCAAATCGATGTCAATACATCCTTCCTAAATAGTGATTTGAAAGTAGAAATCTATATGGAACAACCCGAGAGGTATGTGGTTCCAGGGCAAGAGAAGAAAGTTTGTTGACTTGTTAAATCTCTGTACGGGCTGAAACAAGCCCCGAAGCAATATCATGAAAAATTTGATAGTACTCTACTATCGAAGGATTTCTCCATTAATGAGTGTGACAAATGTGTCTACACGAAAGGTAACTCTGACTCGTTCGCCATGATATGCTTGTACGTAGATAACTTGTTAATCACATGGAGCAGTCCTAGCTTGATCCTAGAGACTAAGAATATGTTGAAACAATGTTTCGACATGAAGGCTATGGGTATCACAAATGTCATCTTAGGAATAAAGATCTCTAACACGTCTGACGGACTGGTCTTATCTCAGTCTCACTACATCGAGGATGTGTTGAGAAAGTTTGAGATGCTTGACAGTTCGCCTATGAAGTCACCACTGGATAGAAATCAAAAGCTTGATAAACATCGTGGTACACCCGTATGCCAGGAGCAATATGCACAGGTGATTGGGAGTTTGATGTACATAACAAACTGCACCCGACCTGATATTGCTTATGCAGTCAACAAATTGGGCTAGGTTTACCCGTAATCCGAGTAATGATCATTGAAAGGCGTTGAATCGGGTACTGTGATACCTAAAATACAGGCTAACTTACATGTTGCATTATTCGAGATATCCAGCTGTACTAGAGGGGTACAGTGATGCAAACTGGATATCTGATATAGAGAACACCAAGTCCACCAGTGGGTATGTATTTACAATTGGTGGTGGGGTTGTGTCTTGGAAATCCTCTAAGAAAACTTGCATCGCCCGATCCACGATGGAATTAGAGTTTATCGCTTTAGAAAAAGAAGGAGAAGAAGTTGAGTGGATTTACGATTTCTTAGAGGATGTCCCTTGTTAGGACAAACCCGTACATTCTGTAATGATCCACTGTGATAGTCGGTCGGCTCTAGGAAGGGCACGGAGTTCTATGTACAACGGCAAGTCTCGTCATATTCGACGGAAATATAAGACCGTTAGGCAGCTGATCATCACGGGTATAATAACCGTTGATTACATAAAATGAAAGGATAACATAGCGGACCCGCTGACAAAGGGCTTACCCAAAGATCAAATATTCTGCTTGTCTAGGGGATTGGGCTTAAAACCCAAGCTATAAGGACCAACACGGTGGTAACCCAACCTTACTGACTGAAGATCCCATGAATTAGGTTCAATGGGAAAACTAAGCTCTAAAGGTTCAGTTGAGCGCTTCGGTGGAAGCATGAGCACTTCAGATAGTGATTTCTGTAAAGAAACATCAATCCAAAGTCGTTCCCGTGATAGACATTAAGTGCTATCTGCAGTATGGGTAAAGGTTAAGTTTCCAAAGCATTTAATGATCCTCAACGGTTGAAGTTAGGTTTGGGAAACCTTTTAATGGTTCCTAACATTTGTAAAGTGGGGTATAGCAGGATACCTTGTAGAAGACCACCTATTTAAGTGCGAGGATGAACACCTCAAATGAATGCACTTAAGAATCCAAGAAGTGTCCACGACCACAACAGACAAAACATTACGAAGAATAGAGTAAGAGAAGTTGTTGTGCTGATACCATTGACTTGGCTTACACTAAACACTGACGGTTCAAGACATCATGTTTACCGCGCAGTAAGTAAGTCCGATGATATTTAAATATGGAAGGTTCAAAGCTAAAGCTACCTCTCCTGATGCAACATCGGTCCGCTGAAAAATTATTGGAAAAAAGGGCACCACGTGAGTGCGCCAAAATCTCTATCAAGAGGGAATTGTTGGAAATTTACTAATGTGGAATTAAGTTTATCCCATTATTTATGACTCGAACAATTGGGGCCCCGCACATCGAAAATACCGTTACCACACGCGTGCACATGTAGTATTAAGTATCGCAAATTTTATTAGTGAAAGAGATATTGGTACGTACGTAATACGTTTGAGACATAGAATGATAGACGATTATTGGCCAAATGACAAGTATTCCACGTTGGTAAACGAAGGAAGAAGTGTGCGAAGTGTAAGATGAAATGAGTCAGAAATCGCTGCGGCGCAGACCCATCGGAGCTGAGGCGCCAGAGTGCCGCGGTGCCTCCCAGGCAGCACCGCAGCGCTAATTGGGTGTTCAGTCACTGGAGCCACGATGCTAATTCCCAGAGCCGCGGTACTTCGGAGGCAGAATGCTGCGACGGGAAGATGGAAAGTTCTAACTTTTGGGCTGATTTTGGAGCATTGAATCTCCATTATTTGGCACATGAATTCAGCCATTACTTGGCTGAATGTAACCCCTCAATAAGTGTCATTACATGGCTATTGAAGGCCATTAGTTGGATAGTTGAGAGGTCATCTCATTACACTATAAATTGAGGCATTTGGCTCAATTGTTCAACACCAAGAAACACTCACAGAAATTTTCTGAAATCTTCTTCTTCCTCTCTAGCAAGTTTGCTATACTGAAAGCTCTTCAAGAGTAACACTTGAGTTTTCTTTGCTCATTTGTTAAGTTGTTGTTGTATCTTGGGAGAATATTACCTGACAACGTAAAAGGATATATACGGGGCAATCTTGTCTTAAAGATAGAGTGTCATCACTCGACTCAGCAAATCACAAGGAGTTTGTAACGTTCTTGATTCCAGTTTGTTGTAATCTTTAGTTTATCCTTTATAGCAATTTGTAATATTTACTTACTTTCCATTTTCTGCAATTGTTGTAACCCATATTAAGTTTATGATATAAACGTTTGGATCAAGGATACGCAAAAACATGAAAAATATTACTACACTTGCATATATGAAAAGAGGTTTGGAAATAGGAAAAACCGTGTGAGGTCGAAACAAAGAAGAAAATCAATTTAAAATAGGATTGGATTCCTTAACCAAATTCCTATGAGATTTGGAACTTGAAGCCAAGGGAAATTCGGCCTACCTACTCCTATATAAAGTACCACATTGATACTATTTGTTCTTGACGTTGTTCACATAAATTTAGAATTATTCTTAGAAAATATTTGTAATTGTAAGGAGTTCTTGAGAAAGTCAAAACTGTCAATGAAAGAACTTGTTCGAGAAGAAGCCGCTGCTTTATTTCTTGAATTGATAGGTCGATTATTTGTTCTTGAGTTGTAACATATTTAGTTTACTAGAAGCATTGTGATAGTTGTTTAATTTGTTGATGGAAGTGTAAAGATTATTAAGACTAGGGAAGAGTCTTGAAAGGGGTAGCTACAATTAGGAAGAATTATACGGGAATGGTACTAAGTTATTAGTTCCTTAGGCTATAAAGTTGTAACCTTAAAATTGCTTGAGTTTTAGTGAAGATTTAGGGCAAATCCTATTGAGTTAGGTCGTGGTTTTTTACTTCCTTAAAAAAGGGATTTTCACGGTAAAAGTCCTTGTGATTTACATTCCGCACCTTACTTCTTATTTAGGTTGAGGAACCTGATTCTTCAATACATTAGGGGGCAACGCAATATAACAATTGTATTTCTGGATTACAGTCTAATTAAGTTATCTTCCTCACTTGGCCATCATAGCTAGGGGTAATTCTAAATTATGCTGATGTCATATGTGTATTTGATTACTGATTACATGCATATGTGTTTCAGTCTATAACAAGAAGAAGTTAAGGTACCCTTATTTGTATTTGTGATTGTTTGATCCTAAAAAATTAAATAAATCGAGAAAGCAATTCACTTTACAATGGTTTTGGTCTAATATTATATTTTACAATGTTCAAAAACCCATGAGAATAGATACAACCAAAGTGGATAGAGATAAGTGAAATACTCCGTAAGAAGAAACAAAATCAAAGATGAGTGGAATGAAGCTAAGGTTGAGGAGAAATGAAAGAGAGGCCATGATGAGTGAAAACAATCTTTATTTATTTTTGTATTTTCGACTTTATGATTCCACGACAATTGGGAGGGAATTAGTAGGAAGTGCAGGCTCTGTTTCATGGTCAGTCTCAAGCTGGCTGTAATTGCCTTTTTCCTTGAAGAGTTGAATATGATGATGCTTGCAATAAAGCCTGCCTTCATGTGCAATGTAGTTTGATGGGCTTATTGTACAACCTCCATGAGTGCATTTGAAGCACGCCTTGTGGTATGCTGTTCCATTCACACTAACCTTAAACAACAACACAAACAAACATAAAAATTGCCATCTTTTTGTCTGGTAAAAAAATACTCCGCCCATCTCAATTTATAAGACATTTTTTTCCTTTTTAGTCAGTCACATGTAGGGGTGTCAGATAGGTCGTTTGGGTTGAATTGGGCGGTTCAAGATGTGTTGAATCAATAGTTGAGCCAATGCTTACATGAGCTAAGATGGGCAGGTCAAGAGGGGCTAAATGATGGGTCATAACCCAACTTGACCCATTACTTTTACAAATTTCAAACGTAATTCTATGATTTTATTTTATTTTGTATGATATTTGATTTTTTCATATCTTTATTTTTAAAATAAGAATAATATTTTTAAGAATATTTTATAAAAGCAAAATAAATATCTAAAATAATAGGTGGGAGGGCAGGGGGTAGTTGGGGCGGAGGGGGGGTGAGAGGTGGGGTGGAGAGGGGAGGATGGGGAAAACAATTTTTTCTCATTTTTTATAAAAAGTTTATAAAAGTAAAATAAATATATAAAATAGAAAATTTGGGGGTGGGGTTGGAGGCGGGGGTAGTGGGGGGAGGGAGGTTGGATGATGGGGGTAGGGCATGGGGTGGAGGTAAGAAAATATTTCATATTTTTAATAATTTTTAGTAAAAAAATATGAAATAGAAATTTAATGATGAGGGTAGGGCATGGGGTGGAGTGGGGGTAGGGGGGAGGAGGTAAGAAAAAATTTCACATTTTTTATAATTTATTTTATAAAAGTAAAAAGAATATGAAATAGAAATTTAAGGATGGGGTAGGACATGGGGTGGAGGTGGGGGTGGAGGGGGGGGGTAAGGGGAGGTAAGATTTTTGTTTATATTTTAAATAATTTTTTTAAAAAAGTAACAAAACATATGAAATATAAATTTGAGGAGGGGGTGGGGGTGGAGGGGGTAGGTGAGGGTTAGGGCGGTAAGGGGGGAGGTAAGAAAAAATTTCATAATTTTTATAAAAGTAAAAAAAATATGAAATAGAAATTTGAGGATGGTGTAGGGAAATGGCGTGGGGGTGGAGGGGGGTAGGTGTGGGTAGGATTGGGGGAGGTAAGAAAAAAATTCATATGTTTTATAAATTGTTTATAAAAGTAAAAAATATAAACTAGAAATTTGAGAATGTGGTAGAGGCGGGGAGGGCGGGAGGTAGGGGTAGATGGGGTAGAGGTGGGTAGGGGTGGAAGGGGGTTTGGGGTAGGGGTAGGGTGGAGTAGGCACGGTGGGTGGCGTAGATGTGAGGGTGGTTCAGTGCTTGGGTAAGGGTTGGTGTACGGGATGGGGTTGGGTGGATGGATAGTGTAGTGGGTTGTTGGGGTGCGTTGGTGTATTTTTATTGTTCCGAAATAATAAAGTAATTTTTTAAATAATTATTTATAAACAAAAGGCTTAATCTACAGTGGAGCTCTAATCGTTAAGATTGAACATTTTCATGGATCAAGTTCGGGCATCATCACGGATTCATTTGAGTTGTTGATTTATGATGGGTCAACTTGTTCTAGCCCAAACCAACCCATCATCAAAATCACTCTTGCCCAAACCCATGAAACCTTGGGCGGGTCATTTGAATTTGGGCTAATTTTGTCACCCCAAGTCACGTGACATCTTTCTATATTTAGTACTCTCTGTGTCCTAATTTATGTGACACCATTTGACTTGGCATGCAGTTTAAAAAATAAAGAATGACTTTTGAAATGATGGTCCAAAACAAGTTTTATATAAATCTATGGTTGTAAATCATTTCATAAAGTTAAATTATTTTTAAATATAGAAATGTGACATTTTTTTTTTGGACAGATCAAAAAGAAAACGGTGTCACATAAATTGGGACAGAGGGAGTAATAGTGTAACCTTAATTTTCCGTTAAATGATTTGTAGCCACACATTTCTCAATGTCTTGTTTTAAATCATAAGTTTCAATTTTTTTTTAACTCTGTGCCAAGTCAACCACCTTCATATAAAATGAGACGGAGTGATTAGTACTTTGAGACTTGGCTTATATATATTACATTGTAAAGAATTTTTATATAATTATTGTATTTTAACCTATTATAGCAGGTAATGTATCTTATTTCTCAGCTTATTAGTTTCACTTTTTAGACGGTAATCTTTCAAGAGATTGTAATTAATTGTGTAAAGTTATTTAAAAGTCTATAAAAGTCAGGCTCAAATATTTATAATTGTTGTTACCTTCTCAATGGGATATACAGTTTTAGTGCAGCCCACACATTTATCTCTGGTGCCTGCGAATAAACTTGAGACTTTGTTCCCGGTACCATTCTGTTGAACATATAACAGAAATATTGGAATTAAACAAAAAGCAGAAAGACATATATAGATATGCAAGAAACACGTTGAAAACATTACCTCGTTATCCACATGTTTTTCTGGCTTTGTGACCTTTGGAGTTCCTGATAAAGTACCAAAGATGTTAAGTTGGCCAAATTAAACAATAACTAGATGTCATATTAATTGATGTGAACTAGTGTGCCAGATTGGTTGATCTTCACAAATACTTTACACGGTGACTTACAGACTTAGTACTTGTACTTCTAAAAGGTTTGAGACTATGGATGGAGTTATACCTTCAAAACTCTTGTCCAAACTGCCAGTTCTCTTGAAAAGCTGATCAAAGTGAGGCCTGCAGTATATTACCCCTTCAAAGGAGTTGAAATTGCTTAGCTGAAATAAGTAAAATTATCAGATGACTCAACTGCTATAGATCCATCATATTTTCATTTCTCAAAATAAACCAAAAATGGAAAAGTAAAATAAATGGAAGAAAAAGAAGAAGAATAAAAACGACGCTCTTGTTGGAAAAAGTAGGTGTAAAAAAAAAAGTAAATGTACTTAAGTGTTCCTCACTGATCTGGAAAAACTTTTCTTTTGAAAAATTACTTTACATACTATTTATGTCATTCGTGTGCTTTTGTTTATCCACTATACTAAAATAAAATACTTTTACTTGTCTACTAATTTAGTATCATGAGAAAAAAAAATATTTTTCATATTTTACACTTAACATTAACTACTCATTCAAAATCGTTTTTCAAAGTCATTGAGACTATACATAAATTAATACTTCCTCCATTCCATAATAAGTGTTATTTTAGGCTTCTCATTTTATTTCAAAATAAGTGATGCTTTAGAATTTTAAGAAGAAATTGATCTTATTCTTTCAAAATTATCCTTATTTACATAATCAAGAATCATTAAGTAGTTTTTCTTTTCTAGGCATTAATTAGGCATAAGTTAGTAAAAACACTCATAATTTTTTAGGAATGAACAAATTTTTAATGGATGTGCATAAACTAAATACACCACTTATTATGCAACAAAGAAAGTATGAATATTATGATAAAATATATATGCACTTCATTTATTATTTCTTAAGAAAAGTGAAGTATATTGTTGAGTAGTAATTTATTTTGCTTACATGTAAAGAGGTCAAACTAGATGGTGCAACATTTAAGAGGCTTTATGAAAGAACTAATCATTTACATTAAAAAGGGTCAAACGGACCGTTACTTTTTTTAAAAAGCTTTAAGAAATAATTAGTTTGGCTACTACTCCCTCGGTTCATATTTATTTATTCAACACATCCTTTAAAAAAAGTAATAAATAAGATGATAAATTTATTATATCAGCCCTAATTATTATAATTCATCTAACTCATTGAGAAATGAATTGAAAATAATTAGTACTCAATTCTAAGGGTATAATAAGTATAAAATGATAAACTATCTCTTAAATTTTCAAACTGGACAAATAGAAATGGTTTTTAGTATAGTGAACATATAAAAATAAACGGAGGGACTAGAATTTTGAACACTAAGCTATTGGAGCACATATCTATATCTATCTATCTATATATATATATATAAAGTACTTTGGTGATAGAGAGATTTCCAATTCCCTTTGTTTCTCCTCTTCTTTCTGAGATGGAATTTTTCTCTTGAAACGCTCCCAATTAATTACTGAAAAAATTGTTAAATTCTGAAGACTACGTCTAATTAAATTATTTATTATGAGGGTAAAATATTCTTAAGGACAATGTGTTAACACACTTGAAGCTTCATAATATTTTAAAGATTTATTCTAAAAGTTCCATGTTCCATTAACAGCATATATATATATATATATATATATATATATATATATATATATATATGGGTGGAAAAAAATTATACCTTGAGTGTACTTTTGCAATGGTAGCACTTGAAGCAAGCCTTGTGATAAATGCGGTTATCAGCAGCAAGGCGATCCACCAGATACACCGTCTTCTCACAAGCACTGCATTTTTGTGTTGTTCCTGCGAACGTCATCTTTAATATTGTTACTCAAAGCCAAATGTAGAGAACAGATATCGGAGGATGAAATCGATTTTCTTTCCCTCTGTTCTCTTCCCAACTCCTCTCTCTCTCTCTTGCTAAAATTCCATGCACAACTTGATCATCAAAGAGCTTAAATAATTATGAGACAAAGTTTGAAAAAACAAATAAAAAATGTTGGTAGATTGGCAGTAATTCACGGGTCATGATAGATATTCCATCATTTGCTCATCATTTTTTTCCTTAAACCAAGCTCTTCCACTGCCATAAAAATTCTTAGAAGCAGATGATGATAGTCAAAAATAAATAAATATAAATTCCGATGGTCAATGGTCACGCCAAAAACTCATCCTAAAAAGATAAGTGATTGTTGCAATTACTGAATATATTTTAGAGTACGAAATCGAATCCACAGAAAACTTACCTTTGTTTTTGCTCATTGATATTACTATCCACATTCTTACGACCTATTTTTATACTCGGTTAAAACGTTCCATAACTTGGTTATTTGTGCAAAAATACTGAGTCACCACTGTTGGGATCGAAATAAACAAGGCGTCATTTGAAAGCTAATAATTACAAATCTTGAACGACGATAAATCAGACAACAAAGAAAATATACTAAAAGGAGCATAATATTCTAATATTATTTAATCAATTGATCTACATACGAAAAACTAATATAAAAGCATGAAAACTAGTGAGAGAAAAATTTCGCCCAAAATGAAACTCTCTAAACGACTACATTGTGGATGCTATTGTGTTGTGTATGAGAAGAAGATATATTCTATTTATAGAAGTTCAAAACTTCTCCTCCAAAAAAAATGATAAATACGGTAGAGTCCTTTTGTACAAAGAATTTTTTTTCCACCAAAAAATTATTTTTGAAGTATAACACAATTATGGTCGAATCCAAATAAGATAGGAAATTCAAGGCAATTCCTAACAACCACCTAATTATTTGTATTCGGAAATTAGGAAACCCGTTTAAAAAGAAGGGTATTAAAGCTTAATGTTTTTGAAAACCATAGAAATATAGAAAGAGTAGAGTTCAAGTGATTTTCCGAGGAAGTGTTAGACATCTCGAGAAATCCGCAAACGCGGTGACTTGTAGATTTTTTAACAATTTTTGGGGCTAAAAGTATAACTTGTTTGTAAAACAGGAGTTTGAAAGTGATTTTATTTGCAATCGTCTATTTAGCACTAATTACTCCATTAATTCAAGAAAACATTACGCGGGTTGGCAAGCATATGGATTAAATCTACGATACATAGCTATAGTTTCAATAAAATTACAATATACAGCTATATTTTTTTAGTTTTGTAGCAAATACACCCAAATTCGATACGTAACTGCTGCTCTTAAATTCCAATAATTATATAAAGGAAGAAACTATCTTTGAACCCGTAATCATAAAGCCAGTTGGTGTTCTCCGACAAACAGATTGGAAAAAATTGCTCCATGCCTGAGGAACACTTGAGGATTTCCAATTGCTTTTTGAGCTTGAGCTTTTACTGATGAAGTTAGCGTTTCATACTATACTCATTTTTTCTTTCTGGTTTATGTTCTGAACCCATCCATTCTCCATTGTGTTCTCCACTGAACATTTTTCTTTTTGCAACCGTCTGTGAAGGTTTGATTACTCTCAAACGAACCAAGGCAAACTTGCGAAATGTTTTGGAAGAAACGGCATACAACCATGGAAAAATCGATTGGGGATTCCAATTTTCTGCTCTTTTGGTCTTTATCCCCTTTATTGTGTATTTTTGGTGATGACACAAGTGTATCTCAAAAAATACAGTGGTGATGATTGGTGATGATATAGGTATGTATTGTATGTATATAAAGTGTATGGTGTATTAGTTGTATGTGTGACGTTTTGGGGTAATGATTGTAAATTGTATGTAAGTTGATCTTTTTTGTATGCACGTGGATATATTGTATGTTACATTCTGAAATACGACTGTAGCTACAAATCATAACTATCCAACTTGTAGTTATATTTTGTAATTACGCTCTAAACTATAGATATTTATGAATTTTTCTCTTAATTCAATAAATGAATTAACTTTATAATTAACTTTAAATTATTTCATGATTTTTAGTTTGAAATAATATTGATTTTTTTCCTTGAGCCAGTTAACTTTGAAGCCATGGGCCTCTTAGGTCAATTGAATAATTTGGACTTGCATTTTATAAGTTCTCCAACATGGGTTGTTGGAACTCATATTATGCATTTGAATTTTTGAAATCAGCCTAATTGTCCTTTGAAGTTTTGAACTTGTGGCAAATCTGTTTTCTAGTTCAGTTTAGTTCTAATTTATATTTATTCTGTAAAATAAAATTTAATAAAAAAATAAAATAAACAGAAAGAAGAATTAATTCGAAATACCTCGACATTTTTAGAATAAGTCTTTATAGTATTTTGATTATGATTATTTTTTAGTATTCTATTTTACGCATCTCATCAAATTGTATTATCATCCAATTGTCATGTTTGAGTTCTTTACATGTGTGCATAATTACAACTCTGACTATTTCTGATCTTTCTAGGTAAAACAAAATAAGTTCCATTTTTTTAACAGGATGGTTGGTTAACTTTTCAAATTGAATTTGGACCTTACCAATGTCTAAAGGGTTCTACTTTGAACTAAGCGTGGTCAGTGGGCCGGGATCGGATCCGTCGGGTCGGGACCGGCAGGATCGGGTCGGGGTGGGACCGGGGGAGGGGCGGGATCGGGTCGGGTCGGGTCGAGACCGGCGGGATTCGCCGCCGTCCCGTCCTGTTTCTGATCCCGTCGGAGTCGGGGCGGGATCGGGCTGGGTCGGGATCGGTATCAGGTCGGGATCGAGTTTTTTTTCCCACTTAATTTAAAAAATAACATATATATATATAAAAACTCAATAATTAAACAAGATAGTGTAATAAAAATATCCCAAGGCTGTTTTTGTGCCTCTTATATTATTTAATAGACATATGATTTTTTTTGTAATACAAATACAATTGTCAAAATTGCAACTTTGTGGTGTTGTTCAAAAGTTGAAAATTTCATAGTAAAATTGCAATTAAAAAATTACATTTTGAAAAAAATATGTTCTAGTTTCTTGATAATTTCTTGTGGTTCTTCGGTTGAAATTGGTATTTGTTGGTCAAATTGCTCCCCGTTGCTTCCACCACCTTCGGATAAGATTTCGTTGTAGTTTTCGTCTTCTTCTTCGTTGATCTCCGGTTGACCGCACCTTCTCCGCTCCGCTCGTATCCAATCTCTGAATAATACTACAATCTCCAAGCTGTCTCCCGCTAATGAGTGTCTGCGCTCTCCTATTTGATATCTGCCAGCAGAAAAAGCGCTTTCAGACGCCGTTGATGGTGCTTGAATGTTCAAAACATCTCAGGCCATCATTGAAATTGTCGGAAGGTCTTATCATTCTCCCTCCAGTATTTCAGCAAGTCTTCACGTCCTTCTTCATTGAGAACTGCTTGGTGCAGTACAGAATCCTGCAAAACAAAAATATCAAACTCGCTAATTTGGTTAGTAGCGGTACGGCCGCATATTCTATTTTTGAGGTTTTCAATACTAGCCGCAGAAACAGCATGTCTTTTGTGAGGTTGTGTTGAAGAAGAAGAAGATGGTATGGAAGTCGGTAGGTTGCTAGCATTTTTTTGTTGGTAAAACCTATATACTTTTTTGTATTCATCTTCTACGCTAGACAACACTTCTACTTTAGTTTGTTCAATAGGTGGTGGATGATTTGGATTTTTGGGACTTGGAGGTGGTAGTACTGCTATACAATCATAAATAGTTTCAATAAGTGATTTAGTACCGTCTATTTTAATAGTCGGATTTAATACAACACCAATAATATAAATAGTGGGAATAAAATATTTTTTAATTTGATAAATATTTTTTTAATAGCTGCCTTATAAGCTGGTTTATCCATATATTCATTAAGCAGTAAAAATATTAGAGCTATATAAAACAACATAGTTGAAATAGTAGGATAATATATACCGAAAAATTCTTTTGTTGCTTGAAAAAAATTCTCTAAAAATACACTAAATTCTAAAATTTTCCCCAATCGCTATCTACAACCATATCAGCTGAATTTTGATTATGAGAGTTAAAAATAAAGTTATGGGTTTTCTATAGTTATAAGCAAGAAGTAGTTGCTCGTATAAAGAATTTCACCTAGTGGGTACTTCTTCTGGATTTTTCTATAAGGTAATTGACAATCGTGACAAGTTCTTTTATATTCTTTTCTTCGTTGTATTCTATTATTTTTAAAAATAAAGTTTATAACAAATTGTATTTTACTAAGACTGTCTTCAAAAAGTGACAGATCATCCTTTACAACTAAGTTATATATATGGCACACACATTTTATATGAAAATGATCTGGAAAATATGGAGTTAAACTATTTTTTAAAATTGTAATAACGTAATTGTTAGAAGAAGCGTTATCTAATGATAGTCATAATTTTATCAGTTATTTCGTAATAATCGCACACTTGATAAATATTTTCTGCAATAAAAGTACAAATGTGCTTATCATCTATATAGCTATACGCTAAAATACGTTTTTGCATAGACCATTTATAATCTATCCAATGACAGGTTAACGTTAAATAATCATGGTCGTTAGTACTACGACCTATATCAGAAGTGATAGCCACTTTTCCATTAAAATGATATAATGAATAACGTAAATACTGTTGATATTCATGTGCAAATTTAAATACATCTCTCTTAACAGTTGATCTAGGAAAACCGTTAAAAGCAAGATTATACATATCTCTAATGTAATGAATAAAACTGGGAGATGAAGGAAATGAAAAAAGGCAAACCCTCCACAGTAACTAATTTTGTTATTGCTTCCCTATCTCTATGTTTATCGTATTTAGGGCCTATAATTCCCCTAGTCATAGGGTTAATTTGACCTTATACTTGGTCCGGGATTGTATGTGAACCTTGTCCCGATGGAGCGGACGTTTGCGCACCCGGTTTTGAAGCCTCCTATTGGGCATACCTAGCTAGATGAGCCCTTGATACGTGTCTCATTAAACCCCCCGTGCCACCGTGACCTTTTCCAGTTTTAAAATTTAAAACATCTTTACAAATTTTACATCTAGCTACTTGATTCTCTTCGTCCCTATCAAAAAATGTCCATGCATCTGATTTTAATGATCGTTTTGCTGGACTTCGCCTCATATTAGGGGGAATATGAGGCATTTCAGTTGAAGGTGCACTAGTGGGTGTGTTGTCATCTACATTAGTGGGTATCATCTAGATTATCGTCTAAATTAAAGTCTTCTTGAATTCCAGAAAATAGCTCATTGTCTAAATCTAATGGTATTGTAGGAAAATGTTCAGTATCAACAAAATCATCATGGGTAGGAATAAAATTCTGTTTAGAAATAAGACCCTTACCTTTGTTGCCCCTACTAGAAAAAGCATGACCCCAAGTCGAGATCGAGGCGGGACCGGACCGACCCGACCCACTGGCCTTTGAACCGTGATTCAATTTTAGAAATTACTTAAAAATAAACCCAGCATATCTCATCTGGTCTTTGGACATAATATGATTAATCCACAATTTCGCAAACCATTTTTATTGAAAATAAAGTCTCTTAAAAATATTCTAGAATTCAAATACTGTTTGAATTGTTTTTGAAATCTGGAAGATGTTCGTTTGATAATTCGCGATTTGCTTTACTCACTCTCATCTTGATTATCGTCAATTTTTTTTTTTTGTGAAGTAAAATAAAAACACTTTTTTAAACTAAATAATTATGTAGCGACATCCTCCTCTGCCTAGGGTGTCGTCTGCACCTCCGATTGATCGTGATGGGAAATTAATTGTAAAATCTCAGGCGGAATACTGGGAAGCCTTTCTAATTGGTGAGAGATCCATGGAAACCTCATATACTGCTGCATCCTAAGGGGTATTATATTTTCAAGTTCCAATCCATATGGGATAGAGATCAGATTCTTGAATCTGGCCCATATACGTAGAAAAACAACCTATGGTTCTCAAATTCTGGGAATTCGAATTCTCTTTCAGCCAGGACATTCACTGTGGGTGATATTCCCTGGTCTTCCAGCGGTCTATTGGTCTGCTGTGAAGCATTGAATAAATTGGCTAGTGTGGTGGGGAAACCCTTGTACATTGAGAAGATCTTCTATGCTAGAGTACTGGTGGAAGTGGATGCATCTCGGCCTCTACCTGATCATGTGGATATTGAATCACCCATTGACACTCTGACTCAGCCAATTGTATATTATTGGAAGCCTGCTTTCTACAATGACTCTCTCAAATTTGGCCATGACTCCTAGGATTGTTGGAATGCTAAAAATTATTTGGAGAAATAAGGAATTGTAGAGGGTGATAAGCCTAAAAAGAGGAGAAGAAGAGCTAGAAAGAAGAAAGCACATGTTATTAGACATGAATATATGTCAAAGGATACCTAAACTGATAGGGCTGCTGCAACTGTTTCAACTGCTTGTGAGCACCAGATGTCTGATCATGTTCAAGTGCCTAATGATGCTAGTAATAATGATGTGCAACCTGTGAATCCAGCTCAAAATTGCCCTGAAGAAGGTGCAAACACTCAGATTGGAAATATTGTATGCTCTATGTTACCCCCTGTGGTGTTGAATGGTAATGCCAAAGGGAAAGCAACTGCTACTCATATTATTGTTGATTTGGGAGGGCAACAATTGGATCCAGGGGCATTTAGTTCTAGCTCTCAAAATTATATTCCTCTATGATCATTGCAACATAGAACATAAGGGGCCTGAATCAGGCCCAAAATCAGAAGGAGTTGAAGCTCTTTGTTGCTAAGAATAAAGTTGATGTTATGGGATGTATAGAGACTAAGTTAAAGGCACATAGAGCAAAGAAAATACAAAATAGGGTAGCACATGGGTGGAATGTTTGTTGTAGCTATCCTGATGCTCCAAATGAGAGGATTTAGATTCTTTGGAAAGCACATGTTCAGGTTCAAGTCCTTCATAGATCAATTTATTCATTGTTTGGTTGAGAACTTGGGTTCCCAATTCTCAGCCTATCTCAATGTGGTTTATGCTCATAATGATAGTCAGCAGAAGGGATATCTTATAGAGGGACCTACATCGAGTTAGCATTCAATCATAGAAGCCCTGGATTCTTAGTGGTGATTTTTACAATGTCCTGTCTTCTGAGGACAGGATAGGAGCCCCTGTTACTGTAGCTGAAACTCAAGGGTTCCAAGGGCTTCTAGATTCGCTTCAACTCACCCCTATTAGATCCAAAGGTTGGCACTTCACTTGGTGCAACAAGTAAGGAGCTGGTTCTAGAGTTTATAGCAGGATAGATTGGGCCTTGGGGAATTATCAATGGATCCAACAATATGGTCATGTGGAGGCTGACTTTCTAAATACTTCAGTCTCTGACCATTCCCCTATACTTATTAAATGTTGCCAGCAAGTTCTAATCTATCCTAAGCCATTCAGAAGGTATACAAATTCCATGGATCTTCCCCAATTCAATGATATTATTCTTAGGGTATGGCATAAACATTATAATGGGCATTCAATGTAGATTTTGTGGGTAAAGATGAAAGATATGAAAGTTCAATTGAAGGATACTAATGCATACATGGCTACATATAGACAAAAACTAGTTTAGGCAAGGGAGAAACTAGCTATTGTTCAGGACCAAATGCATCATAATCTAATCTCTCAGATGATTTTTGAGCAGGAAAGAAATATCTTAGATGATATTTAAAAGTGGAGCAATGTAGAGGAACAGGTCCTGAGACAAAAATCTAGAGCCTCATGGATTTCATGTGGGGATGCAAATACTAAATATTTTCATGCCCAATGAAATATCAGGTCTAGTACTCATATATGCTTTGCAGATGAATGGTGACTTCAACTTTCATCCTAGATGTTGGAAGCTGAATAGTACTCATAAATGCTTTGCAGATGATCTCCTCATGTACTGTAGAGCTGATGTTGAGTCTATCAGACTGCTCCATGATGCCTTTCCAAAAGTTTTCTATAGTTTTTGGCTTGTAGGCAAATATGGAAAAAAGTGTTGTTTATATGGCTAGCATCTCAGATTCTATTAGGCAGGAGATTCTTGAGGCATTGGGGTTCATTGAAGGCAAGCTACCATTCAGATACTTGGGGATACCCTTGGACTCTAATAAACTGGCTGTCTATCAGTATTTACCACTTATTGAAAACATCACTTCAAGAATCACTTGTTGGTCAACCAAGTTGCTCTCCTATGTTGGGAGACTCTAGTTGATAAAGTCAGTTGTTTTTGGCATTCAAACATATTGGGCCTATATTTTCTTATTCCTTGAGAAAGTATTGAAATTAATTGAGACAGTATGCAGGACATTTCCTTGGACTGGTGTCGTTTCCATATCAAAGAAGGCTCTTGTGCCTTGGGAGAAAGTGTGTAGGCCAAATGTAGTAGGTAGACTAAATATATTGAATTTACAGGTCTGGAATAAAGCAGCAATTGTAAAGCAACTCTGGGATGTAGCAAGGAAAAAGGATTGCTTATGGATCCAATGGGTTCACAATTATTAGATAAAACATCTTTGGTTGTGAGGAAGATACTGGACAGTAGGGGTTCTTGCAACATCAGCAGTTTCATGGTACTCTTTCTAGTAGGCAAGCAGTGCAGAGTGGTAAAGGATTCTCTATCAAGAAGATGCATATGAAGCTTATATCATAATACCCTAGATCTGAGTGGAAGAGTCTCATTTTGCAAACCAACATCCATCCAAGCTTCAAGTTTACACTTTGGCTTGCAGCTCAAAATAGACTAGCCATAGTTGAAAGACTACTGTAGATTGGAATACAGGTTCCTATGTACTCTGCATTCTGTGGCCAGTATAGAGAGACCTTCAACCATTTGTTTTTTGAGTGCAGGCTTACGAATCAACTATAGGCCAGACTGTGCTCATAGATGGGATACAATAGGGTCATTGAAGGCTGGAATTCAGAACTACAATGGGCATGCCAGTAAGCAAAGCACATATCAGGTGCTAGTCTATTGCCTGTTGTGTCTTTGCTATGACCACTGCATTGATTTGACAAAAAAGGAACAAGTTGAGGTTTGAGCACACCAACTTTGAAGCAAATCATATCTCTAGGGAAATTGTGCTACACCTTCATATTAGGGGAAGAGAAACAGTCAAGTGAAAGCATGCATTGCATTAGCTCAATTGTTTCCCATAGCTAGGTGTGTAGCTTCGGTAGAATGATGAATGTATTTGTTGATATTCCTTCCATGTTTTCTGCATTACTTAGTTCAGCCTGGAGTTATGCTCTCCAGAACCCTAGTTGAACAAAATAGGCTTGTGTTAGATCTAGTCCAATTGTAGTGGAGTGGATATTCCAAAGCTACTCTTAGGTCTTCATTGTACATATGTTTTGGTATTAATAGAATTACTGTTTATCCAAAAAAAAAAAATTGGACACTCAGGCCCAACTCTGGCTTTTCTGTGATTTGTTACTACTAATGCCATTTGGATTGTAAGTTCGGTCACACTTTCTTTTATCCGTCTGACTAGAGAGCTGACTCGAGGTATGAGAATATTAATTGGGGCGGAGGCCTAACACATAATTATGCAGAGTATGCAAATAGTCCAATAGACACAATTCATGGTTTACATGTATAGAAAAACAAAGAAGGGAATAAGTGACTTGTTTAACTGAACAGATAGAATCACATAATTTATAACTGACACTACTGACTGAATCCAAATATTTAAGTAGCAGCTAATTATCACATAAATGAAACATTTAAAATTTGTAATTCCAAATTAACTCGAACTACATGATTAAGTGCACATGGAAGATCCTGCCTTGGTCTTCAACATAAGTTCTCAAAGATCATAACAGATTCCAAAGAGAACTGGAAACTTACTTTAAACCTTAACATCAACATTCACCTGAGTGTTGATAAGATGCAAGCACAAAGTTTGATATTCAAAACACTCAAAGCAAGGGAACCAGATTGAAGTCAGGCCATAGCTGATATATAGCAAATACAAAAATATGCTCTTCAAAGTAAACCAACAACACAAAATTGATACAAGACTGAGGAGAATTTCACTCAAGATAGAATCGTGAACAAGATATTAGTCCATTGACATTTTCTTCTACTGAAGTTATATCTAATGTGTGGTATTAACGTTTAGTTCAATCTATTGAAAGAGCCACAATAGAAGTTATATTCAATTATTGCTGATGTAATAATCTGAACCACCACTGTACTTGTCCATAATCTGTAGGGCGATCTTATTTACCGTTCACTGAAGAATTCTTCTTCTATCTTGGCTTACAAGTCCACCAACCAAATATCAGTACCTAAAAGTACTATAGTGAATTCACTTCTCTTGGTTTCAACCGGTATTATTGATCCTTACTTAAATTTCTGAAATACACTTCAAAACTCAAGTTAGCTAACATCGACCCTTGATCTACCACTTTAAATGTCCTTATTGACGGATACCTCACTCAAGGGTCCTTAAACGATGCTTGCCCAAGAAGAACCATCTCTTGCCTTATTTCGCCAAACTAGAATGCCTACAACAATTTATGCGGTTCTCTTTCTAAGTTCATCAACTCCACCGTGTCACATCATCAGTAATTGCAGAAACTTGCCGAGCCCTAAGCAACAAATACAATTCCCACATCCCTTATCCAAGATTAAGTGCAACAACTGATAACTCCTTAAATAACAAATCTTCACCCTTGTCCGTCGCTAGATCCATCCTTATTAGCCAATCATTGTTTTCCCGGTAGCCTACGACGTGGTTTAACTTACCGACCAATTTATCTTCTTTTAACATTCACTTCATGAATAGAGTAGCCTCGTCCCGTGACAACTTAATAAATTTATCCCACTTATGATACCATAACCTTTGAAAGATGCCATTCTAGTAGTGCTCATCATCCTTGCTCATCAAATAATTTCCACATATATCACAAAATTGACAAGCTATCGGCCTAAATTATCGCTTTCATTGCCAACCTTGAAACATCGAGCAGATCTATGACCCACCCTTTACCGAAAGATCACAATATCCTATTCCCATAATGGTTCAATCTCCATGGATAACTTTCCTCCATCTTCTCAAAGACAAAATCCATTTTCGTAGGAACCTTCAAACAACATGTCCTTACTCCACCACCACAATGACATCTTGTCGGAATTCCACTTATCCTTTCATACTCTCATCCATTATCAGAGTTAGCACGCCTTATGATCCTATCAAATGAACACTTTACCATTGTGACTGTCGTGTCATCAAACTCGAACTATTCGAATTCTCTTCAGTAAGTCTCAAAAAGTTCCAAAAAGTCTCGAACCCTATAACAAGTCCTACCACCTCTGACAACATCCCTAAGGATCACCTTTCATGTCTTTGTCCTTTCTCAATTGCTCCTCCCAAGCTTATCGTTTCTTCAGATATCGACATACGTAGTTTTTCATTACTGAATTATTGATTTGTCATTGATACACCCGCATCGTAAGACTGTTGCGTTAAATCCGAATGATATTAAAGCATTCTCACACCAATCACATCTCAAGTGAATAATCATTGATATGTCAACCCCCATATAGTGTAGTCTTTAAAGCCATCACACTTATTACTTAGTTATTATGCTAATCATACCAATTCAAATCATCACTCTCTTCCCATCACTTGTTATACCAGAAATGCACTTCCTTAACTTCTGTATGACTAACCGTTGAAGACGTAGAGATTATGCAGTCCTTCGTACCAGCACTCCCATTCCCTAGAGATATCACTTAACTGAAAAGTCTGAATCATAATCCCACTCAATAAAATCTTCAAGCCATAGTTACAATCTGAACTTGATCTTGCGACCTTATCACGTTGACCTATCTTGTACCATACAATGTGATGTCACATTGAGACGCTCGTGTGCAAACCCGAAAATGTGTCCTTACTATTAGTGAGAGATTGAAACAAATAAGTTTAGACCTTTAATTGAATCATGTACGCATGATAAATAATGAAAGAATGGAAGTTTCCTAAATGTCCTATAGAATCTCGAAGATAGCTATGGATCTATTTGTATCGATCTGCAAGACTCTACTAGACATTGCTCTTGTACTCATGAGACCGGTGAACCTAGTGCTCTGATACAAAGTTATCATAACACAAAATCTCATTTATACTGTGAGGGAACGTACCCTAAACCTGTAGGCAAACTCTAAGTCAAATCAAGCCAAATAATAAAGTAAATGTGGAAAAGGTAAAGAAAACACCCAAAGTACTAAAATGGTCTTAATAACTTAATTATAAATACATCTAAGTCAAACACCTTCCCAAGACCTAGAAGTCATAAATACAAGAGCAACTAATACGATTACAAGTCTTGAACTACTACTTAGACACTGCATAAGATGAAATAAGACAGAAAATAAAGATGAGAATTAGTCTAAGGCTGTTGAAGCATCATCAATTAACCCTAGAATCCAAGATAGCGTTCCTCAATGATCAACAAGATCTCATCTCTACTCATGCCTGAATCTGAACCTACACACAAAAGGTGCAGTTGTCGCGCCCGTTTTTACCACCCGCGGGTTCAAAGCGGAGCACAACGTATCCGGTGATTCCTGGGTAAATTGGATTGAGGAGTCGCCACCTAATTATTTTATGGTGAATTAGGACACCTGAATATTAACTAAATGCTGCAATGTAAACTCCAATTTTAATGGTCTACGAAACTAATGAGATTCTAGGTAATGGTTCTTTATTATCCTAAAGGAAAGGGGTTAGGCATCCTTTAAAATCCGCTAACTTGCGGTTATCCGGTCAAACTCAGGTTAATTATTGCTAAGGAAAAATGCAATTTAAAAATAGAAAGTTAAACTAATGTTGCAATTATTTAGTAAAGAATGCATTTTTTGTACAAGTAAACATTTGTATGATATTAAAAAAATACATGTAAAGTTTGAGAGAATATGCATTTGTAACAATTAATAGTAAGAAAAAAATGAATAGTTTATAATGCCAAAGAAGTAAACTTGTTGGAAATCACTGATTTTATAAAATTGGAAAAAAGGATAAACTTATTTGTAAGATTAATGAAGCGAATAAAAGACTACCAAAATTGTTTTGAAAATTTTGAATATGCATGACTAGCCTAAAAAAAATAACTAGCGGAGGGTTTCCAAGTTTAAATCAACCGAGCCTACAAGTAAATAAGCCTAGCGACGGGTTTCAAGTCTTAAACTAACCTATGAATTAATTTCAAGTTTGCCTATTCTAAGCATTTCAATAATTACATAAGTGCGATAAATAATATTACAATACAGATCAAAATAAAGCTGAATTAAAGAAAGTAAAACAACAAAATAGACAAACTCCGAGGAATATCTTCCTTCATTGACTTTGTTCCTTGCAAGCCGTCAAGAACGAACGATTAGAAACAGTTAAAAACAAAACAAATAACTTCGGATCCGTATCCAAAACAGTGAGCGTTTTGGTCACGGAGGGCTCAGACTTAAATTTTGAAAAGACCATTCCAATCACGTCGTGGCTGCAAACATATGACTAAGTGGTTATTTTTGATTGCCTCGCCTACTAAACGTGTTGGTCTCTCGGATGAAAAAGAAAAGATCACTATAATCACGTCGTGGCTGCGAATACATAACTTGATGGTTATTTTAGTCACCTCGCCTACTAAACATGTTGATCTCGGATGAAATAAAAAGGTTTAAGCCTCATCCTTGCCCAGAAGTTATATTTTCGTCTTTACAACTGTGGAGGCCTCAAAATCGACGGATATTTTTCATCGGCCAGTGTAGTATCGTGTTCAAATCAGCAAAAATTTAAATCAAAGCAGTAAACAGTAAGCAGAAAACAGAGAGACAATTTCCGAAAAGACGCGGTGTTTAGTTTAAAACAGTAAAGAAAAATAGTAAAAGAGTAATCTGAAACCGAGCAGCAAACTGGAACAGAAAAGCAGTGCCCGAACAGACGCGGTATTTGTTTAAAAATAATAAAATAGTAAAACAGTAAGATATCTGTTGCACGGATGTTTAAATGCCAAAACAGTAAACTGAAACATGAAAGCAATGCCCGAGAGGCGCGGCCTCGAATTCGATTTCATCGGCCTAAATGCGGTATTTGGTTCAAAACACTAAAACAGTAAGATATCCGTTGCACGGATGTTTAAAACAGTAAACTGAAAATAGAGAAACAAAAAAAAAGCCTGGCCTCGAATTCAATTTCATCGGCCTAAATGCGATATTTTTTTTTCAAATCAGTAAAATATTACCAAAACAGTAAAACCGAAATATTGCAGTTGTCCAAAGCAGTTTTAAACCAGTTGTTTTCAGCCGAGAAAAACAGCAGCAATTGGGTTTTTTTTTAAAAATAAAAATAACGCAGTAGTGGGTTTGAAACACAGAAGCAGTGGACTTGAAAAGCAGCAGTGGGCTGTCCAAAGCAGCCTTAAAGCAGCTATTTTCAGCCAAGAAAACAGCAGCAATTTGGGCTAAAATACAGCAGTGATAAGACATCAAATATGCTCAAAATGTAGCATTAAAATATTTCCGAAAAGAAGTGTAAATGGTCGAGATTGCAGCAGTTATGCACGGCAAATGCAACATCAGAATAATGGCTCAAAAGTGCGATGTCACCCAAGTATTGCAAAGAATCGCGCTTTAATCGGCGACCAAAAGGAGCAAACCCATAACGAGAACTATTTAAAGATGACATATATCTAGAATCTCAAGGTGCAACAGGATACCACAACCACTGGTAGTACAGCAAAGACATAAAGGGAAAGGTAAACTTAAAGACCAATCACACTAAACCGCAAATTTGAAAGGATAAGAAGATAAAAGGGAGCTACCACCATTCATTTCCGATGCCGCAACAAGATTCAAAGGGTTTCTAGAACCTTAGGCATGGCAGGCTATCGAAGAAGGCTAAACCACACCCGAAGTTTGTCTTGGCTTTCAACCAGCATATTAAGATAAGTATAAAAACTCACATATATACATTCTGAAAGTCTCAAATAAAGGGCAGGAAAAAGGCATAATATGGAAGGAAGGAGTGGAAACATTATGCTTAGACGTTCAGAGGGCTTTGTATTCTTTGAGGTATATCATGATAGATCCAACAACTTCCCCTTAAAGAGAAGTAATAATCAATCTCAATCCACAAACAAGAGCAGAGGCTTATTTAGGGGAGTTCTTAAAGCAAAACAGTGAGCGATTTAAGTTGTGTAGAGAGGAAAAGGGGAAGAGGAAGCCTTACTAGTATACTACATGATCTTGGACACACATACATATATCCAGATCAGTCAACACATAGGCATGGCAAACACTTTAGATAAATAAAAATACATAGATGAACAAAACAGGTAGATGACTAATTCAGGAAGACATTTTTTTAGCACGAAGATGAGCTAATATATCCATTTAAGACTACACTTCAAAAAGGGTGCAAAGTCATTTAGATTAAGCAATATACATAGGATACTAGTCCTATTATACATCCAACAAACAACATACGAACATACAAACCGGGGCTGCACCATGACTTAGCATTAACACATATACAGGAATCAAACCAGTATTGAAACAAATGGGGGTGGGCACTTAAAACAGATCAGAATGGGCATGAATGCATCAAGAGTAGTGATCTAGGTACCCTAAGCAGTGGACATTCAAAGGGAAATGTACAAGCCTACGTGAACAGAATAATCCTATAAAAAGGCCATGACAGGACCAACATGAACCAAATTAGCCACATACAATCCTATTCTCACTACATTAAACAGGATGACACTTTAAATTAGGAAAAAAACAGGGCCATTGGCGGTCTGGAAAACCTACAGGAACATGATCATGCTGTTCTTTCAACTTAATACTATCCAAAAAATAGGAGCATGATATGGTTAGGGAACATAGAGCAAGTTACCAGTCAATCAACACAAACCATAAAAGGAGTTCAGCAAGAGAGGCATGTTTCAACAGGACCCTAACATGATCAAATAACATCCCGAAACCAACACATAATAGGATGGAGTTTGATGAATATATGAGAGCTAAAATTAGTGCCATGATAATCAAGCATAGAAATATATGCAGAATGAAATGGAACATGTGCATATCAGGGAAAAGAATCTGGGATTGACATGCTGGAAGGATCAAAACTAGGCATGCTCTTCACTTAGGCAGATTTGAAACTATACTTAGGTCACTCTATTCTAAACATGGCATATTAAATAAGATAATCCAGTCAAATGTCCTAAGAAACCTTCAACCACACATAGTTTGCCCAAAGATATACATTAGTTCATAAGATTAATATCACATTTAACCGGTTGAACAGTTTGTCTAAATCGATTAGAAACTAAGTGATTTAATCTCCTGAATAAAAATCATTTGTCACATTGAATTTAATCTATTTATCTAAAAATCCATTAAATCAAACTAACAAGCAAATCACCAAACAACACACTAAGCAGTAACATGTATCATCTAATGCCATAATATGCCATATTTTGATCTTAACGGTCTCTTAACCAAGCTTAACAAATGATCAAACCATCATACATATCACACAGTACATCATCCTTTCACATTATAGTAATGTATAAACAATACTATTAAATATGAACCTAATAGATAATGAACAAAATTAAATCTAGCCTAGTTAAAACATGCTAAACAGATATAATAGTACTAACAACTAACACATAATTAGTTTAAGAAAAAGCACAAAAAGAAATCAAGATTGAGAGGAAATTGAGCTTACTGACCTTCTCCGGGAAGCGAACCGATGCGTCGTTTCGAATCGTCGAATCCGCTCAGAGATGTTATTTTGGAATTCTGATTTTGGATGCTGATTTTCTGATTTTAGGATGCTGCTTTTGTAAGTCTATTTCTGATGTTTGACCCGACCCGGAAGTGACCCGAAAACAGTGGAAAATAACAAAAAAATTCAAATTCTTTAGCACCTAAAACCCAATAATTTCGGACCCTTAAGGTGAAGAACACATGCAAAAGAAAGAAATGTTCTTAAGAAAATTTCGGATTTTTTAGTGAAGAACAACACCGATAAAAATACAATACGACCGAAGATTTGAATCTAAATTTAGAACTCTAAAACTCCCCAAAAGAACCATTTTTTATTAAAAAAAAAAGAACTCCTTTTAACAGTGAACAAAGGGGGAAATTTATAGATGATTTTCCCCCCCTAACGTTCACCCCGTCGAAGTTGAGTTTGAAATTTGAGTTAAAGGCAAAGATTTCTAAATTTTGGAAGCGGATTTTGGGGGATAGGGTATGGGTCAAAGTGACGGGAGGGGTGTGGTGGTGTCAGGGTTTGGTGGTGACAATGGGTGAGATGACCGGAGAGGCAGGGTATGGGTGTGGCGGCCGGTCGATTTGGTTGAGAGATGAGAGAAAGGTTTTGGCTTTTTTTTTTGTTTAGGTATGGAGGAATTAAAAGGGGTGGGTTTTGGGCTTGCGGGTTTTGGGCTGGCCGGTTCGGGTCTTGATTGGGATGGGCTTTGGTGGTAAGGGAAATAAGGGAATGGGTTTGGGTATTGTTAAGGGGTGGCCGATTGGGCCTTGGTTTGGTTAGGGAAATGGTTGTTGGGCTTGGTTTTGGATTGGGGTGATGGAATTTGGTGGGCAAATAAGAGAATGGGAAGTTGAATTGTTTTGGGTAGAAATTGTTTTGGGTTGGGAAATGAAATGGGTTAGAAATTGTTTTGGGTTGGGAAATGAAATGGTTATTGGTTAAAAAAAATAAAAGGAGGGGTTTATTATTAAAAGATGTTTTGCAAAAGATGTAAATTATTTAAAATAACATCACGATGTGATAATAATAGAACGTAATATTTGCGAAATGCTTAATAAAAAATGAAAATGTGATGCAATTTTGTGAAAATAAAGTAACATAGAATATTAGGGTAAAACTATGCTTGTGATATTAAAAGGCGAATAATAATAATAATGATATTAAGAATAATAATAATATGCCTGTATATATATGCCTATATGTATATATATTAAAATTATTTTGAGGTGTCGAAAATATTTAAAATTGCAAATAAATCAGAAAAGATGGGATAAAATTGGGTGTCAACAGATGCCCCTCTTTGGACGGAGACGATGAAAGAGTTTTCGGACAAAGAAGTTGACTGAGTAGCCAATTTTGTCCTGATCATCGGGACTCGAAGGACGATTAGGGATGCATGGGTAGAAATAGAATTTCGAGGGAGAAGACATTGAAAAAGTTGGTGCGGATTCTAGAAATATTTCCCCAGTGTTGAGTTATGATGACACTGGTTGAAGATGTGAAAAATTATTGGGGAAGAGCGGAACGACGTTCGAAGTAGGTTGCTGACCAAAATTTCCTCGGTTCGCCGTAAGAGATAGTTCCACGTTGTGCTGAAAACTCCCGCCGATTCAAACTCCTACGGACTAGAGCTAAGACAAAAGTTAGTGCATAACTGTTGCATACAATGGGTATGTGAGAATACTAAAATGATGTCGTTGCTCAAACGTTGTGCAGATGACGCAGTTGGTGGGCGCTTGTTTAAAAATAAGAATACCCGCATTAGAAGGTGGGCGCCTGATTAAAATAAAATACCCGCATTAGGAGGTGGGCGCCTGACTTAAAATAAAATACCCGCATCAGGAGGTGGGCGCCTGATTTAAAATAAAATACCCGCATTAGAAGGTGGGCGCCTGATTTAAAACATACCCGCATTAGAAGGTGGGTGCCTGATTTAAAATGAAATACCCGCATTAGAAGGTGGGCGCCTGATTTAAATAACATACCCGCATTAGAAGGTGGGCGCCTGATTTAAAATAAAATACCCGCATTAGAAGGTGGGCGCCTGATTTAAATAACATACCCGCATTAAAAGGTGGGCGCCTGATTTAAATAACATATCCGCATTAGAAGGTGGGTGCCTGATTTAAAATGAAATACCCGCATTAGAAGGTGGGCGCCTGATTTAAAATGAAATACCCGCATTAGAAGGTGGGCTCCTGATTTAAATAACATACTCGCATTAGAAGGTGGGCGCCTGATTTAAAATGAAATACCCGCATTAGAAGGTGGGCGCCTGATTTAAATAACATATCCGCATTAGAAGGCGGGCGCCTGATTTAAATAACATACCCGCATTAGAAGGTGGGCGCCTGATTTAAAATGAAATACCCGCATTAGAAGTGGGCGCCTGATTTAAATAACATACCCACATTAGAAGGTGGGCGCCTGATTTAAAATGAAATACCCGCATTAGAAGGTGGGCGCCTGATTTAAATAACATACCCGCATTAGAAGGTGGACGCCTGATTTAAAATGAAATATCCGCATTAGAAGGTGGGCGCTTGATTTAAAATGAAATACCCGCATTAGAAGGTGGGCGCCTGATTTAAATAACATACCCGCATTAGAAGGTGGGCGCCTGATTTAAAATAAAATACCCGCATTAAGAGTTGGGCGCCTGATTTGAAATGAAATACCCGCATTAGAAGGTGGGCTCCTGATTTAAAACATACCCGCATTAGAAGTTGAGCGCCTAATTTAAAATGAAATACCCGCATTAGAAGGTGGGCGCCTGATTTAAAATAAAATACCCGCATTAGGAGGTGGGCGCCTGATTTGAAATGAAATACCCGCATTGGAAGGTGGGCGCCTGATTTAAAACATACCCGCATTAGAAGGTGGGCGCCTGATTTAAAATGAAATACCCGCATTAGAAGGTGGGCGCCTGATTTAAAATAAAATACCCGCATTAGGAGGTGGGAGCCTGATTTGAAATGAAATACCCGCATTAGAGGTGGGCGCCTGATTTAAATAACATACCCGCATTAGAAGGTGGACGCCTGATTTAAATAACATACCGGCATTAGAAGGTGGGCGCCTGATTTAAATAGCATACCCACATTAGAAGGTGGACGCCTGATTTAAAATGAAATACCCGCATTAGAAGGTGGGCGCCTGATTTAAATAACATACCCGCATTAGAAGGTGGGCGCCTGATTTAAAATGAAATACCCGCATTAGAAGGTGGGTGCCTGATTTAAATAACATACCCGCATTAGAAGGAGGGCGCCTGATTTAAAATGAAATACCCGCATTAGAAGGTGGGCGCCTGATTTAAAATAAAATACCCGCGTTAGAAGGTGGGCGCCTTATTTAAAATAAAATACCTATATTAGAAGGTGGGCGCCTGATTTAAAATGAAATACCCGCATTAGAAGGTGGGCGCCTGATTTAAATAACATACTCGCATTAGAAGTTGGGCGTCTGATTTAAATAACATACCCGCATTAGAAGGTGGGCGCCTGATTTATGTCATCGTATTGACGTAATGTAAAGTGTGACCATATGGTCGAACTGCCATGCCATGATAGTTAATGCGTGGACAGAAGCGATGCAAAAGTTAAGTAGATGAGAATGTGACCCTATAAGTCGAAATACCGTTCTTCGCATGGACATAACATGGTTGGGAACCTGTAGGTCAGCATGACGTCTTTGTACAGTCTCCAAACAGGAAAGTGATCCTTGTAGTGAGTTGCGATGCGGAGGCCCCTTGCGAATTTGCACATAAATGTTGCAGCTTCCCTGCTGTTTTCGACCTGAAGAACCTGTACTCAAATAAATTTATGAGTTTTGGGAGGGGGGAGTTGATTCGCGTTGACTTTGTAGCTTCGTCCTTGGTATTTGCATGTCCTGCTGACTCGGACACGTAGCTCCTCTCTGCTTCCCAGTCTTGTCTAGCCGTTAATGAAACATTTGAAAACAATTTGTAGAAATGCATCTTAAAAAACAAAAACATAAAACAAATTCTATCAAATTTTGATGAAAATGTTTGTTGAAAATAATTTGCTTATAAGAATTACTGTCGAGCTCTCGAATAGTGATATGCAGTGAAACAAAACAAATATCTTATCCAAAATCCTTCTTCTGGCTGAAGACTTAGTTTGCCGATGCTTTTCCATGTTTATCGGCGTCCTCTGGCAGTGATCCCTTAAAAATGCCCCAGTTTTCGATATGTGAGGATGATGAACTTTTGAACGGACAACCGAGTCTTGTGTAGATTGCTTTCCTGTCCTATCAGGGTGATCAGATGGGTGCATTTTTTCATATGTGAGATAAAGGAGAAATATTTTCTAATGGTGGGACCAAAGCCGATTTAGGCCGCCTACGTATCTCCATGAGGGAATCAGGTCGTGACGTAGTTCATTACAAGCAAATGAGATTGTAAGGGTTTCCTAAAGATGGGACCGAAGCCGATGTGGCCGCCTACGTATCCCGCCGAGGGAATCAGGTCATAACGTAGTTCATGTTACAAAGAAATGTGTTTTTGGGGAAATTTGCAATCTAAGAAACGGAACCCGACATGGGTTCTTTGCGTATCCCGCCAGGGAGCGCAACTTTTACAACATAAGAAGTGCATTACATAGAAAAATCCTAAATGTAGTATCTTTTCACTGCATCTGCGTTGATAGCTTTTGGCCATACTTCACCGTCCATTTCAGCTAGAATTAATGCTCCTCCAATCAACACCCGGTGAACCATATAAGGCCCTTGCCAGTTAGGTGCGAATTTTCCTTTAGCTTCATTTTGGTGTGGGAATATACGTTTTAGCACCAATTGCCCCGGTTTGAAAGTCCTTGGTTTTATTTTCCTGTTGAAAGCTTTGGCCATTCTGTTTTAATAAAGTTATCCGTGACAGACTGCGTTCAATCGCTTTTCATCAATCAGCATCAATTGTTTGTACCGATTCTGTATCCATTTTGCTTCGCTCAGCTCGGCTTCTTGGATAATTCTCAAAGATGGTATTTCCACTTCTGCTGTTAACACAACTTTTGTTCCATAGACCAAAAGATACGGTGTTGCCCCAGTAGAAGTCCTGATTGTAGTGCGATAGCCCAAAAGTGCAAAGGGGAAATGGCATGAGCCAATGCTTGTAATTATCAATCATATTGATGTTTCATCCAGATCTGACTTTGGCTTATTTTGAAAAATGCCCCAATTCTTCCGATTGTGAGTCTTGCTCATATTTTTTGAAGTCTTGTTCGTTGTTTGGGACTTTGTTTGCTTGTTTCATTATATGTCACATATTATCGACAAATTTATTAGTTTGCATGATGAAAAAAGAAAATTATTAAACAAAACAGATTTTAAAATAACAAAAGCAATGCGGATTTGTCATTTTAAGCTTTCAAAAGATGGAGGAAAAATACTTTAAAATGCATAAATGTGATTCAGGCCCCAATTTAAATCGCGTTGTTTCATTAAGTTAGCGCTAATACAATTTGGATAGGCATGATTGGGAAATAAAAGATAGGGTGCTCCGCCAGTTTTAGTCAACACGAATCAACCTTTGGGGAAATAACTAAGGCAAAATGAACCTCCTGAAAAATGAAGAAAACCAAATTAGTATAAGGTGAGTAATTATTGATTCAAATAATATACACATAGTGGAAAGCAGTAGAAAATAGCAAGCAAATTGTATATGCGCGTCCTAATATACATGGGGTCTCTCTTATGCCAGAGGTAGGCCTAAACGCCAGATATGCGGGATTACGACAGATTGATCCAAGCTGGCAATGCTTTTGTCGGAAATGAGACAAATGAATGTACATTTTCCAATTTCGGCATGTCATGACTAGGCTTGAATTTGTTTATCATTATCACGCTACACATAATATGTTGGTTGGTCGTTGGGTTGTGAGACCCGTTGACAATTTTGGTGGATTGCTTAATAGTGGAATCGATACCAAAGATCGACCCACCTAGGGTGTATGCATGCATGACTTACGATAAAGGGTGGTATAGCTCTATCCTAATTTTCTAAGATTTGGCTTACTAGACTCAAGGTTCCCGAGCGGACTACTCGAGTGAGAAGGCTACGCGGCCACCGGATGGTCCGGACACTCCGCGCATACGCCAACTCTCCTAAAATTTGGTAATTTGAAAGAAATTTGCGGGTGCGCAAAACACACCTCGCGTGTAATGTGTGATAGTGTCAATTTTCCAGAGTGGAAGAAATATGAGCGAAATGCCAATTTAAGGAAAGCAGTAAGAGAATATAACAATTAAAGCAGTTATGCAAAATTTCACAAATGAAACATATCAAAGCATTAAATAAAAAAAAGGAGCAAAAAGTAAAGCACAATAATAATTAACCTGGATTTGCTATGGTTAAGAACCTGAAATATCCCCAGTGGAGTCGCCATGCTGTCGCGCCCGTTTTTACCACCTGCGGGTTCAAAGCGGAGCACAACGTATCCGGTGATTCCTGGGTAAATTGGATTGAGGAGTCGCCACCTAATTATTTTATGGTGAATTTGGACACCTGAATATTAACTAAATGTTGCAATGTAAACTCCAATTTTAATGGTCTACGAAACTAATGAGATTCTAGGTAAGGGTTCTTTATTATCCTAAAGGGAAGGGGTTAGACATCCTTTAAAATCCGCTAACTTGCGGTTATCCGGTCAAACTCAGGTTAATTATTGCTAAGGAAAAATGCAATTTAAAAATAGAAAGTTAAACTAATGTTGCAAATATTTAGTAAAGAATGCATTTTTTGTACAAGTAAGCATTTGTATGATATTAAAAAAATACATGTAAAGTTTGAGAGAATATGCATTTGTAACAATTAATAGTAAGAAAAAAATGAATAGTTTATAATGCCAAAGAAGTAAACTTGTTGGAAATCACTGATTTTATAAAATTGGAAAAAAGGATAAACTTATTTGTAAGATTAATGAAGCGAATAAAAGACTACCAAAATTGTTTTGAAAATTTTGAATATGCATGACGAGCCTAAAAAAAATAACTAGCGGAGGGTTTCCAAGTTTAAATCAACCGAGCCTACAAGTAAATAAACCTAGCGACAGGTTTCAAGTCTTAAACTAACCTATGAATTAATTCCAAGTTTGCCTATTTTAAGCATTTCAATAATTACATAAGTGCGATAAATAATATTACAATACAGAGCAAAATAAAGCTGAATTAAAGAAAGTAAAACAACAAAATAGACAAACTCCGAGGAATATCTGCCTTCATTGACTTTGTTCCTTGCAAGCTGTCAAGAACGAACGATTAGAAACAGTTAAAAACAAAATAAATAACTTCGGATCCGTATCCAAAACAGTGAGCGTTTTGGTCACGGAGGGCTCAGACTTAAATTTTGAAAAGACCATTCCAATCACGTTGTGGCTGCAAACATATGACTAAGTGGTTATTTTTTATTGCCTCGCCTACTAAACGTGTTGGTCTCTCGGATGAAAAAGAAAAGATCACTATAATCACGTCGTGGCTGCGAATACATAACTTGATGGTTATTTTAATCACCTCGCCTACTAAACATGTTGATCTCGGATGAAATAAAAAGGTTTAAGCCTCATCCTTGTCCAGAAGTTATATTTTCGTCTTTACAACTGTGGAGGCCTCAAAATCGACGGATATTTTTCATCGGCCAGTGTAGTATCGTGTTCAAATCAGCAAAAATTTAAATCAAAGCAGTAAACAGTAAGCAGAAAACAGAGAGACAATTTCCGAAAAGACGCGGTGTTTAGTTTAAAACAGTAAAGAAAAATAGTAAAAGAGTAATCTGAAACCGAGCAGCAAACTGGAACAGAAAAGCAGTGCCCGAACAGACGCGGTATTTGTTTAAAAATAATAAAATAGTAAAACAGTAAGATATCTGTTGCACGGATGTTTAAATGCCAAAACAGTAAACTGAAACATGAAAGCAATGCCCGAAAGGCGCGGCCTCGAATTCGATTTCATCAGCCTAAATGCGGTATTTGGTTCAAAACACTAAAACAGTAAGATATCCGTTGCACGGATGTTTAAAACAGTAAACTGAAAACAGAGAAACAAAAAAAAAGCGTGGCCTCGAATTCAATTTCATCGGCCTAAATACGGTATTTTTTTTTCAAATCAGTAAAATATTACCAAAACAGTAAAACCGAAATATTGCAGTTGTCCAAAACAGTTTTAAACCAGTTGTTTTCAGCCGAGAAAAATAGCAGCAATTGGGTTTTTTTAAAAAATAAAAATAACGCAGCAGTGGGCTTGAAACACAGAAGCAATGGACTTGAAAAGCAGCAGTGGGCTGTCCAAAGCAGCCTTAAAGCAACTATTTTTCAGCCAAGAAAACAGCAGCAATTTGGGCTAAAATACAGCAGTGATAAGACATCAAATATGCTCAAAATGTAGCAGTAAAATATTTCCGAAAAGAAGTGTAAATGGTCGAGATTGCAGAAGTTATGCGCGGCAAACGCAGCATCAGAATAATGGCTCAAAAGTGCAGTAATCAGCCCAAGTATTGCAAAGAATCGCGCCTCGTAATCAGCCCAAAAGGAGCAAACCCATAACGAGAACTATTTAAAGATGGCATATATCCAGAATCTCAAGGTGCAACAGGATACCACAACCACTGGTAGTACAGCAAAGACATAAAGGGAAAGGTAAACTTAAAGACCAATCACACTAAACCGCAAATTTGAAAGGATAAGAAGATAAAGGGAGCTACCACCATTCATTTCTGATGCCGCAACAAGATTCAAAGGGTTTCTAGAACCTTAAGCATGGCAGGCTATCGAAGAAGGCTAAACCACACCCGAAGCTTGTTTTGGCTTTCAACCAGCATATTAAGATAAGTATAAAAACTCACATATATACATTCTGAAAGTCTCAAATAAAGGGCAGGAAAAAGGCATAATATGGAAGGAAGGAGTGGAAACATTATGCTTAGACGTTCAGAGGGCTTTGTATTCTTTGAGGTATATCATGATAGATCCAACAACTTCCCCTTAAAGAGAAGTAATAATCAATCTCAATCCACAAACAAGAGCAGAGGCTTATTTAGGGGAGTTCTTAAAGCAAAACAGTGAGCGATTTAAGTTGTGTAGAGAGGAAAAGGGGAAGAGGAAGCCTTACTAGTATACTACATGATCTTGGACACACATACATATATCCAGATCAGTCAACACATAGGCATGGCAAACACTTTAGATAAATAAAAATACATAGATGAACAAAACAGGTAGATGACTAATTCAGGAAGACATTTTTTTAGCACGAAGATGAGCTAATATATCCATTTAAGACTACACTTCAAAAGGGTGCAAAGTCATTTAGATTAAGCAATATACATAGGATACTAGTCCTATTATACATCCAACAAACAACATACGAACATACAAACCGGGGCTGCACCATGACTTAGCATTAACACATATACAGGAATCAAACCAGTATTGAAACAAATGGGGGTGGGCACTTAAAATAGATCAGAATGGGCATGAATGCATCAAGAGTAGTGATCTAGGTACCCTAAGCAGTGGACATTCAAAGGGAAATGTACAAGCCTACGTGAACAGAATAATCCTCTAAAAAGGCCATGACAGGACCAACATGAACCAAATTAGCCACATACAATCCTATTCTCACTACATTAAACAGGATGACACTTTAAATTAGGAAAAAAACAGGGCCATTGGCGGTCTGGAAAACCTACAGGAACATGATCATGCTGTTCTTTCAACTTAATACTATCCAAAAAATAGGAGCATGATATGGTTAGGGAACATAGAGCAAGTTACCAGTCAATCAACACAAACCATAAAAGGAGTTCAGCAAGAGAGGCATGTTTCAACAAGACCCTAACATGATCAAATAACATCCCGAAACCAACACATAATAGGATGGAGTTTGATGAATATACGAGAGCTAAAATTAGTGCCATGATAATCAAGCATAGAAATATATGCAGAATGAAATGGAACATGTGCATATCAGGGAAAAGAATCTGGGATTGACATGCTGGAAGGATCAAAACTAGGCATGCTCTTCACTTAGGCAGATTTGAAACTATACTTAGGTCACTCTATTCTAAACATGACATATTAAATAAGATAATCCAGTCAAATGTCCTAAGAAACCTTCAACCACACATAGTTTGCCCAGCATATACATTAGTTCATAAGATTAATATCACATTTAACCAGTTGAACAGTTTGTCTAAATCAGTTAGAAACTAAGTGATTTAATCTCCTGGAATAAAAATCATTTGTCACATTGAATTTAATCTATTTATCTAAAAATCCATTAAATCAAACTAACAAGCAAATCACCAAACAACACACTAAGCAGTAACATGTATCATCTAATGCCATAATATGCCATATTTTGATCTTAACGGTCTCTTAACCAAGCTTAACAAATGATCAAACCATCATACATATCACACAGTACATCATCCTTTCACATTATAGTAATGTATAAACAATACTATTAAATATGAACCTAATAGATAATGAACAAAATTAAATCTAGCCTAGTTAAAACATGCTAAACAGATATAATAGTACTAACAACTAACACATAATTAGTTTAAGAAAAAGCACAAAAAGAAATCAAGATTGAGAGGAAATTGAGCTTACTGACCTTCTCCGGGAAACGAACCGATGCGTCGTTTTGAATCGTCGAATCCGCTCGGAGACGTTATTTTGGAATTCTGATTTTGGATGCTGATTTTCTGATTTTAGGATGCTGCTTTTGTAAGTCTGTTTCTGATGTTTGACCCGACCCGGAAGTGACCCGACCCGGAAGTGACCCGAAAACAGTGGAAAATAGCAAAAAAAATTAGATTCTTTAGCACCTAAAACCCAATAATTTCGGACCCTTAAGGTGAAGAACACATGCAAAAGAAAGAAATGTTCTTAAGAAAATTTCGGATTTTTTAGTGAAGAACAACACCGATAAAAATACAATACGACCGAAGATTTGAATCTAAATTTAGAACTCGAAAAACTCCCCAAAAGAACCCTTTTTTATCCAACAAAAAGAACTCCTTTTAACAGTGAACAAAGGGGGAAATTTATAGATGATTTTTCCCCCCAACGTTCACCCCGTCGAAGTTGAGTTTGAAATTTGAATTAAAGGCAAATATTTCTGAATTTTGGAAGCGGATTTTGGGGGATAGGGTATGGGTCGAAGTGACGGGAGGGGTGTGGTGGTGTTAGGGTTTGGTGGTGTCAGGGTTTGGTGGTGACAGTGGGTGAGGTGACCGGAGAGGCAGGGTATGGGTGTGGCGGCCGGTCGATTTGGTTGAGAGAGGAGAGAAAGGTTTTGGCTTTTTTTTGTATAGGTATGGAGGAATTAAAAGGGGTGGTTTTGGGCTTGCGGGTTTTGGGCTGGCCGGTTCGGGTCTTGATTGGGTTGGGCTTTGGTGGTTAGGGAAATAAGGGAATGGATTTGGGTATTGTTAAGGGGTGGCCGATTGGGCCTTGGTTTGGTTAGGAAAATGGTTGTTGGGCTTCGGTTTTGGATTGGGGTGATGGAATTTCGGGTGGGCCGAAATAAGAGAATGGGAAGTTGAATTGTTTTGGGTAGAAATTGTTTTGGGTTGGGAAATGAAATGGGTTAGAAATTGTTTTGGGTTGGGAAATGAAATGGTTATTGGTTAAAAAATAAAAGGAGGGGTTTATTATTAAAAGATGTTTTGCAAAAGATGTAAATTATTTAAAATAACATCACGATGTGATAATAATAGAACGTAATATTTGCGAAATGCTTAATAAAAAATGAAAATGTGATGCAATTTTGTGAAAATAAAGTAACATAGAATATTAGGGTAAAACTATGCTTGTGATATTAAAAGGCGAATAATAATAATAATGATATTAATAATAATAATAATATGCCTGTATATATATGCCTATATGTATATATATTAAAATTATTTTGAGGTGTCGAAAATATTTAAAATTGCAAATAAATCGGAAAAGATGGGATAAAATTGGGTGTCAACAGCAGTAAGTGTGGAGTGAGTACGGAAAGTACGTGTACCCAACAACATCGCTAACCGACCTTAAACTATAGTGATGGCGAGAGTTGGTAGTTTTGATACTTCTCATATTGCTTAGTAGTTTTACAATAATACAGTTTATAAGCATTTCGAAAATTTAAGTAAAGGTTCTATGGCTAAACCTTTGCATAAAACCTGTTACTTTTCAAGGATCATCATAAAGTTTCTAACTTTATCTCAATTAGGACAAGTATTGTAATAAAGTTCCAACCCCTACTCAAATCGGGCATCTAAACCTACAAAGATTACACCTTTTCATTAATTTATTCAAGTTTACTATTAAAACTCCAACCTTTATGTCAATTTAAGCACATAAAATCATAAAGACTCGGTATTTACACTATATAAGGTAATATTTTAATAGAGATTCATTCTTTTATCATTTAGAACTAGTATCATCAAAAAGATTCAATCTTTCCATCTTTTAAGTTAAGGAAAATCATAAGGATCCTATCTTTCTTCCTTTTAAGAGAGTAGAACCATAAAGATTACAATTTTTTAGTTATTTAGAGTAGTTATAGTGATAAAGATTCAATCTTTTTGTAATGATTTACTTGGCCGTTTTGAGCTTTTAGACTATTTTTTTGAGAATAACCTTCATGTAGCTTCACCTTAGTATTTGTGACTTACGGGTATGAGTGACATAGTTCCCGAGGTAATCAGGTAGGTTCCAGATCCTTTTTTGGAAGTTTGGAAATTCTTAAGTTAAAAGAATAGAGAGGTTTGACTCATAGTTGACTTTTAAGTAAACATGCTCTTTTCATAGTTTCTTAGTTCCATTAGGTCCGGAATTACGTTTATGACTTAGTTAAGCTTTCAGTTCGATTCTTGAGGCAACCAGGTGCGTTTTGGGTGATTAGTTGTGAAACTGTGAAATTAGAACTTAAGGGTTGACTTTGGTCAAACTCGAGCCTTAGAGACCTTTTTCGGGAATTTTGAGTGCGCGGACAGGTGTGGAATGTGTTTTATGATAGGACTATATGTTTGGTTTGTATCCGGGAGGTCCCAGGGGTGTTTCAGCTATTTGATGGAGAGTTAGATGAGTGGGATGTTGCTGGTATCTAGTGACCGCACCAGCAACCCTCCGTCTGCTTCTGTGTGTCCGCATCTGCTGAGGTTTGGCTCGCAGATGCGAGTTTTGCCCAGGAATGAGTTTTCGCTTTTGCAATATTTTCCTCATAGAATGCTTTGAGTTGGTAAGTGGTTCGTATCTTGGTGAGATTCGAGTTGACCCGAAATTAGGCAAATAATGTGGGGTTTCTCGGTAAGCCGAGATGTGGTGTATTTGGCGACAGTGTCGGGTAAATGGAGAAGGAGTCGGGTTAAGGCGCTTTGTGTGGTGGTCACGAGTGGTATGAGGATTGTATGGTGGTCGGGGTTCTGTAGTTTAGTGGTGGTAGGGTCACGGCACAAGCCGAAATAGTGGAGTTCTTGATTTCTCCGGTGGAATGGTTGAAGGCTGATTCGGGTGGAATGACTTGAATGTGTGTTAAGGCAATTTGGGAATGTGTCTCGAGGGTCTTGTGGGATAGGATGTTGGTAGTGATTTGGTGTTTTGGTGGTGCTAAGGTTGCGGAAATAACCTTAGATAGTGAGGGTCCGAGAGGTGGGCTCGGTAGGGACGTTGGTTTCGGATGGATGTTAATGAGGTGTTGTGGGACATAGTAGAGTGGGTAAACAAGTAATTGGAATAAGGAATGTATACAGATTGTTGGAAACAATCCAAGAAACAAACCAAGTCTCAATTCAGTCGATATGTGGTTCTTGGATGGTAACACGAGGAGTTAATTGCTCGTGTGGTCTCCAAGGATGTTGTGATCAATTTCACAGGGACTAGGTTGAGGTTTGCTTCCCACAATGCTCAACACTAACCTAGCAATGGTGATCGAAACCTTAGAAAAGATAGGTGGTTCTCCCGGAGAACCAAGTGACCCTCCAGAAGGATCAACTAAGAACTTACAATCCCGGATTGAAAGACTTAGCAAAGATGAGTAAACACTCAAGTTTTATATTCAACAACTTTGCCTTTTACAATGGCCTAAGGCCTCTATTTATAGTACAAAAGAGACTATTCTAGAAAGAAAATGAAAAGACACAAACTAACACCTAGTGTGGACCCATTTGGATTGACTTGGTGACCAAGGAAGTTCAGCCAACCCTTCCTCTTCCCTAGGCCAAAATTGTTGTCTCCTATGTAACAATATTCATGAACTTGATTCTTCAAACAACCTCATCTTCTTGGAATGTGTTGGAAACTTTCATTCCTTGCATTTGTGTGCCTCATCCGAATGGATAAGGGAGTATTTCGACCAACACTTCATCTTCTTGGTGTCCTCAAGTTGGTTCATGAATTGTCTTTTTGGAAGCCTCATCTTCTAGACCATTCTTGTCCTTGCCAACTTGTCACTTTCGGCCTAGTCATCCTTCTTGTCCTTGCCACCTTGGCTTGAACAACTTCACACGGCCTTATCACATTTTTGGATGACCTCTTAGATTTGTCCCTTTATTACGTGGTACATTAACTATGTCCTAATGAAAACTAATACCTAAGCTATGAACTAAAGGAAAACAACAAGCTAAATAAACATGGTCTTCAGCTAAGACCTACATACAAAGCCGAATATAAACATCTTTTTGAATCTTCACGTAACAAGTCCAATTCCATTCCATTTTCCATGACATAATAAGCACATTATCATAGGTTGTTCGATCATCTTTGGAATTCTGGACTTATCCACTCGAGGACCAAATTGGAACCTTGAGCTCCTGGGGATTTTTACATCAGACCTCATGAGTCCCCCATGGGTAACGTGACACCTACTACAGGAGAGTGTGTATACCAGGTACATATGGCCATTTCATTACATACATCTTATTTGTATTGCATTTCATACATACATCTTGATGTGTAATTTATGATATGAGTACTAAGTGATGTAAATATGTATACTTTATGATCATGTCGCTCTTAGAGGAAGAAAATACTAGAACTGTACAACTTATTCTTTATGTAAGACTGAAAAGTGAGACTTTGTGATTGACTTGCTTGAAAGTGAAAGAAGGATGAGATCCTTACCACTTTTTAGTGCAATGAGTGTAAAGATAGAACCTTTATGACTATACTTTTTCTAAAAGATAGGAATACTTAACCATGATTACTACATATCATCTTAAATAGTGTAACGATCGAATTCTTATGAATGTATGTGCCATAGTTGATGAAAAGGTGGAACCTTTGTGGTTTTAGACGCCCTAAATGGGGTTTACGCTGATTTTGGTAATACTGCTTGGGCTTAACCTTAGTATATACTTGGAAATTATGGTAAGACTTGTGTGCTTTGATAATTCTTGTAATTAGTTGAACTACATGAATTATTGGTAGGTGTGGATAACTGAATTGTTTATACTTAGTTGACTAACTAGTAGAGAAGTATCGGAAAGTATCAACCCTCGCCACTACTATAGTTAGGGCCGGTCAACAAAGCTGTTGGGTATACGTTCTTTCCGTATTCACTCTACACTTGCTACACTCTATGTGCAGGTACTGATGTGGATGCTAGCGGAGGAGCTTAGGCATGATGCTTGGAGATCTTTCTTGAGAGTCCAGGGTGAGTCACAGATTCTATCCCAGCATTGGACTCTTCATCTTGTTATTTTTACGTTTCTGTCCTTAATATTTTAGACAGTGATTTGTATTAAGATTTAGATTTGTACTCCAATTAGTAGCTCTATACTCATGACAATCAGATTTTGGGGTTGGTTTTGTAAGATCATGTATTAAGTTTAAAAGCTTGACAATACTTTTGTTGTTCTTTACTTCTTTCGCATTTATATTTATGTGCTCTAATAATTGAATTTTAGTGGTTCACCTACGGGTTAAGGTAGGTGCTCTCAATACACAAATGAGATTTTTGGGTCCTGGCAAATTAGTATCAAAGCTAGGTTCATTGGTCTTATGAGTACAAGAGCGATGTCTAGTAAAGTCTTGCAGATCGATACCAAGAGCTCTGTACCTATCTTCGAGAGGCTATGAGAGATTTAGTAAACTTCCATTCTTTCATTCCTTATCGTGCGTGTGTGATTTGGCCTAAGTTCTAAACTTCTTTGTTTCAATCTCTCACCGACGGTGAGGATACATTCTCGAATTCACCCACGAGCGGCTGGATATGACATCACACGGTATATAACGAGATGTGTCACCATTATCGTGTCACTATTCGCTTCATCAAAATGAGATAAACTTCCCATGGATCACCGACTAAGAGAATCCGCTACCACATTCGCTTTCTCTGGGTGGTAGAGAACATCTATATCATAATCCTTTATCAATTCGAGCAACCTCCTATGTCTAAGATTTAACTTTCGCTGCTTGAAAATATATTGAAGGCTCTTGTGATCTGTGAAAATGTCAACGTAAACTCCATTCAAATAGTGACACCATATCTGGAGTGTAAAAATCATGGCTACATGTGACCGAACCATGGCTAGGGTAAAACACGACACTGAGTGCCTAGCTGCATGTGACTAAGCGAACCACATGGATGTTGAATCAACATGGATCAAAACATACTATAGTAATGATTTAAAACATGTAAATCAAGCTGCTAAATTTGTAATCTGAAAGTATATTACAGAATTAGTTTGAAAATATCATAAGTCTTAAAATAGTAGTACTGACATGTATAACATACTAAACTAGTTTAGTCTATGAAACCTCTAAAATATGAGTTTGCAAATCTATGTACCAGGACATGGCCCTGACATACCTCTACTAATAAAAACATAATCATGAAATAATAGACTGACACTCCAAATGAGATGAGGCTCACCAAGCAACTGAGACTGAAGCAATCCTACTGAATAGATCCGTCATCTTGAAACTCGGTACATGCATTGTGAAGTGCGACCCCATGAAAATGGATGTTAGTAAATTTGAATTGTATCGTATGTAAAGAAACTGCAATAATATATATTTGTGAGGTGCTTGGGGAAAGGGTAACCCAAATCAATAAACAAATACTATACTAAATCTAAAGCTAAAATTGATAACTGATAACTGAACAAGGAAGTAAATAATAAAAAATATTTCCTGTACTGAAATGGAGAGTCACATGTTTAACTGAAATAATAAATAATAATAATTGTGGCCTTAGGCCCAATGTGTGCTCACAAATCTATGGTCGTGGGCCCAAGCATACGTATACAAAATCTATGACCTTAGGCCCAAAATATAGGTGCTCAACATGATGCTGGAATACTGAAATATACTGTTATGAAATACTGCACATGAATTCATGATCTGGTTATGAGTATTGAAGCTTTAACTAATTTATAACCTGTTGAATATTCTAATATGAGACTCGTGGATATCAAACACCAGTCTATATTGATAACGGTTTGAGTTCAAAACAATCAAAGTGATAATTATGAACAACTATGAATTTATAATCACAATTCTTAGTCTTTTCATGAACTAGGGTAAAAACCCCAAATTCTAATGTAATTCAAACTAATCTCGATGAACGAGGTGTGAGGAAGAACATAGATATTTCCACACATGGATAGAAGCTCTACATACCTTAATCGTTCAAATACGAGTCTTAAAAATCTGAACTTGGTAGAATGATCCCAAAGCTTGAACCTTGAAACCTTAGAATAGATTCATCTTAAAAACCCCAAGTTAAAAGTAGTGATTTTTTTCTCAGGAATTGATTATATTGATTAGAATTGCATGAAAACACATTGAAAGGACTTACCTTGATGTAGGAGATGATTGGGGAGAGAGAGCCTTCGTTCTAGGGTTTGAGAATATAAAAAACTGATTTTTAAAACTAAGTTGTATATTTATACTATTTTCTGTCGGAATGATTTGATGGTCAATATTGACGGACCGTCAATATTTTTACAGTTAGGGGCTGGATCGTATATAATTGTATGGTCTGTATAATCGGACCGTTGAATTATTTACTACTTTCCCAGTAACCTCTAAAACTTGAAAGTTTGAGATGGTTGAAGTTGACGAGCCGTATAAATTTATACAGTTTGTAGAATTTGTAGAGTGCCATCAATTTAAAAAAAAATTGATGGTTCATTTTGATGGGGCTTAAAAAAAATTTTGGTCCGTAAATCCTAGCGTAAAATTTGATCTACATAACTAAAACTGATTTCAACTTTAAACTTCCCGCTTTGGTTTCCTCAACCCCTGAATCATAAACATGACTTAGTTTGGAGGTACGAGGTGTTACAAGGGTATAAGCTATTTGGATGTACAAGGATCGACTAATGAGAATGGACCTATCGATGTATAAGTGCGAAGATGTATTACTTAAGGATTATTCGGCGATTGCGCTTAATTTAGGAATGGGGGATGTGTGCATTGTACTTATTGTTAAGGGCAACACATGTTCTTGCAATTAATAATGATGCAATTTTTTGGAGTTGACAGAATGAGATGGATAACCCCATGATTTGTTAGAGGTGTTCTAGTTTGGTGAGACAAGGGAATAGATGGTTCTTCTTGGGCAAGCAACATTTAAGGACTCTTGAGTGAGGTTCCACTCAACAAGGATATTTATATGGTAGATCAATGGTAGATGATAACTAACTAGAGTTTTGAAGAGTATTTTGGAAAATTAAAGTAAGGATCAATGATAACGATTGAAACTAAGAAAAGTGAATTCACTATGGTACTTTGTGTAATGATATTTTGTTGGTGTACTTGTAATACATGGTAGAAGAAGGGTTCTTCATTTAAGAGATCATAGGCGAGGATACTGGAGAGGAATTGTATGAGAGTGTTAGTAGGATTTTGTGAATGGTAAGTGAGATCGCCTTGCAGGTTATGGTCCAATGCAGTGATGGTTTGGAATTTTACATCGATAATAACAGATCTTGTTGGGGTAACAAAGGTTGATCAGTACTTCTAGTTGGAGGCTTCATTAAGGATGGATCATATGATGCACTTGATTTAGATAAGCATCTAGTCTTGAAATTCGATGGAGGCAAAAAGAACTTTCGGTTGTGAAGTTTGTGGTTTGCTACTATCTCCAGGTTTGACTCAACTATTTTGTAAGATTCATGATATATCGGTATACTCTCGAGTGGGTTTGAGTTATTTTTGGTCGATAGTGGTGAATGTGAATTTGGAAAGAATATTAAAATATAAGCATTAAGATAAAGGCATATGAACCTTAAATTGGAAGGTGTGGGGTATATCTTAAGAAAAGGAAAGGAATTGAATTCGAAGCAACGGGATTCCTTGAATCAAGTATTAATTATGGTGGAATTATCTCACATTATTTCAGATAGGGTGTAATTGTTAAATATGCTTAAAGAAGAAAGTCTACGGAAGTTGACTAAGTGTTATGGCGAAGTGCCATGGGGATTTGTGATTGATGATCGTGAGGTACAATGATAATATTGATGGGAAGGTGACTTGTGTGGTATCAGTGAATAATTTCATATAATCCTTGAATGTATGGGCTAGAGTTAATAAAAAAGAAGGAGTCTTGAAAGCTTTTCAGTTTGGAAGCTAAAGTTGTATTTTTTAAGAGAAATTATGTTCGTGATAGTAGATTCTGTAGAAGAATTGTTGGCTAGATATCATGGTTGATTACATCAAGTATTAATGATGTGAGAGTATTTGTGTGTGGTAAGGCACATGGATTGCAAGCATTATACTTTTGGGTTTGCTAAAAGTGTAAAAAGATATTACAATCAAAGACTTAATGGTTAAAAGGGGGAGTATGAGGCTTCATTCCTTGTGTTGAAGTATTTAGAGTATTCAACGAATTAAGTGAAAGCGTAAGGAGGAAGATTCAATGTATTTAGATTATATATAGTTCAGTCAGATTTTCATATTAGTTGTGAGTTGAGAACAAGAAGATTTAAGTTACAAGGTGTAGTTCCTCGGTACTATGTTGATGACTTGGGTAGAGTTCAATTTTTAAAGTCATGGATGACATCGCGGCGTTGAGTATTCATGAGGAATTAATTGCGATCAGTCACCACAGACCTATGAGAGTTCTACGATTGATTTGTGAGGGTATTGGAGTCAGTTCGGGTGACTATTGGCGACATTCGAGGAGTTGTGCACTTTGCACCAGATCAAGATCAGTCATGTATCACTGGATAGCTTATGGTTACCTTGTCATGAAGATTTAGTAATCCATTTTGAATATTTGATAGATTTACAGTTCAGAGCAGAGATATGGCAGAGTTCCCGGGATTTATTGAGAGTTTGCTAGTTGATTTGATGATATTTTGTTGACCGCAACTATTCTGACAATTAATGGTCTATGCGGGTACTTGGTGATGGCTTGGAAAAGTACAAATGGATTTGGGAAACCTTGGGATGATCAGACGATTATCTACATTTTGAAAAACTAAGACAGTCACTGAGATGATGTGCATTTTATGATATTTAGAGGTTTAAGAGGAATGCGATGATGAGAGTTAGCTCAATAGTTTTAGCTCAATAAAATAAAACTAACGGATTTGGAATTAGAGCAATTGGCCTAGGATAAGGTCTATTTTTATGGAAGGGGCTTGGAATTAGCTCAGAATAAGCACGCATTCCTTCTGGCGAGCGAGAGTTATGATTTAGACTCTCGTCATGTGATGACGTGTTTTCTATGAATTCTTAGTACTAAAGATGACTTTGGATGGTGTGGAATAAAGATAAGTGGAATTGAAGTATTTGACCAGTATAAGCTTGATGGATTGTGGCTAAGACTATAGGATTGGAGTGTTGATAATGGGAGTTGTGGAATCAACCAATTACATTAAGAGGTATGGTCGAAATCAAAATTAAGAAATTTGAGAGGGGTTAGTTCAATTATATGGAATTGGTCGTGGAAGGAATTTTTGATATAGATAAATAGACATTTGAGTTTTTGAACTAAGTCAAAGGAAGTTTTGAATAGTAAGGTGGGCAAGTGGTGTTATCGGTGTGATTCTTGCATGAGAAGTCTTTCATAAGATTTATGACGGTGGTTCTTCGACTGCTCGACAACTTTGGTACTTTTCTTTACCGTTTGAGGACGAACGTGTGTTTAATTGGTAGATGATGTAACAACATGTTTGGTCATTTTGAGCCTTTGGACTATTTTTTCTGAGAACACCCTTCTCGTAGCTTCACTTCAATATTTGCGACTTGCATGGATGAGTGGCACGGTTTTAGAGGTAATGGGTAGGTTCAGATCCTTTTTGGGAAGTCTGGAAATACTTAAGTTAAGAGAATAGGAAGGTTTGACTCATAGTTGATTTTTGGGTAAATGCGCTCTTTTAATAGTTTCGTCGATTCCATTAGGTCAAGAATGGCGTTTATGACTTAGTCGAGCCTTCAGTTTGATTCCTGAGGCAACCGAGTGCATTTTTGGGTGATTGGTTGTGAAACTTGTGAACTAGAAGTTAAGAGTTGACTTTGGTTGAACCCGAGCCTTAGATACCTTTTTCGGGACTTCAGAGTGCACGAGAAAGTCTGGAATATGTTTTATGATAAGATTGCAGTTTGGTTTGTATCCAGATAGTCTCGGGGGTGTTTCAGCCATTTGATGGAGAGTTAGATGAGTTTGGGCTATTGCTGGTTTCTGGTGTCTGCACCAGCGACCCTCCGTCCGCTTCTGCATGTCCGCCTCTGCAGAGGTTTGGCTCACAAATGTGAGCTTTGCCTAGGTAATGATTTCCTGCCTCTGCAGATGCTTTCCTCGCAGAGGCAAGCACGCTCTATGGAATTCTTCCGCCCTAGCTCAATTCGAGAAGTTTAAGTGACCTGCCTCGGTGGCATGATTTTCTGCCGAAGTGCATCCACGTCAGCGGAGTTGATTTTGCCAAAGCAGAATCATTGTTTCTTATTAGAGCTCTAAAACGATGTCATTCCCCAAAATACTTTACCTTGGGATTAGAGCTCAACTAATACAGGATTTCTTCAAGATTTCAAGTGTGTTCTTCATTAGAGGTAAATTCCATTCTCTTTAATTTTGGTTTATCATTTAAGTTCCTTATCCTAAGCGTAATCTCTAATTTGGGGGAATGATGGTATAGTTTCATGTTGAGAATAAGAGGGTAAGAATTGTGATTTATGGATTGGTTATTGATTAGTTGATGTTAATATTGTAAACTAGAGTTAATTCATGCTAGAGGATGATGTTTAATTGGTTAATTTCATGATCGAAATCTGTTTGGAATTGGGAATAATTCTAGGGTTTGTATTGGGGCTTTTTGTCTAAACTTGCAATTGAGGATCCAATCGGGCTTAGTTTTCAAATTAACTTAAGAATATGATTATTTAGTATGTTATTATACTATTCGGATAATAAAGTTTGAATTTTGCAATGGTGGGCCCAAGGTTCCTTTTTAGTTTAACTTGGGAATTCTAGTCTTGCATGTCGATATGGGTATCATTAGACCCGTAATCTCATGTAGTTAATGTAATTGATCAGAGTGGGCTTGTGATGAAGTTCAGAGGAAGGGGAATGTTGTTTCATGATTCTTTGGCTCTGTAAATAGGCCAGTTGAGACTTACTAGACTATAATGTAGAATTTATATGTTGGTATGCTAATTAAGGGGAGTAATGGGAATTGGGGGTCTTATACTAGTGAAGTGACGAACACTTGTACGTGTATCTGTGAACTTAAAAGGTAATTTAATGAACTAGTATGTTTTACAGGACAAAGATTATGTGTTTAGACTTCGGGTCGTAAGCGTGGTGCATAAATCCACGTAAGTTGGTATGATTGCTGATTATCTGGGCTCGTAGCCATGTTTGATAGATTTATGTGATTTTACTTGTCATGCATTCATCACTCCACATATTGTCTAAATACTTGAAATTGATTTGATAATACTGATTGTATTGATTATGATGTTGCATAGTGTAAACATATCCACATCATTCATACATTTATTATTGACATTTGAATTGTTGAGATACTGATGAACAGGGCTTGAAATCCTATTCCTAGATACGGTACATGATATGAGAGTGATGATTGATGATAATACTACAGCCACAAAGCTAGGATCCGATGGGAAATTCCGGATTGGTATATGGATCTCATGAGTTCCCATGGGTCACGTGACACCTACTATAGAAGTGTGTGTATATCGGGTACATATGGCCATTGCATTACATACATATCATTTGCATTGCATTTCATACGTACATCTTGATGTTTAATTTATGTTATGTGTACTCAGTGATGTAACGTTGTAGACTTTATGATCATGTTGCTCTTAGCGGAAGAAAATACTAGAACTATACAACTTATTCTTTATGTAAGACTAAAACGTGAGACTTTGTGATTGACTTTCTTAAAAGTTAAAAAAGATGGGATCCTTACCACTTTTGTAGTGCAAGTGTAAAAATAGAACCTTTATGACAATACTTTTTCTAAAAGATAGGAAGACTTAACCATGATTAGTACATATCATCTTAAATAGTGTAACGGTCAAATCCTTATGAATGTATGTCTCATAGTTGATGAAAAGGTGAAATCTTTATGGGTTTAAACGCCCTGAATAAGGTTTAGGCTGATTTTGATAATACTGCTTGGGCTTAACGTTAGTATATACTTGGAAATTATGGTAAGACTTGTGTGCTTTGATAATTCTTGTAATTAGTTGAACTACATGAATTACTGGTAGGTGTTGATAACTGAATTGTTTATACTTAGTTGACTAACTAGTAGAGAAGTATCGAAAAGTATCAACCCTCGCCACTACTATAGTTAGAGTCGGTCAACAAAGCTGCTAGGTACACGCGCTTTCTGTACTCACTCTACACTTGCTATACTCTATGTGCAGGTACTGATGCAGACGCTACCGGGGGAGCTTAGACGTGACACTTGGAGATATTTCTTGTGAGTCCAGGGTGAGTCATATATTCCATCCCAGCACTGGACTCTTCATCTTGTTATTTTTACCTTTCTATCCTTTATATTTCAGACAATGATTTGTATTAAGTTTTAGACTTGTACTCCAATTAGTAGTTATACACTCATGACATCCAGATTTTGGAGTTTGTTTTGTAAGATCACATATTAAGTTTAAAAGCTTGACAATACTTCTGTTGTTCTTTACTTCTTTCGCATTTATATTTCTGTGCTCTAATAATTGAATTTTAGTGGTTCACCTACGGGTTAAGGTAGGTGCTCTCACTACACAAATGAGATTTTTGGGTCCTGACAAATTAGTAACAAAGCTAGGTTCATTGGTCTCATGAGTACAAGAGTGATGTCTAGTAAACTCTTGCAGATCGGTACGAAGAGCTCTGTACCTATCTTCGAGAGGCTATGAGAGATTTAGTAAACTTCCATTCTTTCATTCCTTATCGTGCGTATGTGACTTGGTCTAAGGTCTAAACTTCTTTGTTTCAATCTCTCACCGACGGTGAGGATACGTTCCCGAATTCACCCACGAGCGGCTGGATATGACATCTCATGGTATATAACGAGATATGTCACCATTATAAGGATGTCAGATTATGTTTAGATTGGGACTATGAATTGGAAACTCGATTGAGCAAGGTTGTGATTCAGACTTTTTTTAGTGATATCGCCAAGAAATGGGAGCGACAGTATGAAGGACAGCATGATTGCCATATTTTCAACATTTAGCTACTTGAAGGTCGAATAGGTGCATTTACGCTATAACAGGTGATGGGAAAGAAGTTGGAGATTTGAATTTGTATGGTTAATGAAGTAACTAAGTAATAACTGTTACGACTTTGAGGACTGCACGTGAGGAGGTTTGACATATCAAGGATACTTTAGTCGAGGTGTGATTGGTGTGGGAATGTTTTGACATCATCCGGATTTATTACAACAGTCTTATGATTCGGGTGTATCAACGATAAGCCGATGATTCAGCAATGGAAGAGTTAATAGGTTGGCATATTGTAGACAAGCTTAGACTTGAGAGGATAGAGACCATTCTAATGTTGTGAAGAGAATTTGACAAAAGACAACGATGTGAAAGGTGATCCTTGGTAATAAGGACAGAGGTGATAGGACTTGTTACAAGGTTCGTATGAGGAGTTTTCTTTCCATCTTACAGACTTGAGTGATAGTTAAGAAAATAGAAATGGTCCAAGCTTGGTGATAAAAATGTCAAAAAGGGTAAAATATTCATCTGATGGAAGCGCGGGGTGTGCTAAGTCTGTTAATTCACGGGAGTGTGAAAGGCTATATGGAGCGTGATAGGATGGCATTACAGTAGTGGGGTAAAGACAAGTAGTATGTAAATTCTCTACATAATTAGCTAATGGCCCCAGGATAAGTGGGATAAATTTACTGTGTTATCATCGGAAAAGAATTCTTTAGCGGTGACTAGATCAACGCGTTACTGCTTCAAGAGAAACTCCCATCGAAGTTCTTTATGAATCTTTAGGTACTTTTTATGAGATTTATGGACATTATCTAATAGTAAGAAGTCTAAAAAACAAATCTTTTTTGTATACATTCGAACCAATGTTGGTCATATTGCTCTTTAACGAGAAATCGAAGAAGCTATACAGGGGTTTTCTCGGGCCTATTCATATGGTACCTAACGTAATTCTATGATACTCATGGAATTTCAGGGCTCTCCGGTTCAGCTAGGTCTATAGTTCCGAAATTTATACGTGAATCAAGATCGATAAAAGAAAGTTTTACAATCACTGACACAAACCCATTGTCGAATCCTACTCAGCGTAATATGTAGGTACTTATGGCAGAACGGGTCAATCTGGTCTTTCACAATAAAGAGATAGAAGAAACTACCATGAAATGCCTTATTAGTAGATTAATATAGCACTTCGGAATGTCATATACATCACATATCCTGGATCAAGTAAAAACTCTGGGGTTTCAACAAGCTACTACTACATCCATTTCATTAGGAATTGATGATCTTTTAAGAATACCTTCTAAGGGATGGCTAGTTCAAGATGCTGAACAATAAAGTTTGATTTTGGAAAAACACCATCATTATGGGAATGTACACACGGTAGAAAAATTACGTCAATCCATTGAAATATGGTATGCTACAAGTGAATATTTGCGATAAGAAATGAATCCTAATTTCAGGATGACTGACCCTTTTAATCCAGTTCATATAATGTCTTTCTCGGGAGCTAGAGGAAATGTATCTCAAGTACATCAATTAGTAGGTATGAGAGGATTAATGTCGGATCCTCAAGGACAAATGCTTGATTTACCTATTCAAAGCAATTTGTGCGAAGGACTCTCTTTAACAGAATACATAATTTCTTGCTATGGAGCTCGTAAAGGAGTTGTGGATACTGTCATTTTAGCTATTTTGCATAATTCCTCATAAATGCCCTTTATCCTAGCATGGTTTTGATGTTTTTGATGTGTGGAGACAGGTGGCATAATTTTTTAGGCAATCGAATGGAAATAACGAAAGAAAATCTAAGTATTGTGTTTTGGATGAGTTAAGTTTGAGAAGTTTGACTAAGAGTTGACTTTTGGAAAGACGCGTTCAGAATTGAATTATGATGGTTTCGTTAGTTCCGGACCACAAATTTTGACTTGGGGGAATGGTTAGAATGAGTCCCAAGTGATTTGTTCTTAAGTTAAGGAATGAGTTTAAGTTGATTAAAGTCAACATCGAGGGCATTTGAGTCTTTTTTAAAGTTTTGTCAATTCTATTAGGTCTGGAATGTCGTTTATGACTTAGTCGAGTTGTTGGTTTGGTTCGCGAGGGACTCAATTTTTTGACCCTTGGTTGAGATTTTAGTAACTAAATGAAATTGGTTTGCATATTTGGTTTCTCTCTAGGAGGTATTGAGTGAGTTTCGAGGATTGATTTGAAAATTAGAGTTATTTTGGGAATTCTGGTTCCTGGTGCGTCGCATCTGTGTGGTAAGACTTGCACCTCCGAGGCTGCACCTGCGCAAGGTGGGCCGCATATGCGAGAAAGAGAGACTTGGCAGGGGTTCGCACATGCGAGAGTTTGAGTGCAGGGGCAAAGGAGCACCTGCGAAGTTTGGCCTTAAAGTGAAACCTCATACCTGCAAGGTATGAGTTGCATATGCGAAGCCCGCAGGTGTGAGAATGGGGACGCACCTGTGACATTGCTGGTAGAGTTTCGGATTTAAGTCCCCCTTTCGACCAAGTCATTTCATAACTCATATTTTGAACTTGAGAGCTCGGTTTAATGGAATTTTTGAAGGATTTGCAAGATTCATTCACTGGGTAGACAACTTTCAAAGGCTTTACAAAAAGGCAAGGCTGTGATTCTCGAACTCCTAATTCTAGGAAATTTGAGATCTTGTACCTTACTTAAGCGTCATTTTTGTCTAATTAACTAAATAAGAAGGCGTAATGGGGACAATAAGGGGTCCCGATACTTGTGAGGTAACGAGCACTTGTTTCGGGTACCAGTGACATGTTATGAAAATTTATGCCTTTAAATTATATAGTGAATGACATGCTTTGAGCACTAGCTAATAGAATAGTATGATCCTTTGGATCTATGATTGGGGTATGAAACATGTACTTTCTGTAATATAATAATATATATGTGATTGTGTGTCCTCAATATTCCTTTTATACTCGTTTAAAAAAGTGGAAAAGAAGCAAAGATCGAGTTCTTTATTGTGTAAATAGCTAAAGTCAAATCTTATGCCATAAATTGACTAAAGGTAGAATCTTTATTTCATATTATGGCTTCTTGTTGTTGTGCATGTCATATTCATGCTTCATACTTAATGAGCATGTATGGCTAGAAATGAGTATATGGGATGTGTGGTTAAAGACAGGTACTATGTGAGCCTGTGTGACTAGAGACAATAAATGAGGTTGTGTGGTTAGACAAGTATTGTGTGATCATGTGTGGTATATAGACCTCGCGAGTCCCCTATGGGTTACGATTCGTTAATGTTTGAATGCCTGGTACCGATAATGAAAAATAATGACCTTGCATTGCATTTTCATTTGCATCTCATCTTATTTCATCCCTATTCTGTGTGAAGTAATTGTTGTGTGGAATCAGATTTTATTGCCTTATCTATGTGGAAACCTTGACAAATTTGAGGAACTAGATGCTATAACATACGCTTGGACTCATAGTTTAGATATAATTGTGATTGTGGTTATTGTGATGAACTAAAGGTGGTTAATGTGGTAGTTGTATTCAGAAGGCCATCCCCCATATTCATTTAAGACAAGGTCGATCAACGATGCTGCTGAATATACATTATTTCCCGTACTCACACTACACTCGCAGTACCCTTTTGTGTGCATATTCGAGTCCTGGCACTAGTTGGACATGTGACTATCCAGCCGGTTGAGGAGCTACTTTGGAAGATACTGGGTGAGCTACCAGTTTATTCGTAGCAGCAAATTTTCCCTCTTGCTTTAATTTTCGATCCTTACATTTTAAGACTGTATTCGGGTGTTTTACCCAGACTATGTAATAATCTTTAGTTAGTTCTTGTACTCGTGACACCAGACTTGAAAAATAGTTGTAGTTTCATAATATTTATATTAAGCTACTCTTTTGTGACTTAATTCATTTTTCTTAACTTATTCTGCACTTATTTCTTTATAATTTTGGGTTATTCAGTTGGTGGTTAGCTTACTGACCCTTGGGGTTAGTGCTATCACGACTCAGTAAAATGGTTTGTGACACTTGATCTTCTTCTTTTGGATGTGGGGATGAGATTTTTAGCAAAGAGATGACTTAAGCTATTTGGATCAATCGTCGATGTGTCATATTTTGTCTTGTTACATGAGTCTTTCCTAGCATTTTCGTGCTCTATTGTGTTTTTTCTGAGGATAAATTTCTTGAGAACTTCTGTGGGGGAGTCTTCATCATAGATTTTTTTCTTGTCTCTAAGAATTGGGATATTTTTCCTTCTTCATAAATTGCCTGAAGAATGTCCCATATTTATTTTGCTCTGATATGTGAGAGGGTTTGTTTATGGAAGGCCGGAGCAGTACCTTTGATAAGGAATTATTTTTCCTTGATGTGTGATCCAGTAAGTTCCTGGTCTTTGCTGGCTGTAATTGAGGTTGATTCTTTCCCTTCCTGAATTAGTCTCCAAACATCAAAGTTTTGAGAGATAGTGAAGTCTTCTATTCTTGATTTCCACAATTAATATTATTCTCCATCAAAGAATTTTGGTTTGTTGATTGATTCTCCTCTTTAAAACATAGGATGTGTAGTCATGTTTTAAGGTACTAGCCTTTGTAGAAAGGTCTACCTCTGATACCACTTGTTAGGATCAGGCTACTCCTATCCGTTCCAAGAATCATATTATTAGAACAGTTTGTGGACAAAGGTTATGTAACGAAAATAAATAATCAAGACAAGAATTTTATCACGTGGAATATCCTCTCTCAAGTGAGTAAAAAATTATGACCCATCTTCCTATAGGATTTTTCCAAAATATTCACTATAATCGAGTGGATAGCAGGTTTACAATTTTCTTATAGAACCTAAGGGACATGTTTCTTCAATAGTCTATCTATGATCTCCTAGTAACAAAATTTGATAAAACCAACGAACACCTATCACCAATCTTGCAAAGATAAATAGGTGAACCACTAAAGAACCTAACTAAAATTAAAGAATTAGAAGGATGAATCTTGATAAATCTCGGGTTCTTTATTGTTTGGATAGTCGGCTCTTCTTGAGATGAAGGTGTTGATTGCGCTCACGCTTCTCTCTTTGTTAGAGTATTTGTGGTTGTGGCTTCCAACCTCCAATGCTTCATCGTGTTGTGTGTATATATGGTAGTAGTGACCGCCTTCAATGATTGAATCCAAGAAGGTTTTGGTTTCATTAATTGTACTAAAATATCAATCCTTGTTTGACTTGGATCTTTTTTTCTTTCCATGTTTACGTGTCGGCTTCCTTTTCCTACTACGATACTAATTTTGATATTGATGAACTTATGGTATATTGTAGGATATTACTATAACTGAAATCCAACTCTTCATTGATTAGGAATCAGTCAATATTTTGTCTTCTCCAATGTCGGTATGAAATAGCTTAAGTCTCCAGTTGCGTAAGGACGCGTTCCTTTGTGCAGTTTCTCTTAGTCTTGTGACTGTTTCACTAAGTCCTTTGGAAAACTGATTGGATAATCGGTTCTTCAAATGAATTCCTCATTATATCTCTCTTTGATTGTCTTGGGTACATTGTTTGTCAAATCATCAAAACTTTAATGTAAAACTTATGATATATTGAGCCACTAGCTACTCAACAACATTGAAAAAAAGAAACTGGTCAATAATGAGAAATAAGAAAGCAGCAGAGATATTCAATTACTACTTAGGATGCATTGTAAATGAATGGGTTCTTATTTATAAAAAAACTCAGTCCTATTTAGAAGCACTGATGACAGACAAGGGGAAGTTTAAAAAAGAAGTTGTAAGTTGAAAGAACCTGGTCCTTATACTTATCATTGAAGAGATATTTTTGAAGAAGACGTATAGAATAATATATTTTGAAAAAGCATATAGCATAAATGTTTTTAAGAGAACATACAGGAGAATGTTCCTTTGAGAAGACATATGGACATAATCAGGTTCTCCAAATCTAGCCATCTATAGGGGTACAAAGAGTAGAAGGTCAGTCCCTATACCTGATTAAGTGAGCCTATAAATCTTACTTAGTCAAGCAACGTAGCCATCTACAGGATTGAAAAGAGTGAAAAGTAAGTCCCTACAATTAATTAAGTGAGCCAACAAATCTATCTTAGTCAAGAAACCTAGTCATCTACTGTGCTGCAATAAATGGAATGTAAGTCCTGGATACCGATTCAGTTAGCTTACAAACCTTGTTGTATCGAGGGTGAACTGAAGTGAGCTTAACAACTTGTTGAAGTTTGTCTAGATGGGTTGTATCAACATCAAGTTGTAGTGTTCAACAACATAGAGCTGGTTCTAAAGGGGAAAATTGTCAACATAGGAACTATGCCTAAGGAGAAAGATGAGATCAAGAGATTATGAAGATGTATGAAGCTGATCAAGTGTACATGAAGATGTATGAAGCTGCTATGGGTTTGTCATAATCAAAAAGGGAGAAATTGTTGGAATGTTGTGGTCTCAATAATAGTTCATAGCTTAAATAAAATTTTGATAATTGACAAACTATGTATAAAAGACAATCAAGTAGGAAGAATGAAGGAAGATGTTGAAGAACCAGATATTAAATAGATCTCCAAAGGAACTAGTAAAGTAGTCACAACAGAAGAGAAACTGGTCCTTAGAAGAAGAACTTGAGAGTGTCGAGAGAAGTTATTTCGTGAAGACTCGGAGAATTGACAGTTCTGGCTTATTTCTATTTGACAAGGAACTGGAGTTCAACATATGAAAATATTATCATAAATTGAACACATGGAATAAGCTTGGAAATAGAATAAGGAAACGTTAAGCGCATGAACAAGGAAAGAAGAAAATTCATATCAAATAAGGATTAATTTTCGAACAATTAATGAATAAAGTGTTGGATAGATTTGGATAATTGAAGGCACCTACTCACTCATATAAATACAGCACGTCAAAAATATTTGGAGCTTGACCACAATTAAAAAGAGAGACATCTAGAGTGAGAGGAGAGTCAACACCAAAGTCTCGAAGTGGCCAACTAGACCAACAACAAAGAACCTGTTCCTATCAAGATTTATCATTCGCTTCTTGAGTTATAATAGTTAGGTTCTTGTGGTTTCAAGATAAAATTTTATTTACATTCCTGGTTTCTGTTATACATGTTGTTTTGTTTATTGAGTTGAAAGGGACTTCTCTGACAAGGTGGAGTTATTGAAAAGTGAATAGATAGAAAGCTAACAATCGTGGAAATTGTTGAGAAAGAGAGAGTTGGGGCAGGGATTGCTTGAAATAATTCATTAGGTGTATAAGTCGTTGTAACCTTAAAAAGTTGCTCGAGTTTAGTGGAAAGTTTGACAAATTCCTACAAAGGTAGGTTGTAGTTCTTCCTCCCTTGAGCAACGAGTTTTCCACACTAAATACTTCTGTTAATTTTATTATTCTGCAATTTACCTTCTTGTATAATTGTTCAAAGAGCCTGGTCTTTGAGTGCACATGTCGCAACCCGTTTAAAATATACTATTCCATTGGTAAGCACATAAAACGAAACCACTTATTTCGGAGATCTTATCAAGGAAGGAAACTGAAACTAAATCACCGCCCTTAACCAAAAAGGATGGTCAAACCATGTCTTACCAAAACTAACTTTAATTTAAATGGGTCATTCACACGGAATTCTTTTACAACTTAAATACATTGTACGAATAATAATGTGGATATACATGTATATTTTCACACACATATATATATATATATATATATATATATATATTAAATATCTCGGCACAAGATCTCAACACATATACACTTTTCAGCTCATAAAAGCATAATTACTTGATATACATCGTGTTTGTTATCATGAGAAGACAAATATACTCAACAGTCCATGCCTTAAGTTTCCGCGACTGCAGAGCCCCTATCGATTGCGACTTCAATTCCTGTGATCCCCCGCTCTACAATCAAGATCCTTCATTCCCAAAAGTGAAGCTTACTCAAGTCACTTCTTTGCGTAATTGCATCACTTTCTTCACAATTATGGATGCTTAAGTAAATTTACTGGTGCAATTTTTATTCTTCATATTGTACGGACACTTGTCTGAACCCCTAGATTCCTATCTCAAGTCGCAAGTAGTTGTACAAACACAATAGTATGCTCAAAAACACTTTAAAATGCAATTATTGTTAAACAGAGCAATATACCTATGATATACACCCAATATACAACAGTGTATATCACAGGCAAAGCAGTGGACTGGACAGACAAAGCAGTGGACAAGACTGGCCCAGCCCAGCAGTGGGCTCTCGGCCAGCAGTGGGCTCTCGGCATCTCGGCCTTGACCCGATCGGGCTCTCGACGCCAAATGGCCCATTCTCTTGTATATTAAGGACAAGACAATCTTGTATATATGGTATATATATTTGTAGTATATTGTAGTGTAAAGTTTACCTTAATTAGAGTTATACACTTACCATAATTGTATAGTTAGAATTATGGTAGAATAAGGTTTTAGAAATAGAATAGGAATAGGATTCTCCTATTATGGAAATATGTAACTTGTATATATAGCCTTTCAATTAATGAAAATAATTAAGGGGATTATTTCTTTCATGGTATCAAGAGACTAGGTCTAAACAAAAGTTTTTCTCTCAACTTTTGTCCTCTCTTTGATTTCGGCCGAGACACCCCACCCCCCCTCGGGTTTCTCTTCCAAAATTCGTCTTCCGCTCTAAAAAATACCTCTCTTAAATTTCCCTTCCTTCTTTGTTCTTTCAATATGTCTAAGAACAATTATCACCCTGCCCTCATGGTTTCCAATAGCAAGAGTTGTATCTCTATTGTCCTTGAGATGGAAAACGTCAAATATGCGACGTGGGCGGAGTTGTTTAAAATTCACGCTATCTCTTATCAAGTTCTTCATCACATCATTCCTCCCGCTAGACCCCTTCCTGCGGAGGATCCTGAGTTATGGATTACTCTTGATGCTACCGTTCTCCGGTGGATCTATGCCACTATTTCGGTGGACCTTCTACAGAAGATTATAGAGCCTGATACCACGACTATGGCTGCATGGAATAGATTGCGTGACATATTACAAGACAACCAACATTCACGTGTCGTCACACTCGAGCAGGAATTTTCTCTAGTTCGAATGGACGAATTTCCAAACGTTTCTGCATATTGCAAGAAACTCAAAGAGTTGGCAGATCAACTCCGTAATGTTGGTGCACCGATAACTAATAATCATCTCGTTCTACAGTTGGTTGCCGGTCTTTCGGAGGCCTATAATGGTGTTGGAACTCTCCTTCGCCAAAGCAACCCTCTTCCCGACTTCTATCAAGCCCGCTCCATGCTTACTTTGGAAGAAGCCGGTTTGGCTAAAAAGGCGGCTACCGGAGCAAGCCCCGTCATCATGGTGGCGTCCTCTCCTAGTTCTTCGGGTTTTGTTAATAATTTGGGCCAAAACCATAATCATGGTGGCGGCAAGAATAATAACAAAAACCGCGGGGGAAAACGCGGCGGTTCCGGTGGTCAGCAAGCAGGCGGTGGGCCCCATCCAGGGAACAGTGGCCCACCAACCCCCTGGTCCCATCAGTGGGGCCCATGGCAGTAGGCCGTGGGTCATGGGCCAGCAGCCCTCCTACTCAGGCAGTAAATTCCAGCGGCCAGTGGGCTGGCCAACAATTCAGGCCCAACACCCAGCAGTGGCGGCCCACTGGCCAGTGGCCCAACAACAGCAGCTCCAGCAGCTACGACCCAGCTCCATCACGGACAGAAGTTCTTGGGCCCCGACCTCCGCAAGCCTATCACGCAGCAGGCCCCACTCAGACCGATATCGAGGTCGCGATGCACACGTTGGGGTTGACTCAACCGGACCCAAATTGGTATATGGACACTGGGGCCACTACTCACATGACTTCCGAATTAGGTACTCTCTCCTCTTATTCCAATTTGAGCACCCCTCGGGGTATAATTGTTAGTAATGGCAACTCTATTCCAATTCAGGGATATGGTCAGAAAACGTTGTCTCCCCCAATCCACCCCTTCTCTTGAAAAATACTTTACATGCTCCTAAATTGATTAAAAATTTAGTGTATGTCCAAAAATTCACTACTGACAATTCTGTTTCCGTTGAATTTGATCCTTTTGGTTTCTCTGTGAAGGATTTCAAGACGGGGAGTCATCTCATGAGGTGTGATAGTAGGGGGGATCTGTATCCTATCATGCCTGGTTTCAGTCCATCGAGTCAAGCCTTGCCATCAGCTTTTGCAGCCATCTCTCCCTCTATGTGGCATGCTCGTCTGGGTCATCCGGGATCTTCTATTTTATCAGTTTTAGATAAAAATAGCTTTATTTTCTGTAAGGGTACGAGTCGTACTCCACTTTGTCAATCTTGTTCATTAGGGAAAATTGTTAAGTTGCCATTTGTAGACTTCAATTCTCATACTTCAATGTCATTTGATATTATTCATAGCGACTTATGGACGTCTCCTGTTCTTAGTTCATTGGGTCATCGATATTATGTTCTCTTTTTAGATGATTATTCTAGATTTTTGTGGACGTTTCCAATTGCGAATAAATCACAAGTGTTTTCCATCTTCATCAAATTTAGAGCGTTCATTCGTACTCAATTCGAAAGAGAAATAAAAAAATATTCAATGTGATAATGGGAAAGAGTATGACAATATGGAGTTTCGGAAATTCTGTGCTAATAATAGGATAAATTTTCATTTTTCGTGTCCTCATACATATTCACAAAATGGGAAAGCCGAATGCAAAATTCATTCCATAAATAACATTGTCCGAACTCTCTTAATTCATGCCTCCATACCTCCATATTTTTGGCATCATGCTCTACAAATGGCCACATATCTTCTTAACATAATTCCTTCTAAAGGTCTGACATATTCTTCCCCCCTCAAAATCCTATCTAATAAAGACCCTTCTTATTCTCATCTTCGGATTTTTGGGTGCTTGTGTTATCCGCTATTCCCATCCACCACAATTAACAAACTTCAGGCTCGGTCTACCCCGTGTGTATTTTTGGGTTATCCGTCGAATCATCGTGGTTATAAGTGTTTTGATTTATCCTCCAAGAAAATCATAATTAATCGCCATGTCATTTTTGATGAAACCTAATTCCCTTTTACGAAAGTTCATACTCCCGAGCCTAAGTCGTATAATTTTTTGGATGATCAAATATCCCCGTATATTATTCAAAATTTTTCGGACACCTCCCGCACCCAAAATCCTCCAGCGGACCCATCGCCATTGGACCCACAAGATACCAGCCAGTTCGGATCGGATCACCCCAGCAATTGGGCCAGTCCAGCCCAATTCTGGAACTGGGTTGATGAGTCATTTTTCCGATTTGGGTTGCTGGCCAGTCCGTCCTGAGCCCAGAAAATTCCCAAAATTTCCTCAATTCTTCCTCGAGTCATAGATCGGTCACTCGTAGTCAGCGGGGTATTTTTACACCTAAAAGACATTTTAATTTACATTCTGATGTCTCTAAATCCCCCTTGCCCCGCAATCCTGTGTCCGCATTAAATGACCCTAATTGGAAAATTGTTATGACTGATGAATATAATGCTCTTATTGATAATAAGACATGGGAGTTGGTGCCCCGTCCATATGGAATTAATGTTATTAGGTCTATATGAATTTTTGCTCATAAGAAAAATTCAGATGGTTCATTTGCTCGACATAAGGCGCCGCTTGTGGGTGATGCTAAGACTCAGCAGGTTGGGATAGATTGTGGGGAGACGTTTAGTCCGGTGGTCAAGCCGGCTACTATTCGCACTGTTCTTAGCTTGGCTCTTTCGAAGACTTGGCCTATTCATCAGTTAGATGTCAAGAATGCTTTCTTACATGGAGATCTCAAGGAAACAGTCTATATGCATCAGCCGTTGGGTTTCAGGGATCCTAACCGTCCTCATCATGTCTGTTTATTGAAAAAGTCCTTACATGGGCTTAAGCAGTCTCCACGGGCCTGGTATACGAGATTTGCTGACTTCGTTTCAACTATTGAGTTCACTCACAGCAGGTCAGATAATTCCTTGTTCATCTACCGCAGTGGTTCGTCCTTGGCCTACATTCGGTTGTATGTAGATGATATCATCTTGATTGCCTCTTCCGATGCCTTGCGCCAGTCTATCATGACCATGCTCAGTTCTGAGTTTGCTATGAAAGACTTAGGGCCTTTGAGTTATTTTTTGGGGATTGCCGTGAAACGTCATTCAGGTGGCTTATTTTTGTCTCAACGAAAGTATGCTGCTGAGATCATAGAGAGGGCTGGGATGTCATCCTGTAAGTCCACTTCCACGCCAGTTGATGCAAACCCCAAGGCGAAGTGCCACAAAGGGTGTACCATACGAGGACCCGACCGCTACCGCGATCTTGCGAGGGCCCTCCAAAGATCTTACCATTACCAGACCGAATATTACATATGCGGCTCAGCAGGTGTGTTTATTCATGCATGATCCTAGAGTTGAGCACATGAATGCAATCAAACGCATCATTCGGTATATTCAGGGGACACTGGACTATGGGTTGCACTTGTATCCTTCATCTACATCCACACTTGTCTCTTACACGGATGATGATTGGGGTGGTTGTCCCGACACCAGACGGTCGACTTCTGGCTACTGTATGTTCCTTGGCAACAACTTGGTCTCCTGGTCGGCAAAGCGTCAGGCAACTCTATCACGCTCAAGTGCAGAGGCAGAATATCGAGGGGTAGCGAATGTGGTCTCCGAATCATGCTGGCTACATAATTTTCTTTTGGAGCTTCATTGTCCCATTCAGAAGGCAACCTTGGTATATTGCGATAACATTAGTGCCATCTACCTTTCAGGTAACCCAGTTCAACACCAATGCACCAAGCATATCGAAATGGACATTCACTTTGTCCGTGAAAAGGTTGCAAAGGGTCACGTTCGCGTATGACATGTCCCGTCTCGTTATCAAATTGCAGACATCTTTACAAAGGGTCTACCAGCGGTTCTCTTTGAAGATTTTAGGGACAGTCTCAGCGTTCGAAAACCGCCCGCTATGACTGCTGGGGTGTGTTAAACAGAGCAATATACCTGTGATATACACCCAATATACAACAGTGTATATCACAGGCAAAGCAGTGGACTGGACTGGCCCAGCCCAGCAGTGGGCTCTCGGCCAGCAGTGGCCCATTCTTGTGTATATTAAGGACAAGACAATCTTGTATACATGGTATATATATTTGTAGTATATTGTAGTGTAAAGGTTACCTTAATTAGTGTTATACACTTACCATAATTGTATAGTTAGAATTATGGTAGAATAAGGTTTTAGAAATAGAATAGGAATAGGATTCTCCTATTATGGAAATATGTAACTTGTATATATAGCCTTTCAATTAATGAAAATAATCAAGGGGATTATTTCTTTCAAGTTTCCGCAATTGCAGAGCCCCTATCGATTGCGACTTCAATTCCTGTGATCCCCCGCTCTACAATCAAGATCCTTCATTCCCAAAAGTGAAGCTTACTCAAGTCACTTCTTTGCGTAATTGCATCACTTTCTTCACAATCATGGATGCTTAAGTAAATTTACTGGTGCAATTTTTATTCTTCTTATTGTACGGACACTTGTCTGAACCCCTAGATTCCTATCTCAAGTCGCAAGTAGTTGTACAAACACAATAGCATGCTCAAAAACACTTTAAAATGCAATTATGAAAAACGAGGGGTCGAGATTGTTACAAGAAAGATAAATTATCACTTAATGAGTATATTTGAGTGCAAACTTCAATTCTACAATTAGTGGTGTGAAGAGTTTAGTGAAAGATTGGTCACCTATACCAGATCTATTGCACAAAGCTAAGTAGATTAAAAAAATAAGTATTTCAAGGAAAGGGTGATATTTGTATCTAAAGCTATTAAGCTATTAATCTTAACCTCACTTCTAGTAATAAATCTATCTCGTTAAATTTCAAATAAGAAATTTAAAATTAAATTATTTCTAAATAAATAAATATAATTTTTTTTGGAATAAACTAAAAGAAAAGTATGTAATAGAGATTTTTAGAATGAGAAGAAAAGGATATAGCATCACAAGCCTATGGCTATTGAGAGAAACTGAGGGCCTAATGTCATTATAATGAAAAAAGGAGAAGAAGAAATTGCAAATAAGAAAAATATTCTACTAGTTCCAGAAACAATATTTATGGAACGACCTCAATAGGTCCAAAGGATTGTGGATAGAGAACAGATTTAAATTTCTGAAAATCAAACCAAAATATCTCCTGAAAAATTATTTCCCTAGAACTTATAAAAGCTTTTTTTTTTTTAAAACCAATACGAACTCACAACTTTTCATTATTTTTTCAAAAGCTAAACCTAAACCAACTAGTACTACTACATAACTGTTCTACTTCTTTCTCTTATAAACACAGCAAAGTCAATGATTCATTATCCTTTCCTTGTAGATCCCTTGTTCAATCTTTTTCCTTCCTCTTTCAAAAATTTGAATTTGAATTTGAATTTGTAGATTACTTATATCCATTATCGTTTATCGTTCATTAAATCAATAGTTAGTTTCAGTAAAAAATTATGTATATTAACTAAGATCATGCTACAAGACTGAAATATTAATATTATAATGGGAGGTTACGTGCGAGGCACGTGACATAAAATTTCGGTGGATCACCATATTTGAATTGGTTTCCAATTCAAACTATGGTAAGACTTCTATCACGAAGACATAAATACTCTTCCGTTAACTAATAACTCTTAATATTGGATTATTTTAGCCCCTAATACATTTTTTCATATGTAAAAACTTAAAGGATATACATCAAAAATAAAATATTAAGTGGACATGATCAACTAATATTTTTATACCTCATAAACTAAATAATACTATGTAGTTTTAATGATAATTATCTAATCTTAATCAACGTCTAGATATAGCTGCCGCGTGTCGGATTTATGATCACTTAATCTCTAATATTAGATTATCTTAGTCGTAACATATTTTCTATTTAGGGAAGTAGAAAAAAAAACATAAATACTGGGAATATCAATTTCAAAGAAGTGTTAAAAGTAGATACAATCATATACTATAGTAATATTTTTATAACTCATAAAACAAATATATGTAAATACAAATAATATTATCTAATATGTTTTACAAAGATTGAGATCAACTGGGAATAACGTGCAACTGCACGTGAATAGAAACTAATATATATATATATATATATATATATACACACACACTAAAGCTATGCATAGAGAAGATGATGTGACACCTCTTTATGACCATCATTTCAATTTTTTTCATTTTATTGATATTTTTCTCCTTCAATCTCAATCTATATATGATATAAAGCTAGGAAATTGAAGAGTGATGTGACACCTCTTTTTTATCAAGGATTCTACTTATCTTTTTTTCTCATTTTTTGACAATTTTTCCTACTTCTCTATTTTTTTAAAATAGAAATAGTGTATCGTTCATGCATGGATGGTTGCTTTAGGTGCGGTTAGCAGGTCACTATCTGAGGGATTGTCCATCTGCAAGGCAGAATATCGGAGGTAACGTGGCTCGGTCCATAAATTCAGCAGCTCCTCATAATTTTCAAGCTCAAGTAGTGTGTGGTGCAGCAAAGTTTGGTAATACAAGCGGAGGTCAGAACTGCTTGTATGCACTGGTAGGTCTTCAAGACACAGAGGCTAGTAAAGATGTTGTCACAAGTATGCTAACACTCTTCAACTTTGATGTTTACCCCCTCATGGATCCTGGACTACCTTATCTTATGTAACCTCATTTATTACTAAGAAATTTGGAATAGAACCAAAAAAGTTGCTTGAATCTTTTGAAATGTCCACCCCAGTTAGAGAGTTAGTTGTAGCTAGACGTGTGTATAGGGGTTGTCCAATTAGGATCTCTCACCGTAGTATTGTAGCAGACTTGGTAAAATTAGAAATGGTAGACTTCGATTAATCATGGAATGAATTGGTTGTGTCATGTTATACCACAATGGATTGTAGAACCCAAATAATAAGTTTCAAGTTTCCTAGTGAACTAGTTTTAAAATGGAAGGGTGATGTAGTGGTGCCCAAGGATAGGTTTATTTTCTATCTTAAAGCCATAAAGATGATCTCTAAGAGGTACATTTATCATCTAGTTCGAGTCAGGAATGCAAACGCTCATATCCCAATTCTCTAGTCAGTACCAATTATAAGTGAGTTTCGAGAGGTATTTCCTAAAGATCTTCCCGGAGTTTCTTCCGATAGGGAGATTGACTTTAGAATTGATCTACTTCCTTGCACTAAGGTCATATCCATTCCGCCATATAGAATAGTTCCGGCAGAGTTGAAAGAGTTAAAAGTCCAGTTGAAATATCTTCTAGATAAGGGATTTATAAGGCCAATTGTCTCACCTTGGGGCGCACCGGTCTTGTTTGTCTGAAAGAAGGATGGGTCTTTGCGTATGTGCATTGATTACCGCCAGCTGAAGAAGGTTACCATCAAGAACAAGTATCCTATCCCTAGAATCAATGACTTATTTGACCAACTTCAGGGTGCCCAATGTTATTACAAAATTGACCTCAGATCAGGGTATCATCAGTTAAAGGTTAAGGAAGTTGATATTCCTAAAACAGCTTTCATGACTCGTTATAAGCGTTTTAAAATTTTGGTGATGTCATTTGGGTTGACAAATGCACCAACAGCTTTCATGGATCTTATGAACACGATTTTTAAGCCTTATCTCAATTTATTTGTCACTGTGTTTATTGATGTTATCCTGGTATATTTCTGTAGTAAGGTGGATCATGCAGAACACCTCACGATAGTGTTGCAGATACTTCAAGACCACAAGCTTTATGCAAGATTTTCAAAGTGTGAATTTTGGCTAAAATCAGTAGAGTTCCTAGGCCATGATATTTCAGGTGAAGGCGTGAATGTGGATTTTCAGAAAATAAAAGCAGTAAAGAATTGGCCTAGACCCACCTCAGCGTCCGATATAAGAAGTTTCTTGGCTCTAGAGCGCTATTACATGCGTTTCGTAGAAGTTTTTTCCTCTATCTCAGCTCCGTTGACTAAATTGACCCAAAAGAAAGTCAAGTTCCAATGGTCAGATGCTTGTGAGAAAAGTTTTGAATAGTTGAAGAAGCAGTTGACTTTTGCTCCAATTTTGACGCTACTAGAGGGAACCGAAAGGTTCGTAGTATATTGTGATGCTTCAGGATTGGTCTCAGGTTCATCTTAATGCAACATGGCAAGGTTGTAGCCTATGCATCCAGAAAGCTTAAACTTCACGAAAAGAATTATCCGACTTATGATTTGGAGTTAGCAGCAGCGCTGTTCGCACTGAGGATTTGGCATCACTACTTGTATGGGGTTCACGTCGACATCTTCACCGATCACAAGAGCCTTTAGTATATTTTCAAGCAAAGGGAGATGAATCTTCGGCAGAGGACATTGATCGAATTGCTTAAGGATTATGATGTGGATATTCTCTATCATCCGGGTAAGGTGAATATCATGGCCGATGTTCTTTGTCAGCGTTCCATGAGGAGATTAGCTCATGTTGAGGCAGACAAGAGGACCGTGGTAAGGGAAGTCCACCGTTTGGCTTATCTAGGAATTCGACTTTTAGACTCCGAAGATAGTGGTTTTCGAAATAGTTATCAGTCAAGCACATTTTATAACATCCCTGTGGTTGCCATGGTGACCGAATCATGATTCCTTTCACAGCAGGGTGAGCATGGAGCTCCCTTATTATTTGATCCAAGTACATTTCCTGTACAAAACAAATGAAAGCATGAATCAAATCTCTTAACAACTTTTTGTTTTGAGAAATAATACCCAGGGCAAAAAGTTTAATTGTGTAACCACATCTTCTAATAGTTTAAGGTATTAATTAAAGATAGTATTTTATCTAAAAGACATTTGCTAGTGATTTAACCATTGTTGTCTTTTGGTCTCTAAGACATTGATGAATTCTAACTCTGATTCCCATAATGCCCGCTAACTTTCAATAAATAGAATTGCTACATCTGCTAATGGATCTCTGCATAGTTTACTGATTTTAAACTTATAATCACCATAATTAGTATCTTAACAAACGATAGTTTGTTTATTTACCAAACAAATTAAAGGCATAATAATTGAACCACGCGACTAATTAACATTGACAGAAATTTAACTTTCATGAGACATTGTCACATGGGGATCAAGTAATAAGGGAGGCGAAGGGTCAAGAGAAGACCTGCCAGACAGCCCGAGGGTACAAATTTCTACTGAATAATTTAATTGAGTTAGTTAAATAAAGAAGAGTGGTATAGAAGATCATATCAATTTGCAAACAGTTATAGAAAATAATGGCAAGGATAGATGTAAATCCGTTCACCTGGTTCGGTCTGGAGGAAACATCCAATTCCGTGATCCAAATAGGCAAATTGGCTGAAGCAAGAACATCAATAGCACTTCTGATATAAGGCATATTTGGAGTATCAAAATGACCCTGCAGCCCAATTCCCAGAGGACCATCATAGCCATTTGACCTCAATTCTAATATTTAGTAAATACCTAGCTGGGGTTGCATATCGATCTCCATGTTGTTCAATAGTACCAAACTCATTCAAGAAAAGCAGAGTTTTCTCATTAATCTGGTGAGCCCTCTTGTAAAATGAAGCTGTCGCATTTTCCTCCCCAAGCTTATTGTCCAAGAACGCGTAGTGCAAGTTTTCATTATCAACATCCCAATGAATAAACTGACCCTTGTACATGTTGGAAATTTACTAAATGTGGAAATAAGTATATCCCATTAATTTATGACTCGAACTATTGGGCCCGCACGTCGGAAACGTCGTTTCCACACACGTGCACACGTAGTGCCAAGTATCGCAAATTTCATTAGTGAAAGAGATATTGGTACGTATGTAATACGTTTGAGACATAGAATTATGGACGGTTATTGGCCAAATGACAATGTATTCCACGTTGGTAAATGAAGGAAGAAGTGTACAAAGTGTAAAATGAAACGAGTCAGAAATCACCGCGGAGCCTTGAAGGGCAGCGGCACCACACCGTCGGAGCCGCGGCGCAAAATGGCTGGTCAGCTACTGGAGTCGCGGCACTTCGGTGGTAGAATGCTGCGATGGAAAGTTGGAAAAATCTGACGTTTGGGTTGGTTTTGGAGCATTGATTCTCCATTACTTGCCACATGAATTCGATCATTATTTGCCTGAATGTAACCCCTCAATCAAGTGCAATTACATGGCTATTGAAGGCTATTAGTTGGCTAGTTGAGGGGTCTTCTACTTACACTATAATTTGAGGCCTTTGGCTAAATTGAATCACTACACTCAACACTTAGAAAAATACTCCAGATTTTCTGATTCTTCCTCTATAGCAAAGTCACTATACTCAAATTTCTTCAAAAGTAACGCTTCAGTTTTCTTTGCTCTCTTGTTAAAGTTGTTGTTGTATCTTGGGAGACTATTTCTCAATGTCATTAATGGCATGAAGATGGTTCTTGATGCATGGAGTCATAGTGATTTCATGTGTAAGAAGTAGATATTGAATTCCTTGTCAGACCCTCTCTACACTGTGTATTGCACCGTTGGTACTGCCAAAGAGTTGTGGGAGAAGCTACAAAAGAAGTACAGTGCACAAGATGCATGTACTAAGAAATTCATCGTTGGGAAATTTTTGAAATTTCAAATGGTGGATAGTAAGACAATGATGTCCCAAGTACAGGAATTCCAAATGATTTTACATCACCTAGATTTGGAAGGTATGAAGCCAAACAAGCAGTTTTTTGTTGCATCACTGATTGAAAAGTTACCTCCTTCGTGGAATGAGTTTATGAGCTACTTAAAGCTCAAGACAAAGGAGATGACCTTTGAAGAACTTGTTATCAAACTCCAAATTCAGGAAGATAATAAGAAGGACTTGCCTAGGGATAAACAACTCGCTGACGCAAAGGCAAATCTAGCTGAGGCCAAAGGGAACCTAAGCAAGAAGCGAAAGTTCCAGAAAGACGGCAAAACCCAATCAGCAGAGAATTTCAAAGGAAACTGTCACCACTGTGGGAAACCTGGTCATATGATCAAGGATTGCCGCAAGCTCAAGACTGAGCAACATGAGAAGACCAAGGCTAAGGGCAAGGCTCAGGTTAATGTTGTCAAGGATCAGTTTCTGGACGACATGATTGAGGAGTTCTCAGCGGTGGTGCTAGAAGCAAACCTTGCCTATAATCCTATGCAATGGTGGATGGATACAGGTGCTACAAGACACATCTGTTCCAACAGAGATGTCTTCTCCACTTATACACCAGTTACAAACAAGAAGTTGTTCATGGGCAACAACGCTTCCTCTAACGTACTGGGGGTAGGAAAGGTAGTTCTGAAGATGACTTCTGGAAAGGAGCTCACTTTGAAGGAAGTGATGCATGTTCCTGAGATTAGAATAAATTTAATTTCAGATCCTTTATTGGTTAATGTTGGTTTTAGGCTAGTGTTTGAGTCCAATAAATTTGTAGTCACTAAGAATGGAACGTTTGTGGAAAGAGGATTCGTCTGTGAAGGCCTCTTCAAAGTGAACACCATGTCTATATTATGTAAAAGCAATAATATTGAAGCATCTTCATCTTACTTGCTTGAGTCCTCTAATTTATGACATCATAAATTAGGACATGTCAACTACAAGTCCATCCAAAGGTTGGTAAAGATGAAGTTGTTGCTGTCTATCGACGTAAACCCTCAACATAAGTGTGAGGTGTGCGTAGAGGCAAAACTCACAAAGCTTCATTTTTTATCCGTCGAAAGGAATACCGCTCCTCTAGAACTTATTCACATAGATATATGTGATTTGAAGTTTGCACCAACTAGAGGGGGAACATGTACTTTGTGACATTCATTGATAATAGCACAAGGTATCGTTACCTTTACTTATTGAAAAGTAAGGATGAAGCCTTTTAAGCGTTCTGACGTTACAAAGTAGAAGTTGAGAACCAACTAAGCATACAGATTAAATCCATTCGTAGCGATAGAGGGGGAGAATATGTAGCGCCATTTGAGGAATATTGTGCCCAAGAAAGCATTGTTCATCAAACGACGGCTCCATACTCACCTCAATCGAACGGTGTGGCGGAACGTAAGAACCGCACATTGAAGGAAATGATGAATGCATCTCTCATCAATTCCGGTCTCCCCCAAAACATGTGGGGAGAAGCTGTCCTTACCGCTAATACGATTCTTAATAGAGTCCCACATAAGGGTAAGGACAAAACTCCATATGAATCATGTAAAAGAATGAAATGCACCTATAATATTTAAAGGAGTGGGGTTGTCTGGCAAAGGTTGAAGTACCTAAGCCAAAGCAGGTCAAGATTGGGCCTAAGAGTGTAGATTGCATATTCATCCGATATGCAAATAACAGTAGTGCTTATCGCTTCTTAGTGCATAAGTCAGATATTTCAGATATCTATGGGGGTACAATCATGGAATCAAGGAATGTTCAATTCTTTGAAGGTACCTTTCCTAAAAAAGAAAAAGACATAACCTCTCGCAAACGAAGTTATGAACAAAGCTCTCAGGAACCGGGAGTCGTTGACGGCCCGGATCTAGATGGTTCAGATCTAGTGGATTTCGATGTGGCTGAATATTCAGAATCTAGTGTTCCAGATTCTCAGAACTTGGAGACTCCAGAGATGGAACTAAGGCAAAGTAAAAGGGCCAGGAAGGATAAATCCTTCGGTCCTGACTTTGTATCTTATATGGTTGATGATGAACTAAGGATAATTGCTGAAGCATTGTCAACTCCAGAGGCACCACTGTGGAAAGAAGCTATTGAGAGTGAAATAGGCTCCATTTTGCATAACCATACTTGGGAGTTGGTTGATCTTCCTCTGGAAAATAAACCGTTGGGATGTAAATGGATACTCAAACGGAACTATAACGCAGATGGGTCTATAGATAAGTACAAGGCCAGGTTGGTAGTTAAAGGCTATCGGCAGAAAGAAGGTCTTGACTACTTTGACACGTACTCCCCGGTATCTCGGATGACGTCCGTACGGGTATTCATTACGATCGCAGTTTTATGTGACCTTGAGATACATCAAATGGATGTCAAGACAGCCTTCCTAAATGGTGATTTGGAAGAAGAAATTTATATGGACCAACTCGAGGGGTATGTGGTTCAAGGGCAAGAGAAAAAAGTCTGTTGGCTTGTCAAATCTCTGTACGGGCTGAAACAAGCCCCTAAGCAATGGCACGAAAAATTTGATAGTACTCTACTATCGAAGGGTTTCGCCATTAATGAGTGTGACAAATGTGTCTACATGAAAGGTAACTCTGACTCGTTTGTTATGATATGTCTGTATGTAGACGACATGTTGATCACAGGGAGCAGTCCTAACATAATTCTAGAGACTAAGAACATGTTGAAATAATGTTTCGACATAAAAGATATGGGTATCGCAGATGTCATCTTAGGGATAAAAATCTCTAAGACGTCTGACGGACTGGTCTTATCTCAGTATCACTACATCGAGGATATTTTGAGAAAGTTTGAGATGTTAGACAGTTCGCCTATAAAGTTACCAATGGATAGGAATCAAAAACTTGATAAAAATCGTGGTGCACCCATATGCCAGGAGCGATATGCACAGATGATCGGTAGTTTGATGTACATAATAAACTGCACCCGGCCTGATATTGCTTATGCAGTCAACAAGTTGGCTAGGTTTACCCGTAATTCGAGTGATGATCACTGGAAGGCGTTGAATCGGGTACTTCAATACCTGAAATACACGCTAACTTACGGGTTGCATTATTCGAGATATCCAGTTGTACTAGAGGGGTATAGTGATGCAAACGGGATATCTGATATAGAGAACACCAAGTCTACCAGTGGGTATATATTTACCATTGGTAGTGGGGCTGTGTCTTGAAAATCCTCTAAGCAAACTTGCATCGCCCGATCCACAATGGAATCGGAGTTTATCGCTTTAGACAAAGCATGAGAAGAAGTTGAGTGACTTCATGACTTCTTAGAGGATGTTCCTTGTTGGAACAAACCCTTACCTTCTATAATGATCCACTTCGACAGCCAGTCAGCTCTAGGAAGGGCACGAAATCCTATGTATAACGGTAAGTCTCGGCATATTTGACGGAAACATAAGACCGTTAGGCAGCTGATCACCACGGGTATAATATCCATTGATTACATAAAATCAAAGGATAACATAGTTGACCCGCTGACAAATGGATTACCCAAGGATCAGATGTTCTGCATGTCTAGGGGAATGAGCTTAAAACCCAAAGTATAAGGACCAATACGGTGGTAACCCAACCTTACTGACTGGAGATCCCAGGAATTAGGTTCAATGGGAAAACTAAGTTGTAAAAGTTCAGTTGATCTCTTTGGTGGAAGCATAAGCACTTCGAATAGTGATTTCTATAGAGAAACACCAAATCCAAAGTCGTTCCCGAGATAGACTATAAGTGCTATCTGCAGTGTGGGTGAAGGTTAAGTTTCCAAAACCTTTAATGATCCTCACCGGTTGAGGTTAGGTTTGGAGAAATTTTTTAATGATTCCTAACACTTGTAAAGTGGGGTATAGCAGGATACCTTATAGGAGACCACCTATTTAAGTGCGAGGACAGGCCGCCTCAAATGAAGTCACTTAAGAATCCAAGAAGTGTCCACTGCCACAACGGACAAAACATTATGAAGAACTGAGTAGAGGAAGTTGTTGTGTTGGTACCGTTGACTTGGCTTACACTAAACACTGACAGTTCAAGACATCACGTTCACCGCGCAGTAAGTAAGTCTGATGGTATTCAACTATTGAAGGTTCAAAGTGTATGCTACCTATCCAGATGTCATATCAGTCCGCTGAAAGATTGCTAGAAAAGGCACCATGTGTGTGCGCCAAAATCTCTTTCAAGAGGGGATTGTTTGAAATTTACTAAATGTGGAAATAAGTATATCCCATTAATTTATGACTCGAACTATTGGGCCCGCACGTCAAAAATGTCGTTTCCACACACGTGTACACGTAGTGTCAAGTATCGTAAATTTCATTAGTGAAAGAGATATTGGTACGGATGTAATACGTTTGAGACATAGAATTATGGACGGTTATTGGCCAAATGACAATGTATTCCACGTTGGTAAATGAAGGAAGAAGTGTACAAAGTGTAAAATGAAACGAGTCATAAATCGCCGCAGAGCCTTGAAGGGTCGCGACGCCACACCGTTCAGGCTGCGCCGCGGCACAAAATGGTTGGTCAGCTACTGGAGTCGCGGCGCTTCGGAGGCAAAATGCTGCGATGGGAAGTTGGAAAAATCTGACGTTTGGGCTGGTTTTGGAGCATTGATTCTCTATTACTTGCCATATGGATTCAGTTATTATTTGGCTGAATGTAACCCCTCAATCAAGTGCAATTACATGGCTATTGAAGGTCATTAGTTGTCTAGTTGAGGGGTCTTCTACTTACACTATAAATTGAGGTCTTTGGCTCAATTGAATCACTACACTTAACACTTAGAAAAATACTCTAGATTTTCTGATTCTTCCTCTCTAGCAAAGTCACTATACTCAAATTTCTTCAAGAGTAACACTTGAGTTTCCTTTGCTCTCTTGTTAAAGTTGTTGTTGTATCTTGGGAGACTATTTCTCAATACCGTAAAAGGAGATATACGGGGCAATATTGTCTTAAAGAAAGAGTGTCATCACTCGACTCAGCGAATCACACAAGCAATAGGTTAAGTTCTTGATTTTCAGTTTATTGTAATAGTTAGTTTATTCTTTTTATTATTGTAATAGTTACTTACTTCCCGTTCCCTACAACAATTGTATCCCAACAGTACCTCTTCATGATGGAGTCGAATCTTGTGTCTATGGCGGCAGATAACTCTGTTTTAGAGAAGTTTAAAATCGACGAAGGCAACCATCGAGGATTTTCCCAGATAATGGTGTGTCCTCGAACTACCATATCATTTTTCTTGGCATATTTAAGCATGTCATCTGCTAGAGAATAATATTCATTGACAAGGGTTGCTTCATTAATGTGCCATTTCATTTCATTCTCGAAAACAGTCCATTTGAACTTGGAATTGTGCCGGTTTTGGTAAGCTTGATGATTAAGGATGTGAGGGCTCATCGCGTTGCCGATAGGAAATGCTGACAACTTCTGCTTCGTGAAAAGTTGCGTTTGCTAACGGTTTGCCTTGGCGGTCAATTGCTTGAAACTTTACCTTGCTCTTCCCTGCCTGTTGATTTTCTTTTTTAATCCAATTGTCACATGAATTGAACAAATATATGTTCGTTCATAAAGTGAAAAGTACTATTAACCTTGTTGATGCTTTGGTCTTGGTGGGATTTTCATTCTTCTTGACTAAATGGTTGTATGCTTACGCTATCGACCAATAAGTCTACTGATGTATCGTTACTCTGTAAAACGATAAATACAGACACAATTAAGCACATCTTACAATCATAACAGTAAGCTAAAAGTAGAGCTGGCCAGTGGGCCGGGACGGCCCGGTCCCTCCCCGACACCGCCCCGGTTCCGCCCCGAACTCGAATAATAAAAAAAACAAATCGGTATCAGGACTCGAACCGGGATGGGACAATGTCTCATCCCGACCCGTCCCGGCCCGCCCCAGTCCCGCTAGTCCCGACCCGATCCCGAGCCCGTCCCGATCTTGCCCGTAAGCCCCTTTTGCAAAAATAACAGTTGCACCAACGACCATTTTACATTTTGGTCATTGTGCAATGACCATTTTTGGCCTCCCCCCTACCCCTTAATATTTATTTTTAACCCATAAGTTATTATATTTACACTTTAACCCAATTTTCCAACTATAAATAACTCATTTTTTCTTCATCTTTCTCACAAATCTTCCTACAATCTCTCTAATCTCTCAATCTATCTCTCTACAAGTCTACATTGTTTACTAAAGATTCAATTTTATTTATTCATTTGGGAATTGAGAGTGAAGTTGGAAACTAGCTTGAGGATCTTCCATCTAGCAAAGTTTCAATTTTCAACCTCTCGGTTACACGTCGACGTTACGTCGGCGTTTGGTACATTCGTTCCTTCATTAAATTATTATTGTCTGTTTATTTTATTTAGCGCACTTAATTTCATTTACTTTAATTATTTATTAGTATAATTATATATTTATAACGGAAGGATTTAAACGTATGCTTACGGGTAGGGGTCAGGCTTCTTCTAGTAGGGGCAACAAGGGTAAAGGTACTTCTTCTAATCATCCTATTCCTACACAGGATGATTTTGTTGATACTGAACATTTTCCTACAATACCATTAGATTTAGACAATGAACTATTTTCTGAAACTCAAGAAGACTTTAATTTAGACGATTATACACCCACTAATGTTGATGACAACACACCCACTAGTGCACCTTCAATTGAAATGCCTCCTATTCCCCGTATTATGAGACGAGGTCCAGCAAAACGATCATTAAAATCAGATGCATGGATATTTTTTGATAGGGACGTAGAGAATCAAGTAGCTAGATGTAAAATTTGTAAATATGTTTTAAAATTTAAAACTGGAAAAGGTCACGGTGGGACGTGGATTTTAATGAGACACGTAGTAAGGGCTCATCCAGCTAGGTATGCTCAATACCAGGCCTCAAAATCGGGTGCGCAAATGCCCGCTCCATCGGGACAAGGTTCATATACTGATATTGTTCCAGACCAAGTACAGGGTCAAATTAACCCTATGACTGGGGGAATTGTGGGCCCTAAATACAATAAACATAGAGATAGGGAAACAATATCAAAATTAGTTGATGTGGAGGGTTTGCCTTTTTCATTTCCTTCATCTCCCGATTTTATTCATTACATTAGAGATATGTATAATCCTGCTTTTAACTGTTTTCCTAGATCAACTGTTAAGAGAGATGTATTTAAATTCGCTAATGAATATCAACATTATTTACGTTATTCATTATATCATTTTAATGGAAAATTGGCTATCACTTCTGATATAGGCCATAGTACGGACGACCATGATTATTTAACGGTAACTTGTCAATGGATATATTATAAATGGTCTATGCAAAAACGTATCTTAGCGTATAGATATATAGATGATAAGCACACTGGTACTTTTATTGCAGAAAATATTTATCAAGTGTGCCATTATTATGGAATAACCGATAAAATTATGACTATTACATTAGATAACGCTTCTTCTAACAATTACGCTATTACAATTTTAAAAAATAATTTAACTCCATCTTTTCCAGATCATTTTCATATAAAATGTGCGTGCCATATATATAACTTAATTGTAAAGGATGGTCTATCACTTTTTGAAGACATTCTTAGTAAAATACAATTTGCTATAAACTTTATTTTTAAAAGTAATAGAATACAACGAATAAAAGAATATAAAAAAATTTGTCACGATTGCCAACTACCTTATAGAAAAATTCCAGAAGAAGTACCCACTAAGTAGAATTCTTCACACGAGCAACTACTTGTTGCTTATGACTATAGAAAACCTATAACTTTATTTTTTAACTCTCATAATCAAAATTCAGCTAATATGATTGTAGATAGTGATTGGGTAAGAATTTCCGAACTTATGTATTTTTAGAGAATTTTTTTCAAAAAACAAAAGAATTTTCCTGTATATATTATCCTACTATTTCAACTATGTTGTTTTATATAACTCTAATATTTTTATTACTTAGTGAATATATGGAAAAGTCAGCTTATATGACAGCTATTAAAAAAATATTTATCAAAATAAAAAAATATTTTATTCCTATTCGCACTATTTATATTATTGGTGCTGTATTAAATCCGACTATTAAAATAGACGGTACTAAATCACTTATTGAAACTATTTACGATTGTATAGAAGTACTACCACCTCCAAGTCCAAAAAATCCAAATCACCCACCACCTATTGAACAAACTAAAGAAGAAGTGTTGTCTAGCGTAGAAGACCAATGCAAAAAAATATATAGGTTTTACCAACAAGAAAGTGCTAGTAACCTACCGGCTTCCATACCATCTTCTTCATCTTCAACACAACCTCACAAAAGACATGATGTTTCTGCGGCTAGTATTGAAAGACTCAGAAATAGAATGTGCGGCCGTACCGCTACTAACCAAATTAGCGAGTTTGATATTTTTGTTTTGCAGGGTTCTGTACCGTACCAAGCAGTTCTCAATGAAGAAGGACATGAAGACTTGCTAAAATACTGGAGGGGGAATGAGAAGACCTTTCCGACACTTTCAATGATGGCTCGAGATGTTTTGAACATTCAAGCGTCATCAACTGCGTCTGAAAGCGCTTTTTCTGCCGGCAGATATCAAATAGGAGACCACAGACACTCATTAGCCGGAGACAGCTTGAAAATTGCAGTATTATTCAGAGATTGGATACGATCGGAGCGGAGAAGGTGCGGTCAACCGGAGATCAACGAAGAAGAAAACGAAAACTACAACGAAATTTTATCCGAAGGTGGTGGAAGCGACGTGGATCAATTTGACCAACAAATACCAATTCCAACCGAAGAACCACAAAAAATTATCAAGAAACTAGAACATGTTTTTTCAGAATGTAATTTTTTTAATTGCAATTTTATTATGTAATTTGCAACTTTTGGACAACACCACAAAGTTGCAATTTCGACAATTGTATTTGTATTACAAAAAAATTATATGTTTATTAAATAATATAAGAGACACAAAAACAGCTTTGGGATGTTTTTATTACACTATCTTGTCTTGTTTAATTATTGAGTTTTTTTTTATACATATGTTATTAAAAAAAAAAAGGAAAAACCGCCGGAACCCGATCCCGATCCCACCCCCGACCGGATTCCGACGGGATCGGGACGGGACTTCGGCAAATTCTGCCAAACCCGATCCCGCCTGACCCGCCTGACCCGCCAGTCTCAATCCCGCCCCCTTCACCCGTCTCGCCCCGACCCGACCCCGCCAAACCCGGCCCACCAAACCCGAGCCCGGCCCACTGGCCAGCACTAGCTAAAAGAGCTTCATATGTCAATTAATAAGTCAGCAAAACAAACCTATGTCATCTAATGATTTAAACATGATATTCGTTGTTGTATGTTTATTTCAATGTGAAAGATTATTACATATTCCATTTACCAACCTCATAATATAGCTCAACGGGGCCTGAAACATTTACTGTCATGGCACCCTTGAGAACAGACCAACATCCAGCTTCTACATCAACTTTTCCAATGCCCACCTGTAACCAAGCTTAAAAAAACACAAAACGACCTTTTTTAAAAATTCCCAAATTTAAAAAGAAAAAAACGACGTTTTCCAAAAGAACAAATTAAAGAGGTATGTAATTGACTAAAATATCATTTGAGTCTTTTGGTTATAAACTTGTCATGTAGTATATTTGAGTTGTTAACTTATTAAATATAGAAATATGCGTTCTTTTTTAACAGACTAAAAAGGAAAGTAAGAAACTTAAATTGAAACAAAGGAAGTATATAAATTAAATACCAGAAATAACGTAGTGTTTGTCCTTTTCCTAGTAATAAAATGGTTGCCTTGTTTTGATGTTCTTGTCTCGAGTTTTGCATCTCCAATTAGTGACCAGCCTTTCAATCCTTCATTGAATTCTGGGTTCACAACTATTCCTTCGCCATATAGAGGCTTCGGAGGATCTGCTAAACAGCGTCACCAAAAACATATTTCTAATATCATTTAATTTCGACCAAAATTAAGAATAAAATATATACGTGTATGTAGCTCTAATATACCTCTTGAGTGAAACTGTAGTCATAGTTAACTGCATAGGCTCGAAACCCTGCAAATAGATGGAAAAAGAAACCAAAGTGTCTGTGATATATTAATTAAATAAAATAAAGAATGCAAGTTTTGTTGTCTATCTATAAATATTTATATTTCGTGCCACTCTTAATTAGAGATGTGACCAATTTCTAAGGAAGTTACTTCTTAATGCCAATACAGATTTGTACTTATAATGTTTACACCCTTATATAATCTTTGTTTAGCCCTATCTATGAAATTGTTATCTCTTACCTCCTAATTTCATAGTAATGATATGGTCAAACTAAACCTTAGAAGCTTCATTACCACGGTCAAGTTTTTTAATTAACTATTCTTCAAAGCATGTTTTTATTTTCAGTTTGTGCATATTAACAATAATGTATTGCTCACATTTTGTTATGCCCCATGTGTACGAGAACGTTCTTTTCAATTTGCAAGTTCAACTCGTCCAACATTATGGGATATATTAAATTAACATTAAAATATAATTACGAGACATGAAAAAATAAATGTTTTATACCATTGTTAATTAAGGATTATGTGACAGTTGTTGAAAATTTGCTTTTGGCGGGGAGGTGCGTCCACCCATATTTAATGAATTAAACACTAGTGTTCCGCATGTTGGAGGCTTTGTCTCTTCGCACATGCATGATCTACGAAGTGAGTAGATGACCGTAGGGCCAAGAATCGTCAAATTTCGTTGAGAAATGAAAGAGATATTGGTCCACGAAGTAAGGTGTTTGAGGCATGAAAATATGGTGTGGGACAAATCTACCACATCGGTGGAAATAGGAAGAATTGCTCTCTATATAAGTCTCTAATGTGGTAAAGGGTTTGAGACCCCAAGGGGTATCCCATGTGTTTAAAGTAGAGAGGACCTAGATGTGCTTACGTTCAAGGCTAAGCCCACACGCGCGCCGCCGCCGCGCGCCCGTCCCGTCAGACTGCGGGCTGCGGGGACTTTCTGATATTATCTTTTTGGACCCCAAATTGCTTAATATTTACAGTTTGGTTTCTGGAAGGTTGATTTTGGGAGTGACGGAAGGCAGAAACTTTCTGCCTACCGTTTGGACTGTTTTTGGAGCATTACTTGGCTGTTGACTACTCCATTAACAGCCCTCCTTCAATGACCTTAATCAGCCCTCCTTCAAGGCCATTAACAGCCATGTTTTGGGCAGTTGAACAGCCCCTCCTCCATGTTATATATTGATGCCTCATTTGGCTCAATTCGTGACTGAAAAACAGATGCATACAGTGACAGAAAATAGCATAAACATACAGTCAGAAATATAGCACAAAACAGTGACGAAAATCACTCAAAAACAGTTAAGAAAACAGACTGCAAAATAGTGAGCAAACACACACACATATACACAAGATATACACAACAGAGACACACTATACACAGAGACAAAACAGAAGAGAAAACAGAAATTCTTCCTTCCTTTTCCATATCTTCAGCAAGTCGATTCATATTTGTTTTCTTCGTCAGGCTCAACCTATTGGCTTTGTAGCGTTGAAATTAAAATGTTGTTTTATCTTGGGAGACTATTTCCCGCTAACGTAAAAGCATATATACGGGGCAATCTTGTCTTAAGGACAGAGGGCAATCACTCAACTCAACACACAACGTTGTAACCATCCAGATTTAGTTGTTTCTTGATTTCAGGTTATCAAGATTCAAGACACAACAAGCTTGCGGCAGCTTTGGAGATTGGCCTATTTGTTCAACAAGATTCAATTTCTGAATATTGAATATTTGTTTATCCTTTCGAACACTTGTAATAGTTATTTACTTTTCGTTCTGCTTTATAAAGTATAATAGAGTACCAACAATTTAAGACAAGATTGTATTGTATTACTATTAGTGTTCGAAAGATGTCGTTCAAAAGTTGTGTGACCAAATCTGAATATGGCAATGATTTTCTGGTAGAAGAGAGTGATGATGATGAACGTGTTCATGGTGTCACCGCTACCAAGAGTGGTGGGAACAAGCGCTCACGAGAGACTGAGGATGTCAACTGGGACAAGAGGAGAAGGCTGAAGATGTTATATCTTGCGGCAGAAGGCCTATATCTGTCCCAAACAAAAGATCCGAATAATGGTAAGAAGGAAATGTACACTCGGTCTGATGAAGTGACTGAAGTGGGCCAGAATCCGAAATTGGGATAAGTAGTTTTTCTTACTTGTCAAGAATAAAGATTAAATGATGTCTAATTAAAAATGGTTTAAAATAAGGAGGAATATGAAAATATTTTCACAAAATAATTTATATTCCTTACGCTTTAAAATCAAAAGTTTAATCTCTTTTTCCTTCTCGTTTAAAGATTGGAATTTGTAAACGACTTGAAAAGATCCGTTCTTTTAAGTGTAATTATTAAAAGTGTGTAAAGTATGTTCGCACATACGAGGGAGAAAGATCCACTGACTGTGCAAAAACTGTTACCACTCTTAAGTAAGCGCCAAGAATTATCTGGGCACCAATCATAACGGAAGAAGACTAAAAGCTAAAGATGTTGAGCCTGTCACACTATTTGGCAGAAGATCCTTCATAGGATGATATTGGACACTCAGTCATACAAAGCCTCCGGGCGACTGTAGTGGGCCAAAATTCCTTTGATATGATGATATTGGACACTCAGTCATACAAAGCCTACGGGCGACTGGAGTGGGGCCAGAATTCATTTTATAGGAAAAGTAATGGACACCTAGTAAGGTGGGCCAGAGTGTCCAGGTCTTAAATGATCTGAAGGCCTAAAGAAAGGCAGAAAAGAAATTGGATACTCAGTCTGCCAAAACAACTGGAGTGGGCCAGAGTATCCAGATCAAATATGATCCGATTATGCCCTAACCACGGGCAAGATGTTGTTCATGTGAAGCAACGCCACCTCTAAAGTAGAAGGGGTTGGAAAGGTCGTCCTCAATAGGACTTCAGGAAATGGGATCACTCTAAGATGAGGTGATACATGTCCCAAACTTGGTTTAAGAAACGCTGTTGGTCAAGATGGTTTGAGACTAGTCCAACAGGTCTATAATAACTAAGAATGGTACAGTATGTTTGTAGCCAAATGAATGATATATTTGTAATCCGTGCATCTATGCCATCATAGAATAAGACACGTTAAATAGAAAGTCATTCAAAAGGTAACGATGTTGAGATTGTTGCCTACTGTCGACATAAACCCTCAAAATGAATGTGAGGTAGACGAAGAGGCAAAATCACCTTTCCAAATTCCGTCAAGGGAATAGCGAAAGAAGCACCGCTTCTCTAGAACTTAGTCACACCTACTTGGATGATTTGAAGTTTATACAAAATAGAGGGGGGAGACAAGTACGTTGTGATCTTCATTGATGATGTTACAACGTATGAAATCCTTTGTTTGTTGAAAAGCAAAGATGAAGTTGTTGAAGCGGATAAGCGCTACAAAGTAGAAGTTTGAAAATCAACTAAGCCTATGGATTGCGAAATTCGTAGTGATAGAGGGGGAGAATGTGAAGCATCGGTCATTAAACGACTGTTCATTTCTCACCTCGGTCTAACGGTGTTAGCCAAGCGCAAAGCCATACGCCCAAATTATGTGGGGAAAGGCGATCCTTACCGCTAATGTGATTCTCAACAGAACTCCGCATAAGGATAAGGAGAACTCTCCGTGTGAGACATGTAAAGGATCTCACATACAAAGGTTGTGATGTGGGGTGGCTTGGTAGAAGTTGGACTACCGAAATAGGTCAAGTTCGACCTAAGACTGTAGATTGCATAGCCACTGGATCTGCAAATAACAGTAGTGTTTATCGCCTTTTGGCGTCAAAGAATGCTGAATTCTTTGGAGATAACTTTCCTTGGAAAGGAAAAAGGAGTAATTGCTCAAGGTTAACAAGAACCCGCGAGGGCCTGACTGTCCGGAACTAGACGTTCCATATCTACAGGACTCGGAAGTTGCTGTCTATCCGGAACTTAATATTCCAAATCTACAGAACTCAGAGATTCTAGATGTTGAACCGAGACAGAGCAAAGAGGGGACAAAGACTTATTCCATGCCTTCTAGCTTGTATGGTTGAGAAAGAACCATGGACAATTAACAAATAATTGTTATCTCTAAAAGTGCTGCTTTTGAAAGAAGCTACAAAGAGAGAAATAGATTCCATCATATAGAACCATACTTGCGTAATGATTGATCCTCCGGGAAAAGAACCTTTGGGTTGTGAAAAAGGATACTCAAAAGTAAGTACAAAGTAGATGGATCTACTGACGAGTTCAAAGCCTTGGCTACTTGTACATGTGCTCCCCTGGGAGTAGCTTAACATCATGGGCTATTGCAGTCTTGCGTGGCATGGATGTTGAACCAACCTTCCCAACCGGAGAGTTGGAAAAAGAGGATCAGAATTGGTTTGCTGGACTGTTGGGCTTCTTCCTGAACTTTCATTTTGGTCCCTGAAATGTTTACATTTTGGTCTTGGAAGTTTCAGCTAAAACATAAATAGTGAATCTGACCACAGAAACATTGACTCTAAAGTTAGAGAGCCAACAGTTGGAAAACCAACAGTCTGAGAGTGGAAATTATATTGAAACAAAAGATATGGGACATCTTAGGAATTGGATTTCTAAGACATCTAACTGACTGATCTAACTCCAAACTTAGTTGTGAGATAATTGACAGTCTCATTGAAGCCACCAATGGATATGAATCATAGAACTGATTGGAATCATGGTGCACCCATAGACAAAGAGAGATATGCACATATAACGTGTAGTTCAATGTATTGTACACACTACAACCGACCTGGTATCGGCTTACAAATAGATCAGTTGAACTAAGGTTCACTGATAATTTTAATACATGACCAATAGAAGGCGTTAAGTCGAATATGACGATATCTGAATTATTCGCTTATCTACGAATTATGATATTCTGGATGTCCAGCGGTTCTGGGAGAACAAAGTAATGCAACCTGGACATCAGATATGAAGAACACCAATGCCACAAGTAAATGTGTATGGTGGGTCTTGGAAAATCCTCTAAGCAAACTTGCATCGGCCGATTCATCATGGAATCGGAGTTTATCGCTTTATGCAAAGCATGAAAGAAGTTGAGTAACTTCATGACTTATTAGAGGACGTCCTTTATTGGGAGAAACCCGTGTCTTCAGCAATTATACACTGTGGCTAGCCGGTCGGCTTCAGGAAGGACACGGATGACGGCGTCTGGACATATCTGTCAGGATCTGTCGGAGACACAAGACCATATGGCAGTTGATCATCACGGGTGTCACTTCCTTATTTACTAAATAAGGGACTACCCGGAGATCAAGTGTTCTGCCTGTCTAGGGGAATGAGCTTAAAACCCAAACAATACGAACCTTTGCGGTGCTAACCCAACCATACTGATTGGAGATCCCAAGAATTTAGTTCAATGGGAAAACTAAGCGGCAAAAGGTTCAGTTGAGCGCTTCAGTGGAAGCAAGAAGCACTTCGGATGATGATTTCTGTACGAAAACATGAATCCAAAGTTGTTCCCGCGATAGACATTAAAGTGCTACCTGCATGGTGGGTAAAGGTTAAGCTTCCAAACCTTTAACGATCCTCAAATGGTTGAGGTTAAGGTTGGGAAAACTTTTAATGATTTCTAACACTTGTGAAGTGGGTATAACAGGATACCTTGTAGGAGATCACCTATTAAAGTGCCAGGAAGGCCGCCTCAAATGAACGCACTTAAGAATTCAAGTGTGTCCACGGCCACAACGGACAAAAATGTAAGAATGAAAACGAATAAGGAGAGTTATTGTGTTGTTATCATTGTCTTGGCTTACACTAAACACTGATGGTTCAAGACATCACGTTCACCGCGCAGTAAGTAAGTCTGATAGTTTCAACTAGGGAAGGTTCAAAGCGGAAGCTACCTCTCCTGATGCAATATCTTTTCGCTAAAAGATTGCTTAAAGTAGGCACCTTGTGTGTGCGCCACAATCTCTCTTTCATAGAGGGGATTGTTGGAAATTTGCCTTTGGCGGGGAGGTGCGTCCACCCATATTTAATGAATTAAAAACTAGTGTTCCGCATGTTGGAGGCTTTGTCTCTTCGCACATGCATGATCTACGAAGTGAGTAGATGACCATAGGGCCAAGAATCGTCAAATTTCGTTGAGAAATGAAAGAGATATTGGTCTACGAAGTAAGGTGTTTGAGGCATAGAAATATGGTGTGGGACAAATCTACCACATCGGTGGGAATAGGAAGAATTGCTCTCCATATAAGTCTCTAATGTGGTAAAGGGTTTGGGACCCCAAGGGGTATCCCATGTGTTTAAAGGAGGGAGGACCTAGATGTGCTTACGTTCAAGGCTAAGCCCACACGTGCGCCGCCGCCGCCGCCCGCCTGTCCCGTCTGGTCTTGGGTCGCGGGCTGCGGGGACTTTCTGATATTATCTTTTTGGACCCCAAATTGCTTAATATTTACAGTTTGGTTTTTGGAAGGTTGATTTTGGGAGTAACGGAAGGCAGAAACTTTCTACCTACCGTTTGGACTATTTTTTGAGCATTAACCAACCATTACTTGGTTGTTGACTACTCCATTAACAGCCCTCCTTCAATGACCTTAGTCAGCCCTCCTTCAAGGCCATGAACAGCCACACTAATGGCATTAAACCTGCCATTTACAGCCCTCATAATGGCCATTAACAACCATATTTTGAGCAGTTGAACAGCCCCTCCTCCATGCTATATATTGATGCCTCCTTTGGCTCAATTCGTGACTGAAAAATAGATGCATATAGTGACAGAAAATAACATAAACATACAGTCAGAAATATAGCACAAAATAGTGACGAAAATCACTGCAAAACAGTGACGAAAATTACTCAAAAACAGTGAAGAAAACAGACTGCAAAACAGTGAGTAAACACACACATATACACAAGATATACACAATAGATACACACTATATACACAGAGACAAAACAGAAGAGAAAACAGAAACTCTTCCTTCCTTTTTCATATCTTCAGCAAGTCGATTCATATTTGTTTTCTTCGTCAGGCTCAACCTATTGGCTTTGTAGCGTTGAGATTAAAGTGTTGTTTTATCTTGGGAGACTATTGCCCGCTAACGTAAAAGCATATATACGGGGCAATCTTATCTTAAGGACAGAGGGCAATCACTCGACTCAACACACAACGTTGTAACTATCCAGATTTAGTTGTTTCTTGATTTCAGATTATCAAGATTCAAGACACAACAAGTTTGCGGCAGCTTTGGAGATTGGCCTATTTGTTCAACAAGATTCAATTTCTGAATATTGAATATTTGTTTATCCTTTCGAACACTTGTAATAGTTATTTACTTCTCGTACTGCTTTATAAAGTACAATAGAGTACCAACAACAGTTTCAAAAGAAGTTACTTTTTAGTGTCAATATTGATTTGTACTTATAATATTTACACCCATATATAATATTTGTTTAGCCCTACTTATGCAATTCTTTTCTCTTACCTCCTAATTCCATAGTAATGAGATCGTCAAACTAAACCTCATATGCTTCATCACCATGGTCAAGTTTTAATTAACTATCCTTCAAAGCATGTTTTCATTTTCAGTGGGTACATATTAACAATATTGCTCACATTTCGTTATGCCCCATGTTTACGAGTTTTACGTTCTTTTCTATACGCAAGTTCAACTCGACGGACATTATTAGTGATATGAAATTAGTATTAAAATGTAATTATGATATATATGAGAAAAATAACTATTTCGTGCCACTATTAATTACAGAAATGTGTCAATTTCAAAGAAAGTTACCTTTTAGCGCCAATAAGAATGTGTACTTGCAATATTTACACCTTTATATAATCTTTGTTTAGCCCTGCTTATGAAATTCTTTTCTCTTACCTCCTAATCACATAGCGATGAGATGGTCAAACTAAACTTTATATGCTTCATTACCATGGTCAAGTTTTACTAACAATTCTTCAAAGCATGTTTTAATTTTCAATGTGTGCATATTAATAGTAATCTATTGCTCATATTTCGTTATTCCTCATGTTTACGAGTTTACGTTCTTTTCTATTTGCAAGTTCAACTCGATGAACATTATGAGTGATATTAAATTAGTATTAAAATATAATTACGATACATATGAGAAAATAACTATTTTATACCACTGATAATTACGGAGATGTGACAGCTTCAAAGAAAGTTACTTTTTAGTGCCAATACGGATTTTTACTTTTATAATCTTTGTTTAGCCCTACTTATGAAACTCTTATCTCTTACCTCCTAATTTATAGTACTAATGATAAGGTCAAACTAAACCTTATATGCTTCATTACTATGATCAAGTTTTAATTAACTATTCTTCAAAGCGTATTTTCGTTTTCAGTGTGTGCATATTAGCAGTAATTTATTGCTCACATTTCGTTATGCCACATGAGTACGAGTTTTACGTTCTTTTTCAATTCGCAAGTTCAACTCGATGGACATTATGAGTTATATTAAATTAGTATTAAAATATAATTACGGTATATATTAGAAAAATAACTATTTTGTACCGCTGTTAATTACAAAAATGTGACAGTTTCAAAGAACGTTACTTTTTAGTGTCAATACGAATTTATACTTGTAATATTTACACCCATACACAATCTTTTTTTAGTTCTACTTATGAAATTCTTTTCTCTTACCTCCTAATTTCATAGTAATGAGATGGTCAAACTAAGCTTTATATGCTTCATTATGATGGTCAAGTTATTAACTATTCTTCAAAGCATGTTTTCGTTTTCAGTGGGTAAATATTAATGGTAATTTATTACTCACATTTCGTTATGCCACATGTGTATGAGTTTTACGTTCTTTTCAATTCACAAGTTCAACTCGATGGACATTATGAGTGATATTAAATTAGTATTATAATATAATTATGAGATATATGAAAAAAAAATTATTTTATGCTGTTGTTAATTACGGAGATGTGAGTTTCCAAGGAACTTACGTTTTAGTGCCAATATGAATTTGTACTTATAATATTTAAATTCTTATATAATCTTTGTGTAACCCTACTTATGAAATTCTTATCTCTTACCTCTTGATTCCATAGTAATGATATGGTCAAACTAAACCTTATATGCTTCATTACCATGGTCAAGTTTTAATTAACAATTCTTCAAAGCATGTTTTTGTTTTCAGTGTCTGCATATTAGCAGTAATTTATTGCTCACATTTTGTTATGCCACGTGTATGAGTTTTACGTTTTTTTGTATTTGCAAGTTACTCGACGAAGGTTATGAGTGATATTAAAATATAATTATGATATATATGAGAAAATAATTGTTTCTGCTGTTGTTAATTACAATGATGTGACAGTTTGAAAGGAAGTTACTTTTTAGTACCAATACTAATGTGTACTTATAATGTTTACACCCATATATAATTTTTTTTTTAGCCCTCCTTATGAATTTTTTATCTCTTACCTCCTAATTTCATAGTAATGAGATGGTCAAACTAAACCTTATATGCTTCATTACCATAGTCAAGTTTTAATTAGCTATTCTTCAAAGCATGTTTACGTTCTCAGTGTGTGCATATTAACAGTAATTTATTGCTCACATTTCGTTATGCTCCATATGTACGTGTTTTACGTTCTTTTCTATTCGCAAGTTCAATTCGACAGACATTATAAGTGATATCAAATAATTATTAAAATGTAATTATGAGAAATATGACAAAAATAATTGTTTTGTGCCGCTTTCAATTACGGAGATGTGAGAGTTTCAAAGAAAGTTACTTTGTAGTACCAATACGTATTTGTATTTATAATATTTATACCCTTATATAATCTTTGTTTTGCCCTACTTATGAAATTCTTATCTCTTACCTCCTAATTTATAGTAATAACATGGTCAAACTAAACCTTATATGCTTCATTACCATGATCAAGTTTTAATTAACTATTCTTCAAAAGAATGTTTTCATTTTCAGTGTGTGCATATTAACAGCAATCTGTTGCTCATATTTTGCTATGCCCCATGTGTACGAGTTTTACGTTCTTTTCTATTTTCAAGTTTAACTCGACGGACATTATGAGTGATATTAAATTAATATTAAAATGTAATTTAACAGTAATCTGTTGCTCATATTTTGCTATGCCCCATTAGGTTCTTTTCTATTTACAAGTTTAACTCGACGAACATTATGAGTGATATTAAATTAGTATTAAAATGTAATTATGAGATATTTGAGAAAGTAATTGTTTTATACCGCTGGTAACTACAGAGATGTGATAATTTCAAAGAAAGTTACTTTTTAATGCCAATACGAACTTATAATATTTACACGCTTAAATAATCTTTGTTTAGCCCTACTTATGAAATTCTTATCCCTTAACTCCTAATTCCATAGTAATGAGATGGTTAAACTAAACCTTATATGCTTCATTACCATCGTCAAGGTCTCATTAACTATTCTTCAAAACATGTTTTCGTTTTCAGTTTATGCATATTAACAGTAATTTATTACTCATGTTTCATTATGCCCCATGTGTACAAGTTTTACTTTCTTTTCTATTAGCAAGTTCAACGCGACGGACATTGCGAGTGATATTAAATCAGTATTAAAATGTAATTACGATACATATGAGAAAAATAACTATTTTGTGCCACTGTTAATTACGAAGATGTGAGAGTTTTAAAAGAAGTTACTTTTTAGTAACAAAGGACAATCCCTTAAAATCAAAAGCTAATGGCTTGACTTGCCTAACCTTGTCAAAAATCAAGGTAGAATTACAATATAAAACAAGAAAGGTTTTGACTTATATTCATTTACATTGTACTAATAAAATATTATTTTCTTTGTTCCAATTTATGTGGCACAATTTTTTAGAGTCAATTTTTTTAATGTTGACCATTAATTTGGACTAAAAATCTTTAGTTTTTTAAAAACAAAATTCATATATTTAAAAACTACATAAGAAGTACTATAAATCACAATAAAACATATAAGAAACATGATCAAACGAAACTTATTTGACTCTTAAAATTAGAAATATGGCACATAAATTGGAAAGAGAGTAAATTTCATGGGTGGTCATTCAGTTTTGTGTTCATTATCCAAATTGTAAGATTGGAATAATCTCCCTTAGGGATTCCTTTCATTAATCACAATATATATAATTGTACAGAGGTTGATTTTTAATACAATAAGAATCCTAACTTACCTTAAATGGTTGATTCCTAATACAATAAGAATCCTAAGTTACCTTAAATATACATCTATCATAATTACAAAATATACTGTGAATATTCGGAGAATATTCGCTAATACTCCCCCTCAGTCGGAGCGGGAGGAGGCCGAACGCTAAGGCTGGATCGGAAGTCGGTGAAGAGTTGTCTCGGTAGTCCCTTTGTGAAAATATCTGCATACTGATAGGAGGAAGGCACGTGTAATATCTTGACCTGACCAAGGGCAACCTTCTCATGCACAAAGTGAATATCCATCTCGATATGTTTGGTCCGCTGATGTTGGACCGGATTATGAGACATATAGATGACAAATATGTTGTCACAGTAGAATATAGACGCTTTTCGCATTGAACACTAGAGCTCCAAAATAAGATTTCAGAGCCAACAGATCTCAGCAACGACATTAGCAACTCTGCGATACTCTGCTTCAGCACTCGAATGGGATAGCGTGGCCTGCCGCTTGGCGGACCATGAAATAAGGTTATCCCCAAGAAATACACAGTAGCCCGAGGTGGAGCGACGTGTGTCCGGGCATCCTGCCCAATCTGCATCCGTGTATGAGAGTAATTTGATTGGGGCAGAGGGGTATAGATGCAGTCTAAAGTCAAGTGTGCCCTTAACGTATCTGATAATACGTTTGAGGGCTGCAAAATGGGACTCTCGAGGGGCGTGCATAAATAGACATACCTGTTGAACGGTATATGCAATATCAGGCCTAGTGAATGTGAGATACTGAAGGGCACCTGAAAGACTCCGATATAGGGTGGGATCAAAAACTGGCGCACCCTCATTGACACTAAGCTTGGATTTTGAGTCAACCGGAGTTGGCATACTTTTACAATTTGTCATTTTAGCCTTGTACACGATCTCTTCCGCATATTTGCGTTGACACAGAAACATGGTAGCGGCCGATCTGACCACGGATATACCCAAGAAATAGTTCAGCTTGTCCAAATCAGTCATAGCAAATTCAGTTTTGAGTAGAATAATTATTTCATTCTTCAAACCGTTAGAGGAGGCAGTAAGAACAATGGCATCCACATATAATAGCAAATAAGCAGTGTTGCTACCTCGATGAAAAGTGAAGAGAGAGTTATCACACCTGCTACAAATAAATTCGATCTACATGATATACCTAGCAAAGCGATCATACCAAGCACGGGGTGCCTGTTTCAAGCCATATAATGACTTCCTGAGACGACATACATACTGCGGGGCTGTGGAATGAACAAAGTCAGGGGGCTGATGCATGTACATAGTTTCTTTCAAATCTCCATGAAGAAATGCATTCTTGACATCAAGTTGATGAATCGGTCAATGCATGCCCATAGCAATACTAACAATAGTCTGAATAGTGTCTGGTTTAACAACCGGACTGAATGTCTCACCACAATCAATACCATGTTGCTGATTAGTGCCATTAGCAACCAGTCTTGCCTTATACCGCTCTAAGTCACCACTGTTTCTGAACTTGTGACGATATAACCACATACACCAGATAACATTCACACCGTCCGGTCTAGGTACCAACTCCCAAGTGTTCTGCTTGGTTACAACATTAAATTCCTCGCACATGGCCGCATTCCAATTAAGGTCCAGTTTGGCTAGTTTCAGATTTTTTGGAATGGGTGATAAGGTGTGTGTGGAGAGATTGAAGTGAACCTTGGGTTTGAAAATCCCGTGTTGGGCACGAGTCTTCATGCGGTAGGTAGGCAGCAGTGTTTGGACTGGGTGTGAGGCTGCTGGTTTACAGGTTCTGGAGGCAGCAGTGATTGCACTGCGATATGCGGCTGCTGACTTGCTGGTTCTGGGGGTGTTGGCTGGTCTCGAGTCGATGGCTGGTCGAGAAACAGTTGGTGGGGTAGGTGACACAGGGGGGTCGAGCAGTGAGGGGTTCGACTAAGATATAGGGGGTGTTTGGTCGGCGACAAGACCGGACATTATTGGTGACAGAGCTGCTGGTGCAGTCTTCGTCGGAACAGGAAACTGTCGGCGACACACTGACTGGATTAGAGGAGACAGAGGAGACTCATCAAGAAATGTGTAATCCGTGGTTTGGAATTTTTGGAGATTTGAAAATGGATAGGTCGCCTCGTCAAATGTGACATGACGTGAGATAATGATTTTACGAGTGGTTATGTCATAGCACAGGTAACCCCAATAGTTGGGTGATAAACTGACGAAGACACATGGCGTGGCGCGTGGGGCTAGTTTGTGAGATGCAGTGGAGGCTAGGTTGGGGTAGCATAGGCAACCGAAGATGCGGAGTTAGTCCTAGGAAGGGAACCTACGATATAAGATTTCGGTTGGGGTCTTGTTTTGGAGAGTGCTGGTTGGTAAAATATTAAGGAGGTATTTTACCATTTTAACAGCGTAGACCCAGAATGACGGTGGAAGACTGGCATGAAAGAGAAGGGTACGAACCATGTTATTGATGGTACGGATGATTTGTTCAGCTTTGCCGTTTTGGGAGGAAGTGTAGGGACAGGAAAAACGGAAAACCATGCCTTGTTTAGAGCAGAAATTGTGAAATGCCGAATTATTAAATTCACGTCCAGTATCACATTGAAAAGATTTTATAGATTTTTCAAACTATGTTTTAATGAATTTTTGAAATTCAAGAAACTTGGCAAACACTTCAGATTTGAACTTTAGTGAGTAGATCCATACAAAGTGTGAAAAATCATCTAATAATACTATATAGAATTTGTGACCCAAGGAACTGACAACCGGAGATGTCCATAAATCAGCATGAACAATATCAAATAGAGAAAAAATAACACTGTTGGATAACATAAATTGAATACGAGTATGGTTGCCAAGCGGGCAAGAAAAATAGTGTTGGGCAAGTTTCCCATTATTACATTGAATACGCTTATTAGTCCTAAGAATATTAAAAACATGATCTCCTGGGTGTCCGAGTCTGTTATGCCAAGTTGACGGAGAGATAGCAGCAAGGGAGACAGGTGAATGAGTTCTGACAGCAGAAAATTAAGTGAAGGGGTAGAGGTCTCCCACACTATTGCAGCGCGTAAATTTTTTCCTCGTAATGAGATCCTTCACAGAAAAACCAAAAGGGTCAAATTCGACAGACACAGAATTATTGCGAGTGAATTTTCTAACAGAGATTAAATTTTTAATGATGTTGGGTATGTAAAGGACATGATTTAGGGAGAAAGATGGGTGGGGATGTTTGGTATGTGTGTTACCGTAACCTTCAATTGGAATGCGATGACCATTGCCAACAGTAATAAATTGAGGACACTTTAACCGAAGTATTTGAGATAAGTTACCTGTTGACCGGGTGAGGTGAGATGTGGCTCCGGTGTCCATGTACCAATTATCGTCGGGTTGTTGAAGGTTCACGGTGCTAAAGGCCTGGCCCAAATCGGTGGGGGCCAGGCTGCTGCCTTGCGGGTGCTACTGGACCGAGACCATATGAGCCTGCTGCTGTTGCTGATGGGCCTGCCTGTTGGCTGCGGCGGAGCCCAATAGACTGGGTGACCAAGTAGCCTGCTGGAACTGGGCCTCTGATGTTGGGTAAGGGCATGCAGGCGAGGCCCAGTTCCCAGTATTGGGCCAGGGTTGCGGTACAGCCCACTAGAAGTAGGGAGCATGGTTTGGGCCTGGTTGCTAGTTTCGGTGGCCCTTGTCGCGGCCCTTTTCTTTGATGTTATTGTCGCGGCCTCTACCGCCGCGGGACTGCTACTGCTGGTAGTCTTGCGGTGGTGGTGGGGTAGTGTTGGCCGCCGGTGGTGTCATGTCGTCAACGGCTAACGTCTTTTGATTGTGCTCCTCTTGTTTAGCACGGCGGGTTTCTTCTAACAATAGTTGTGAACGTGCCTTGGTGAAACTTGGTAGTGGGTCGACCTATTGAATCATCGTCGCAAGTGTATCGTATTCACCTTTCGGTAAACCAGCAACCAATTGAAGTACCATCTTGGTTTCTGAAACAAATGTCCCGACGATGGAAAGTTGGTCGGCTATGAGTTTCAGTTGTTTGCAATATTCGGACATGTTAAAATTTTCGAGACGCGTATTGTTGAACTGCTCTTCCAAATACACGGCACGAGTATTTTTATTATCCTGAAATATTTCTTCTAACCGTACCCAAAGGTCACGTGATGTAGCATCTATTTTCATGATAGTACACAACAAGTCATTTGAGATGGTGCCGTATATCCACTGTTTGACGATGGCGTCAAGGCGACGCCATGTCGAGTCGGCAATATCGGTGGGACGAGGAACAGAGTCATCAATAAGGTCAAGCACATTGTACGCAGATGCGTGAATATAGAACAGTTCTGCCCACATGAAATATTGACAGTCTTCTTGGTCAAGAATTATAGGGATATAATTCTTGATGTTGGTAACGGCGAAAGCCGGATGAAAAGAAGATGATGAGCGTGGTGGGAGGTTGTCAGAAGTACCAGTGGAGGAACCGAAATTAGTGGGGGAAGACATGGTGGTCGTCGACCGAGAAGGAAGAAGAGAGAGGGTGGTGGTCGACGGCTTTGGGAGTAGAATTTAGAGTTTGACTCTTGATACCATGTAAGATTGGAATAATCTCCCTTAGGGATTCCTTTCATATCACAATATATATAGTTGTGCAGAGGTTGATTCCTAATACAATAAGAATCATAATTTACCTTAAATGGTTGATTCCTAATACAATAAGAATTCTAAGTTACCTTAAATATACATCTATCATAATTACAAAATATACTTTGAATATTCGGAGAATATTCGCTAATACAAATGACCACCCATGAAATTTACTCTTTCCAATTTGTGTGCCATATTTCTAATTTTAAGAGTCAAATAAATTTTCTTTTGATCGTGTTTCATATATATATATATATATATATAGATATATTATTTTAGAAATATGAATATGAATGTTGGTGATTAAAATATACTTTATATATTAAACGACTTTTATACCCTTCAACCATTAAACTAAACATGGCCGTCTAAATTTTACCAATACTACATGTGATGCCTTTTAACAATATCCAAGTTAATTCATACCAGGACTCATAAAAATAGGGCATGACCATACGTCTAATTAAAACTAATCCTATTGAAATTACAAGACAACATCTATTAAAATAATAAAGGGATAAGCATTCGTTGATTGTGACATATGACTTGAATCCATGAATTGATGTTAGATTCCCATAGAAATGGATAATCAGTTGTGGTGAGCGCATAAATACGTAAGGAATTTAAATTTTAGTTTTAAAGAATCTGTTAAATAAATATATATAAAACTAATTAATTAAAAGAGTTTAGGATTGAAAGGGGCGGCTCAATTAGTCAAACGGTAGTTTTTTATATTATTAATAAATAAGGTAAATAACTATTATAAGAAAATCAAAATAAGGAAGGTAAGTGTAATATCATAGAAGTTAGTATTATGAAGCAAAACCTAGCTATTACTTTTGCACTAAATTCAGAAAAATAAACGATAAAAGGTCTATAGGCACATGCTTAAAATTCCAAACACCGTTAATATTTAATTATGAACAAACCAAAATTTAAGATTATTGTAAAGAATCATCCTACTAGAGAAAGATTATTTTCTGTAGAAGCACCTGAAAAAATGAGAGGGAAAGAACATTTATAAAACAAAACCTTATAGCAATTATACCATTTTTTGTAGATTACTTATATCAATTATCGTTTATCGTTCATTAAATCAATAGTTAGTTTCAGTAAAAAAAATATCTATTAAACTAAGATCATGCTACAAGACTGAAATATTAATATTATAATGGAAGATTACGTGCGAGGCACGTGACATAAAATTTCGGTGGATCGCCATATTTGAATTTGTTTCCAATTCAAACTATGGTAAGACTTCTATCACAAAGACATAAATGCTCTTCCGTTAACTAATAACTCTTAATATTGGATTATTTTAGCCCTAATACGTTTTTTCATATGTAAAAACTTAAAGGATATACATCAAAAATAAAATATTAAGTGGACATGATCAACTAAAATTTTTATACCTCATAAAATAAATAATACTATGTAGTTTTAATGATAATTATCTAATCTTAATCAATGTCTAGATGTAGTTGCCGCGTGTCGGATTTATGATCACTTAATCTGTAATATTAGATTATCTTAGTCGTAACATATTTTCTATATAGGGAAGTAAAAAAAAATACTGGGAATATCAATTTCAAAGAAGTGTTAAAAGTAGATACAATCGTATACTATAGTAATATTTTTATAACTCATAAAACAAATATATGTAAATACAAATAATATTATCTAATATGTTTTACAAAGATTGAGATCAACTGGGAATAACGTGCAACTGCACGTGTATAGAAACTAATATATATATACACACACACACTAAAGTTATGCATAGAGAAGGTGATGTAACACCTCTTTATGGCCATCATTTCTATTTTTTTTCATTTTATTGATATTTTTCTCCTTCAATCTATTTACACAATATATTTATGATATAAAGCTAGGAAATTGGAGAGTGATGTGACACCTCTTTTTTATCAAGGATTCTACTTATTTTTTTTTTCTCATTTTTTGACAATTTTTCCTACTTCTCTAATTTTTTAAATAGAAATAGTGTATCGTTCAGGCATGGATTGTTGCTTTAGGTGCGGCCAGCATGGTCATTATCTGAGGGATTGTCCATCTGCAAGGCAAAATATCGGAGGTAACGTGGCTCGGTCCATAAATTCAGCAACTCCTCATAATTCTCAAGCTCAAGTAGTGTGTGGTGCAGCAAAGTTTGGTAATACGGGCGGAGGTCAGAACCGCTTGTATGCACTGGCAGGTCTTCAAGACATAGAGGCTAGTAAAGATGTTGTCACAACTATGCTAACACTCTTCAACTTTGATGTTTACCCCCTCATGGATCCTGGATCTACCCTATCTTATGTAACCTCATTTATTGCTAAGAAATTTGGAATAGAACCAAAAAAGTTGCTTGAATCTTGTGAAATGTCCACCCTAGTTGGAGAGTTAGTTATAGCTAGACGTGTGTATAGGGGTTGTCTAATTAGGATCTCTTACCGTAGTATTGTAGCAGACTTGGTAAAATTAGAAATGGTAGACTTCGATGTAATCATGGGAATGAATTAGTTGGTGTCATGTTATACCACAATGGATTGTAGAACCCAAATAGTAAGTTTCAAGTTTCCTAGAGAACTAGTTTTAAAATGGAAGGGTGATGTAGTGGTGCCCAAAGATAGGTTTATTTTATGTCTTAAAGCCAGAAAGATGATCTCTAAGGGGTACATTTATCATCTAGTTCGAGTTAGGAATGCAGATGCTCATATCCCAACTCTCTAGTCAGTACCAATTATTAGTGAGTTTCGAGAGGTATTTCCTAAAAATCTTCCCAGAGTTTCTTCCGATAGGGAGATTGACTTTAGAATTGATCTACTTCCAGGCACTAAGCTCATATCCATTCCGCCATATAGAATAGCTCCGGCAGAGTTGAAAGAGTTAAAAGTCTAGTTGAAATATCTTCTAGATAAGGGAATTATAAGGCCAATTGTCTCACCTTGGGGCGCACCGGTCTTGTTTGTCCGAAAGAAGGATGAGTCTTTGCGTATGTGCATTGATTACCGCCAGCTGAACAAGGTTACCATCAAGAACAAGTATTCTATCCCCAGAATCAATGACTTATTTCACCAACTTCAGGGTGCCCAATGTTATTATAAAATTGACCTCAGATCAGGGTACTATCAGTTAAAGGTTAAGGAAGTTTATATTTCTAAAACAGCTTTCAGGACTCGTTATGAGCGTTTTAAAATTTTGGTGATGTCATTTGGGTTGACAAATGCACCAACAACTTTCATAGATCTTATGAACAGGATTTTTAAGCTTTATCTCAATTTATTTGTCACAGTGTTTATTGATGTTATCCTAGTATATTTCTGTTGTAAGGTGGATCATACAGAACACCTCAAGATAGTGTCGCAGGGACTTCAAGACCACAAGCTTTATGCGAAATTTTCAAAGTGTGAATTTTGGCTAAAATCAGTAGCGTTCCTAGGCTATGTTATTTTAGGGGAAGGCGTGAATGTGGATTTCCAGAAAATAAAAGCAGTAAAAAATTGGCCTAGACCCACCTCAGCGTCCGATATAAGAACTTTCTTGGATCTAGAGGGCTATTACATGCATTTCGTATAAGTTTTTCCTCTATCTCAGCTCCGTTGACTAAATTGACCCAAAAGAAAGTCAAGTTTCAATGGTCAGATGTTTGAGAGAAAAGTTTTGAATAGTTGAAGAAACGATTGACTTTTCTCCAATTTTGATGCTACTAGAGGGAACCGAAGGGTTCGTAGTATACTGTGATGCTTCAAGAGTTGGTCTCAGGTTCATCTTAATGCAATATGGCAAGGTTGTAGCCTATGCTCTCAGAAAGCTTAAACTTCACGAAAAGAATTATCCGACTTATGATTTGGAGTTAGCATCAATGGTGTTCGCACTGAAGATTTGTCATCACTACTTGTATGGGGTTCACGTCAACATCTTCACCGATCACAAGAGCCTTTAGTATATTTTCAAGCAAAGGGAGATGAATCTTCGGCAGAGGACATGGATCGAATTGCTTAAGGATTATGATGTGGATATTCTCTATCATCCGGGTAAGGCGAATATCATGGCCGATGTTCTTTGTCAGCGTTCCATGAGGAGATTAGCTCATCTTGAGGCAGACAAGAGGACTATGGTAAAGGAAGTCCACCGTTTGTCTTATCTAGGAATTTGACTTTTGGACTCCGAATATAGTGGTGTTGTTATTCAGAATAGGGGGGAATCCTCCTTAGTGGGCAAAGCGAAGGAGAAGCAATTTAATGATCCCTACTTGTTACAGGTGATAGAAAGGATTCACAAGCACAAGACAACAAGTTTTGAACAAGGGGAAGATAATGATACCTTAAGGTACCAAGGCAGATTATGTGCCCTAGATGTAGATGGACTTAGACAGAGGATCATGTCAGAAGCCTATAATTCTAAGTATTCTATTCACCAGGTTCCACAAAGATGTACCATGACCTCAAGAAGATTTATTTGTGGAACTACATGAAAAAGAATGTTGCAGATTTTGTGGCCAAGTATCTGAATTGTCGGCAGGTGAAAGCTGAGCACCAAAGGTCCGGTGGTTTGTCTTAGAACATAGACATTCCTATTTGGAAATGAGAGATGATCAATATGGATTTCATATCAGGTTTACCTTGCTCTTTTCGGAAGCATGATTCAATTTCGAAAACTACTAACTCAGCAGAAGACTACGTTAAATTGTATATCCAGGAAATAGTCAGATTGCATGGAACTCCTATGTCCATCATTTCAGTGGGTGGTGCCCATTTCACAGTAAATTTTTGAATTCCTTTCAGAATGGATTAGGCATAAGGGTGAACCTTAGTACAACTTTTCATCCTTAGACAGATGGTCAGGCAGAGTGCAGTATTCAGACCTTTGAGGATATGTTAAGGGCATGTGTCCTTGATTTTAAAGGTAATTGGGACGATCACTTACCTCTCATAAAATTTGCCTATAATAGCAGTTATCACTCTAGGATCAAGATGGCACCGTTCGAGGCTATGTATGGGCACAGGTGTAGATCCCTAATTGGATGGTTTGAAGTTGGTGAAGCAGAATTGTTAGGACCAGATTTGGTTCACCATGCTATGGAGAAAGTCGAGTTAATTCAAGATCATTTGAAAATGTCTCAGAGCCACAAGAAGTCCTACTCAGACGTACGTCGTACAGATTTGGAAATTCAGGTTGATGATTGGGTGTTCTTGAAAGTTTCACCCATAAAAGAAGTTATAAGATTTGGGAATAAGGGGAAGCTTAGTCCCCGTTACATTGGGCCGTATAGGATCCTACGAAGGATTAGGCAGGTGGCTTATGAGTTAGAGTTGCCACAAGAGTTAGCTGTTGTACACCCAATATTTCACGTCTCTATGTTGAAGTAGTTCATGGGGACCCATCTCTTGTTGTTCCTACAGAGAACATAGGGTTAAATATAGCATGTCTTATGAAGAGATTCCAGTGGCTATTCTTAATCGTCAGGTTTGCAAGTTGAGAACTAAGGAAATTGCTTCAGTGAAGTGCTATGGAGAAATCAAAAAGTTGAAGAGGCTACATGGGTAGTCAAAGTCCAAGTATCCCCATCTCTTTGAAGAGCAAGCATAAAATGTTGAAGGTAACTAACCTTTTCATTCAGACCTCATGCTATAATCTCTATATTTCCAGTACTTAGTCAATTTAGTACCTGAAGTTTAGTATCTAATCAGTTTAACATTTATTCAGTTCAGTATTCATGTGTTCATGACAGTTCAGTGTTCACAGATTTCCATCATTCACATTTAAGGTCCAGAGTTATCCGTAGTCACAACCAGGACAATTATTCGAGGATGAATGATCCCAAAGGGGAGATAATGTAACACTTCATAAATTTGAATTAGGTTGTATGTGTTAAATGAGTATTAATGTGACATTATAGAAATGTGAAGTGTTAACGAGATGAGTTTGGGTAAAAATATTTATTTTGAAATCAAGACGAGTAGTGAGATGCTTAAGATTCGATAGAATCGGCTAAGTTTACGGTTGATCTAACTTCCAACCCAATTTCGTGAAAATCCATTGAGAATTTGAGAAACCTTTAAACATTAAAGTTATAGATTTTTGAAATAACTTTCCAACATATGGTGGAGGCCTAACAGAGCTCTATACAAAAAGTTATAGTATATGGTGGAGGCCTAACAGAGATCTGTACAAAAAGTTATGTGTTACAAAAACACTACGCAGAAGCCGACACGAGCCACTCGCGATAGCCACGCGCCACGCATGGGGGCGCGTGCGATGGCCCCGTGTCACAAGATGAGCATATGAAATCACCCTCTCTGAATTTTTGATTATAGGGGGTCCCACGATGGCCCTACGTTGCGGGCCCATCGCGAATAGGCCGGGTTTTGGTTCAAAACTTCAGATTTTTGTATTTTAAGCTTAGGGTTTATTTCCCTAACTCCCTAAATCTTGAAAAATGCCCTAAATACAGAGAGAACAAGTCTCAAGCCTTAAGAACCCCAAGGTAAGTTCTTAAATGATTCTAGCATGAATTTGAGTCCCTAGTACCCTTCTAACTTTAGTAAACCCTTCTAATCCATAGAATATTGATTGAGACTTCATCATGGGGAGTGGAAAATCCTAACATTCGAATTCAAGAAGATATAACTTCAAAAAGGTAATCATTTTCCTTTTTCTAATCATTGATAGTTGTGAATTGATGAGTTCTTGGGAGACAAGTTAATGAGTTTGTTAAAGCAAAACACATGAACTATAGTAGGGTTTGGGGATTGTTGATTTACCATCGTTGTAATTATATGAGTGATAAAGAATGGTGTTAATTCTATCTAAATGAGATTGTAGAATCACCTAAAAGTGATAGAACGTGATTGGGTGAAGAAAACAACATTAATGAAGGTTGTAGAGCTTTATACCCATCAAGTATTTGATAAAATGCCTAGATGGCCAAAACTTGAGTATTGTTGCTAATGTTGATCCCGTTGACTTATAATGCGATAGATTAAAGTCAAAAGGAGCGATGAACGTTGTATTACGCTTAAGATCAAGAAGTTAAGGTATGTGAGGCTAACTCTATACGTTTGAGAATGTTAATGATTCTCCCTATGCTATGTTCTTTTACAACGTTACTAATTGCATTAGAAATATAGTTAAGCTCAGTTCCTAGAATAGTTGCAGAACTTCTATTCTCTAGTTTCGTAATTAGTTCATGACTTCCATCTTGAATGTTTTGAGCTTAGTACGTAATCAATATAAACTTCTATTTGATACCCATGAGTCTCGGTTTAGAATACTCAGCATGTTTATAAATAGTTAAAGCTTCATGTCTCATAATCAGTTCATGAATACATGTCTCAGTGAATCATTGCTCAATATATCATTGTTGTATCTTTTAACATAATTCTCAGTTCTTTTATGTAATTTAATGTTGAATACCTGTATTTTGGGCCTGAAGCCACAACTTATGTATACGTATACTTGGGCCCTAGGCTACGATTTGTGCACATATATTGGGCCTGAGGCCACAAATTATGATTTTAGTTAAATATGTGTTTCTCCATTCCGAATAGGAGGTATTCATATCTTTACTTCTTTTGTTCACTTCAGTTTTAGTTTCAACACTTATAGTTCTTTTTTTTTAGTTGCTTTACATACCAGTTCAATTCAAATGTACTGATGTCTTTTTTACCCAGGGCTTGCATCTCATAATGCAGGTAACAATTTACACGACGATGGATCTACATGCTAGGACTTCCAATGTCAGCTGATTGGTGAGCCCAGTCTTTCGAGGCATTATCACTATTTTACAATCTTTCAGAGGTAATCCCCTTATCCTGACAACAGTCAGTGTTTTTAGTATTTCACTAGAGGCTTCATAGACTAGAGTAATAGTTAGACAGAGTCGTAGACTTTTCATGTTAAGCCATGTTGGCTACAGTTATGCTTCAACCTTATAACAATATTTTCGCACTTCGATTTATATCATTCAGACTTACGATATATCAGCATGTGTTAATTTATTTTCCGCATTCAGTATGTTATGATATCACACATTTATTCAGCCAACTAGTTGGTTCACTCAGTCATATATAGTCAGGCATCGGGTGACATGTTACGTCCAAGTTTTGGGGGTGACACTAAGTGTGGGGTGGTTCCAACACCCGCATACCTTGGTTCATTAGACTAGTTTGTATGATACTAATGTTGGATTATTTTGCACATGTATAAAATTGTTCGACCGACCCAAACTGATATTGTAAAGGGGAAGACAAAGGCCTCCAAAACCTAAGGACGAAAAAAAGGACCGAACTGAACAAAGCTCACGTAGCTAGGCCCCACCTTAGCCTGCACCTCATGATGCAGCCCAACCACCTTAACCTGCAGCATAAGATGACCTTCCACCCTGACATTTTTGTCTCAAATGGGTGGAAACACATGGCAAGGCTTGGTTCAAGAAATATAAACCAAATAAGTACACACACAAGGAGTCGGTGGATGAGCATAAGTTGCAGGCAAAATACCTAGAAATTTTGGTCGAAGGTACAATAATTCGGGATCAAGATTGTGTTCAGGATCCCGATGAGGCTAGCCTTAGTCTTGTGCGAGAATTCTATGCTAGTTGGGATGTGAAGGGTGACCCTGATGAGGTAAAAATTTGGGAGCATGTAGTTATTTTTTCAGTTGATGACTTATGCAGGTTTTTGGGGGCTCCCGTAGCTCTATTGACCCAACTAGAGAGATAGTCACACATTTGCCTTTTTGTGAGATCCAACATGTGCTATGTGTGGAGTATTCAACTGCGAGATGGCTTTGAATAAAGAATGATAACACGCATAACACCCTTGAAATGGCCTACTTTAATAAGGAAACTCAAGTATGGTTGAGGTAAGAAAACTCGGGTATGGTTGAGGTTGATTATGCAAGGCTCATGCTACTGGAATTGAGAAATTGATGATAATGTCACATATCATATTGGGGTAGTGTGGATTAAACGAAAGCTTGCATTCAGGGTCTTGTGTGATAAGAATGTGCCACCTAATTATAAAGGCAAGTTCTACAGAGTGGTGGTTAGACCAACTATGTTATATGGGGTGGAGTATTGAACAGTCAAGAATTCTTACGCTTAGAAGATGAAAGTTACGGAAATGATGCTATTGCGGATGAGTGGGCATACTAGGAGATATATGATTAGAAATAAAGAGATTCGAACAAGGTGAAAATAGATTTAGTGGAGGATAATATGCGGGGAGCGAGGCTGAGATAGTTTGGGCATATACAGAGGAGATGCACGAGTGCCCTAGTGTAGATGTATGAGAGGTTTTCTATGGATGGTTTCCGGAGAGACATAGGTAGACCAAAGAAGTATTGGGGAGATATGACTAGACATGACATGGCAGAGGTTCAACTTACCGAAGTCATGACCTTAGATAAGAGGTTACGGAGGACACATATTAGTGTAGAAGGTTAGTTAGTTATCAAGTGCTATCCATTCATACTAGTAATCGTAGTATTATTCTTGTAGTTCCCGGTCCTTAGATTACTATTGCTTGTACTATCTGGTTTTCTCATACTTTGATTATCGTATTATTTTATGGCAGTTATGACTTTTTTCAGTCAGCTTTAGCGTACTTTTAGTAGTATTGTGTCCTGAATTTTCTTTTATATATACTATTTTAACGTGTTTGTTCTTGTGTGGAGGGTCTACAGAAAACAACCCCTCTACCTCCTAAGGTAGGGGTAAGGTCTGCGTACACTCTACCCTCCTCAGACCCTAGTATGTGAGATTTCACTGGGTAAGTTGTTATTGTTATACATCAGCATCCCCTTATACTTGCCAATAAATTCCATTTAGGCACTCGAACTAAGGTTTGTTTTAATTTACCATCTGAACGCATAATAAATATCCTTATTACATGATATCCTAAAGAAATGGCCTGACATTATAGATTACTTTGAAATATTTAGGCCCAGACTTATATGCAGAACTATGAAATGGGAATTGCAAGAAGGGGGTGGTTTAAGTGCAACAGTGGTAGAGCTTCTAGAAGGAATTCAGGTCCAAGTGTTATGGCCTTTTGTATTAGAAATGAAGACGGGATCTCATTCATGCTGCAGGTCAGAGAATTGTTGATGGACACAAACTTATTGCAGAAGCAGTTGCTACGAAGAGAGGAGTTAAATGATGTATAACACATAATTTGTACCCTCTATTGCTAGAAATTGATTCATTGGTAATGAAGAAGTTTATCACATGAGAATGAAAGGTTCTATGAAGTATTGTTATGGTGGTGAATGAAATAAACAGGATAAGGAGAGGCTATACGGTGCAAGTGGAACACATATTCAGACAAGGCAATGGTCAAGCATATTTTTTTGGCTAACTTTGTTTTTGATTTTGTAGGTGAAAAGCAATTTAATAGCTTTCTGGAGTTCCATCTATAGCTAGAAGAATACTCAACTCAGATAAATCTCAGCTTCCAAATCCGAGGATGAGAAATGTCAGTGACACGACACATCAACAATCCTGAGGAACCAACACTTGTGAACTGCAGCTGAAGTGCTTATTCAAGTATTGATGCTGATACTAATGCCATCGATATGATGCATATAGGCAACAGTTTAGTGACAACAAGTGAGGAAATACTGTATGGGTGTGTATACATGCTCATTCCCATGCACTAAAGTCTCACTTGTTTCACTAAAACTGCAGCTCTAGTTTATAGAAAATGACACCAATATTACAGGTTGATGTGATAACTGCAGCTGGAAATTGTACTAAAATCATTCTACATTTTTGGAAGCCCGAAGAAAATTTAGCTAACTTTGATTACATACCACCTGGTAAGAGCTTGAAAGTGTGAAAGATGGAAGCAAGTCAAGGCACTAGGATTTCTTAACTTGTATCTCATGTGATAGTGTCTACTGTTACTTCTGTTTTTCTTGCTTCCCCTTGTTTTTTGATTTTTTATTTTACTTGCTAACCATCTTTGGTCAGTTTGTTGCACAAAACTTCTTTGAATTTATAAAATCCCATAAATCTTTGGTGGTTTAATTAAAAAAAAGTATTCTTATTAGATATTCTCGGTTGAAATTTTAACAATTCTTCTGTGCGTATTCTAAGTGTCTATTAAGTAGTTAAGTTAGCTACATAAAATATGTCATCTTCTTTAAGTATATACATTAGCCTCAATTGGAATAGGTTTGAGATTTTAATGGTTGATTGAGGCAAACACATATAATTAAAGAAGGTAACATTTTTGAAATGTTTAACTTATTATGTACACATACAAAAGTTTTTTTAAAATTGAAGTGAAAGTGTAATAAAAATATCTTATTATGTGTTCAAGCTCAACTAGAATAAGTTTTAATTCAAGTATCTAAATAAAATTTTGTTGATAAGTTAAAAGATTGTGAATGTATTAGAGGTTTATTTTATATCATTTAGGATAAATGTCCGATTTGAAAAAGGATACCTCTTGGCTTCTCTTCTTTAGTATATCTGCAAAAACAAATATCTATCCATGAGTTGCGCTTTGCACACTACAAAGCACGACCCATGCTCTGTCTCATATGCCTGAAAAACAACAATATAAAAAAGAAAACGAACCAGCAAGTGGCATTTGTTTAATTATCAGAAATCTCATAACGCTTCATATTATTCCACGTTCCACCATTTTAGTGGCCAAACATCACATCAATAACAAGACGCACTGAGTCCAGGTGATAAACTAACCTAAACTCGCTCCATCCACAATTTACCTGACACCTTTTAAATTTCCAGAAGTACTTTAATATCTTGAATTGTTAATAATATTTATTTAAAAAAATTTAAGATATTATATCTAAATTCACTATTAAAATTAAACTATTTGATTCTCGCAATTCAAACTTTGCTCGTAAATTAGGACAGAGGGAATATTTACTAAGTGTAGCAACATTTTATATTATTAGACTATGTTAACATTTTACAACAGATTTGCCTATTTTATTTAGTAAGTAATTAATTGACATTTATTATAGATAGATATTTGTAGTTATCAAAATGTGATGTTACATGTGTAAACTTTTCTTATGCTTCCGTGTTTATTAATGTTAGATTAGAACTGGAAACAATTGAAAAATATAAGTGAGACATTGTGCTTTTAAGTAATTCGTTCATTACTTTTTAGTTGTTCATTTTTTACTTTATACGTTTTTTAAAAATTAACAAATGAACTATATATTTTATTATAATATTTATATTAATTAGTGTATAGTTTTAATAATCTTGAAAAATAATTTAAAAATGAATAGTTAATGTTTAGGAAAATATGCAAAAAATTATATTTATCTAGATGTAGTAAATGAATAAATAAAAATAAAAATTTATTTTTAATATATTTAACGAGTAAAAATGAAAGTAGGGACACTTGTACTCTCTAATAAGCCTTGACCAGGCGAAGAAATAGGAAAAGAAGGCGCTTTGTTCTTCTGCTCCTTGCCTAAACGGGTAAATTATTTTTCTCTCTTCTCCCTTTTTTTCCTTTTTTCCTTTTTTCTTGATTTTTCACATTTTCATCTGTCCTGTCCTACTAGAACTGGCAAAGAAAAATCTTTACTTTTTTCTTGATTTTGTGGCGATTTAATTTGTTTTCTGAATTATAAATATCCTACTAGTGATTTGATATTGCTTTTTTTTTTTTCCTGAGAATTTCTGAAAATATTTAACAAAATGAAGTGGTTCTAATAAAGTCAAATGGATCTTGACTAGTTTGAAGTGTAGTTGATTAACTAATTTCATAATGTTGAAGAAGGTTATAGATCCATGTTGTTGGGTATGTTTCTGTATAGTGGACACTCAATGAATGAGTTTGACACTGAAGTTGATACTTGAATGAGGTTTTGATCCAAATATAGTAGTGTCAAATATTGATGTTGAATGAACTTATGAAGGTTATATAGATCCACGCTCTTGTCTGTTTCCTGCTTCTTTTACAACAACATACCAGTGTAATCCCACAAAGTGGGGTCTAGGGAGGGTATGATATACGCAGATCTTACCTCTACCTTTGTGGGGGTAGAGAGGCTGTTTCTGATAGACCCTTGGCTCAAAAGAGAAGTAGTTGATGCAGGCTGTTTCCATATTGTTTTGCTTATGGAATATACTTAAAGTAGTTGACCCTGGATGAATGAGTTTAACATTAGAGTTGGTACTTGAATCAAGTTTTGACCTAGGCTTGTGGGTGTTATATTTTGGATCCAAAGAGTGTTAAGTTTTAGCTTTTGAATGAATTTTTGGACTTGAAATGAGTTTGAAGAAGGTTAATTATGGCCATATGAATGAAGTTGTGATACTTGAATGAAATCTGATCTTGGCTTATTGGTGCTAATTATTTTTATCCAAATGTGTACATAAGGTCCTTGACTGAATGAGCTAGGTCAAACAATGATATATACAACTAGCTGTATTTAACTGAGACTTGCCTGATCATGATATCCAGTATTTTCAGAGCTGAAATGAAGCAAGATCTTAAATGTTGTATCTTTCTTTAATGTCCTTAGGTGATCATCTTCGAGTTGGCAGTGAAGACTCTGTGTTTGAGCTTGCGCTTAATCGCCAACGTTGTAGCATTTTTGTTAGGATATATGAATAACTAGAATTCTGTGGAGGTGGTATACAATATTTGTTTATTGGTGAACATTCTAATATATCTTCTTGGACTTTACTAAAATATAAAAATTGATTCCCATGGTCAACTTCTACTGTTATTTCTAAGAGTCTTACTAAATACTGAACTATTTGATCAGATTTTCCTCGTCGTACCATGGGATCATACCCGAACTTCAAGAATTTTGCTGACACATCACAACCAGAGAGCAGTGGGAATAATAGTAATTTTTTGTTAGGTCGGCAAACTTCCATTTACTCGTTTACATTTGATGAGCTGCAAAGTACGTGTGGACTTGGAAACGATCTTGGGTCGATAAATATGGATGACCTCTTGAAGAACATTGAAGAGTCTCAACTGTTGCCATCTTCTGCTGGTGGTGGAAATTTGCGGAGAGAAGGTTCTTTGACACTGCCTAGGACTCTAAGTCAGAAAACTGTGGATGAAGTATGGAAACACTTTCAGAAAGAGACTGTTAACGCTAATGATGGAAGTGGGACTGGAGGATCAAACTTTGGACGGGGGCAATCAACCTTGGGAGAAATGACATTAGAAGAGTTTTTGGTTAGAGCAGGGGCGGTTAGAGAGGATATGCAACCAACTGGATACTCAAATGATGTTACATTCACTCAACCTAGTAATAACAACATAGCATTTCAACAAGCAACCCAAATTGCTGGGAATAACATATTCAATGTGGGTAGTACCACATCTTCACAGCAAAAGCCTCAGCAGCCCCTTTTCCCTAAACAAACAACGGTGGAATTTGCATCACCCATGCAAACTGCTCAACTGGCTAGCCCAGGGACAAGGGCTCCCATGTCTAATCCGTCTTCAAATACTAGTAGTAGTATCATGCAGGGTGGTGTTATGAGCATGGCAGTAAAAGGCGGATCCCCTGGAAATCTTGATACATCTTCTCTTTCACCTTCACCTTATGCTGCATGTGGTAAAGGTGGAAGAGGAAGGAGATCATGCACCTCCATTGAGAAAGTTGTTGAAAGAAGGCGTAAGAGGATGATAAAGAACAGGGAGTCTGCCGCCAGATCAAGGGATCGCAAGCAGGTGAATTCATTTTGCTTTATGAGTTACTTCTTTTGTTTCTGATTCACATGTTTTTAAAAATCTGTCACTCTGGTCAACAAATTACTCATTCAACTGAGTGACACAGAGATGAATTAGACCTTTCATTTCATATCTTTAATCAAGGAAAATGAATAAGAGAGAAATTTACAAGGGGGGCGCAGTCCATTCATCTATAGATTACCTGATAAGGAGAAGTCATTAAGTTACCAGGGAGACTCTCGGACAAGTGTATGTGCTCTTAGCTATAGCTTTAAGTTTAAATCTTGATCACAATTGGGGAGAGATTCGAGAGAGCACGAGGAAGATTTTAACATGCTGGGATGCTCCAGGTTGGTTTGAAAAATCAATTTAGTGTAGTCTATGAAATGTTAGTGCCATTAATCGACTTCTTCATTTGTCTGGGATATGTCAGGCATATACTTTAGAGTTGGAAGCTGAAGTGGCAAAGCTTAAAGAAATTAAGCAAGAGTTGCAGAAGAAACAGGTATGATAACCATGTTTGAGAATTACTGGATTACTTTAATGTCCTTGATAAGTGTTTTGTTTGTAACCACGGGTTTCGAATGTCTCAGCAGGCTGAATTTATCGAGAAGCAGAAAAATCAGGTATAGACATCTTTCCTGCTGCAAATATCTTGTATGAGTTACGATTACAACAGTTTTTCCTACGTAATTATGGATTAGATGCAGGGATGTAAATTAAACAATCTAAGCAAACGAAATAAGCACAGAAAGTACGTAACTTACTAATAGCAAAATGATTAAAGCTTCAAATGGTTGTTCCATCAATTGGCCAAGTGACTGGAGTAACTGTACAACTATAAAAGTCATCAGCTATTAAGACATGACAACTTGAAAAGGAGACTGTGTATGTGATAGAGACCAAATGCATGTGATTTGTTATGCCAAGATGTCATAGCTAAATTTGGTTTTTAACTAGTCTGTTTTGGTCTAATTGCAGTTATTGGAAAAGATGAATATGCCATGGGAAAATAAACTAATATGCTTGAGAAGGACAGTGACAGGACCTTGGTAGTCAAATATGCAAGTAGAAGAGAAAATTCCTGAGTAGACGCTTGGAGAGTTGGTAGACAGGAGAATGAAGTGAAATATCTGTTTCCTTCTCCTTTTTCTTTTAATGTTCAACTCAGTTGATGAACAGGTCCGGGATTCCAGAGAGTGAGCCTGCTTCTCTACCCTCCTCTCAGCTTATAGATTGAAATATGTTCTAATTCAGATCTTTTCGTCACATGATACATAACTTTACGTATAGTACTGGACAGGTGCGGTGCACTGTACATTATGTAAACAATATCCTTGCCTAAAGTTTCGTCGAGTGCTCTTTTGTCTGCTTCAATATGTGAGTTATTGGCGCAAGTAGGTTGAATTTGTTATATGACAAGGTACCTCGAGTTTTTATTTAAATAATCACATGAACCAAATACTGGAAGTAAAGTTTCTGTAAAAGCAACAAACTATAGTATCTACAGAATATGTTTTCTTACTCTTCTGAAAATTATGATACAGTTCTGTCCATGTTTATCCTCTGTATGCCTTGTTGCACGAACTAATTTCTTATAGAGGAACTTTCTGACTTATACATATTTCCCTATTAGAACTTCGAAAATTCTTACGCTACAATTTCCTTAATCCATATGTATACTCTACTTGGATACACAAAGGTATAGTAACAGCTCCTTGTGCTTGTAGTGATAAAACTTAAAAATGATAATAAAACAATTATAAACTACAACTTCAATAAACATGATTCTGTTTCTAAAATGCTTATAAACAAAGATGATGACATTTCTACTGTCTCTGATTGTGAGAATACAAACAGAAGAGGAAGTTTCATATCGAAATTAGACATTTGTTTGCACTCAATATTGCGTGGGTAACTCTGCTATTTCCTTAATATGTTTTATGTGGTGATTTAGATTAATTAATATTAAAGGGCTTAAGTGTCACTTAAAATAAAGAAGACTGCATGGTTGCAAGTTTTTTATTACAGATATCCTACAGAGCAACGGACTAATGAAATACTATATATTATGCTTAAATTCTCCATGTAAATGCTACTTAGTAGTTACTTGTAAGGGTGGGCAGTGGGCCGGGCTCGGGACGGTCAGGCCGGGTTTCACGGTATCGGGTCAGGGGGACGGGGGAAGGATCGGGTCGGGTCAGGCGGGATCGGGATAGGCGGGATTGTCAAAATTGCAACTTTGTGGTGTTGTTCAAAAGTTGCAAATTACATAGTAAAATTGCAATTAAAAAAATTACATTTTCAAAAAAACCTGTTCTAGTTTCTTGATAATTTTCTGTGGTTTTTCGGTTGGAATTGGTATTTGTTGGTCAAATTGCTCCATGTCGCTCCACCACATTCGGATAAGATTTCGTTGTAGTTTTCGTCTTTTTCTTCATTGATCTTCGGTTGACCGCACCTTCTCCGCTCTGCTCGTATCCAATCTCTGAATAATACTACAATCTCCAAGCTGTCTCCGGCTAATGAGTGTCTGTGCTCTCCTATTTGATATCTGCCGGCAGAAAAAGCGCTTTCAGACGCCGTTGTTGACGCTTGAATGGTCAAAACATCTCGGGCCATCATTGAAAGTGTCTGAAAGGTCTTTTCATTCCCCTCCAGTATTTCAGCAAGTCTTCACGTCCTTCTTCATTGAGAACTGCTTGGTACGGTATAGAACCCTGCAAAACAAAAATATCAAACTCCCTAATTTGGTTAGTAGCGGTTCTTGTTGGTAAAATCTATATATTTTTTTGCATTCGTCTTCTACGCTAGACAACACTTCTTCTTTAGTTTGTTCAATAGGTGGTGGGTGATTTGAATTTTTGGGACTTGGAGGTGGTAGTACTGATACACAACCGTAAATAGTTTCAATAAGCGATTTAGTACCGTCTATTTTAATAGTCGAATTTAATACAACACCAATAATATAAATAGTGGGAATAAGAATAAAATATTTTTTTATTTTGATAAACATTTTTTTAATAGCTTCCTTATAAGTTGGTTTATCCATATATTCATTAAGCAGTAAAAATATTAGAGCTATATAAAATAACATAGTTGAAATAATAGGATAATAAATACCGGAAAATTCTTTTGTTGCTTGAAAATTTTTCTCTAAAAATACAATAAGTTCGGAAATTTTTCCCCAATCGCTATCTACAACCATATCAGCTGGATTTTGATTATGAGAGTTGAAAAATAAAGTTATAAGTTTTCTATAGTCATAAGCAACAAGTAGTTGCTCGTATAAAGAATTTCACCTAGTGGGTACTTCTTCTGGAATTTTTTAAAATTGTAATAGCGTAATTTTTAGAAGAAGCGTTATCTAATGTAATAGTCATAATTTTATCAGTTATTCCGTAATAATCGCACACTTGATAAATATTTTCTGCAATAAAAATATCAGTGTGCTTATCATCTATATATCTATACGCTAAGATACGTTTTTGCATAAATCATTTATAATCTATCTAATGACAAGTTACCATTAAATAATCATGGTCGTTAGTACTACGGCCTATATCAGAAGTGATAACGACTTTTCCATTAAAATGATATAATGAATAACATAAATACTGTTGATATTCATGTGCGAATTTAAATATATCTCTCTTAACAATTGATATAGGAAAACCGTTAAAAGCAGGATTATACATATATCTAATGTAATGAATAAAACCGGGAGATGAAGGAAATGAAAAAGACAAACCCTCCACAACACCTAATTTTGCTATTGCTTCCCTATCTCTATGCTTATCATATTTAGGACCTACAATTCCCCCGTCATAGGGTTAATTTGACCTTGTACTTGGTCCGAGACAGTATGTGAACCTTATCCCGATGGAGCGGACGTTTGCGCACCCAGTTTTGAAGCCTCGTATTCGGCATATCTAGCTGAATGAGCCCTTGCTACGTGTCTCATTAAACCCCCCGTCCCACCGTGACCTTTTCTAGTTTTAAATTTTTAAAATCTTTACAAATTTTACATCTAGCTACTTGATTCTCTAAGTCCCTATCAAAAAATGTCCATGCATCTGATTTTAATGTTCGTTTTGCTGGACCTCGTCTCATACTAGGGGGAATAAGAGGCATTTCAGTTGAAGGTGCACTAGTGGGTGTGTTGTCATCTACATTAGTGGATGTATCATCTAGATCACCGTCTAAATTAAAGTCTTCTTGAGTTCCAGAAAATAGCTCATCGTCTAAATCTAATGGTATTGTAGGAAAATGTTCAGTATCAACAAAATCATCCTGTGTAGGAATATGATTCTGCCTAGAAATAGAATGACTAGAAGAAGTACCCTTGCCCTTGTTGCCCCTACTAGAAGAAGCATGACCCTACCCGTAAGCATACGTTTAAATCCTTCCGTTATAAATTTATAACTATACTAATAAATAATTAAAGTAAATGAAATTAAGTGCGCTAAATAAAATAAATAGACAATAATAATTTAATGAAGGAACTAATGTACCAAACGCCGACGTAACGTCGACGTGTAATCGAGAGGTTGAAAATTGAAACATTGCTCGATGGAAGATCCTCAAGCTAGTTGCCAACTTTACTCTCAAATGAATAAATAAAATTGAATATTTAGTAGACAATGTAGACTTGTAGAGAGATAGATTGAGAGATTGTAGGAAGATTTGTGAGAAATATGAAGAGAAAATGAGGTATTTATAGTTGAGAAATTGGGTTAAAGTATAAATATAATAACTTATGGGTTAAAAATAATTATTAAGGGGGTAGGGGGGTTGGGGGAGGGGGGAGGCAAAAAATGGTCGTTGCACAACGACCAAAATGTAAAATGGTCGTTGGTGCAACGGTTATTTGTGCAAAAGAGGAGTTTCGGGCGGGACCGGGTCGAGCCTGGTGGGATTGGGGCGGGCCGGGCTAGGTCGGGACGAGACCATGTCCAGTCCCGATTCGAGTCCCGATACCACAATGTTTTTTAAAAAAGGTCGGGTTCGGGGCGAGACCGGGGCAGTGTCGGGGCGGGACCGGGCCGACCCGGCCCACTGGCGAGCCATAGTAGTTAGTAGGTCAATTGGGTGACATGAGTTCCTGGAAGTGAAAACAATACATCTTTTTCTTTTCCCCTATATCCTTCTTCTTTTGGGATCACAATTAGGAGTCGTTTGGGTCAAAGACAAGTTATACAGAGATTAGTAATATAGGAATTAGTAATACATGGATTAATAATATAGAGATTATTTTTGTTGGGTGTTTGGTTCATTGCACTATAATTGAACATAAAAGATACCATTTGAATATTTATTTATTAAACTAAAAATAATTTATCACAATTAGATCCTTAGATGTTTGGCTTTTATAGGTTTCTTGGAACAAAACAAGGCTAGTTTTGTCATTTTAGCTTTTAATCCATATATAAACTATCCATGGATAAGTTATCTCGATATTAGTTATACATGTCCCAAAATGTCAATCAAACATGGTACAAAATAATACCACATATAATACCATGATTAATTTTGGGCTTCATTTTATACTATGTTTGGTAGAAGGTATAAATTAATCCCACGATAAATTAATAGATGTAGGAGTTTGTTGGGTACAAAGCACATAAGTAAGGCACAACGGAAGTTATAAAAGTTTGTTTCTTACTTACCCCAATAATATTTCTGGTATGGTTATACAACAATCAACACATGTAACATAAAATATAAACTTACAGGTTATAGTATCTGGAGTCTTTATCTACTATATGGTGGACACGCGGTTGCCCTTCCGATTGCAAGCTCCAAGCTTCAATGTATTTCTCTTATGGAAAGCTAGGAAATCTGGCAGAGGTTTGAGAGAGGTTAATTCTAAGTCTCTAAGGCTTAGAATGATAATATGAAATTGGTGTATAAATAATGAAAAGAATGCCACTATTTATAGTTGAAAAATAGGTCAAAACCGGATTAGGGTTTGACCTTGGGCCTGGCCCAAAATTTGAGGCAGAGGCGCCGCGGCCTTAGGGTATGGGCGCTCGATGAATTTCTGCACCGTCTCGATTTATTTCCCGCGCATTCTTAATTAAATCCAAAATCCAATTTTGACTTAATTAAAATAATAATTATTCATTTAAATGTCTCGATTCTAAATCGAACATTTTAATTGCTCTCTCAATACATCCTTAGATCGAAACGGACAATCGACATAGTGTGACCCTACAGGCCTTCTCATATCGACATTAATCAAGTTAAGGTCTACGCGGAACTCCTAGACGGCGCCGCAAGATGAACTCAATATGTAAAGTACGTTTACATGAATCCAGTAAACTTAACCTTTATGTGGTAAGATAAAATCCATTCATTCACGACACACCCGATCAAACTTAGGATTTGTCAAGTGTCTATCCAAATGGCTTAATCATTGTATCTCATCTATATTAGTTGACAACTAGACCATATTCTAAATATGTCTATTGCGTTGGCCAATGACTTAGTCTACCTAGCATCACTGAGAATCCGAGTGTTCTCTCGAATATACATTCGAGGAATGAATCCTAATCTTGTCTCAACTATCACCTTTAATCCACATCGTAATGTACCCAATACAAGTCGTATCTCAACTTATAAGGCATTTGAGCTTAGGACGGGATCAAAGTACATTACTTTGTAGACAAGGCGCGTATTGACCTCAAGTCTAAGGACTTCTATCTCCCATACGCTAATCATACTTTAGACAAGTATAACAAACAATATATCATCAGGGTATACCAATACTTTCAAAGTATCCATGTGTCCATCACGAGTAGCCATTACTAATAGCAGGTGAGACATACTACATCTTCTAAAGATGTGATGCATACCACATGTCGACTTATCACATATCATCGATATCCCATTCTCGATGATCATTAGTCGAGGCTATTTTAAGAGTCACGCTCTATCATCAATAACTCACTCTATTAATGACAACGTAAGCTCAAGGGATGCATATTAATAAATAATTATAAACAATCAAATAATAATTCAATAATCGCAAATGCCATAAATATTAATCTTATTAATAATACGAATGTGTTCAAGTACATTTGTCCCTAATAATAATTGTCTCTAGGACATACATACTTTCAATCTCCCACTTGGCCTAGAGCCAATCTCCGATGTATCTAATACCTATGTTTTCAAAATGACCATTATGCTTAACTAAGCTTAATAATTTAGTAAATGGGTCAGCTAGATTATCATCTGTGGGAACATAGTCTAATCTAATCTCTTCAGTCTTCTTCATCTCCCTAAGTATACGGTACTTCCTTGGTACATGTTTGTTTCTGTTGGTTGATCTTGGTTCCTTAGCTTGCGCAATCGCATCAGTGTTGTCACGATAAACTGTTATTGGACAAGTGACACTTGGAACAACCCCTAGTTCTTTCAGGAACTCAGATATCGCGACAACTTTTTTACCAGCTTCCGATCCAACAATGTACTCAGCTTCTGTTGTCGAATCAGGAAGTTGTAGCTTGCTTGGAACTTTTACAACTCACTATTCTGTCATTGAAAATGAAGGCATATCCAGACTGAGATTTAAAGTCATCAAGATCTGTCTGAAAGCTAGCATCAGTGTACCCAGTACATAAAAGCTTCTCTTGTCCACCATAGACTAAGAAATATTCTTTAGTTCGTCTAAGATACTTAAGAACACTCTTGACTGCTTTCCAGTGTTCTTCCCCAGGATTCTGCTGGAATTTGCAAGTCATACTAAGTGCATGGGCCACATCTGGCCTCGTACAGGTCATGGCATACATGATAGATCCTATAGATGAAGCATATGGGATCTTCTTTGCTTCTAACAAAGTCAAACGATTTGACTGCTTTGTCAAAGCAAATATTCCAACTCCTTGATGCTTGCTTAAGCCTATAAATGGACTTTTGTAGCTTGCATACAACATTTGGTTTGGACTCAAGTGAAAAATCCTCAGGTTGTTTCATATACACCTCCTCAACTAGATTATCATTGAGGAAAGTAGTTTTGACGTCCATCTGCCAAATGTCATAGTCATAATATGCAGCTATTGCAAGCAAAATCCGAATGTACTTAATCTTCGCAACAGGTGAAAAGGTTTCATCATAATCGACCCCAGGCTGTTGATTATAACCTTTAGCCACCAATCTTGCCTTATAAGTCTGTACCTTGCCATATGCATCAATCTTCTTCTTGAAGACCCATTTGCATTTTATGGGTCTAACCCCTGTTGGCAAATCAACCAAGTTCCAAACTTGATTTATGTACATCGAGTCCATCTCAGATTTCATGGCTTCTTGCCATCTCTGCGAATCAATGTCTAACATAGCTTCGCTATAGGTTGTAAGTTCATCGTCATCCGGAATATCTATCTTATTGTGTGTTTCAACAAGGAGATTAAGTCTTTCAGGCGGACGATGAGTCCTAGTGGTCCTACGAAGTTGATCGTTCTACATTTAAGTGTTTATTACATTCTGATTGTGAGAAGGTCTTTGTATGTTGGACAATCCATCACCTTGAGAGCTTTCAGGAATGTCATTTTCATGTATTTCCTGAATGGAATGATGCACAACCATTGTATCATCTTCCATTGGTTGTGTATGAGAGCCTTGCATTTCTGCACTATCTCTCACAACACTCTCACTGGTTGAAGGGCGTACTCTAAGTACCCAATCTTCACCAAATACTCCCACTGAATCCTTGTCTAGGTCTTTTGACAAGGGTTCAACTTCTGTGCTATCTTGGGGTTCTTGAATTTTTTCAAGTTCTATCTTATTGCAGCTCCGTTCCTTGTAGACATAGTCTTCTTCAAGGAAAGTTGCATTTCTGGAAACAATGACCTTATGTTCTCCAGGTAGATAGAAGTAGTATCCCTTAGTTTCCTTTGGATACCCTACAAAATAATATTTCTCACTTTTATATTCCAATTTGTCAGTAAGCATTTTCTTTACATATGCAGGGCACCCCTAGGGTCGCATATGTTTAAGTGTTTGCTTCTTGCTGTTCCATATCTCATATGGAGTTTTCTCTACTGACTTTGAAGGAACCCTGTTCAGAATATAAATTGAGTTTTGCAATGCATAACCCCAAAGGTATGTTGGTAGAGCTGAGAAACTCTTCATGGATCTAACCATATCTAATAGGGTTCGATTTCTCCTTTCAGCAACACCATTCATCTGTGGCGTTCCAGGAGGTGTCCATTGTGATTGGACTCCATGAAGCTTCAAATAATCCAGAAATTCTTTACTTAAGTATTCACCTCCTCGATCTGATCGAAGTGTCTTGATACTTGTTTCAAGTTGCTTCTCTACTTCTGACTTGTACTCCTTGAATTTATCAAAGGCTTCGGACTTATGTTTCATAAATACTCATGCCCAAACCTTGTGAAGTCGTCTATAAAAGTGATGAAGTAAGGGAAGCCTCCCTTAGCTTGAGTTAAAAATGGCCCACATACATCAGTATGGACCAACTCAAGTACCTCTTTGGCTCGCACCCCTTTCCCAGAAAGTGGCTTGTTGGTCATCTTTCCTCTCAAGCAAGATTCACAGTTACCATGGGACTCCAAGTCAAATGGTTCCAGGTAGTCTAACTTTCTTAATCTTGCTATCCTTGATTCATTGATGTGACCAAGTCTACAGTGCCATAAGTAGGTGGGGTTTCTTGGATTACTTATCTTAGCTCGTTTATTTTGCACATTGAAAATTTCACGACTACAGTTTAAAATATACAATCCATCCACAAGCGGAGCATTTCCACAAACAAAATCATTAAAAGACAGTACATAACTGCCATTGACAATAAATGAGGAAAACCCCTCAATGTCTAACATTGGGATATAAATGATATTCCTCGTTAATGAGGGAACAAAATAACAATTATTTAGTTCTAAACAAAAGCCTGAAGGTAAATCTAGTCTATAAGTTCTCACGCGTTCAACATCTACTCGTGCTGTATTTCCAACGCGCAGGTCTACCTCCCAAGGTCCAACCTTTCTGCTGTTAATTAGGCCATGCACATTACTACAAATGTGCGAGCCACAAGCGGTATCCAATACCCAGCAGTGGGAGTTACTTATAGACATATTTATTTCAATGACAAATATACCTTGTCCAATAGAGGTAGAAGCACCTAGTGCTTTGCCTCCTCTTGGAGTTGTGTAGTCCTTCTTTAGAACATGCGCTGGCATTTGTCCCCTTTCGTTCAGCTTACATTTGAAAGGGTCTCTCAACAGTTCATACTCCATTGTTTGAGACCATTTTTCATAGAGACTCTTCAAGTGTTCTAGCATTTCGTTGGGGCTCATGTTTTCATGTTGCCTCTGTAACTCCATAGTCATGGAAGACACCATTATACATTTTGCCAAGGTAGCATCGTTCAAACGTTTCTGATAAGCCATCTTGTCAAACAGGGCATACTCATCAGAGTTTTCAGCAGGGACTGTGGGGAATACTGTGTCTAACATATACTCAATTCTTTCTAGTCTTAACACCAATCACAAATTTCTTAACCAGTCAGGGTAATTTGATCCAGTCAACTTGTTTGTCTCGACCAACTTTTTATACGACTGAAGAAGCAAATAGACTTGAAATTAAACTCTAATATAATTTCTATTGAACACATTCGTTAACTAATTAACATGGCCTTTAGTTCAATTAGCTCCCACTAATTTAACATACTCTTCGACCCTATGGAATAATACGGACTCATATCAAATATGATCATAATGGTCCATGATCCAGGTTCATGCTATCTCCGCGTTAGCTGTGGCTGATAACTTCAACAACACAACTTGGTAGGTCTCTAAACCAATTACAAACAATTCGTAACTCATGTTTGTTCGAATGTTCTAAATAATCAATCTGCGTCCCTTGGCTAGTTCGACACTGTGGCGCCAAGACAGCCTAGCAAGTCAACCCCGATTTGCGACTGCAATTATGTATCTAAGTGAGTTTTGCCTTATAGAGCAAATGCTGTGGCATAAATACTCATGAAGGTTTATCACCCACTTCTACATTTAACATGCATATATGAAAGAGTCTCAGTCCTCGTAGACTTAGAGCAAATACTGTGGCATAAATACTCATCTCGCCGAAAAGGATTTTGCACTACAATCAATTATAACATACGACACGTTCATTTTAAATGAGACTTGTATTAAAATTTTAGGGAATATTTTAATTCAGGGTTTTAACCAAGATCAACTCTTTTACGCCATATCCAATATGACATCTTCACATCATGCAAAACTAATGACACATGTAGTTGGGAACCATCAACCCAATATGCATGATATAAGATGGTTTAATCAAACACTGGGCGCCGCCTGCCCAGACAGTTATAGCGGACGTTATTCTAGAAATGTAAATGATAAATATTTTGACATTTAGCACATAAACAGTATACTTGTCAAATAATATACCATATAATAATAATCTTGGGTTAAACATTCTGAACTCTAATTTTTTTTTGTTTCTGGATAGGTGGGGCCGCGACGCTAATCATTAGAGCCGCGACGCCACTGAGGCAAAAGCCTTTCGGTTTCTAAAAAAATACATTAGCGCCACGGCGCTCCACCATGGAGCCGTGGCGCTGCAGAGGCAGAAACATTTTTCCTTCTGCAAATGCATTAGCGTCGTGGCGCTCCACCATAGAGCCGCGGCATTTATTGTCCACTGAGTTCAAGTTTTGAAATGAGGAATTAGCGCGGCGACGCTCCACTATGGAGCCACGACTCCACCTTGAAATCCTAGCAAGCGCCGCATCACCCTACCATAGGGCCGCGACGCTCATGTCCTGACAAACGTTTCTGTGTTGATTCTTAAAATCGTTCGAGCCCTAAATCCAATTTAGGGATCATATCACAGGTCCTTTATCATCACCCACCATTATCAATAACGCCCATATCGACCATTATCCGTTCTTACTCGTTCTTAGTTGTGCACCGTGCAATGAGCTCGACAACGCACTTTTGGCTTAGTTCGAGTTAGAGCGGAATGACTTCCTCGAGTTAGCGTAGGAGATAATTTAGGGTGATATCAAAAGGTCAACATTCGTTCAAGACATGTAGGATTTCAAGAAACCTCATTTTAATCTAATTTTATGTTTAACCCATATTATTATTCTATTTAATTGGTATATATAACCATTGAACCAGCCTGGACTCTAATACCACTATAGGAGTTTGTTGGGTACAAAACACATAAGTAAGACACAACAGAAGTTATAAAAGTTTGTTTCTTACTTACCCCAATAATATTTCTGGTATGGTTATACAACAATCAAACCTGTAACATAAAACATAAACTTACAGGTTATAGTATCTGGAGTCTTTATCTACTATAAGGTGGACACGCGGTTGCCCTTTCGATTGCAAGCTCCGAGCTTCAATGTATTTCTCTTTCGGAAAGCTAGGAATTTTGGCAGAGGTTCGAGAGAGTTTAATTCTAAGTCTATAAGGCTTAGAATGATACTCTGAAATTGGTGTATAAATAATGAAAAGAATGCCAGTGTTTATAGTTGAAAAATAGGTCAAAACTGGATTAGGGTTTGACCTTGGGCCTGGCCCAAAATTTGAGGCAGAGGCGCCGTGGCCCTAGGGTATGGGCGCCGCGACGCTCGATGAATTTATGCACCGTCTCGATTTATTTCCCGCGCATTATTAATTAAATCCAAAATCCTATTTTGACTTAAAATAATCATTATGCATTTAAATATCTCAATTTTAAATCGAATATTTTAGTTACTCTCTCAATACATCCTTAGATCAAAATGGACAATCAACATAGTGTGACCCTACAGGCCTTCTCATAACGACATTAATCAAATTAAGGTCTACACGGAGCTCCTAGACGATGCCGCAAGATGAACTCAATATGTGAAGTACGTTTACGTGAATCTAGTAATCTTAACCTTTATGTGGTAAGATAAAATCCATTCATTCACGACACACCCGATCAAACTTAGGATTTGTCAAGTGTCTATCCAAATGGCTTAATCATTGTATCTCATCTATATTAGTTGACAACTAGACCATATTCTAAATATGTCTATTGCGTTGGCCAATGACTTAGTCTACCTAGCATCACTGAGAATCCGAGTGTTCTCTCGAATATACATTCGAGGAATGAATCCTAATCTTGTCTCAACTATCACCTTTAATCCACATCGTAATGTACCCAATACAAGTCGTATCTCAACTTATAAGGCATTTGAGCTTAGGACGGGATCAAAGTACATTACTTTGTAGACAAGGCGCGTATTGACCTCAAGTCTAAGGACTTCTATCTCCCATACGCTAATCATACTTTAGACAAGTATAACAAACAATATATCATCAGGGTATACCAATACTTTCAAAGTATCCATGTGTCCATCACGAGTAGCCATTACTAATAGCAGGTGAGACATACTACATCTTCTAAAGATGTGATGCATACCACATGTCGACTTATCACATATCATCGATATCCCATTCTCGATGATCATTAGTCGAGGCTATTTTAAGAGTCACGCTCTATCATCTATATCTCACTCTATTAATGACAATGTAAGCTCAAAGGATGCACATTAATGAATAATTATAAACAATCAAATAATAATTCCATAATCGCAAATGCCATAAATATTAATCTTATTAATAATACGAATGTGTGTAAGTACATTTGTCCCTAATAATGATTGTCTCTAGGACATACATACTTTCAATACCTTTTACCAAAAAGAATATAAAACTAATCTCAAACTTAGTGCTGGGATATCTCACTTTATCCCGTCCACCAAATGACCCCTCACTAATTTATCTAAGACGTCTTACCAAACGAGCTCTTAGTGTTTTTTCACTTACATAACGGGCGGCTCATACCCCTTACACATACATATGTGGAATTAAACTATGGATTCATCCAAACTTAAAAATTTTGACTTGAGTTTTGTATATATGAAAGATATCATTAAGTAAAATTTGAACCCAACTAGTCATGCCCAGTTTCAGTGGCAATTGAAAACTGTGAGTGTTATTTTTTTAACATAGGCGTATACAGTAATGTTAAATGAGAACAATGTATACACAATGCTTAGTTTAGACGTTGACAATGTCCTACAGAGCTCCTCCTTAGTGCGATTATGGTTGTTAACTCAGAATGTTCAATGATATAATTGGTGAAAATAGAAAGAGAGAATGAAAATAGAATGCTAACTATTCGAAAGTGGCCTAATTCATAGGGCGCCTGACCTCTAATCAGAGTTCTAAACCTAAATAAAGGCTCTTCATTCCTGAAAGAAATAATCCCTTGATTATTTTCATTGATTGAAAGAGTATATATCCATTTACATATTTCCATAATAGGAGAATCCTATTCCTATTCTACTCATAAAATCTTATTCTACTTGGATACTAACTATACAATTATGATAATACAAATATTATGGTAAGTGTACACTACTAATTACATTACAACATTACCTAAACTAGGATACTAAAATACTACCTACTATACACAGTAAAGAGGGAATCCGAGAACCAATATACATAGGATATACAAGTGTATATCATGATCCTATGTATATTTAACACCAACCTGCAGTCATAGCGGGCGATCTTCGAACGCTGAGACTGTCCCTAAAATCTTCAAAAATGATCGAGGGAAGACCCTTTGTAAAGATGTCGGCAATTTGATACCTTGACGGGACATGGCAGACGCGTACCTGACCACGAGAAACCTTTTCGCGAATAAAGTGAATGTCCATCTCGATATGTTTAGTGCGCTGGTGCTGAACCGGATTATCATAAAGGTAGATGGCACTAATATTATCTCAATAAACCAAGGTTGCCTTCTGAATAGGACAATGAAGCTCCAACAATAAATTACGTAACCAATATGATTTCGAGACCACATTAGCTACCCCTCGATATTTGGCCTCAGCACTGGATCGAGATAATGTAGACTGACGTTTCGCAGACCATGAGACCAAGTTATTGCCAAGAAACATATAATAGCTAGACGTAGACCGTCTGGTGTCCGGACAGCCACCCCAATCAGCATCAGTATATGAGACAAGTGTGGACGTCGAGGAAAGATATAAATGCAAACCATAGTTAAGTGTACCCTGAATATACCGAATGATGCATTTGAGTGCATTCATGTGCTCAACTCTGGGATCATCCATAAACAAACACACCTGCTGGACAGCATACATAATATCTGGTCGGGAGAATGTAAGATACTGAAGGGCCTCTGCAAGACTGCGATAGCGGGTCGGATCCTCGTATGGTACGCCTGCCGCGGCACGAAGCTTGGGCTTAGTATCAACTGGAGTGGAAGTGGACTTAAAGGATGACATCCTAGCCCTCTCAATGATTTTAGCTGCATACTTCCTTTGAGATAAGAACAACCCACTTACATGATGAGTTACAGCAATCCCCAAAAAATAACTCAAATGCCCTAAGTCTTTTATAGTAAACTCAGAGCTGAGCATTGTCATGATAGACTGGCGTAAGGCATCGGAAGAGGCATTCAAAATAATATCATCCACATATAACAGAATATAAGCCAAGGACGAACCACGACGGTAGATGTTCAAGAAATTATACGACCTGTTGTGAGTGAATCCAATAGTCGTAACATAGTCAGCAAACCGCATATACTAGGCCCGTGGAGACTGCTTAAGACCATATAAGGACTTCTTCAACAAACAGACATGATGAGGATGTTTGGGATCCCTAAATCCCAAAGGCTGATGCATATAGACTGTTTCCTTGAGATCACCATGTAGGAAAACATTCTTTACATCTAAATGATGAATAGGCCATGCTTTCGAAAGAGGCAAGCTAAGCACAGTGCGAATGGTAGCCGGATTGACCACTGGACTAAACGTCTCACCACAATCTACAACAACCTACTGAGTCTTACCATCACCCACAAGTCGCGCCTTATGTCGGGCAAATGAACCATCTGAATTGTCCTTATGAGCAAAAATCCATATAGACCTAATAATATTAATACCAGATGGACGGGGTACCAACTCCCACATCTTATTATCAATAAGAGCATTATATTCATCGGTCATAGCAATTTTCCAATTCGGGTCATTTAATGCAGACACATGATTACAGGGTAAGGGTGATTTAAGCACATTAGAATGTAAATTAAAATATCTTTTTGCTTTAAAAACACCCTGTTGACTACGAGTGACCGGTCTATGATTCGAGGAAGATGTGGGAGGAATTCAGGAATTTTCTGGCTCAGACGGGTGGCCGACGATGGGCTGCTTGGCCTAACACAAGAATCGACGCCAGCTCGACCGGCCTGCACTGGGTGGACTTTCCCAATTGTCAAATCGCCCGGTGACTATCTTTGGGAATCGTAGCTTCTAACGAACCAGTGGGGCCAGTGGGCAGTGGGTCCGCTGGAGAATTTTGGGTGCGGGACATGTCCGAAAAATGGTGAATAATATACGGGGATATTCCATCATCCAAAAAATTATACGAACTAGGCACGGGATTACTCACTTTAGCAAACGGAAATTGGGATTCATAAAAAAATGACATGGCGACTAATGATGATTTTATTAGAGGATAAATCAAAGCATTTGTAGCCACGATGATTAGACGGAAAACCCAAAAATACACACGGGTAGACCGGGCCTGAAGTTTGTTAATTGTGGTGGACGGGAATAACGGATAACACCCAAAGACCCGATACGAAGGAGTCTTATTATATAAAATTTGAAGGGGGGAAGAATATGTCAGACCTTTTGAAGGAATTATGTTAAGGAGATATGTAGCCATTTGTAGAGCATGATGCCAAAAAGACGGGGGTACGGAAGCATGAATCAATAAAGTTCGAACAATGTTATTGATGGTACGAATTTTGCGTTCGGCTTTCTCATTTTGTGAAGACGTATGAAGACAAGAAAAATGAAAATTGATCCCATTATTAGCACAGAATTCCCGAAACACCCCATTGTCATATTCTTTGCCATAATTGTATAGTTAGTATCAAGTAGAATAAGGTTTAGGAGTAGAATAGGAATATGATTGTCCTAAAATCTTATTCTACTTGGATACTAACTATACAAGTATGGTAATACAAATATTATGGTAAGTGTACACTACTAATTACATTACAACATTACCTAAACTAGGATACTAAAATACTACCTACTATACATAGTAAAGAGGGAATCCGAGAACCAATATACATAGGATATACACGTGTATATCGTGTATATCCTATGTATATTTAACAATTCCAAAATTACCAGACTATGGCGTAAACAACCTTACTACCTATAGCTTATGAAATGAATACACTATATGAGCTTGACTAACGTCCTAGGCTGATGACCGTTAGGACAAACTTGACCATATAGATATAGTGCATGAATATAACTATACTAGTCCATGGATATAGTCTGAGGTAGACTCCATTTCTGCATAATTTCTCTACTTTCTTCACCTTCATCTTTTCATTTTTCTTTCTTCCTCCCGATCTTTTTTGAAAAAATAGTTATATCTCAAGCATTGAATAGCTCAAGGTTATTTACAGAAGCCAACGTTCGCCTTTGTGGAAAATATTGTAGGTTGAAGACCTCAGTGACCCCTAAAAATTCGGATCATCAAATTTGGGGTTGTAAAGTGTTGAAAGTAAGTTATATGTTATATTTGTATACAGAAAAATATATGTAGATTACTTGTTTTTTTTCAAATATTAATTTATTTGTTATATTTTGTAGAAAAATTGGTAGATGAGACTATTTTAGGTGGCATGATCCTCTATAGACAACCATAATAGGGTTAACCCAAAGTATAGTAATGATTGGGAATCAATGACGCTCCGCCCTTTGTTTGGGCGCGCAACATTTGTCTCATGTTATAACATTGCTTAATTGGTAAAGAAATTAATCTGCCTTATATATTTTTCTAAATACAATAATGGTGGAAGATGATATTTTTATATAGATTGATTGGTACCATTTATAAAATAAAATAGTTTGACAATCACCGTTGTAATACTCCGTACGTTTGGACTAACACTTGAACCGTCCAACGAATGCTATGAGATTAGGGCCCTAAAAAATTTGGGGTGTAGGTAAGTGAATTCATGAGAATTTCATTTTAAGAAAAGGTCGATGTCCAAAGTCGAAGTGAAGGTTTCTCATAGTTAAGTTTTTCAAAATGGATTTGAATGAGGTCCAACTTCCAGTGAGTGTTGCGACATGTGTATTTGAATTTAGGGAGTGATCTACCTATCAAATTAAATGTCTGTGAGTTTACTTTTCAATCCCGCAAACCAATCATCAATATAACTTTGGAGTAAAAAAATATGCACGTTTTATTGCGGACCTGCGCAACACCCAACTGCTTGTGAACACGTGACACCCCTAAAGTTAAGTCAGGCAAACTTATCTGTTATGTTAAAAACCTTTGGAATTCATTTCATAATTCTCTTGGATGAAAGTTGGACAATTTCCTCTCAAATTTCTCTCAAGTTCTCCTCTTCTTCAACGAAACTTCAAGGTAATTTAAGCTCGGGTTCTACTTCCCCGTTAATCGTGGTGCTTGTATTGATTCTTCTACAATTATAGTTGTTTCAAAGACTACTTCAAGGTGAAGTAAAGTAAATAAATTAGATGGTTTTCGCATCCAAGGTACGATCCTTCGTCTACGATCTTCTTCGAGCTCGTGTGAGCATATAAGGTATATTTTTGGTAGGAACTCGGGCATCTAATGTATATTTTCGAAAGAAAATCACAAAGCGACAGTGATTGGAAGTTGTGAGATCAAGTTATTATAGTTTGCAAAAGTGATTAAGGGGAAGTTTTCTTATGCTATGGAGTTTGGAAATGGGTTGGTAGATCATTTTGAGCTTGTTTGTTGTTAAAAGACGGTCGAATGCTGAGTACACCATCGAATCATAGCTTTGGAAGCTTGTCACTCCTTGATTGCTTGATGATATTATTGATATATAGTTGTATTATTGGTACCTCTCTACCATTCTCTTCTTGCAATATCTCATTTTTCTTTCTGTCCTCTAAAGCCTGAGTAAACGCTACCATCTTAGTGATGGTCATATCCTTATTTAGAGCAGCAAGGTTGGCATCATCATAAAAGTGAGGTCCAAGACCCAGCACAAAGCGCCTAACTCTGGCCGTCATACTGGCAACCAAATTCGGAGCATACTTGGCTAATGAGACAAACTTGAAGTAGTAATTGTTCATACTCATGTCATTTTGTTTGAGCAGCTCGAACTCTAGGGCCTTACCTTCCCTGATCTCTATTGATAGGAAGTGATCAATAAATGCCTCAAAAAATTTATTCCAAGTCACAGAAGATGCATCCTTCCCCCAGGACTCTTACCATGACTCTTTCCAAATAGCAACGACATCCTTCAGCTGGTTAGCAATAAACTTCACTGACTCTGTCTCAGTAGCATGCATAACATGAAGAGTTCTCTGAACCTCGTCGATAAAATTTTATGGATCCTCATTCTCATTTGGACCATGTGAACATTGAAGGGTTCATACTATAACGCCGAACCATGGCCTAGGCAAAATACGATTTTCGATGCCTAGCGCATATGACCGAGCGAACCACATATCTTCTTGCTGAATGAACATGGGCATTAAAAGCATGCAATAGTAATGATATAAAATATGTAAAAATATAATTACTGAAAATATAGTCTGAAATATAATAGCGAAAATATCTGAATAAAATATACTAAGTCTGAAAATAATACTGACATGATAGACATGACATGATAACTAGTCTAGTCTATGAAATCTCTAAAATATGAGTCTGCAAAATTGTTTACCAGGTCAAGGCCCTGACATATCTCTGCTATAAACCATGACATGTAAAATAAATGACTAACACCCCGAATGAGATGGGGCTCACCAATAGTTGTTACTGAGACAAATCCTAGCGAGCAGATCTATCATCCTAAAACTTAGTACCTGCACTCCAGGAAAAGGGACGTTAATACATTTGAATTGTACTGTATGTAAAGCAACTGAAAGAAGAAGCATGCATATGATATAATAGGAAATGAAATTGAAACTGAAACTGAACATGAACATGAATATAATAACATCTGTAAAATCATAAATCAGTATATCTGTATATCTTTGGGGAGAGCGAGAGTATAACGACAACATGAAATCACCACATGGGTATGTGGAGTCTGGTATCTGGCTCGACCAGCAGAGCGCTCTCATACCTTGTCGGGGTATGACAAGTGAACATGACATGAAAGGATTCAATCAGTAATATGAAGGTATCGTCATCTGGGCGTAGCGACCCTTATTCTACGGTGGCATACGTAGTTTCAGGCTACAAGAGCCTTCTCGTTATCTATGCAACTCCCAAAATATGTACTTGAAAATAGATGGTTTGTGAGCCCATGAATTTCATAAATATAAATTGTAAACATAATCTGTGATAATTTAACATGAACATATATACATAATATACCCTTTGAGAAAACATGTATAATTTCATAGATTAAGTAATAATGATTCATGACTTGATAATTAAGAACTCATAAAATTCAAAACATGAGTTCATGGATTACGAGCATGGTTCATGACAATCATAATGACCAATCATGAATTCAATTGATGAATTGTAATAGAGATATGACATAATATCACATGTAATTAGGGTTATCATGATAATAAAATAAAACCCTAAATTATGGAATTTTATAGTTTCATGGAATAACATGGCATGGGAAAGAACATGGATATTCCCACACGTGAATAGAAGCTCTACATACCTTAATCGCTCTAATAGTGGTATTAAAGGTGTGACCACCTCCATTCCTTAAGTCTCATATTTATCTTGTTCCCAGTCAAAAGGATTTTACGGCCAAATTTGACGGACCATCGAATTTTTCTACGGTCTAGGTCTGACCGTATAATAATGTACGAACCGTATAATCGAACTATCACCCAAAGTGCAACTCTCCAATGATCTTTAAAACTTGAGAGGCTGAAAAAGTAAAAAAGGATGGACTGTATAATCTGGTACGGTCTATAAAACTTAAAGGGTTCCGCCAATCTCAAAAACAAATCGACGGTTCAAATCGACGGTCCGTAAAATATTTTACGGTCAGTATAAATTGGGCGTAAAATTTGATCTGCAGAACTGAAGCTGGTTTTTCAACTTAAACTCTCCGTTTTGTTTTTCTAAACCCCTGGATCATAAACATGACTTAGTTTGGAGGTACGAGATATTACAATATCTCCTTCTTAGGATCATTCGTTCTCGAATGATGGGTCATGGTCAAGAATGAGATTGAACATAGCATGAGTACATAAGCGTGAAGAAACATGGCATGAAACATGAGACTGAATGACATAATTACATACAAACATGAACATGGAACATGATTACTGAATATATGAACGTGAAACATGAGACATGGATACGCAATGGCTATGACACGAATACTGAAGGTATTTACCATGATCATTTTCTGCTTGCTCCTCAAATAAGTGTGGATATCTGGACTTCATATCTTCTTCGGCTTCCCATGTGGCTTCCTTAACATTCTGACTTCTCTACAACACTTTCACTGAGGCAACTTCTTTGGTTGTCAACTTTCGAATCTGAGGATCCAAAAAGCCACAAGGATCTCTTCATAGGTCAGACCATCCTTAGCTGAAATGGACTCGGTAGAGACAACCAACGATGAGTCTCTTACACACTTCCTCAATATGGATACATGAAACACTGGATGCACAACAACTAAATCTTGTGGCAATTCAAGTTCATGAGCCACTTGGCCAACTCTCCTCAAAATCCTATATGGTTTGATATATCGAGGAATGAACTTCCCTTTCTTCCCAAACCTCATGACATCTTTCATAGGTGAAACTTTCATAAACACCCAAACATCAACCCAAACTCCAAATCTTTACGCCTCACATCCGAATAGGACTTTTGGTGACTCTAAACTATTCTCAAATATTCTGAATCAACTTGACTTTCTCCATAGCTTTGATGGACCAAGTCTGGTCCTAACAACTCCGTTTCACCAATTTTGAACCAACCAATTGGTGATCTACACCTTCGCCCATACAAAGTTAAGTCAGCCAAACTTATATGTTATGTTAAAAACCTTTGGAATTCATTTCATAACTCTCTTGGATGAAAGTTGGACAATTTCCTCTCAAATTTCTCTCAAGTTCTCCTCTTCTTCAACGAAACTTCAAGGTAATTTAAGCTCGGGTTCTACTTCCCCGTTAATCGTGGTGCTTGTATTGATTCTTCTCCAATTATAGTTGTTTCAAAGACTACTTCAAGGTGAAGTAAAGTAAATAAATTAGATGGTTTTCGCATCCAAGGTACGATCCTTCGTCTACGATCTTCTTCGAGCTCGTGTGAGCATATAAGGTATATTTTTGGTAGGAACTCGGGCATCTAATGTATATTTTCGAAAGAAAATCACAGGCGACGGTGATTGGAAGTTGTGAGTTCAAGTTATTATAGTTTGCAAAAGTGATTAAGGGGAAGTTTTCTTATGCTATGGAGTTTGGAAATGGGTTGGTAGATCATTTTGAGCTTGTTTGTTGTTAAAAGACGGTCGAATGCTGAGTACACCATCGAATCATAGCTTTGGAAGCTTGTCACTCCTTGATTGCTTGATGATATTATTGATATATAGTTGTATTATTGGTACCTCTCTACCATTCTCTTCTTGCAATATCTCATTTTTCTTTCTGTCCTCTAAAGCCTGAGTAAACGCTACCATCTTAGTGATGGTCATATCCTTATTTAGAGCAGCAAGGTTGGCATCATCATAAAAGTGAGGTCCAAGACCCAGCACAAAGCGCCTAACTCTGGCCGTCATACTGGCAACCAAATTCGGAGCATACTTGGCTAATGAGACAAACTTGAAGTAGTAATTGTTCATACTCATGTCATTTTGTTTGAGCAGCTCGAACTCTAGGGCCTTACCTTCCCTGATCTCTATTGATAGGAAGTGATCAATAAATGCCTCAAAAAATTTATTCCAAGTCACAGAAGATGCATCCTTCCCCCAGGACTCTTACCATGACTCTTTCCAAATAGCAACGACATCCTTCAGCTGGTTAGCAATAAACTTCACTGACTCTGTCTCAGTAGCATGCATAACATGAAGAGTTCTCTGAACCTCGTCGATAAAATTTTATGGATCCTCATTCTCGCTGGACCATGTGAACATTGAAGGGTTCATACTATAACGCCCCGAACCGTGGCCTAGGCAAAATACGGTACTCGATGCCTAACTGCATATGACCGAGCGAACCACATATCTTCTTTGAATCAACATGGGCATTAAAAGCATGCAATAGTAATGATATAAAATATGTAAAAATATAATTGCTGAAAATATAGTCTGAAATATAATAGCGAAAATCTCTGAATAAAATATACTAAGTCTGAAAATAATCCTGACATGATAGACATGACATGATAACTAGTCTAGTCTATGAAATCTCTAAAATATGAGTCTGCAAAATTGTTTACCAGGTCAAGGCCACGACATATCTCTGCTTATAAACCATGACATGTAAAATAAATGACTAACACCCGAATGAGATGGGGCTCACCAATAGTTATTCTTGAGACAAATCCTAGCGAGCGAGATCTATCATCCTAAAACTTAGTACCGTGCACTCCGGGGAAAAGGGACGTTAATACATTTGAATTGTATCTTGTATGTAAAGCAACTGAAAGAAGAAGCATGCATATGATATAATAGGAAATGAAATTGAAACTGAAACTGAACATGAACATGAATATAATAACATCTGTAAAATCTGTAAACTGTATATCTGTATATCTTTGGGGAGAGCAGTAGTATAACGACAACATGAAATCACCACATGGGTATGTGGAGTCTGGTATCTGGCTCGACCAGCAGAGCGCTCTCATACCTTGTCGGGGTATGACAAGTGAACATGACATGAAAGGATTCAATCAGTAATATGAAGGTATCGTCATCTGGGCGTAGCGACCCTTATTCTACGGTGGCATACGTAGTTTCAGGCTACAAGAGCCTTCTCGTTATCTATGCAACTCCCAAAATATGTACTTGAAAATAGATGGTTTGTGAGCCCATGAATTTCATAAATATAAATTGTAAACATAATCTGTGATAATTTAACATGAACATATATACATAATATACCCTTTGAGAAAACATGTATAATTTCATAGATTAAGTAATAATGATTCATGACTTGATAATTAAGAACTCATAAAATTCAAAACATGAGTTCATGGATTACAGACAGGTTCATGACAATCATAATGACCAATCATGAATTCAATTGATGAATTGTAATAGAGATATGACATAATATCACATGTAATTAGGGTTATCATGATAATAAAATAAAACCCTAAATTATGGAATTTTATAGTTTCATGGAATAACATGGCATGGGAAAGAACATGGATATTCCCACACGTGAATAGAAGCTCTACATACCTTAATCGCTCTAATAGTGGTATTAAAGGTCTGACCACCTCAATTCCTTAAGTCTCATATTTATATTGTTCCCGATCAAAAGGATTTTACGGCCAAATTTGACGGACCATCGAATTTTTCTACGGTCTAGGTCTGACCGTATAATAATGTCTGAACCGTATAATCAAACTATCACCCAAAGTGCAACTCTCCAATGATCTTTAAAACTTGAGAGGCTGAAAAAGTAAAAAAGGATGGACTGTATAATCTGGTACGGTCTATAAAACTTAAAGGGTTCCGCCAATCTCAAAAACAAATCGACGGTTCAAATCGACGGTCCGTAAAATATTTTACGGTCAGTATAAATTGGGCGTAAAATTTGATCTGCAGAACTGAAGCTGGTTTTTCAACTTAAACTCTCCGTTTTGTTTTTCTAAACCCCTGGATCATAAACATGACTTAGTTTGGAGGTACGAGATATTACAATATCTCCTTCTTAGGATCATTCGTTCTCGAATGATGGGTCATGGTCAAGAATGAGATTGAACATAGCATGAGTACATAAGCGTGAAGAAACATGGCATGAAACATGAGACTGAATGACATAATTACATACAAACATGAACATGGAACATGATTCTTGAATATATGAACGTGAAACATGAGACATGGATACGCAATGGCTATGACACGAATCAAGGTATTTACCATGATCATTTTCTCGCTTGCTCCTCAAATAAGTGTGGATATCTGGACTTCATATCTTCTTCGGCTTCCCATGTGGCTTCCTTAACATTCTGACTTCTCTACAACACTTTCACTGAGGCAACTTCTTTGGTTGTCAACTTTCGAATCTGAGGATCCAAAAAGCCACAAGGATCTCTTCATAGGTCAGACCATCCTTAGCTGAAATGGACTCGGTAGAGACAACCAACGATGAGTCTCTTACACACTTCCTCAATATGGATACATGAAACACCTGGATGCACAACAACTAAATCTTGTGGCAATTCAAGTTCATGAGCCACTTGGCCAACTCTCCTCAAAATCCTATATGGTTTGATATATCGAGGAATGAACTTCCCTTTCTTCCCAAACCTCATGACATCTTTCATAGGTGAAACTTTCATAAACACCCAAACATCAACCTGAAACTCCAAATCTTTACGCCTCACATCCGAATAGGACTTTTGGTGACTCTAAACTATTCTCAAATATTCCTGAATCAACTTGACTTTCTCCATAGCCTGGATGGACCAAGTCTGGTCCTAACAACTCCGCTTTCACCAATTTTGAACCAACCAATTGGTGATCTACACCTTCGCCCATACAAAGTTAAGTCACCAAACTTATATGTTATCTTATAATCCTTTGGATTTCATTTCTTAACTCTCTTGGATGAAAGTTGGACAATTTCCTCTCAAATTTCTCTCAAGTTCTCCTCTTCTTCAACGAAACTTCAAGGTAATTTAAGCTCGGGTTCTACTTCCCCGTTAATCGTGGTGCTTGTATTGATTCTTCTCCAATTATAGTTGTTTCAAAGACTACTTCAAGGTGAAGTAAAGTAAATAAATTAGATGGTTTTCGCATCCAAGGTACGATCCTTCGCTCTACGATCTTCTTCGAGCTCGTGTGAGCATATAAGGTATATTTTTGGTAGGAACTCGGGCATCTAATGTATATTTTCGAAAGAAAATCACAAAGCGACGGTGATTGGAAGTTGTGAGTTCAAGTTATTATAGTTTGCAAAAGTGATTAAGGGAAGTTTTCTTATGCTATGGAGTTTGGAAATGGGTTGGTAGATCATTTTGAGCTTGTTTGTTGTTAAAAGACGGTCGAATCGAGTACACCATCGAATCATAGCTTTGGAAGCTTGTCACTCCTTGATTGCTTGATGATATTATTGATATATAGTTGTATTATTGGTACCTCTCTACCATTCTCTTCTTGCAATATCTCATTTTTCTTTCTCGTCCTCTAAAGCCTGAGTAAACGCTACCATCTTAGTGATGGTCATATCCTTATTTAGAGCAGCAAGGTTGGCATCATCATAAAAGTGAGGTCCAAGACCCAGCACAAAGCGCCTAACTCTGGCCGTCATACTGGAAACCAAATTCGGAGCATACTTGGCTAATGAGACAAACTTGAAGTAGTAATTGTTCATACTCATGTCATTTTGTTTGAGCAATCGAACTCTCGGGCCTTACCTTCCCTGATCTCTATTGATAGGAAGTGATCAATAAATGCCTCAAAAAATTTATTCCAAGTCACAGAAGATGCATCCTTCCCCCAGGACTCTTACCATGACTCTTTCCAAATAGCAACGACATCCTTCAGCTGGTTAGCAATAAACTTCACTGACTGCCTCGTGAGCATGCATAACATGAAGAGTTCTCTGAACCTCGTCGATAAAATTTTATGGATCCTCATTCTCGCTGGACCATGTGAACATTGAAGGGTTCATACTATAACGCCCCGAACCGTGGCCTAGGCAAAATACGGTACTCGATGCCTAACTGCATATGACCGAGCGAACCACATATCTTGCTGAATCAACATGGGCATTAAAAGCATGCAATAGTAATGATATAAAATATGTAAAAATATAATTACTGAAAATATAGTCTGAAATATAATAGCGAAAATATCTGAATAAAATATACTAAGTCTGAAAATAATACTGACATGATAGACATGACATGATAACTAGTCTAGTCTATGAAATCTCTAAAATATGAGTCTGCAAAATTGTTTACCAGGTCAAGGCCCTGACATATCTCTGCTATAAACCATGACATGTAAAATAAATGACTAACACCCCGAATGAGATGGGGCTCACCAATAGTTATTACTGAGACAAATCCTAGCGAGCAGATCTATCATCCTAAAACTTAGTACCTGCACTCCAGGAAAAGGGACGTTAATACATTTGAATTGTACTGTATGTAAAGCAACTGAAAGAAGAAGCATGCATATGATATAATAGGAAATGAAATTGAAACTGAAACTGAACATGAACATGAATATAATAACATCTGTAAAATCTGTAAACTGTATATCTGTATATCTTTGGGGAGAGCAGTAGTATAACGACAACATGAAATCACCACATGGGTATGTGGAGTCTGGTATCTGGCTCGACCAGCAGAGCGCTCTCATACCTTGTCGGGGTATGACAAGTGAACATGACATGAAAGGATTCAATCAGTAATATGAAGGTATCGTCATCTGGGCGTAGCGACCCTTATTCTACGGTGGCATACGTAGTTTCAGGCTACAAGAGCCTTCTCGTTATCTATGCAACTCCCAAAATATGTACTTGAAAATAGATGGTTTGTGAGCCCATGAATTTCATAAATATAAATTGTAAACATAATCTGTGATAATTTAACATGAACATATATACATAATATACCCTTTGAGAAAACATGTATAATTTCATAGATTAAGTAATAATGATTCATGACTTGATAATTAAGAACTCATAAAATTCAAAACATGAGTTCATGGATTACAGACAGGTTCATGACAATCATAATGACCAATCATGAATTCAATTGATGAATTGTAATAGAGATATGACATAATATCACATGTAATTAGGGTTATCATGATAATAAAATAAAACCCTAAATTATGGAATTTTATAGTTTCATGGAATAACATGGCATGGGAAAGAACATGGATATTCCCACACGTGAATAGAAGCTCTACATACCTTAATCGCTCTAATAGTGGTATTAAAGGTCTGACCACCTCAATTCCTTAAGTCTCATATTTATACTGTTCCCAGTCAAAAGGATTTTACGGCCAAATTTGACGGACCATCGAATTTTTCTACGGTCTAGGTCTGACCGTATAATAATGTACGAACCGTATAATCAAACTATCACCCAAAGTGCAACTCTCCAATGATCTTTAAAACTTGAGAGGTGAAAAAGTAAAAAGGATGGATCAGTATAACTGCAGTACGGACTATAAAACTTAAAGGGTTCCGCCAATCTCAAAAACACATCGACGGTTCAAATCGACGGTCCGTAAAATATTTTACGGTCAGTATAAATTGGGCGTAAAATTTGATCTCAGAATCAAGTGGTTTTTCAACTTAAACTCTCCGTTTTGTTTTTCTAAACCCCTGGATCATAAACATGACTTAGTTTGGAGGTACGAGATATTACAATATCTCCTTCTTAGGATCATTCGTTCTCGAATGATGGGTCATGGTCAAGAATGAGATTGAACATAGCATGAGTACATAAGCGTGAAGAAACATGGCATGAAACATGAGACTGAATGACATAATTACATACAAACATGAACATGGAACATGATTACTGAATATATGAACGTGAAACATGAGACATGGATACGCAATGGCTATGACACGAATACTGAAGGTATTTACCATGATCATTTTCTGCTTGCTCCTCAAATAAGTGTGGATATCTGGACTTCATATCTTCTTCGGCTTCCCATGTGGCTTCCTTAACATTCTGACTTCTCTACAACACTTTCACTGAGGCAACTTCTTTGGTTGTCAACTTTCGAATCTGAGGATCCAAAAAGCCACAAGGATCTCTTCATAGGTCAGACCATCCTTAGCTGAAATGGACTCGGTAGAGACAACCAACGATGAGTCTCTTACACACTTCCTCAATATGGATACATGAAACACTGGATGCACAACAACTAAATCTTGTGGCAATTCAAGTTCATGAGCCACTTGGCCAACTCTCCTCAAAATCCTATATGGTTTGATATATCGAGGAATGAACTTCCCTTTCTTCCCAAACCTCATGACATCTTTCATAGGTGAAACTTTCATAAACACCCAAACATCAACCTGAAACTCCAAATCTTTACGCCTCACATCCGAATAGGACTTTTGGTGACTCTAAACTATTCTCAAATATTCCTGAATCAACTTGACTTTCTCCATAGCCTGATGGACCAAGTCTGGTCCTAACAACTCCGTTTCACCAATTTTGAACCAACCAATTGGTGATCTACACCTTCGCCCATACAAAGTTAAGTCACCAAACTTATATGTTATGTTAAAAACCTTTGGAATTCATTTCATAACTCTCTTGGATGAAAGTTGGACAATTTCCTCTCAAATTTCTCTCAAGTTCTCCTCTTCTTCAACGAAACTTCAAGGTAATTTAAGCTCGGGTTCTACTTCCCGTTAATCGTGGTGCTTGTATTGATTCTTCTCCAATTATAGTTGTTTCAAAGACTACTTCAAGGTGAAGTAAAGTAAATAAATTAGATGGTTTTCGCATCCAAGGTACGATCCTTCGGCTACCATCTTCTTCGAGCTCGTGTGAGCATATAAGGTATATTTTTGTTAGGAACTCTGCATCTAATGTATATTTTCGAAAGAAAATCACAAAGCGACGGTGATTGGAAGTTGTGAGTTCAAGTTATTATAGTTTGCAAAAGTGATTAAGGGGAAGTTTTCTTATGCTATGGAGTTTGGAAATGGGTTGGTAGATCATTTTGAGCTTGTTTGTTGTTAAAAGACGGTCGAATGCTGAGTACACCATCGAATCATAGCTTTGGAAGCTTGTCACTCCTTGATTGCTTGATGATATTATTGATATATAGTTGTATTATTGGTACCTCTCTACCATTCTCTTCTTGCAATATCTCATTTTTCTTTCTGTCCTCTAAAGCCTGAGTAAACGCTACCATCTTAGTGATGGTCATATCCTTATTTAGAGCAGCAAGGTTGGCATCATCATAAAAGTGAGGTCCAAGACCCAGCACAAAGCGCCTAACTCTGGCCGTCATACTGGCAACCAAATTCGGAGCATACTTGGCTAATGAGACAAACTTGAAGTAGTAATTGTTCATACTCATGTCATTTTGTTTGAGCAGCTCGAACTCTAGGGCCTTACCTTCCCTGATCTCTATTGATAGGAAGTGATCAATAAATGCCTCAAAAAATTTATTCCAAGTCACAGAAGATGCATCCTTCCCCCAGGACTCTTACCATGACTCTTTCCAAATAGCAACGACATCCTTCAGCTGGTTAGCAATAAACTTCACTGACTCTGTCTCAGTAGCATGCATAACATGAAGAGTTCTCTGAACCTCGTCGATAAAATTTTATGGATCCTCATTCTCGCTGGACCATGTGAACATTGAAGGGTTCATACTATAACGCCCCGAACCGTGGCCTAGGCAAAATACGGTACTCGATGCCTAACTGCATATGACCGAGCGAACCACATATCTTGCTGAATCAACATGGGCATTAAAAGCATGCAATAGTAATGATATAAAATATGTAAAAATATAATTACTGAAAATATAGTCTGAAATATAATAGCGAAAATATCTGAATAAAATATACTAAGTCTGAAAATAATACTGACATGATAGACATGACATGATAACTAGTCTAGTCTATGAAATCTCTAAAATATGAGTCTGCAAAATTGTTTACCAGGTCAAGGCCCTGACATATCTCTGCTATAAACCATGACATGTAAAATAAATGACTAACACCCCGAATGAGATGGGGCTCACCAATAGTTGTTACTGAGACAAATCCTAGCGAGCAGATCTATCATCCTAAAACTTAGTACCTGCACTCCAGGAAAAGGGACGTTAATACATTTGAATTGTACTGTATGTAAAGCAACTGAAAGAAGAAGCATGCATATGATATAATAAGAAATGAAATTGAAACTGAAACTGAACATGAACATGAATATAATAACATCTGTAAAATCTGTAAACTGTATATCTGTATATCTTTGGGGAGAGCAGTAGTATAACGACAACATGAAATCACCACATGGGTATGTGGAGTCTGGTATCTGGCTCGACCAGCAGAGCGCTCTCATACCTTGCCTGGTATGACAAGTGAACATGACATGAAAGGATTCAATCGCATATGAAGGTATCGTCATCTGGGCGTAGCGACCCTTATTCTACGGTGGCATACGTAGTTTCAGGCTACAAGAGCCTTCTCGTTATCTATGCAACTCCCAAAATATGTACTTGAAAATAGATGGTTTGTGAGCCCATGAATTTCATAAATATAAATTGTAAACATAATCTGTGATAATTTAACATGAACATATATACATAATATACCCTTTGAGAAAACATGTATAATTTCATAGATTAAGTAATAATGATTCATGACTTGATAATTAAGAACTCATAAAATTCAAAACATGAGTTCATGGATTACAGACAGGTTCATGACAATCATAATGACCAATCATGAATTCAATTGATGAATTGTAATAGAGATATGACATAATATCACATGTAATTAGGGTTATCATGATAATAAAATAAAACCCTAAATTATGGAATTTTATAGTTTCATGGAATAACATGGCATGGGAAAGAACATGGATATTCCCACACGTGAATAGAAGCTCTACATACCTTAATCGCTCTAATAGTGGTATTAAAGGTCTGACCACCTCAATTCCTTAAGTCTCATATTTATACTGTTCCCAGTCAAAAGGATTTTACGGCCAAATTTGACGGACCATCGAATTTTTCTACGGTCTAGGTCTGACCGTATAATAATGTACGAACCGTATAATCGAACTATCACCCAAAGTGCAACTCTCCAATGATCTTTAAAACTTGAGAGGCTGAAAAAGTAAAAAAGGATGGACTGTATAATCTGGTACGGTCTATAAAACTTAAAGGGTTCCGCCAATCTCAAAAACAAATCGACGGTTCAAATCGACGGTCCGTAAAATATTTTACGGTCAGTATAAATTGGGCGTAAAATTTGATCTGCAGAACTGAAGCTGGTTTTTCAACTTAAACTCTCCGTTTTGTTTTTCTAAACCCCTGGATCATAAACATGACTTAGTTTGGAGGTACGAGATATTACAATATCTCCTTCTTAGGATCATTCGTTCTCGAATGATGGGTCATGGTCAAGAATGAGATTGAACATAGCATGAGTACATAAGCGTGAAGAAACATGGCATGAAACATGAGACTGAATGACATAATTACATAGAAACATGAACATGGAACATGATTACTGAATATATGAACGTGAAACATGAGACATGGATACGCAATGGCTATGACACGAATACTGAAGGTATTTACCATGATCATTTTCTGCTTGCTCCTCAAATAAGTGTGGATATCCTGACTTCATATCTTCTTCGGCTTCCCATGTGGCTTCCTTAACATTCGACTTCTACAACACTTTCACTGAGGCAACTTCTTTGGTTGTCAACTTTCGAATCTGAGGATCCAAAAAGCCACAAGGATCTCTTCATAGGTCAGACCATCCTTAGCTGAAATGGACTCGGTAGAGACAACCAACGATGAGTCTCTTACACACTTCCTCAATATGGATACATGAAACACTGGATGCACAACAACTAAATCTTGTGGCAATTCAAGTTCATGAGCCACTTGGCCAACTCTCCTCAAAATCCTATATGGTTTGATATATCGAGGAATGAACTTCCCTTTCTTCCCAAACCTCATGACATCTTTCATAGGTGAAACTTTCATAAACACCCAAACATCAACCTGAAACTCCAAATCTTTACGCCTCACATCCGAATAGGACTTTTGGTGACTCTAAACTATTCTCAAATATTCCTGAATCAACTTGACTTTCTCCATAGCCTGATGGACCAAGTCTGGTCCTAACAACTCCGTTTCACCAATTTTGAACCAACCAATTGGTGATCTACACCTTCGCCCATACAAAGTTAAGTCAGCCAAACTTATATGTTATGTTAAAAACCTTTGGAATTCATTTCATAACTCTCTTGGATGAAAGTTGGACAATTTCCTCTCAAATTTCTCTCAAGTTCTCCTCTTCTTCAACGAAACTTCAAGGTAATTTAAGCTCGGGTTCTACTTCCCCGTTAATCGTGGTGCTTGTATTGATTCTTCTCCAATTATAGTTGTTTCAAAGACTACTTCAAGGTGAAGTAAAGTAAATAAATTAGATGGTTTTCGCATCCAAGGTACGATCCTTCGTCTACGATCTTCTTCGAGCTCGTGTGAGCATATAAGGTATATTTTTGGTAGGAACTCGGGCATCTAATGTATATTTTCGAAAGAAAATCACAGCGACAGTGATTGGAAGTTGTGAGTTCAAGTTATTATAGTTTGCAAAAGTGATTAAGGGGAAGTTTTCTTATGCTATGGAGTTTGGAAATGGGTTGGTAGATCATTTTGAGCTTGTTTGTTGTTAAAAGACGGTCGAATGCTGAGTACACCATCGAATCATAGCTTTGGAAGCTTGTCACTCCTTGATTGCTTGATGATATTATTGATATATAGTTGTATTATTGGTACCTCTCTACCATTCTCTTCTTGCAATATCTCATTTTTCTTTCTGTCCTCTAAAGCCTGAGTAAACGCTACCATCTTAGTGATGGTCATATCCTTATTTAGAGCAAAGAAGGTTGGCATCATCATAAAAGTGAGGTCCAAGACCCAGCACAAAGCGCCTAACTCTGGCCGTCATACTGGCAACCAAATTCGGAGCATACTTGGCTAATGAGACAAACTTGAAGTAGTAATTGTTCATACTCATGTCATTTTGTTTGAGCAGCTCGAACTCTAGGGCCTTACCTTCCCTGATCTCTATTGATAGGAAGTGATCAATAAATGCCTCAAAAAATTTATTCCAAGTCACAGAAGATGCATCCTTCCCCCAGGACTCTTACCATGACTCTTTCCAAATAGCAACGACATCCTTCAGCTGGTTAGCAATAAACTTCACTGACTCTGTCTCAGTAGCATGCATAACATGAAGAGTTCTCTTGAACCTCGTTGATAAAATTTTATGGATCCTCATTCTCATTTGGACCATGTGAACATTGAAGGGTTCATACTATAACGCCCGAACCATGGCCTAGGCAAAATACGATTTTCGATGCCTAATCGCATATGACCGAGCGAACCACATATCTTCTTTGAATCAACATGGGCATTAAAAGCATGCAATAGTAATGATATAAAATATGTAAAAATATAATTACTGAAAATATAGTCTCAAATATAATAGCGAAAATATCTCAATAAAATATACTAAGTCCTGAAAATAATATCGACATGATAGACATGACATGATAACTAGTCTAGTCTATGAAATCTCTAAAATATGAGTCTGCAAAATTGTTTACTGTGTCAAGGCCCGACATATCTCTGCTATAAACCATGACATGTAAAATAAATGACTAACACCCCGAATGAGATGGGGCTCACCAATAGTTGTTACTGAGACAAATCCTAGCGAGCAGATCTATCATCCTAAAACTTAGTACCTGCACTCCAGGAAAAGGGACGTTAATACATTTGAATTGTACTGTATGTAAAGCAACTGAAAGAAGAAGCATGCATATGATATAATAGGAAATGAAATTGAAATCTGGCGAACATGAACATGAATATAATAACATCCTGTAAAATCAGAAACTGTATATCTGTATATCTTTGGGAGAGCAAGAGTATAACGACAACATGAAATCACCACATGGGTATGTGGAGTCCTGGTATCTGGCTCGACCAGCAGAGCTCTCATACCTTGTCTGGGTATGACAAGTGAACATGACATGAAAGGATTCAATCAGTAATATGAAGGTATCGTCATCCGGGCGTAGCGACCCTTATTCTACGGTGGCATACGTAGTTTAAGCTACAAGAGCCTTCTCGTTATCTATGCAACTCCCAAAATATGTACTTGAAAATAGATGGTTTGTGAGCCCATGAATTTCATAAATATAAATTGTAAACATAATCTGTGATAATTTAACATGAACATATATACATAATATACCCTTTGAGAAAACATGTATAATTTCATAGATTAAGTAATAATGATTCATGACTTGATAATTAAGAACTCATAAAATTCAAAACATGAGTTCATGGATTACAGACAGGTTCATGACAACCATAATGACCAATCATGAATTCAATTGATGAATTGTAATAGAGATATGACATAATATCACATGTAATTAGGGTTATCATGATAATAGAATAAAACCCTAAATTATGGAATTTTATAGTTTCATGGATTAACATGGCATGGGAAAGAACATGGATATTCCCACACGTGGATAGAAGCTCTACATACCTTAATCGCTCTAATAGTGGTATTAAAGGTCTGACCACCTCAATTCCTTAAGTAGCGGTTCCTTGAAAATCCTAGGTTAAGAACAATGAATTTCTACTTAAAATTCATGTATATGCGTTAGAATCCACTTGGAATAGGCTTACCTTGGTGTATGAGAGTGATGGGAGGAGGAACCTTCGTGCTAGGGCTTGAGAAGAATGAAAATCAAATTTTCAAAACTAAGTCTCATATTTATACTGTTCCCAGTCAGAAGGATTTTACGGCCAAATTTGACAGACCATCGAATTTTTCTACGGTCTAGGTCTGACCGTATAATAATGTACGAACCGTATAATCGAACTATCACCCAAAGTGCAACTCTCCAATGATCTTTAAAACTTGAGAGGCTGAAAAAGTAAAAAAGGACGGACTGTATAATCTTGTACGGTCTATAAAACTTAAAGGGTTCCGTCAATCTCAAAAACAAATCGACGGTTCGAATCGACGGTCCGTAAAATATTTTACGGTCAGTATAAATTGGGCGTAAAATTTGATCTGCATAACTGAAGCTGGTTTTCAACTTAAACTCTCTGTTTTGATTTTCTAAACCCCTGGATCATAAACATGACTTTGTTTGGAGGTACGAGGTATTACAATATCTCCTTCTTAGGATCATTCGTTCTCGAATGATGGGTCATGGTCAAGAATGAGACTGAACATAGCATGAGTACATAAACGTGAAGAAACATGGCATGAAACATGAGACTGAATGACATAATTACATAGAAACATGAACATGGAACATGATTACTGAATACATGAACGTGAAACATGAGACATGGATACGCAATGGGCATGACATGAATACTGAAGGTATTTACCATGATCATTTTATGCTTGCTCCTCAAATAAGTGTGGATATCTGGACTTCATATCTTCTTCGGCTTTCCATGTGGCCTCCTTAACATTCTGACTTCTCTACAACACTTTCACTGAGGCAACTTCTTTGGTTGTCAACTTTTGAATCTGAGGATCCAAAATAGCAACAAGGATCTCTTCATAGGTCAGACCATCCTTAGCTAAAATGGAGTCGGTAGAGACAACCAACGACGAGTCTCCTACACACTTCCTCAATATGGATACATGAAACACTGGATGCACAACAACTAAATCTTGTGGCAATTCAAGTTCATAAGCCACTTGGCAAACTCTCCTGAAAATCCTATATGGTTTGATATATCGGGGAATCAACTTCCCTTTCTTCCCAAACCTCATGACACCTTTCATAGGTGACACTTTCATAAACACCCAATCATCAACCTGAAACTCCAAATCTTTACGCCTCACATCCGAATAGGACTTTTGGTGACTCTGAACTATTTTTAAATATTCCTGAATCAACTTGACTTTCTCCATAGCCTGATGGACCAAGTTTGGTCCTAACAACTCCGTTTCACCAATTTTGAACCAACCAATTGGTGATCTACACCTTCGCCCATACAAAGCTTCGAACGGTGCCATTTGAACACTAGCATGGTAACTTTTATTATAAGAAAACTCAATGAGAGGCAAATGATCATCCCAATTACCTTTAAAATCAAGAACACATGCCCTCAAGATATCCTCGAAAGTTTGAATAGTACGCTCCGCCTGGCTATCTGTCTGAGGATGAAAAGTTGTGCTGAGATTTACCTTGGTACCCAATCATTTCTGGAAATACTTCCAAAAGTGAGTTGTGAACTGAGCACCACGATCTGAAATAATGGACATTGGGGTCCCATGAAGCTTGACAATTTCTCAGATATACAACTTAGCATAATCCTATGCTGAATATGTGGTCTTGATTGACAAAAAGTGGGCAGATTTAGTAAGTCGATCCACTATCATCCAAATCAAATCATGCCTTCGGGTTGAGCGAGATAGACCTGTTATGAAGTACATATTTATCATCTCCTATTTCCAAACATTAATATCAATATTCTGAGACAACCTGCCAGGCCTCTGGTGCTCGACCTTCACCTGCTGATAATTCAAACACTTGACTATAAAATTTGTCATATTCCTCTTCATATCGTTCCACCAATAAATTTTATTGATATCATGATACATCTTGGTAAAACTTGGATGAATAAAATACCTGGAGTTGTGCGCTTCTTCCATGATTCACTCTCTGAGTCCGTCCACATCTGGAACACATAACATGCCTCGGTACCTCAAAGTACCGTCATCTCCCCCTTGTTCAAAAGTCGTAGTCTTATGCTTATGAATTCCCTCTTTCAGCTGCAACAAGTAGGGATAACTAAACTGTTCTCCTTTACCTCAGCTACTAAGGAGGATTCAGACTTATTTTGTACAATAACAACACCATCTTTGGAGTGCATGAGGCAAACTCCTAGACTGGCTAGTCGATGAATTTATTTCATCATGGTTCTCCTATCTTCTTCAACATGAGCTAAACTTCCCATGGATCGCCCACTAAGAGCATCAGTTACCACATTCGCTTTCTCTGGATGATAGAGAACATCTACATCATAATCCTTTATCAATTTGAGCCATCTCCTATGTCTAAGATTCAACTTCCATTTCTTGAAAATGTACTGAAGGCTCTTGTGATCTGTGAAAATATCAATCTGAACTCCATACAAATAATGATTCCATATCTTGAGTGAAACAATCAAGACAGCCAATTTTAAGTCATGAGTCGGATGATTCTTTTCATGAGGCTTAAGATGTCTGGATGCATAAGTTATAACCTTACCATGCTGCATTAAAACACACCCAACACCAACTGCTGAAGCATCACAATATACAACGAACCCTTCGGTCCTCTCTAGCAAAGTTACCATTTGAGCGGAAGTCAGTCTCGTTTTCAATTCTCCGAAACTATGCCCACATGCATCTGACCACTAGAATTTGACTTTCTTCTTCATTAACCTAGTCAATAGATCTGCAACTGAGGAAACACCCTTTACAAAACGTCTGTAATAGCCTACCAGATCCAAGAAATTTCGTATCTCTGAGGCAGAGGTGGGTCTGGGGCGATTCTTTACAGCGTCTATTTTCTGAAAATCAACATGGATACCTTCGCTTGAAATCACATGGCCTAAGAATGTTAATGAATTTATCCAAAATTCACACTTGGAAAACATCGCATAGAGCTTGCATTCCTGAAGTGTCCGCAATACAATTCTGAGATATTCTGCATGATTAGCCTCACTACGGGAAATAGACTAGAATATCATCAATGAAGATAATGATGAAGAGATCAAGATAATGCTTGAAGACCCAGTTAATAGGATCCATGAAAGCGGATGGTGCATTTGTCAATCCGAACGACATAACGCAAAATTTGAAATGACCATAACGAGTTCTGAAGGCAGTTTTCAGAATGTCAATTTCCTTAACCTTAAGCTGAGGGTACCCTAATCCGAGGTTAATCATGGAATAACACTGAGAACTTTGAAGTTGGTCAAATAAATCATCGATTTTGGTAAGAGGATATTTGTCCTTAATGGTGACCTTGTTCAACAACCGGTAGTCAATGCACATATGCAAAGATCCATCATTCTTTTGAACAAACTAGACTTGTGCATCCCATGGCGAGACACTTGGTCTAATAAATCCCTTATCAAGGAGATCTTTCAACTGGGTTATAAATTTTCTTAACTCTGCTGGAGCCATTCTGTACGATGGAAGATATCGACTTAGTGCCGGGAAGTAGATCAATTCCAAAGTCGATCTCCCTATCGGGAGGAACTCTGGAAAGATCTTCTAGAAAAACTTCTGAAACTCATTGACAACTGGTATGGATTGAAGAGTTAGGGTCTGGGTGTCTGCATCCCTAACCTGAACTAGATGGTAAATATACCCCTTGAATATCATCTTTCTGGCTTTAGGATAGGAAATAAACCTACCTATGGGTTCTACTGCATCACCCTTCCATTCTATGACTGGTTAACTTGGAAATTCGAAATTGACAATTTTGGTTCTACAACCTACTGTGGCATAACATGAAGACAATCAATCCATATCCATGATTACATCGAAGTCTATCATTTCTAACTCGACCAAATCGGCTACGGTAATGCGGTGATAGACTTTAATTGGGCAATCCCTATATACCCGCCTGACTATAAATGACTCACTAACTAGAGTGGATACCTCAAAGGGTTCATGTAACATTTGTGGTTCTATTCCAAATTTCTTAGCAAAGAATGGTGATACATACGATAGAGTGGATCCAGGATCCATAAGGGCATAAACGTCAAAATTAAAAATAGTTAGTATATATCTGACCATATCTGCATAAGCCTCTATATCCTGATTGTTCATACAAACGATTTGGACCTCTACCTATGTTACCGAACTTAGCTGGACCACACCCTGATTAAGCTTGAGAATTATGAGGAACTGCTGAATTTGTAGACAAAGCCACATTACCTCCTATACCCTGCCTCACTGATGGAAAATTCCTATGAAAGTGACCCTGCTGAACACAACCATAACATATATTCATTCCAAAGCAGCACTCCCCTGGGTGCCTCTTATCACACTTAGCATAAACTAGATTACTGAAAGAACTTTGGCCCGCACTAGCATGTGACTGAGAGCTTGATGCTATGAAGTTCTTCCTTTTATTATCATTCCTGAACTTTGGGGCTGGAGCACTAGCTGAAGATGAAGCAGCTCCTGATGACCTATTTTTAAATAAATGTATGCCTTCACCTCCCCCATGACTGAAATGACTTGTAGATTTAGCTCTCTTGTTGAATTTCTTGTCTTTCTCCTTCTACAATGCTTCCTCTTCCTTTATTATGTTCTCATTACTTTGTACAAAATAAACCATCTTGGTGATGGTCATTTCCCTGTTTTGAGCAGAAATATTAGCAGCATCGAACAACTGGGAACTGGGCGGCGATGAAACTAGAATACGAACCTTTGCAGGCCTTGTGGTATTGGGTGAGGGTGTTGTACCTGAATAGGCTCCCTGAGCGTGAGCATCTTCCTCACAAGCAACATTAGAAGCAGCCCTCTTGCTTGTAGTTGATTTTCTTTTCGTAAACATTTTCTGAAATATGTAATACGCACGAGTTAGAAAGATGTCATGAGAGTATATCTCTAACTGCACGATCTAGAGTATGAAATAAGTGAGACCATCCTAGATGTCTTGGTTGTCATCGATTTACATATGTGGGGCCCTCATACACCTAAAAGTGACCCCACTGGACACGGTTTCATACACTCCCTAAGACACTTGAACCTAAGCTCTGATACCAAGTTTTGTAATGCCCCAAACCATGGCCTGGGTGAAATACGACACTCGGTGCCTAATTGTATACGACCGACCAAACCACATGGTTCGCTGAATCAACATTGTCATCAAAATCATGCAATAGCAATGATTTAAAACATGTAAAAACATAATTACTGAAAATATAGTCTGAAATATAATAGCGGAAATATCTTAATAAAACATACTAAGTCTGAAAATAATATTGACATGACTGACATTACGTGATAATTAGTCTAGTCTATGAAACCTCTGAAACATGAGTCTGCAAGACTATTTACTAGGATAAGGCATTGGCATACCTCTGCTATAAATCATGACATGTAAAATAAATGGTTAACACCCCGAATGAGATGTGACCCACAAATAGCTGATACTGAGGCAAATCCTAGTGACCAGATCTATCGTCCTGAAACTCAGTACATACACTGTGAAATGCAGGCCCCGAGCAAAGGGATGTTAGTACAAATGAATTGTATTGTATGTAAAACAACTGAAAAATAAGTAGGCACATGATATAATAGGAACATGAAACTGAAATTGAAATTGAACATGAACATGAATATAATAATATGTGTAAAATTTGTAAACTGTATATTTGTATAACTGTGGATAGAGCAGTAGTATAACCGACAACATGAAATCACCACGTGGGTACGTGGAGTCTGGTACCTGGCCCGACAAGCAAAGATCTCTCATATCTTGCCGGGGTATGAGACATGAATAAGAAATGAAAGGATCCAATTAGTAATATGAAGGTGTCATCTTCTGGGAATAGCGACCCTTATCCTACGGTGGCATACGTAGTTTCAGGCTGCAAGAGCCTTCTCTGTAATCTATGCACCTACCAAAATATGTACTTAAAAATAGATGGCTTATGAGCCCATGAATTTCATAAATATAACTTGTAAATGTAATCTGTGATAATTTAACATGAACATAAATTCATAATATACCTTGTGAGAAAATATGTATAATTTCATAGGTTAAGTAATAATGATTCATGACTTGATAATTAAGAATTCATGAATTCAAAGCATGCGTTCATTGATTACGAACAGGTTCATGACAATCATAATGACCAATCATGAATTCAATTGACGAATTATAATATAGACATGACATAATATCACATGTAATTAGGGTTATCATGATATTAGAATAAAATACTAAATTATCGAATTTCATAGATTCATGTAATAACGTGGCATTGGGAAGAACATGGATATTCCCACATGTGTATAGAAGCTCTACATACCTTAATCATTCTAATACTTGTATTAAAGGTCTAAACTTTGAAGAAGGAATCTAAAACTTGCACCTCAATTCCTTGAGTTGGGTTTTCTTGATAAGCCTAGGTTAAGAACAATGAATTTCTACTTAAAATTCATGTATATGCGTTAGAATCCAATTGGAATAGGCTTACCTCGGCATATGAGAGCGATGGGAGGAGAGAACCTTCATGATAAGGCTTTAGAAGAGTGAAAACGTATTTTTCAGAACTTAGTATCGTATTTATACTGTTCTCTATCGAATGGTTTTACGGCCAAATTCGATGGACCGTCATTTTTTTTATGCTTTGGGTCTGACCGTATAATAATTTATGGTCCGTATAATCGAATCGTCACCTAAAGTGCAACTTTCCAATGATATTTAAAACTTGAGAGGCTGGGACGGTAAACTTCTAGACCATAAACATGGCTTAGTTTAGACTATATGAGCTTGACTAACGTCCTAGGCTGATGATCGTTAGGACAAACTTGACCATATAGATATAGTGCATGAATATATCTATACTAGTCCATGTATATAGTCCGAGGTAGACTCCATTTCTGCATAATTTCTCTACTTTCTTCACCTTCATCTTTTCATTTTTCTTTCTTCCTCCCGATCTTTTTTGAAAAAAATAGTTATATCTCAAGCATTGAATAGCTCAAGATTATTTACAGAAGCCAACGTTCGCCTTTATGGAAAATATTGTAGGTTGAAGACCTCAATGACCCCTAAAAACTCGGATCATAAAATTTGGGGTTGTAAAGTGTTGAAAGTAAGTTATATGTTATATTTGTATACAAAAAAATATATGTAGATTACTGGTTTTTTTTCAAATATTAATTTATTTGTTATATTTTGTAGAAAAATTGGTAGATGAGACTATTTTAGGTGGCATGATCCTCTATAGACAACCATAATAGGGTTAACCCAAAGTATAGTAATGATTGGGAATCAATGACGCTCCGCCCTTTGTTTGGGCGCGCAACATTTGTCTCATGTTATAACATTGCTTAATTGGTAAAGAAATTAATCTGCCTTATATATTTTTCTAAATACAATAATGGTGGAAGATGATATTTTTATATAGATTGATTGGTACCATTTATAAAATAAAATAGTTTGACAATCACCGTTGTAATACTCCGTACGTTTGGACTAACACTTGAACCGTCCAACGAATGCTATGAGATTAGGGCCCTAAAAAATTTGGGGTGTAGGTAAGTGAATTCATGAGAATTTCATTATAAGAAAAGGTCGATGTCCAAAGTCGAAGTGAAGGTTTCTCATAGTTAAGTTTTTCAAAATGGATTTGAACGAGGTCCAACTTCCAGTGAGTGTTGCGACATGTGTATTTGAATTTAGGGAGTGATCTACCTATCAAATTAAATCTCTGTGAGTTTACTTTTCAATCCAGCAAACCATTCATCAATATAACTTCGGAGTAAAAAATTATGCACGTTTTATTGCGGACCTGCGCAACACCCAACTGCTTGTGAACACGTGACACCCCTAAAGTTAAGTCAGCCAAACTTATATGTTATGTTAAAAACCTTTGGAATTCATTTCATAACTCTCTTGGATGAAAGTTGGACAATTTCCTCTCAAATTTCTCTCAAGTTCTCCTCTCCTTCAACGAAACTTCAAGGTAATTTAAGCTCGGGTTCTACTTCCCCGTTAATCGTGGTGCTTGTATTGATTCTTCTCCAATTATAGTTGTTTCAAAGACTACTTCAAGGTGAAGTAAAGTAAATAAATTAGATGGTTTTCGCATCCAAGGTACGATCCTTTGTCTACGATCTTCTTCGAGCTCGTGTGAGCTTATAAGGTATATTTTTGGTAGGAACTCGGGCATCTAATGTATATTTTCGAAAGGAAATCACAGGCGACGGTGATTGGAAGTTGTGAGTTCAAGTTATTATAGTTTGCAAAAGTGATTAAGGGGAAGTTTTCTTATGCTATGGAGTTTGGAAATGGTTTGGTAGATCATTTTGAGCTTGTTTGTTGTTAAAAGACGGTCGAATGATGAGTACACCATCAAATCATAGCATTGGAAGCTTGTCACTCCTTGATTGCTTGATGATATTATTGATATATAGTTGTATTATTGGTACCTCTCTACCATTCTCTTCTTGCAATATCTCATTTTTCTTTCTGTCCTCTAAAGCCTGAGTAAACGCTACCATCTTAGTGATGGTCATATCCTTATTTAGAGCAGCAAGGTTGGCATCATCATACAAGTGAGGTCCAAGACTCAGCACAAAGCGCCTAACTCTGGCCGTCATACTGGCAACCAAATTCGGAGCATACTTGGCTAATGAGACAAACTTGAAGTAGTAATTGTTCATACTCATGTCATTTTGTTTGAGCAGCTCGAACTCTAGGGCCTTACCTTCCCTGATCTCTATCGATAGGAAGTGATCAATAAATGCCTCAAAAAATTTATTCCAAGTCACAGAAGATGCATCATTCCCCCAGGACTCTTACCATGACTCTTTCCAGATAGCAGCGACATCCTTCAGCTGGTTACCAATAAACTTCACTGACTCTGTCTCAGTAGCATGCATAACATGAAGAGTTCCTTGAACCTCGTTGATAAAATTTTATGGATCCTCATTCTCGCTAGACCATGTGAACATTGAAGGGTTCATACTATAACGCCCCGAACCATGGCCTAGGCGAAATACGGTACTCGATGCCTAACTGCATATGACCGAGCGAACCACATATCTTGCTGAATCAACATGGGCATTAAAAGCATGCAATAGTAATGATATAAAATATGTAAAAATATAATTACTGAAAATATAGTCTGAAATATAATAGCGGAAATATCTGAATAAAACATACTAAGTCTGAAAATAATACTGACATGAAAGACATGACATGATAACTAGTCTAGTCTATGAAATCTCTAAAATATGAGTCTGCAAAACTGTTTACCAGGACAAGGCTCTGACATATATCTGCTATAATCCATGACATGTAAAATAAATGACTAACACCCCGAATGAGATGGGGCTCACCAATAGTTGTTACTGAGACAAATCCTAGCGAGCAGATCTATCATCCTAAAACTTAGTACCTGCACTCCAGGAAAAGGGACATTAATACATTTGAATTGTACTGTGTGTAAAGCAACTGAAAGAAGAAGCATGCATATGATATAATAGGAAATGAAATTGAAACTGAAACTGAACATGAACATGAATATAATAACATCTGTAAAATCTGTAATCTGTATATCTGTATATCTTTGGGGAGAGCAGTAGTATAACGACAACATGAAATCACCACATGGGTATGTGGAGTCTGGTATCTGGCTTGACCAGCAGAGCGCTCTCATACCTTGTCGGGGTATGACAAGTGAACATGACATGAAATGATTCAATCAGTAATATGAAGGTATCATCATCTGGGCGTAGCGACCCTTATTCTACGGTGGCATACGTAGTTTCAGGCTACAGGAGCCTTCTCGTTATCTATGCAACTCCCAAAATATGTACTTGAAAATAGATGGCTTGTGAGCCCATGAATTTCATAAATATAAATTGTAAACATAATCTGTGATAATTTAACATGAACATATATACATAATATACCCTTTGAGAAAACATGTATAATTTCATAGATTAAGTAATAATGATTCATGACTTGATAATTAAGAACTCATAAAATTCAAAACATGAGATCATGGATTACGCATGTGTTCATGACAATCATAATGACCAATCATGAATTCAATTGATGAATTGTAATAGAGATATGACATAATATCACATGTAATTAGGGTTATCATGATAATAGAATAAAACCCTAAATTATGGAATTTTATAGTTTCATGGAATAACATGGCATGGGAAAGAACATGGATATTCCCACACGTGAATAGAAGCTCTACATACCTTAATCGCTCTAATAGTGGTATTAAAGGTCTGACCACCTCAATTCCTTAAGTCTCATATTTATACTGTTCCCAGTCAAAAGGATTTTACGGCCAAATTTGACGGACCATCGAATTTTTCTACGGTCTAGGTCTGACCGTATAATAATGTACGAACCGTATAATCGAACTATCACCCAAAGTGCAACTCTCCAATGATCTTTAAAACTTGAGAGGCTGAAAAAGTAAAAAAGGATGGACTGTATAATCTGGTACGGTCTATAAAACTTAAAGGGTTCCGCCAATCTCAAAAACAAATCGATGGTTCGAATCGACGGTCAATAAATATTTTACGGTCAGTATAAATTGGGCGTAAAATTTGATCTGCAGAACTGAAGCTGGTTTTTCAACTTAAACTCTCCGTTTTGATTTTCTAAACCCCTGGATCATAAACATGACTTAGTTTGGAGGTACGAGATGTTACAATATCTCCTTCTTAGGATCATTCGTTCTCGAATGATGGGTCATGGTCAAGAATGAGATTGAACATAGCATGAGTACATAAGCGTGAAGAAACATGGCATGAAACATGAGACTGAATGACATAATTACATAGAAACATGAACATGGAACATGATTACTGAATATATGAACGTGAAACATGAGACATGGATACGCAATGGGCATGACACGAATACTGAAGGTATTTACCATGATCATTTTCTGCTTGCTCCTCAAATAAGTGTGGATATCTGGACTTCATATCTTCTTCGGCTTCCCATGTGGCTTCCTTAACATTCTGACTTCTCTACAACACTTTCACTGAGGCAACTTCTTTGGTTGTCAACTTTCGAATCTGAGGATCCAAAAAGCCACAAGGATCTCTTCATAGGTCAGACCATCCTTAGCTGAAATGGACTCGGTAGAGACAACCAACGACGAGTCTCTTACACACTTCCTCAATATGGATACATAAAACACTGGATGCACAACAACTAAATCTTGTGGCAATTCAAGTTCATAAGCCACTTGGCAAACTCTCCTCAAAATCCTATATGGTTTGATATATCGAGGAATGAACTTCCCTTTCTTCCCAAACCTCATGACATCTTCCATAGGTGAAACTTTCATAAACACCCAATCATCAACCTGAAACTCCAAATCTTTACGCCCTACATCCGAATAGGACTTTTGGTGACTCTGAACTATTTTCAAATATTCCTAAATCAACTTGACTTTCTCCATAGCCTGATGGACCAAGTCTGGTCCTAACAACTCCGTTTCACCAATTTTGAACCAACCAATTGGTGATCTACACCTTCGCCCATACAAAGCTTCGAACGGTGCCATTTGAACACTAGCATGGTAACTTTTATTATAAGAAAAATCAATGAGAGGCAAATGATCATCCCAATTACCTTTAAAATCAAGAACACATGCCCTCAACATATCCTCGAAAGTTTGAATAGTACGCTCCGCCTGGCTATCTGTCTGAGGATGAAAAGTTGTGCTGAGATTTACCTTGGTACCCAATCCTTTCTGGAAATACTTCCAAAAGTGAGTTGTGAACTGAGCACCACGATCTGAAATAATGGACATTGGGTTCCCATGAAGCTTGACAATTTCTCAGATATACAACTTAGCATAATCCTATGCTGAATATGTGGTCTTGATTGACAAAAAGTGGGCTGATTTAGTAAGTCTATCCACTATCATCCAAATCAAATCATGCCTTCGAGCTGAGCGAGATAGACCTGTTATGAAGTACATATTTATCATCTCCTATTTCCAAACATTAATATCAATATTCTGAGACAACCTACCAGGCCTCTGGTGCTCGACCTTTACCTGCTGATAATTCAAACACTTGGCTATAAAATCTGTCATATTCCTTTTCATATCGTTCCACCAATAATTTTTACTAATATCATGATACATCTTGGTATAACTTGGATGAATAAAATACCTGGAGTTGTGCGCTTCTTCCATGATTCGCTCTCTGAGTCCGTCCACATCTGGAATACATAACATGCCTCGGTACCTCAAAGTACCGTCATCTCCCCCTTGTTCAAAAGTCGTAGTCTTATGCTTATGAATTCCCTCTTTCAGCTGCAACACGTAGGGATAACTAAACTGTTCTCCTTCACCTCAGCTACTAAGGAGGATTCAGACTTATTCTGTACAATAACAACACCATCTTTGGAGTGCATGAGCCAAACTCCTAGACTGGCTAGTTGATGAATTTCTTTCATCATGGTTCTCCTATATTCTTCAACATGAGCTAAACTTCCCATGGATCGCCCACTAAGAGCATCAGTTACCACTTTCGCTTTCTCTGGATGATAGAGAACATCTATATCATAATCCTTTATCAATTTGAGCCATCTTCTATGTCTAAGATTCAACTTCCATTTCTTGAAAATGTACTGAAGGCTCTTGTGATCTGTGAAAATATCAATCTGAACTCCATCAAATAATGATGCCATATCTTGAGTGAAACAATCACGACAGCCAATTCTAAGTCATGAGTCGGATGATTCTTTTCATGAGGCTTAAGATGTCTGGATGCATAAGTTATAATCTTACCATGCTGCATTAAAACACACCCAACACCAACTGCTGAAGCATCACAATATACAACGAACCCTTCGGTCCTCTCTAGCAAAGTTACTATTTGAGCGAAAGTCAGTCTCGTTTTCAATTCTCCGAAACTACGCTTACATGCATCTGACAACTGGATTTTGACTTTCTTCTTCATTAATCTAGTCAATAGTGCTACAACTGAGGAAACACCCTTTACGAAACGTCTGTAATAGCCTACCAGATCCAAGAAATTTCGTATCTCTGAGGCTGAGGTGGGTCTGGGGTAATTCTTTACAGCGTCTATTTTCTGAAAATCAACATGGATGCCTTCGCTTGAAATCACATGGCCTAAGAATGTTAATGAATTTATCCAAAATTCACACTTGGAAAACATCGCATAGAGCTTGCATTCCTGAAGTGTCCGCAACACAATTCTGAGATATTTTGCATGATTAGCCTCACTACGGGAAATAGACTAGAATATCATCAATGAAGATAATGATGAAGACATCAAGAAAATGCTTGAAGACCCAGTTAATAGGATCCATGAAAGCGAATGGTTCATTTGTCAATCCGAACGACATGACGCAAAATTCGAAATGACCATAACGAGTTCTGAAGGCAGTTTTCAGAATGTCAATTTCCTTAACCTTAAGCTGAGGGTACCCTAATCCAAGGTTAATCATGGAATAACACTGAGAACTTTGAAGTTGGTCAAATAAATCATCGATTTTGGGAAGAGGATATTTGTTCTTAATGGTGACCTTGTTCAACAACCGGTAGTCAATGCACATATGCAAAGATCCATCATTCTTTTGAACAAACTAGACTTGTGCATCCCATGGCGAGACACTTGGTCTAATAAATCCCTTATCAAGGAGATCTTTCAACTGGGTTATAAATTTTCTTAACTCTGCTGGAGCCATTCTGTACGATGGAAGATATCGACTTAGTGCCGGGAAGTAGATCAATTCCAAAGTCGATCTCCCTATCGGGAGGAACTCTGGAAAGATCTTCTAAAAAAACTTCTGAAACTCATTGACAACTGGTATGGATTGAAGAGTTAGGGTCTGGGTGTCTGCATCCCTAACCTGAACTAGATGGTAAATATACCCCTTGAATATCATCTTTCTGGCTTTAAGATAGGAAATAAACCTACATATGGGTTCTAATGCATCACCCTTCCATTCTATGACTGGTTCACTTGGAAATTCGAAATTGACAATTTTGGTTCTACAGCCTACTGTGGCATAACATGAAGACAATCAATCCATATCCATGATTACATCGAAGTCTATCATTTCTAACTCTACCAAATCGGCTACGGTAATGCGGTGATAGACTTTAACTGGGCAATCCCTATATACCCGCCTGACTATAACTGACTCACTAACTAGAGTGGATACCTTAAAGGGTTCATGTAACATTTGTGGTTCTATTCCAAATTTCTTAGCAATGAATGGGGATATATAAGATAGAGTGGATCCAGGATCCATAAGGGCATAAACGTCAAAAGTAAAAATAGTTAGTATATATCTGACCACATCTGCATAAGCCTCTATATCCTGATAGTTCATACAAACGATTTGGACCTCTGCCTATGTTAACGAACTTAGCTGGACCACACCCTGATTAAGCTTGAGAATTATGAGGAACTTCTGAATTTGTAGACAAAGCCACATTACCTCCTATACCCTGCCTCGCTGATGGAAAATTCCTATGAAAGTGACCCTGCTGACCACAACCATACCATATATTCATGCCAAAGCAGCACTCCCCTGGGTGCCTCTTATCACACTTAGCATAAACTAGATTACTGAAAGAACTTTGGCCTGCACTAGCATGTGACTGAGAGCTTGATGCTCTGAAGTTCTTCCTTTTATTATCATTCCTGAACTTTGGGGCTGGAGCACTAGCTGAAGATGAAGCAGCTCCTGATGACCTATTTTTAAAGAAATGTATGCCTCCACCTCCCCTATGACTGAAATGACTTGTAGATTTAGCTCTCTTGTTGAATTTCTTGTCTTTCTCCTTCTACAATGCTTCCTCTTCCTTTATTATGTTCTCATTACTTTGTACAAAATAAACCATCTTGGTGATGGTCATTTCCCTATTTTGAGCAAAATATTAGCAGCATCGAACAACTGGGATCAATGCTATACAAAAAAGGCCTAACTCTGACCCTCATTTCTAGAACCATATTTGGAGCATACTTTGCCAAAGAAATAAAATGATGATAGTACTCCTGCACACTCCTGCCATTCTGCTTGAGCTTCTCAAATTATATAGCCTTTGCCTCCCTACCTCTATCGACATGTAATGTTCAAGAAAAGTATCAACAAACTCATTCCAAGTTGTCGGAGATGCATCTTCCCCTCGGGATTATTTTTATGATTCATACCAGATATTAGAAACATCTTGTAACTAATAAGCTCCCAACTATACTTCCTCTAACTCAGTAGCATGTATAACACGAAAGATCTTCTGAAGCCCATCAATAAAATTCTGTGGATCTTCCTTTTTACAAGACCATGTGAATTCCAGAGGTACCATGCATAAAAATTCCCGAGTCCTAAAACTAGATGACTCCCCACTAGTTCTTGTACTTGAAGTCATTCCATGATATTGGGCTTAAGCAGCCATAAGCTGGGTGAGCAACTGAATATATACCCTAACATCCGAATCAGTGGAACTGGGCGGCGATGAAACTAGAATACGAACCTTTGCGGGCCTTGTGATATTAGGTGAGGGTGTTGTACCTGAATAGTCTCCCTGAGCCTGAGCATCTTCCTCACAAGCAACATTAGCAGCAGCCCTCTTGCTTGTAGTTGATTTTCTTTTCGTAAACATTTTCTAAAATATGTAATACGCACGAGTTAGAAAGATGTTATGAGAGTATAGCTCTAACTGCACGATCTAGAGTATGAATTAAGTGAGACCATCCTAGATGTCTTAGTTGTCAATGATTTACATATGTGGGGCCCTCATACACCTAAAAGTGACCCCACTGGACACGGTTTTATACACTCCCTAAGACACTTGAACCTAAGCTCTGATACCAAGTTTTGTAATGCCCCGAACCATGGCCTGGGTGAAACACGACACTCGGTGCCTAATTGTATACGACCGACCAAACCACATGGTTCGCTGAATCAACATTGTCATCAAAATCATGCAATAGCAATGATTTAAAACATGTAAAAACATAATTACTGAATATATAGTCTGAAATATAATAGCGGAAATATCTGAATAAAACATACTAAGTCTGAAAATAATATTGACATGACTGACATTACGTGATAACTAGTCTAGTCTATGAAACCTCTAAAACATGAGTCTGCAAGACTATTTACCAGGATAAGGCCTTGGCATACCTCTGCTATAAATCATGACATGTAAAATAAATGGATAACACCCCGAATGAGATGTGACTCACAAATAGCTGATACTGAGGCAAATCCTAGTGACCAGATCTATCGTCCTGAAACTCAGTACATACACTGTGAATTGCAGGCCCCGAGCAAAGGGATGTTAGTACAAATGAATTGTATTGTATGTAAAGCAACTGAAAAATAAGTAGGCACATGATATAATAGGAACATGAAACTGAAATTGAAATTGAACATGAACATGAATATAATAATATGTGTAAAATTTGTAAACTGTATATTTGTATAACTGTGGACAGAGCAGTAGTATAACCGACAACATGAAATTACCACGTGGGTACGTGGAGTCTGGTACCTGGCCCGACAAGCAAAGATCTCTCATATCTTGTCGGGGTATGAGACATGAATAAGAAATGAAAGGATCCAATTAGTAATATGAAGGTGTCATCTTCTGGGAATAGCGACCCTTATCCTACGGTGGCATACGTAGTTTCAGGCTACAAGAGGCTTCTCTGTAATCTATGCACCTACCAAAATATGTACTTAAAAATAGATGGCTTATGAGCCCATGAATTTTATAAATATAACTTGTAAATGTAATCTGTGATAATTTAACATGAACATAAATACATAATATACCTTGTGAGAAAATATGTATAATTTCATAGGTTAAGTAATAATGATTCATGACTTGATAATTAAGAATTCATGAATTCAAAGCATGCGTTCATTGATTACGAACAGGTTCATGACATTCATAATGACCAATCATGAATTCAATTGACGAATTATAATATAGACATGACATAATATCACATGTAATTAGGGTTATCATGATATTAGAATAAAATACTAAATTATAGAATTTCATAGATTCATGGAATAACGTGGCATTGGGAAGAACATGGATATTCCCACATGTGTATAGAAGCTCTACATACCTTAATCATTCTAATACTTGTATTAAAGGTCTAAACTTGGAAGAAGGAATCTAAAACTTGCACCTCAATTCCTTGAGTTGGGTTTTCTTGATAACCCTAGGTTAAGAACAATGAATTTCTACTTAAAATTCATGTATATGCGTTAGAATCCAATTGGAATAGGCTTACCTCGGCGTATGAGAGCAATGGGAGGAGAGAACCTTTATGATAAGGCTTTAGAAGAGTGAAAACGTATTTTTCAGAACTAAGTATCGTATTTATATTGTTCTCTATCGAATGGTTTTATGGCCAAATTCGACGGACCGTCATTTTTTTATGGTTTGGGTCTGACCGTATAATAATGTATGGTCCGTATAATCGAATCGTCACCTAAAGTGCAACTTTCCATTGATAATTAAAACTTGAGAGGCTAGGACGGTAAACCTCTGGACCATAAACATGGCTTAGTTTAGAGGTACGGGGTGTTACATATACGAAGAAACTCTCTGATCCTAAAAGCGGATGACCCGTCATGAGTATCAGAAATTGGAGTCGTTCCCTGACACAGAGTTTACATAGAAATAATCTCAATGAATAGTTGAATGGCTCTCCTAACATCCATATCAGTAGCACTAGGCAGTGGAGTGACTGTAGTACGACACTCCGCAGGCCTTTTCATAGCAGGTGGGGGTGATTTCGGGGTACTAGCCCGATGTAGGTCCCTGAGCCTAGTGCAAACCCTCTAAGCCTGAGAGTCCACCTCTTGGGTAGCAGCAGCAGTAGCCTTCTTTCTTTAAGCATACTTTCTCTTTCCAGGCATTTTGTGAAAGAAACGCAATACACACGAGTTAGAATTGTTCTTGAACGCATAGCTCTAACTGTACAATCTAAAGTATAAAAAAGTGAAATAATTTTAAATGTCTTGGTAGTCAACCATTTATATGTGTGGCTCATACACACATAAAGGAAACTCCACTAGACATAACTTCATAGACTCCCTAGGACACTTGAGTCTAGTGCTCTAATACCACTGGAACAAGGCCTCGCCTTTTTTGACTCACATAAAACATGTACAATTGCGGAATATGAAACATACATAATTTGAGATACTGCAAATGTGAATAAGCCTCATAAATAAGATATTGCAATAGTTTTCAAAATGTAAATGTGCGTAGCCACCATGGCTAAAACATTAATTGAGAATCTAACATGACATACTAGACCCATAAATGAAACCTCTAATATAAGTCTGAATACTAAACTATTACTGGAACAAGGCCCTACCACATACCTAACTACATAACACGACATGAATATGAATATGAAAATAAAACAACACCCCGAATGATGTGAGGCTCACCAATAGCTAATACATGTGGATCCTAGCGTGCAGTTATATCATCCTACAAATATGTACTTGTATCGTAAAATGTAGGCCCTGGAAAAAAGAGACGTGAATACTGTGGAATAGTACTCTTATGTAAAGAAACCGAATGAATTAAGTGAACATGGGATACTCGGGGAATGGGCAATCTAAATCAATAAAGATGAGTACATAAAGTAATACTGAAATGAAACTGAAGCTGAACATAAACATAATATGACATGAATATAATATAACATGAGTAAAACATTGTAAGTGGAAGACCTTAGTATAATCGACATGTAACCACCATGTGAGCACGTGGCTCTTGATCTCTGCTCAACCAGCTAAGCCATTTAACACTTTGCCGGTGTATGAGACATAAATATGACATGACTAGATTCATAAAATAACCCAAAATTAGTAACATGAAGGAATCACCCCTAACTGAGGGAATGACCCTTATCCTACATTGGCGTACGTAGTTTCAGGTATTTACCCTCTTGGTAATTTGTACTACTCTCAAAACATGAACATGAATATATGTGGCTTAGAAGCTCATGATTTTCATAATGTTACTTATATTATAGTTTTGACATGTATAATATAGTTTCCATGAAACATGAAATCATATTAGTTTATAGCATAGTTCATAGTATATACAAAGAACTCATGGAAATCAAAGCATGATTATACATGGACTATGTACATGATTCATGGCATTCAAAATGATATATCATGATTACAAACAATGGAATCATAGTCTAGTTATATCATGGTTTAGTAGTTTAATGAACTATGGCATAACGCTCATTCGAATGACAATTTCATAGAGAACATGGAAGAACCATGGATTAATAGGGGAAAATGAGGGATCCTACTCCCCCAGGAGTTACTAGGTTTAATAAAGCACTGAATTGACGAACTATTTCAGAATATGTGTGGAGAAGAATAAAGATGTTTCCACGTGTAGAGAGCAGCCCTACATACCTTAATCACTCCAAAACACCCGAAGAAGAATCCAAGCTTTGAACCCAAAAATCTAAACTAGAATCCTTGAGAAGCGTTTTCTTGAATACCCTAGATAGGATTGTAGAATAAAATCTTGTTAATAATATGCATATGAGTGTTAATAATTGATAATATAATGGAATAGAACTTGGGGTTTGAGTAAGAAATTACCTTATGAGGATGTTCTAGGGTCTTTTCTCTTCAAAATGTCAGCCAAAAACGAAGTGGAATGAAGAATTTTTGAAAATTTCACGATCTGTACTTTTATAGAGGTGTACGACCTACGAAATGCAGGTCTAACCTGTGATATGCATAACAACTGTAGGTTGTTCCAGTAAGGCACAACATTTGGTGTTCAACCCGCGAAATGCAGGTTGAGCCGCAGCCTGAATCACATGTTGGTAAAACTGTAATGACCTTTTATATAGAGATCTGTTTGAGCTGATCCTTATATGGATGAAAAGGAATTTCAAAGGGATACAAATTTTGTCAAGGAATATGCCCTATATTCCCTACTAATAAGGGGGTTATACTTTCTTAAAGTGAGGCCTAGTGTAAATTTACTCAAAAATATGGTCCGTAGAGTAGCTTCCAACTTTAATTTGTCCAAATAATCTTTATATACCTTTTATAGGTTTCAAAACACTTTCTATACTTCCCATCTTGATTCAGTTATTTCTCTATCTTACGAGTCAAACCTTAGCCCAAAGGTACAAGGTCTTACGGGTGCCATCTGATATGGCGAAATATAGATGGGCTGAGTGCCCGGCTCCAAGTCAATGCAAAAAATCTATGTCACGATTAGGTGGGACACCTGAAAGGTCCATCGGGAATACCTCTGGGAACTTCTTCACCACCGAAACCTACTCCAATAGAGGAGTCTCTAGACTAGTATCTCGGATGTTGGGTAGATAAGTGAGACACCCTTTCTCAATCATTCGTTGGGCCTTAAGGAATGATATAACTCTCTTTGGATATTGTCTAAGAGCGCCCTTCCACTATCATTTCGGAATACCTGGTGTTACGGTTCACATTTACGCGGAGGCATAAAAGCTGCTAAGAGGTTGATAGTGCTCTAAGTCAGATAATTATTTTTAGAGTCGCCACCTAATTTATAGGTAAATTAGGAAAACCAAGTTGAGAGGGTTTATTCAAAACTATGAAAAATCCTTTAAAACCAGAGTCGAGGTAAGGATTCTGGTGATCACCCAGGTATTAAGGATCCATAGAATGCAGTTGACCTTCAGGTTCTATAGTATGTTTAAACTTTATAAATTTCTTAAAAGTTTTTAAATTCCCGCAAAATTTCACTTCATACATTTATTTCAAACTCAATGGTTTTTTTAAAAACAAAAGAGTTAACTTCTATCTAAAATGGTTCGCGTAAGGGTAATTTGGTCAACTTATTTTCAGACTAAGAACATTCAAGAATTAACTTGAGTAGAACTCCACTATTAGTCCAATAAATTGTCCAATATTCCTCATACACTTTAAAAATATTTTTAAGTTGAAAAGAGTAATCCATTTTGAAATGACAAGTTTTTGAGTTTTGAAAGAATATGAAACAAGTTTTTTATATTTCATGATATATCCCAAGATCAGCCCGTATTCCACATTTTTACAACTTTAGTCCAAGAAAGGTTTTGGTATTTAAAAATCATTTACTTAGGTTTAGCCCTCAAAATCAATTTCGAAGAATCCAATTTGGTCCATTTTACAATTTTCACACAAGTCAAATCCTTACCCTTATTTCTTCCGATTTTAATTCTCTCTAAACAATCTTGTTTTATTCTTTTTTTCATAAGTAAAGTCCATTTTTTTCTTTTAAAAAGAAGAAAATGCAGTCCAATTTCGATTCAATCCAGAACGGTTAAATTTCAAAGTCCAAAACAACCCATTTTGATTTTTAAGTCCAGACAGTCCCAGTTTCTCTTCAAATCAGAAATTAGTCTAGTTTTTGAAAAGTCATTTATGGCGATTCTATTCTAAATGATGTACGTATCGGTTGCCTATCCTAAGTTCGTAACCATAATAAGGTTCCAATAACGTATGCAAAGTATTTTTCATACAAGTAGTATATATATATATATATACATACACATATATAAAAAATGGAAAAGAGGAAGAGTTTAGGATGGTGGGCCTACCTAAGACCACCAATTACTATTTTCACCCATAGTTGGACTTTCAAATGCGCATCAACTTATCAGACCCGATCAAAGGAACTAGTTGGGCCTCGATCCAATTGTTTAAGAAAGATGACAGGCCCAAGGGGCCCCATCTCGTCATGTATTTGGGCAGTGGAGAAGAGGAGGGGAAAACAAAGACATTACTTAGAACTAATCTAATTAAATGCAAATAATTCTAAACTAGATACATCATGTATTAATTTTAAAGACACAATGTATTTCAAAAATTAATGTTTAATTCTAAATGGAGTTTTTTAACGTCATTTTAAGACAACGAGAATGCCAGAAGAATGGAGGTGGAGTACAATGATTTATTTGGACAAGAACAAAGGTGATATCCAGAGTTGCAATAACTATAGGGGTATCAAGCTGCTAAGCCACACTATGAAAGTTTGAGAAAAAGTCATGGAGATGAGGGTGAGAAGAGGCGTGTCTATCTCCGAGAACCAGTTTGGATTTATGTCGGGGCATTCGACTACAGAAGACATTCATCTTATTAGGCGGTTGGTGGAGTACTATAGGGAGAGGAAGAGAGACTTACATATGGTTTTCATCGACCTCGAGAAGGCATACGACAAAGTCCCTAGGGAGGTTCTATGGAGATGCTTGGAGGTTAGAGGTGTACCTATGGAGTACACTAGGCAATCTAGGATATGTATGATGGAGCCAACACTAGGATATGGACAGTAAGAGGAGACTCGGAGCACTTCATAGTGAGGATGGGGCTATACCAAGGATCAGCTCTTAGCCCATTCTTATTTTCCTTGGTGATGGATGGACACAAATCCAAGAGGAGGTGTCATGGTGTATGTTATTCACAGATGACATAGTCCTGATTGATGAGACTCGCAGAGGAGTGAATGCTAAACTAGAGTCTAAAGGGTTTAGGATGAGTAGGACTAAGACAAAATACTTTGAGTGCAAGTTCAGTAACGGGAGCGACCATGAGATAGGCGTGGAGGTGAGGCTTGGTACTCAGGTCATTCCAAAGAAAGGAAGCTTCAAGTACCTCGAGTCTATTATCCAAGAGAATAGAGAGATTGATGATGATTTCACATATTGTATTGGGGCAGGATGGATGAAATGGAGGCTCGCATCTGGAGTCTTGTGCGATAAAAAAGTACCATAAAAAATTAATGACAAGTTCTATAGGGTGGTGATTAGACCGACTATGTTGTATGGGGCGGAGTGTTAGAAAGTCAAGACTTCGCACATTTAAAAGATAAAAGTTGTGGAGATGAGGATGCTGAGATGGAGTGTGGGCATACAAGGAGGCATAGGATTAGAAATTATGATATCCGGGATAGAGTGGGAGTGGCCTCGGTGGAGGATAAGATGCGGGAAGCGAGGTTGAGATGGTTCGGGCATGTGCAGAGAAGAGACACAAATTCCCCAGTGTGGAGGTGTGAGAGGTTGGCTATAGACGGGTTTAGGAAGGGTAGAGGTAGGCCAAAGAAGTATTGGGGAGGGGTGATTAGGCAGAATATGGCGCAGGTGCAACTTATTAAGGACATGACCTTCGATAGGGGGTTGTTGAGGACATGAATTAGGGTAGAAGGGTAGTAGGTAGTCGAGCGTAGTCCTATATGCACTTACAAACTGATAGTTATAGTGTTATTATTGTAGGATCTCTTAGTCTATCATACTAGTAGGCACATTATTGCTTTATAGTCCACTGTCGTTTGATTTATGATGCTATGTATATTTTATTTATCTTATTTACCTACATTAGTTATTGCTTATTGTTCAAAAGTCGCTATCATGGCTTAGTCGCTTTGTTTGTCTTACTTTGCTTGTGCTTGTGATTTGTCTTTAATCGAGTGTCTCTCAGAAACAACCGCTCTACCTACAAAGGTAGAGGTAAGGTCTACGTACACTCTACCCTCTTCAGACCCAACATTGTAAAATTTTACTAGGTATGTTGTTGTTGTAATGTATGTCCAACAGTTAAAGTCATTATATTAAAACAATCAGGAGGTAGCCCAGCCCAAAATAAATAGACGGTAAACATGAACTAGGCAAGTAACTAGGCTAAGCCCAACTAACAATCGATCAGTTAATGGAAAATAATGTGAAAGAGGCAAGAGTGGGTCGAGCCCTGAACACATGTTAGATAAAACTAAGGAGATTACTAAAAAGGAAGGCAGAGGACTGGGCCAGGAGAACATTCAGGTTTTTTCTATCATTCATACCTACATGCTTAGGCAATGGCCCCTTCAACACAACAGATCCCTACATTAACCTTATTTAGGCTACAAGTTCTATTAAGGACAAATTCATACAATAGATAAAGATAAAACATGTTGTTGAGACACATTAATAATTTCACATGGATGGAAAATGTAACAACTCGTATCTTCAAACTAAGTCATGTTTATGATTCAGGGGTTTAGGAAACCAAAACGGAGAGTTCAAACTTAAAAATCAGTTTCAGTTCTACAGATTGAATTTGACGCTGGATTATACAGACCGTATAATTAGTTACGGTTTGTCGAGTTGAACTGTCAATTCCATTTTGAAATTGATAGAGCCCAGTAGCATTTTTACGAACCATACAATATTTACCGATCCGTCTTTTTTTACCATCTAAACCCTCCAAGTTTTGAAGTCACTGAAAAGTTGTAAAATAATTAAATTAATTTGACGGTCCGATTATACGGACCGTATAAAATTTGACAATCAGGATCCCGATCGTAGAAAATTTGATGGCCCGTCGAATTTGATTGTCAAACCCTTCCAACAACAAACAATATAAATACAGAACTTAGTTTTAAAAACCAAAATTTCATATTCTCCAACCCTAGAACGAAGGCTTTATATTCCCAATCATTATGTTGTCATTTATTATATTCATGATATGTCATTTTGATTGCCATGAACTTGTCCGTAATCCAAGAACCCATGTCTTGATTTTCATGAGTTCTTAAATATAAGTTATGATCATTATCGCTCAGTTTCATGAAGTCATACATGTTTCCCATGATTTATAAAAGTTATATTATGTATTTTTTCACATGCCAATTTGTAATTTACAAGTTATGATTTCCAGTTATTTCATGTAATTCATGGGCTTTCAATGCAATAATTTTCAAGTACATATTTTGGGAGTTGCACAGATTACCAAGAAGGCTCTGACAGCCTAGAACTACGTATGTTGACATAGGATAAGGGTTGCTCCACCAGAGGATGATACCTTCTAATTACCCCTTGTGGGATTAATAGATTCATCATGTTCCTGTCTCGTACTCCGAAAACATACGAGATGGCTTAGCTGACCACGAGAGGCTCATCGCAGGTGCCGTAGTTAAGAGAGAATCCTGAAGCAAGCATCTCAAGTGCTAACTTTTTAGGGCGGAGATCAGACTCCATGTTGACGCGTGGTGGTTCATGTCGGTTTTATTAATGCTCTCCCACATATATACATATATACATTTTTTACATATTTTACACATGTTATTATATTCATGTTAATGTTCAGTTTTAGTTTCATGTTCCTATTATATCATGTACATGCTTATTCTTTCAGTTGCTTTACATACTTTACAATTCAAATGTACTAACTTCCCTTTATATAAGGCATGCACTTCATGGTGCAGGTGCTGAGTTTCAGGAAGATGGATCTGCTCAGTAGGATTACTTCAGTATCAGTTGTTTGGTAAGTCCTATCTCATTCGGGGTGTCAACATAGCTATCTTATGATTATGCATTATTAGTAGAGGTATGCCAAGGTCTTGTCTTGGTAAATAGTTTTCCAGACTCATGTTTTAGAAGTTTCATAGACTAGTCTAGTTAGCATGGCATGATAATATTATTTTTCACTTATCATATTTTACTCAGATATTTCCGCTAAGATATTTCAGACGATTTTCAGTATATAATTTTTACATATTTCACTGTCATTAATATTGCATGCTTTTGATGCCTATATTGATTCAGCAAGCCATGTGGTTCGCACGGTCATATACAATTAGACATTGAGTGTCGTGTTTCGCCCAGACCATAGTTTAGGGCTTGACAAAACTTAGTGTCATAGCACTAGGTTCAAGTGTCATAGGGATTCTATGAAACAGTATCTAGTGAGGTCACTTTTATGTGTGTGAGGATCCCACATATATAAAAATTTGACCACCAAGACATCTAGGATTGTCTCACTTCTTTCATACTCTAGATCGTGCAGTTAGAGCTATACCTTCAGGATATCCTTCTAACTCATGTGTATTATGTATTTCAGAAAAAATGCCTGCAAAAAAAGGAAATCAGCTACAAGCAAGAGAGCTTCTACTAATGCTGCTTGTGAGGAGGATGCTCAGGCTTAAAGAGCCAATTCGGGTACAACATCCCCACCCAATACCACAGGGCATGAGGAGGTGTCAGTTTCGCCGCCCAATTCCATTGATTCAGATGTTATGGGAGTTATTTTGTTGCTCACACAGCTTGTGGCTGCTCAAGCCCAATGTCAAGGAATGACTCTAAGCACGGGAACTAATGGAGAGTCGTCCAGTTTCAAGACTCGTGAGTTTTTTTGTATGGACCCTCTAGTGTTCACATAGTTAAGCAAGACTGAGGATCCGCAGAATAACATTGATGGGCTTCAGAAAATTTTTCATGTTATGCATGTTAATGAGGTAGAGGCAGCAGAGTTTGGAGCGTATCAGTTGTAGGATGTTGCCAATATCTGGTATGAGTCATGGCAGTAGTACCGCGGGGAAGATGCACCTTCAGCGACTTGGGATGAGTTTGTAGATGCCTTCATTGAGCACTTTCTACCAATAGAGGTCAAAGAGGCAAAGGTTGTGGAATTTGAAAAGCTTAAGCAGAACGGTAGGAGTATGTAGGAGTACTATCTTCAGTTTGTCTCTTTGGCAAAGTATGCGCCGCATATGGTTCTAGACTTTAATAGTTAGATTCTTCGTATATGGTCTTGATCCCTATTTGTACGATGCAACTAATATTATAGCCCATAATAGATAGATGAGTATTACAAATATGGTTGCTTTCATACAGGATAATGAGAGCAGGTTAAAGGAAGATGAAAGCTTGTAGAAAGAGAAGGACAATGAGTTTAATAAGAGAGTCAAGTCTTTAGGTCACTTTAGTCATAGGGGAGGTGGAGGCAGACAGTTCTTCAAAAATAGGTCATCAGGACCTACTCCATCTTCAGCCAGTGCCCCATCCCTAAAGTTCAGAAATAATAACAAGAAGCATAACTTCAGATCATCAAGTTCTCAGTCATAAGCCAATGTGGGCCAAAGTTCTTTCAGTAATCTAGTTTGTGGTAAGTGTGGTAAGAGGCATCCAGGGGAGTGTCGCCTGGGTATGAATGTCTGGTTTGGGTGTGGCCAGCGAAGTTACTTTCAGCGAGACTGCCCATCAGTGAGGTAGTGTACAAGAGGTATTGTGGCTCAGTCCACAAATTCAATAGTTTCTTGTAATTCTCAGGCCCAATCAAGGAGTGGTCCATCGTTCGGTAATATAGGCGGAGGTCCAAAACTTTTGTATGCATTATCAGGTCATCGGGATACAAAGGCCCGTGCAGATGTGGTCACAGGTATATTAACTGTTTTCACTTTCAATATTTATGCCCTTACGGATCCTAGATTCTCTGTCATATGTTAACCCCTTTTGTTGCTAAGAAATTTGGAATAGAACCAGAAATGTTGCATGAACCCTTTGAGGTATCCACTATAGTAGGCGAGTCAGTTATAGTCAGGCAAATATATAGAGGTTTTCCAGTTAAAGTCTATCACCGTATTACAATAGCTGACTTGGTAGAGTTAAAAATGGTAGATTTTGATGTAATCATGGGTATAGATTGGTTGTCTTTACGTTATGTCACAGTAGGTTGTAGAACCAAAATTTTAAAGTTTGAATTTCCATGTGAGTCAGTCATAGAATAAAAGGGTGATTCAGAAGCACTTATGGGTATGTTTATTTCCTATCTTAAGGCCAGAAAGATGATATCCAAGGGGTACATTTACCATTTAGTTCGGGTTAGGGATGCAGATACCAAGACCATGACTCTTAAGTCCGTACAAATTGTCAATGAGTTTCCAGAAGTCTTTCCCGAAGATCTTCCCGGAGTTCCTCCCGATAGGGAGATTAACTTTGGAATTGATCTATTTTTTGGAACTAAGCCGATATCTATTCTGTCGTACAGAATGGCTCCAGCAAAGTTAATAGAACTAAAAGCCCAATTGAAAGATCTCCTTGATAAGGGATTCGTTAGACATAGTGTCTCCTATGGGGTGTACCAGTTGTTTTTGTTCAAAAGAAAGATGGATTTTTGCGTATGTGCATTGTATATCAACAGTTGAACAAGGTTACCATTAAGAAAAAGTATCCTCTTTCCACAATCGATGATTTATTTGATCAACTTCAGGGCTCTCAAAGTTATTCTAAGATTGACCTCAGATCAGGGTACCATCAGCTTGAGGTTAAGAAAGTTGATATTCCAAAAATAGTTTTTAGAACTTGTTATGGTCATTTTCAATTTAGTGTCATGTCGTTCGGATTGACGAATTCCCCAGCTGCTTTCATGGACCTTAGGAATGGGGTCTTCAAGCCTTATCTCAATCTTTTTGTCATTGTATTTATTGATGATATCTTAGTCTATTCTCGTAGTGAGGTTGATCATGAAAAACATCTAAGAATCATATGGCGTATACTTCAGGACCGCAAGCTTTATGCAAAATTTTCCAAGTGTGAGTTTTGGATCAAGTCAGTAGCATTCTTGGGCCATGTGATTTCAGGCGAAGTCATCCATATTGATTTTCAAAAAATAGACGCTATTAGGAATTGGCCCAGACCTACCTCAGCCTCAGAGATATAAAGTTACTTGGTTCTGGAAGGAAATTACAAAAGTTTAGTAAAGGGTTTTTCCTCCATTAACTGGATTAACTCAAAAGAAAATCAAATTTCAGTGGTCAGATGTCTATAAGCGTAGTTTCGAGAAATTGAAACGAGACTGACATCAACTCCAATGTTAATATTAAAATGAGACTAACATCAACTCCAGTGGGGAAAGGATGTTATGCCCCGTAATTTCGTGTATCGAGTATACCTTGAGTTAAGAAGCCTAAGATAAGGGAGAAGGATTCCATTGGAAGAATTAAGGAATGGTCGAGTTGAAACCGAAGAAGTCATGAGAGTTTAAAGTGTCGTTATGTCCTTCATACTTACCATTATTATGTTGAGTGTGTCGTGTCAAGCCAATGTAAGATTAAACTAGTATAATTTCCATAAAGAGGATGAGGGAGGTCTTGGGCCAAAGTTGGAAGCATATCCAAAAGATTCCGAGTTATACTCGTCTTTTTACGCACGTTTGGGAACCCAATTAACTAGTTTAAGTTCCAATGACTCGAGACCAATTCTGAGGGTTATTTATGACATAAATTTATGTTAAAAAGGTTTATAGGTGGTTATAAGTCATTGGGATCAAAGGAATCACATCTCGACAAAGTTCGACAAAGATAGGACGATACGCTAAATGTTTTGCACCACAAAACCCATTTCGCGTCGTGGATGGGGAAGTAGATCAAGGCACTATTTTATCCACCTAACTGCCACCGTATGAGGTGGAATATGCGGCCATAGAACCCCATATGTGTTGCACATCCTCCCGCAGATGGGAGGCGATGGAGAGGCCTTAGCTTCATTATAAGTCCAATTTGACCCAGACTCACCCTAAGGGCTATCCAACCCCTTCCTAAGACCCTACTACAATTTGAGAGAAATTCATTAAGATCGTGATGTGAAATATCCATTGGAAGACTTGGATTACCTTAGAAACCTTCTTTAGAGTGTTGGCTAAGCTTGGAAATTCTTGGAGCTTGAAAAGAGATTTGGTATGAAGGACTTCTTAGCTGTGTAAGGTGAGTTCTTTCTACTCTTTAATACCCTCTAACCTCTCCTATCTTATCTTATTCTAATGATGAAGTTAGCTTAAGGAAATTTAGCTAATCCATGGAAGAAGTAAGACACACTCTATAGTTGATCATGATAATTGTTGTGTTGATTGTTGGGTGGTTTTAATGAGGTTTCTGAGTGAACTATGGCTAAGGTTCATGGAATATGATTGTTGTAGTCTTTATATTATTGTGTTATTGAATAAAAGGTGAGAATATCTCAAGTTATCATGAAAACAAGAGGGAATGAAGCATGTACATCAAGTGTTCGATGAAATGTCTTAACGATGAAATCTTAAAAACCATTGATTGGATATTGATATGGATTATCTTATTTGCTAGGTCAACGGTTATAGGACAAGTGGGAAGCCATAGAAGTTGTATTGGTCATCAAAAAGGTATGTTAAGGCTCACTCCTTCATTCTTTTAGCAATATCGCTGAATAAACGTAACAGTAATGACGTCCCTCCAAAAAGGAACTCTAATCTTAAAACTAAAGCTTGTGCTATTATTGTTTTAGATTCATATATACATACATACATATATACATACATACATATATACATACATATATATATATATATATATATATATATATATATATATATATATATATATCATTGCCCTCATTGGTCAAGTCTGGAGTATTTCCTACCTTAACTTCATTTCGAATAATACACCTTTTGCAAATTTGGTTGATTCTTGGAAACTCGGTACAGACACAGTTACATAATGATAGTCAGATGATAACAACGTTAAGTCACTTCGATTGGATTCCTAAGGCCCTTCAGAGTCATCATTTGCATTGCACTTATATATATGTTTTTTACCAAGCCGCGACGCTTATATATGCACTCTACTACAGTTGGTTCTGATACTACTAAGCCACATATCTGAGCTAGGTACGATCGATTCCTCTATGAGGTTGGGTACGATATGATATGATAATTTATGATATGATTTACCCCACAGAGTGGCTTGATACTATATTATATATATGTCCCCGATGAGTAGCTTGATTTTTACAGACATGCATATATATATTCATGATTGAGTTAGTGTATGCCCTCAAAGGCTATTTATGAGTTTCAGGTTGACTTATATACTCTCCCTTCATATTTCATCCTTTACTTATATGCTATCTGCCTTACATATTTAGTACATCTATCGTATTGATGTCCCTTTCTGGGGACACTGCGTTTTATGCGTGCATGTACAGATAGAGATTCAGACTATACTTCACAATAGGTGCCTTGATTCAATTGAGGGTTGTGACACTCCCTTCTTTTGGAGCTATCCAGTGTATTAATAGGTATGGTGTTGTATATATGTACATAGTTGGGTATGGCGGGGCTCTGTCCCGACCAGATGTCATTGGTATACTCCGTAGAGGCTTGTCGATAGTTATTTTGTGTATAGTGGTATAGTGTGTCCTTGTCGGCCCTTTTCGTAGAATCGTTATATTTATATCGACCTTGTTGTGTGTGTGTGTATGTGTGTGTGTATATATATATATATATATATATATATATATATATATATATATATATATATATGTTGGGCCTTTTCTGTGTGCAGGTGATCGTGTCTTGTTCATGTAATCTCCGTCAGAGGCATTGTTAGCCCATGTTTAGTTGGAATATGTTATAGGCATCAGGATTGGTATGTTCGGGCCTTCGGGCTCCAGGTGTCGGCCACCCCCTCCCAAGGTTGGGGTGCGACAAACTTTGTATGAGAGCAGGTTGGTCCTAGAGATGTCTACAAGTCGTGTCTAGTAAAGTCTTGCTTATTGGCGTGTTGCACGCCATACTTATAAATAAGAGGCTACATGACATTTAGGATGGTTTCCTTCTTTATTGATCTAGATCGTGCACTAGATCCGAGCTTTACGTATTCCCTTCCTAACCTTAACGTGTTTATGCTTTCAACAATGTCTTTTTTAAAAGATACACCTTATATCGAGACCTATCTGTTAGGCGATACAAGCGAGTTACCTCCCCATCAGTCTTCAACCTAGATGCGATCAAGGGTACCGAGGGAGACCCACGTACCATCAAATATACCTCTAGCACCGTCCGACGAAGATATTATAAGGGCAGTTCAAGTATTGACGCAGCTGGTGGCATCTCAGGCAAGCTACCACCCTGATATAATTGACAGTGATAGACCCCTAGAAGGGTTAGGGAGTTCTCAGCCTAGGGATTCCATTGGCCAGGGACAGTTAATATTCAGTAGGGCTGATTCAGTTGGAGCAAGAAAAAAGACTAAGAGAGTTAGAGTGGTTGGTGATTATCGGGGAAGGTAGAATGAGGAAGGATTTTGGATGCATGATCAGTATGATAGATATGGGTGACAGATCACGTATGATCAGAGTTCTCAGGTAAGGCCGAGGTAGGGGTCACAACCCTCGATATCTCAGGATCAAAATATGAGTGGTTCAGATCGGATGGGGACATCTAGGATATATTGTAGGATATGTGGATGGATGTATGCCAGGATTTATCGCAAGGAGGGGGTTGTTACTGGTGTGGTAATTGAGTACACATAATATGAGAGTGTCCCGGACTAGATTGCAAGAGTAAATAGGAGAACGAGGATGTAGCCTCGAGTTCTGATACTACTAAAGGAGGGAAGACGAGCGTAGGTATGCTACCAATTTTTCTTATTCATCTACATACTTTCTACATGCGCAAATGGACTTGTTTTATACCCTAGAAGAGTGGCACCATTTTAAGAGTCGATTTTCTGAATTTCCTGCGAAGTAAGATATTCTGATAAGAATGACTCATGGATGTAATGATATCAACTGAAGAGAACGATGCTAGTCCAATGGATAGTTAAAGTCCCGTATGTGTATTGTGAATTGGGAGGATATAGAGCACTCAAACCAATTTAGTGCGGGAACGTGTGGCATGTTTCCAGACAACTACTAGGTAAACTCTAAATTTGCATTAATATATCACCCAACGATTGTGCAAAAGTTTTAGGATTTGAGTAAGAAATGGCAAGTTGATATAAGATCGAACGAAATTATCAAAACAAAGAGGATCGTTTGAAATTTTGGAACGTCATGAGAACCTTTCTTGTTCTTTAATGGTTTAAGTCCTATTGAATGTGAAAATTTACCATGAATGTCTAACTTAAGTAGTAACCCCGGGCCAGAGATTTGATGGGGAATAGATTTCCGAAATCAAGTTATATGAAACTTCATGTTAAAAGATCGGACAATGTGAGAAGGTTGGAACTAAGATAAGTCTTGTTGAGCAAATACGAAGAGCATACCCCATATATTGTGAATAACTTCGTGCGTGAGTGGAGACTAAGGGGTTATCGATTTTCGACGATGGGCGATGAGGACTTCAAGTTTTGTGGTGTAACTCTACGAGCCGACCAAGTAAGAACACCCGGTAAGATACAGTTTATGATAAAGATCACGATATAATAAGGAAATGACTATGAGTGGTGGGCAGATGATCGGCAAGTACAAGCGAAATGTTATGACAAGATACTGAGGCCACAGGGTATTTCCTCGTAAGGGCAGGCGAGCGAATAGAAATTTAAATGATAAGGATACTAATGATGAGACTAGGAGGGAATCCCCGACAGTATGAGCACCTTGAAGATGACGACCATGGTAAAATAATGATATGTAGACCCTCCCCGCCAAAAGGATAGAACACCAATGCACATGAGCGATAAGTAAAAGGGATACATCAAATTAAGGGGGGCCTTTAAAAGAATTTAAGTCAAAAATATTAAGATTAAAGGATCGAGTGGTGGTTTAAGATAAGATCTAATACCCATTAAGGGGGGATGCCGGAGTGAATAGTAAATGGAAGCCGGGATATTATTTGGACTTACATATGTCAAACACTAGCTCAGTCTCGAATACCAGTAAGACAATAGAAGATAAGTAAGTAGAAGTAATAGCGAATAGGGCGTGAAGTGGGCATATAACGGAAGGACAAAATGATTGGTGAACCTCAAAAAGGCTAAAGTAGACATTAAGGAGAGGAGTTGAAAAGTAGGGATGACGAAAGAAGGATAAAAGTAAGCAAATAATGATAAATTTTGGGAGCTATCAAAATGACCGAAAATTCCACGAGATGGGTGATGTGATTAACGTGATTGCTAAAGACGTGGGTTGCAAAAGGGAACTTGTGCCGAGCTATAAAGGTGAAAGCATTAATTCAAGTATGGTGATCGCGGTAAATCCGGCAGATCAAACCCCTTTTAAACATGAATCCCTCGATGGGAAAAAGGATAGGATAACCCTTAGCGTGAACAATATCGAAGAATGGTACGATGGTGTCAAAGGTTTTCCTTTAGATAAGATATATACGACATACTTGCTAAAAGAATAGTCGAATATGGCGAGTAGCGAATCTTAAAGTTACCAGATTTCAGTATCGCGCCCTTAGTGTGAAGTTAATGTTTATCTCTAAAGGACACAAATCCGGGGCAAGAGAAAATAGTGGACGCTTAAGGAATAAGACTGACAAAAAAAAAGAAAAAAACATCAAAGAGGAAGAGGTTTCTGGTCTTCAGTACGTAAGGAAAAGGGAAAGTAAGATGAATGGTAGAGAAGCGATACACATTGAGAAAGAATACTTGTGTAAGAAAAATGGGGTACAGCTACGGGAAGATAGTCCCATTTTGGATTAGTCATTTATAGAATATTTGAATTGGAGACATCATGAGAAATGAGAGCTTTTGACATAATAGACAAAGATGTAGTTGACGATATGGTCAAGCACTATTAGTAAAAGGGTGAATATGAAGATTAAAGGGAAGAGTAATGGAACAAGTAGCTAGCAGAAATAAAAGCCAGATGATGATAATTCCCCGAAGCAAAAAAGATGTGGAAGAACCTTACCTTATTTTGGAAATTAAAGGAACTTCGAGATGAAAAATGTTGTAGAAATCCACTCGTCTAGAATATACGAAGATATAGCGTGACGTGAACTGAAGTTAGTAACGAAGACCATACTAAAAATCAGAGGTTGATGGTTGATACATAAGTGGATGCACACTTAAAGCAGGAAAGAGTCAATTAAGGATTATTAGGTGGAACAAGAGCTACTAAAGTTGATCCCATTACTATCATAAACCATTATGATCTGGAAGACTGATATCTAAATGGCTCGGCAGTTCGTATCATGATAATCAAGACCACCTATAAGGTCAAAAAATTAACCAATAATTTATATTAAGAGGATTGTCTGTTTCCCAGAGTTATATTAAGCCATTATAGCAGCGCTCTTTCTATGGCAAACTACCTTTCGAAAACAAACTAACCCCACCTCCATCTTAAGGGACCAATTAATATTAAATTTCAAAACCACCGGACATAAGATGTGAATGAACATATGGAATTTTAAAGGAATCATCGATAACCATTATGTGAAATACTAATAGGTTGATAAATAAGGCGTATGTACAGGAAGGGAGTAGGATTCTTATCTAATAACGAAAAAGGAAGGGACCTGAAATAACGGTGTCGGATTTGATATAGTAAGTTATGAGAAAATACTCAGATTTATGCAGGGATGTCTTAAGAGACTTGGTTATAGGATCATGATATAACTTCATAAGAAAGGAAGCTTATATCTGAAATGTTCATGATCGTACTACCCAAAATACAGTGGCCGCTAAGTAGAGTATATTATGAACCATAGATGTCTACTGGATATTCACCTCAAGGAAGTCGTGATGGGAATGCAAAAGTAAAAGGGAACATACTGAAGAAAGAAATTCCAATGTTAGCTAGTTGATCATAATTTATGCCTTCAAGTGTGATGATATAAATGTAATAAGAAAGGAACTATAAGAACATAACAGAGAGATGAAGGGGAAGAACAGAAAAAGAAATAAACTCGAACAACCCTATCATTTTCAAGACCCCTGACCTCTCATAATCATTGTGCAACAGCTACTCGTTATAACCTTACTTATGCTCCGCACTTTTGAATTTCTATCATATGTATCCTATTTTAAGGTGGAACCTCTAACAAAAGATTAAAACGCATATCGCAGACTTTAGGATATAACGGTTCAGATAAACTACAGTTTGCTAAAGCGATATTGTAAAAGAGATGTACGACCATGTGGAGACGATAATGTACTGATAGTGCTGTGTTTGTGTAAACTTATGAGATAATAGTTTTGTCATCAGATCGCACGATAGGTTCAAATAGTCCTATATGCAAAAGAACTATGCCAAAGTTGTCGATGAATATAGGAATCGCTATACCCGAGTGATGATGCCCCAACATTCAAGGACTAATTTTCTTAAGTGGGGAAAGGATGTTACGCCCCGTAATTTTGCGTATCGAGTATACCTTGAGTTAAGAAGCCTAATATAATGGAGAAGGATTCCATTAGAAGAATTAAGGAATGATCGAGTTGAAACTGAACAAGTCATAAGAGCTTAAAGTGTCGTTAAGTCCTTCATGCTTACCATTCTTACGTTGAGTGTGTCGTGTCAAGATGATGTAAGATGAAACTATTATAATGTCTATAAAAAGGATGAGGAAGTCCTAGGGCCAAAGTTGGAATCATATCCAAAAGATTCCGAGTTATACTCATTTGTTCGCACATATTTGAGAACCCGATTTAAGTTTGGATGACTCAAGCCACATTACAAGGATTATTTATGACATAAATGGATGTTAATAAGGTTTATGGGTGGTTATAAGTCATTGAGATCAAAGTAATCACATCTCGACAAAGTTCGACGAAGATAGGATGATACGCTAAACGTTTTCCCCCACAAAACCCATGTCGCGCTTTTAATCAAGGCACTCTTTAGGACACCTCACTTCCACAATATGCAGCTGCATAACCCCATCTATGTACACATCCTCCCATAGATCAGAGGCGGTGGATAAGCCTATATAAGGCCCAATCTCAAGGTTTCATTTCATTACAAGTCCAATTAGACCCAAACTCACCCTAAAGGCTATCCAACCCGTTCCTAAAACCCTCCTACTATTTGAGAGCAATTCGTTAAGATCATGATGTGATATGTCCCTTGTAATACTTGGATTATCTTGGATTACCTTGCAAACCTTCTCTAGAGTGTTGGCTAAGCTTGGGAATTCTTGGAGCTTGAAAAGAGATTTGGTGTGAAAGACTTCTTGGTTATGTAAGGTGAGTTATTGCTACTCTTTAATTCCTTCTAACCTCTCTTAGATTATCTTATTCTAATGATGAATTTAGCTTAAGTAAATTTAGCTAATCCATGGAAGAAGTAAGACACACTCTATAGTTGATCATGATAATTGTTGTGTTGATTGTTGGGTGGTTTTAATGAGGATTTTGAATGAACTATGGTTAAGGTTAATGGAATATGATTGTTGTAGTCTTGATAGTATTGTGTTATTGAAGAAGAGGTGAGAATATCTCAAGTTACCATGAAAACAAGAGGGAATGAGGCATGTACATCAAGTGTTCGACAAAATGTCCCAATGACAAAATCTTAAAAACCATTGGTTGGATATTGATATGGATTATCTTATATGCTAGGTTAATGGTTATAAGACAAGCGAGAAGCCACAGAAGTTGTATTGTTCATCGACAAAGTATGTTAAGGCTCACTCCTTCATTCTTTTGACATGATCGATGAATAAACGTAACAGTAATGACGATCCTATAAAAAGGAACTCTAATCTTAAAACTAAATCTTGTGCTATAATTGTTTTAGATTGATATATATCGCATTACCCTCATTGGTTGAGTCGGGAGTATTTTCCACCTTAACTTCATATTGAATAATACATTTTTTTTAAATCTGGTTGAATCTTGGAAACATGGTATAGACACAATTACATAATGATAGTCGGAGGATATTGACGTTGAGTCACACCTCTTGGATTCCTAAGGCCTTTCAGAGTCATAATTTGCATTGCACTTATATATATATATATATATATATATATATATATATATATATATATTTTCCATCTTAACTTCATTTTGAATAATACATTTTTTGCAAAGCTAGTTGAATCTTGGAAACATGTATAGACACAATTACATAATGATAGTCGGAGGATATTGACGTTGAGTCACACCTCTTGGATTCCTAAGGCCTTTCAGAGTCATAATTTGCATTGCACTTATATATATATGTGTGTGTGTGTATTTTCCATCTTAACTTCATTTTGAATAATACATTTTTTGCAAATCTGGTTTAATCTTGGAAACATGGTATAGACACAGTTACATAATGATAGTCGGAGGATATTGACGTTGAGTCACACCTCTTGGATTCCTAAGGCCTTTCAGAGTCATAATTTGCATTGCACTTATATATATATATATATTTCCTTACCGAGCCATGTTATAGTCGGTCGGGTACGATGCTTATATGCGCACACCACTTCAGTTGGTTCTGATACTAACGAGTCCTATATTTTGGTCGGGTACGCTATGATATGATACTTTATGATATGATTTACCTCACAGAGTGATTTGATACTATATTATATATATATATATATATATATATACGATACCCAAAACCCATTCCTTTACAGGCACCTCCACAAACACCACCGGCACCTGTATGCAAAAAAATCAATTAATTTGATGGAATGTGTATCACAGTTTCTAGAGGACTCAAGATTTTGATCTAAAAACCCTTGATTTTTACAGACATGCATATATATATTCATGATTGAGTCAGTGTATGCCCTTAGAGGATATTTATGAGTTTCAGGTTGACTTCTATACTCTCCCTTCGTATATCATCCTTTACTTATATGTTATCTACCTTACATATTTAGTACATCTCTCATACTGATGTCCTTTTTCGGGGACACTGTGTTTCATTCCTACAGGTACAGATAGATATTCAGACGATACTTCGCAGTAGATGACTTGATCCAGTTGAGGGTTGTCACGCTCTCTTCTTCCAGAGTTATCTAGTTTATTTCTAGGTATGGTGTTGTATATATGTACATAGTCGGGTATGGGGGGCTCTGTCCTGAACATATGTTATTGATATACTTCGTAGAGACTTGTAGATAGTCATTTGGTGTATAGTGGTCTGGTATGGCCTTGTCGGCCCTTTCTGTAGAATAATGATGTTTATATATATAGATATATATATATATATATATATATATATATATATATATATATATATATATATATATATATATATATATAAAGCACAGCCTGGTGCACTAAGCTCCCGCTATGCGTGAGGTCCGGGGAAGGGCCGGACCACAAGGGTCTATTGTATGCATCCTTACCTTGCATTTCGGCAAGAGGCTATTTCCACGGCTTTATATATATATATATGCGTGTGTGTGTGTTTGTGTGTGTGTGTGTGTTGGGCCTTTTCTGCATGTCGGTGATCGTGTCTTGTTCAGGTAATCTCTGTCAGAGACATTGTTGGCCCGTGTTTGATTGGAATATATTACAGGTATCAGGATTGGTACGCTCGGGCCTTTGGGCTCTAGGTGTCGACCACACCTCTCAAGCTTGGGGTGTGACATTGGGTGTGTTTTAATGCAGCATGGTAAGGTTATAGCTTATGCATCTAGACATCTTAAGCCACATGAAAAGAATTATCTGGCCCATGACATAGAATTGGCATCCGTGATTTTACATTCAAGATATGGCGTCACTATTTGTATGGAGTTCACGTTGACATTGTCATTAATCACAAGAGCCTTCAGTACATTTTTAATCAGCGAGAGTTGAATCTCAGGCAAAGGATATGGCTCAAATTGATAAAAGATTATGATGTAGATGTTCTCTATCATCCAGGAAAGGCGAATGTGGAAGCTGATGCTTTTAGTCCGCAATCCATGGGGAGTTTAGCTCATGTTGAGGAAGGTAAGAAAATCATGACGAAGGAGATTCATCGACTGGCCAGTCTAAGAGTTCGATTCATGGACTCCGAAGATGGTGGTGGTGTTGTCCAGAACAAGTCAAAATCCTCCTTAGTAGCCGATGTGTTGTTGTCCAAAACTGTCATGACCCAAACCGGAGGGCCATGACAGGCACCCATGCCTTACTTGCCGAGTACCATTAATCATATATTTACCACCTAACCATAATTAAGCGTAGGCCACGAGGGCTACGTAAAATTCTATAAACAGAAGAACCTAACCAATGCATATATACATACTAAGGCCGACAAGGCCATACCTGACTACTATACACAAGACAATTCTCTACAAGCCTCTAGAGAGTATGTGATATCATAAGGTTGGGATAGGGCCCTGCCATACCCCTATGCATATCAAAAATATGGTACCAAGACTAGATTGCAATGCTAGAACAAGTAGAGTGCTCCAATATCATATGAACCATCAACCTACTAGTGTGAACAATCGCTTTGTCTACCTGATCCTTCGGGCATAAAATGCAGCATCCCCCGACAAAAAGGATGTCAGTACGAATAATGTACTGAGTATGTCAGGCATGAAGAGTAGCATTATATAGACATGAGACTAACATGACACAAGAAACAACAAACCAATAGGGAATGCCTCTGAGGACCATAATATGCCTAAGTGTCATACATGTGCAGAATGCCTCTAAGGGTCATAATATGCATAAGTATTATATCTGTGCATGCATAAAGTCGGTCATACATATACATATGTGTATATAATGCCATAAAGCCTTTGTTGGCATTCTATCATATCATATCGGCCTCTGTGGGCATAGTCATCATATACACCAGCTGATCAGATGGTGGTGCGTATATAACGTCTTCCCTTTCCCCATATCCCATACATACATATAATGCATGCCATATATGTATATGTATGACCAGCATTGTGCATGCACAGACATGGTATTTAGGCATATTATGGCTCTCAGAGGCATTCTGCATAGGTATGACACTTAGGCATATTATGGCCCTCAAAGGCATTCTCTACTGGTTGGTTGTTTCTTGTCTCATGTTACTTTCATGTCTCTATTATGCTATTATTCATGCCTGACATACTCGGTACATCATTCATACTGGCATCCTTTTTGTCGGGGAACGCTACGTTTCATGCCCGCAGACTCAGGTAGACAGGGTGACGGTCCACACTAGTAGGTTGCTGGTTCAGCTGATATTGGAGCACTCTATATGTTCCAGAGTTGCAGTCTAGTTTTGGTATGATATTTTGGATATACATAGGGGTATGGCAGGGCCCTGTCCCGACCTTATGATGTTACATACTTTTTACAGGCTTGTAGACAGTTGTCTTGTGTATAGTTGTCGTGTATGGCCTTGTCGGACTTAGTATGTATATATACATAGGTTGGGTTCTTCTATTTGTAAGAGTTTACGTAGCACCTTTCTAGTTTATCATTTCTATGTGACAGCAGGGTACTTTGTGATAGCATTCGGTGCCCATGATTAATTATGGTTAGATGTTATATATATGATTAGTGGTACTCGGCAAGTAAGGTCTGGATACCCGTCATGACCCTCCGGTTTGGGTCGTGACAAACTTGGTATCAGAGCAGGTCTGTCCTATGGAGTCTACAAGTCGTGTCTAGTAGAGTCTTATTTATAGGTGTGTTGTGCACTACACTTATAGACATGAGTCTACAGGGCATTTAGGATGATGGTTACCTTCCTTCTTGATCTAGAATTGTAAGAATTCTCTCTGTAAACCTTATTATGTTTATGATCAACAATGTCTTCTTCCAAAAAGGCTATGATTAGCTGGGAGATTAAGGTTGGATTATGTGTAAATGCGAGCAGTATGCTCTCTATTAAAATAGATCCGTCAGAGGGAATGAGTAAGTTGTTTTCCCAAGTATCGATAAATCCAATAATACCAGGGGAGTTGAGGGAAGCTCCCGTACCATCAGTCCTACCACTGACTCTGTCTGATAAGGATGTAGGGAAAGAGATGCAGGTATTGAATCAATTGGTTACATCTCAGTCACGATTTCATCCTAGAGAATCTGATAAAGATTAGCCCCTTGAGGGGTCAGAGATCTAATAACCAATGGAGTTTATTAGTCATGGATTGCCGATATTTAAAGGGTTCAAAGATGCCAATATCTCAGGGTCAAAGTTGTAAAGGTCGAGTGAGACCGCCCTGACAATCTTGTAGTCAGTCTGGTCGAGCCCATGCCGGATTATGCCGCAAAGTTACATGGGTTGGTTTAGTGTGGCAGCCATTGCCACAACATTCTGAAGTGTCCCAAGTGGATGCGCAAAGGTAAGGATAAGATGATTATGAGTTGTACAAATGAAAAGTAGAAGACGTCATGGGAAGGTTTAATAGGTTATGAAAATCTACACGTTTTACAGTGAATTTCGCTTATTAGAATGAGGGAATATGTTATGTACGCGCGACCTAAATTGTAACGTCTTATCGAGAATAGATTGGCAATTGTCCCAAGATATTATTAACGAGAATGGATTACCATAATCAAATCGTGTGAAGAGTGACCATCAGTATATTTAAGATCACATAAAGTGATGTACCTAGAATAGTGAGCCCAAGTCATATATAAGTATTGAGTTATCCACGGTAGTGGAAGGGGACATAAGTCTCTCGTCCGTGTGTAAAGGGCCATACCGCGTAGTATTGAGAATTACATGTATCAATATTAGTAAGCTAAGGCATGCTATAGATATTGGAATGGTAAGGTCTTCGGCTTCATTGTGAAGCATGTTACAATTCTAAATAACCTATGGATAACAATAGGGGCAATTGAGGACGAGAACTATGGAACAATCAAAGAATGGTTGTAAGAAATATGAAAATCGTTAATAAGTATGAATGGAACGCTATGATCAAGTATCAAGGCAGAAATATTTTTAGTTTAATGACAAGTAGAAGGAAGGATTACGACAAGAAGGATAAAAGTGAATGAGATTATAGTTATGCAGGTTTCACAAAGGTATGATTACTCCAGAACAGTGTAAGGACCAATAGTGGATGAGGGACAATAAGAACTTTTCAACCAAATATGACGATTCTATGATGTTCAGGAAGAAAGTATGAGAAATACTTTGAGATAAGAGATTTTCCCCATGGCAACCTGAAATAGAAATGTAAAGGTAAGACGAATGGGCACTCGGTCGATAGGAAATCTAATAATGATAAGACAAGAAAGCTTGACAAGTCATTGGATCATGTAACACCGTGAATTGGATCTAAACATATGAAGCATCGGTTTCACACCATATGCAGTCATACGTTTTAGAAAGTATGTAAACGGAAGTAAATGTGAGTAAAGCTCGAGATTAGCACCTAAACAGGTGAAAAGGAGCTAATGACGACTATGGATACAAGGTAGATATTAAAGATATATGTCAAAATATAATGACATTATAATAAAGATAAAATGTCAGGAAAATACAGATGTCTATGAGCATTTTTGAACTGACCAAAGGTTCTACGAGATGGATAAAGTAATTGGTTTACAGCTTAACAGGATCAAGGAAATATTTTCCCGAAGCGCCATTGACAGAAAGCCTTAGCCATGCGGAAAGTGAAGGAATTTGGTTTGAATATAGTAGGCCAACGTCATGTAATGCAAATTCTCCAGAATCTTCCATGTATAGAATAAGGGAATAAGTTAACAACTCAGCATTTAAGGGGTAGTAACGCCAAGGATTGGAATCAGGAGCAATGTTCGAGATTACGTATGTATACCAGAATATTTTAGAACTAAGAAAAGTACAACAAGTAATAAAATGAGTGAACAAGTGTCAAGAGAATTAAAGAAAGGAAGCTGTTTATAATTATGAGTAGTGAGAAAGTACAAAAAAATAGATTCCTTTCAGACCGTGAATGAGAGTTAACTGTGATGATACGTGCACTTCAGATTCGATGACATTGTCCATAAACGTGTTCATGATTGAGGCACTACAAATAAAAGAGGTTTCAGCACACCAGTTAGTAAACAAAGCTAAGTTGACAATAGAATCATTCACCCACAAGCAGGCTTGACTAATGTGAGGACTAAGGAGAGAAGTTGACCTGAGGGAATGCATCAGTTAGTAAGTGGGAGTCTTATTGGAGGATTTAAATAGTGGTAGACCTATGACTCAAAATACAGCAGGGTCATCCCTCATAATGGAAGAAAATAAATGTCATGATAAAGATCTTATTTTTAGGGAAGATCGGGAAGGATATTTAACAAAAGAGAACCGCAACCTTCGAGTATAATAGGAGAGGGACCCTCAGGTGGAAGATCCATTTGTATATTCCAAATGTAGCAGGATTACAAGACAAGGTTATGACGGAGGTCCATTGCTCATGATATTCCATTCACCCTAGATTTATAAGATGTATCGTGGTCTCAAAGGTATGTATTGGTGGAACGACATCAAGAGGAACATTGCGAAGTTTGTAGCTCAGTGCCTTAATTGTCAGTAAGTAAAAGTAGAGCAGAGCACCAAAAGCCCGACGGCGTGACTCATAACATTGAGGTCTCGATGTGGAAATGGGAAATGATTAATATGGATTTCATTCGGGTTTATGTCACGACCCAAACCGTAGGGCTGTGAGGGACACCCAGACCCCACCCGTCAGGTACTGCTAATCGTACAACCAACTTCTAATCACAATTGAATACGGACTAATCCGAAAAAACATATAGAAAATCTTAACCATAAATCCAATTTTCATATATACATACTTCTACCAAAGTCGATAAGGCCACACATGACAACTAACCATAGGACACCTATCTATAAGCCTCTAAAGAATACATGACATCACAAGGATGAGACAGGACCCCGCCATACCCATATGCGTATGCAAAAATATTGTACCACGACTAGACTGCAATTCTGAAATAAATAGAGTGCTCCAATATCAGCTGAACCAGCAACCTACTAGCGTGAACCGTCACTCTCTTTAACTGAACCTATGGGCATGAAATGCAGCGTCCCCCAATAAAAGGGATGTCAGTACGACTGATGTACTGAGTATGTCAGACATGAACAATAGTATAACAGAGATGTAACAACAACTGAAACAGAAATAACTGACCAATAGTACATATCTCTGAGGGTCCTAATACATGTGCCTAAATGTCATGCACAATACGGTATACATATACATCGGCCCCATTGGGCATCTTCTTTACCATAATAACCTATGTGGGCATCATTTCATAAATGTCATGCATAATGCGGTAAATACATATATATACTGGCCACACAAGGGCATCTTCCTCCTAATCATATATATATACATTGGCCCTTAATCAGACATCTTCTTTCATTAAGCCACACAGGCTTTATCATTTATCATATCCCAGCTGATCATGTGGTCTGCGTTTCCCTTTTCCCGTCCTCAATATACGGCCTTGGGCAAAACATGAATGCAATGCAAATGAAAATGCATAAGTAATAATAAAATATCCTGAATGACATAATTTTCTTGTACATTCGGCTAACACTGTAAATATCAACATCTTTTCGGTATGCCTCAATAAGGACTTAGGAACATATTTAGACATGCTTTTAACATAAGAATCAATAACATGAATATTCTTAACTACTAGGAGTAGAATAATTTATGCAACAATATCACGGTTACGTTTCGTTACATGAAATATGCCAAAAGAAATAAATAATTTGCCTTAACATACCTTGAATCCAAGCTTACCGGTTTGGTGTTGAATACTCAATACCCAATCACCGCAAATACTTCATTGCCGTGAAACTTAAAGAACTTAGGACCACTGTAATTGATTAAAAACCTTAAAGGAATGAATGGTTGACACTGTTTTTGTAAGAACTCACCGACGGTACATGAATTGAGTCCATTCTTAAAAGTGGACTCTATGTAATTAAGGTTGTCTTACGTAGAAACAAGGATAAGGATTGAGTCATTGATGGAAGAAGTCACATCTCTTTATGCTAATGACACGTAAATAATGATAAGGATAATTCTTAAAGGCTTAGTGAATGCTAACTTCAAATAAGACACCATTCATTAATTGTAAAAAAAAATTGTTATAGTCATTCACTCCTTATTTCCATGCTTACACGTAACAATGTTAATCCTGACCTTTGTCACTTTGTCTCCCTACTTATTAAAATACTAATCATTTTTAACGTACTTTCTACACCCACTCTCATAATCACGTCATATAACACTAGTTCATAGCCTAATTTTACAAACACTAAATATTATTTCTAATCACTGTCGTCACACTTATTAAGTCCTAAATTATTTCGGGGTTTAATCCCTTTTATATACTAATCTCTTTATTAGCATACGTAAATATGATCCAAAATTCTGGGATATTACAGTTTACCTCGCTCTTATCATAAGTTTGATTCTATTTGGCTGATTGTTGATAGACTGACCAAATCATCTCAATTTCTGGCGGTCAAAACTACCTATACAGACGAGGACTACGTAAAATTATATGTTAAGGAGATTGTTCACCTTCATGGTATGTCTAGTTCTATTATATCTGACCGAGATGCGCAGTTCACAACTAAATTCTGGAAATCATTTCAAAAAAAAGGGTTTGGGCACTCAAGTTAATCTTAATACAATTCCATCCTCATACAGGCAGGCAGGCCGAGCGTGCGATTCAAACGCTCGAGGACATGCTACGAGCTTGTGTATTGGACTTTAAGGGGAAGTTGGAATGATTATTTATCCCTCATTGAATTGACGTACAATAATATTTATCATGCTAGTATCAAAATGGCTCCATATGAATCTTTGTATGGACGGAAATATAGATCTCCTATCGGATGGTTTAAAGTAGGCGAATCAGAATTATTTGGGCCGGACCTAGTGCACCGAGCCATAGAGAAGGTGAAGCTTATTCAAGAATGGTTGTTAACCGCTTAGAGTCGTCAGAAGTCGTATTTAGATGTGCGACGGCGGGACTTATAGTTCCAAGTAGATGATTGGATCTTTTTGAAGATTTCTCCTATGAAGGGCGTAATGAGATTTAGGAAAAAGGGAAAGCTCAATCCAAGGCACATTGGGTCATATCGCATAATTCGATGAATCGGCCAAGTGGATTACGAATTGGACTTGCCTTCAGAGTTAGAATTTGTTCATCCATTTTCCATATTTCAATGTTAAGAGTGTGTGTCAGGGATCCTTTCCACATTGTGCCAATTGATGATGTGAAAGTTACAAAGGACTTATCATATGAAGAGGTTCCTATTGATGTCCTAGATCGTCAAGTCCGCAAGTTGAGGACTAAAGAAGTAGTTCTATGGCGAAATAAGAATGTAGAAGAGAAGACGTGGGAGGCGAAAGAGGAGATGAAGTATAAGTATCCTCACTTATTTCAAACTAAAGCCGATGTTCCGAGTGAAGCATAACCTGACTAAAAGCTGACGTATGGATACATGAGGTGAGTTCCCACTTTAGATAGTTATATTTGATGTTTGACACTCACATGAAGCTCGGTGATACGTTTATGTTGTTGTATGGCCGATGAGGCAAGTTTGGATATCTTCTACTCGCTGACAAGGTTCAGATAATCCCATTTATAGGGCGAATTCGGTCAAAAAAATAAATTTCAGAAAACCTTGAGGATTAATGGGTCCCTTATATATACTTCCCATTCGAGGACGAATGTTCCTAAGGGGGAGATGATGTAACACCTCGTACTTTAGCTTTAGAATATATTGGGGTAAACGCACATGAGTTTAATGAGATTGAGGTCATTCATGAAGTTATAGAAGATTTATATCAATGTTGAAGAGGTTATGCGGGAATTAGAGGTTAAACGAATTAGAGAAATAAGTTTTGACAAAGTTCGGATTATGGAGCAGGTTATAAAGACCGTATAGAATTTTGGTCATAAGATCAAGAGCTCAATGTATAAATGGGCGAAGTCCCAAAATAATTTAAGATTTAACAAGTGTGACCGCAATAATTTAAAATAATCTTGAGTGTATCAAAAGAGGCTATGGACTAGTGTTATATCACATGATTATGATAATGAGTATGTGAAGCTATTAAAAGTGATTAGTATTTAAGTGAATAGAGATAAAGAACTTAATTATTTGGCAAGTGTCAAAATTATTTGTTATTGTAATCAATTAGTGTGCTTAGTTAGTGTGCTTGAAGAAATACAATTTTTATACTATTAATGAATGGTGTCTTATTTTAAGTGGCATCCCCTAAGCCATTAAGATATGTCCTTATCATTATTTACATGTCACTACGATAGAGAGATGATACTTCTTTCATTTAATGACTCAAATCCTTATCATTGTTTTGACATAAAGATATTCTTAATTACAAAGATTCCATTTTCAAGAACGGACCCAATTCATGTAACGTCAGTAAATTCTTATAAAACATTGGCAACCATTATTTTCCTTAGGCTCTTCTTTTATAATCGAGTACAGTAGTCCCAAGTTATTAGATTTTACGGCAACATAAAGTAATTACGGTAATCTAGTATTCAGTGTTCCACATCAAGTCGTTAAGCTTGGATTCAGGGTTAGACGTCTGCTGGAAGTATTGACTCGATGTTGTCATTTAAAGGTCGAATTGAGGTATGTTAAGGTAAATCCTTCTTCTTTTGGCATGTTCTAAGTACGTAACATCAACGTAATACTGTCCCATAAATGATTCTACTCTTAGTAGTTAAGGATGTTCATATTATTCATTCCTATGTTCAAAGCATGTCTAAATATGTCCCTAAATCCTTATTGAGGTATATGAGAAAGATGTTAATATTCATAATGTTAATCGGAGGTGAAACGACCTTACGTCACTCCGACAAACTCATAGTATCTTAGTATCATTCATGCATTATATTCATGGTGTTATATACATTACTATATGGTATGCATTATATATATGTATGGGGTATGGGGAAAAGGGAAGGCATTATATACGCACCACCACATGTAGCCTGTATATATATGATGATTATGCCCACAGAGGCCGATATGATATGATGGGATGCCCACAGAGGCTTGATGGTGTTATATACGCATATGTATATATATGACCAGCATTGTGCATGCACAGACATGATATTTAGGCATACTATGGCCCTCATAGGCATTCTGCACAAGTATGACACTTAGGCATATTATGGCCCTCAGAGGCATTCTCTGCTGGTTGGTTGTTTCTTGTCTCATGTTACTTTCATGTCTCTATTATGCTATTATTCATGTATGACATACTCGATACATCATTCATACTGATGTCCCTTTTGTCGGGGGACGCTGTGTTTCATGCCCGCAGACTCAGGTAGACAGGGTGATGGTCCACACTAGTAGGTTGCTGGTTCAGCTGATATTGGATCACTCTATTTGTTACAGAGTTGCAGTCTAGTCGTGGTACGATATTTTGGATATGCATAGGGGTATGGTGGGGCCCTATCCAGACCTTATGATGTTACGTACTCTTTATAGGCTTGTAGATAGTTGTCATGTGTATAGTAATCGTGTATGGCCTTATCGGCCTTAGTATGTGTATATACGTAGGTTGGGTTCTTCTGTTTGTAAGAGTTTACGTAGTACCTTTCCAGTTTATCATTTCTATGTGTCAGCATGGTACTTTGTGACGGCCCTCGGAGCCCATGATTAATTATGATTAGATGTTACATATATGATTAGTGTACTCGGCAAGTAAGATTCGGGTGCCCGTCATGACCCTCCAGTTTGGGTCGTGACACTTGTGATGTTTAGCTGTACACTTCTTATATTCTCTGTGATTGATATCAGGTCTTGGTTTTGTATTGTAAAGGACTTCTTAGATTGGGTAGAGTCTTTGAAGAAGTTGGACTACAATAAAAGCATTTTATAGAAAAAGGGATAGGTGTTTTAGGGGTCAGTTCTTGAGGTGTACAAAGAGTTGTAAACTTAAAATTGCTCGAGTTATAGTGGAGAGTTTTGGAGAATCCCATTGAAGATAAAACGTGATTTTTTCTCCCTTGAGTAAGGAATTTTCCTGGTAAGAATCCTTGTGTTGATTTACTATTTCGCAATTTCCTTCCTTCATAGTTACTGAAGAAGTTTACGTGGCAACATAAAATGACATTAACAAATGTTAAGTGTCCCATATTTGCTTAAAAACTACTTTTTATCTTCTTGGGCAATTCTTATCTCATAAGTAAATTTTTAAAATTAAATTAAATCAAAGGTCATTTTTTAACGGAAGTTGTAATTAGAACTATTATATATTTTATATGTGTTTTTACACGCCTATTCAAATTCAACATGCTTGAAACAGGGTTTTCCCGAGAAATCAAACCTTTTATCATGCAATATTCATTCCTTGTAAAAAGAAAAAAGACCCTAATAGGGGGGAGGGAGGGGGGACGATTATACTCATGTTTTTGGTAGGATATTACATGCCTAATAAGTTACTGGTGTTACCCGAATTGACAGCTTCTTTGTTTAATGTGTTCTTATCTTGTGAATAATGCTAACTGTTTCATTATTATCAAAGACAAATCACGAGCGTTACATATTAAAGCAATAATTAAAATGTCCCGGTTGTCTTTACCGTTTTTATGTAATTAAAGTGATCATGAGCTTACCATGCATTTTCTACTCCGTTATCTGGTAAACTAATTGGGTAATGCCTGTGTTAAGCACAGGCCCAACGACTATTTAGTGTTATTATTGTAAGATTGTAATAATTTCTCTTGAGAGTATTTTCATTATTGCAAAATATATATAATGTGTACAATAGAGGAATTCTAATTCGGTAAGGATCCTAGTATACCATAAATATACAATAAACATAAATATACAATATATACCGAATATATGTAGAATATTCGCCAGTACACCCCCTCAGTCGGAGCGGGAGGCCGGACGCTGAGACTGGATCTGAAGTCCAGAAATAGTTCTCTTCGAAGTCCTATGGTGAATATATCTGCATACTGATAGGATGAAGGCACGTGTAACACTCTGACGTGTCCTAAAGCAACTTTCTCACGAACGAAATGTATATCCATCTCAATGTGCTTGGTTCGCTGATATTGAACCGGGTTGTGAGAAAGATAAATGGCAGATATGTTATCACAGTATACAATAGACGCCCTACGTAAAGGACACTGGAGCTCCAAAAGTAGATTTCGGAGACAACAAATCTCAGCTACAACATTTGCAACGCCTCTGTATTCTGCTTCGGCACTGGAATGGGATAGGGTAGCCTGTCTCTTGGCAGACCATGAAAAGAGATTATCCCCTAAGAAGACACAATAACCAGAGGTGGAGCATCGCGTGTCCGGACACCGTGCCCAATCTGCATCTGTATAAGATAGCAACGTGTTTGGTGCAGAGGGGTATAGATGTAACTCATAATCAAGTGTTCCATTAATGTATCGAATGATATGCTTAAGGGCAGTAAACTGAGATTCCCTGGGGGCATGCATAAACAAGCACACCTGCTGAACAGCATATGCAATATCTAGCCTGGTAAATGTGAGATGCTGAAGAGCACCTGCAAGATTTCTATATAGCGTAGGGACGGAGACTGGAGCACCGTCCGTAGCACTGAGTTTGGATTTTGAATCAACCAGAGTGAGCATGATTTTGCAATTCGTCATCTTAGCCCTGTATACTATCTCCTCTGCATAATTACGCTGGCTCAAAAACATATAATCAGCATATCTGGTCACTGATATACCCAAGAAGTAGCTCAATTTGCCTAAATCGGTCATAGAGAATTCGATTTTAAGCAGAGTAATAATTTCATTTTTAACCCATCAGATGAGGTAATGAGAACAATATCATCCACATATAGCAATAAGTAAGCAGTGTTGCTACCTCGATGCAAAATGAATAGTGAATTATCACACCTACTTCATACAAACCCAATTTGCATAATATACTTGGAAAATCGATCATACCACGCCCGTGGAGCCTGTTTCAGGCCATAGAGTGACTTATGAAGCCGGCAAACATAATGAGGGGCTACTAGATGGACAAAACCCGATGGCTGGTGCATGTACACTGTTTCTTTCAAGTCCCCATGTAAAAATGCATTTTTTACATCAAGCTGATGTATTGACCAGTGCTTTCCCATGGCTATACTCAGGACTGTGCGAATGGTAGCGGGTTTTACAACCGGACTGAATCTCTCGCCGCAATCAATGCCCTCCTGCTGATTAGTGACATTGGCCACAAGTCGGGCCTTATACCTCTCTAGGTCTCCACTGTCTCGAAATTTGTGGCAAAATAGCCATATGCACCGGATCACATTCAACCCCTCCGGTCTAAGTACCAAATCTCATGTGTGTTATTTCGTCAAAGCATTAAATTTCTCACACATAGCAGCATTCCAATTAGGGTCATGTTTGGCTAATTTGGGGTTTTTCGGATTGTTTGGGTGGACAGGTCGAACTGGGTTTTGGGTTTGAAAATCCTGTGCTTGGCACGAATTTCCATGTGATGGGTGGAGGCAATGTGTGGTTTGTTTTGAAGGTGGGTTGCGGAAGTTTGGTTTTGGTCATGGGGCAGGTTGTGCGATATCGGAATGGCTGAATATGTTGAGGTGGGTGTAGGAGAGTCATGTGGGGTCGATGATTGTGAGGGCACAGTGGCAGATGATGGTGGGGTAGGTGGCATCGTTGGGTAAGGAGATGGTGGCGGGTTTGGTTTGTCGGTCTGGTTTGATAGTGGGGTTGTGGTTGTGTCGATGGAAGGTTGATCGACGGAGATCTGGGTATTGGCTGGTCGATTGGAAGTGCAGGTAGGTGGTTGAGTCAGAGCTGGTGGTGGTTGAGTCAGAGCTGGTGGTGGTTGAGTCAGAGCTGGTGGTGGTTGACAACTGGTTTGGGAGATTTGTTGGTGGGAAACTGATGGGGGGACAATAATGACTGAATGGTCGCCGGAGATGGTGGCGACCGATGGACGGTTTGTTAAGGACGATTGAGAGGACACCCTTGCGGGTCGGTCGGCAGGGGTGGTGGTAGCGGTAGGTTGCAGCACGGTGTACTTGTGTCAGACAGATTTGACTAACTAAGGATGACGGGAGAAATGTCAGGCTCATCAAGAAAGGTGTAGTCCGGTTTGCAGTATTTTTGAATATTCGCAAACGGGAATGTAGTCTCATGAAATGTGACGTGATGAGAGATATGGAGTTGATGACTGGACGAGTCATAGCACAGATAGCTCCTATGGTTAGATGAAAAACCTACGAAGATACAGGGAGTGGTTCGAGGTGCTAGTTTGTGCGGGGCGGTGGAGGTAAGATTGGGATAGCACAGGCAACCGAATATCCGTAAGTGGTCATAGGAGGGGACCCTGCGGTATAGAATTTTGATTGGAGTCATATTGTGAAGGGTGCTAGTGGGTAAGATATTTAGAATATATTCTGACATTTTGATGGCGTAGACCAAGAAGGACGAAGGTAGAGAGGCATGAAACAGTAGATTACGAACCATGTTGTTAATGATGCGGATGATGCGCTCGGATTTACCATTTTGTGGTGAAGTGTGGGGACAGGATGAATGGAGGATGAAGAAGATAATTTTGGTGTGTCATGAATGACAACGGATGAGGATGACATAGTGGAAGTTGGTGGAGTATTCATGGCAGTAAATTAAGGGCAGGACAAGAGAAAGAAAATTTGGAGAAGGGGGGAAATTCTGAGGCAGTGGCCGTTGGCCAAGGAGAAGAGGGAGAGGGGCACACTTAGAGAAATCCAAAATGGATCTTGGGCCTAACTCAACCCCAAAAGCTAGCTTGTAGGGTGAGGATTGTCCAAATCCATATAATGAGTCCATGTTCCCATTCCATATCTGATATGGGACTCTTAACACTCCCCCGCACGCCCAGACCTTGTTAATTGGAGCGTGTATAATATAATTTGGGGCCCAACATCGGTGAATAAAGAAATGGAATGGGCCTGGCTTTGATACCATGTAAGATTGTAATAATATCCCTTGGGAGTATTCTCATTATTGCAAAATATATATAGTGTGTACAATAGAGGAATTCTAATTCGGTAAGGATCCTAGTATACCATAAATATACAATAAATATAAATACACAATATATACCGAATATATGTAGAATATTCGCTAATAATTATTTATATTACCTAATTGTTTTCACTACTTTTTTAAATATTTCTGTACTTTCTTAAAACAAATTACTAATTTAATTCCGCTATTACTATTCCCGAATTTTTGGCATTCTGACTTTCGTGTCATGAATGTGAAGGTCTTGTGGCTTTTAAGTTACAAAATAAAATTATTTAATTTTGTGGGGAACAAAAAGATATAATTGTGTGATCTTGTAGAAATTTTACACGAATATTTATGACTTATTTTAAATAACAAGTTTAAAATAATTGAGCATAGTCAAATAATATCAAATATGTTAAAATAGATATAAAAAAATCAATAAAATTAATTAACGCAAGAAAATTAAGGAAAATATATAGACAAACTATAAAATGATTCTTATTAAATAGCCACAAGAAAACTAAGCAAAATACATAGACAAACTATAAAATGTAGGTCCTAGCTAGGGATGGCAATGGATCGGATCTGGACCGGATCCTACTAGATCCAAATCCAAATCCATTTTTCATACTTGGAACCAGATCTATCGGGTCCATAAAAATCAGATCCAAATCCGGATCCATCGGATCAACCGGGTCCACGGATCGGATCTGGATCTACATGTAATTTTTTTTTGCTTGAATAAAACTCCCAAATGTTGAAACTTTTATGACAAAATGAAACGCAATCTGATTGAAAAAAATGATTGAGTTCATTCAATCAACCTACACAAACATGACACCATTCTTCCAAAATGCTGAACAAAGTTTCAGCATCACAAGAAAATAAAGACGATTGACTTCATTAGTGATGCTGAACAGGTTGCAACTTCGAGCTAATTTTTTTAGGCTTTAGTGATGCTCCACTTGTAGTTTTACTGATTGACTTCATTAAATAACATGAAATAATGTCAGTCATATATCAAAAGTCTCATTTTTTTTGTTGATCAAACAAATGAGAGAAAGATACTTAAAGCTTACGGCTAGCAGATTCAAGAAAGGAAAATTTAAAGAAGAGTGATATTTTTTTCTTTTTATAGAAATGAAAATATGGGAAACTGCAGAGAGTATATAGGTAAAAGAAATGAAACTTCAAAGACAAATTACATGATTGTGTAACTTGTGCCTTATCCTGGTTCAACCCTTTACCCAATACATAAAGTATGAAAAAAATTAAAAAAATACTTATAAAATTATATTCTAGGTTATGGATATATTTAATAAGAACGGATCCACGGATCGGATCTAGACCGGATACAGATCTCAAATACAATATTCAGATCCAGATCCAAATCCGGACCAGGTCAATATCCATTGCCATCTCTAGTCCGAGCCAAACTTTACACACTCAACTGCATTGCCAGCATTGTAACTTGTAAACATGTAGTCTACTCTGTATTTCCCATAGTTTTTTTGTGGCTATTTAATTTATATCTCTGGAAAAGTTTAGCTGCATAATACAGAAAACAAGAAGTATATTATTTATAGTTAACAAGTTTGATAGTGCATAAGATGAATTTTTATAATGACCTCAGTATATATAATTAAAAATGATAAAGTAATTTCTTTAAATATAGATAAAGTTATAACTTTTGAAATGATGATACATCTATTTTTTTGTTAGGTTTGATTTTTTTAAAATTTTAAAATAGATAACTTTTTTTATTTTGGTTCGATTTTATTAAAATAAAATAAAGAAATAATCGAATCAAACCGACAAATCATATACATATTTTTATAATTATGCATATATAGTATACTACTTAAAAGAAAGATATGAATCACATCAATCTATATATAATTAAAAAAATGATAGTTTGCCCTAGGATTGTGACACGTGGCAGCATAAGGTTATGACAAGCGGTAGTTTTAGGACAAAAATTAGTTATTAAGTTAACAATTAGTTATTAGTTATTATTTTTGAATTAAAAATAATTAAATATGTTTATTTTATTATTTACACCTATATTTAAAAAGAATTGAGAAATTATCAAGTGGTAAAGTTAATAACTGCAAAAAGAGAAATAAAAAATAACAAATGCAGGGACAATTTGATTCCACCAAATCAAGATAATGGTCCGGAACTTCCAAAAGTTCTTTGAAATAAATTTTAGTTTAAAAAAAAGAACAAATATTTAGGTTAGACGAGAAATTGTTTGAATTGAAGTTTTAAAATTAAAGAAATACATATTTTGAAAGATAAATGATGGAACATTCAAGTTTTTTTTCCGGAAGTTAGTGCACGTCCCTTATAATACCTAATTCCACAACCCACGTAGTTGGAAAAGAAAACTACCCTTAACTCCATCATCCACATTGCTTACCATTTGCTTTGGTCGGTCAAATAGCAAAATGCAACATATTTCTTGCAACACCCTGCCTGGGAGAAGATTTGACAACATCATATATCATATATACAAAGAAGATATGATGCTATTTTTTAGAAGTTTGTCTTGCAAGAATATAGAATATTTGAGGAAAAATAATATGCAGTGTAGACAATGATAGTAATTTTCTGTTTGCCGAGTTATCCACAACAATGCAGGTGCTTCTCTGCCCAATTTGTGCTTTACATCTCCTTTTCAAAGTATTAAACTCATGCATAGTGGAACTAGGAGATTTTATGCACCGCCACCGCGCATACGTTTTTTCATGGATTAATCAGAAACTAGCCCATTAATTACTTGCTCAGCATATAAAATACATCTTGTACTTAGTTCTTTTTGTTGAAGTAAAGTTCAGTTTCCTTTTTTATTTGGGACTCTAAGTCGAACGATGGCGATATCAACTTCTATTTGAAGTTCAAAATTCAAGATGAACAAGGGTGCTATTCCTAATTGGCTCATGATTATGATATTTCAGATCTCTTATAGAGAAGATAGTTAACATCAAATAATCATGTAGTCTGTGAATGGCAAATTAGTTGCTGGTCAGTGTCAATAACAACTGTTTTTATCTTTTGGTGATCGTAACATGCAAAGAGTTCTAATATATTCCATGTATGCAGGAAGCTTCCCAAGAGAGATGAAATATTTGGCGACTGTCAATGCTTGCACCAGCAGCTTCGTGCATATCTTTGGCTTCTACAGGAATTTCTAGCTTCATAGCATGCAATGGTCAAGCTAATCAGTATATGGTTAGTTCATTGTCAGTTCTATGTACTGTGTACACATACAAATCTCAGTAATTGGTTCAATTTTTCTCAAGGTGTCTCAAGATAACAATTTCAATTGGTATGTTGTACATGTAGCTATTGTTTGGCAGGGAAATGTTTATTCTTCAAATTCTAAATTTATGAAACTTCATAGACTTGAAATGTCAGCTTTTCATTACTATCTACATATCTGCTTATAAGACTGGTTGGTAGAGTTGAAAATGATATTTGAGTCAAATTGAAAAGGAGACCCATTTGAGTAATCGATCGCTTTCTTTTCTGATCGCGCCTCGCGCCTCGCGCCTGCTTCGTCTCTCCTCGCCTCACGCTTTAAACACTGTTGCGAGCACTTTTCACAACACTGGGTTGAAGGTAGGATGTGTCATCTTTCACAGAAATATACAAGACAAAGGTACTATTTGCTTACTTTTTGTTAGAGTTGGGGGTGACAAATTGAGGTGTAGTTCATGGCTCTGATTCCTTTGTTTGGTTCAAGATGTCTATAGCACCAAGAGGAAGGAGAACTGCTTACTACAAATGGTTATCACCATGTATGAAGATATTTACAAATCTTTATGCATTGGTTCCAAGAAAAAATTAAGGTACATATAACAATGTTATAATATTCTCTATCCTCTAGCATAAGAGACTATATGTTGGATGTAACGATCTAAATCGGAGGTTCATGACAGGTGCCCGGGCTTTACCTGCCGAGTACCACTAATCATATATTTAGCATATAACCATAATTTTTCATAGTCCACGAGGGCCACTACGAAATACCCTGCTGATACATGGAAATAGTAAACTGGAAAAGAGCTATATAAAATCATGTAACCAGAAGGACTCAACCTAGATACATATTCATACCAAGGCCGACAAGGCCATACATGACTACTATACACATGACATCTGTCTACAAGCCTCTAAAGAGTACGTAACATCATAAGGTCGGGACAGGGCCCCGCCATACTCATATGCATATCCAAAATATCGTACCACGACTTAACTGCAACTCTAAAACAAATAGAGTGCTCCAATATCAGCAGAACCACCAACCTACTAGTGCGAACTGTCACCCTATCTACCTGAACCTATTGCATGAAACGTAGCGTCCCCCGATAAAAGGGACGTCAGTACGACTGATGTACTTATCGAGTATGTCAGGCATGAAGAATAACATAACAGAGACCTGAAAGTAATATGAGACAAAAACAACCAACCAATGGAGAATGCCTCTGAGGGCCATAATATGCATAAGTATCATGTCTGTGTAGAATGCCTCTGAGGGCCATAATATGCCTAAATTTCATGCAAAATGTGGTCATATTTATATATATATATATATATATATATATATATATATGGGTATATAACGACGTCTCCCATCATATCATTTTGGCCTCTATGGGAATAATCATCATCATATACTAGCTGATCAGGTGGTGTGCGTATATAACGTTGTATCCCTTTTCCCATCCCCAACATATATATAATGCATATCATATAGTAGTGTATATAACACATGTGGGACAGGGGTAATACATGAATATAATGCATGAATGATACTAAGACACTCTGAGCTTATAGGAGTGACGTAATGCCGCTTCACCTCCGATTAACATTATGAATACTAACATATTTTCCATATACCTCAATAAGGATTTAGGAACATATTTAGACATGCTTTGAACATAGGAATGAATAACATGAACATCCTTAACTACTAAGAATATAACCATTTATGGGACAATATTATGTTCACGTTTCGTACTTAGAACATGCCAAAAGAAAGAAGGATTTGCCTTAACATACCTCGATTTTCAGTCCTCAAATTACTATAATGAGTCAATTCTTCCGATAATCGCTTAAACTTACTTGCCTTGTTTAGAGTTTCCTATTACCTCACTTCACTACAAAGCAATCTCTGATCCGCATAAAATATGAAATAAAGAAAACGTTTTCTTGCGAAGATATACCAAACGATGTTGTTGCTATTTTAGAAATATGTCCAGCACCTAATGTTCTTGAAGTATATTATCCAAGAGTGAAAAAAAATATACATATGTAACTATATATAAGAAAATGTTGATGTCCATGTTTTCTTTTTAAGGAAATCTTTTCCCATATGAGTAGAAAGATTAATATATATAGTCCCTATCTATTGGAAACATGAAGATGCATATATAATTTATGTACGAAAGAAGTTTCAAGATATATAGATTCAACAAAAGTAAATAGGACTTATGCTCCTCCTTTAGTGGACAATGGGGTCCACTTATTAATAACATTTCACCTTACTTCCTAATGTGACATCTATACTAATTAGGCACTAATCATCCCCTTTTTCTTACTACTAGCCACGTGGACTAAGTCCACTTTCATGATTATCCACTATTTACTAATCACTACTAAAGAAATTCGACACATATGCCTAGTAATGCATAGTCATATTGGTTTCTTTAATTTTTGACAAGTGGAAAGGCATCATGTCACTTATCATTTGCTCTACTTAATTCAATATCTTAATCTCTACAATACTTAACTATTAATCAATGTTCACACACTTCATATACTTATTATCACAATCGTGTGATATAGATCTAGTCCATGACCTCTTTTGGGATGTATAAAATATTATTTTTGATCCCCGTCAGCACACTTGTTACGTCCAAAATTATTTTAAAGTTTTATCTTTTTTATAAACTAAACTCTTGATGTGTATCATATAACAAAATTTCCTCGGCCACAGATCTACTTGCATATGTCTAGCAACTCAAACCATGATCTGAAGGTATGGGTTGTTAAATTTAAGTATAATGGTGTTACGAAAAACTCGCAGAATGGACATTTTTGCCCTTGTTAAATTTAGGTTTTTCATTGTCCTGACGTTGTCGGCGCCGCGGCTCAGCTATTAGAGCGTCGCGACGCTAATTCACTTCTGAAAGTCGCTCACTTTCTGCCAGTGGGGCGCCGCGGCTCTTCAGCGTTCTTCGTCTGAAATTTGTTTAAACTACTTTCCAAGCTTCCCATGACTTCTTTGACTCATTTCTTGTGACCAGCAATGCATTTTTGTCCTTAATAACCGTCTATTTTCTTTGGATTCGCCTTATTCCTTTCTGAATCGCTTAAAACCTGAAAACATAAAACAACACACATAATACTGCATAAGACAAATAAAAGACTCCCTAAAACACACTCTAAAACAGTACTAAAATCAACCTAACAAACACCCTCAAACTTAAACTTTACTCGTCCTTGAGTAAAGAACTCTAGACGCCCTAAAAACACACACACAAACTCTAGACTGAATCTGGTCAACAACATATATCATGCCTCGAAAATCATGAACAACATGCAATATAATCTTCAGGAACATTCTAGCCACTAATTTGCTATCTAGAATTTCAAGTCAGATATTCATCAAATTTGCTTAAATTTATCAATGCATATGACCACTCAACCATGATTATTGACTTAAACAAGTATTCAATATTAGTTCATGCACAACTAATTCTCACCAACAGTCCATCAGGTCCAAGTTCTACAGGCTTGCTAACTTGCTATTCTCCACTAATTTAGACAACACATGCTCAAGAATCAATAAAACTTTGATATGTTATGACAATAGGCTTAGTCACGGATAGATGAAATGTCATTTAGGCTCAAAGTTACCATAAGCATAGAAACCAATCAACCCAACTGTTTATTCACGTTATAAACCAAAAGCAATCCCCAATTTTTCTTTACCCAATTTTTCTTTTCTTTTCGAACTACACCCCTAAACTTGTTTTTCAATGTATGTACAAGGGAAGTGTAGTGTATTCATTTTTTTTTTTGCTCTTCTATTGATAGCACTCAATTTAAAATACCAATTACAAAGTGTCAATCCCCCAATCATATACTTATATGCTCATGGAATTCAAGAGAAGGAAAATATTTGTAAAGGGTTTCAAGTAGGCTCAGAATAGGTGTCAATCAAATAAGGGTTACTTAAGGCTTGAAAAGGATAACTATGGATTAAATTAGTCAAGGTTGGCCTGAAAGGCTCAATTGTTCCAAAGATGGCCTAAATCATCTTCCAAAGCATTCATCATCTATGATTTCGTCTCAAATAGCAAGCAAGCAAGTTCTAGAAATTTCCACCATCTTTCCTCAAACCAAAATTCAATCATGCATAAACCAATATTCAAGTACAAGAAATTCACCAATCATGATCAAGCTTTCATACTTATTAATAATTGAAAATAACTCAGGACCTATCCAACTTAAGCACACAGATTTATGCATTTCATGGCTATCAATTTCATTCAACTCTATCACATGTATTCACTCAATCTCATGGGCTATTATTATTAACTTGATTCATTGACACAAGACACTCAAACACTGACACTAAAACAAAAACACTAACAATAAATAAACAACTGAACACAAACAATTAACACAAAACAGTTAACACAAAACAGTAAGACCCCCCCCCCAAACTTATTCAACACATTGTCCCCAATGTGATAAGTAGAGCAAGAGTAAGAAGACTTACCAAAACTGCAGCTAAGTGATTCAGAATGGTAGTGGCGGCGGTGGTAGGTGGTAAGGCGATTGGCATTGTAGAGGATAGTCAAAGTAGGGCTCATTCGCGGCGCTTTTTCACCCCCAGAGTTGGCTCACAATTCACCTAACATTAAAAAACACAAACCAATAAACAACAACACACTGAGATTGTTCGAAAATAACACAAAATAAAAATAAACTATTAAGATGTTGGGCTGCCTCCCAATAGCGCTGTCGTTTAACGTCATTTAGCCGGGCACATAATTCTTCTTCATTTCAGGATCTTTTTTCTAATCACCTCCTTCATAGTTGGGTTCAACCTCTTTTGCGCCTCAATTGAAGGACTGGTCTCATTGTCCTCGCATTGTGTTAATACTACTTCAAGAGCATCAGTACTCTTGAAGCTTTTCTCAGCAACCGCTTTGTCAATTACATTAATGGAAAAAACAGTCGTCACTTGCTTTTGGATAAGTTGTTGCCCTGAATACATTGAAAGTCACTTCTTCTCCCTGGACTCGGAGTTTTAGTTCGCTCTTTTGAACATCTATAAGTGCTTGTCCTGTAGCTAAGAATGGTCTCCCCAGGATGATGGGCACATTTTCGTCTTTTTCCAGATCCAGAATAATAAAGTCAGCAGGAAAGATGAAGTTATCCACTTTTACTAGCACATGTTCAATGATACCTCGTGGATTCTTCATCGAACGATCTGCTAACTGCAAGGTAACTGTTGTAGGCCTAGATTCACCAAAACCAAGTCTATGAAACACATATAAGGGCATCAGGTTGATACTTGCCCTCAAATCACATAGAGCATGCTGGCACTCAAAATTCCCGATAGTGCAGGGAATAGTGAAGCTCCCTGGATCTCTCAACTTCTAGGGAAGCGTTTTTTGCAAAATGGCGCTGCACTCTTCAATTAAAGTCACAGTCTCATAATCTTCCATCTTTCTCTATTTAGAAAGAATTTCCTTCATGAATTTCACATAATTGGGCATTTGTTCTAAGACCTCAGCAAAGGGAATATTGATGTACAATTTCTTGAACACCTCTAAAAACTTGGAAAATTGTTTATCAAGAGAATTTTTTCGAAGTCTTAAGGGGAATCGAATTCTGATTTGAGGATCAACCATACCCACGGGTGGTGCCTTCTCTGTACTTGGTGGTCTTCAGTAACCCCATCTTTCTCTAAACATGATATCTCTCCTAAGTCATCATTGTTTTTAATAGGTGGTTGGGTTTCAGACTGCTCTACTTGCCCACCACTTCTCAAGGTGATGTCCCGACACTACTCCTTCGGGTTCACAATGGTATTGCTAGGCAGATTCCCTTGAGGTCTGTTATTCAACATGTTTGCTAACTGGCCACTTGCGTCTCCAAATATCGAATAGAGGATCTTGTCTCTGTCATGAACTGTGTTTGGAAATTGGTGAGGGTCAACAAAGCTGCTCACAATTCATTAGGGTTCTGTTGTGTGACTTGTGGCCTAGGCTGTTGAGAAAATGAAGCTTGATTCATTGGCTGTTGTGGACTGTTCTGCTGATACTGCCCTTGGAACTGTGGCTGCTAGTTCTAATATTGCCCTTGAAACTGTGACTGTTGTCCTTGGTCGTTTCTCCATGAAAAGTTAGGGTGATTCCTCCACCCAGGATTATAAGTGTTGGAGAATGGATGGTTGTAGGGCCTCTAAAAATTCTCAACTGCTTGAACCTGAGCTTGATCCATAGGAACATTGTTTGGATCCATTGTTGTGCACCGATCAAAATTATATGGACCCTCGCAAATTTCACAAACCACTTGCATCTGAACAACATTTGCGGACACAGTGTTCTGTTGCAATTGCTTTATCAAGAAAGCAACTTGAGCAGTTAACGCAATGATAGCATCTAACTCATGAACCCATGTTGTTTTTCTACTACTCGTTGATCTCTCATCAGACCATTGATGGTTGTTTGTGGCCATATCTTCTAACAATTCATACGCCTCATTAGTACTTTTACTCATAAATGCCCCTCCAACCGCAGCATCAATTATGGTACGAGTAGTACCACACAACCCATTGTAGAAATTGTGGACCAACATCCACTGTTCAATTCCATGGTGAGGACATCACCTTTGCAACTCCTTAAACCTCTCCCAAGCATCATACAAAGACTCCCCATCAAGCTGATAAAAATTGTTCATTTCTCCCTTTAACTTCGCAGCCTTTGATGGAGGAAAGAACTTGGAAAGAAATTTCTGAGCCAAATCTTGCCAAGTACTGATAGAATTTGCCTGAAGAGAGTTCAACCAACTTTTGGGTCGGTCCCTTAGTGAAAATGGGAAGGGCCTCAACCTAATGGCATCATCAGTAACACCATTATACTTAAATGTAGCACATTACTCCAAAAAATTCGCCAAATGCATGTGTGGATCTTCTGAGGGCAATCCACCAAACTAAACTGTGCTCTGGCCATATGAAGGATTGCTGGCTTAATCTCGAAACTATTTACCTCCACAACTGGTGGCCTTATGCATGTCTGCATAATTGTAACAGTTGGCAATATGTAGTCCCGCAAGCTCCTCGCATCAGGATTCTGAGCTTATGCCTGCACAAATTCTGGCACCCTTCCATTCAACCCATCATTATCATGTTGATTTGCCATAGCGGTTGAATCAATAATTCTTTTGTTCTTTCGATTCTGCTTGCACGCTTTTTCAATCTCCGAATTCAGAGGAACAAGGTTGTCCGCTCCTCTTCTGCTTCGCATATACCAAAGCTACCTAAAATTGATCAAAAACACTACGCGCGGATCAAGTAAAAAAATATGTTCTAGAAACAACCAAATTGGAAATAAGATTAATTATTTTGATATTGATAATACTTCAGTCCCCGGCAACGGCGCCAAAATCTTATTGCGTTATTTCTAGATGCTATGCAAGTGTACGTATTGCAATTTGCAATAAATTTTTGTAAGACCGAGTATCGTCCATAGTAACTGATTTATCAAGTACTATTTAATTAATCTTTAATTTCTATTTGGCCAACGAATATAAGTGGTAATTTCTAAACTAACGAATTAACAACTAAAATAGATTGCAGGAATAAAACAGTAGTGAAAACACAAAAAGTTTAATTCAGTAATGAAAGAAATTAGGGTTTTCAATCTCATCAACAATCCACTCTATCATTCATTAATGCAATACTAGCGATTCTTCTTCTTGTTAAGATAGCAGGTTAACTGAGATGTTCTATATTTCGGTTAGGATATATAAAAACTCAACCTAAATGAGAATTTTCTATATTTCTATGATAAATTCGATCACATAGGAGGATTAAGATCAATAACCTAAAAAGCTACACAGACAATCGTGATACTCTCATTCAAGATTAACCCTACGTCTAATCAACTATAGCATATTCAAGTCACCCCTTTCAGATCTCAATTTGAAATCATATAGGTAATAAAAACTAATGGCCAATTAATTCTCATTCAATAAACACAAGTTGAAGAGATCTTAATAGATGAAGAAGAACATTAGCAATGCATTAAATCATAATAGAGTTTCAAGTGATTCAACGAAAAACCCTAATAAAAGTAATTAGCTCATAGACATGCTAAGAAAACTAATTAACTTAATATCCAACATGAACTGAATTAAAGTAAAGAAACGGAAAAGAACTTGAACAATAGATGTCTCTAAAGGCTCATTGTTCTCTTGTTTCTAGCCTCCAAAGTGTCCTCCTTTTCAAAATGTGCCTCCCCCAGCATATATCACGAAAAACCCCCAGAATTGACCTTTTTGCCCTTGTTAAATTTAGATTTTTCGATGTCGTGACGTCATCGGTGCCGCGGCTCAGCTATTAGAGCGATGCGGCGCTAATTCGCTTCTGAAAGTTGCTCACTTTCTGCCAGTGGGGCGCCGCGATGCTAATGTTGGGTCGCGGCCCTTCAGTGCCGCGGCTCTTCAGCATTCTTCGTCCGAAATTCGTTTAGACTGCTTCCCAGGGCTTCTTTGACTCATTTCTTGTGACCAGCTATGCATTTTTGTCCTTAATAACCACCTATTTCCTTTGAATTCGCCATATTCCTTTATGAATCGGTTAAAGCCTGAAAACAGAAAACAACACGTATAATACAGCACAAGACAAATAAAGGACAAACAAAAGACTCCCTAAAACATACTCTAAAATAGTACTAAAATCTACCTAACAATAATCATCATCATATACCAACTGATCAGGTGGTGTGCGTATATAACGATGTATCCCTTTTCCCATCCCCTAGATATACATAATGCATATCATATAGTAGTGTTTATAACACATGTGGGTCAGGGGTAATACATGAATATAATGCATGAATGATACTAAGACACTCTGAGCTTATCGGAGTGACGTAATGCCGCTTCACCTCCGATTAACATTATGAATACTAACATCTTTTCCATATACCTCAATAACGATTTAGGAACATATTTAGACATGCTTTGAACATAGGAATGAATAAAATGAACATCTTCAACTACTAAGAGTAGAACCATTTATGGGACAATATTACGTTCACATTTCGTACTTAGAATATGCCAAAAGAAAGAAGGGTTTGCCTTAACATACCTCGATTTTCGGTCCTCAAATTACTATGACGAGTCAATCCTTCCGATAATCGCTTAAACTTAGTTGTGTTGTTTAGAGCTTCCTGTTACCTCACTTCACTACGAAGCAATCTTTGATCCGCGTAAAATATGAAATAAAGAAAAAGTTTTCTTGCGAAGATATACCAATCGATGTTGTTGCTATTTTAGAAATATGTCCAGTACCTAATGTTCTTGAAGTATATTATCCAAGAGTGAAAAAAAATATGCATATGTAACTATATATAAGAAAACGTTGATGTCCATATTTTCTTTTTAAGGAAATCTTTTTCCATATGAGTAGAAAGATTAATATATATAGTCCCTACCTATTGGAAACATGAAGCAGCATATATAATTTAAGCACGAAAGTAGTTTCAAGAGATATACATTCAACAACAAGTATATAGGACTTATGCTCCTCCTTTAGTGGATAATGGGGTCCACTTATTAATAACCTTCCACTTCACTTCTTAATGTGACATCTATACAAATTAGGCACTAATCATCTCCTTTTTCTTACTACTAGCCACGTGGACTAAGTCCACTTTCATGATTATCCACTATTTACTAATCACTACTAAAGAAATTCGACACATATGCCTAGTAATACATAGTCATATTGGTTTCTTTATTTTTTGATACGTGGAAAGGCATCATGCCACCTATCATTTTCTCTACTTAATTCAATATCTTAATCTCTACTATACTTAACTATTAATCATTTTTCACACACTTCATATACTTATTATCACAATCGTGTGATATAGCTCTAGTCCATGACCTCTTTTGGGACGTATAAAATATTACTTTTGATCCCCATCATCACACTTGTTACGTCAAAAATTATTTCGGTGTTTTACCTTTTTATATACTAAACTCTTGATGTGCATATCTCCATATAACAAAATTTCCTTGGCCTCAGGTCTACTTGCATATGTCTAGCAACTCAAACCATGGTCCGAAGGTACGGGGTGTTACATCATTTCCCCCTTAGAAATATTCGTCCTTGAATGTTCGGGTGACATATCTAATCCCCATGATGTAACCAGCGAATACAACTTATTTTTCACGGGGCCATGTAATATAACATACATCATTACATCAGACCTCTCATAGTCCTTAAGCATTAATTATTATAATCTGACATAGAACTCACTTTATGTTTTTCTTGGGACATCGACGTTGATCTGAAATAGGTAAGGATATTTGTGCTTTCTCTCCTCCTCCGTCTTCCATGTCATTTCCTCTACATTTTATTCCGCCACGGTACCTTCACATAGGCTATTTCTTTAGTCCTCAACTTGCGGACTTGTCGATCTAAGATAGTAACAGGAACCTCTTCATATGATAGATCCTCTGTAACATTCACATCGTCAATTGATACAATCCGGGAAGGATCCCCAACACACGCTCTTAACATAGAAACATGGAAAACCGGATGAACAAGCTCTAACTCCGAAGGCAAGTCCAATTCGTAAGCCATTTGGCCGATACGTCGAATTATATGATATGGCCCAATGTACCTTGGATTGAGCTTTCCCTTTTTTTTTCAAATCTCATTACACCCTTCATAAGAGAAATCTTCCAGAAGACTCAATCATCCACTTGGAACTCTAAGTCCCGCCGTCGTACATCTGAATATGATTTTTGATGACTTTGAGCGGTTAACATCTCTTCTTGGATAAGCTTCACCTTCTCTATGGCTTGGTGCACCAGGTCAGGCCCAAATAATTCTGATTCGCCTAATTCGAACCATCCGATAGGGGATCTAAATTTCCGCCCATACAAAGCTTCATATATAGTCATTTTGATACTAGCATGATAATTGTTATTGTACGCAAATCCAATAATGGGTAAATGATCATCCCAACTTCCCTTGTCTTTGAGCGTCTGAATCATACGCTTGGCCTGCCCATCTCTCTGAGGATGGAAAGTTGTGTAAGATTAACTTGAGTGTCCAAACCTTGTTTGAAATGGTCTCCAGAAACTAGTTGTGAACTGCACACCTTGGTCAGATATAATAGAAATAGGCATACCAAGAAGGAGAACAATCACATTAACTTACAGCTTTGCGTAGTCCTTGGCTGTGTAGGTAGTTTTGACCGCTAGGAAATTATCTGATTTGTTCAGCCTATCAATGATCACCCAAATAGAATCAAACTTATGATAAGAGCGAGGTAAACTGGTAAGGAAATCCATATTAATCATTTCTCATTTCCACATCGGTATTTCAATGTTCTAAGTCAAATTGTCAGGATTTTGGTACTCCGCAATATTCCTCTGAATGTCGTTCCACCAATACATACCTTTGAGATCATGATACATCTTAGTAGATCCATGGTGAATGGAATATCGTGAGTAATGGACCTCCGTCATAGGATTGCCACGTAATCTCGCTACATTTGGAACACACAAATGGACCTTCCACCTAGGGGTCCCTCTCCCATTATACTTGAAGGTTGTAGTTCTCTTTTGTTAAATATCTTTCCCGATCTTCCCTAAAAATGGGATCTTCATCATGACGTTTCCTTTTTTATCAGTATGAGGGATGACCCTGCTGTATTTTGAGTCATAGGGCTATCACTATTTGAATTCTCCAATTGAACTCTCACTTATCTAACTGATGTGTTTCCCTTAGGTCAACTTCTCTCCTTAGTCCTTATAGTAGTCAAGCCTCTTGCGGGTGAATGATTCTATTGTCAACTTAGCTTTGTTTACTAACTGGTGTGCTGGAAACTCTTATATTTGTAGTATCTCAATCGTGAACACTTTATGGACAATGCCCTCGAATCTGAAGTGTGTGTATCATCGCAGTTAACTCTCATTCATGGTCTGAAAATAATCTCTCTTTTTTGTACCTTCTCATTATTCGTAATTATAAACAATTTCCTTCTTTTGACACTTGTTCACTCATTTTCTTGTCGTACTCTTCTTAATTCTAAAATATTCTGGTATACATACATAATTCTCAAACATTACTCTTGATTCCAATCCTTGGCGTTACTACCCCTTAAAGGATGAGTTGTTAACTTATTTCCTCATTCAGTACGTGGAAGATTATGAAGAATTTGCATTACATGACGTTGGCCTACTATGTTCAAACCTGGTCATTATACTTAGATTTGAATTCCTTCACTTGCCTCATGGCTAATTTTTTTTGTTAATGACGTTTTGGGAAAAGATTTCCTTGATCTCTTTAAGATGTACGCTCATTACTTTATCTATCTTGTCGAACCTTTGGTCTGTTCAAAAATGATCATAGACATCTGTATTTGCCTGACATTTTATCTTCATTATAATGTCATTATCTCTTGACATATATCTTTAATGTCTACCTTCTATCCATAGGCATCATTTGCCCCTTTTCACTTATTTATGTGTTAATCCCGAGCTTTACTCACTGTTACTTTCGTTTACATACTTTCTGAGATGTATGACTGCATATGTTGTGGAACCGATGTTTTGTATGTTTAGATCCAATTCTCGGTGTTGCGTGATCCAATGACTTGTCAAGCTTTCTTGTCTTATCATTATTAGATCTCCTATTGACCGAGTGTTCATTCGTCTTACCTTTATATTTCCATTTCAAGTTATTTTGGGGGGGGGGGTCTTTTATCTCAAATATTTCTCATACAATCTTCCTGAACATCAGAGGTTCGTCACCTTTGGCCGAAGAGTTCTTACGGTCCCTCCTCTACCATTGGTCCTTACGCTGTTCTGGAGTAATCATACCTTTGTGAAACCTACAAAACTATAATCTCATTCACATTTATCCTTTTTGTCGTAATCCTTTTTTCTACTCGTCATCAAATGAAAAATGTTTTTGCCTTGATCCTTGATCATACCGTTCCATTCATACTTATTAACTGTTTTCATATTTCTTACAACCATTCTTTAATTGTTCCATAGTTCTCATCCTCAATTTCCCCTAACAAACTATTGTTGTCCATGGGGTATTTAGAATTGTAATATGCTGCACAATGAAGTCGAAGACCTTACCAGTCTAATACCTATAACATGTCTTAGCTTACTAACATTGATACATGTAATTCTCAATAATACGCGGTATGGCCCTTTACACACGGGAGAGAGGTTTATGTCCCTTTTTACTACCGTGGATAACTCGATCCTTATATATGGCTTGGGCTCACTATTCTGGGTACATCACTTTACGTGATCTTCTTAAATTTACTGATGGTCACTCTTCACCCGATTCGATTGTGGTAATCCATTCTCGTTAATGATATCTTGGGACAATTCCCAATCCACTCTAGGTAAGACATTACAATTTAGGTCTCACATACATAATATATTCCCTCATTCTAATCAGCAAGAGTCACCGTAAATGTGTAGATTTTCATAATCTATTAAACCTTCCAATGATGTCTTCTGCTTGTCATTTATACAATTCATAATCATCTTATCTTTTCCTTTCCGCATCAATTTGGGACACTTCGGAATGTTGTGGCCATGGCTGCCACACTAAACCAACCCCCTGTACATTTGTGGCATCATTCAACATGCGCTCGACTATACTGATTACAAGATGGTCGGGACGGCATCACTCGACCTCCACAACTTTGACCTTGAGATATTGGCATCTTTGAACCATTTAAATATTGTCTATCCCTGACTAATAAACTCTCTGGGTTATGAGCTCTCTGACCCTTTAAGGGGCCTATCACTATCAGATGCTCTAGACTGAAGTCATGCCTGAAAGGCAACCAATTGATTTAATACTTGCACCGCTTTCCTTACATCCCTATCAGACGGAGCCGATGGTGGGACTGATGGTACGGGAGCCTACCTTCACTCCTCTGGTACTACTAGATTTGTCGATACCTGGGAAAGCAATTTACTCATATCCTCTGATGGATCTGTCTCAATAGAGAGCATACTGCTCATACTTACATTCAATCCAACCTCAATCTCCCTGCTAATCATAGCCCTATTGGAAGAAGGCATTGTTGTAATCATAAATACGATAAGGTTTACAAAGAAAATTCAAACAATTCAGCTCTCTAGTACGATTCTAGATCAAGAAAGAAGGTAATCATCATCCTAAATGCCCAGTAGCCTCCTATATATAAGTGTAGTGCACAACACATCCATAAACAAGACTCTACTAGACACTGCTTGTAGACTCCCTAGGACAGACCTGCTCTGATACCAAGTTTGTCGCGGCCCAAACCGGAGGGCAATGACGGGCACCCGGGCCTTACTTGCCGAGTACCACTAATTATATATTTAGCATATAATCATAATTTCTCATGGTACACGAGGGCCACCACGAGATACCCTTCTGATATATGGAAATAGTAAACTGGAAAAGAGTTATGTAAAATCCTGTAACCAGAAGGACCCAACCTATATACATATACATACCAAGGCCGACAAGGCCATACATGACTACTATACATAGGACATCTGTCTACAAGCCTCTAAAGAGTACGTAACATTATAAGGTTGGGATAGGGCCCCGCCATACTCCTATGCATATCCAAAATATAGTACCACGACTAGACTACAACTCTGAAACAAATAGAGTGCTCCAATATCAGCTGAACCACCAACCTACTAGTGAGAATTGTCATCCTGTCTACCTGAACCTGCGGGCATGAAATGTAGTGTCCCCGGACAAAAGGGATGTCAGTACGACTGATGTACTGAGTATGTCATGCATGAAGAATAACATAAAAGACTGTGGGCATAATCATCATCATATACCAGTTGATCAGGTAGTGTGCGTATATAACGTCATATCCCTTTTCCCATCCCCTACATATATATAATGCATATCATATAGTAGTGTATATAACACATGTGGGTCAGAGGTAATACATGAATATAATGCATGAATGATACTAAGACACTCTAAGCTTATCGGGGTGACGTAATGCCGCTTCACCTCCGATTAATATTATGAATACTAACATATTTTTTATATACCTCAATAAGGATTTAGGAACATATTTGGACATGCTTTGAACATAGGAATGAATAACATGAACATTCTTAACTACTAAGAGTAGAACCATTTATGAGACAATATTACATTCACGTTATGTACTTAGAACATGCCAAAAGAAAGAAGAATTTGCCTTAACATACCTCAATTTTTGGTCCTCAAATTACTATGACGAGTCAATCCTTCCGATAATCGCTTAAACTTAGTTGCGTTGTTTAGAGCTTCCTGTTACCTCACTTCACTACGAAGCAATCTTTGATCCGCGTAAAATATGAAATAAAGAAAAAGTTTTCTTGCGAAGATATACCAATCGATGTTGTTGCTATTTTAGAAATATGTCCAGCATCTAATGTTCTTGAAGTATATTATCCAAGAGTGAAAAAAATATACATATGTAACTATATATAAGAAAATGTTGATGTCCATGTTTCTTTTTAAGGAAATCTTTTCCCATATGAGTAGAAAGATTAATATATATAGTCCCTATCTATTGGAAACATGAAGCAGCATATATAATTTATGTACGAAAGAAGTTTCAAGAGATATAGATTCAACAAAAGTAAATAGGACTTATGCTCCTCCTTTAGTGGACAATGGGTCCATTTATTAATAACCTTTCACCTCACTTCCTAATGTGACATCTATACTAATTAGGCACTAATTATCCCCTTTTTCTTACTACTAGCCACGTGGATTAAGTCCACTTTCATGATTATCCACTATTTACTAATCACTACTAAAGAAATTTGACACATATGCCTAGTAATGCATAGTCATATTGGTTTTTTTAATTTTTGACAAGTGGAAAGGCATCATGCCACTTATCATTTGCTCTACTTAATTCAATATCTTAATCTCTACTATACTTAACTATTAATCATTGTTCACACACTTCAAATACTTATTATCATAATTGTGTGATATAGCTCTAGTCTATGACCTCTTTTGAGACGTATAAAATATTATTGTTTATCCCCGTCATCACACTTGTTACTTCCAAAATTATTTCAAAGTTTTATCATTTTATATACTAAACTCTTGATGTGCATATCTCCATATAACAAAATTTCCTCGGCCTCAAACCATGATATGAAGGTATGGGTTGTTACATTGGATGTGCATATGCTGATCGATGTTAGGAAGTTGTTTGAGTATTTTATGTTGTACCATTTCCTAACAGAGCTCTTTCATTGCTAATTTCTAAAAATAAAGTTAGATCACGTTTCAGACCCTGTTGCGCTATGTTGTTGATTTCAATTTATTCTTCTCAATCATATGATTTGCTAGCTCTTGTTGGATATGTAAAGCAATACGGGAAGTAAATAAATATTACAAGTATTCGAAAGGATAAACAAATAGCCAATATTTAAAACTGCCGCAAAGTTGTTGAGTCTTGAATCTTGATAACTTGAAATCAAGAAACACTAAATCTGGATTGTTACAACTGTGGCTGAGTCAAGAGATGGCTCTATGTCTTTAAGACAATATTGCCCCGTATATATGCTTTTATGTTAACGGGCAATAGTCTCCCAAAATAAAACAGCAACTAATCAACACTACAAAGAAAATAGGTTGATTCTGACGAAGAAAACAAACACGAAACGACTTGCTGAAGAATAGAAAAGGAAGGAAGAGTTTTCTGTTTTCGTCCCAACGTTTCTGCTCACGTTTTGGACTGACTTTCTGTTTCTCTTCTGTTTGTCTCTGTGTATATAAATGTTGTCTCGTTTTTGCTGTCTTTTTGTGTGTTTGTGTGTAACACAATTGAGCCAAAAAGCTCCAATATATAGCATAAGGGAGGGACTCCTCAACTGCCAAAACATGGTTGTTAATGGACATTAGTGAGGGCTGTTAATGGCAGGTTTATGGCCATTAAAGGAGGGTTGTTTATGGAGGAGTTAACAGCCAAGTAATGGCTGGTTAATGCTCCAAAAATCAGACCAAACGGTAGGCAGAAACTTTCTGCCTTCCGTCGTTGCCAAATTCATCTTTCTAGAAACTCCAGGGACCAAACTGTAAATATTAAATAATTTGGGGTCCAAAGAGATAATATCAGAAGAATCCCGTGTCCCGAGCCCGAGCCCGTACCGGACGGGCGGCGACGGCGCGCGTGTGGGCTTAGCCTTGAACCCAAGCACATCTAGGTCCTCCCTCCTTTAAACACATGTTACTCCTTGGGGTCCCAAACCCTTAGCCAATTTTGAGACTTATAAAGAGAGCAATTCTTCCTTTTCCCACTGATGTGGTAGATTTGTCCCACACCATATTTCCATGCCTCAAACACCTTACTTCGTGGACCAGTATCTCTTTCATTTCTCAATGAGATTTGACTATTCTTAGCCCTACGGTCATCTACTCACTTAGTAGATTATGCACGTGTGAAGAAACAAAGCCTCCAACATGCGGAACCCTAGTGTTTAATTCATTAAATATGGGTGGACGCACCTCCCCACCAAAGGCAAATTTCCAACAATGAGGCAAGAAAATCTCATAATGTTGCAACAGTTTGCTAATGTTTCAGGGAGGAAAAGCAAGAAGGCAAAGCTGAGTGCCTTGTCCCAAATGAATAGAACCAAACTATAGAGAAAAGCTTAAAAATTAAATCAAATGAAAAAATCTAGTGAAATAAAAGTGCCCACTTAAAACATGATTGTTTAGGTGTAAATTAAAAGAAACAACAAGATGATTTGATTATGACATTAACTAAGGAAAATTTTGAACTGAATCATAATCAAATGACTATATATATCCATAATATTATATATTTTAGACAAAACTTATAAAAGATTTCTAAAGTTTTTATTATTTTACCTTTTCGTTGACACGTGGATCATTCCAAATGTTATCATCTTCATTCAACCTCTATTAATTGGATTACCAGCAATTGTATTAAAATTACTGGATTGTCTAACAATAGAATGTTATTCTTCTCAACTTCTCTCTAGCAGAGAAAGAAATACTTTTAGCAAAGATGAAAAACAGATAAATAAAACCTGCAACCAGATGTTTACCTAATGTTCTTTGTCTTGAAGCTTCACACAAAAAGAAATGCACAAATGCAATCATAAGACTACCATTGAAAGGAAAACACGAGGATTCTAAAACATGCCATTACTGCCCATGAATTAGCATTACATTGTATCTACCATGACCCAGCAAAAAGACATGAGAGTGAATCCAACTTCACACATCAATAGATATAGGGTTTTGTTGGGTTCAAAACACATAAGTAAGGCACAATATAAGTTTAAAATTTTGTTCTTACTTACCCCAACAATTTCTTCTAGTATGGTTATATGACAATAAAAAACATGTAACATAAAACATGAACACTTACAGGTTGTATTATCTGGAATCTTTACAACAGGGTGGACACGCGATTCCCTTTTCGACTGCAAGCACAATGCTACGGTGTATTCCTCTATCAAGAAAGCTAGGAAATCTTGCCAGAGGTTTGAGAGAGTTTCGTCCTAGACTCTAAGTCTAAAATTAGTTTATAGAATTGTTGTGTTTTAATTAACAATGGGAGTGTTGTATTTATAGTTAAAATTAGGTCACAAATCATATTATGGTTGGGCTCTAAGCCTGGCCCAAAAACCGAGGTGTAGTGGGCCAGTCTGACTGGGCCCACTGCCCGGTCGGCGCAGCTTAGCAGGCGTCGCGGCGCCTTACGTAAAATTTTGTTTCCCATTTTCATTTAATATATATATTTAGCACATTAAATCCAAAATCTAATTTTGATTTAATTAAATAATTTCCATCTAATAGAAATTATCTCATAGTTATTATCAATTTAAATATCTCGATCCCAAATCGAATATTTAATACTTTCTCAATACACCCTTAGATCGAAGAGACAATCGATATAGTGTGACCCTATAGGCCTTCATATATCGACACTGGTCCAATTAAGGTCCATACGGAACTCCTAGACTGCGTCGTACGACGAACTCAATAGATAAAGTACGTTTACATAGATCCAGCAAACATAACCTTTATGTGAGATGATAAATTCCTTTCATTCGCGACACACTCGATCAAGCTTAGGATTTGCCATGTGTCTATCCAAATGGCTTGATCACTTTATCTCATCTATATTAGTCGACAATTAGACCATATTCTAAATATGTCTCTTGCATTGGCCAATGACTTGGTCGACCTAATATCACTGAAAAGTTGAGTGTTCTCTCGAATATCCAATCGATGAATGAATCATATTCTTGGCAACACAAGTCGTGTCTTATCCTATAAGGAGTTCAAGCTTAGGACAGGGTCAAAGCATATTACTCTGTAAACAAGGTGTGTATTGATCTCAAGTCAAAGGACATTTATATCCCACACGTTGATAACACTCGAGACATATCTAACAAATAGTTTATTAGCAGAGTATACCAATATTTTCCAAAAGTATCCATGTGTCCATCACTAGTAAGTAGGAACCATTACTAGTAGCAGGTGAGACATACTACATTCTCTAAGAATGTGATGCATACCACATGCCGACTTATAACATATCATCGATATCCCATTCTCGATGATCATTAGTCGAGGCTATTTTAGAGTTACGCTTTATCATCAATATCTCACTCTATTAATGACAACGTAAGCTCAAGGGATGCACATTAATGAATAATTACAAATAATCAAATAATAATTCAATAATCGTAAATGTCATAAATATTAATCTTATTAATAATACGAATGTGTTCAAGTACATTTGTCTCTAATGATGATTGTCTCTAGGACATACATACTTTCAGTCTCCCACTTGGCCTAGAGTCAATCTCTGATGTATCTAATACCCATGTTTTCAAAATGATCATTATGCTTAACTAAGCTTAATGGTTTAGTAAACGGGTCAGCTAGATTATCATCTGTGGAAACATAGTCTAATCTTATTTCTTCAGTTTTCACCATCTTCATGAGTATGTGGTATTTCCTCGATACATGCTTGTTCTTGTTTGTTGATCTTGGTTCCTTAGCCTGCGCAATCGCACCAGTGTTGTCACAATAAATCGTTATTGGACAAGTGGCACTTGGAACAACCCATAGTTCCTTCAGGAACTCAGATATCGCGACAGCTTCTTTACCAGCTTCCGATCCAGCAATGTACTCGACTTCAATTGTTGAATCAGCAGTTATAGCTTACTTGGAACTTTTCCAACTCACTATTCCGCATTGAAAATAAAGGCATATCCAGATTGAGATTTGAAGTCATCAAGATCTGTCTGGAAGCTAGCATCAGTGTACCCAGTACACACTAGATTCTCTTGTCCACCATAGACTAAGAAATATTCTTTAGTTCGTCTAAGATACTTAAGAATACTCTTGACTGCTTTCCATTGTTCTTCCCTAGAATTCTGCTGAAATTTGCAAGTCATACTAAGTGCATATGCCACATCTTGCCTCGTACAGGTCATGGCATACATGGTAGATCATATAGCTGAAGCATATGGGATTCTTTTCATGCGTTCAAGTTCTGCAACAGTAGAAGGACAATCCTTCTTTGATAATTTGATGCCTTGACCCATAGGAAGACTTCCCTTCTTGGAGTTTTCCATAGAGAATCGTCTTAGCACTTTGTCTATGTATATGGACTGTGACATCCCCAACAATCTATCAGGTCTATCTCTATAGATCCTAATTCCAAGAATGTAGCAGGCTTCACCCAAGTCCTTCATTATGAAGGTGCTGGATAACCATTCCTTGACTGATTGCATGAGAGTCTTATTATCTCCCATTGTTAATATGTCATCTACATATATAACAATGAAGACAATACTCCCTTCCTTGCACTTACTATAAATGCAGGGATCTTCTTTGCTTCTAACAAAGTCAAATGATTTGACTGCTCTCTCAAAGAAAATATTTCAACTCCTTGAGGCTTGCTTAAGTCCATAAATGGACTTATGTAGCTTGCATACTGCTTTGGGCTTAGTCTTGGATGTAAAACCCTCAGGTTGTATCATATACACCTCCTCAATTAGGTTACCATTGAGGAAAGCAGTTTTAACATCCATTTGCCAAATGTCATAATCATAGTATGCGGTTATTGCAAGCAAAATCTGAATGGACTTAATTTTTGCAGTAGGTGAAAAGGTTTCATCATAATCGACCCCAGACCGTTGATTATAACCTTTAGCCACCAATTTTGCATTATAAGTCTATACCATGGCATATGCATCAATCTTCTTCTTGAAGACCCATTTGCATCATATGAGTCTAACCCCTGTTGGCAAATTAATCAAGTTCCAAACTTGATTGATGTACATCGAGTCCATCTCAGATTTCATGGCTTCTTGCCATCTTTGCGAATCAATGTCTAACATAGCTTTGTTGTAGGTTCATCGTTATCAGGATATCTATCTCATTGTGTGTTTCAACAAAGAGATTAAGTCTTTCAGGCGGACGATGAGTCCTAGTGGTCCTACGGAGTTGATTATTCTATGTTTCAGTATTTGTTGCATTCTGATTGTGAGAATGTCTTTGTGTGCTGGACAATCCATCACCTTGAGAGCTTTCATGAATGTCATTTTCATGTATTTCCTGAATGAAATGATGTACAAACATTGTATCATCTTCCATTGGCTGTGTATGATAGCCTTGCATTTCTGCACTACCTCTCACAGCACTCCCACTGGCTGAAGGGCATACTCCAAGTACCCAATTTTCACCAAATACTCCCACTTAATCCTTGTCTAGGTCTTTTGACAAGGGTTCAACTTCTGTGTTATCTTGTGGTTCTTGAATTTCTTCAAGTTCTATCTTATTGCAGCTCCGTTCCTTGTAGACATAGTCTTCTTCAAGAAAAGTTGCATTTCTGGAAACAATGACCTATTGTTCTCCAGGAAGATAGAAATAGTATCCCTTAGTTTCCTTTGGATACCCCACAAAATAACATTTCTCACTTTTAGATTCCAACTTATTAGTAAGCATATTCTTTACATATGCAGGGCACCCCCAAGGTCGCATGTGATTAAGTGTTGGCTTCTTGCCATTCCATATCACATATGGAGTTTTCTCTACTGACTTTGAAGGAACCTTGTTCAGAATATAAATTGAGTTTTGCAATGCATAGCCCCAAAGGTATGTTGGTAGAGCTGAGAAACTCATCATGGATCTAACTATATCTAATAGGGTTCTATTTCTCCTTTCAACAACACCATTCATCTGTGACGTTCCACGAGGTGTCCATTGTGATTGGACTCCATGAAGCTTCAAGTAATCCAGAAATTCTTTACTTATGTATTCACCTCCTCGGTCTGATCGAAGGGTCTTGATACTTGTTTCAAGTTGCTTCTCTACTTCTGACTTGTACTCCTTGAATTTCTCAAAGGCTTCAGACTTGTGTTTCATAAGATACACATGCCCAAACCTTGTGAAATCGTTTGTAAAAGTGATAAAGTAAGGGAAGCCTCCCTTAGCTTGAGTTGAAAATGGCCCACATACATCAGTATGGACCAAACTCAAGTACCTCTTTGGCTCGCACCCCTTTCTCAGAAAGTGGCTTGTTGGTCATCTTTCCTCTCAAGCAAGATTCACAGTTACTATAGGACTCCAAGTCAAATGGTTTTAAGTAGTCTAACTTTCTTAATCTTGTTATCCTTGATTCATTGATGTGACCAAGTCTACAGTGCCATAAGTAGGTGGGGTTTTTTGGATTACTTATATTAGCTCGTTTGTTTTGTACATTGAAAACTTCACGACTACAGTTTAGAACATACAAATCATCTACAAGTGGAGCATTTTCACAAATAAAACCATTAAAAGACAGTACATAACTGCCATTGGCAATAAATGAGAAAACCCCCTCAATGTCTAACACTGGGATAGAAATAATATTCCTCGTCAATGAGGGAACAAAATAACAATTATTTAGTTCTAAACAAAAGCCTGAAGGTAAATCTAGTTTATAAGTTCCCACACCTTCAGCATTCACTCGTGCTCCATTTCCAACGCACAGGTCTACCTCTCAAGGTCCAACCTTACTGCTGTCAATCAGACCCTGCACATTATTACAAATATGTGAGCCACATGGGGTATCCAATACCCAGCAGTGAGAGTTATTTATAGACATATTTATCTCAATGACAAACATACCTTGTCCATTAGAGCCAGAAGCACCTAGTGTTTTGCCTCCTCCTGGAGCTGTGCAGTCCTTCTTCTAGTGTCCCTTCTTCTTGCAGTTGAGGCACACATCCGAAGCTACCTTTGCCTTCTTCTGAACACCTCCTCTAGGTTTCATAATTGTAGGTGCAGCAACTATCTTACCCTTCTTCTGCATGTTCTTACCCTTGGGTTTGAACTTGCTAGAAGAGCCCACCATGAGCACGGCTTTACTTTTAGAGGTAAATGATTCAAAGGTCTTCAACATGTTGTGAAGCTCTGGAAGACTTGCCTTGGTCCCATTCATATTGAAGTTCACAATGAAATTCTCAAATGAACCAGGGAGTGAATTCAGGATCATGTTGACATAGACATTTATAGGCAGCTTCGTTCCAATAGAAGCCAACCTTTCTATCAGGCCAATCATCTTCAGAAAATGTGCTAACACTTTACCCCCATCGTTCAACTTACACTTGAAAAGGTCCCTCAACAGTTCATACTTCATTGTCTGGGACTGTGAGTCATAGAGACTCTTCAAGTGTTCTAGCATTTCGTTGGGGCCCATGTTTTCATGTTGCCTCTATAACTCCAAGGTCATAGAGGACAACATTACACATTGTGCCGAGGTAGCGTCGTCTAGATGTTTCTGATAAGCAACCTTGTCAAACAGGGCATACTCAACAGAATCTTCAGCAGGGACTGTGAGGAACACTGTGTCTAACACATACTCAATTATTTCTAGTCTTAACACCAATTGCAGATTTCTTAACCAGTCAGGATAATTTGATCCAGACAACTTGTTTGTTTCGACCAACATTTTCAGTGATAGATTCGACATTCTATATATAGTCTGAAGAAATAGATAGACTTGAAATTAAACTCTAATATAATTTCTATTTGAACACATTCGTTAACTAATTAACATGGTCTTTAGCTTAATTAGATCCCACTATTTAAACATACTCTTCGACATCATGGAAGAATACAGACTCATATCAAATATGGTCATAATGGGTCATGATCTAGGTTCATGCGATCTCCGCGTTTTCTGTGGCTGATAACTTCAACAGCACAACCTGGTAGGTCTCTAAACCAATTTCAAATAATTTGTAACTCATGTTTGACCGAATGTTCTAAACAAAGGATTTGTGTCCCTCGGCTTGTCCAACACTGTGGCGCCAAGACAGCCTAGCAAGTCAACTCCGTTATGCGACTACAGTTATGTATCTAAGTGAATTTTGCCTTACTGAGCAAACAATGTGGTGTAAATACTCATAAAGGTTTATCATTCACTTCTACATTTAACATGCATCTATGAAAGAGTCTGAGTACTCGTAGACTTAGAGCAAATGTTGTGGCATAAATACTCATCTCGCCAATCAATTATAACGGACGACGCGTTCATTTTAAATGATACTTGTATTAGAATTTTAGGGAATATTTTAATTCAGGGTTTTAATCAAGATCAACACGAGTATGCTAAACTTGCTCTTTCATATGGTCGGTTCAACGTGTTCTAATCCGTCTTAAATTGGTGTGGCTATGTAACTGTAACCATAAGTATTACGACACTTCGTTAAATTTAAAGTCCCGAAATATTAGAACTTTTTAATTAAATAAGAATAGATTTAAAAATCAAAATTTTAGTTGATCTGAAAATTTCAACTTTAAGAACATAATTAAATTATAAATTTGACGGACGTGAAATATATTCTAAAGGAATAACACAAATAAATCAATATATTTTTTTATCATGAGATGCTGTCTAATTCAACGTAACATTATCCTTCTCATGTTCTTATTTTTTTCCTTCCAAATTTGAATAATATTTTTTTGCAATGAGACGTTGAAAATGAAATATCCGTACTATCGAAAAATTTAAGACAAATAATTATGATGAGCAACATTGTATTTTTAATTGTTTTTCTTATTTTGAATGTGAAGTTGTAATTAGAATTCAGAATATTTTCTACAAATATATTTTCTTTCTTTTATTAGTTAATCAAATAAATGTGTAATGTATTTGTTCAATACGTAAATGCAAAGTTAACTTTGTTCTTCTTTTACTTTGCCAAATATATGGAGACCTCATACTTTTTGTTAAAAGGGAAAATGGTCAGATTTGTCCTCCAACTTTTGATTAAGGATCATATTTACCCTCTGTTAAAATATGGAATCAAATATACCCTCCACGTTAGCAAAGTTGTTGTATATGTCCTCTGGTGGATGGAAATCTCATGTGGATGTCACATGCGATCCACATAGGCGAAATTATTTAATTAATTTCGGACCCGAAACCCCGACCCACGAACCCGTTATGGGTTCGTAAAGATAGTCCCGACCCGGTCGATCCCAAACCCCTAAACCGATCCCAAACACCAAATCGACCCCCCACCGACGATCCCAATTTCCCGGTGCAAATCCCTCTGCGAATCGTGGGATTTGTTCGAATATATTGGTTTGAATCTGTTCGAATATGTTACTATATATATTTGTTCGAATCTGTTCAACGATTTGTTCGACGATTGTTACTATTTGTTCAACGAATATTCTTCATTTTTCGTGCCGACATCAGTATACAAATTTCAATTTTGTTGTATTCATATGTCACCCTGTTATTTCCGAAACCCGATTCCGATGTATTTTTCATTTGCGAATTGTTTGTCGATTAATTTCACTGAGTTTTCTATCATTTTTGTGTTCAGTAAGTAAAAAATGTCTCAAGTGAGTTATTCGTCACAAAGGAGGTGCAATTGTGGTATGACTGTGAATCAATTTACTTCGATGACTTCTTCCAATCCTGGAAGGAAATTCTTCAAATGCCCCAAGCCTAAGATAATCTAGAATTTAGTCCAGATTTCAGTTTTCTGATTTCTGGACTAAATTCCAGGTTTCTGAAATTTAAAACAGAAATCTGAAATTTAGTAAGCCACTCCAAACCTGCCATGCTTGCGTTCTTCCAAAATTCAACTGGAATCTCATCCTGCCAGGTCGCTTGTCCCCTATGCATCCTGCGAACATCACCCTTAACCTCCTCAACTTTAATACTTCTACAATACCCAAAAACCCAGTACCTTCCAGATTTCTCCAGATCTCCTAGCACAATGTCTTTGTCTTATTTTTCATTCAAGAGTTTATGGAAGTAAGACTGCCACATCCGTTTAATGAGCGCGTCCTCCACCAGTACTTTGACGTCCTCGTCCCTGACGCACCTCACGTGATCCAAGTCACGAGCCCTCCTCTCCATCGTCTTGGCGAGTCTGTACAACTTCTTATCTCCACATTTTCCCTTTAATTCCACATACAGGCGTTCAAAAGCCACTGTAACCGCTAACTTTGCCTCTTTCCTCGCCATCTTATACAATTTCCTATTCGTCCACTTCTCCACATATCCTCACTTTCTACCAATTTCGCATACGCCGCTGTCTTTGCTTTCACCTTCTCTTGAACTTTACCATTCCACCACCAATCTCCTCGATACCCACCACGACTACCCAAGAGACCCCTAACACTTCTCTAGCTACCTCCCAGATGTAACTGGTCATCCTGTCCCACATACCGGTCGCATTCCCACTAATTCCGCAAGCCCCATTAGCCATCAATCTCTCCCCTATCTCCTTTGCACTAACCATGGTCAAACCCCCTATTTGATTCTTATCCTGTCATCCACAACCCTCTTCTTCTTCTGCATCTTGATCTCCAAATCCATCACCAAAAGCTTATGTCGGGTTGTAAGATACTCCATAAGAATAACCTTGCAGTATTTACAAAGACCGTTGTCAACCTTCCTAAGGAGCAAAAAGTCTATCTGAGTCTTAGCCATCGACCCATGGAAAGTCACTAAGTGCTCCTCCTTCTTCATGAACCTCGAATTGGCTATCACCTTCCCAAAAGCGTTGGTGAACTCCAAGAGTGAGACGCCTCCTTAGTTTATGTCCCCGAGGCCAAAGCCTCCATGCACGTCGTCATAACCCCGGAAGTGACCCCGATATGTCCATTGAAATCCCCTCCTACAAATAACTTCTCAGTAGGCGGTATACCTCCCATCACCTCGTCCAAATCCTCCCAAAAGCGCCTCTTCTCCTCCTCGTCCAAGCCCGCATGCGGTGCGTAAGCACTAATAATGTTCATAGTGGATCCTCCAACTACCAACTTAATCGCCACCATCCTGTCATTGACCCCTCCTAACCTCCACCACCTGATCCCTTAGCTCGCTATCTACCAAAATGTCTACTCCATTTCTATACCTCGACCTACTCGAGAACCATAGCTTATATAAATAATTTAGTAAACTTTTTAGTATACAAACCTTTTCCAAAAATTTTGTTATACTTGCTAATGGCAATTCAACTATTATCTTTTTTAAATATCAATTTATCATGGTTGCTTAATAAGTTTTTTTTCCAATTTATTTGACTGAGTTAGAAAATTAGATAACGAGAAGGATAAAAAGTTTTATACACATACAAATATTGTGTCATATTCAATTACAATTCTAAAAATCTTACGATCATTCAAATGTTTACGAACTTGCTAATTAGTTTTAAAAATCTTTCATTTTAAAAATTATGTATCTGATCAAATTATGTCATGATAGGTATTAAAGTAAACTTGCAAACATTAGCTAAAAAAGTTAAACATCACCCACTCGAAATTTATACTTTAAAGGTTATTTTATATTATCAAAAAAAAAACTAATCATCAATTTCAATATTTTTACTTGTATTTGGGCCCGTGTTATGCACGGATTATTTTTTCTAGTCTTTTTATATATACCACATAAATAAAATAGTCCTTTATTTACGGGAAAATGATTATTTTAGTTCTAAATATCAAATGTAACATACGCCTGCAATTAATTTTCCTATTGAAAAGGATTTTTTTTTTTTGCTCTCTTTTATTCACTGCACATCGTTATTTCTCTCTTTTTCTCTCAAGCATGAAGGAAATGATAGTTTTTGCTTCACTCATATAGTTACTTTTAAGGTGTAAGACTAAAATGGTCATTTTTTCATACATTAAAAACTATTTCAGTTATGTGGTATATATAAAGGACTATAATAATTATTTTTCATGAGTATTTCGAGTATGTGGTATAAATAAAAGATATTATTATAGTTCAACCCTTGTACATTAAGAATCACTTTGATCATATTCTCCCTTCTTCTCTTCTCTTTTTCTTTTTCTTTAATCCTTTTAATATCTTTTGAGTAGGGGTATTCACAATTCGATGAAAAATTAATTCAAATTGAAAATCGAATCGAATCGATTAGAAAAATTGAGAAAAGCTTAAAAGTTAAATCAAACTAAAAAATTTAGTAAAATAAAAGGGCCCACTTAAAACATGATTGTTTAGGTGTAAATTAAAAGAAACAACAAGATGATTTGATTATGACATTAACTAAGGAAAATTTTGAACTGAATCATAATCAAATGACTATATATATCCATAATATTATATATTTTAGACAAAACTTATAAAAGATTTCTAAAGTTTTTATTATTTTACCTTTTCGTTGACACGTGGATCATTACAAATGTTATCATCTTCATTCAACCTCTATTAATTGGATTACCAGCAATTGTATTAAAATTACTGGATTGTCTAACAATAGAATGTTATTCTTCTCAACTTCTCTCTAGCAGAGAAAGAAATACTTTTAGCAAAGATGAAAAACAGATAAATAAAACCTGCAACCAGATGTTTACCTAATGTTCTTTGTCTTGAAGCTTCACACAAAAAGAAATGCACAAATGCAATCATAAGACTACCATTGAAAGGAAAACGCGAGGGTTCTAAAACATGTCATTACATAAGCTCATGAATTAGCATTACATTGTATCTACCATGAGCCAGCAAAAAGACATGAGAGTGAATCCAACTTCACACATCAATAGCTTCCTCTCCTGAAAACAAAACCAGAGTGAACAATTGGATAAAATGAGGAATGAAGCAAAGAGAAACACCCATCTATTGCAATTAACAATACCTTCAGAATCGTTAGCTTCATTCTCTTTGAGTTTCACCTGCAATTCAACGTTTAGTTAGTGAAAAATTATGAGTGTTTTTAATAGCTTACCTCTAATTAAAGACTAAAAAAAAAAATCTACTTAATGATTCTTGATTATATAAATAAAAGTAATTTAGGAAGAATAAAGTTAATTTCTTCTTAAAATTCTAAAGCACCATTTATTTTGAAAAAAAAATAAAAAAATCAAAATACCATTTATTTAGTAACCGAAGGAGTACATATTTGTGTGGGGCCTAAGTTGTGTACTTCTCTATTTAAAATTTCCATTTAAACTGAGGTTGATTGAGAATTCTAACTGCAGAAATAATTGTTAAAAATAGTGTGCCCATTTTAAGCAATTTAATCAACTTTCTCATTCTTTATTATTGTAGTGCAAATGGCTGCAGTGCATAAAAAGATGAAATATCTGAAGTACCCTTAAAGCAACTTATTAACCCTAAGGACAGGTGTGGAAATCACTCAAAGATTTCATTTTTTTGGTCTATCTAAGCAAATGTAGAATAACAAAGGCTTAGCTATACAAGCACAATAATGCAAACACTAACTGAAACTCATAAAATACCCCTAACCTAAGGAAAACAAGGAGTTCAACTCCCTCTTCTGTATAAGTAGTCATTATAATTTTAAAAAATTTAAAACTTATATTAACAGGGTAAAAAAAGTTCTATAATGTCAAGTCATTTAAAATATAATTACAAGCAATTCTTCGTAAAAACTAAAAAGTGAGACTAATGATCTGAACAAAAGATAAACTACCTACTAAAATATGTTGGTTGTAGGTAGATACCTTTTTCACTATCGATGCATATAAATTAAATTCATAAAATAAGTAGTGTATAGTATAACAATTTTCATGTACAGTTAGTCATTACTGTGTCATGAGTTGGTCTTAATTTTACTAAAGATTTAAATCAACATTAATACTAGCAAGTAAATTAAAGACTTGCTAATAATAGAGACTGATGATGCCTTCAATAAAATGATAACTGACAACAACAATGTCCCTCACTTGAACATGATAACTGATTGCAGGTTTCTCACGAAGGCGATGGATAAAATAATGATCAAGCTCAAGCATGTATACAGGGAGGGAAATGCAATGGCGCACCAGCTAGCACAATTTGGGAGCAACCAAGCACTTAAGGAGAATCCTACTAAAGTAGGACATTTTTCGAATGAACCATCGGACTTTATTTCCTTTAATTTTCGCAAAAACTTTTTTAGGGGTTGAATCATTTCGTTCAACCCCACCATGTAATAACTCTTAATTTCACACCTTTAATTCAATGTATCTTTATTAAAACAAAAACGTAAATTAAAGACCAGTAAGGTGTACAAAGAAAATCGACAAATCGAACCAAATCGAAAAAAACGTTTAGTGATTTGGTTTATTTTGGTATTGAGAAAAAAATTCGATCATAATAGATTTGATTTGATTTTGACTAAAAAAAAGTCAAAACCGAGCCAAATCGATCCGATTATATGTATACGATTTTTAATTATTTTATATATATATATAATGTAAGGATATTTTAGTTTGATAATATATTAACATTAGTTTCATTTTTAGCCCATATTACTTATAGATGTCCAATAAATTACAAAAAGTCCAAACCAAAATTAAATTTACACCCTAACAACTGCAATAGTTTAGGTGATCGAAAGTATTACTCTATGGATTCAAAGATGGATTCTTGGCATTTACATTTTGTTATTGTACAAGTGTATGTGTATGTTTGACTTGAGAAAAGAAATATTTTGTTCATGACCAACAAGAGATCAAGAAAAGATGGGTAACCAACCCGCTGGAACTAAGAAGAAATGTAACACTATTCAAATCAATGGTCAAACAATTGAGCAGAAGAGCAAATGTTGTGGCTAATTGTTGATGTTGTATTGCTGAATCCCTCTATTCCAATTGTAAAATGTCAAATAGATTGTAACTAAAAAAAATAAAGAAACTGGACAGGGAGAAAAAGGGGGAAAAGCCTTATCTTTGATCAAGCAAATGCTATTGTAAAATGCTTCGCATCGAACAATAAAAAATTCATAAAAATTGATAAACCCGAAAATTCAAGAAAAATCGAGATTGAAAAATCTGATTTTTATTGATTTGATTTATATATTTAAAAACCCGATATATTAATTTAGTTTGGTGTCTGAAAACTCCGAACCAACCCCATCTATTTACCCCCTTAACGAGAAGCTTCATAACTCAAGTCCTTCCTTTGTAGAGCTCAACTATTGTAAGTGATCTATGACTGCCAGGAGTGAGCCTTCCACAGGGACAACTAAAGTTTTTGGGATTTTTTAAAACTTAATTAATCACAGTAAACATATCATTGAATATACTTTTCTGTTAGCTGAAATATACGGATACTTTAATGGATCTTAGATAGGTATTCTGTTGAGTTGCCAGCTACCAGATCTTTTAGCAGATATTTTTTTCAGTGTAAACATATGCATCTGCAGTGGAGGTATTCTGTTGAGTTGCCAGCTATCGAATCTTAGCGTACATCAATATGTAAAAAAAACAATATATATATATATATATAACATAACTTTATTTAAACAAAGTGTTTTAACCATAACATAGAAATTAAAAAGTTGCAAGTTACCAAAACTGTTAACTGTTCGTGTTAAATAGTTTGGTGCTTCTCTAACGTGTTAACCTTTAAGTTAGATACATGAAATTAAATGTAGAGAGAAAATTCATGTGATTAGGAAAATGAAATTACACGTAGAGAGCTTCATATTTGACAATAGGTGGTACGGCTTGTTTCAAAGTGACTAAACATAGATTGTTCAAAATGAAAAAGTAAAGTTACGAGATAAGCACTTTTTGGTAGTTTCTAAGAATGTGCGTGGCACATTATTCTCTATCAAAGTGTTTCAAATGTTTTAACTCTGTGCAATGTCTTTAAACGTGAAATATAAAAGGGTAAAAAATGCCTCTAACATATTGAAAATGATTTAAATTTATCCTCCTTTCACCTATTAGATTCATATGCCCTTAACGTTAGTTTTCGGGTTAAAAATATCCTTCCTTCCACCACGGACCTCAATTTCTCTTTACGGTTAAAAATGGTCCTCCTTTTAATGACATTGTGAAATGGCATATGCATGACTTCAATAAAACATGTGATACTGATTTATTGATCCACATAAACATTAGACCCGACTTACAAGATAACTTGACCCATCCAAGTTTATTATGTAGCTTAATTTAGTAACATTATGTTATTAGTAGTTAATTAGGAATTTAAAGTTTTAGATATTGAATAAATATTCAAGATTATAACTTTATTCAACATTGTGATATTTACTTTACTCATTGTCTTGACACAAAAACTTTATATGATGAGTCTTATTTTATTTTTCAAAATCAAACATAAGAGGTAAAGGTAAACTAAAAACACCTAAGCCAATTAAAATATTATCTAATAATTATCTGGTCGACTTCAACCTTTACTCTAGCTGTCCCAGCCTAGTACGATCATGGATGGCCTTATCATCATTTTCTATGTTGAAAGTACAATTTTACACGCAGAATTCAGAAAGCACCTTCAATCACAAACGTACACTTCAAGGGAATGAGGACACTGGTTTGTTATTTCCTTATTTGAATGTGATAGCAAAAGCTGTTCAATAAATTAAATTAGAAATCGAAATTCAGAAGTAATATTTGTTTAAATCTCTATTTTCACTATGATAGTTTTTCTATTCACCAAAATAGTTAATAAAAATATAGCAGAATTAGACTAAAGGGATATTTAAGTCGATCAATATTTTAAGAATATTTTTATCCAACATTATTATTCGTGCTTTTATAATATATGTATGTATAAAAGTAAAATTTTAAAAATTTAAATATTAGAAACAGAGTTTGAATATCACATTTATATCCAACATTTACTTTTTAAATTTCTTTTATTACATAGGGCGTAGGAGTAAGGTAATTGATCTTCCTAAAGAAATAATTTACCTTTGGGAGGGTATATGAGTCAACCAAATATTTCGAAGATGTTTTTGTCTACAGCAAAATGACTATCAATTAATTAATCTAATCCAAAATGAAATAAAAAATACTTTTAATCACAAAATGGAATGACAAATCAAAGGAGAGCATTAATAGACGATACTTAAAGGCGGAAAAAAGGGAGATTTACAATTAGCTTGATAGATAAACTACTCCTAGGTAGAATTAACTTCTGTTTGGTCGATCTCCAATAGGATTTATAATTGTTAAGAAGTGTTTCAATTTGTACAAATTCAAAATTAATCCAACGTGAATAAGAGGAATACATCAATCCTCATTGGAATCAATTTGAGTGGTTAATTAGAAGCAACAAAAAGAATGAACTTAAAGAATGACCAAAATTTTCGGTGAACGAAGTTCTAGTTGAATCCAAATCTACTATTAGACAAAGTCAAGATATTACTACTTTATCCGACGTTCAATTATTTTTGAAGACATAATTTAGCTTTTAAAGGGTATAAAAGTCATTCAATATTTAAAGATTCTTTTGATCAACGAACATTTATATTCATGTTTTTATAATAATATAGATATAGATACACAGAAGCGTATGTAACAACTTTTATAAGCATTGTCGAGGATTGGTTGATAAAAAAAATAAACAAATAAATTTATGTAATGAAGAAAATTAAATTATCTGAAATTTTTGAAAGTCCAACAATACCTATAGCACTTCAAACTTCAAACTAAACTTGCTCTTTCATATGGTCGGTTCAACGTGTTCTAATCCGTCTTAAATTGGTGTGGCTATGTAACTGTAACCATAAGTATTACGACACTTCGTTAAATTTAAAGTCCCGAAATATTAGAATTTTTTAATTAAATAAGAATAGATTTAAAAATCAAAATTTTAGTTGATCTGAAAATTTCAACTTTAAGAATATAATTAAATTATAAATTTGACGGACGTGAAATATATTCTAAAGGAATAACATAAATAAATTAATATTTTTTTTATCATGAGATGCTGTCTAATTCAACGTAACATTATCCTTCTCATGTTCTTATTTTTTTCCTTCCAAATTTGAATAATATTTTTTTGCAACGAGACGTTGAAAATGAAATACCCGTACTATCGAAAAATTTAAGACAAATAATTATGATGAGCAACATTGTATTTTTAATTGTTTTTTCTTATTTTGAATGTGAAGTTGTAATTAGAATTCAGAATATTTTCTACAAATATCTTTTCTTTCTTTTATTAGTTAATCAAATAAATGTGTAATGTATTTGTTCAATACGTAAATGCAAAGTTAACTTTGTTCTTCTTTTACATTGCCAAATATATGGAGACCTCGTACTTTTTGTTAAAAGGGAAAATGGTCAGATTTGTCCTCCAACTTTCGATTAAGGATCATATTTACCCTATGTTAAAATATAGAATCAAATATACCCTCCACGTTAGCAAAGTTGTTGTATATGTCCTCTGGTGGATGGAAATCTCATATGGATGTCACATCCGATCCACATGGGCGAAACTATTTAATTAATCTCGGACCCGAAACCCCGACCCACGAACCCTAGTCCCGACCCGGTCAATCCCAAACACCAAATCGACCCCCCATCGACGATCCCAATTTCCCGGTGCAAATCCCTCTGCGAATCGTGGGATTTGTTCGAATATATTGGTTTGAATCTGTTACTATATATATTTGTTCGAATCTATTCAACGATTTGTTCGACGATTGTTACTATTTGTTCAACGAATATTCTTCATTTTTCGTGCCGACATCGGTTTACAAATTTCAATTTTGTTGTATTCATCTGTGGTGTTCTGTTATTTCTGAAACCCGATTCCGATGTATTTTTTCATCTGCGAATTGTTTGTCGATTAATTTCACTGAGTTTTCTATCGTTTTTGTGTTCAGTAAGTAAAAAATGTCTCAAGTGAGTTGTTCGTCACGAAGGAGGTGCAATTGTGGTATGACTGTGAATCAATTTACTTCGACGACTTCTTCCAATCCTGGAAGGAAATTCTTCAAATGTCCCAAGCCTAAGATAACCTGGAATTTAGTCCAGATTTCAGTTTTCTGATTTCTGGACTAAATTCCAGGTTTCTGAAATTTAAAACAGAAATCTGAAATTTAGTCCAGAAATCAGAAAACTGAAATCTGGACTAAATTCCAGGTTTCAATAAAAATATATACTAGTTTACCTTTTGCATGTCAGACATGAAAATGATTCATTGGCCTTGCTGCAGGTTCAGTGAATTCTTCAGTAATCCTAAAAATCAATTCCAAGTGACATTATTTTCTTTAGAGACTACTACCCAAGCTAGTGGATAAAAATGGTTCATGGAATCCTGACCAACCGCTACCAACAGTTGCCCTTTAGCCTTTCCTTTCAAGAATGGGCCATCCAATCCTATGAAAGGTCTTAGACCACCATTAAATCCATTCTTCATTGCATTAAAACATATATACATCCTTAGGAACTTTCTTATCCCTTTTTCAAGTGCATCCCTAAATATGTTGATTACAACATCACTTTCAGGGTTGTTATTCATCAATTCATTGGCATAACTCTCTAACTTATTGTACTCATCATTGTAACTACCACTAAGTTCTTCCAAAATCATCCTCTTGGCCCTCTTACACTTTTGATGACTAACATTAACATTAAAGGCTACTTTCAGTTTTGCCCTCATTTTTTTTACCTTCACTTTTGGATCATTTTGTAGCTTCTTTTGGAAGTAATAAGCTATTGTATTTTAATCTGCTCTTTTGCATTCAAAGGCTGGTTGACAGTTGTGTTCATTGACCAATGTTTTAACTGAAGCCATAGCCCATTCTTACATTTACATATGGAACATTTAAAAGGATAACCCTCAACACACTTGTACCTAACCCTAGATTTGTCATTTTTCAACAATACTAACCCTTTATTTTCAGCCAATGCATAAAGGTTCATAAACATTCTAGATTCAAGGATATCTTTGAAAGACATTCCATGATAAATTATTTTGAAATGCTCTAACTTAAGTGTAATCACTCTTCTATTTTGAACTTTAATAAGCTCTATATCTTCGACATCAAAATCATCATCACTAGACTCATTAGAAGAAGAGTTTAATGTTTCATTGACACTGTCACAGTTTAATGATTCATTGGCACTGTCACAATTTGTGCCTGCCTCAACATCAATAGATTATGACTCAGAATGGTGTACGATGTTAGTCACATCTATCCCTAATTCAAATTCATCTATAGCAAACAGATTAATCACACAAAATCATCACTCACAAGATATAACAATGTCCTAATTCTTGTATCAAATTCCATCTTATAATATTTCTCCGATGGACCAGTCACTACAAGTTGTTGAACCCTAAGAAAATCTAAATTCTTAAACTGATCTACCAAGTCTGAAAATCATAGAAGGTCAGAGTCATACCATTCCCATGTTGCACAAATTTTCTTGAATAGACCAACTTTGAAACTTTAATCCACTCTCCATCATAGTGAAAATTCACAACAAGTCTTACCATGACTATGATCTGCAAAGCAGATAAAAAACAATATGATTTCATTTACTATTTGCCAAATAGACAACAAACAAAAACACTAATGATTTGATTAAAGTTAAGTACATAAACAATAAATTTAATGTATGGCAAATATTTAACAACAGTTGAGTACATAAATAAATGTTAAATGAACAAAGGAATAAGTCAACAAAGAAAGTTAAAGAAGAAAAGGAAACTTCACATTAAACAACAAAGAAACAGACAAATAAAAGTTTATTTTAGTCAACAATAAACAAACAAGATCAAGTGGGGACCACATAATAAAACCTTCCCCATAAAGAAATGCACAAAGAGTGGTTTTCAAGATAAAAAAATAACAAAAATAACTTTAATCACAGTGAGTGTCCCACTAGAAGAGACTAGCTGCATATTCAATTTCAGATTTTATACATCCAAGGTATTTTTTTCAAATAAAAAACAATCAACATGCACATGTATTTCAACAACAAAATCTAATACTACTTTTTCCAACCCAAAACGAACAATATACATACAGAATGACACACATGCATAATGGGGGCTGAACTCAGTATGAACCCTAGATTAAACAGTGAATTCAGTCGTCGTCGGCATCGTCAATATAAATAACAAATCCGACAAACTTTGTTAAAAAACACAACAAATGAACTCGGCATCATCGAAAAAAACACATCGGGAGGTGCCGAACAAATGAAATCGGAATCGGGTAAAAACAAGTTGAAGAAATTCGAACACCACAGATAAATAATTCCATATCACTATCGATTAACATAGAAAGTTGGGAAAATTTGTAACCTAAACACGATTCGTAGAGGGATTTGCACCGGAAGATTGGGATCGATGGTAGGGTTGAAGTCAGCTGGGGGTTTGGGATCGACCGGGTCGGGACTATTTATACGAACCCATAATGGATTCATGGGTTGGGGTTTCGGGTTCGGGATTAATTAAATGGTTTCGCCCATGTGCATCCCATGTGGCATCCACGTGGATCGCATGTGGCATCCACATGAGATTTCCGTCCACTAGAGGACATATATAACACCTTTGCTAACGTGGAGGGTATATTTGAACCCATACTTTAATGGAGGGAAAATATGATCCTTAATCAAAAGTTGGAGGGCAAATCTGACCATTTTCCCTTGTTAAAAAGACTGAAACTTTCAATTTTTCCTTTCTTATAATAAGATAAGTAAAATATTATGACACAAACTTTTAGCACAATAATAGATGAATTTAATACAAAGACGGCAAATCATGCAAAACACTTATAACATCTTCATATAAGGAAATATATTGTTAGATATTATGGAAATAATCCTCTATTATTTCCATAATCAAATCAATTCAAATCAAATATCTTGTAATTAAGATGTAAATATAATTAGTATATTCTTAGGATAGTCTACCATAATTGTAGCCTAGAGTTAGTGTTCTAGTGATGTATATATTATTGTATTCATGGAATGAAATGGACATGTAAAATATTTCCTTCATGGTATCAAGAGCCAAAAAAATTAACCCTAGACCAACTCTAATTTTTTCTCCTCTTTCGGCGACTGAAGAGCCCCACCCTCCACTCTATCAAAACCTAGTTTTTTTCTTTCTTGTCTCTTTTCCGCTTTTCTCTAAAAGACAATGGTCGACCAACAAAAATTTCATCCCGCTCTTGCCGTAAATAATGTCAAAAACGTCATTCCGATAATACTTGAGATGGAAAAAGGGCAATATTCCTCTTAGGCAGAGTTATTCAAAATTCATTATCGTGCATACCAAGTTATCGACTTCCTCCAAGTCTCAATCGGAGATCACCGTTGTTGAAAAAACTCTATGGTCTCGCTTGGATGTTATAGTCCTTCAATGGATTTACAGCACCATCACTAATGACATTTTGCACACCATTTTGGAATTGGACTCTACGGCTCAACAAGCTTGGAAGCGTTTGCAAAATATTTTTCAAGATAATAAGATTTATCGGGCAGTATATCTTGAAAAACAATTCACCAATGTCAAATTGGATGAATTTGCAAACGTCTCCGCATATTGTCAAGAATTAAAAATGATTGCCGATCAACTATCCAACGTTGGTGCACCGATGACAAATCAAAGGTTGGTTCTCTAATTAATTGCTGGTTTGAATGAACAATATGATGGAGATGTTACGTTCATTCAATAAAGTAACCCGTTACCACCATTTTATGAGGCTCGTTCGAGGTTGATTCTTGAAGAAACCCAAAAATTGAAACATGCGGCGATGACGAAAAACAATGTCGGCATCGCCCTCCTTTCCACCAACGCATCTGCAGATGATTTTGGCACTCAAAATCCTGGTTCAGAAGGTGACTCAAATTGCAACAATAATGGACCAAAAAGGGGTTAAAATCATAATACACAAAAGGAAAAGTAATGGTAGAAGGGGGCGGGTCCATGGTGACGGAAATAATTCTGGCGGAGGAGGCGACCGTGGGCAGCAGGGGCAAAACCGTCCCCACTGGCAACCGCAGTAGTTTGGTGGCAGTGGGAAGTGGGGCCAGTTCCCTCCTTGGGGCTACAGCAGTGAGGCCCACCATGCCCATACCTGATGGACCAATGAGACAAGCCCAATACTCCGAACAGGCTACCCAGCGTCTTAGGTAGCCTTCCACAGCAAGCATTTTCAGCCCATAGACCATCTTCTTCGAGTTATGCCCACACGAATATCGAGCAAGTCATGAACAATATGAATTCCAAGTTCCCGATAACTCATGGTACATGTACACAGGTGACGGCATCTCAAGGTACTCTCTTGTCTTATTTTAATATGAGTTGTAATAAAATATTATGGTTGGCAATGGGTAGGAAATTCCAATTCGTGGTATTGGTCAATTAAACCTCCCCCTTATACACCTTCACATTTAAAATTTCAAACTTATTAAAAACTTGATATATGTGCGTCATTTCACCACTGACAATAATGTTTCTATTAATTTTGATCCATTTGGGTTTTTTGTGAAGGATTTTCATACGGGGATGCCACTAATGATATGTAATAGCATTGGGGATTTGTATCCCATCACCGCTACCACCAACAATCAAGTCACCACTTCATCAACCTTTGCTGATATTTCTCGTATTTTATGGCATAAGCATTTGGGACACCCGGGAGCACCGGTATTCAATTCTCTTAGAAAAAATAAGTTTATTGATTGTAACCAATCTTTGGATTCCCATGTTTGTCAGTCTTGCATTTTTGGGAAGCATGTTAAATCCCCTATTTCTTTATCTACTTCAAACACTATTATGCCATTTGATATCATGCATAGTGATATATGATTGTAGAAGTATTAAGGTTGAGGAGGTTAATGGTGTTGTTCGCAGGATGCGCAGGGGATGAGAGACAGGGCCTGATGAGATCCCAGTTGAATTTTAGAAGAGTGCAGGCAGGGCAGGTTTGGAGTGGCTGACTAAGTTGTTTAATATCATTTTTAAGACGACAAGAATGTCTAAAGAATGGAGGTGGAGTACGATGATTCCTTTGTACAAGAACAAAGGTGACATCCACAGTTGCAACAACTATAGGGGTATCAAGCTGCTAAGCCACACTATGAAAGTTTGGGAAAGGGTGGTGGAGATGTGGGTGAGAAGAGACATGTTTATTTCTGAGAACCAGTTTGAATTCATGCCGAGACGTTCAACTACAGAATCCATTCATCTTATTTGTAGGTTGGTGGAGCAGTATAGGGAGATGAATAAGGACCTACATATGGTTTTCATCTACCTTGAGAAGGCATACGCCAAAGTCCATATGGAGGTTTTATAGAGATATTTGGAGATTAGAGGTGAATATGTGGCGTACACTAGGGCGATCAAGGATATGTATGATAGATCCAAGACCAAGGTACATACACTAGAAAGAGACTCGGAGCACTTTCCAGTAATGATGGGGTTGCACCAGGGATCAACTCTAAGCCCATTCCTATTTGCTTTAGTGCTGGATGGATTAACGCGGCAAATTCAATGAGAGGTGTCATTGTGTATGTGATTCGCATATGACATAGTCCTGATTTATGAGACCCGCAATAGAGTGAACGCTAAGCTGGAGGTTTGGAGACAGACTCTGAAGTCTAAAGGGTTCAGGCTAAGTAGGACCAAGACAAAATACTTAGAGTGCAAGTTCAGTAACGGAAGCGACCTTGAGACAAGCGTGGATGTGAGGCTTGGTACTCAGGTCATTCCAAAGAAAGGAAGTTTCAAGTATCTCGGGTCCATTATCCAATGGAATGGATAGATTGATGATAATGTCACAAATCGTATGGTGCATAGCGGATGAAATGGAGGCTTGCTTCTGGAGTATTGTGCGATAAAAATGTGCCACCAAAACTTAAAGGCAAGTTCTATAGGGTGGTGGTTATACCAACTATATTGTATGGAGCGGAGTGTTGTTCAATCAAGACTTCGCACATCCAAAAGATGAAAGTTACGGAGTTGAGGATGCTGAGATGGATGTGTGGGCATATAAGGAGGGATATGATTAGAAATGATGATATCCAGGACAAAGTGATAGTGGCATTGGTGAAGGATAAAATGCTAGAAGTGAGGTTGAGATGGTTCGGCCATGTGAAGATGAGAGACACAAATGCCCCAGTGCGGATGTGTGAGAGATTAGCTATGGACGGGTTCAGAAGGGGTAGAGGTAGGCCGAAGAAGTATCGAGGAGAGGTGATTAGATGGGATATGACGCATGTGCAACTTATTGAGGACATGACCTTAGATAGGGGATTATGGAGGACACGTATTAGGGTGGAAGGGTAGTAGGTAGTAGAGCGTAGTCCTACTTACGCGTACATACTAGTAGTTGTAGTGGTAATATTGTAGACCTGCTTAGCCTATTGTACTAGTAGGCACAATATTGCTTTATAGTCCCCTGTCGTTTGATTTCTGTTATTGTGTGTTCTTTCGTATACTTTGTTTATCTTATCTACATGCGTTAGTTATTGTTTTTTTTCTTCAGAATGCTTTATCATAACTTATTCGCTTTTGTTATCATCATTGTCATACTGCTTTAAATTTGTTGTCCGAGTCTGAACATTTCTCTTCCTTTGCTTGTGTTTATACTGCGTCTTGAGCCGAGGGTCTTTCGGAAACAACCGCTCTACCTACTAAGATAGAGGTAAGGTCTACGTACACTCTACCCTCCCTAGACCCCACGTTGTGGGATTTCACTGGGTATGTTGTTGTTGTTGCATAGTGATTTGTGGACATCCCCGGTTTTAAGTTCGGCATGTCATAAGTATTAAATGCTTATTTTGAATGATTATTCTAATTTTCTATGGACATTTTCCATTGGAAAATAATCGCAAATCTACAATGTTTTCAAACAATTTAGTGTTTTCATCCAAATTTAATTTGAGAAGTCCATTAAATGTTTTAATGTGACAATGAGAGTGAATTCATAAATGACCAATTTAAAGAACTTTGTCACCAAAATGGTATGTCATTGCGTCTCTCCTGTCCACATACTTCTCCTCAAAATGGAAAAGCCGAAATAAAAATACTAATAATCAATAATTTAATTTGCACACTTTTTGCGCATTCGTCCAGGCCACCAACATTTTGGCATCATGCTCTTCAAATGTCCACATATATTTTAAACATTCTTCCTAGCAATCTACTCTCAAATCTATCACCCACACAAATTATGTACTCCTTCCTACACACATTTGAGGGTTTTCGGGTGTTTGTGCTATCCATTATTTCCCTCCACAACCATAAACAAACTTCAGTCTTGTTCCACTCCGTGTGTATTTTTGGGATACCCACAAAAACATAGGGGCTATAAGTGTTATGATATGTCTAATGCGAAAATTATCATCTCTCGTCATGTTGATTTTTATGAGTCCACATTCCCGTTTGCTAACTCTCACACGTCTTCCCCTCTTTCATATGATTTTTTGGACGAGGGACTACATCTAATATTGAGATACCATTTAAATAATCCATCTCCCCAAGCCCAAATGAGGGGGCCCACTTATCCCTCATCACTACCGTCGGTCCAGACTAGGCCAGCCCAAATTAGGCCCCAATTTGCAACGGTCCAACCACCACAAAGGACTGGGCCAGACCGATTAAGGGAGCCCACTGCTTCTTCCTCATCGGTCTCGGCCCAGTCCATGTCCCGAAACCTGTTGGCTCAAATGAAGGAGCCCACTGCTCCCCCCTCTACTTCACCAACCCGGACAACAGACCCACTGCTACAAGCCCACCCGGTCAGTCCCTCTCGGTCTAATGCAATTCCCGAAAGTCCACAGCCCCAGCCATCCATCTCAGTTTCACCTCCGTCCATTGAAAACCATGACAAACACATGATTTTTTGGCCCAAGAGCCATTTTAATTTAACATCCTCGGTACAACCGTCACCGATTTTGAAAAATCCAAAAGCTGCCCTATCAGACCCGAATTGAAAAGCTGTCATGTTAGATGAAATTGATGCTCTTATTAAAAATAAGACGTGAGAGTTGGTGTTCCGTCCATCTAATGTGAAGTGTGAACATAATACGTTCTATGTGGGTTTTCTGTCATAAAAAAATCTTATGGTTCCTTTGAGAGGCACATAACTCGTCTTGTTGGTGATGACATGTCTTAGCAGGTTGGAGTGGATTGTGATGAAAATTTCATCCAGTGGTTAAACCAGCGACTATCAGGACATTTCTCAATCTGGTTATGTCAAAATCATGGTCCATTCATCAGTTGGACGTAAAGAACGCGTTTTTACACGGTCACCTACATGAAACAGTTTACATGCACCAACCTATGGGTTTCCGAGATCCTATTCATCATGATTATGTTTACTTGTTGAAGAAATTATTATATGGTTTAAAACAGGCCCTAGGGCGTGGTATAACAAGTTTGCAGGGTTCGTCTCCACACTAGGGTTCTCACATAGCAAATCCAAGCAATCTTTGTTCATTGATAAGAAGGGGAATAACATGGCATACATTCTTCTCTATGTGGATGACATCATCCTTACAGCATCATCTGAGTCACTCTGTCAGTCTATTATGTCCCCCATTGCTTCGGAATTTGCTATGAAGAATTTGGGCTTTTAAAACTATTTTTTGGGTATTGTTGTAACTCAATATGCATGTGGTTTGTTTCTTTGTCAAAGAAAATATGCCAAGGAGATAATTGATAAAGCCGGTATGTTATCTTGCAAACCATCACACACGTCGGTTGATACCAAGGCAAAATTGAATAACTCTTCAGGTTCTCCATACAACGATCCAACACATTACCGCAGTTTATTAGGGGACTTGCAATATCTCACATTTACGAGACCTGATATCTCATATGCAGTTCAACAGGTTTGTTTACATATGCATGACCCGACGGAAGAACATATGGGGGCTCTCAAACGAATTATGCGGTATGTTCATTGTACTCTTGATTTTGGATTGCATATGTATAAGTCAATCATTTCTGGTCTCACGTCTTATACATATGATGATTGGGGGGATGCCCGGACACAAGGCATTCAACCTCTGGTTATTGTGTGTTTCTCGGAGACAATTTAATCTCGTGGACATCAAAACGCCAACCAACACTATCTCGGTCGAGTACTGAAGCAGAATATCGAGGGGTAGGTAATATTGTCTCTGAATCACGACGGCTCCGTAATTTTCTATTGGAACTTCATTGTCCGATCGAAAAAGCAAATGTGGTTTATTGTGATAATGTGAGTGTGATATATTTGTTAGCAAACCTTGTCCAATCACAAAACACATAGAAATAGATATTTTATTTGTCCGCGAAAAGGTTGCACGTGGACAAGTCCGTGTTCTCCATGTACCGTCCCGCTATCAGATTGCATATATTCACGAAAGGTCTTTCGCTCATACTCTTTGATGATTTCAGGGACAACCTCAGCATACGAGAACCTCCCGCTAAGACTGCGGGGAACTATTAGATATTATGGAAATAATCCTCATTATTTCCATAATCAAATTAAATACCTTGTAATTAAGATGTATATATAATTAGTATATTCTTAGGATAGTCTACCATAATTGTAGCCTAGAGATAGTCTTCTAGTGATGTATATATTATTGTATTCATGAACATGGAAAATATTTCCTTCAAATATTGTCACCCATGATAATATACAATTAAAAGGATTAATGAACAGTGCAATAACATAATTTATTACACTAAAAAAATTGTTCTTCAATAATATTTAGAAAAAGGAATGAAAATTGTGTATAAAATTTTACCTGGAGAAGATAAAGACGCAAACCTCCTAATATAAATTAAACTCTAGATCTATTTCTTAATGTGAAGGTCTCCAATTAAAGCCTTCTAAATTTTATAATTGTTTAGTTGAAAAGTTCAGTATTATTTTGACAGAAAATTCGCTAATCATGATGGCATATGGGTACTCCTGTTTTTCAATAAATCATTAATAACACGCTAATGCCTGAATGCACCTCTATTCGAGTAGATAAGCATCATACTAAATTGATACAAACAATCAATTAGTCTTCTTAAAGTTAGCAGGCAAAATAGACTAGGGGTTGGTATGCCAATCTCTCGTAGATTTTATAAGAGTTTTATCTCTCAATTGATTCAAACCAAGCAATAAAATGGCCCAGTTGATTACAAAAAAACGACAACCAAATAAAAAAAAATTAATATTCTTATACTCATCAAAGGCCGAATAGTAATCACATACCGCAACGATCTGTAGATTAATTGAAGAAAATTATACCTAAAAACTAATTTAGAAAAAAACACACTGAATATCGAGTTGAGGTATTTGCTTTACTTTCTCTATTACTTGCACAAAGACAGGGGGGGATTTAAGATTTCTATAACATGAATACTCCATTGAAGAAATGAGAAAAAATGAAAGTATTAAGTGAAAAATCAATCTCTATTCCTCTCGGTAAGTGACTCAACATTCAACTGAGTGCACTCTTCAACGTTTTTGGAGCATGGAAACCAATAGTTATTATTAGATTAATTTTAAAATATATGTACATAAAACACTCTTAATTTTATAAAAAAATATGGATTCACGTATACCATAAATTGAATAATAAATCCGGCCCCACACAAAGAGTAAAAAACACAAATTGCTAGAACTCATACATATGTACCTGTATGAATATGGTGATCTGACTGCGTTGTTGTTTTCTTGTTTGTTAGTCTGCCGGATGATCCTTTGGTTGTGTGGCAAATGAGACATATAATTTGTTATATATATATATATATATATATATCGATGATAGTGTAGATTTTTTTTATACTAACCACGTAAATGAATTAATTAATTTTTCTTTGATTTCTTGATTATTGTGGAAGTAAACTTGTAGGCATTTGGACAGAGAGTATGATGTGGACCAACAGTCTACCGTTATCAAGGCCCAAGAAATGAGTTGAGCTCGAGGCCCAAACGAACCCAACAAGCTCCAAGTTGGGTCAATGATTTTCCGCTTTAAGGGTCCTTATAATTAGGCAAGAGTTAATTATTGACAGTAGTTGTAGTTAGGTTAATTCATTAATTAGTGGGTGTTGTTAGTTGTTATTGCAAGTTAGTGAGAAGATAATTACATCATGTGAGGGTACTCTTCCATTAATAGCATAGTGGTAGTAGTGGGTATCTTTTAACTATGTATATAAATAGGTGTGTGTTATAATGAAAAGGCTCATCTTTTTGTTTGGCAAAAAACATTGAGTATTCATTTTACGTAATTTAGGAGTGTCAATTCCTCACTCGAATTTGGAATACCGTTTGGTGCTTTCATCCAGAGTACCATGCTTCCCAAGCAAAACAAAACCCCTACCACGAAAGAATTCGATGCCTTGAAAGACTCCGTGATTTCTCTAACCGAGGTCATATACGATCTTCGAGCCTGACTCGACGACGTAAACCCCTTCGCACCACCTCCCCCACCGTTCATTCGAATCCCTATTTTCAAGAAGGTCCTTCATATTCACGGACACATTCGCCACTTACGGCCAATCTACGAAATTTTCAACCACCGTCACCCACCATGAAAACACCCAAATTGAGCCTTCCGTTCTTCGATGGAACCAAGCCATTGAATTGACTTTTTCAAACTGATCAATATTACAATTATTATTACGTACCTCCTGATCAACGATTAATGATGGCATCATTTTGCTAGAAGATCATAGTGATTTATAAGTGGATTTATCTAGAGGAAACTGGGAGCTAAAAGTGAAAAACCCAAGAGGAAATCTGGAAACTAAGAAGGGAGTAAAAGTAAGGAACAAAGGAAAATAGATCTAACAAGGATATCAATCTCAACAATACATAGTCATAACTCAAAATAACTTTGATGAACTTATGGAGGAGGTTGAAGATCAACTTGCAAGAATATCCAGAAGTAGTTCAAAATAGAACAAAATTGAAGGAGTTGAAAATGTTGAGAAAAAGAAAGATTCTCAAGATGAATGGGCTGAAAGAACATCATCCGAAGAGGAGGATACATCTAAGGACTCTACTGATGAAACTGAGGGGGTCTTAGATGCTTATGATGAGCAAAACCCTATAGGGAAATATGTTACTCAAAAACAGAAAGAAGTTAGAAAAAAGGTTCTTCTCCAAAGAAGAATCAGACTGGAAAGGCTGAAGGGAAGGGCAAGGAACTTCCTACAATTAGAAATCAAAGTTGAATTCCCAAAACCATCCCAAATTTTGTTTTAATAATTAAGTTGAATAATTGGAATATAAGGGGAATGAAGTCACAAGCAGCTACAGAGATGTTGAAATACTTGATAAAAAGCCACAAGATCTCTCTGATTGCTATACATGAACCTTTCATCTAGGAAGACAAGATTGACAATTGCAAAAATAGTCTAGTTCTTTTTTGTTGAACAACGGTTTGGGTAGGTCAGGGCCATGTGCCACCACTTATACATTTTGATCTTAGAGGCTTCATAGACTAGAGTCATTCATGTCAGATGTACATTTATATTTTGGGCTCCGGTTGTTCAACTTTTGCTAACAGTTATGTTTTGAAATACAAAAGATTCCGCAATTTATATTTAGGAAATGTTTTCATGGATATTACATGTTATATGTTTTCCTTTCAGATGTTTTCAAAAGTTATATTAGATTCATGTAGTAGTGTTCACTTGGTCAAGTTAAGGCATCGAGTGTCGGTCCGCCTCACCAAGGTTTTGGGGCATGACATTAACTCACCAAGGTTTTGGGTCGTGACATTATCACACCATGCTCTGAACAATAAGAGGTATCAAGTATTGCAAAATTGCACGATACGACCCGTATGGTCTAAACTCGACACTTCAATTTATTCAACTTAGCCCATGCTTGCCTACTCACACAAACTAGATGGTTTAAATGCACATAAACAATATATATTATCATGCTTTTGTTGAAAAGCGAGCAAACTAGGAGTTAAAACCTCACTTGTCTGAAAGTCGTTAGTCAAACCTTACTTGAATCGCCAAAGTCAACCCAAATGAGTTTCAACGACTTCAATCTATTCAAACTTATCAATAATAGACCCAAATTAGTTTTTGAAAATCAATAAGTCAACTCTTGGTCAACTCAAAATTACCCTCTGATTCAACCGGTCAAAAGAGAATAAATTACATGAATGTGTTATCCATTAGTTAGAGAGTTCAAATCTATAATCAAAATTCAATTTGATGTTATTTACCTGCTCAAATCATCATTTTAGTTCTTCTAGGGCTTAGGCTTAAAATTCCTAAATTCTACCAATAAACACCGTGATTTATGATTAATAAACAACAAATAATTATTATATAATCACAAATTGGTGTTTAGAACACTTGCCTAAGCTTTTGGTTGAATTCCTTGTCATAAATCTCCCAATACCGACATCACAATATCAAAAAATGGTGAAAATAATAAATTTTGAAATTAAAATTTTATACTAGGTGTTTCCTTCGGTGCTATTGCGATGAAAAAAATAGGTCAACATTGAATTTTCTAATCGAGATCGCGAAGAATAAAATTCCATGTTGACTAATCAACTTAAACTTTCTTCTACGCGATCACAGCTCACCCTTCTCGATCGCGATGCACAAACTCATACACTAGAATTTAAAAACAATCAGCAACGGTTGAAATGCTCCAAACTTGTCTGAAACATATCAAACATACTCTGAATTGAACGAAATCAAATTATACAAGTCACAAATAATGATACAGACCTTATCATGCGGTTAAATTACCATTTGAACCACATATACACAACATGAGGGTCGAGTTATTTTTTTCTTTTTAAAAGATATTATTTATGTAAAATGCAACCCAAACTTGTCTAAACCACCTCGAAATCTAATCAAATTTTGCAGTCAAATCCCAAACAGCTATCCCAAACTACTAGAAGTCTTGGAATATGATTCGTACTTCTAAAACTCAAAACAATTGAGTTATACCATTTTAGAGTTCAATATTTTTAAGTTAGTTAAACATTGCTTTTACCAATCTTTAAAAATTTAAAGCAGAATTTGATAAATTAACTAGATAAATTATTTAATAGATCCCTAAATCCAAATAGATTTTGTAATTCTCTTTTAAAAAAATTGATCTGCTTATTAAAAATAAAGAGTGTTGACTTAAACATGATAATTTTATTTTGAGATAGTGAATAAAAAAGGCAGAAAAGTAGAGTAGCGAGCAAATCTAGGCTGCTATACCTATTGTTGAATTTGTAGCGATTAAAAAGGCAAAATACCTCAATACACCCTTATGCTTGACTCGTATTATTAGTTCTTTCTCCAAACTATGCCTAGTTTTAATTGTCCTTCTGAACTTGGCTATTTGATAGCTTTACTTCCCTTGAATTCTGACATTTCAAAAGTGTGAATACAACTTTATTTTAGACGCGTGTGAGTGAAGGAAAATTGAAAAATCAGCTTGCAGATGGGGTATTTTTAACCGTTAATTATCACAGAATTATATACAATGATACATTTGTTTAACTGTGTATTTCTTCTTGTTTTATCTTAATATACAATGCATAATTTATCTCAACTTTGCATCTTTTGGACGTTTATTCCATTGTGCAGTGGTTATTTAATTTAACTGTGTATCTCTTCTTTTTATTGGGCCAACTTTATTAAGAAAATTACTTGCTCGGAACTCTTTTTTTGCTCTTAAACCGCTAACCAAACCATTAAGGAATACTAATTAATTAACCGAAAACAGATAGGAATTATCTTATTAATTTGATTATCAATTTAGCATATTTACAAATCATAACCGATAATATAAAATATTACTAGAAATAAAGATTTTTTCCACCGATATTCAGTATGAAATTTGTGCTATGAAAAATGATTTTCCCACCTCATTCCCACTGAACCAACTCACAGGAAAAACGCATGATGTGAAATATGTTTCCATTGATTGGGAACTTCATAATTTTACCGTGTAAAAACACTAAGTACTATTGAGATTTTTTCTATCAATATTGAGTAAGAAATAGCTACAAAATATTTTTCAATGAGAAATGAGTGAAAAAATAAAGTTTTTCTGATACTAAAATCGAACAAACCCAACCCATAAGCACCCTAGGCCGACTTGTCAATCATTGTGTTTATGTGAACATGTTATGCAAGATTCTGGGTTCAGCACTGCTCCTTATCTTTTGACTTATTTCGGCCAAATATAATTTTTGACTAATAATGGAAGTCATTTTTTGAATTTGTTTAGGATAATTTGAGACACATGCAGTTTTGCAGTAGTCGAGATTAGAGTGTATCAAAGTCCCCAAAATTTCTTCCGCATTCACTTCCACTCCAATGTCTACGTTTCTTGCTATCAAAAGCCACTGCCTTTTTCATTCTCACACTCATTTCAAGAACCGCCCTATTGGGTTGTCTCGTGCACCACCACTTTTTTTGCCTCGGACTAATTTTTCAAGATTCAGAGATGGACCCACATACCGCAGTTGCATCCTCGCCAAAGCCGACGACAAAGCTAGAGATAATTCCGAGCGGCAGCTTGAGGTAAAGTATCTTGAGGATCTAGTTGGATTATATTTCAGAATTTCCTTTAATTTTTTGGAAATAGTGAGAGGTCTACAGAACCAGAACTCATTATTTGGAGTTGAAATATGGTTATAAGCTTTTGAGCCGAGGGTTTATTGGAAACGGCCTCTCTAGCCCATAAAGCTAGAGGTAATGTCTGCGTTGCATCCACGCTCCCCGGACCCCATTTTGTGGGACTAGTTTTTTTTTCTGAGTGTTAAAACGATAGATTTTGCATTTGCCAATCACTGGCTATGTTGTGGTTGTAAATATGGTTATAAAGGACTCAAGCAGTATAGTTTAGGATTGAGGTGTAGTTGATTCATCCAGAGAAAATAAGACACCCATTATTCAGAAGCCCAATCATTTAATAGAGTCCACTTTAAATAGTCGGCAAAGTTGATTCTTACGGGGAACCTCTGGGCTGAATAGGCTGTAAAGGGCAGTTCGGTGCACTAAGCTCCCTCTATGCGTGGGGTTCGGGGAAAGACCGGACCACAAGGGTCTATTGTAGACAGCCTTACCCTGCATTTCTGCAAGATACTGTTTCCATGGCTCGAACCTGTGACCTCCTGGTCACATGACAACAACTTTATAAGTTACGCTAAGGCTCCCCTTCATAGACTGTACCAATTACAAAATGATTTATATAACCGGCCTCAACTAGTTTGGAATTGAGGTGTACTTCTTTCATATCTAGTTCTGGAGAATCCATTATTTGGTACTGGATGAAATGGAATTTGACCGGAGGGGAATGATTTATATACCCAAGTTTAACTAGTTTGGGATTAAGATATAGTTGATCATCCTTAATTAGTATTGGAATAAAATGGGGCTGAATTGAGGGAAATAATTATAGATGAATCATATAGTTGATTCCAACTAGATTGAGATTGTGGCACGATTGACTATCTTGCTTGATTTTTGTTGATAATGAAGCAGTTGCTCGGAAATCCTCTGAGGGATTTAGAAGGGTTAAGATTATACAATTTGGGAATGCAAGCTCTTATCTGATTTTGATACATCATACATGTTTTAGTCTGAAGGGGAGCCTTGGTGTAACTGGTAAAAGTTGTTGCCATGTGACCAGAAGGTCACGGGTTCGACCGTGAAAACAGCCTCTTGCAGAAATGCGGGGCAAAGTTGCGTACAATAGACCCTTGTGGTCCGGCCCTTCCCCGGACCCCTCGCATACCGGGAGCTTAGTGCACCGGGCTGCTCTTTATGCATGTTCTAGTCTCTATCTCATTGGGTTATGCCTTTTTCTCTAACTTTCAGTATGTAGCCTGACATTGTATATTTCTCCTTTATTAGTCAATATTATGATTTTAGTTTACACAACAGCTTGTCATTTAGAGGATTTGGATTCGTCGGGTTAGTATATTACTAGCTTAATAGAACTTTAGGTCTCTCAGGACCTATTGCATTTGATGAACTTAACAGGAGTTGAGGCTGAGGCATCAAGTGTAAGTTGTTAGGTTCACTTTCAATATCTCTCTACATTTGGACAGGACTTCATGCATTTCATGAACTTAATACCTTCACCTTGAGAGTAGGTTGTCTCAGGTTCAGTTCCAAAATAGGATGGACATCCTGTAGCTATACTTTGTTAGTATCTTTGCATTATTCCATCAGCTGATGGTGTGAATAATAGTTCCAGCCTAATTATATTGGTAAAAGAAAATGAAAGAAAAGTGCAGTGGCTCGTACTCACTTTACTAAGAGTTAAGTTTGCTTCAGGAACTAACAACATCATCAGGAACATGTGATCCTTTATGTTCAGTTGATGAAACAAGCTCACAAGAATTTGAAGCTACTTACCAGCCAAAGACAGATTTACTGAAGGCCTTTGCAATTCTTGCTGCGGCTGTCACTGGTACAGTAGCAATAAATCAGTCATGGGTGGCTGCAAATCAGGTGTTCTAACTGGAGCCTGATATTTTTATTTCAGGCATACTAATGAATTAATCTACCAAAAATTTCATTGGTTTGATCAAATCTCATGCATCAGGATATTGCAATGACGTTGTTGTTTGGAATAGGATATATGGGCATCATATTTGAAGAGGCTCTTGCATTCAACAAAAGTGGAGTAGGACTTCTGATGGCCGTGAGTTTATGGGTCGTTCGAAGCATTGGGGTAAGGCATGAGTTTATGTGAGATTACTTCGTTTACACTATGTTGACTAGTGAATATTTGATAGAGTGAAAGTAAGCTGGATCAGTAATAGGGAGGTTTGTTCAGTCTTATTAAAAGCAAACTTCTTACACCTACTTTTAATCCTTTAGTGATCTTTATGACAACTTGCATTAAGTTAAACTTCTTTTGAATTTATCTAGTTGCTTTGTTGATGTTCATGCTAGCTTTACTATTGCTATATTGTGAGCCGGTTTTGAATTAGAGTGCTGCTTTATAACGAGCATACTACTTCTTATCTTTTATGCTCTGTGGAGCTCCTCCTTCTTCCCCTAAGAAACAAAGCAAAATTTACAGTTGAAACTGGAAGGTCCAGTGCATCTACTAATTCCTTCAAATGTGTCTCCTAGTTAAGCCATCAAAAAGTTAAATTGAAAGAGTCCATTTTTTTAAGAAAAAATTCTTAGTATATTACATCTTAAAAGTTGAAGGGGCTAGTTTTAAACTTTCCAACTAAACCACTCAACATCTGATGTGATCCCACATTTCTCCCAAATAATATATGTTTTCATGTTTCAACAGACATAGATATTGATATTTCCTAAGTTGCTCGGACTCGGGTGCGGTGTGTGATACGGGTGCGGATCTAGAGGTCGGATCCTTTGTGATCTAAATTTTAAGATTCAGGGGTATGGATCCAGGTAGGGATACAGTGAGGGGATCCGGCTAAAAAATAATTCAAATATAATAGAGTTATAAAAACATGTCTATATTATGAGACATTATGTGGAAAACTTACAAGGTATTCTGAGGAGAAAATAATGATCAAGAGGAAAATCCTGAAGGAGATAAAAGGAAAAGGACTAACATAGAAATTTTAGTATACAATGTATTCCATTTTCTTCAATTTCACCTTTAGCTTTTGTTTTGATTATAGAAATCATTGTATTGATCCCAAATTTCTCAGTCGATTTTTTGTCAAAGTACCCAAATCGGTTTACCAGATCCGGTACTGATCCCACACCCATACCCACGTCGTGTTGACACGGGTGCGGCACCCAAAGTGAAGAGTCTGAGCAACTTAGGATATTTCTACTATGTTATCAGCTGTGCCATTCATACAAGTGTTCAAGGAAAATGTACAGTGGAGATTCTTAGAAATCAGGCGCACCCTGTCCAAAGTGGGTCGCTAATCCTTGCTACTATATTGGAACGTGTTCCCTATACTCGTGCTAAGTTATTTGCAGTTTTGGCAGGAATTATATGACTACAACCATCAGCATGCTAAGCTGCATCTCCAATCATTCACATGATAGGATTAAATGAATGCTTTTGTAAACACCCAAATAATGTGGTGCAAGGGTTCTATATGAACTCGCATTATCATAGTGGAAAAGTAGCTATACATGTAAGCAAATTTTGCAAACATACATGAAATAAGATAATACTCATAGAGATTGCCGGGCATTGAAACAAGCTCTAGGATGGTTTTCTTATTAAGAATAATAGAATTTAGAGCCAAGAGGGCTTTTTATTTTCCAATCAAGTTGCGTTTTACAGTCTTTTATGTCCTTGACAGGCCCCTTCAAATGAAATAGCTCTTTCCCAGTTGTCACATGCGACTGCTGAAGTTAGTGAAATAGTGTTCTTTTTGCTTGGTGCGATGACCATCGTTGAGATAGTTGATGCTCATCAGGGATTTAAGCTGGTTACTGACAACATCACTACTCGCAAGCCAAAAACTCTTCTTTGGGTGGTTAGTAATTCAATAATCTTTCCTTTTTCAATTTACTCTTGACTCTGTTTAGTTAGGCAGTTATTTGTTTTATTCCTCTGAATATGGAGATTCTGTAATATCTTGCTTTTGGTCTAACAAAAACAGATAGTGGTCTGATCTTGCATGAAATTCGTTATTTGATTGAAAATGGCTATATACTCTTCAAAAAATATGATAAATTTAAAAGAATCCTAGTAAATCAAAACTTTTCCGACCGATTTAGCAATATTGAGCCCCATGTTTCATTCCAACATATTCAGTTGTAGTACTCTTTTGGAAATGCATGCTAGATTGTAAGGCATCCAACATTTTCTTCTGTTAGAAAAGTCATCTTTTAGGAATGGACAATTTCTTAAAGTAAGAACTTCTCATTCTTTCTGCAATGCAGAGATGCACAGTTCCGTCGAAGAGGGTTTGCTATTAATTGATGGCTCTTAATAGTCTTTGTTGTACGTATTTCACATATAATTGGCTTCTAAGGTCCTTTCAATCATGATGTTCTTTTGTGAAATGCATGTTCTTAGGCAGGATTGTCCATGCTAGGATGCATGGCATCTTACACTCATTTATTTTAAGAATCGAGAATTTCTCAAAGTAGCTGTATATTCTTTACTTGATATGCAGATGCATAGTTATATCAAGGAGGGTTTGCTTTTAGTTGATGATCCTTAGTAGTCTACGTTGTGAGTATTTTGATTTGAATTTGATTTGGCTCCTAGATATTGTAGGATTGTATAATGTGCAGCAGATTGGGGTGGTGTAATTATCCTCACTAGATGAAGGACATGACATAAATAGATGAATTACACCATGCATGAAAACAATGAGCCAATAATATGATTTACCTGAGAGTCAAGACTGTTTCAACATTTTTTGTATGCTGCTTGTTGTAATGAACTTTCTAATGTGCTTAATGTAATGGTAATTTCAGGTAGGTTTTGTGACTTTCTTCCTCAGTGCAATCCTTGATAATCTGACTTCTACTATTGTGATGGTCTCCTTACTGAGAAAACTGGCACCACCTTCAGAATACCGAAAGTAAGTGCCAGCAGCTTTGAGCCTCATCTGTACAACTTTCGAGTAGGAGCAAAGATATCTAGATTTGCCTTCATATTTGGTCTAAAGTTCTTATGTCTTGGAACATGAATCTTGATTTCCATAAGTCTCAAGAGGTTTTGATATTCGAATTAGAGAGAAGATCGGAAAGAACTAAGGGTGTACATGTGGAGGCAAGTTTGACGTCTATAAGTGAAATGAAAATCCCAGATGCTCCTAGGATGCAACTTTGAAGTACCTCTAGGTCCTTCTATTACAATTTGTGGGAAGGTTTTTTATGAGCATCACTTGAATTAAATTTATGATTGAATAACACAGTGGAATGGTTGTATGTGATGCGATGTTTTAAAAGGATTAAGTAGCTTTTCACCATTGGAAGAAGTGAGTCCACAGCTATATCGATCAGTGTCTTGTAGAACTTTACTCTTAATCTTTTAGGAAATAAATCACGTTTGCATTTCTGTGCAAGTATGGGCTAGGCTCTCTTTTATCTCAGACTACATTATTCATTTTGAGTAATTTCCCAGAATTCTGAACCATTTCTTGATTTTGTTTGTTCAGCCTTAAAAGCTGAATCTGGTATTCAAATTAACAATCTTCAACCTGTGAAGATTGTGGATCTTCCAGTCCATTATACCGTAAATCTTAATTTCTACGGATAGCCCGAGAAACTTCTCCTGAGATAAATATTGACAATTAATAATTACTTTGTCTTGCTCCTAGACTACCAGCTTCTTGCTCTGTATCCTTTTTCTGAAGGTTCCGTTGTCTTTACTGTAAGAAGTACATAATCTGTAAATTATTTGTTCCCAGGCTTCTTGGTGCTGTTGTTGTTATAGCAGCAAATGCTGGCGGATCATGGACTCCCATAGGTGATGTTACAACTACAATGCTCTGGATACATGGCCAACTATCCACGTTGCCGACAATGAAGGTTTTTGAATTTTTCTATCTCACTGCTTCTATTTATCTACATGCACATCTTTCCTTGTGTCATAATGACGGACAATCTATAGGGAGGAAGGGGGAGAATTATCAAATAAGCACCGGATGTTTGTCATTTGGTATAGCTTCCAATATTTCAAGATGATTGGTCTACAATGCAATGATATTCATAACATTGTTAATGTCATTTTGAATGGTACACACTGCCTGAAAACAGCTTTGGTGGAAACTATAACCGCATTCTAAATTGAGGAATTCTCATTTAAGTTTAAATGGATATACATTTGACACTATGGATGAAGGTAGTGCTGAAATGACTGAAAGAAGCTTACAGCTCAGTCTGCATTCTCTCAAACTGCACTTATTTATGGAATAAAGTATGCATGATGGAAAGAAATATATAACTTTTCAGTGATAAGAGGATGGTTTATTTCAGTGCTGCCACTGGTTCTATCCACCGCGCATATTCAGTACAACAACATATCCAGTGAAATCCACAACATGGGGTCTGGGGAGGGTAGAGTGTACGCAAACCTTACCTCTACCTTGGTAGGTAGAGCGGCTGTTTCCGAAAGACACTTTGCTCAAGACAAAGCATTAGCACAAGCAAAGCAAGAGAAACGGTCGGACCCGGACAAGAAATTTAAAGCAGTATGAAAATGCTGGTAACAAAAGCGAATAAGCCATGATAGCGCATTCTGAAAAAAGAAGCAGTAACTAACGCAGGTAAATAAGATAAACAAAGTACACTAAAGAACACATAGCAGCAAAAATCAAACGACAGGGGACTGCGCCTACTAGTATGATAGGCTAAGCAGACCTACAATAATAACATTACAACTACCAGTTTGTAAGCGTAAGTAGGACTACACTCGACTACCTACTACCCTTCTACCTTAATTCGTGTCCTCCACAACCCCCTATCTAAGGTCATGTCCTCAGTACGTTGCAATTGCTCCATATCTCGTCTAATCACCCCTCCCCAATACTTCTTCGGCCTACCTCTACCCTTCATGAATCCGTCCATAGCCAACCTCTCACACCTCCGCACTGGGGCATTTGTGTCTCCTCTGCCCATGCCCGAACCATTTCAACCTTACTTCCTGCATCTTATCCTCCACCGAGGCCACTCCCACTCTGTCCCAGATATCATCATTTCTAATCCTATCCCTCCTATGCCCACACATCTATCTCAGCATTCTCATCTCCGCAACTTTTATCTTTTGAATGTGCGAAGTCTTGACTTGCTAATACTCCGCCTCATACAACATAGTCGGTCTAACCACCACCCTATAGAATTTGTCTTTAATTTTTGGTGGCACATTTTTATCGCACAAGACTCCAGATGCGAGCCTCCATTTCATCAACTCTGCCCCAATACGATGTGTGACATCGTCATCAATCTCTCAATTCTCTTGGATAATAGACCCGATGTACTTAAAACTTCCTTTCTTTGGAATGACCTGAGTACCAAGCCTCACCTCCATGCATGTCTCATGATCGCTCCCGTTACTGAACTTGCACTCCTAAGTATTCTGTCTTGGTCCTATTCAGCCTGAACCCTTTAGACTCCAGAGTCTGTCTCCAAACCTCCAGTTTAGCGTTCATTCCACTGCGAGTCTCATCAATCAGGACTATGTCGTCTGCGAATAACATACACCGTGACACCTCCCCTTGAATTTGTCGCGTCAGTCCATCCATCACCAAGGCAAATAAGAATGGGCTAAGAGCTGATCCCTGGTGCAGCCCCATCCTCACTGGGAAGTGCTCCGAGTCTCCTCCTACTGTCAGTACCCTGGTCTTGGCTCCATCATACATATCCTTGATCGTCCAGTGTACACCACATGTACACCTTTAACCTCCAAACATCTCCATAGAACCTCCCTAGGGAATTTGTCGTATGCCTTCTCGAGGTCGATGAAAACCATATGTAAGTCTCTCTTCCTCTCCCTATACTGCTCCACCAACCTCCTAATAAGTTGAATGGTTTCAGTAGTCGAACGCCCCGGCATGAATCCAAACTGGTTCTCGGAAATAGACACGCCTCTCCTCACCCTCATTTCCACGACCCTTTCCCAAACTTTCATAGTGTGGCTTAGCAACTTGATACCCCTATAATTGCAACTCTGGATATTACCTTTGTTCTTGTACAAATGAATCATTGTACTCCACCTCCATTCTTCGGACATTCTTGCCGTCTTAAAAATGACATTAAAAAAACATTTTCACTTAATTATATTTGGTAAATTAGTACCTTAGTCTCTACACATGCTGCTGTTAAGTTATTGAGACTATCACTCTGCGAGATCATGTCTAAACCTTTATAATTGTCTTCACTTAGAACTCTTTACTTCAGTTGCCAACTGAAGTTTCTATTCCAGTTCTGGTAACAGGTGCAATGCACTTTATTCTTTTCGCAGGGCTTATTTTTACCATCAGTAGTTTCTCTAGCTGTTCCTTTGGCTCTGCTGTCCCTTACAAGGTATTTTTCTAGCATAGACCTGAAAAGCTTCTTGAATTTCGGAAATATTTCAAGCAATAGAGTAGGGATGAAACTATATGAGATATTATTTCTGTGTTCAGTGAAGTGAATGGGAAAGGAGAAAATTCCGCTGATGTTCTGGCATCCGAACAGATGGCTCCTCGAGGAAAGCTAGTTTTCGCAGTAGGACTTGGGGCTTTAGTGTTTGTACCAGTTTTCAAGTCCTTGACTGGTCTACCACCATATATGGGTATGCTGCTTGGACTGGGAGTTCTTTGGATAATCACAGATGCGATTCACTATGGAGAATCCGAAAGACAGCGGCTCAAAGTACCACAGGCTTTATCACGCATTGACACTCAAGGAGCTCTTTTCTTCCTTGGAATCCTATTGTCCGTTAGCAGGTATTGCAGAATCCTTTGGGTTTTTTATTCCTTACTGCAGCATGGCAATCAAAAAGTGCACGCAGAACTCTTCTGTTGACAAAATAGGTTCATCATAACCCTTAATCATTCTAATACCAGATGTTGAGAAGTAACTCTGTTTGAAAATCTGCAATGTCGGCCATTTGGCATTGTATCATTTCTTAGTCTTGATTATATATGAAATCATTTGGGGAAAAGGAAGAGGTTCTTATTTTCTTTTGCGAATAGGATGGGTGTAGGATCCAGTACTCTGTTCTGCTCATGCATTGTGTGAATGTCAACTATAATCCATGTGCATCTGAATTGGATAACATCACATGACCAGTCATATCTTTTCCATAGCCTGGAAGCAGCAGGTATTCTGCGAGAATTGGCAAATTACCTTGATGCCCATATACCAAGTAGTGAACTCATTGCAATCGCAATCGGAGTTGTGTCAGCAATCATAGACAATGTTCCTCTGGTTGCAGCCACCATGGGAATGTATGACCTATCTTCCTTTCCCCAAGATTCTGAGTTCTGGCAGCTAGTAGCATTTTGTGCCGGTACCGGTGGATCCATGCTAGTAATTGGTTCAGCAGCTGGAGTAGCATTTATGGGAATGGAAAAGGTTGACTTCTTTTGGTATATCAGAAAGGTACATATGTTGCTGCCTGCTATTTTGATGCTTTACTTTAAACATTTTTGCTTCAATAGTTGTCACTCTATATACCTGCAGGTTACTGGGTTTGCTTTTGCTGGTTATGCTGCCGGTATTGCTACCTATCTTGCAGTACATAATCTCGACATCTCACTCCCTACAGCTCTGGCTCAAGTTCCTTTTCTTCATGGATCTTAAAGTCATTTGGATGGGCATTTGATCATTGAAGCTATCAGTAAATCTGATCATTTATGTATTCTCTGCATCAAGTTAATGAGCAAAACATATGAATACAAATCCAGGACCTTTAATGGCGGAGATAAAATGCCATATAGCAAATTCTTTAGAACAAGTACCAGTGTGTTGGCCGGGGAGGGGGGGTGGGTTGAGGATTAAAGCCCCATGATGTAATTTATTGATGCTTATAGTTTAATAAAAAACCAATGTAATGTTTCTCAACTATGAGAATGCATTAACAATTCAGCGTCTTCTAGTTCGTCTTCTCTTGTGTTTTTTCTTTTTGCATGAAACGTGAGATAAGTCGTTAAAGCTTTTTTTGTTTTAGTTACTTACTTTGACAGGGAGCTTCCTTTTATTCAGGATTACAAACTCAATGCAGGTCAATTCTCTGGTTATAGAGGGGCGGGCACACATCTCAGGGAAATGCTCCTACTCCCTTCAAGCCAAAAGAAATACAAAATAATAATATTGCAGAGCCTAATTGTTTATTATCCTACACTAAACTACTTGTGAACAACATAATGGCTTCATATTTTGAGATAAACAAACTCCTGGATAGCAGGAAGCTCCCCTTTCTGCTTGGCTGAACTGTTCATCCACCCCAATAGCTGTAACAACATTTTCTAGGAGCAATCGACATTCACATTCTCCTCACTACCCACTTTCCCAAAGAATGATACTGCATTTCAAGCTCACATCCACTTCAAAAGATCCCATTTTTGTCGAATGAGGGATTCCATTCTCAACTCTAATCTCTCCTAAATCAGAAATACCACTAGCAAACTTAGATTCCACATTGGCAATCTGAACTCAACTGGATTTTCTAGTGAGGAGAATTCATTCTTCAGCTATCCGTAGTTCCCTTTGTTTAGCAGTGAAATCCAAGTTAATGAAAACACTGGAAATAGGCTCAATCAAGCCTTTAGTTATCATGGCACGAAGAAATTGTTAGATATACATAATATACACAATATACATGAGTATATTTATGTATATATGTATATCTCGGGTCTCGGTATTGCACTGTTATATTTATGTATATTATGTATATCTCGGGTCTCGGTATTGCACTGCCCACCCGTGGGCAGTCTCCTTCTCCTTTACTTTGTACAATTATGTAATGTAATGTTTTAGTATTGTACACTTACCATAATTGTATAGTTAGTCTCCAAATAGAATAAGGTTTTAGGAATAGAATAGGAATATGATTCTTCTATTATGGAAGTATGTAAATTGTATATATACTTTTTCAATTAATGAAAATAATGAAGGGATTATTTCTTTCAGAAATCTTGTGTCCAGATCATCAGGTGAACCATATGTCGCACTGATTTCCCACCACTTCTACCGGCAACTATCTGTAAAAAAATACCAAGTTTTTCAGCAAGTAGGACAAAAGGTTCAGCTCTGAAAACACCTGGTAGCGAAAATTATATTCAGCCATTTGATTTACCAATTCAACTAGCAACTCCGAATGCAGAGGAAAAAGGGCAAAGTGTTTTCTCTACATATTAATAACGTGTTAATTAGAAAAATGAAAGCAGTTAAAGTAGTACACCAAGCCTTCTCTAAATATGAATAATAGAGGGTAAATATTGAAAGTATAGGTGCATTGACAGCAGTAGCAGAGCAAGCGCGAACAACCTCAATTGCCACGCCTTTCTGGACAATCATGCATTCAGAGAGTATTAGTAAACGTGTGAAACTGGAAGACATACACGAATGTGTTGTACACAGATCTGAGCTTCTGTACTACTAACACCAAGATGTGGAGTTGCAGTACTAACATTCTCATGTCATGTTTAATCAATTTTGGTGGTCGAAAGAAATAATCCCTTGATTATTTTCATTAATTGAATGAGTATATATACAATTCACATATTTTCATAATAGGAGAATCCTATTCCTATAACCTTATTCTACTTGGACACTAACTATACAATTATGGTAATACAAGTATTATGCTAAGTATACAAGACTAATTATTACACTAAAACAATATACATAAACTAAGGTAATACACGGACTGATTTTGGACCAAAACCGTGATATACCTGGTATAGTATGTATATTTAACACACCCCCGCAGTCATAGCGGACAGTCTTCGAACGCTGAGATTGTCCCTAAAATTTTGAAGGACCGAGGGAAGATCCTTTGTAAAGATGTCGGCAATTTGATACCTGGATGGGACATGGTAGACGCGAGCTTGACCACGAGCAACCTTTTCGCGAACAAAGTGAATATCCATCTCGATATGTTTAGTGCGCTGGTGCTGAACCGGATTACCAGAAAGGTAGATGACTCTAATATTATCACAATACACCAAGGTCGCTTTCTGAATAGGACAATGAAGCTCTAACAACAAATTACGTAACCAACATGATTCAGAGACCACATTAGCTACCCTTCGATACTCGGCCTCTGCACTGGAATGGGATAAAGTCGACTGACGCTTCGCAGACCAGGAGACCAAGTTATTGCCAAGAAACATACAATAACCAGATGTAGACCGTCTGGTGTCTGGACAGCCACCCCAATCAGCATCTGTATACGAGAAAAGTGTTGATGTTGATGAAGGATATAAATGCAAGCCATAGTCAAGTGTACCCTGAATATACCGAAGGATGCGTTTGAGCGCATTCATGTGCTAAACTTTGGGATCATGCATAAACAAACATACCTGATGTACGACATACGTAACATCTGGTCTCGTAAATGTAAGATACTGAAGGGCCCCTGCAAGACTGCGATAGCGGGTCGTATCCTTATACGGTGGGCCGGCCGCAGCCCCAAGTTTGGGCTTAGTATCAACTGGAGTGGAAGTGGACTTATAGGATGACATCCCAGCCCTCTCAATGATCTCAGCTGCATACTTCCGTTGGGATAAGAACAACCCACCTACATGACGAGTGACAACAATCCCCAAAAAATAACTCAAGGGACCCAAGTCTTTCATAGCAAACTCAGAGCTGAACATTGTCATGATAGACTGGTGTAAGGCATCGGAAGAGGCAATCAAAATAATATCATCCAAATATAACATTATATAGGCCAAGAACGAACTACGACGATAGATGAACAAGGAATTATCCGACTTGCTGTGTGTGAACCCAATAGTCGAAACATAGTCGGCAAACCTCTTATACTAGGCCCGAGGAGACTGCTTAAGCCGATATAAGGACTTTTTCAACAAACAGACATGATGAGGCTGTTTGGGATCCCTAAATCCCAAGGGATGATGCATATAGACTGTTTCCTTGAGATCACAGTGTAAGAAAGCATTCTTCACATCTAACTGATGAATGGACCATGCTTTCGAAAGAGCTAAGATGAGTACAATGCGAATGGTAGCCGGTTTGACCACCGGACTAAATGTCTCACTACAGTACACACCAACCTGCTGAGTCTTACCATCACCCACAAGTCGAGCCTTATGCCGTGCAAACGAACCGTCTGAATTGTCCTTATGAGAAAAAATCCACATAGACCTAATAATATTAATACCAGATGGACGGGGCACCAATTCCCACGTCTTATTATCAATAAGAGCATTATATTCATCGATCATAGCAATTTTCCAATTCGGGTCATTTAATACAGACACAGGATTACAGGGTAAGAGTGATTTAAGAGCATTAGAATGTAAATTAAAATGCCTTTTAGGTTTAAAAATACCCCGTTGACTACGAGTGACTGGTCTATGACTCGAGGAAGGATTGGGCGGAATTTGGGAAGTTTCTGGACTCGGTATGGGTAGCCAACGAAGTGGGCATCTTTGTCCCATTTCGGAAGCGTAAAGCAGTCTGCGGGATCACGAGGCTGGACCAGTTCGATATTAAAGGACTAGCCCAATTCTTTGCCCAGCCAAGTGACAAAACTGGACAGAGAGGGCTGTGACGGACCAGTGGGACCAGCAGGCAGTGGGCCCCTGGAGAATTTTGGGTGTGGGACATGTCCGAAAAATGATGAATAATATACGGGGATATACCATCATCCAAAAAATTATACGAACTAGGCACGAGATTACTCACTTTAGCAAACAGAAATTGGGATTCATAAAAAATGACATGGCGACTAATGATGATTTTATTAGAGGATAAATCAAAGCATTTGTAACCACGATGATTAGACGGAAAACCCAAAAACACACATGGAGTAGACCGAGCCTGAAGTTTGTTAATTGTGGTGGACAGAAATAGCGGATAACACAAACACCCAAAGACCCTAAGATGTGAATACGAAGGGATTTTATTATATAGAATGTGAAAGGGGGGGGGGGGGGAGAATATGTCAAACCTTTGGAAGAAATTATGTTAAGGAGATATGTAGCCATTTGTAGAGCATGATGCCAAAAAGATGGGGGTACGGAAGCATGAATCAATAAAGTTCGGACAATGTTATTAGTGGTACGAATTTTGTGTTCGGCTTTCCCATTTTGTGAAGAAGTATGAGGACAAGAAAAATGAAAATTGATTCCATTATTAGCACAGAATTCCCAAAACACCCCATTGTCATACTCTTTTCCATTATCACATTGAATATTTTTTATTTCCCGTTCGAATTGGGTTCTAATGAATGCTCTAAATTTTAAGATGGAAAAAACTTGGGATTTTTTTGCTATCGAAAAAGTTGATAAAACTTAGAATAATCATCCAAAAAGAGAACATAATACCGATGACCCAAAGAACTAAGAACATGAGATGTCCATAAATCACTATGAATAATATCAAATGGCATTAAAGTATTAGAATTGGAGTCTACAAATGGCAACTTAACTATTTTTCCTAAAGAACAAGATTGACAATTCGGAGTACTACGCACACTCTTACAAGAAATAAAATTATTTTTATCTAAGGAAGACAAAATAGATGATCCCGGATGACCTAGACGAGCATGCCACAAGGAAAGAGCCAGAGCGGCAAAAGTGGATGGCATTGCGTGACTCGAGAAACCGAAACATGGCGTGATAGGATAAAGATCACCCCTACTATCACACCTCATGAGTGGACTCCCCGTTTTGAAATCCTTCACCGAAAAACCAAATGGATCAAATTCTATGGACACATAGTTATCAATGGTAAATTTTCGGACAAACACCAAAATTTAATCAATTTTGGAGCATAAAGGGTATTTTTCAAAATAAATAGTGGAGGGGGGGGGGGGGGAGGGAGGGAGACAATGTTTTCTGACCATAACCATGAATTGGAATTGAATTACCATTACCAACAATTATACCACGATTGTTGCTCAAATTGGAATAAGACGAGAGAGTACCTGAGTCGGACGTCATGTGAGTAGCGGTGCCGATGTCCATGTACCAATTTGGGTCCGAAGGATTTATTCTAAGCGTGTGCATCGCGGCTTCAATGTCGAAAGGAGTGGGGCCCGCTGCATGATGGGCCTGATGGGGATGGGGGCCAAGTACACCGGGTTGCTGTCCCGGCCCAAAAAATGGGGCGAGAACCACTGGGCCAAACTGGATTGGGCCTGAAAAACGTTCTTTGGGCGATCCGGTGGCGAATCAGCTGTTGGGCCATCGCCCATCGCCTGAGCCCACGGCCAGGGGCCCCAAGGCTGGGACTAGTTGGGTTGTGGCCCACTGCCGGTATTTCGAGACCTACTGCCACCGTGACCATCTCCGGAACCACCGCGTTTGCCCGTGATTTTTGGCATTATTTTTCCGACTATTTTTGCCGCCACCATGAGTATGGTTTTGGCCGGAATTATCAACACCACCCGGAGGTTTGGTAGAGGACGTCATCATGACTACGGGACTAGCACTGGTAGCCGCCTTTTTGGCCAAGCCGGCTTTTTCGAGGGTAAGCATAGAACGAGCCTGATAAAATTACGAAAGAGGGCTGCTCTGACGAAGAAGCGTTCTAACACCATTATATGCCTTTGAAAGGCCTGCAACCATTTGTAGGACCAAACGATCATTCGAAACAGGCGCGCCAACGTTGCGGAGTTGGTCCGCCAATTCCTTTAACCTTTTGCAATATGCTGAAATGTTTGAGAAATTTTCCATATAGATGTGGGAAAATTCATGCTCAAGGGTAAAAACACGATAATTCTGATTATCTTGGAACATATCACGTACTCTATTCCATGCCTCCATCGCCGTAGCGTCGGGTTCGATAATCCTTTGCAAGAGGTCGCTAGAAATAATGGAGTAAATCCACTGAAGAACAGTAGCATCAAGGGTCGTCCATAATGTAGGATCATCCTCTGGTCTGGGCACCTCTGTATATGTAGGAGCCACGGGGATAATATGATAGAGAATTTGATGCGAGCGTGCATGTATTTTGAACAGTTCGGCCCACGTCGCGTATTGGACGTTTTCTATTTCAAGAATGATAGGGATGTGATTCTTGATATTAGAAACAGTAATGGCAGGGTGAAACATGTTCCTAGCCATAATAGCAATGCAAGACGTGACGTAGGGATTGGGAAGAAAAAATGGGAAAGAGAAATAATTTCTGGGCATGGAAACCGAGGAAGGGGGCTCGGATTCGGTGGTTGGACGGAAATAGTAGGGAGAAAGTGGGAGAAAATATTAACCTAGACTCTTGATACCATGAAAGAAATAATCCATTGATTATTTTCATTAATTGAATGAGTATACATACAATTTACATATTTTTATAATAGGAGAATCCTATTCCTATTCTACTCCTAAAACCTTATTCTACTTGGATACTAACTATACAATTATGGTAATACACGTATTATGGTAAGTGTACAAGACTAATAATTACACTAAAACAATATACATAAACTAAGGTAATACACGGACTGATTTTGGACCAAAACCGTGATATATCACGGTATAGTATGTATATTTAACAGTGGCAGTGAAAGCATCAAGTGTTGCATGCCCGTGACAAGATTAATTATATGTTAGTACAATTACATAGGTAGTCAAGGAAGAATTAAGTCTATTCTAGAGTTTGATCCCACAAAGGTGAAAGATAACTGTTATTAAACATTGCAGAAGTGAGAAAAGTTTGAGTTGGAGATCTGTTTTTATTGAACTTCAAACTCTGAAATAAATAGAGGAGCAATACAACTGAAATAGAAAATAGAATGACTAAAAATCACCTAGCATGCCTAGAAAGTAGGAATAACTAAAACAAGCTATCTGGATAACGACTAAAAGAAAACTGATCTCCTAGAAATCTGCCAAAGACTTTGACTCCACTTCAAACAGATCCTGAGATGCACCAACATATCCTCCTAAATAAGGAGCTGCAAACTCCTAACTATTCCCTAAGAAATTCGAATTTGCTAACAGGAAATGACTTAGTAAAAATGTATGCCACTTGATTCTCTGTTTTGCAGTAGGCTAATATCACTTCACCACTTTTCTGCACTTTTCTGAAGAAATAAAATATGATATTAAAATGTTTAGTTCTTCCATGAAGGACTGGATTTTGAGATATGATTGTAGCAGCCTGGTTATCTGCAAATATATCAGTACCTTCTTCTTGCTTCAGCTGCAAATCTGTCATAATTTTTCTCAGCCATTAATAATTTAGTCACAACAGTTGTTGCTATAAACTCTGCTTCATCAGTTGATTGAGCCACCATTTCTTGCTTCTTTGAGCACCATGAGAAGCACCCTGATCCGAAGGTGAAACAGTAACCCGAAGTACTTTTCATACCATAAATTGACCCAGCCCAATCATTGTCGCAATATCCACGAAGCTTAAAATTCTGAATTTTGTAAATCTGATATCATAGGTTAGAGTTCCTTTAAGATATCTAACCACTCTTTTTGCAGCCACATATGCAACTCAGTAGCACAATTCAGAAATCTAGATAAAACTCTCACAGGAAATAAGATAGGCCTTGTTGCTGTGAGATACATCAAGTATCCAATTAAACTTCTATACAATCCTTCATCAACTAATTCAGCTCCATCATCATTTTGTAGCGTTTTCTTTTGATTCATTGGAGTACTCACACTCTTGCAATGTTCCATTCTAAATCTCTTTAGAATTTCCTTCAAATATTTCTTTTGGGAGACAAAAACTTCATTTTAAGTTTGCTTGACCTCCATTCCTAAAAAATAAGTTGTCTCGCCAAGACTTATCATCTCAAAGACGTCCATCATCTCCTTCTTGAATTCTTCAATCAACACAACATTATTTCATGTCACAAGTAAGAGGGTGTTTGGATTGACTTATTTTAAGTGTTTATTGACTTTTAAGCTCTTTTTAACTTTTTGTGGTGTTTGAGAAAGATAAAAAGTGTTTTTCACCATTTACCTTTGGAAAAAACAGTAAACAAATATGTCAAAAGTGTAGGGTTTTGTTGGGTTCAAAACACATAAGTAAGACACAACGGAAGTTTAAAATTTTATTCTTACTTACCCCAACAATTACTTCTGGTATGGTTATATGACAATAAAAAACCTGTAACATAAAACATAAACACTTACATGTTGTATTATCTGAAATCTTTATCAACTGTGGGTTCGCACGCGAAAGCCCTTTCGATTGCAAGCTCCAAGATTCAATGTATTTCTCCTTTGGAAAGCTAGGAAATCCGGCAGAGGTTCGATAGAGTGTTTTGATTCTAAGTCTCTAAGACTTAGAATAATAATCTGAAATTAAGTGTGTTGAATAATGAAGTGAATGTCTGTATTTATAGGTGAACAATTAGGTCACCGGATTAGGGCTTGACCTTGGGCCTGACCCAAAATCGAGGCAGATTAGGTCATTAGTGCCACGGCCCTATGGTGTGGGCGCCGCGGCGCTTCACGTGGCCCTACACTATAGCTGGCCAGTGGGCCGGGCTCAGGTCTGGCGGGCCGGGTTTGGCGGGGTCGGGGCTGGCGGGGTCAGGCGGGATCGTGTTTGGCGGGACTTGCCGAAGTCTCGTCCCGATCCCGATCCCGTCGGAATCGGGTCGGGTCGGGTCGGGGTAGGGATCGGGATCGGGGCGGGTTCCGGCGGGTTTTCCTTTTTTTTTTAATAACATATGTATAAAAAAAAACTCAATAAATAAGACAAGATAGTGTAATAAAAACATCCCAAGACTGTTTTTGTGCCTCTTATATTATTTAATAGACATATGATTTTTTTGTAATACAAATACAATTGTCTAAATTGCAACTTTGTGGTGTTGTCCAAAAGTTGCAAATTACATAATAAAATTGCAATTAAAAAAATTACATTCTAAAAAAAACCTGTTCTAATTGCTTGATAATTTCCTGTGGTTCTTCGGTTGGAATTGGTATTTGTTGGTCAAATTGATCCATGTCGCTTCCACCACCTTCGGATAAGATTTCATTGTAGTTTTCGTCTTCTTCTTCGTTGATCTCCGGTTGACCGCACCTTCTCCGCTCCGCTAGTATCCAATCTCTGAATAATACTGTAATTTCCAAGCTGTCTCCGGCTAATGAGTATCTGTGGTCTCCTATTTGATATCTGCCGGCAAAAAATGCGCTTTCAGACGCAGTTGATGACGCTTGAATGTTCAAAACATCTCGGGCCATCATTGAAAGTGTCGGAAAGGTCTTCTCATTCCCCCTCCAAAGATTTTGACAAGTCTTCATGTCCATCTTCATTGATAACTTCTTGGTACGGTACAGAACCCTGCAAAACAAAAATATCAAACTCGCTAATTTGGTTAGTAGCGGTACGACCGCACATTCTATTTCTGAGGCTTTCAATACTAACCGCAGAAACATCATGTCTTTTGTGAGGTTGTGTTGAAGATGAAGAAGATGGTATGGAAGCCGGTAGGTTACTAGCACTTTCTTGTTGGTAAAACATATATTTTTTTTGCATTGGTCTTCTACGCTAGACAACACTTCTTCTTTAGTTTGTTCAATAGGTGGTGGGTGATTTAGATTTTTTGGACTTGGAGGTGGTAGTACTTCTATACAATCGTAAATAGTTTCAATAAGTGATTTAGTACCGTCTATTTTAATAGTCGGATTTAATACATCACCAATAATATAAATAGTGAGAATAGGAATAAAATATTTTTTTAGTTTGATAAACATTTTTTTAATAGCTGTCATATAAGCTGATTTTTCCATATATTCACTAAGTAATAAAAATATTAGAGTTATATAATAAACAACATAGTTGAAATAGTCGGATAATATATACCGGAAAATTCTTTTGTTGCTTGAAAAAATTTCTCTAAAAATACAATAAGTTCGGAAATTTTTACCCAATCACTATCTACAACTATATTAGCTGGATTTTGATTATGAGAGTTAAAAAATAAAGTTATAGGTTTTCTATAGTCATAAGCAATAAGTAGTTGCTCGTATAAAGAATTCCACCTAGTGGATACTTCTTCTGGAATTTTTCTATAAGGTAGTTCACAATCGTGACAAGTTTTTTTTATATTCTTTTCTTCGTTGTACTCTATTACTTTTAAAAATAAAATTTATAGCAAATTGTATTTTACTAAGAATGTCTTGAAAAAGTGATAGACCATCCTTTACAATTAAGTTATATATATGGCACACACATTTTATATGAAAATGATCTGGAAAAGATGGAGTTAAACTATTTTTTAAAATTGTAATAGCGTAATTGTTAGAAGAAGCGTTATCTAATGTAATAGTCATAATTTTATTAGTTATTCCGTAATAACGACACGCCTGATAAATATTTTCTGCAATAAAAGTACCAATGTGCCTATCATCTATATATCTATACGCTAAGATACGTTTTTGCATAGTCCATTTATAATCTATCCAATGACAAGTTATCGTTAAATAATCATGGCCGTTAGTACTACGACCTATTTCAGACGTGATAGATACTTTTCCATTAAAATGATATAATGAATAACGTAAATATTGTTGATATTCATGTGCGAATTTAAATACATCTCTCTTAACAGTTGATCTAGGAAAATCGTTAAAAGCAGGATTATATATATTTCTAATGTAATGAATAAAATCGGGAGATGAAGGAAATGAAAAAGGCAAACCCTCCACAACAACTAATTTTGATATTGCTTCCCTATCTCTATGTTTATTGTATTTAGGGCCTACAATTCCCCCCGTCATAGGGTTAATTTGACCCTGTACTTGGTCCGGGACAGTATCAGTATGTGAACCTTGTCCCGATGGAGCGGGTGTTTGCGCACCCAGTTTTGAAGCCTGGTATTGGACATACCTAGCTGGATGAGCACTTACTACGTGTCTAATTAAAGCCCCTGTCCCACCGTGACCTTTTCCAGTTTTAAATTTTAAAATATTTTTACAAATTTTACATATAGCTACTTGATTCTCTACGTCCCTATCAAAAAATGTCCATGCATCTGATTTTAATGATCGTTTTGCTCGACCTCGCCTCATACTAGGGGGAATATGAGGCATTTCAGTTGAAGGTGCACTAGTGGGTGTGTTGTCATCAACATTAGTGGGTGTATCATCTAGATCATCGTCTAAATTAAAGTCTTCTTGAGTTCCAGAAAATAGCTCCTCGTCTAAATCTAATGGTATTGTAGAAAAATGTTGAGTATCAATAAAATCATCCTGTGTAGGAATAGGATGACTAGAAGAAATACCATTGCACTGGTTTCCCCTACTAGAAGAAGCACCCTTACCCTTAAACATACCTCTTAATCCTTCCATTTTAATTATGATAATAAATAATTAAAGATAATAAAATTAAGACTGCTAAATAAAATAAACAGACAATAATAATTTAATGAAGGAACGAATGTAACAAACGCCGACGTAACGTCGACGTGTAATCGAGAGGTTAAAAATTGAAACTTTACTCGATGGAAGATCCTCAAGCTAGTTGCCAACTTCACTCCCAATTCCCAAATGAATAAATAAAATTGAGTATTTAGTAAACAATGTAGACTTGTAGAGAGATATATTGAGAGATTAGAGAGATTGTAGGAAGATTTGTGAGAAAGATGAAGAGAAAATGAGTTATTTATAGTTGGAAAATTGGGTTAAAGTGTAAATATAATAACTTATGGGTTAAAAATAAATATTAAGGGGTAGGGGGGCTGGGGGAGGCCAAAAATGGCCGTTGGTGCAACGACTATATTTGCAAATGGGGAACTTACGGGCGGGATGGGGATTGGCGGGTCTGGGGAGGGCTCGGGACGGGTCGGGATGAGACATTGTCCCATCCCGGTTCTAGTCCCGCTATCAAATTTTTTTAACTAATCGGGTTCCGGGCGGTGTCGGGTCGGTGTCGGGGTGGGACCGGGCCATCCCGGCCCACTGGCCAGCCTTACCCTACACTGTCTCAATTTATTTTCCGCACATTCTTAATTAAATCCAAATATCCAATTTTGACTTAATTAAAACAATCATTATTCATTTAAATATCTCGATTCTAAATCGAATATTTAATACTCTCTCAATACATCCTTAGATCAAAAAGACAATCGACATAGTGTGACCCTACATGCCTTCACATATCGACATTAATCAAATTAAGGTCTACGCTGAACTCCTAGATGGCGCCGCAAGACGAACTCAATATGTGAAGTACGTTTACACGAATCCAGTAAACTTAACCTCTATGTGGTAAGATAAAATCCTTTCATTCACGACACACCCGATCAAGCTTAGGATTTGTCAAGTGTCTATCCAAATGACTTAATCATTGTATCTCATCTATATTAGTTGACAACTAGACCATATTCTAAATATGTCTATTGCGTTGGCCAACGACTTAGTCAACCTAATATCACTGAGAATCTGAGTGTTCTCTCGAATATAAATTCGAGGAATGAATTCTAATCTTGGCTCAACTACCACCTTTAATCCACATCGTAATGTACCCATTACAAGCCGTATCTCAACTTATAAGGCATTTGAGCTTAGGACAGGATCAAAATATATTACTTTGTAGACAAGGTGTGTATTGACCTCAAGTCTAAGGACTTCTATCTCCCACACGCTGATCATACTTTAGACAAGTATAACATACAGTATATCAGCAGGGTATACCAATACTTCCAAAGTATCCATGCGTCCATCACGAGTACCCATTACTCATAGCAGGTGAGACATACTACATCATCTAAGGATGTGATGCAGACCAATGTCGACTTATCACATATCATCGATATCCCATTCTCGATGATCATTAGTCGAGGCTATTTTAAGAGTTACGTTATAATATTAATATCTCACATTATTAATAACAGCGTAACCTCCAGGGATGCATATTATAGAATATTATAAACAATCAATTAATAATTCAATAATTGCAAATGCCAAAATATTAATCTCCATTAATAGTAATACGAATGTGTATAAAGTACATTTATCCTAATACAGATTGTCTCTAGGACATAAATATACTTTCAATCTCCCACTTGGCCTAGAGCCAATCTTCAACATATCTAATGCCCATATTCTCAAAATGACCATTATGCTTGACTAAGCTTAATGGTTTAGTGAATGGGTCAGCTAGATTATCGTCTGTGGGAACATAGTCTAATCTAATCTCTTCAGTCTCCACCATTTCCCTGAGTATGTGATACTTTTTTGGTATATGCTTATTTCTGTTTGTTGATCTTGATTCCTTATCTTGTGCAATCGTACCAGTGTTGTCACAATAAATCGTTATTGGACAAGTGGCACTTGGAAAACCCCTAGTTCCTTCAAGAACTCAGAAATCGCGACAACTTCTTTACCAGCTTCCGATCCGGCAATGTACTCAACTTCTATTGTCGAATCAACAGTTGTAGCTTGTTTGGAACTTTTCCAGCTTACTGCTCCACCATTGAAAATGAACGTGTACCCAGACTGAGATTTGAAGTCATCAAGATCCGTCTGGAAGCTAGAATCAGTATACCTAGTAGCAGCTAGCTTTTTTTCTCCACCATAGACTAAGAAGTAATCTTTAGTTCATCTAAGATACTTAAGAATACTCTTGACTGCTTTCCAGTGTTTTTCCCCAGGATTCTGCTGGAATTTTCAAGTCATACTAAGTGTAAAGGCCACATATGGCCTAGTACAGGTCATGGCATACATGATCGATCCTATAGCCGAAGCATATGGGATCATTTTAATACTTTCAAGTCTATAGTATTAGAAGGACTATCCTTATTAGATAACTTGATGCCTTGTCCCATAGGTAGACCGCATTTCTTGGAATTTTCCATAGAAAAATGTCTAAGCACTTTGTCTATGTAGACTGACTGTGACATCCCCAATAATCTATTAGGTCTATCTCTATAGATCCTAATTCCCAGAATGTAGCAGGCTTCACCTAAATCCTTTATCATGAAGGTACTGGACAACCACTCTTTGACTGACTGCAGAGAGTCTTATTGTCGCCCATTATCAATATGTCATCTACATATATGATAATGAAGGCAATACTCTCATCCTTGCGTTTACTATAAACACATGGATCCTCTTTGCTTCTGACGAAATCAAATGACTTGATAGCCTTGTCAAAGCAAATGTTCCAACTCCTTGAGTCTTTCTTAAGCCCATAAATGGACTTTTGTAGCTTGCATACAACATTTGGTTTGGACTCAAGCGAAAAACCCGCAGGTTGTTTCATATACACCTCTTCAACTAGATTACCATTGAGGAAGACAGTTTTGACATCCATCTGCCAAATGTCATAGTCATAATATGCAGCTATTGCAAGCAAAATCCGAATGGATTTAATTTTCGCAACAATAGAAAAAGTATCATCATAATCGACCCCAAGCCGTTGATTATAACCTTTAGCCACCAATCTTGCCTTATAAGTATGTACCTTGCCATATTCATCAATCTTCTTCTTGAAGACCCATTTGCATCCTATGGGTCTAACCCCTATTGGCAAATCAACCGAGTTCCAAACTTGATTTATGTACATCGAGTCCATCTCAGATTTCATGGCTTCTTGGCATCTCTGCGAATCAATGTCTAACATAGCTTTGCTGTAGGTTGTAGGTTCATCGTCATCAAAAATATCTATCTCATTGTGTGTTTCAACAAGAAGATTAAGTCTTTCAGGCATACAATGAGTCCTAGTGGTCCTACGGAGTTCATTATTCTGCGTTTAAGTGTTTGTTGCATTCTGATTGTGAGAAGGTCTTTGTGTGCTGGACAATCCATCACCTTGAGTGCTTTCGGGAATGTCATTCTCATGTATTTCCTGAATGGAATGATGTACAACCATTGTATCACCTTCCATTGGTTGGGTATGAGAGCCTTGCATTTCTGCACTATCTCTCACAACACTCCCACTGGCTGAAGGGCGTACTCTAAGTACCCAATCTTCACCAGATACTCCCACTGAATCCTTGTTTAGGTCATTTGACAAGGGTTCAATTTCTGTGTTATCTTGTGGTTCTTGAATTTCTTCAAGTTCTATCTCTGTGCAACTATTTTCCTTGTAGACATATTCTTCTTCAAGGAAAGTTGCGTTTCTGGAAACAATGACCTTACGTTCTCCAGGAAGATAGAAGTAGTATCCCTTAGTTTCCTTTGGATACCCCACGAAGTAACATTTCTCACTTTTGGATTCCAACTTGTCAGTGAGCATCTTCTTAACATATGAAGGGCACTCCCAAGGTCTCATATGTTTAAGAGCTGGCTACTTGCCACACCATATCTCATAGGGTGTCTTTTCTACTGACTTGGAAGGAACCTTGTTCAGAACATATATTGAGGTTTGTATAGCATGTCCCCAAAGGTATGTAGGTAGAGTTGAATAGCTCATCATGGATCGAACCATATCCAATAAGGTTCGATTTCTCCTTTCGGCAACACCATTCATCTGTGGTGTTCTAGGAGGTATCCACTCTGATTGCACTCCATGTAGCTTTAAGTAATCTAGAAAATCCTTGCTCAAGTATTCACCTCCTCGATCCGATCAAAGGGTTTTGATACTTGTTGCAAGTTGCTTCTCTACTTCCGACTTGTACTCTTTGAACTTCTCAAAAGTCTCGAATTTATGTCTCTTAAGATACACATATCCATACCGTGTGAAGTCGTCAGTAAAAGTGATGAAGTATGAGAATCCTCCTTTAGCTTGAGTCGAAAATGGACCACATACATCAGTATTGACCAACTCAAGCACCTCCTTGGCTCGCACACCTTTCCCAGAAAATGGCTTATTGGTCATCTTTCCTCTCAAGCAAGATTCACAGTTACCATATGACTCCAAGTCAAATGGTTTGAGGTAGTCTAACTTCCTCAACCTTGCTATCCTTGATTCGATGATATGACCAAGTCTGCAATGCCATAGGTAGGTAGAGTTTCTATTACTTATCTTAGCTCGTTTATTTTGTGCATTGAGTATTTCTCGACTACAGTTTAGTGTATATAATCCATCCACAAGAGGAGCAGTTCCATATATAACATTATCAAAAGACAATACTTGACTGTCATTATAAATATATGAGGAAAAACCCTTCATGTCCAAAATAGGGATAGAAATGATATTCCTTGTTAACGAGGGTACATAGTAGAAATCATTTAACACTAGACAATAGCCAGAAGGCAAATTTAATCTATAAGTTCGTACGCACTCAGCATCCACTCGTGCTCCATTTCCAACGCGTAGGTCTACCTCTCTTGGTCTAACCTTCCTGCTATCAGTTAACCCCTGCACATTTGTACAAATGTGTGAGCCATAAGCGGTATCCAATACCCAGGAATGAGAGTTATTTATAGACATTTATTTCAATGACGTACATACCTTGTCCACCATAGGTAGAAGCACTTGGTGCTTTTCCTCCTCCTGGTGCCGTGCAGTCCTTCTTCCAATGCCCCTTCTTGTTGTAGTTGAGGCATTCATCCTTAGCCAGATTTACCTTCTTCTTATTCACACCTCCCTTAGGCTTCATAGCTGAGGGCGCATCGACTGCTTTGCCCTTCTTTTTCTGTCATTCCTTATCTTTCGGCTTTGGTTGACTAGTAGAGCTTACCATGAGCACAACTTTGCCTTTGGAAGTGGAAGACTCAAAGGTCTTGAGCATGTTGTGCAGCTCCGACAGACTCGCTTTCGTTCCATTCATATTGTAATTCACTATGAAGTTTTCAAAGGAACGAGAGAGAGAGTTCAGGATGAGGGTGGTAGCAACATTCTTTTCCAGCTTCGTTCCAATTGAAGCAAGACTCTCTATCAGCCCTATCATCTTCAATACATAATGCGAGACCTGCCCCCCTTCATTGATCTTACACTTGAAAAATTCTATCAGTAACTCATATTCCATAGTCTGGGGTTGTGAGTCATAGAGACTCTTCAAGTGTTCGAGCATCTCATTGTGACCCATGTTCTCAGGTTGTCTCTGAAGTTCCATAGACTTGGAAGAAAACATCACGCACTGTGCTGAAGTGGCATCATCTAGGTGTTTTTGGTAAGCATCCTTATCAAAAGAGGCATATTCAGCAGAGTCTGTCGCAGGGACCATTGGGAACACTGTGTCCAACACGTATTCTATTTTCTCTTATCTCAGCACTATTCACAAATTTCTTAGCCAGTCAAGGTAGTTAGGTCCAGTAAGTTTGTTCATCTCAACCAACATTTTCAATGATAAGCTCGACATCTTTGATAATCTGAAGAATTAGATAGACTGAAAATCAAACTCAAATTTTATTTCCCATTACACACATTCATTTAGGCTAATCAATATGGCTTTTTGTTTAATTAGCTCCCACTATTTTAACATACTTCTACGACCCCCATGGTAGAATACAGACCTATATTAATTGAGGTCATAATGGGCCAAGATCCAAGCCTATGCTATCTCCACATTTGCTTTGACTGATAACTTCAATAACACATCTTGGTAGGTTCTAAACCAATTGCAAAACTTATTTGCAACTCTTGGTTGATCAAATATTACATTTAATCTTGCGTCCTTAGTTTAGTCCGACACTTTGGAGCCAAGATCTGTCTAAGCAAGTCAACCCCATTATACTATTGCGTTTATGTATCTAAGTAAATTTGGCCTTTGTGAGCAAACACTTTGGTGTAAATAGCCACAAAAGTTTATCGTTTACCTTTACATTAAAACACATCTATGAAAGAGTCTGGGTTCTCGTAGACTTAGAGCAAATGCTTTGGAATAAATACTTGTATGAAAAGGATTTTGCACTCTAACAATTATAATGGACGACACATTTTAATTTAGACTTATATTTAAAGTTTTGGGGAACATTTTAATTCATGATTTTAACCAAGATCAACTATTTTACGCCATATCCAATATGACATCTTAATATCATGCAAAACTAATGACACATATAGTTGGGAACCGTCAACCCAATATGCATGATATAATATAGTTTAATCAAATCTTTGGTAGCCTTTGTGAGACAGTTATAGCGGACGCTATTCTAGTAATTTAAATGACAAACGATTTGACATTTAGCACATAAATAATATACTTATCAAATAATATACTGTATTATAATAATTTTAAATTAAACATCCTGAACTCTGATTTTTTTTGTTTCTGGACAGGTGGGGCCGCTGCGCTAATCATTAGGGCCGCGACACCACTGAGGCAGAAGCCTTTCGGCTTCTGTAAATGCATTAGCGTCACGGCGCTGCCGGGGCAGAAACATTTTGGCTTCTGCAAATGCATTAGCGCCGTGGCGCCTACTATCCAGTAAGTCCAAATTTTGAATCAAAGCATTAGCGCCTCACCGCCGCCTTGAAAACCCTAGCAAGCGTCGCGATGCCCTACCATAGGGCCACGACGCCGTTGTCTTGACAAATGTTTATGTGTTGATTTTTCAAAATCGTTCCAGCCCTAAATCCAATTTAGGAATCAATCACAAATCCTTTATCATCACCCATCATTATCAATAATGCCCATATCAACCATCATCTGTTCTTACCCATTCTTTGCCGTGCACCGTGCAATGAGCCGGACAATGCACTTTTAACTTAGTTCGAGTTAGAGCGGAATGACTTCCTCGAGTTAAAGTAGGAGATAATTTAGGGTGATATCAAAAGGTTAACATTCGGTCAAGACATGTAGGATTTCAAGAAGCCTTGTTTTAATCCAATTTTATGTTTAACCCATATTATTATGTTATTCAATTGTTATATAAACATTGAACCAGTCTGGGCTCTGATACCACTGTAGGGTTTTGTTGGGTTCAAAACACATAAGTAAGGCACAACAGAAGTTTAAAAATTTGTTCTTACTTACCCCAATAATTACTTCTGGTATGGTTATATGACAGTAAAAAATGCGTAACATAAAACATGAATACTTACATGTTGTATTATCTGGAATCTTTATCAGCTGTGGGTTCACACGCGAAAGCCCTTTCGATTTCAAGCTCCAAGCTTCAATGTATTTCTCCTTTGGAAAGCTAGGAAATCCGACAGAGGTTCGAGAGAGTGTTTTGATTCTAAGTCTCTAGGACTTAGAATAATAATCTAAAATTAAATGTGTTGAATAATGAAGTGAATGTCTGTATTAATAGGTGAAAAATTAGGTCAAACCGGATTAGGGTTTGACCTTGGGCCTGGCCCAAAAATCGAGGCAGATTAGATCATTAGCGCCGCGACGCTTGACATGGCCCTACACTATCTTGATTTATTTTCCGCACATTCTTAATTAAATCCAAAATCCAATTTTGACTTAATTAAAACAAGGATTATTTATTTAAATATCTCGATTCTAAATCGAATATTTAATACTCTCTCAATACATCCTTGGATCAAAAAGACAATCGACATAGTGTGACCCTACATGCCTTCACATATCGACATTAATCAAATTAAGGTCTACGCGGAACTCCTAGACGGCGCCGCAAGACGAACTCAATATGTGAAGTACGTTTACACGAATCCAGTAAACTTAACCTCTATGTGGTAAGATAAAATCCTTTCATTCACGACACACCCGATCAAGCTTAGGATTTGTCAAGTGTCTATCCAAATGACTTAATCATTGTATCTCATCTATATTAGTTGACAACTAGACCATATTCTAAATATGTCTATTGCGTTGGCCAACGACTTAGTCAACCTAATATCACTGAGAATCTGAGTGTTCTCTCGAATATAAATTCGAGGAATGAATTCTAATCTTGGCTCAACTACCACCTTTAATCCACATCGTAATGTACCCATTACAAGCCGTATCTCAACTTATAAGGCATTTGAGCTTAGGACATGATCAAAATATATTACTTTGTAGACAAGGTGTGTATTGACCTCAAGTCTAAGGACTTCTATCTCCCACACGCTGATCATACTTTAGACAAGTATAACATACAGTATATCAGCAGGGTATACCAATACTTCCAAAGTATCCATGCGTCCATCACGAGTACCCATTACTCATAGCAGGTGAGACATACTACATCATCTAAGGATGTGATGCAGACCAATGTCGACTTATCACATATCATCGATATCCCATTCTCGATGATCATTAGTCGAGGCTATTTTAAGAGTTACGTTATAATATTAATATCTCACATTATTAATAACAGCGTAACCTCCAGGGATGCATATTATAGAATATTATAAACAATCAATTAATAATTCAATAATTGCAAATGCCAAAATATTAATCTCCATTAATAGTAATACGAATGTGTATAAAGTACATTTATCCTAATACAGATTGTCTCTAGGACATAAATATACTTTCAAAAAGTTGGGTATTCCAACTTATGACTTTTGGCTTTCAACTTATAAGCTAATTTTAAAAAGTCAATCGAAATACCCTCTAAGTCATCCACATAAAGAGAAATATTATTAATAATGTCAGAGCCAGTTTTCTTAACGTAAAGAATTGAGTCACTTAAGTTTTTCCAACGCGTAAGTCTAGAAAATGCTTATCCATCCTGTTGTACTTAGCTTCAGGAGCTTGTTTTAGTGTCAAGAACAGAGAAAAACAAGAGAGAAATTGAAGAATGACTATCTCAATTTTCATCTAATACATCATACTACATAGGTATTTATACACAAGAGGAGTGAGAGATAAAAGGCAGAAAAATATCCTACACTTAATGTAAATCCTACTAAATATTTTACGTAATATTCTATAGTTACCGATACACAATATTGTACAATAAATATAAAATATCTCTAATTATATTTTCATATATCTAAAGTATCTCTATTTATGTTTCCAATATTCACAATATCATGTCCATCATGCTAACACCCCCCTTTAAATTGATGCTGGTGAATCAAGAAGCATCAATTTGCCTACTAGAAACTAATGATGTTGCCGTGTCTTGTATTTTGTGAACACATCAGCTATCTGATGATCACTAGACACATGTGGAAGAGTAATGACTCCCTTATATACAGCTTCCTGGATATAATGACAGTCCACCTCGATGAATTTGGTCCTTTCATGATAAATCAGTTTATGGCAATCTGAATGGAACTTGTGTTGTCAGCTAGTAGAGAAGTAGGATTATATTGAGGAAATCCAATCTCTGCAAGTAGACCCCGAAGCCAAACAATCTCGAAGCAAGTAGCAGATATGGCTAGATATTCAGACTCTGTTGAAGATTTTGAAACACGAGCTTGCTTCTTGCTCTTCTAAGATATCAAGGAATCCCCAAGAAACATGCACCAACCTGTGACGGAGCGGCGAGTATCAGGACATCCAGCCCAATCAGAATCACTAAATGCATCAAGCTGAATTGGAGAACCACTAGGAAAGAATAATCAACGAGTAGATGTGCCCAAGAGATATCGAATGATGTGACGAATAACCACCAAATGTAGATGACGGGGAGCCTGCATAAATTGACTCACTTGTTGAACTGCAAAAGAGATATCATGCCGAGTAATAGTAAGATAATTTATGCTCCCAACTAATTGCCGAAATAAAGTTGGATCAGGAAGAAGATCTCCTTTCTCATGATGATACTTTACATTCAATTCCAATATAGTATCTACATAGGAAGATTTTTGAAGACCATCCAAAGCAATCAAATCCTGAGTATATTTGTGTTGGTTTAAGAATACACCTAAAGAATCATAATGAACTTCCAACCCCAAAAAGTATGTAAGAGTACCAAGATCTTTCATATGAAAAGAGTCCTTAAGTTGCTGCTGGAGGCTAGTGATTAATGAAGAATCAGTTCCTGTAATAATAATGTCATCTACATATACCAAAAGAAGAACACAACCTGTAGATGTTTTATGAAGAAACAAAGATGAGTCATATTTTCTCTGCTCAAAAGAGAATTGAAGCAAAGTAGACCGAAACTTGTCAAACCAAGCTCTAGGATCTTGTTTTAATCCATACAAAGACTGCTTCAAGTTGCATACATCTGATGTAGGTGATGAGAACAAATTAGGTGGAGGTTTCATACAAATATCTTCTTTGAGATCACCATGGAGAAAAACATTTTCCACATCCATTTGATGAAGAGACCAGTTTTGTGAAACATCAATGTCAATAATAGTTCGCACTATAGTCATTTTTGCTACTGGTGCAAACGTCTCCTCATAGTCCACACCATACTCATGTCTGTTACCAAGGGCAACCAATCGAGCTTTATACCGATCAAGAGTTCCATTAGAATGAAGTTTAATGGAAGAATAATTTACATCTAATTGGGCGGACATTTGAAGAACATGAAATAATGTCCCATGTGTCATTTTCTTTAAAAGCCAAAAGTTCTTCCTCCATTGCTTTCTGCCAACATTCATGCTTGGAAGCTTGTGAGTAATGGGTTAGAACATAAATGGTGAATAAAGTAGAAGAAAATCCATACCAATTAGGAGTACGAGATACTCTGGTAGATTGCCGAGTGGGATCAAGAGGAGCAGAAGAAATCTCAGGTTATGGTTGTGGAGCAGTCTCAGGTGGCGGATCAGTTTTGGGATGGGGTAAAGTTGGCCGACGTCGTTCATACACAAATCCAGGTTTAAACCTCTCAGTAGAATATGACAAATCCTCAAGAGTAGAAAGAAGAGGAGAAACATAAGATGACTCAACATGAGTAGGAAATAAATACCAATTCTCAAAGAAAATGACATTTCGAAAAACACGAAATTTGTTAGAACTTGGACCATAACAAATACAACCTTTCTGCGAAGTACTATAACCCATAAAAGCACATTGAGTAGATTGAGTAGAAAGTTTATTGCATTGAGAAGGAGGCATATGCACAAAACAAACACAACCAAATGTATAAAAATTATGATAGCTTGGATTTTGGTGATAAAGACGATAATATGGAGACTCAAGATTTAACCCTTTAGATGGAAGTCTATTAATTAAATAGACAGCTGTAGATAAAGCTTTTACCCAGTATTTAGATGGGACAGAGGACTCAATCAATAAAGTACGAGTGACATCTAAAATATGACGATTTTTATGCTCAGCAACCCCATTTGTTGCGTATATGGGCATGAGCGTTGCGAGACGATTCCTTTCTTATGCAATTTTTTTTGAATTCATGAGACATATGTTGTCCACCAAAATCATATCTTAATATTTTGATACAAGTTGAAAATTGAGTCTCAATGTAAGCCAAAAATGTCTTAAATATGGAAAATACCTCAGATTTAGAACGGAGAAAATACACCCATGTAATCCTACTATAATCATCAATGAATGTCACAAAGTACTTGAAATGAGCATGAGAAATAACTGGTGAAATACCAAATACATCACTATGAATGACATCAAAACATTTTGCAGCACGACTACCAATATTAGAAAAAGGAAGAGTTTTACTTTTGCCTAATTTACAAGTAGAACAATAAAAGGAAGCAATTGAAAATTGATTTTTATTTCCTAATAAACCGAAATTCGATAAATGAGACAACACAATAGAATTTGGATGTCCTAAACACTTATACCAAACCTCAGTCTTACTAGTTGTAGACGAACAAGCAAAAGAAAGAACACAGGGAATGGAAAAGTGTATAGAAAATAATCTTTCAACTTTAGGCCCCTTCGCGATTATCGTCCCTGACACCTGATCCTGCACAAGACAACCATTTCGAGAAAAATTCACATCACAATTGTTATCCACTAATTGACCAACTGAAATAAGACTAGTGGAGAACTTAATTGATACAAAAACATTTTTGAAAGTTTGAGTAATATCCCCAACCTTGGTAATGGGTAGATTATTACCATTGGCAACCTGAATTTGTGAGGGACATTGATAGTCACGAACATTTTTTAGCATACTAGTTGAGTTGGTCATATGATTGGAAGCGCCAAAATCAACAAGCCAAAAATTAGATGTAATATTATTACCTTGTAGCCCCAAAGCTGAAAAGGCTGACACGATCATTTGTAGCTCCAAGCCCTAGCACAAAGTACTACTCTTCCTCTCATCCTCCTACATCAAGGTAAGATCATTCCTATGATTCTTAATCAGTTCTAGCATTAACTCATGATTCTAAACAAAATTAAACCTTGGAAATCCATAGATTCTTAATTGAGTTTCATCTTGGACAAGAAACCCTAGAACTCGAATTCAAGAGGATTGAACTTCAAAAAGGTAATGCTTCCACCCTCTAATCGATTATAGTTGTGAATTGGTGATTAGACTCTAAGTTTTTGGCCATAAGTTGATGAGTTTGATAAAGAGAAACATATGAACTATTATAGGGTTTTGGATTGTTGACTTAGGATTGTTGTAATCATATGGGTGATGAATAATGGTGTTGATTATATTTATTTGAGATTGTAGAATTTCCTAAAAGCAAGAGAATAGGTTATTGAAATACCATTAATAAGGATAATGGAGCTTTATGCCCATAAGATATAGGTTATTGGATTTAGAAACACCATTAATAAGGATAATGGAGCTTTATGCCCATAAGATGTTTGATAAAATGTCTGAGTGACCAAAATATAAGCAAGACTACTAATATTGATTCCCTTTGACCCATATTGCTATAGATTAATGTTGAAAGAGCGATGAATGTTGTGACACACCTAAAAGGCCGGAATTGAGGTATGTAATGCTAACTATCTACGTGTGAGAATGTTAATAAATCTCTCCACGTCACGTTCTTTTACGACTATTATGAATTGCCTTTGAAATATAGTTATGCCTTAGTTCCATAGACAGTTACAAAACTTTTATTTTCTAGATGACACAGTTTCATAATTCGTTCATGATTTCCATTCTGAATATCATGAACTCGGTACGTAATCAGTATAGACTCGTGTTTCATATCCCATGAAAATTCAGTGACTTATGAATAGTTAATGTTTTAAACTCCATAATCAGTTCATGAATACATATCTCAGTATAGTATTTGTTCAGTGTTCCAGTATTATGCATCATAGTATGAGTCTCAATTACTTGATATAAATTATTGAATATTGAACCTATGTATCTTTGTTCAAGGGCATAGTCTCATGTATATGCATACTTGACCAAGGTCGTAGACTGACGCACTTACTTGGCCAAGACAACTAATTTGTGCACTTATATTAGGCTAAGACCCCACATATTATTAATTCAGCTAAAACAAGTGATTTCATATATAGAACAAGGAGTAATAACTTTACTTCTTTTGTTCAGTTCAACTATCAACATGCTCAGTTTCAGTTTCAGTTTTCATACTTTATCTGTTTGCAACAATTTATTCTTTTAGTTGGTTTTACATACCAATGCATAAATGTACTGACGTCCCTTTTCTTAGGTGTCACGACCCCTTTTAGGGATCGGGTGTCACCTACACTTTTTCCACTGATAGGCGAACCGCTCCTAATTAACAACACGATTAAAATAAGAAATACAGAAATAACACAAAAATTAATAAGATTGTCTAATCATAACAGCAACGCAAAATAAATCTGATAATAAGTTTTACATACTCAAAATCTGGTTAATAATACAAGAGCACTAAATCCGAATACAAGAGTCTGATAATGTCTCCCGTAACAAGTAAAAGACACAAATAGAGATAAGAACATCCAGGGCAATGCTGAATGGAAGCATCCTTACCCCGAACACTGGAAATCCGCCTGCTCAGACTTAGTCATGAAGTCCTGAACTGGTAGAAGGAGATGTATCTGCATCCAAATAGAATGCAGCAAGTGTAGTATGAGTACAAAAATGTACCCTCATAGGCATCATAGGTCGACAACGACGGAAGCTGCACAAAAAGAGATAAATATCGAGTTGACACCAAATAAATCCTATACTAGAAAGTTCAATAATCCAGATAAGTCACGTAGTTCATGTACAAGTTCACTGAAATCAACAAACCACTTATTTCACATACGACCTCATATTCATAAGAGTTATCCAATTCTAAAAAGGTTCAATAGCTGTGTTCATGTACTTAATGATCAATTTCAAATCCTCATTTATCCAAAAATCAATCAAGTCATCAATTATCAATCCAACACTTAATTCATCCACAGATAATCAATGCAATGAAGTATGCATGATATGAATGCAATGCATATGACATGTACCTTTCATTATCAAGTATACAATCGTTCAAATTCTATGAAAAACACATCTATGGGGGACCCGCAAAGTCCATATACTCCTCCAAAATTTCTTATAGGAGCCCAGTTCTTGGCTGAGTAATAATAATTGTTGCAGGCGTGCAACCCGTTCCCCCGCGTATCATCATAATCATCTAAATATTGTCATAATCTTATAAATGTCCTTACATTTCCGATCTCTTGGACCCATAACATTTCCATACCACTCTCATATCAATATCATCAGAACCATGAGTGTATGAATGGAAATAACAGTACAAGGCAATAAATCAGGATGTAAAGAGATGCAACAAAGTATAGAGATAAATATCACATGCTTTCAATAATTCAATAAGACATAATCCAAGTACACTCAGGATATCATATCGAAATCATATGTGATGAATAAACACAACAATAGCATATACGACGACGAGCCCACATAATGGCGATAAGCCCAATCAACATCAGTTAGAATCAACTTAAAGATGATTCCCCAAATCACCCATCATCATAGTTCAACACCGGTACCCACTAAAACGTTCATCACAACCATTTGAGTGGGACCCCAAACACGCCCAATACCGCTTAATATTTATAAATTGATTACGTACTTCTATCGGAGTCTAGTGAAAGGAAATTGTAGCCTACCTCTGAGCCGAGTAGGAGCCTCAAACGATCAACCCTCCACGCAACCCTTCCGGAATGCCTCTTTGTAATCGAACTCTAACACGCATATATTATACGTTAAAATAAAGCTATCACATAATACAAGGACGTAGTCCTTAAACATCCCAAGACTTCTAAAACCAACCCCGGGCCCACGGTATCAAAATCCAAACTTTTCTACCCAAAAAGAATAAAAACATACTATATAATCATATCCTTAAGTTGATTAAAAATCTAAGCTCATAAGGACCTTCAATTGCACAATCTAGGGAAAATCCCCAATTTATAAACCCTAGAATTTTCTCCAAATTGAAAAGCGCTTCTACACACAAACTGAATGCTACAACATGATCCTCTATCATATCATATGATAATTCACATTATGAAAATAAATTAAACCATATTACACCCTTAAATCAAAGATTCAGCCTTTCTTAATCTAATATAAACACTAGAATTCATCTTCCCCAATTTACATACATTCTATTCCACCATTAGAGACTTAAAACATGAAATATAATCACAAGGATGAATAATATTACCTCAAATGAAGAATTTAATCTCAACCTTCAAGAATCCCCTCTTTGGCATCTCTAGAACCGATGTGATATTATTTTGGAAAAGGGATTCGACCTAGGGGATTTATGAGGTTTTCAGATACATCAATTCCGCTCCTGCGGAATCGACTCCGCAGGCGAAGTCTCGTTGCAGCGGACAAAGGGCTCACTGAGGCGTAATCTCTTGACAGCTCGCCTCTGCGCAGAAGCTGACATGACCAGTAGAGGTGCATACGCCTCTACGTATAAACTTTCGTGGGGGTGGAACTCCCACAAAATCTTAGAACCCGCTTCTGCGAGCCAACCTCCGAAGAGGCAGACATGCAGGAGCGGACAACAGTACTGCTGGGGCGGGCACCGGACACCAACAAAATGGATTTTAACTCAAACTTCCACCAAACAACCGAAAAAGGTAAACAGTGCTACAAACTCACTCACGCCCTCAGATTTCTAATTTAACTGAGCTAAGACATACGTTTCTAAAGAACCGCTCAAAATAACCAAATATCGAAATTTTACAAATAAAGCCACAAAGTATATCCAATTGTCTTGGAAAGCAAACCAATGACTCGACTAAGTCATAAATGACCATTCGGAATTACCGAAAGCGATGAAACCCGAAAATGAATCCATTTACTCAAAAGTCAACATTGAGTCAAAGTATCCAACTCTAAAGTTCTTATTTGGGGTTTTTCATCCAAAACTCACATAAATTGACCTTGAGATCCATGCCACCCATCCCTTCACATCACAAATCCCAAATAAAGTCTACAAAAAGGGTAAAATAGTCAAATAGAGGTCTATAGCTAAAAATGACCGGGCGGGTTGTTACATCAGACACCAATTAAACAAATGGTCATCCTCGAACAAAGAGAAACGAAAAGGGAAAACATATCAGAAATAGTAAACAAGTCAGGACATCTTCTCCGTATATCAGACTCTATCTCTCAAGTCTCCTTCTCAACAGGACGATGCTTCCATTGCACCTTCACTGAAGCTATCTCCTTAGACCTCAACTTTCTCACATGCCTGTCCAAAAAAGACATAGGCTCCTCCCTCAAACTCCAAATTTTGATCAAGCAATAAAAAATTCCACTGATGATATAAGAACCGTCAGCATGGTACTTCTTCAGCATAGACACATAGAAAATCGGATGAACACCTGAAAGACCGGGTGGTAGAGCCAACTCATATGCCACTACTCTAACCCTCTGAAGAATCTCAAAAGGTACAATATACCTCGGACTCAACTTCACTCTCCTGTCGAACCTCATCACACCCTTCATGGGTGATACCTTCAAAAGAACCCTGTCACCAACCATAAACTCCATATCTCGGACCTTTCGGTCCGCATACTCCTTCTGCCTGCTCTTAGCCAGCAGGAGCTTATTCTGGATCACCTTCACATTCTCTAAGGAATCCCTCAACAAATTAGTAACCTAAGGTTGAACCTTAAACGCATCAAACCACCCAATCTGAGAATGACACCTCTTACCATATAAAGCCTCATATGGCGCTATATCAATTCTAGAGCGATAACTATTATTGTACACAAACTCTGCCAAAGGTAAGAATTGGTCCCAATGACTACCAAAATCAATCACACATGCTCGTAACATATCCTTTAATACATGAATAGTCTGCTAGGACTGACCGGTGTTCTAAGGATGAAATGTTGTGCTGAGATCCAAATCAAACTAGTGCTAGTTCACATCAAACTAGTGCTAGTTGATGAGAGTTACTTCAGAAACAAAAAAGTAAAGTCAAATTTCTTTGGGGTATTATCTTAATTCTAATAAAATGCAATCGGGTAAAGTATGACTTGGCGATCAGAACATATATGTATAGAACTTATATCGGGGTCTCAAAAAATAAGTAATTTATGATGGGCCTTTATCCTTTTTTTAGGTTTATTAGGCTTCTTATTAGTTGGAACTTATAGTTATCACTGAGTACCCCGGTATAAAATGATAGAAATAGGGACACTATAAAGATGAACAATCTCACGAATATAAATCTTAGCCAACTCATAATTGTAAGTCGGTTAGACCAGAATAAAATGCATGAACTTGGTCAACCTATCAACAATGACCCAAACAATATCAAACTTGCCCAAAGTCTTGGGCAACCCAACAACGAAATCCGTGGCAATCCTCTCCCACTTCCACTCAGGAATAAGCATCCTCTAAGACACACCACCGGATAGTTGGTGCTCATACTTGACCTGGTGACAATTTTGACATCGAGACACAATCTCTATAATGTCTCTCTTTATCCTTCCCCATCAATAGTGCTACTTTAAGTCACGGTACATCTTAGTAGCACCTGGATGAATCAAATATCTAGAGCTACGAGCTTCCTCCATAATCAATCTAGTCAAATTGCCAACTCGAGGAACACACACTCTACCCTTGATCCTTAACACCCCCTTACTATCAATCATAACCTCTTTGGCTTCACCACTCATCATCTTACCCCTGATCTTGCACAACTTCATATCATCATACTGGTAGGTCTTGATCTGCTCCAAAAGAGATGACCTCGCCTCAACACAAGCCAAAATTCTACCCGGATTCAAAATGTCAAGCCTCACAAAACTATTGGCTAAGGACTGCACCTCTAATTCTAAAGGACTCTCGAAAACAATTAAGCGGGCTAAACTCAAACACAACAACCGCCAACTCTAAGTCATGAATAAGGTAATTATTCTATTGCACCTTGAACTGCCTTGATGCATAATAAATCACATTACCCTCCTACATTAACACATAGCCTAACCCAATCCTTGAAGCATCACAATATACGGTAAAGTCATTCCCTTCAACCGGAAGGGATAAAATCGAGGTTGTGGTCAAAAGTAACGTGAGCTTTTGAAAGCTCTCCTCACACTCATCAAACCACTGGAAATACACCTCATTCTGAGTCAAACACATCAAATGAGATGCAATAGAATCCATTATCAAACCGATAATAGTAGCTAGAGAGACCCATGAAACTCCAAATTTCTATCACTGAGGTAGGTCTAGACCGGTCCGTGACTGCCTCTATCTTTTTTGGGTCAACCATTATCTTGTCCTTGGACATCACATGTCCTAGAAGTGCCACTGAACTCAATCAAAACTCACACTACAAGAACTTAGCATACAACTTCTTCTCATTCAATAACCCAAGAACCACTCTCAAATGTTGTTCATGGTCCTCCCGACTCTTCGAATAGATTAAAATGTCATCAATGGATACGATCACAAAAGAATCCAAATACCGCTTGAATATCCCATTCATCAAATCCATGAACCCTGCGGGGGAATTGGTAAGCCCAAATGACATCACCAAGAACTCATAATGACAATAACGAGTCCGGAAAGCCATCCTGGGAACATCCTCAGCTGGAATCTTCAACTGATGATACCCGAACCTCAAATTAATCTTTAAAAACATAGAAGTACCCTGAAGCTGGTCGAACAGGTCATCAATATGAGGAATTGAATACTTATTTATGATGGCGACCTTGTTCAACTATATGTAATTGATACACACATGCATGGTGCCATCCTTCTTATTTATGAACAACACATGAGCACCACACGGAGACACACTAGGTCGAATGAAACCCATACTCAATAGATCTGAAGCTGCTCTTTCAACTCTCTTAGCTCTACTGGATCCATACGATACAGAGGAAAAGAAATGGGTCGTGTACCCGACTCTAGATCAATGCAGAAATTAATATCTCTATCTGGTAGCATACCCAATAGATTTGATGTAAATACCTCAGCAAACTCACTAAATATCAGAATTGACTTGAGGGAAAGAGTCTCTCCACTCGTATCCCGACTATGAGCTAGGTACGCCAGACATCCCTTATCTACTAACTTCTTAGTCTTAATTAAATAAATGATCTTCTTAGGAGAAGCGCTGTGAGCACTTCTCCACTCTAACCTCGGATGACCAGGCATCACTAAAGTGACTGTCTTGGCATGATAGTCCAGAATTGCGTGGTACGGTGATAACAATACATCCCTAGAATATTATCAAAATAAATCATGTCTAATATGAACAAGTCTACTCATGTATCATATCCCATAAAAGTAACCACAAAAAGCCGATAGACTCGATCTACAACCGTAGAATCACCAATAGGTATAGATACATGAATAGGGATATCAAGTATATTACACCACATATCCAAATCATTAGAAAAGTAGGCAGACACATAGGATGCCTCAGCCTCTGGCCTACCATGAAAAGTCTCTAAAGTAGCCTCTGAAGCAGACCGATGATAGATTAAGATGATACATATAATAACCGCATCTGATGCCTCAGTCTATGGCCTACTAGGGAAAGCATAATAATGAGTGTGTGTTCTATCAGATGGAGTACCATGCTGGCCACCTCGACCTGAACGATCCCCATCTCTACCCACCTATGATCCACCACGGCTAGTCTGATTGCCATCACTGCCTGATTGGGAACCCCCTTTGCTAGAATGTTCACCACTCCTAGATGGCTATACTGGGGTCCTAGGTGTCTGAGATCTATCCGATCTAAGCCTGGGACAATCCTTCTTAAAATGTCCAACCTCTCCACAACTATAACAAGTCCTGACTGGTGAGGGCTGTTGAATACAGATTGAAGAACCTGAGTGACCACCACTATCAGAGTACCAAGACTGAGTGCCCCTGGATGACTAGCTCCCACTATAATTGCTCTACCCCACAAAAGTACTATATGTAATATGGAGGGTTTCTTGAATTAGGCGACTAGACTATGAATGATGAAATCTAACATATTGTCCATACCCATGAGAAGTAGACCCACTATACTGTCCATATCGACATATCTTCTCATAGGACTCATGTCTGGGAAACTTGCTCCTAACAAACTCAACCATCTTAGCATGCTCATCCACTGTCTCGAAAGAAGCCCCAACAACTACCAACTGTAATGTTGCCAACTGAAGAGAAATACTTAACCCTCTCACAAAGCATCTAACTCTCTCTGCCTCTATAGGTAGCAACAATACTGCATAGTGTGATAAGCATGGAATCAAGTCTTGTAATCAGAAAATGTCCCCCTCTGCTCAATCCTCTAAAACTCATCACGTGTGCTCAAATACAAGCTAAGAGGCACATACTTCTCTAGGAAGATCCGATAAAACCTGACTTAAGACAGTAAAGGCGACCCCGCTGGTCGACAATCAACATAAGCCCTACACCATTTCTTCATATCAGCCATAAGCTGAAGAGCAACAAAACAGACCCCGTGCGACTCGACCATATCTAATATGTGAAGCCTCTCATAGAAGCTAACATTAACCTCGTATGCATCCTCCTCAGGTGCTAGAATCTTATCAATACGGGGAGTTGACATAGCAGCTAGCTGAACCCCTAGAGTATGAAACTCATAAGTTTGTCTCTTTCCCACTCAGGTGTGTGACCCACTTAAAGTAGTCGGATGTATGTCCGCTTGGGAAAAACCATCAAGCACACTCAACAACCTGACCAAAGTATCCTGTAGAATCGGAGTAGCATAAATCCGAACTTATCCCAGGCTAGCGCCATCTCCCAATCATACTGCTCATCCTGAGGCTCAATATATGGCTCAGGTGATACATATCTAGCACGAGCCTAACCGGCTTCCAGTGCTCCACTCCTCACCAGTGCAGCTCCTCGAGCTCTACCTCAGCTCCTATAGTGACCTCTACCACGACCGCTCACTGTAGGTGTAAGTATCGATGCCTCCTCCTTCGCTGTATAGGCACGAGTCCTCCCTATCTATGAGAGAATAGGAAACAAATGTCATGTACCAATTTTATTAACATTAGCACAAAAGGAAAGAGAAGAAAGTGAAATTTCCTGAATGTCCCATAGCCTCTCGAAGATAAGTATGGATGTATCCGCACCGATGCAAGACTATACTAGACATTGCTTTTGTATTTAAGACCGTTTAACCTAAAGCTCTGATACCAACTTTGTCATGACCTCTTTTAGAGATCGTGGTGGCACTTACACTTTTCCTACCAGTAAGCGAACCACTCATAATTAACAACACGATTAAAATAAGAAATGCGAAAATAACACAAGATGAATAAGATTGTCTAATCATAATATAAATGCAAAATACATATGATAATAAGTTTTACATCCCCAAAAACTGGTCAATAATATAAGAGCACTAAATCCAAATACAAGAGTCTATTCATAAGAGTTATCCAATTCTAAAAAGTTTCAATAGCAGTGTTCACGTACTTAATGATCAGTTCCAAATCCTCATTTATCTAGAAATCAATCAAGTCATCAATTAACAATCCAACACTTAATTTATCAACAAATAATCAATGCAATGAAGTATGTATGTTATGAATGCAATGCATATGCTAGGTACCTTTCATCTTCTAGTATTCAGGCATTCAAATTCTATGAACAACACACCTATGGGGGACCCGTGAAGTCCATATATTCCTCCAGAATTTATCATCTAAGCCCAACTCTTGGCTAAATAATAATAACAGTTGCAGGCGTGCAACCCGTTCCCCGCGTATCATCATAATCATCTCAATATTGCTATAATTTCATAAATATTCTTACCTTTCCGGTCTCTTGGACCCATAACATTTTCATACACTGTCATATAAATATCATCAGAATCATGAGTGTATGAATGCAAATGACAGTACAAGGCAAGAAATTAGGATGTAATGAGATGCAACTAAGTATAGAGATGAATATCACATGCTTTCAAGAATTCAATAACACATACTCCAAGTACACTCAAGATATTGTATCAAAAGTATGTGTGATGAATAAATGAAATAATAGCAAATACGGAGAACCCACATAATGGCGACAAGCCCAATCAACAACAAACAGAATTAGTTTAGGGATGATTCCCTAAATTACCTATCATCACAGTTCCATACTAGTACCCACTCAAACGTTCATCACAACAATTTTAGTAGGACCCCAAACACGTCCATTACCCCTCAATATTTATAACTGATTACATACTTTTATCGGAGTCTAGTGAAAGGAAATCGTAACCTACCTTTACGCCGAGCAAGAGCCTCGAATGGTGAACCCTCCACACAAGCCTTGCCCTTCCGGAGCGCCTCATGGTAATCAAAGTATAACACACATATATTATACATTAAAATAAGGCTATCACATAATACAAGGACGTACTCCTTAAATATACCTAGACTTCCAAAACCATTTCTGGGCCCACCGTATCAAAATTCAAACTTAATTACCCAAAAAACATAAACACCTACTAGATTATCATATTGGTGGGTCTTGATCTCTTCTAAAAGAGATGACCTCACCTCAACACAAGCAACAATCCTACTTGAATTCGAAATGCCAGGCCTCACGAAACTGTTGGCTAAGGACTGCACCTCCAATGCCAAAGGATGCTCGGAAATAATCAAGCGGACTATTTTGGGGTTTACATCCGAAATTCACATAAATATACCTCGAGATCCATGCCACGCATATCCGCGCATCACAAACCCCACATAGAGTCTATGAGAATGGTAAAATAGTTAAATGTAGGTCTATAACTAAAAATAACCGAACAGGTTATTACACAAGGACCTGCATCTCATGATGCATGTAACAATTTATAGGTTGATGATTCAGGTTGCTAGGTTCCAGTATCAGCTACTTGGTGAGCCCAAGTTCTTTCGAAGCATTATCTTTACTTACAGTCTTTTAGTATTTTCAGACATTTAGGTATGTCGGGGGCCTTATCCCAGTTAGTTTTGCATTACAGGTGAAAATAGAGAGTACTTATTATTTATTAATTCAGCTAAAATAGGTGATTTCATATTTAGAACAGGGAGTACTTATTACTTTACTTCCCTTGTTCAGTTCATCTATCATCATGTTCAGTTTCAATTTCAGTTTTCGTACATTATTTGTTTGCAACTATTTATTCTTTCACCTGGTTTTACATACTAGTGCAATTTAAATGTACTGAGGTGTTATCTTCACTTACAGTCTTTTAGTATTTTCAGATAGTCAGATATGTCGGGGGCCTTGTCCTTGTTAGTTTTGCGGTACTTCATTAGAGACTTCATAGACTATAGTTGTAATCAGTCAGAGTTTAGCAGGCTTTTGTGTTAGCCATGATGGCCATGTATTGATACTTTCAGATTTATCTCATTATTTCCGCATTTATGATTATTTAGTCAGTCTTTAAATATATTAGTGTGTTTGTGTATTTTATTTTGCATTCAGTATATACCATGATGTTAGGTGTATTTATACGCCTACCTGCTATATTTTTCCCATAATTATATCTTGTTTTGAAGACAAATTACACTAAATACACCTAACTAATATTAATTCTTGCATTTCAGGCTAATATGTGTGTCATTGTTGAAATTAGGCACTTTAAATATGAAGACGATTCAATGTTGGAGTAGAAAGAGCAATAGATAAAGGTTAGAGGACTTTGAAGTCTGAGTAGAAGTTCCAAAAGTCAATGAGAGACGAGTTCGAGGCTCAAAAGCTAAGTGTACACGAGAAAATGTCACAAAACGCATTTAGTCCCTTGAAAAGATGCCTGGCGCAGGGCACCCATATCCATGGTCCCCGTGTTGCACCTGTTATGACGGATAAACTGGGATGATTTGCTAAAGGCACTGGAAAACATGCCTGGTGTGGGAGCCCATGTTCATATGCCCCGTGTCGTGCCAACTTTATACGATGAGATTCTCAGTATTAAGGGTAGTTTGGTCTGATTTTATTTGGATACAATATAAATACAACCCTAAGTCATTTTCTGAGGGGTTCAGATGTTTTATCACATAGGAGGCATTAGCAAGGCTATTTCTTTGTAAGGTTTAATTCTTTTCTTAGTTCCTTTCATTTTGTCGTAGATTGAACATGAATTCTAGTTATTGTAATCCGAGTATGAATACCTAAACTCTCTAAATTCTGGGGTTATGGTGTAGCTATGATTGTTGATGTTTTATAAGTACTTAAACCTTAGTAGTTTATTCATAGATGATTGTTTCCTTGCTTCTGTTCTTAATTGCTTGATTTCCTGTCCAACAATCGAATTATATTTACTATTTAATATACGTGCTTGGGAAAGACATTATTAGATTAGAGAAGAAGTAAGAAGAGTGTGATCGATTATCCCTAAAGTAGGGCTAGGATTAGTGTCTAGGATAGAAATATACCTAGACACCGCATTCAATTAGATACTATGGACTAATTGCATTCTTAACAGGTCAATTTCATAGGAATATAAGCAGCGATCTGTTCTGAATCTGCGGGTAGTAGTTCGGGAGAATGTTGCACGGTTAATAATCTAGTTAATTAGCAATCGTGAATAAAACTACTAGGGTTAGTTACTTAAATGACGCAATAGGATTGGTGAACCAACCAGGATCCTGTAATATTTTTATTTTTCTGTGATAAATTCAAGTCTTACAAATATTCTAGCAAATTGTTAGCATAAATTAGTTAGTTATTTATTTTTCTTAATTTGTTATAAACCAAAACAAATATCCTATTTCATACTTGTATGATTAGTTGTGATAGTGAAGTCTTTTATAATCATTGATCATAAGTCTCTGTGGGTTCGGCATCCTACTTTTACAAGTCTCTATATAACTTGGCGACCGCGTACACTTGCGTGTGCGTGAGAGAGCAATAAGTTTTTTGCACCATTGTCAGGGACCTAGAAATTAACAGTTTTAGTAGTAATATCTATTACTGCTTTAGTTATTCAAGTATTAACGTATTGATTTTAGTTGTTATTGACGCAGTTACTACAATCGAATGCAAAGAGTTGCGAGTCAAAACAATCTTGAGAAATTCAATCATGAGCCAGAATGATACTTTCACCAACACATGAGGGAATTGAATATATTTGACAATAAGCGAGCATTAGTTGAACTACCAATGAACATGGAAGCTAACACACCATGAACAATTGTGCGAGATATTGCAGTACCTCTGGTGGGAAATGTGACATCGAGCATCAGCAAACCTACCATCGAAGGGAACTTTAAGTTGAAATATCCTATAATTCAACTACTTCACTCCAGCGGGCAATTTGCAGGGTTAAGGAATGAGGAATCCTTAGCGACACATTCAAATATTTCTGGAGATTGTTGATACCTATTTCACTACTAGGGTAACTTCAGATTATGTGTGACTTACGTTATTTCATTTTCTCTGATCGAGAAAGTGAAAAACTAGTTATTTGTAGAGCCTGCAGATTCTATCGCTTCTTGGAATAATATGGCGAGTAAATTTTTGACAATATTCTTTCCATCTGGGAAGACAACAAGGCTAAGGAGTGAAATCATGTCATTCAAGTAGAAAGAAGGATACAGCTTATATCAAGCATGGGAAAGGTTCAATGCTCTTCTCAGGGATTGTCCTTATCATCGTCAGTCTAACAAAGTTTTAGCACATACTTTCATTGAGAGTTTGGATGCACATGCAAAGATACTATTAGACTCTGCAACAAGAGGGAAAGCTCTTGATATGAGCTATGACGAACTATTTATTTTCTTGAACAAGTTTTTTCAAAGCAATCCAATTTGGCAAAGTGACATAAGTAGGAGTAACCCTAAGAAACCAGATAGAATGACTGAAATAGATAATTATACGACACTATTGGCACAAATTTTGGCCATGTGGAATGAGTTCAAAAATCTTAATATGGCGCAGACCAAATCACAAGTGCAAGTGTAACAGGCTGGTACGATCTGCAAAATGTGTGGAGAGGGACACACCACTAATATGTGTCCTACAAATCCCGCATCAATCTAATTTGTGGGAAACGTTTGCAAGGGTCAAGGGAATAACAATCAGTACAAAAATACTTACAATATTAACTGGAGGAATCATCCAAACTTTAGTTAGGGTGGTAATCAGGGAAATCAGAAACAGAATTATGAGCCACCATCGGTTAATCAGGCTCCCGCGAAAAGTATGGAAGAGATGATGAAAAAAATGATGGGTAATATACAAAAGATAATGGCAAGTAAAAATGCTTTTGAGCAAAATATGATGGCTGAAAATAAGATTTGTGATCTTCCAGTGAGGAACATAGAAAGACAGATGGGTCAGATAGTAGGTGCTCAGAATACGAGGCCATAAGGGGGACTTCCAAGTGATACTGATCTAAACCTGAAGCATTTTAATGCAGTGTCTCTCAGAAATGAGAGGCAACTAGAAGAACTGGCACCAAAGAAAGCAGACTGCGCAGTAGCAGTATCCATTGAGGATGAGGTTATTGAGATAGAGAGGGTAGCGAAAACACCTGTGGCAAAGCAGCCACCACCAGTGGTTGCTAAGCCACCGCCTCTTTTCCCTCAGAGGTTGACTAAGCAGAAAGAAGAGGCCACATATAAAAAGTTTCTTAAGTTACTAAAGCAGGTGCATGTGAATGTTCTGTTGGTAGACATGCTACAAGGGATTCCAAAATATGCTAAGTATATCAAGGATATCATCGCTAATAAGAGTCACTTTATGGTGTATGCTACATTTTCACTTATTGAGGAGTGCACATCTTGAATACAAAACAAATTGCCGATGAAATTAAAAGATCCTGGTAGTTTCACAATCGAGATTACTATTGGGAAGTAGGTTATTGCAAGAGGACTTTGCGATTTAGGTGCAAGTATTAATTTATGCCGGCATCTATGTTAAAAAGGTTGGGGTTAGGAAATACATGACTAATCATTATCATTTTGCAGCTGGCGCCAGTTATCCTATTTATTTTAGGGCATCAGTTTGTGCAATAATATTTGCGTTGATTGGCTTGGCAACTAGATAGTTAACTATGAGGGTGCATGATAAAGTTAATGTGTACAAAGCTCTCAAGTTACCTGCAATTTATGAAGATCTTACGACTATTACAATGGTGTTAGAGGATGACATTAGAGCCACTATTCAGTCAAATGATCAATTGGAAAGAGCTTTAGTGGTTGATGATATCTTTAGAGATACTGAGGCATTCGAATTAGTGCAGATTCTTGATCTAGCAGGGATCTATGTCTGCGAAGGTGAGTTTGAACCACTTGACAGAGAGATTGGATCTCCACCAAAGCTATCAATAGAATAAGCTCTAAAGTTAGAGTTAAAACCCTTACCCCTGCATCTCAAATATGCATACTTGGGTGAGGGTGAAACTCTCCATGTTATTTTAGCAGCTGAGTTGGATGAGGCAGAAATAGAGATATCTTTGGCGGTCTAGAAAAATCGCAAGAGGGCATTGGGTTGGCAGATATCTGACATTCAAGGCATCATCCATGTATTAAGTATGCATAAGATACCTCTATAGGAGGATCATAATCCGATTATACAACATCAATGAAGGTTAAATTCAGTAAGAAGAAAGTGGTCAAGAAGGAGGTGATTATGTGGTTAGACGCAAGCATTGATTATTTAATTTCTGACAGCAAGTGGATGAGCCCAGTACAATGTGTCCCTAAGAAAGTAGGAACAGTAGTGGTGACAAATGACAAAAACGAGCTCATTCCAATGAGAATAGTAACAGGATGGCAGATTTGCATGGATTATCGCAAGCTGAATGAGGCCACTAGGAAAGATCACTACCTGATTCCCTTTATTGATCTGCTAGACAAATTGGCCGACCAAGAGTTTTAATGCTTCTTTGATGGATACTCAGGTTATAAACAGATAGATTTGCTCCCGAAGATTAGGAGAATACCACATTTACATGTCCCTACGGTACGTATGCTTTCAAAAGAATGTCGTTCGGCTTATGCAATGCACCTGCGACTTTTTAGATATGTATGATGACAATAATTCAAAAGAATGTCGTTAGGCAGGTGAGAAACGGTTACTGCAGCTCCACGAGCTAGAGAAATTCAGGTTGGGGGCTTATGAAAATGCTAAGTTATACAAGGAGAAGACTAAGAAGTGGCACGATAAGCATATTCATCATCGTGAGTTTGTGCCAGGGCAGCAGGTACTTTTGTTCAACTCCAGGTTGAGGTTATTCCCTGGTAAGATAAAGTCTCGTTGGTCAGGACTGTTAGTTGTGACAAGAAGTATGCCTCATGGTGCGGTAGAAATACAAACATTAGATGGAGCGCACACGTTCTTGGTTAATGGGCACCGCCTTAAGCATTATTAGAGTGGAGATATTGAAAAAGAGAAGGAGCAGGTGTTCCTTAACGATGATTAGTTGAAGGACTTACATCGTACCACAACATTAACTATGGCACTTCTCGGGAGGCAACCCGAGTTTGTAATGTAACAATTGTAATAGAAAAGCACAAAAACTGACAAAATGGAGAAAAATACAAAAAGATATCGTGTCACGACCTTAACTACGTCGCTCGTTGGGAGGCAACCCAACCTTTTGTTATCCTTTTTGGCATTTTAGTGTTGCTAATGAGGTTATTTATGGCAAATACTTCTGGTTGTAGGTTCTTGAAGCTGTGTAGTGGGACAAGAGGAAGAGAGAAATTGAACGGGATCAAAAATTGAACAAAAACAGGTGAAAATATACCTGTTGTGGGGAGCCCATGTCCAAAGTTCATGCCCCGTGCTAGGCCAACAGGTGATAATAGAAAAAAAAATTGGGGTCTAGAAAAAAAACCTGGCGCAGGGCGCCCAGTACCAAGGGGCCCGCGCCGCGCTAGGGTATTCTTAAAAAAATAATTTTAATTGTCTTCTGTGTTTTTTCTTAAAACCCTATGCCCCACCCCTAAATTCACATTCTCTTGTCTCTTTCTCTCCTTCTCCTCTCTACCAAAACCCTCCCCATCCATAGTTGTTTACTCTTTAATTCTCACTCTCATCTATCTTCCTCAAGCACACAAGGTATGTATATCTCTCTCTTATCTTTAACTTTCAAGGTAGTAATCTTGATATCCCAATCCCCAACTTCCTCTCAATTTCTTTTTCCATTTAATTTAGCATATAAAGTGTGAGAAGTTTGATGGGTTAATATGAAATCTTGTTCAAAGATTGTTTTGGGATATGTGATGATGATGCAAATGTGTTAGTAGGTTGATTCTACCATAGATGACTAAATGGATGAGATGCCACACACTTTTATGTGCATAAGGTGTTTGTAAAAATATTTTTTTAATTGTGCTATTAAGTAGTAGTAACTTGAGTCCATGCCCAATGTTGGGTTGTACCGTAAAAAATAATTGTAGGGTGTGTATTCTTGTGCTAAAATTTGTCTCATACAAAGTGATAACCCCGAGTGTCATTGGACTAACACCCGCACAAATAATAAATGGGGTAGTCTTAGTCCTCTTGAATTTTCTATTAAGATATTGTCAATGGTTTAAGTGTGGGGTGGTCTCATTCTTGCAATTCTCATGTGTGAGTTGTTTGGTTTCAGGATAATGTCTCAAAGACCTAAGCGAACTAACACATACAAGGCTCAAGATGCCTCTACTAGCCGCACCAGAAGCAAGAGACCTCCCCCTATAGAGGAACCACACCCAGTAGATGTTGACAGTGAATCAGAGGATACGATGTTCCCGAACGTAAATTTTGCATGTTGCGGTGGCACCACATGGTAAAGACTAGTATCGTACCTTTAAGCCAAAAGTCATTCCTTACCCGTGGGTTGGCATTGATACGGTGGCACTAAGCAATATGATATAAAAAAGGAGGGTGTGTGAGAGTAAATAGGTCGGAGTTTGGTTGTAATCGGGTCGACCCGAGAATGGGACTTAAAGTGGGGTTCTCGGGTGGGGTGTTTTTACTGGACAATGTGGTGTTGTGGGGTTGTTTTGGGTAATTTAGGGTAGAGTCGGACTTAGGCATTTTATGGGGGTGTTTCGGGTATGTTTAGGGTTGTATTGATGATTAGGGTTTAGTGGTTTGATGGTGGCAAGGCGATGGAATAGAACTGAAACAGTGAGGTCTCAGTAAGGGTTATTTTGTGGACTGTTTGTGGTTGTCGGGTTTGGACGGTTGTATACATGGGGTTTCGGTTGGTGGACTTTGTGGTGGACGTTAGGGAAGTATATTGGGATATAGTGGTGGAAGGAAGATAGATGTTTGGACAAGGAATGAACGCGGGATCCTACGTGCAAACCCGAGTGCAATCCAAGCGATGGACGGTTGGTATAACAAGGATAATGACACGAGGGTTTTAATGCTCGAGTCGACACCAAGATGAGTTTGTCCAATTGGACAAAGACTAGACCAGGGTTGCTAAGTACAATCCTGTGAACAAACCAAGTGAGGGTGGCCGATAACCTTAAGATAGACCCTAGGCTTGGGTTTGGTTGGATCACACAAGTTCTAACGTCCACTTGCACCAAGGGGGTTCCTTAAGCTTAAGTTTGATTAGGTCACACAAGTCCTAACCAAGACTTACACCGAAGGGACCTTAGCTTGGGTTTAACTAGGTCACACAAGTCCTAGTTTCAACTTACACTAAGGGGTTGGCTCACACAAAAACCAAGGCCCGCACAATGACCAATCTAAGGTAGACAACATACAAGTTAAATACTTTAGAGTATGAGTAAAACTCAAGTTTATATTTAATCCACTCTCTGATTTTTACAACATCCTAAGGGTCCTATTTATAGTAGTACATAAACCTTTCTAGAAGACAAATTAAAGGACACAAACTACATTGGTAATCTCGGCTGAATGGGGATAAATGGGGAAGGGTTCGGGTTTTCTTGGTGGCCAAGGGTGTTCTCGGCCATTTTGGGAACAATGGAAAAGGTCTTGGCTTTTCTTGGGGACAAGGATGAACTCAATCTCTTTCACACTCCTTTGTGGTTCCCATGTAGAAGAGTGCATGAATTTGGATCTCATCTTCTTGGAATATGTTTGGAAGCTTCCATTCCTTACATATGTGTTTTGGGTGAGTTGTTTCGAATAACTCTTCTCCTCCCCTACGCCGACCTTGATGTATTCTAGGTAGTCGAATCCATGAACTAGTTGGTTCATGAATTGTCTTCTTGGAAGCCACATCTTCTGGACCATTCTTGTTCATGCCACCTTGTCACTTTCGGCCTTGTCATATTGTTGTAGGAACTCTCGGCTTTGTCACAATCTTTTATATTATATGACTTATTAATTGTATCCTAATGGGAAATAGGAGTTATTTACACGTTACACCATGTCCTAAGGAGAACTACAAGCTAAGCTAGGAAATAAAGATAAGCTAAAAGAAAACATAGTCTCGGCCAATACCAACAATAAGGCCGAATAAAAACATGTTTCTTAGATCTTCATGTGACAACTCCAACTCCACTCTATTTTCTATGCCACACTAGGAATGTAAGTGTAGATTGACGGGTCATCCTTGGCACTCTTAGTAAAACACCCCTCGACTTGGGTTGAGAGTTTTAGTCTGCAGGATTTCTTTCATCAATCTCCCCTTCTTTGAAAGAATTTGCCCTCAAATTTATACCGTCTAATTGTGGTAATAATTTTTCAACAACAAGTGTTGATCTAATACTTCCACCATTAGATAGGACCGAAAGTCTTATTTTGGAGGCGCCTTCCTTGAAACTTGGGAAATATGGATCTGAATACAAGCCAAACAATTTTGACTTAAAATGATGTCCGCATTGTGCCACGAATCCCATAAAATAATACCTTGCCATATGTAGAACTATGGCACCGTGCACCATTCAACTTTGTGCTAGAGCAAAAGATGGCACCTACACTAGTTTCATTCTTGACTTCCAACGGCCTTTCACGGTTTGGCATAGTCAGAATCGGTGCTCCATAAATCCTTTCCTTCACGGCTTCAAAGACTCTTGTTGCTCCTCGAAACCATTCATACTCATCTTTTCTTATTAGTTCGTTGATAGGGGCAGCAAGGGTACAACAATTCTGCATGGCATGATGAAAGAAAGAAGCCGAACCAAAGACACTATTTGGCGCAATGGTCCCCGTAGACTTGGACTATCTTTGGATAGATTCCTCTGTGGTTGGATTATCACACACGACCTCGGATGATGTGGTGTAACCCATGGGTTGTTGTAGTATTTTGTACATGAAGCTCATGGTCGAGGTTGTAGCGTTGCACAATCTACATAGCATGATGGAGGTTTCGCTCCGTGGTGTTCTTGGGTGACCGAGAATAAGATCCAAGTTCACATCTTTCCACGATTGTTCCGGGACTGGCAAAGGAGTATACGATTCTTGGTAGAATAACCTTCTAACCCTTTGACATGTGTAACACTTTCTTACTATATCTTCGAACTTGGGGTCTCGTTCATGGAACTCCTTTAACACTTTCAATACCATTGGTCTTGGTTTAAGCAAGGTCAACATTATGTGCCTTTGAAGAAGTGTATCTTCCACCATAATGGACTTGTCATCTTCATGTCTTATGTAGGATGTGGGAATTTGTAGGTGTGCTACCCAATTAGCATATTTCGGGTTCAACTTCCTTGGCACCACATAAGATGTTGCGTCGTAGGTATGATAAGTAAGTCGTGCATCACTCGACCTTTCATTAGAGGAAGCCATAAATTCTTGGTCTCGAAGTGAGACGACTCCAATATCACATTCAACTCCAATATTTGACATAGGGGCAGTAAGGGCCCAAAAACTTTGAGTGAAGTGACGAGGAAAGGAAGCCGCACTATGAAAACCTTTTGCCACACTTCCATTCGACGGTTCGGGCTAAATCTAGAAACTTAATACCGTGGATGGAACATCATACATGTCGTCGGATGGTGCGATGTAACCCATAGATAGTTGTAGCACATTGTGGATGGAACTCACGGGATGACTTGGGAAATTTCACAACCTAAATGGCATCACAAGCCATTCATAGCAGTCATGCTTGATTTTGGAAGTTGTCCTTCTTTCATCTGCTTCTCGGATCCTTATGTGTTGGTAGCCACTTCTCAACTCTATCTTGGCACACAATTTGGTCCCACTCAACTCATCAACAATGTCTTTCAACCTCGGCATAGGAAGTGTGCACCCCATGATAATGGTGTCGACCTTTCGGCCTTCAATATTAGTGTGCCAAGTTTCATTCTCTCCTGGCATCAATAAGGCGGGTGTTGTGTAAGGGCTACAACTTTTTCGATCATAGCATTCGCCTAACAATTTTTGTTCTTGGCCTTGCAATTCCTTAGTTTCTCCCAGATGGCATCCATAGTCTTGGTGAGTAGACAATGAACTTCTTGAAAATAAATCAAGAGCAAGTTCACCATCTTCCATCGATAGTATTCCGGATGCAAGATCATTCGCACATACGTCTTCCGATTCCTCCAAGAGTTCCTCCGAATCGGCATATATAGAACTCCCATTCTTAGATTCTTCCTATATCTTTTGGTCATCAAGTAAGGGGGTCTCGGGTTCATCTTGTTCTTCAAGTGGTATGAGTTCCTTAATAGCCAAGGAAAACCCACTCTTAGCTTTAACATCAGTGGGACTTACAAAGGACCTTGGGGTGCCTTTCCTTTCAAGCCTTGGACTGTTTTGCACAACCCTTGACTTGGAATTTTTACTCATGGCATGTCTTACAAATTCTTTCCTCAAGATTGGTGCATGTTCTGCAAGCATGTCTCTTACGACCCTCCGAAGTTCTTCTTGGTTTATATGAGCCATAGCGTCAAAGCGTGGGACGGGATAGCCTCGCTCTGATACCAATCTAATGTAAATAAGGAGGGGTGAGTGAGGGTAAGTGGGTTAGAGTTTGGTTGTAATCGGGTTGACCCAAAAATGGGACCCAAAGTGGGGTTCTCGGGTGGGATGTTTCTATCAGACAATGTGGTGTTGTGGGGTTATTTTGGGTAATTTAGGGTAGAGTCAGACTTAGGCATTTTATGGGGGTGTTACGAGTGTGTTTAGGGTTGTCTTGATGATCAGGATTTAGTGGTTTGATGGTGGCAAGGCGACGGAACAGAACTGAAATAATGATGTCTCGGTAAAGGTTGTTTTGTGGACTGTTTGTGGTTGTCGGATTTGGACAGTTGTATACGTAGGGTTTCGGTTGGTGGCGTTTATGGTAGACGTTAGGGAAGTAGTTTGGGATATGGTGGTGGAGGGAAGATAGTGTTTTGGACAAGGAATGATCGCGGGATGCTAGGTGCAAACCTTAGTACAATCCAAGCAATGGATGGTAAGTATACCAAGGATAATGACACGAGGATTTTAATGCTCGAGTCTACACCAAGATGAGTTTGTCAAATTGGACAAGGACTAGACTGGGGTTGCTAAGTACAAGAGTAACCTTAAGATAGACCCTAGGCTTGGGTTTGGTTGGATCACATAAGTTATATCATCCACTTGGACCAAGGGAGTTCCTTAAGCTTGGGTTTGATTAGGTCACACAAGTCCTAACCAAGACTTACACTGAAGAGACCTTAGCTTGGGTTTAACTAGGTCATACAAGTCCTAGCTTCAACTTATACTAAGGGGTTGGCACACATAAGAACTAAGGCCCATACAAGGACCAATCTAAGGTAGACAACACACATGTTGAATACTTTAGAGTATAAGTAAAACTCAAGTTTATATTTTATCCACTCTATGATTTTACAACATCCTAAGGGTCTTATTTATAGTAGTACATGGACCTTTCTAGAAGACAAGTTAAAGGACACAAACTACATTGGTAATCTCGGCCGAATGGGGACAAATGGGGAAGGGTTCAGGTTTTCTTGGTGGCCAAGGGTGTTCTTGGCCATTGTGGAAACAATGGGAAAGGTCTTGGCTTTTTTTGGGGACAAGAATGAACTCAATCTCTCGCTTCCTATTCATTTGTGGGTCTGGAACCGAGGGCCTTTTTTTTCATGAGGTGATTTCGAGAATCAACCAACGGAAAAACCCGTAGCCTAGGTGACTTTCACACCCCTTTGTGGTTCCCATGTAGAAGAGTGCATGAATTTGGATTCTCAAAGATCTCATCTTCTTAGAATGTGTTTGGAAGCTTTCATTCCTTACATATATGTTTTGGGTGAGTTGTTTCGGCCAACTCTTCTCCTCTCCTAGGCCGACCTTGATGTATTCTAGGTAGTGAAATCTATGAACTAGTTGGTTCATTAATTGCCTTCTTGGAAGCCTCGTCTTCTAGACCATTCTTGTTCATGCCACCTTGTCACTATCGGCTTTGTCATCTTGTTGTAGTAACTCTCAGCCTTGTCACCCTCTTTCTTATTACATGACATATTAATTGTGTTCTAATGAGAGATAGGAGTTATTTACATGTTACACCATGTCCTAAGGAAAACTATAAGCTAAGCAAGGAAATAAATACAAGCTAAAAGAAAACACGGTCTCGGCCAAGACCAACAAGAAGGCTGAATAAAAACATGTTTCTTAGATCTTCACGTGACAACTCCAACTCCACTACATTCTCCATGCCACACTAGGCATGTAAGTCTAGATTGACGGGTCTTTATTGACACTCTTAGTAAAACACCCCTCGACTTGGGTTGAGAGTTTAAGTCCGCGGGCTTTCTTTCATCACAATAAGTTCCACAATGTTCTTAATTGCATCACTACTATGTGGTTGAGGAATCTGACCACCACTATAGACTTAGCTAACATTGATATGGTGAAGAAGTTCTATGCAAATTGTAAGACTGGGTTTGATCTGGAGAAGGAGTATGTAGTCCAAGTAAGGGGTATGGAAGTAAAGTTATCGTATCAGATTATTAACAAGTTAATGGAGTTCCTTGAGAAGTCCCCTGCCCGTTTTGATGAATGGTCACTACAACCTAACTATGCACGCCTCTGTGATATGCTTTGTAGCCCTAAGTCCAATGCTACATGGGTTCGAGATGCATGTCGTAGGCACAAATACTTGAAGAGGGCAAGTCTCACACTTGAAGCAAAATTAATGTTCCGCCTTATAAATTGCCCCATCCTACCGACTACCAATGACACAGAGGTAACTAAGTTAAGAGCATGTTTGGTGTATGCCATGTTGACACAGATGGAGCTGAATATGGGCAAGATGATGTTGACTGAAATGGCACGAGTGTGAAATAAAGGAAATGGGAGATTACTTTACCCCAGTTTGCTAACTCAGATGCTGCGTCTGGCCTTCGTGCCCGACAATTATGGGGTTAATTTTGAGATACTCCACCCTAAGAAGGAGTATGATTCACGGCTTCGAACGGGAGAAAGTGCGTCCCTGACTACTGAACAAAAGAACACCCAAGTGGAACAGACCATTACGATCTTATTTGAAAATACGAGCAGAACGGGGGAAGGTAAGTTTGGAGGAGTTACAGCATAGAGTTCCACTGGACCAAGTCACAAAGTAATTCCTAGGTCTTGAGGAAGATCCAAAGCTACAATCATATGAGGATCATAACTCAGTGGATAAAGATGGGTATTGCTACACCATTTTTGGCGGAACATCGTGTGTGTCTTGAACAGCCACCAGAGAGTTCTTTCTCACCCCTATTTTGGCTTTAATTTTTATTGCACTGGGGACAGTGCCTGATTTTAAGTGTGGGGTGGGGAAGAAAGCTTTTTTTTATTCCGCATGTACTCGTACTATTTTTATTTTGTCATTTGACTTTATTTTAATTTATTTGTGTGCTTTCTAGGAGTTATGGGTTTTAGTAGTAGTGTGTCGTGTTAATAGTTAGTGCACCCTTGAATTTTTAGGTATACTTTTTTATCAGTCCTAGGAGACGCAGTTCCCAACGACGAATGGATGACGACCGTCTTGAGGGAACATTTCGTCATTAAGATAAAATTAAAAGAGGAAGCCCTTAAGGCCATTCAAATTCTAGGTACTCGGGATTAGGTGTACTCTTAGCAACATAACGAGTTTGAGAAAATTAGAGAAGAAGTAGTTGTGCACAAAAAAGGTAACGACTTCTTAGATACACCTAAGCTTTTTTATTTGACTCTTGGAAAATATTGTTGGCTTAAAATTGAATTCGTGCTATTGTTTGCTAGGTAGAGAGTCGATGCGGATCCATCTTTAGACATAAGTGTGTCATGTGTGGTGAGATTTTTTTTTTCATATTTGTATTGATATCTAGAACTTGCCCTGTGTGTTTACGAAGTGAAGCAAAGTGTGTTGAGTTTAGGAGATGATATAGGCATTTCTTTGTGAACCATAATTTTTTACCATCTTTTACCTACCCATATGTAATATCATTAGTTACCCTCGTTGAGCCTTTAGCCTTATTCGTTGGTAGCCTAAACTTTAGCCTACTCCTTTTGTTGGTATAACCTGTCCTAAACTCCAAAAGCACTTGAGAGACTAAGCGCTTAGAAGTGAAGTGAAAAGTTGACTTAAGGAGAGTTGTAGTGGAAACTAAAGAAAAAATTATTAAGGGTGCATTTGTGAAAAAGAGTAACCAATTGTATGTTCTAGTAAGGAGCCAGAAAAGAAAAGAAAAAGAGTTATTTATTTGAAAGGAAGAAGTAAATACAAGAAAAAATTGCTCCTTGCTAGCGATGTACAAGAGGTGTAGAAAAATGCTTAATAAAGAGGGGCATAAGGGAAAGAAAGGTGAGAATGAGTGGTGAAACAATGAAAAGCGCATAAGTGAAAGAGAGTGTCTTAAAAGTGCATTGGGAGGTTAGTCACTATTATCCAAAATACTTCCTACCCGTCCTTAGCCGACATTACAACCCTTAAAGACATATTTGATCATAAACAATTATGCTAATAGAGTAAGACACTAAGAGCAAGCTTATGGTATGTAGTATGAGCATGTGAATTTCGTTTTGAGGGCGAGTGATCTTTATTTCAATATAAATATGTCCGTGATGTGTTTTGATTACAGTGAAAAATTATGGGGCATCTCGTTCAAGTGGTGAGAGAACATAAATGGTAAGAGATAGGTAAAGTGATTCAGCCAGTCAGCTGGTTCGCTCGATCACATGCAATCAGGCACCGAGTACTGTGTTACTCCCAGGATATGGTTTGGGATGTGAAAAAGCTCGTTATTAGGGCACTAGGTTCAAGTATCCTAGGGAGTCTATAAAGCCGTGTCCAGTGCGGTATCTTTTATGTGTGTGTGCACGCCACACATGTAAACAGTTGACCACCAAGACATTCAGGATTGTTTCACTTCTTCCTACTCTAGATTGTGCCATGAAGCTTAGAGCAGTAAGTAATCTTCTATTTCTATCGAATTTGGTTCGTTTTGAATGCGCAAGTGACGAGCAAGGAATTCAAGGTCCAACTGAGAATGATGACCCATTGGGGTATACTTGTGAAGTGCCTATTAGTAACGAATGAGAGTTGGGATAATATTGAAAGGGGAATAAAGTATATATTGCCCAAGAAGGGATGTTGTATAATGGATTAGGAAGTTCAATAATAATGATGAAAGAAGAAGAATGAGAGACTGTAGGAAGAGAAAGATAGAGAGATAATCAAAAGAGTTAAATCTGCAGGTAACTTTAAACATGGAGGATACTAGGGAGGTGCATGAGATAGATTTTCGACATAAGGTTATTAGGACCCACTCCATCTGCAGCTAGTGCACCAGACCTGAGGTCCAGATGTGACCATAAATGTTAGTCCAGCTAGAAATAGAGTTTTAAAGCACCAGACTCTCAGTCACATGTCAGTGTAGGTCACAGAGGTTTTCAGAATCCTATGTGAACAAGTATGGTAGGAGACACCTAGGGGTGTGTTGTTTAGGTATATATGGATGTTTTGGGTATGGCCATCATGGTCACTATCTGTAGGATTGCCCATAAGCGAGACAAGGTACTAGAAGTAATATGTCTCAGTCCATAAATTCAGTTTCTCCCCATAATTCACAAGCCCAAGCCACACATAATACAACTAAGTTTGGTAATACAGACCTCCGTCAGAACTGCCTGTATACTTTAGCAGGTCGTCAGGACTTAGAGGTATCCCTAAATGTCACCACAAGTATGATGATGATAACTCTAATGTCAGATTTTATTGGTCAACATGTTATGATTTTATCCACAACAGACATAAATTGATTACCATGGTTTTAACAGAAAAGAACCTATGGGCAAGTTACCGACGATTCTTAAATGTTATCATTTTTCAGAAGAAGTATATTTTTCATACAGCCTTGGCACAAGACTAAGAAGATATGATATACAGAATGAGAATCGAAAGCAGATGATGTTAAATTCTCAGAATAGTTTTAGTTAAGTTTAGTCAGATCAGAACCAGAGAGTACAATATTAGTAAGTTACTATGAGAAAAAACTATTATTAAGAGATAACGTGTGATAGTTCCCTCTTAGGTTATGTGATTAAGTATTACTCCGGATGTGTATAGCTTGGTATAGTGTTGAAGTGTATAGAAAGTTTGAGGTTAGGTATTTTGATCTTTTGTGTACGAGAGACGTAATTTCCCTAAGTGTGATCCATGTCTATAGTTCAAAAAATGATAGTATACAACCGTACAATAGGGTCAGATAATGATGGAAAGTTAGAAATAACCTTATGTTTCACTTGTTATTCAAAGCAGAATAGGAGAATATGATGCTAGTAAGTGATCAGTAGAAGAATAATAAGTTTTAAGCAGAGATAAATGACGATTAGAGTTCGTAATCCAAGTATAGTAGTGTGACAAGTTTTCTGATTAGGATTAAGAAAAAGCGAATGAAATTGAGTATTAGAATTATAAAGAATGTATAAGTCCTAAGATTATGTCTTCACTATAGAAAGTGAATTGAGGATTTCAGCAGAGCTAGTAGAGGTATGATTGATTCCCTTCGTTAGGTTAAAACGAGTGAGTGGGTGACAGTTTGAATACATATGAATGCATGTTAGAACCCAAGTGTTTAAGTTAAGTTCGATGTATAGCGATTAGTGGAAGAAGAAATTAGCTAAGCAATAAAAGAGAAAACTACATAAGGATAGTATTTAAGAGTTATCAGAAAGGTGTTTCCCTAAGAATGACAGTGTGAGCAAAGTTAAGTCATTAAGATTTTGTATGACAGTTATGAATACATTAGTTCCCCATTTATGTAAGTAACTCTATTTTCTAGAAAGGAAGATTGCTCAGAAGTTAGTCTAAAGATGAGTCCTTACAATGGAATAAGATAAAGGAAAGACTGCTTGATCTCAACAAAATAGAAGAATATGCAAGTATACGACCTTAGCCTTGGTCTAAGGGGGAGATATGTAAATCGTTAATTAGTTCAGTTAGACTTTTGAAACCCGAAGAGTTAGCATGAGATATGAAGAAACTCAATTCAGTAATGAGGGAAAAATGATATAATCACCACAAGAAATGTGCCTAGCATGTGTAAGAAACACGAAGTGAGTAGAACAATCATCGAGCATTAGTTATTGCTGATTGAAAAATCATAGAAAATATAAAAAATCATGCTAATTCGTGTGTTAAAGAAAGGGATTCATGAGTATAAAATAGCATCTTTGGAACAAGGGAGAGATGATGGTACTTTAAGGTACCATAGCAAATTATAGATCCCAAATGTATATTGACTCATAGAAAGAATTATGGCAGAGGTGCACAATTTTAGATATTCTACCTACCCAAGATCCTAAAAAATGTGTCATGAATTTGAGAAAATTTATTGGTGGAATGACATAAAAAAGAATGTGGTAGATTTTGTGGCTAAGTGTCCGAGTTGTTAGCAAGTGAAAGTCGAGCATCAAAGGCTCGGTGATTTAGCACATAACACATATACTCATGAGTAGAGATGATAAATATAAACTTTATAACGTTTTACCTGCTCATTTCACAAAACACAATTCAGTTTGGGCGATAGTAGACCGACTTATCGAGTCTGCGTATTTTTGCATGTGAAGACCACTGATTCAATAGAGTATTATGCAAAGTAATATATTCAGAAAATTGTCATATTGCATGGGACTCCAGTGTCCATCATTTTGGATTGTGGTGCTCACTTCGAAGCAAATTTTTAAAAGTCCTTTCAGAAAGGATTGGGTACCAAGGAAATCTCAGTACTGCTTTTCATCTTCAGACAGATAGTTAGGTAGAGCACATTATCCAGACGCTTGAAGATATGTTGAGTGAATTTGTCCTAGACTTTAAATGTAAGATGATCATTTTCCTTTCATTGAGTTTGTTTATAATTATAGTTATCATGTCAGTATCAAGATGACACCGTTTGAAGCCCGGAAAGAGTGAAGATGTAGATCACATGTTGATTGGTTCGAAGTTGGAAAAGCAAAATTGTTAGGACCAAAATTCATCCATCAGGCTATAGATAAGTCAAGTTGATTCAGGAGTATGAAGTGTCTCAGAGTTGCCACAAGTCCTATTCGGACGGTGGTGTAGAGACTTGGAGTTTTAGATTGATGATATGCTATTTTTGAAAGTTTTACCTATGAAGGGTGTTATAAGATTTGGGAGAAAGGAAAACTTAGTCTCAGATGTATGGGGGACATACAAAATTCTATGAAGGATTTGTTAAGTAGATTATGAGCTCGAGTTATCGCATGATTTGGTTTCCGTGCACCTAGTGTTTCATGTAGCCATCCTGAAGCATTGTGTGGGAGACCCATCATTGGTTGTCCCTATAGAAGCGATCATAGTTAAAGATGTCCTAGCTTATGAGGAGATTCCTATGGCTATTCTTGATCGTCAAGTTAGCAAGTTGCGAACTAAGGAAGTTGCCTCAGTAAATGTGCTATAAGGAAATTAGAAAATTGAAGAGGCTACATGGAAAGCTGAAGAGGACATGAAGTCCAAATATCCGTAGCTATTTGAAGAACAAGCAGAAAATGTTGAAGATAGCTAACTTTTACATTCAGACCTCTTATTATAGCATTCGCCTTTCCAATATTCAGTTCAGTATTCAAACCTTATGCTATAGTATTCATATTCCTAGTATTCGGTCATTTCAGTAATCATTCAGTTCAGTATTCATTCAGTTTAGTATATGTACAGTTCATTATTCATTCAGTTTAGTATTTATACAGTTCATTATTCATTCAGTTTAGTATTCATGTTAGTTCAGTACTCAAATATCTGTTTCAGTTCAGTATTCTTGTATCTATGATAGTCCAGTATTCATGTATATGTTTCATGTATGTACATTATGATGTCTTGTAAGGTGTGTGTTTATACTCTGGTTAATAGGCATGTGTTTGAGAAATGTTGCGATAGTCCTATTCACAAAAGAGTATGTCAAAATTACTGCAAAATCCCAGAGCTAGTCATATTTCTAACCATGACTCATCATTTGAGAATAAATGATCCCAAGGGGGAAATATTGTACCGCCTCGTACCTTCAGGCTAAGGCTTAACCCATTGAGTATGAATACAGGATGTTGTTAAGAGTGGTTTACATCCTAAGGAGATCTACAACACAAAGTTAGGTTGGAAGTTACGCATTAGGCTATGTATTTCAAGGGACATCGCATAAGGTCCATGTGCAGCCCATGGGTGTTCACTCTCTAATTATAGCTAAAGTAATTTTCAACACTCAAATGTTATGTTTGGAAGTGAAATGGACTGAGTTAAAAAATAATTACAATGATTGAGCGTAATTAGTATCGAAGAAAGTGTGGAATTGCTCTTAAAAATTCTGAAGTTTTGTACTTAATAATTTTGCTTCAGGGGTCGCCCGTCGCAGTGATCAAAAGTTCACCGCCGCGACAGTGCATTTAAGCTCTTTAGGCAGTCGCGACCGTTGTAGGGACCAAAAATTGACCGTTGCGACGGGCGACACCTGAAGCAAAATTATTAAGTACAAAACTTCAGAATTTTAGGAGCAACTCCACACTTTATTCGGATGACTTTGAGAGAAAGAAACAACCCCCAAGACCTAACACAAAGTTTCTCTCTTCCTCTCATCCTCCTACATCAAGATAAGATCATTCCTATGATTCTTAATCAATTCTAGCATTAATTTCATGATTCTTAACAAGATTAAACCTTGGAAATTCATAGATTCTTGCTTGAGTCTTTATCTTGGACAAGAAATGCTAGAACTCGAATTCAAGAGGATTGAACTTCAAAAAGGTAATGCTTCCACCCTCTAATCGATTATAGTTGTCAATTAATGATTAGACTCTAAGTTCTTGGGCCATAAGTTGATGGGTTTGATAAAGAGAAACATATGAACCGTTATAGGATTTTGGATTGTTGACTTAGGATTGTTGTAATCATTTGGATGATGAAGAATGATGTTAATTATATTTATTTGAGATTGTAGAATCACCTAGAAACAAGAGAATGGGTTGTTGTGTTTAGAAAAAACTATTAACAAGGGTTATAAAGCTTTATGCCCATAAGGTGTTTGATAAAATGTCCAAGTGACCAAAATATGAGCAAGAGTGCTAATATTGATTCCCTATAACCCATATTGCTATAGATTAATGTTGAAAGAGCGACGAACATTGTGACACGCTTAAAAGTCTAGAATTGAGGTATGTAAGGCTAACTCTGTACGTGTGAGAATGTTAATGAATCTCCCCATGCCACGTTCTTTTACGACTATTACGAATTGCCTCAGAAATATAGTTATGTCTTAGTTCCATGGATAGTTACAGAACTTCTATTCTCTAGATAACATAGTTTCATGATTCGTTCAAGATTTCCATTCTGAATATCATGAACTCAATACATAATCAGTATAGACTCGTTTTTAATATCCCGGGAGTCTCAGTCATGAAAACTCAATACGCTTATGAATATTTAATGTTTTAAACTCCATAATCAGTTCATGAATACATGTCTTAGTATATATTTGTTCATTATTCCAGTATTATGCATCACAATATGAGTCTCAGTTCCTTAATATAAATTGCTGAATATTGAACCTATGTATCTTTGCCCAATGACATAGTCTCATATATACGTACACTTGGCCAAGGCTAGAGACTGGCGTACTTACTTGGCCAAAGCCACTGATTTGTGCACTTATATTGGGCCAAGGCCCCATAGGTTATTAATTCAGCTAAAACAAGTAATTTCATATTCAGAATAAGGAGTACTTATTACTTTACTTCCCTTGTTTAGTTCAGCTATCAGCATGTTCAGTTTCAGTTTTCGTACATTACTTGTTTGCAACTCTTTATTATTTCAGCTGGTTTTATATACTAGTGCAATTCAAATGTACTGAGGTGTTATCTTCACTTACAGTCTTTTAGTATTTTTCAGACAGTCAGATATGTCGGTGGCCTTGTCCCGGTTAGTTTTCTGGTACTTCATTAGAGGCTTCATAGACTATAGTTGTAGTCAGTCAGAGTTTAGCAGGCTTATGTGTTAGCCATGTTGGCTACGTATTGATACTTTCAGACTCATCCCATTATTTCTGCATTTTTTATTATTCAGTCAGCCTTTAATAGATCAGTTTATTTGTGTATTCATTTCGCATTCAGTATAGACCACATATTGATTCAGCCAGCCAGTTAGTTCGCTCGATCACATGCAGTCAGGCACCGAATGTCGTATTACGCCCAAGTCATGGTTCAGAGTGTGACTCAAATCATCAATGAAAGATATGTAATGCCTGCTGCCATTCAGCGAATGAGTCTTCTGTGGACCACACAGATCAATGTGAATGAGTTGCAACTTACGTGTAGCTCCCCATGTAAACCATTTGAATGGAAGTGAGGTTCATTTTCCAAGTAAATAAGCTTTGCAGCTTGCAAAAATGCTCCTCCAAATTTGGTAAATCATTTACCATTTTACTCATTTGCATAAACAACAAAGCTTTGTGATGAAAATGCCCCCAACCTCTTGTGCTAAGTTTATGCAATGTTGAATCGGCTTGGACATGCCATATTCTTCACTTTTTATAGATTTAGAGTAAAATTTGTTTCCTGAATCTTAATTCTGAATAATTCATGACGACTTGGATCAATGGTCAGACACACCAAGTCTTCAAAGAATAATTTAAATCCATTTTCTAGCAGTTGTTCGACACTTAATAACTTCTTATCAATTTCAGGAACAAACAGAACTTCAGAAATAAGTTTTGTACATATATGACTCTCAATTGTTACAGTACCCTTATTGGGATGAACTCTCCATTTCCAATCCTAACTCTTGATGTAATTGATATATCAAGCTCTCAAAAAAACTTTTGATCACTAGTTATGTGATTCGTACAAGTACTATATAAGTTAGCTACTGCTTCCTTCTGTTAGAATGCGCTACCATGTCGTATTTGATTTTGTTATCAGCATGTTCATATTGTTTTAATTTCTTGTTTGGGTCTGACCGTTTCTCTTGCGCTTCTTTGCTTGCTTTACTTGTGATTATGTTTTGTCTTGAGCCGAGGGTCTCCCGAAAATAGCCGCTCTACCTTTCAAGGTAGAGGTAAGGTCTGTGTACACTCTACCCTCCCCAGACCCCACATTTTGGAATTTCACTGAGTATGTTGTTGTTGGTGGTGAAAGTTGTATAAAATTATATTTTTGCTAAAACGTATCAAACATTTTGGATGTCCCAAAGTTGACAAGAGTAATATAAATCGGGTCTGAGGAAGTAATAAATTATAAATTCGACAAAAGCGTCTCACCTTTTAATTGGTGGTGGAAAAATATTGATGGTTATACTTGAAAACAGGACTATCCAAAATAATAGGACTTTTTTTTCCGTACATGTGAAGTTTGACTAAATGAAATTCTTAAAATCTTTCATAAGCCACATGGCTTAAATCTGCTAGTAGAAGAAACTCATTTTCTTTAGTGCGTTCTCCCAAACTATCAAATATCCGTCGTGGCTATGGCCTTCATTTACCAAAATTTCTGCACATTGGTTTGCCTGATAGTGGTTCTATTAGCTTCCAACAAATACTTACAATCTTCAATTTTAGCCCTAAAAGAGTGATACTGTATGTCCACTTTGATAAGCTTGACAACAAGTAGGCAATATGTTTCCACTTCCAGTTCTTTATAGCGCATTTCTTTTGCTAAAGTTAACTCTTGCTTGATGCTCCACAGTTCTGTAGTTCGGAAACAACCTTTCTTCCCCACAAAGGTAGATGTAAGGTCTGCGTACATTCTACCCTCCCCAGACCCCACTTGTGGTTGTGGGAGTACACTGGGCATGTTGTACTACCATCAATATTCAATTTAGTCTTTCCTGCTCAAGGGGGAGAACAAGCTATTAGTTTGACTTGTTTATATATACAAATTCAACTTGGGAATGCTTTAACAATTTCCGTTGCATAATCACTAATTTGTTTACAGATAACATCAATAAAAAAATATTTGTTTTCAATCAAATTTTTACTTCTCTTTCCATATATGCCGCATAAAAAAAGTACTGCCCGGTGCACTAAGCTCCCGCTATGCGCAGGGTCCGCAAAGGGCTGGACCATAAGAGTCCATTGTACGCAGCCTTACCTCACATTTCTGCAAGAGATTGTTTCCATGGCTTGAACACATGACCTCCTGGTCACATGGCATCATAATTGAAAATATAAGTGTAGCACTACATAAATGCTTAGTATTATTTGTGATATCATGAATCTATTCAAGCATTAACTTAGCAGTCATAGACTCAAACTTATTTGGTGAGATTAACCTGGTCCATATTTTATTTAGACTTCGCACATGCCCTAATCATATGTGAAGAATCGTCCACCTCAGTGTTACATCGTTTACAGTTGGGTGATTCAATAATCTTCTTGGTGAATCTAAGCTCATTTGATAAGTTTGTTATGTCTTGAAAGCCATATCAAATATTTTATCTTTTCAAGAATGCGAATTTTTCATATATTAGTCCATCTTCTGTCATTTGGGGTAGTTTCATCATCATAAGCTATGTCGTATATCGTTTTGGTTCTAAACTTCCCATTACCTGCTCCGTTACAAATGATTTTATCTGCAAAGACAACACTATCTGCAATAAAATAGGATAAAACAGTAGTTATTCAGATGAGTCAAGACAATAAGCCATAGAAGACAAATCCCATTCTCCATCCAGCATCACATCAGATACTGTAATCGAAATGTCTACCCGAGTCGATATCAAAACAGTCTTAGCTTTCAAAGGACTTTTCCAAAAATGGAAAGTATTTTGCTTAGGTAGCCAATTTGTTAAAGTTTGATTTTGAATATACTTACTGCGAGAATCACATTAATCCAAAGATCATTAGACTCAGAAGCTAGTTTGAAACCATCCTTTGCAAGCATTACAAAATTGGTTTCTTTACATTTTTAATACCCAAACCTCCTTTCCTTTTCCTCTAACAAACAATATCCCAATTGACAAGGTGTACTTTCTTTTTCTCATTCGTGTCACTGCATAGGAAATTTCTGTTAATTGTATCTATCTTTATACACACCTCAACAGGTACAACACTATCTGCATGTACACAATTTAGTCACCAAACATGGTCATGTCTTTGATAACTGTACTGTCCTTGAGGTCTCCACATAATGCTGCGCGTGCAATTGAAGCCGGAGCTGGTGATATCGTTATCCAAGCTATGCAGAGGTTTCCAGAATCAGAGCTACTGCAAAGAAGCTGTTGTTTCATGATTCGAAATCTTGTGGTTAGGAATCCAGAAAACAGGCAAGTGTCCAGTAGACTTGTTGTTTGCTTTCTGCTGATATGTTAAGGATTTGATGTGCTATTGTAAGGGTAGACGGTCCCGAAAAACTTATCTGCACCTAGCATCTGTACCAAACCAAATGTGTTATATGCATCTTCTACTTAAACTTTAATCACTTAATCATGGTTAATTAGCATATATTCTCACCTTAATGTATCACGAAATCATGGGTGCAAATATCGGGTGTCTCGTTTTTTCTCGGCGAGTCTCCTAGGAACCAAGTAGGTTTGACATAGTGAAATTACGTCGTGTCTTGTTTTTCAGAACTATTTTGCTTGGTAATGGCATTGAGAAGCTCATCAGAAAGGCTAAGATTTACCAAAGCTGTAAGAATGCTGCAAGTGATGCACTTAGGGATCTAGGACTAGATAACTATAACTTATAGTCCAGATCAGGAGTCCAAACGAAGCTCACAGTCCTCCCCAACTCTTTGGGTCTGAGAAAAGGAAGTCGATCATGCTGTTTATGTTGGATAGCTTCCTTTGTGAAAAGCACTTCCAGATTCGTAAATACTTGCTGTCTGTCAATTAAAAGAGTATTTTATTTTATGCTTGAAAGATGAATTGCCATTAGAACGGCTTCATGATTTTGATTTGGATTATAACACAAATATCTTCTGTATCTTATTTAAGTATACAAGTGCAACTTCTAATACAACTAGTGAGCACGGGCCCAATATGTATTCATAAATTTAACTCTTTTAAGCGGCACTAATTAAATAATTTTTAAAATTATGAGTTAAAATAAATTATATATTTGTGTGATCGTAAATCATCTCACTAAAGGTAAATGAATAGCTGATAAATAGTATTAATATTGATAAAAATATTACTTATTAAGAACAACAATAATATTTACAATCAGTGCAAATTTTTGCTGTCCATATATGCAAATTCATGCATTAGTTGCTTTGGAATAATATGTTTGTCTGTAAATCAAATGACAAAGATTTAAAATTTATTTTTTATTTGATAAGATTTTTCTGATGCTTTAGAACAATTAAAGTCGAGGTGGGTGTATATCGGTTCGGTTTTGTATAAAAAAAGTATGAACCGAATAAAATTTGATTTTTATTTTAAAAAACCGAATAAAATTTGGTTTTTATTTTTAAAAACCGAATCAAACTTTTAAAAAAAATGATATATCGATTTATATCGCCGAACGTATCGGTTTATATCGGTTTTTTCAATTCAAGTATATCATAATCAGCAAATATAAAGTCCAAAAAGTCCAAACATGAATTTAAAAATTTGTTCCACTTAAAAGTTAAAACATGTAAAAACTCCAAATTAAAGTTTACATCCCCACAAAATAAAAGTTCAAACTCCAAAATATAAAGTTCACATCATAAATTAAAAGTTCAAAACATGAATTTAAAAATTTGTTTCACTTCTGCAAAATACAGCGAATTTCAGCATTTCAACAGCAGCAAATGTAAACATCACCATTCCACTTAACAACATCAGCATCAGCAAATTTCAGCATTAAATTTAAACATCAGCATTCTAATGGGCAGGCACCAATACCATCTCTAAGAAGGCATTAGTTGCTTGGGAGTTGGGAGAGGATCTGCACACCAAAGGGCAACAAATGAGTATTATGCCTATGCCAACTCAAGTATGCTCGATGATTAGAAGAGTACTGGAAACTAAGACTGCTATGAGTCAAATGCAGATAGATACTAACAGCAAAAACTAATATTTCAGCAGCAAAATGCAGCGTTCCAACAACAAAAAAAACAGTGTTTCAACAGACAAAAAATAGGTATTAATTTGAAGGAATATAGATTTGAGAACTTTACGATTATGACGTCAATATCAATCCATTGTCAAGTCCTCCACTGCTTGTGGTTGTTCTACTTCTTGTGATTGCGGTACGATTGAAAGTTTCTCAAAGTCTATATACAATTTGCCAAAGCGTAAATATAATAAATAAATTAAAGTATAATCATTCTATTAAAAACAATATATAAAAAACAGTATTGTTACCCAATTCAACTTCTTCATAAAACTATGTTTCTTCTTCGGTTGGTTGCACAATTTGTTCTCCTATAAGAGTTGAGCGAAGCCAATTCTGTGTGCAAATTAATGCCTCAACTGTCTTATGAGTTAATGTACTCCTAAAAGGGTCAAGAATGCGCCCCATGTACTAAATGCCGATTCGGAAGTCACGGTAGACACAGGAATTGCCAAAATATCTTTGGCAATCTTTGACAAAGTCGGATACCTAGACGAATACATCTTCCACCAACTCAAAAGGTCAAAATTCGGATCATTAGGACTTTCATTCTGCTATGACAAATATTTCTCAACATCATTCTTCCCCTTAAAATCATCATTTTCAGTTGCTTTCATCTTTTTAAACAGTTGAAAATGGTCAACTGATTCTTTTCTATTGCTGCCACTATCACAAACTTCACTTAACTGAACATATGAACTACTACCCACACCACTATTTGAGACATCATCATTATAACTTTCAAATAACTGTAACAACAACTCTCTGATATCAGATTTAATTTCACCAACCTTACTACTATCAAATATACTTCCAAAGCACCAGTTTATAAATTCAAATTTACACCGAGGATCAAGCACATTTGCTAAAATTAATAGTTTGTTCACATTTTCTAAAGAAATACCTAATATTTCACAAACTTATCTCTTATGCCATTAACAATTTTTTTCATCAACAAATCATTAGATTCCAATAGTGAGCTATGACATTTGGCTTTCTTTCTACCAGGTAGCTTAGTAAAAAAATTCTAAACTTTTGATCTCAATTTTTCCTCGTCGGTTAGTTTCACCTCTTCTGTTCCATCATCCAAAATGTCTTCCATTCTACAATAGAGAGTTCATGAGCATTTTTTTCAAATACACAGTAAATACAAAACATCAGTGAATACAATGACTTTAGATAATGTTTCGACAAACATGGTTCAAACATAACAGGAAACAGAAATAAGAATTTTAAATAATACATAGCCAAAAAAGACATTAAACTTAGAGCAACGAACAGTCGAACATGACTTTAACAACATCAATAAATACAAAACGCCTAATTCATAGCTTCTCCATAATGTTTCGACAAACATGAAACAAAAATCAGAATTTTAAATAATACACAGCCAAAAATTACCTTAAACTTAGAGCAACGAACACTCAAACATGACTTTAACAACATCAGTGAATACAAAACGTCTAATTCATAGCTTCTCCATAATGTTTCGACAAACATGGTTCAAACATAACATGAAACGGAAATCAGACTTTTAACTTAACTGAAATAAAATAGTAGTCATGTTTCACTAGCATTTATTTAATTTGTTCCTTTATGATTACAATCCCAAACGAGAGAAAGAAATGAGTAAAGGGATTAGATTTACCTTTTGTGGTGGCATTGGTAGTGAACGGGACGTCGGGTCGGGGCCTCGAAGCTCGAATCTATTCTCTTGTTATGAACAGATCCAGACTTTTAGGGTTTAAATTTAGAGAAAGAGTAAGAGAGATAGCAATAGCCCAATTTTAATTTATATTGGATATGGTTAATTACAAATATGCTCCGGATTTTTTGGTTCGGTTCATCAATAATTCAAAGGAATCTAACCGAACTAATTACAAATTTAGGTTCAATTTTTTTTCAAAAATCGGTTTTTAATTTTTTTTAACCGAATCGAAATCGAATCGAACCGCGGGTTTTTCGGCGCTCCAGATATTTTGCCCAACCCTAATTATAAGCCCTTTTCCAGCTGTTTACCTTGAAGATCGTGTACTCGAGCAAAACAAAAGAATTTGGTTCCTTATTCTATTATTTTCGTCCATAGGTCTTTATTCAAATTTGGAAATAAATAGTTTCAATATTATTTTAATTTGAAAACTAAAGAAAAGAAGAGAATATACAGTGATGACATCAGCAAGTTGCGGAGTGAAATGAAAAGGAATGAGCAAGCCCTCTTATTCCAAATTTTTTAAAAGAAAGACATGAATAAAAAATTAATATATGTAAAAAATTAATATAAATTTTTTTTTGTATTTCTTATAAACTTTATTCACTTAATTAAATCTTACAGATCTTAAGACACTTTTCTCCATAATCTAGAAAAATCGGCCACCATAATAAGAGCGTAGTAAAGAATTATAAACTGACAAAAAATAAATTTTTTTTTCTAATAGTAGGAAAAAAAGAGAAATAATATTAGATTTTTTAAGATATCGAAAAACTAAACCAAATCGATAAATATATATTATAATTAATTTAATTTGATTTTAATAATTATAAAATCAATTCAATTCAATTAATTTGATTTTGATTTTAATTAAAATTCGATCCAAATCGAATTATGAAAACAGAACACCCTTAGCTGTTGAAGTGGAGCGCAGGTAACAAATTCCCAAAGGTAATTTCACATGCAGATGAACAGGCACGTTGCCTACTCCGTAGTAGTCAAAAAGAAAATGAGAAAGAACAGATTACATTAGTCACCTTAACATTCATTATATTAATGTATGTAACACTAATATACTAATGAGAATAAATCCTCCAATTCAGTGGATAGAAATTAGAATATAGCAAGGATACAATAATAGTATTTGATTTAAATTCACTCCAAAGTAGAGCAGTTCAAAATTGAATCGTAATCAATAACCCAATTTTAAAATTGGCTTGCTGATTTATTGATATTGGATTATCGAATTAACGGATGATGAACAGATTAAATTTCTATAGTTAACGGTGTTAAAAGACGCAATATACATGTGATATACACTGAATATACATCAGGGTATATCACATGTATATTGAAGGACTAAAAGCAAAGAATGGGCCATCGCCCAAAGAACGGCCCCCACAAATGCAGTAACTCCCGGTTCCAAAGACGGCCAGGAGTCCTTGGGCCCCGTCCTCCGCAAGCCCATCATGCAGCAGGCCCCACTCAGACCGATATCGAGGCCGCGATGCACACATTGGGATTATCCCAACCGGACCCAAATTGGTACATGGACACCGGGGCCACTACTCACATGACTTCCGAATCAGGTACTCTCTCATCTTATTCCAATTTGAGCACCCCTCGGGGGATAATTGTTGGTAATGACAGTTCTATTCCAATTCTAGGGTATGGTCAGAAAACATTGTCACCTCCTAATCCACCACTCCTCTTGAAAAATACTTTACATGCTCCTAAATTGATTAAAAATTTAGTGTCTGTCCGAAAATTCACAAATGACAATTCTGTTTCTGTTGAATTTGATCCTTTCGGTTTCTCTGTGAAGGATTTCAAGACGGGGAGTCATCTCATGAGGTGTGATAGTAGGGGAGATCTAGATCCTATCATGCCCTAAGCCATCCATCGAGTCCAAATTTGCCATCGCCTTTTGCAGTCATCTCCTTCCATGTGGCATGCTCGTCTGGGTCACCCGGGATCTTCTATTTTATCAGCTTTAGATAAAAATAGCTTTATTTCTTGTAAGGGTACAAATCGTACTCCAATTTGTCAGTCTTGTTCATTAGGAAAAATTGTTAAGTTGCCATTTGTAGACTCCAATTCTCATACTTCTATGCCATTTGACATTATTCATAGCGACTTATGGACATCTCCTGTTCTTAGTTCAATGGGTCATCGTTATTATGTTCTCTTTTTAGATGATTATTCTAGATTTTTGTGGACGTTTCCAATTGCGAATAAATCACAAGTGTTTTCTGTCTTCATAAAATTTAGAGCATTCATTCGTACTCAATTCGAAAGAGAAATAAAAAATATTCAATGTGATAATGGGAAAGAATATGACAATAGGGAGTTTCGAGAGTTTTGTGCTACTCATGGGATAAATTTTCGTTTTTCATGTCCTCATACATCTTCACAAAATGAGAAAGCCGAACGCAAAATTCGTTCCATAAATAACATTGTCCAAACTCTCCTTATACATGCCTCCATACCTCCATATTTTTGGCATCATGCTCTACAAATGGCCACATATCTTCTTAACATAATTCCGTCTAAGGGTTTGACATATTCTTCCCCCCTAAAAATACTATATAATAAGAACCCATCTTATTCTCATCTTCGGATTTTTGGGTGCTTGTGTTATCCGTTATTCCCATCCACCACAATTAACAAACTTCAGGCTCGGTCTACTCCATGTGTATTTTTGGGTTATCCGTCAAATCATCGTGGTTATAAGTATTTTGATTTATCCTCCAAGAAAATCATAATCAATCGCCATGTCATTTTCGATGAAACTCAATTTCCATTTACGAAAGTTCATACTCCCGAACCTAAGTCGTATAATTTTTTGGATGACCAAATATCCCCGTATATTATTCGGAATTTTTTGGACATCTCCGCATCAAAATCCTCCAATGGGCCCATCGCCTACCGCCCAACAAGATCGCCACACCCAGCTCTTCCAACATCGAACAGTTTCCAAAGAATCGGGCGGTCGGCCAGCCTGCTCGAACTAGTCCGAGCCGAGTCCAAATGATTTCCGATTTGGGCCAAGAGCCCATCGCTTGTCGCCACCCGTCCCGAGCCCAGAAAATTCCTAAAATTCTATTAATTCTTCCTCGAGTCATAGACCGGTCACTCGTAGTCAGCGGGGTATTTTTACACCTAAAAGACATTTTAATTTACATTCTGATGTCTCTAAATCCCCCTTGCCCCGCAATCCTGTGTCCGCATTAAATGACCCTAGTTGGAAAATTGTTATGACTGATGAATATAATGCTCTTATTGATAATAAGACGTGGGAGTTGGTGCCCCGTCCATATGGTATTAATATTATCAGGTCTATGTGGATTTTTGCTCATAAGGAGAATTCGGATGGGTCATTTGCTCGGCATAAGGCGCGACTTGTTGGGGATGGTAAGACTCAGCAGGTTGTATTGATTGTGGTGAGACGTTTAGTCCGGTGGTCAAATCGGCTACCATTCGCACGGTACTTAGCTTGGCCCTTTCAAAGACTTGGTCGATTCATCAGTTAGATGTCAAGAATGCTTTTCTACATGGAGATCTCAAGGAAACAGTCTATATGCATCAGCCGTTGGGTTTCAGGGATCCCAACCACCCTCATCATGTCTGTTTGTTGAAAAAGTCCTTATATGGGCTTAAGCAGTCTCCACGTGCCTGGTATACACGATTTGCGGATTTTGTTTCGACTATTGGGTTCACACACAGCAGGTCAGATAATTCTTTGTTCATCTACCGCCGTGGTTCGTCATTGGCCTATATTCTGTTGTATGTGGATGATATCATCTTGACTGCCTCCTCTGATGCTTTGCGTCAGTCTATCATGGCCATGCTCAGTTCTGAATTTGCTATGAAGGACTTGGGGCCGTTGAGTTATTTTTTGGGGATTGCCGTCAAACGTCATTCAGGTGGCTTATTTCTGTCTCAACGGAAGTATGCTGCTGAGATCATAGAGAGGGTCGATGTCATCCTCAGAATCCACTTCCACACCGGTTGATGCAAACCCAAAGCTGAGTGCCGCAGCAGGTGCACCATACGAGGACCCGACCCGCTATCGCAGTCTTGCAGGGGCCCTCCAGTATCTTACCTTTACCAGACCGGATATTACATATGCGGTTCAGCAGGTGTGTTTATTCATGCATGATCCCAGGGTTGAGCACATGAATGCAATCAAACGCATCATTCGGTATATTCAGGGACACCGGACTATGGGTTGCACTTGTATCCTTCGCCTACATCCACACTTGTCTCTTACACGGATGCCGATTGGGGTGGTTGTCCCTACACCGCACGGTCGACTTCTGCCATCATATGTTCCTTGGCAACAACTTGGTCTCATGGTCGGCAAAACGTCAAGCAACTCGTCACGCTCCAAAGGTCAGAGGCGTAATATCGAGGGGTAGCGAATGTGGTCTCCGAGTCATGTTGGCTACGCATTTGCTTTGAGCTTCATTGTCTCATTCGTAAGGCAACCTTGGTATATTGCGATAACATTAGTGTCATCTACCTTCAGGTAACCCGATTCAACACCAGCGCACCAAGCATATCGAAATGGACATTCACTTTGTCCGTGAAAAGGTTGTAAAGGTCAAGTTCGCGTATGTCATGTCCCGCCTCGTTATCAAATTGCGCATATCTTTACAAAGGGTCTACCAGCGGTTCTCTTTGAAGATTTTAGGGACAGTCTCAGCGTTCGAAAACCGCCCGCTATGACTGCGGGGGTGTGTTAAAAGACGCAATATACATGTGATATACACTTAATATACATCAGGGTATATCACATGTATATTGAAGGACTAGCACAGTAGCAAATTGGCCACTACCAAGGCACCAAAGAAATTTCATTATCGGCCAAAGCAAGGCCCAACAGTGGCAGCAGTGGAAGAAGCCCATTCTCGGCTGTGGCTGGCTGCATTCTCGGCCAGATTGGAATAATACAATAAGTGTATATATGGTATATATATTTGTAGTATATTGTAATGAAAAGGATACCTTAATTAGTATTATACACCTACCATAATTGTAGAGTTAGAATTATGGTAGAATAAGGATTTAGAAGTAGAATAGGAAAATGATTTTTCCTATTATAGAAATATGTAACTTGTATATATAACCTTTCAATTAATGAAAATAATCAAGGGGATTATTTCTTTCAAACGGTTTATTGGTGTTGCGGCGGATTACTCTATTTTCTTATTGGGCAAACTATTAACCCGTTAAGAATTATCATATTTATATTTTTATTCTTAAATATATAAATTATTTATTGTAAACCCTAAAGTTAAAGCCCTTTTTAGTTTGTTTGGATTATTCAAGGATTACCTATTTGTTTTCATGATACAGAAAATTATATAAGTTCAAGTTATGTTTTGTAGGGCACGTGTGTAGGGTGGGAAGCAGGAGGGAAGGTGTTGATTTGAGAATCCAAAAAAAAAAGATAAAATACAAATTCAAAAATATTGTTCATAAAGGATTATGTTTATTGATAAATGATTTACAATATATATAAGGTTACAAGAATATTTACTTTGATACAAACTAGGTAACTAATTAACCTAATTACAAAAGGATTATAATTCTACCTAAAATAGGAGATATACAATTAATGAAAGAATATTGGAAAATATTCTATTACACCCCCCGCAGTCGAAGCGGGAGGTTCACGAACACTGAGACTGGCTCGAAAAATCATCAAATAGTATGCGCGGAAGTCCTTTGGTGAAGATGTCGACAATCTGATAACTGAAAGGAACATGAAGGACACGAACTTGACCATGAACTACTTTTTAGCGAACGAAATAAATGTTCATCTCAATGTTTTTAGTGCGCTGATGTTGGACGGAATTTCCGGAAAGATATATCGCACTAATATTATCGCAGTAGACCAGTGTTGTCTTTTGAATCGCGCAGTAGAGTCCTCCATCACATCGTCAAACCGAAAAAAGGCAAGGAGAATGTGCGTTCCACCGATGATGAAATGGAGTTATGAGCAACTATTGATGCTACGGTCTTCTAATGGATTTATTCCACTATCTCTACGGACCTCTTACATACAATTATCGAACCCGACGCCACGACAATTGAAGCTTGGAATAGGTTGCGTGATATATTCCAAGATAACAAAAATTCTCGTGCCATAACCCTTGAGCAAGAATTCTCTCACACAACTATGGAGAATTTTCCGAATGCCTCCACCTATTGTCAAAGGCTCAAGGAATTATTGGATCAACTCAAGAACGTCGGCGCGCCTGTCACAAATGATCGGCTCGTTCTTCAGATGGTTGCGGGCCTCTCTGAGACGTATAATGGGGTTGAAACTCTTCTTCGCCAAAGCAAACCTATCCCACCTTTCTACCAAGCATGTTTCATGCTCACCCTAGAAGAAGTAGGGTTAGCTAAACAGGCCACAACCGGAGCACATTCCACCATGATGATGGCCATGTCATGAGACACCGATGACTCTCAATCCTTCTCTGAAAATTATAGTCAAAACCGTAACAATGGTGGTGACAAAAAGGGTAAAAAAAATGCAACAAAAAGGGTTAAAACCGCGGTGGTGGCCGCGGTGGCGGTAGTGGCGGCCAACAGGGGTTAGGGCCACAACACCCCTAGCAGCAGCCTTGGGCCAGTAGGCAGTGGCCCATTCCGCCCTGCCCTTATCCCATACAGAACTGGGCCAGGCCCAATGGCAGGCAGCAGACGACCCAGCATCGACAGCTACAGGCCTGGCAGCAGCCTGGCCTGCTTGGGCCTCGGCCACAGCAAACCTTCGTTGCTGCGAGCCCAACAGTCTCCCCGACCCACACGGATATTGAGGCAGTGATGCATACACTTGGGCTAAATCATCCAGATGCGAATTGATACATTGACACCAGTGCTACTTCTCATATGACATCCGCGCAAGGTAATATCTCATCTTATTTTAATTTGAGCAAACATATGGCATAATTGTTGGTAATGGTCATTCAATTCCAAGTCGTGGTTATGGTCACACAAATTTGTCTCCCCCAAATCCGCATTTAGCCTTGAAAAATGTCCTTCATGCGCCTCAATTGATTAAAAAATTGGTGTATGTTCAGAAATTTACAACTGATAACTCAGTTTCTGTTGAATTTGATCCATTTGAATTTTCTGTGAATGATTTCTGGACGGGGATACATCTAATGAGATGTGATAGTCGGGGCGAGCTCTATCCCATCACCACCACCATCACCATCACCATAGGACTTTAAATACTAAGTTAAATTTACTTCTATAAATCTACTTTTCAAATGGTTTTCAAACACATACATGGTTTTCAATCTTTTCTACTCTTTTTACGTGTATGAATAAGACATAACCCCTCAATTCTCTTTAGGTTTAGGATTCACTTTAGGATTAGAGTTCTTTTATACCAATTAATGTTATTTACATTATGTCCTTCATCATTTATGTTTTTTCAATATATATTGACGTGTTTTTATATTTATATGAAATATTTATTTTTTAATAAGGTGATTTTTGTTTATGTTTGCAGTGGATTCATCGGCTTAATTCTTCAAAATATTTTGGAGAGAGTAAGTAATGTCCAATATTAATTTATTATTTTCAGTACATCTAGAAAGCTAATTGCACAGTAAAAGTATGGCATCCGGCAGTTCTTCAGAAAGAAAGTTTTATTCCTAATATTAGACTCTTTGAAATAACTTTTTTTTTTTCCATTCATCTTGTATTGTTAGAATAGCACAAAAGAATCTCATAAAAATTGTCTAATGGTTCGCCCATATTACATTGATTCAAAGAGAAAAGCTGCAGATCTGTAGCATTCTAGAAAGTTGTATTTTTTTGTCAATTAAAAAGTTGTCACCCAAAGAGCTATTTCCTTCCGTCCCAATTTAGGTGACACAATTTTCTTTTTGGTTTATCCTAAAAAGAATATCATCTTTCTATATTTAAAAATAATTTAACTTTATAAAATAATTTACAGCCACACATTTATATAAAATTTGTTTTGGACCACACATGTCAAAAGTCTTCATTTCTTTCTTAAACTTCATGTCAAGTCAAATGGTGACACATAAATTGAGACGGAGGGAGTATATTGTTTGTATACTAAATAGAAAAACACGCTAATCTAATTTAAAATAAAGGTTAACCAAATGAGACTTAAAAGTATTGTGGTATTTTTCATGCATACCTTTTAAATTTTGTCCCATCGGTATACCAGATATGGCAAAAAAGAACAAGGACCAAAAACCTGAGAGTGTTTTAGTGAAGGGCTAGATGAACTGAGAGCCAGAGTATCATATATTTATACTGAAAAATATATATGTATAGATAAGTACATCTCCTAATAGATAAGTGTATCCTATGACTAAGAGATAATTGATATACATGAGATAAGAATGTTATCCATGAGATAAGTACAATAAAATACACCCCCTCAATCTGGACTAGCAGAGATGACGTTCAAATTGTCACGTAAAAGACAAAATTGAGATGAAGGTAATTCTTTTATAAAAATATCAGCAAGTTGTGAGCGGGTAGGCACATATTGAACAACAAGATCACCTTGAGCAACTTTGTCATGAACATAATGAAAATCAACATCAACGTGCTTTGAGCGATCATGAAACACTGGGTTGCGTGACATATATGTAGAACTGATATTGTCACACAATACACGAACTGACTAATGTAGATAAAGACCAAGATCACGAAGTATATGACGAATCCAAGTGGTCTCAGCAACAGTATAAGCAATAACTTTGTACTCAGCCTCTGTAGAAGATTTAGAAATTGTTGGTTGTTTCTTTGCACGCCAAGAGATGCGATTGGAACCCAAGAACACAGCAAATTCGGTGGTAGAACGATGACTATCGGGACAACCCGCCCAGTCAGCATTAGAATAGGCAAGAAGTAAAGAGGTAGAAGAAGAGGCTCATAAGACCAATCCACAGGTGATGGTGCCTTGCAAATACCTGAAAATATGCTTCACACAATGCAAGTGAGTTGTACTAGTAGCATGCATAAATTGAGAAACAATATTAACATCATAGACAATATCTGAACGAGTCATAGTCAAGTATTGAAGAGCACCAACCATGCTTCTATATGCACTAGGATCCGAAAGTAATTCACCACTTCTAAGAGATATATAAGTACGAGAGGCAATAAGGGTACGAACGGGTTTGCATGTATGTATATGAAATATAAGAAGCAAATCAGAGATATACTTTTGCTGAGACAAGTGAAGTCTATGAGGTGAACAAACAACTTGAACTCCAAGGAAATAATGAAGATCACCTAAGTCATTCATAGCAAACTGACGAGAAAGAGGAGAAATAAAGTGAGCAAGAAGATTTGAAGAACTACCAGTAAGAATGATATCATAAACATAAAGTAATAATATGAGCACACCAGATGAGAACCTATGAATAAACATGGAAGTATCTGATTTACTACAAATAAAATCACGAGCAAGGAAAAATGTACTAAAGCGATGAAACCAAGCACGTGGTGCTTATTTCAAACCATAAAGAGCTTTAGACAGTTTGCAGACATGGTGAGGATAGTCAGGATGACTAAAATTTGGAGGTTGTTTCATAAAAACTTCTTCCATAAGGACACCATATAAAAAGAATTTTTGACATCAAGCTGACGAATAGGTCAAGAAAATGAGACAACAATAGAAAAAACAAGATGAACAGTAGTAGCATGAACTACAAGACTAAAGGTTTCGTGGTAATCAATACCTGGTTGCTGATGAAAACCTTGTGCTACGACTCATGCCTTGTATCGCTCAATAGACTCATTTGAATTATATTTAATAAGATAAACCTATTTACAACTGATTAAGTTCATGTTAGGTCGGAAAGGAACAAGCGTCCAAGTATTATTTTCCAAAAGTGCATTAAATTCATCAGTCATGGCTTGTTTTCACTTTGGACTTTTCACAGCCTGAGAAAAACAAAAAGGTTCACTTTCTTGAATAGTAGTATCTAAAGAAAGCATTTGTCTTGGTTTTGAGATATCCGATTTAGAGCGTGTTTGCATTAGATGAACGGGAAGAGTGGAGTCAGGAGGAGCGAAAGTGCTAGGAGAAAAGAAGTAGACATACAAGAAAATGGACCACTAGAGAAACAATCAGTAGAAGGACTAGATGTAGACACATGTTCGATAGGACTAAAAGTAGAATAGTCATGTGAATCCTCAGAACTAGAACAAAAGTTAGAAGAAGGATTTTAGAAAATACAAGACCTAGAACACTGTAACGAAGATAGAGGTGATGTGACTATAAGGGTGTCAAGAAAAGAAGAGGACGGTGAAGCATTGCCATAACAACACAATGTAGGATATGTAAAGACTAACTCATGGAAGACAACATGTCGACTAACATAGAAACGACCCATTTTAGGATCAAAGCAACGATAACCTTTATAGTTGTAGGCATAACCTAGAAAAATACATTGTACAGAGCGTGGTGTGTGCTTATGAGACACTTGAGTGGACAAGTTTGGAAAACATTCGCAACCAAAAATACGAAGTAAATCATAGTCCGGAGGCATGTGAAAAAGTTTTTCAAATGGAGAAAGGCCTTTCAAAACAAAGGTAGGTAGTCTATTAATTGTAGAAATGGCATAAAAGGCAGCATCAACCCAAAATTGAGTAGGTAAGGTGGCCTCTGTGAGGATGGTATGTACCATTTCAATAATATGTAGATATTTTCTTTCAGCAACCCCATTTTGTTGTGGAGCGTTTGGACATGACTTACGAAAATAAATACCCGAGTTAGAAAAATGTTGAAGCATACTTGTGTTATCAAATTCACCACCTCCGTCACTTTAAAAAGCTTTTATTTTGGTTAAAAATATTCTCCACAAGCTTTTGGAATGCATAAAAGTGTTGAAAAACTTTTGATTTTCTTTTCATATGATAAAGCCATGTAAATTTTAAAAAAATCATCAATAAATATAACATAGTACCGAAAATCCAAATTTGACAAAATGGGTGATTGTCAAACATCTGAATGAATAATAGCTAAAAGAAATGAGATATAATGTTCAACTGAATTAAAATACAAACGTTTAGACTTTCCTAATTGACAAGAAACACAACTATCATTAAAAGAATTAACTAAACTAATATGATTATGTTTCCTAGAACTATCCAAAACACGAGTTCCACTTTGGCCCAAATGACGATGCCAGACATCAGCAGATTTATGTAGAGTAACATATGCTTGAGGATGAGAGGACATAGGTGAAAAGGATAAGGGATAAACATCACCCTTACTGTTGGCTTGAAGAAGAGTTTGCCCCGAGGTTTGTCCTTCACGGAAACAGAAGATGAGTCAAAGTTAACAAAATAATCATTATCTTTACATAACTTTTTAACAGAAATTAGATTATGGTGAAGCTGAGGAACATGAAACATAGAGTTCAAGTGTAGAGGACGAGATGTAGAAGGTAGTTTAGAATATCCAATGTTAGCAATATTAAGCAATGTATCATTTACTACTAAAACACGATCAGAACCATAGTAAGGAGTTTTTCATATAAAATTACCTTCATATGGAGTCATATGAGCGGACGCAGTGGAATCAAAGTACCAAGTAGCATCGTTCGTTTTACCAACATACATAGTAGCAAAAGACTTGGAAAGATCATTAGCAACAAAGGAATGATTGAAACGATTGTGACATTGCAGAGCAGTATGACCAGAAGATGCACAAATTTGATAAATAATAAAAGATGGAAGAGGACCCAATATTCCAATGGATGATGAAAATATACTGACAAATAGTGAATTATAGGGATTAGATGAAGTACCACCAATACCTGACCATGTCTGACCAGTAAAATCATTGTGTGCAATATTGTTCTAATTAATTTGTTGACCGCGATCATATCCACGACCTCGTCCACCATGACCACGATTACCTTGAGATGAATTTGCATTGCTAGATACATCAGAGGATCCTGATGGCACAAATTGTATACTGACAAGCATGATGTGACATGGGCGAGTCAAGTTCACGAGACCGCTTCAACCTTTGTTCATGTAAAGGAGTTTCGAATGCAAATTTCGAGAGATATGTGGTCAGGAAAGTGAGTTATGATACCAATCAATATTCTTTACCTAATTCAAGGAGCACATAATCAACAAAATCTTAATTGGAACCTGGAAAATTTATTGCAGCGAGGGAATCAACCAGTTGCTTGGCTTCTCGCAAATACTGATCAATAGACGTGGAATTGGTTTTCTTCATATTGTAAGTTGACGTTTTAATTCGATAGCTTTTTCTTGACTAGCATCCATAAATCTACGATGTAGGGATAGTCAAATATCATGTAAAGTAGGTAAAAGGTTGACATCAACAATTACTTCACATGAGAGTGTAGCAAAAATTCAAGAACGAACACTTTGATCGATTCACATCCCTGAACGATGGGCTGGATTTGGTTGTGGAGAGACAACAACATCACAAATGAGTGGTGATGGTGATGGAAAAGAGCCATCAACAAAGCCTAATAAATCATGAGATATAAGCAGAGAAGTGAATTGTGTACACTATGTAAGATAATCTTCAACCAAGTTCAACTTAATTGTTACCAGATTAGTAACATTAGGGACAACCAAAGCAGCAAAAGATTGTAAGCCAGAAGAGAACGCCAAATTAACATACGGAGAAGCATTCAGTAGTCCACCAGAACTTGATAGTAGACTGAGAAGTATGAAAGTTGTGGGAAACGAAGACATTGGAGTTGATAGGGTAGGTAGCGATGCTGGAAGAGATAAAGAAGTCATTGGAGGGGTGGAGGTGAGTGGTACGGTAGCAGAAGGTTCAGATACAATAGTTCTAGATTTGGATAGAGATTGAGAAGCCATGATTTATTATGTTTTTTGAAAAGTGGTAAAAGATATGGGAAGAAAATAAAGAGATCTGATAGTACGTAATTATTCCAAAAATATAAATTCCTATGGAAGTAGTAAGTCGTATCCTAATCGAAAAGAAATAACGTGAGCAACAAATATGATTGATTAGGTGGGTCTGAAAATGTATAAAAAGGAAAAGTGGTCTTTGAATGGAAAAAGGAAGCTAATCACGTGAAAGCAGTAGGAAAAGAATTAGAATTGTGTAATTAAAAATAGTGAGAAAGAAAACAAAGACATGTTAAGTGAAATTCAATTAAACTTAATTATAGAAGGCAATGCTTACGACGGTAGGAAATTGAGAGATTAAATTTGTGGAAAGAGAATTTTCTAACTAATCTGATACCATAAGAGTGTTTTAGTTGTAAACGTGTAAATATAGAAAATAATATATTCCCTACCCATAATTAGAATATTTCCATATATTGTGTAAATATAATTATGGTAAGACTAGGATTCCTCTTTTGTATAGGCTTAGGATTCCTATTGTATAATGGATGAATATTGTACTCTATATATACCTTGATATTAATGAAAGACTCCTCAAGAGAGATTAATATCATCTTACATGGTATCAAGAGCCAAATAAACAAAACCATAAAAACCTTTCTCTTCCACAGCCACCGGCTGCCTCTCCTACGCCGCGGCCCTCTCGGATTTTCTTCTTGTTTTTCAGATTTTGTTCTTCCTTTCTTCTCTTCTCTAAATGGCTATCCCTGATTCTTCCACACTTTCTGACGCCTCTACCTCCACAAATTCCACAAAGTCATCCCGCCCTTACTGTTTCCAACATCAAGAACCATATTCCCATTATTCTTGATCAAGAAAACAACCAGTATTCTCCCTGGGTTGAACTTTTTCGCAATCATGCATGTCTCTAGTGCTTGACCATATTGATGACACTATTCCGCGCCCTACGGAGGTTGATGATTCTATCTAGCATCGTCTCGACGCCGGCGTCAAACAATGGATATATGGTAGTATCTCTCAAGATTTGCTCCTTACTATCATGAAATCTAACTCCACAGCCCTTGACTTGTGGAATCGTTTGGAGGAAATTTTTCAGGACAACAAGCACATTCGTGCCGTGTATTTGGAAGAACAGTTCAACAAAACACGTCTTGAAAACTTCTCCAATGTCTCTGAATACTGCAAGCAGCTTAAACTTCTAGCGGATCAACTCTCCAACATCGGCACGCCTGTCACTGACGATAAAATGGTGCTACAAATGATTTCTGGCCTTACTAAGGGTGAATATGATACTTTGGCCACCATTATTCAACAGGCAGATCCGCTACCGAGTTTTAACAAAGCTCGCTCATAATTGTTGCTCGAAGAAACCCGTAGTGCTAAGCAGGATGAGCACGCCCAGCAGGTGTTAGCTGTCGACACGCAACCCCAAGATCAGACGCCACCGGACAACTCCCAACAGCGGCAGGGCCGCGGCGGCAAGGATGGAAAAGGTCGCGGCGGTAGAAGAGGCCGTGGTCGTGGCAAGGGTCGCGGTCAACAGAACCAACAGCAGCAACAACAATAGAGATCGCATAACAACTGGGTCGCGGCTCCTCAGCAGTTCGTCTACAGCACCGCGGCGCCCCAGTACAGAGCTGCGGCGCCCCAGTTTAGAGCCACGGTGCCGAGTCCATTCCAGTACCAGCAGCCATACAATCCGTATTTTTACCCCGGTTTGTTAGGCCCCGCTCCAGCCCCACAGCAGGCCTACTTCATACAAGGTCAGGTCCCGCAGCCCTCCTCCGGCATGACACCCACTGAGTTGGGTCAGGTGTTCAACACCCTAACTATGCAACAGCCTGACAATACTTGGTACATGGACTCAGGCGCCACATCTCACGTCACCCAGTTTGCAAGTACTATTCCTAAACTGTTTTGTTTAAAGCATCCTCAATATGTTACAGTTGGTAGTGGACAACGCATTCTAGTTAAGGGTTATGGTACCTCATACACACAACCTCCTCATCCACCCTTCTCCCTAAAAAAACACCCTATATGCCCCACACATGATTAAGAACCTCATATATGTCCACCAATTTACTCGTAATAATTCTGTCTCTGTGGATTTTGACCCTTTTGATTTTACTGTAAAAGATCTTCATACGGGGACACCTCTTACGAGATGCAATAGCACGGAGGATCTCTATCCATTCACTTCCACCTCCGCTGCCAGATCTTGCTCTCCCGTCACTCTAGCGGTTGTTTCTTCTTCAACCTGGCATAATAGGCTTGGTTATCCAGGAGTCCCAGTTTTTAATTTTCTTAGAGGCAACAATTTCATTGCTTGTAATGGGAAACTTGCCCAAAATTGTGTTTCTTGCTCTTTAGGCAAACATATTCGTCTTCCGTTTAAATCATCTACTAGTGTTACATTTGCTCCTTTTGATATCATACATGCCGATTTATGGACATCTCATATCCCTAGTTCTCTCGGTCATAAATACTATCTTGTGTTGCTTGATAATTTTTCACACTACGTTTGGTTATACCCTCTTAAATTTAAATCGGAAGTGTTTGTCAAATTTCTTGAGTTTCGCAATTTCATTCAAACGCAATTTGGAAAAGGCATAAAATTATTTCAGTGCGATAATGGTCGTGAATTCAATAACTCTATGTTTCACCGCTTTTGTACCAATAATGGCATGGTCTTTCGCTTCTCCTGCCCTCACACCTCACCACAAAATGGTAAAGCTGAAAGAATCATCCGCACCATTAACAATATGATTCGCACCCTATTGATTCATGCCTCCCTCCCTCCACCCTTCTCGGGTCTATCTTTGCTAAAATGTCAGAATACACTCTAAATATTCTCCCTACTAGCACTCTTCACAATATGACCCCTACCGAAATCCTCTACCATAGAATCCCCTCTTATGATCATCTACGGATTTTTGGTTGTCTGTACTATCCCAACCTTAGCTCCACTGCCCCTCACAAGCTCGCTCCTAGGTCCACTCCATGTGTCTTTCTAGGATTCCAGTCGAACCATAAGGGCTATCTATGCTATGACTTGTCGACTCGTCAGATCCACATATCTCATCACGTCACATTCGACGAGACCACATTCCCATTTTCAAATCTTCCAAAATTTCAAAAACAGAACTACTCATTTCTTGACGAGTCTGTCATCTCTCCCCTCATAATCAAACAACTCACATCCTCTGTTCCGTCGTCAGAGCCGCGACACCCAAACTTCAGAGAATCCTGTAAACCTTCTAGCGCCGCGACTCTCGATCCAGAGTCATGGCGCCTCGACGCTTCTCCCCACCCTCTCCTTATCCGACTTTACCCCCCGTCTCAGACATCACTCCGCCACCCACTGTCCCTACCCATCCAATGGAAACTCATTCAAAGCATGAAATCTTCAAACCCAAAGTCCATTTCAACTTGTCTGCCCAAACCATCTCTCCACTTCCAAAGAACCCAAAATTGGCCAAACAAGACCCTAATTGGAATACGGCTATGTATGAGAAATTCAATGCTTTAACTAAACATCACACGTGAGATCTAGTACCTAGACCTGAGGGGGTGAATGTGATTCGTTGTATGTGGCTATTTCGTCACAAGTTTAGAGACAATGGGGATCTTGAGAGGTATAAGGCCCGTCTTGTGGCTAATGACACAAATCAGCAGGAGGGCATTGATTGTAGTGAGACCTTCAGCCCAGTTGTCAAACCGGCTACCATCCGCACAGTTTTGAGCATAGCCATGGGCAAACACTGACCGATCCATCAGCTTGATGTGAAGAATGCATTCTTACATGGGGATCTGAGAGAGATAGTCTACATACATCAGCCACCAGGGTTCACCCATCTAGCAGTTCCTCACTATGTGTGCCGTCTCCGTAAGTCACTATATGTCCTGAAGCAGGCCCCCCGTGCGTGGTATCGCTTTGCCAGGTATATCTTGCAGATTGGGTTTGTATGCAGCAAGAGTGATACATCACTTTTCATTTTTCATCGAGGTAGTAGCACTGCTTACTTATTACTTTATGTGGATGATATTGTTCTTACTGCCTCTTCCGACGGATTGAAAAATGAGATTATTGCCTTGCTCAAGTCCGAATTTGCAATGACTGATTTGAGGAAGCTGAGTTACTTTTTGGGGATATCGGTGACCAGGTCTGCCAATCATATGTTCTTATGTCAGCGTAAGTATGCAGAAGAGATTGTGTACAGGGCTAAGATGGCGAATTGCAAAGAGGTGCCTACTCCAGTTGATTCCAAATTTAAGCTCAGTGCTATGGATGGTGCTCCAGTCTCTGATCCTACTTTGTATATGAGCCTTGCAGGTGCACTTCAGTATCTCACATTCACCAGGCCAGACATAGCTTGTGCTGTTCAGCAAGTGTGCTTATTCATGCATGCCCCCAGGGAGTCTCATTTCACTGCTCTTAAGCGTATCATTCGATACATTAAGGGCACTCTTGATTATGGTTTGCACCTATACCCCTCTGCACCAAACAAGTTGTTTTCATATACGGATGCAGATTGGGCAGGGTGTCCGGACACGCGACGCTTCACCTCCGGCTTTTGTGTTTTCTTAGGGGATAATCTGATTTCTTGGTCAGCCAAGCGACAGGCTACCCTATCTCGCTCAAAGGTTTGAGGCCGAAAGTACGAGGCGTTGCAAATGTAGTAGCTGAGATTTGTTGGCTCAAAAATTTATTGTTAGAACTTCAGTGTCCTTTGCGTCAGGCATCTATTGTGTATTGTGATAACATCTCTGCCATCTATCTTTCTCATAATCCGGTTCAACATCAGCGAACCAAGCATATTGAGATAGACCTACACTTCGTTCGTGAGAAAGTTGCGTTAGGCCATGTCAGAGTGTTACATGTTCCATCATCCTATCAGTATGCAGACATATTTACCAAAGGACTTCCCAGACAGTTATTTCTTGACTTCAGAGCCAGTCTCAGCGTCCGGCCTCCTCCCGCTCCGACTGAGGGGGTGTGTAAACGTGTAAATATAGGAAACAATATATTCCCTACCCATAATTAGAATATTTTCATATATTGTGTAAATATAATTATGGTAAGACTAGGATTCCTCTTTTGTATAGGCTTAGGATTCCTATTGTATAAGGGATGAATATTGTACTTTATATATACCTTGTTATTAATGAAAGACTCCTCAAGAGAGATTAATATCATCTTAAATTAGTGAATGGCTCGATGAACTGAGAGCCAGGGTAACATATATTTATACTAAGAAATATACATGTATAGATAAGTATATCTCCTAATAGATAAGTGTATCATATGACATGAGATAAAAATGTTATCCATATGATAATTACACTAAGAATTCTAATAAAATCCAGAAAGAGCACTTTTTATTTGCTTTAGTAAAACAAGCATTCCTTGAAGTTTTAACTATAACCTAATTGCTTTGTGAGAATCATATTTGAGTTGGCTGAAAAGTGGAGAACTCTCCATCCTTCTCGTGCATGTTTTTTAAGTTTTACTTTTTTTTTTCTTGCTTCTTGCTTATGGTATGAAAACACACAGTTCAATGGATACTTTGACGTTTAATTTCGCAGGAAAAAAAGGTTATTAGAGTTGTATTTCAACAACTCCTATTGATTAGACTAAGAAGTATCCAATTTCCTACTCTTTAAGATATAAATCGTATTTGATATAGAAGTCCAGTTCCATATGTCATACTTCAAATATTTGTTTATATGAAGTTGTTAAAAAGAATCTCAATAACTTTTATGAAGAAGTTGTTTCCATGGCATCCTATATAATAGTTGGAAAACCCGATGGAAAGGAGGTATCAATAATATCTTTCAAAGTTTTAATTTGGTGGATATATTCATGATTAAATATATCTATCTTAATATATAATTTCAAATTCTTGCTTCGAGATTTGCGTTATAGCTAAGAAATCACATTATTTTACAGGTTCTTTTATCTAATCTAATGATCAATTTTTTCCCACTTAATTTTGTTAAATCAATAATGGACTATATATGTTGGTATTCAAATTGATTTTGACATTTCTCTGAGACGTGAAGAAAGAAGTTACGGGTTAATAAAAGTTGGGACTAAACGTAGGTAGTGTTTGGATTTATATTTTTCATTAATATTTTGTTTTGAAGTTTTATCCCATTAGTATTTGCGTTATATATCCATTTTTATAGTATTTATTGTCAAATGAGGTATATATACGCATTTTAATCACGTACAAAGCACGTACACTGAAACTAGTATAAGATAAATGTCAAACCAACATAAAATCATGTTGGAAATTAGCCTTTGGCGGGGAGATGCGTCCACCCATCTTTGATGAATTAAACACTAGTGTTCCGCATGTTGGAGACCTTGTCTCTTCGCACATGCATGATCTACGAAGTGAGTAGATGATCGTAGGGCCAAGAATCATCTAATTTCGTTGAGAAATGAAAGAGATATTGGTCCACGAAGTAAGGTGTTTGAGACATGGAAATGTGGTGTGGGACAAATCTACCACATCGGTGGGAATAGGAAGAATTGCTCTCTATATAAGTCTATAATGTGGTAAAGGGTTTGGATCCCCAAGGGGTATCCCATGTGTTTAAAGGAGGGAAGACCTAGATGTGCTTGGGTTCAAGGCTAAGCCCGCGCACCGCCGCCCGCCCGTCCGGTTCCGGGTTCCGGGTTCACGGGTTCACGGGCTGTGGGGCTGTCTAATATTATCTTTTTGGACTAGAGAACTCTGCCAGATGTACAGTTTGATCCCTGAAGTTTCATATGTATAGTTTGGACCAGAATTCTTTCATATGTACAGTTTGGTCCCTGAAGTTTCAATATTTACAGTTTGGTCCCCAGAGTTTCAGGGAAGGTGACGGAAGGCAGAAAGCCTACCGTTGGGACTGGTTTTTGAGGCATTAATCAGCCATTACTTGGCTGATTAACTCCTCTATTAACAGCCCATTAGTTGGGCAATTGAGTAGCCTCCTTCATGACCTTAATTCACCTCTTTCATGGCATTAAAACCTGCCATTACAGCCCTCCTTTAAGGGCCATTACAGCCTTGTTTGTGACTGTTGGACAGCCCCTCCTCATGCTATATATTGAGCTTCATTTGGCTCAAAAAAGTGGCAGCAAACAGGCTGAAAACTGGCAGCAAACAGACTAAATCAAGAAAACAAAGTGTAAAACACCAAAACAGACGGTAAATACAAAGAACATAGCAAGACAAAAACAGATCGCAAACCCACAAAATCAGTGAGTAAAAACTGCTCGAAACAGTGGCTGAAAATCAGTCAAAACAGTGACCAAACCCTCACGTATACACAAGATATACACTATAGAGACACACTATATACACAGAGACAAAAGAGAAGAGTAGACAAAAACTCTTCCTTCCTATTCCATATCTTCAGCAAGTCGAGTCATATTTGTTTTCTTCGACAGGCTCAACCTATTGGCTTTGTAGTGTTGAGATTAAAGTGTTGTTTTATCTTGGGAGACTATTGCCCGCTAACGTAAAAGCATATATACGGGCAATCTTGTCTTAAGGATAGAGGGCTATCCTCGACTCAACACACAACGTTATAACCATCCAGATTTAGTTGTTTCTTGATTTCAGGATATCAACATTCAAGACACAACAAACTTGCGGCAGTTCTCAACATTGGCTTTGCAAGGTGATCAAGATTCAAGACACAACACACATGCGGCAGTTTTGAAGATTGACCATTTATTTATCCTTTCGAACATTTGTAATAGTTATTACTTCCCGTACTGCTTTATAAAGTACCATAGAAATACCAGCAAATATGGACAAGATTGTATTGTAATACTCTTAGTGTTCGAAAGATGTCGGTCAAAAGTTGTGTGACCAAATCTGGATATGGCAATGGTTTTCTGGTAGAAGAGAGTGATGATGATGAACATGTTCATGGTGTCACCGCTACCAAGACTGGTGGGAACAAGCGCTCACGAGAGTTTGAGGATGTCAACTGGGACACGAGGAGAAGACTGAAGATGTACTTCTATCTTGCAGCAGAAGGCTTGTATCTATCCCAGACAAAAGATCCGAATAATGGTAAGAAGGAAATGGACACTCGATCGATGAAGTGACCAAGTGAGCCGTAATCCAAATTGGGATAAGTAGTTTTTCTTACTTGTCAAGAATAAAGATTAAATGAGGTCTGATTAAAAATTGATTAAAGTAAGGAGGAATATGAAAATAATTTATATTCCTTACGCTTTAAAAATCAGAAGTTTAATCTCATCTTCTTTTCCGTTTAAAGATTGGATTGTAAAGCAACTTAAAAAGATCCGTTCTTTTAAGTGTAATTATTAAAAGTGAGTAAAGTATGTTCGCACATACGAGGGAGTAAGATCCACTGACTATGCGAAAACTATTACCACTCTTAAGTAAGCGCCAAGAATTATCTGGGCACCAATCATAACGGAAGAAGTCTAAAAGTTAAAGACGTTGAGTCTGTCATACTATTTGGCAGAAGATCCTTCATAGGATGATATTGGACACTCAGTCATATAAAGCCTCTGGGCGACTGGAGTGGGCCAAAATTCCTTTGATATGATGATATTGGACACTCAGTCATATAAAGCCTCCGGGCGACTGGAGTGGGGCCAGAATTCATTTCATAGGAAAAGTAATGGACACCTATTAGGGTGGGCCAGAGTTTTCAGGTCTTAAATGATCTGAAGGCCTAAAGAAATGCAGAAAAGAAATAGGACACTCAGTCTGCCAAAGCAACTGGAGTGGGCCAGAGTATCCAGATCACATATGATCCGGTTGCGCCCTAACCACGGGCAAGAGGTTGTTCATGTGAAGCAACGCCACCTCTAAAGTAGAAGGGGTTGGAGAGGTTGTCCTCAATAGGACTTCAGGGAATGAGATCACTCTAAGATGAGGTGATACATATCCCTAACTTGGTTTAAGGGACGTTGGTCAAAATTTGGTTTGAGACTAGTCCAACAGTGCAGTAATAACTAAGAATGGTACAGTACGTCTGTAGCCAAATGAATGATATATTTGTAATCCGTGCATCTATGCCATCATAGATTAAGACACGTTAAATAGCAAGTCATTCAAAAGCTAACGATGTTGAGATTGTTGCCTTCTGTCGACATAAACCCTCAAAATGAATGTGAGGTAGACGAATAGGCAAAATCACCTTTCCAAATTCCGTCAAAGGGAATAGCGAAAGAAGCACCGCTCCTCTAGAACTTAGTCACACCTACTTGGGCGATTTGAAGTTTATACAAAATAGAGGGGGGAGACAAGTACGTTGTGACCTTCATTGATGATGGTACAACGTATGGAATCCTTTGTTTGTTAAAAAGCAAAGATGAAGTTGTTGAAGCGGATAAGCTCTACGAAGCAGAAGTTGAAAATCAACTAAGCCTACGGATTGAGAAATTCGTAGTGATAGAGGGGGAGAAAGTGAAGCATCGTTCATTAAACGACTGTTCATTTCTCACCTCAGTCAAACGGTGTTAGCCAAGCGCAAAGCTCGTACGCCTAAATTATGTGGGGTGGCTTGGTAAAAGTTGGAACACTGAAACAGGTCCAGTTGTACCTAAGACTGTAGATTGCATATCCACTGGATCTGCAAATAACAGTAGTGCTGATCGCCTCTTGGCATCAAAGAATGTTGAATTCTTTGGAGATAACTTTCCTTGAAAAAGAAAAAAAGGAGTAATTGCTCAAGGTTAACAAGAACCCGCGAGGGCCTGACTATCCGGAACTAGACGTTCCGTATCTACAGGACTCGAAAGTTGTTGGCTATCCGGAACTCAATATTCCAGATCTGCAGAACTCAGGGATTCTAGATGTTGAACCGAGACGGAGCAAAGAAGGGGACAAAGACTTGTTTCAGTCCTTCTAGCTTGTATGGTTAAGAATGAACCATGGACAATTAACAAATAATTGTCATCTCCAAAAGCGCTGCTTTGGAAAGAAGCTACAAAGAGAGAAATAAACTCTATCATATAGAACCATACTTGCGTAATGGTTGATCTTCCTCCGGAAAAAGAACCTTTGGGTTGTAAGATGTGCTCCCCTGTGAGTAGCTTCACATCCAGGGCCATTGCAGTCTTGCGTGGCATGAATGTTGAATTAGCCTTCCCAACCGGAGAGTTGGAAGAAGAGGATCAGAGTTGGTTTGCTGAACTGTTGGGCTTCTTCCTGAACTTTCATTTTGGTCCCTGAAATGTTTACATTTTGGTCCTGAAAGTTTCAGATAAAACAGAAACAATGAATCTGACCACAGAAACATTGACTCTGAAATTAGAAAGCCAACAGTTGGAGAATCAACAGTCTGAAAGTAAAAGTCATATTGAAACAAAGTCTCGATATGAAAGATATGGGTATCACAGATGACATCTTAGGAATTGGATTTCTACGACATCTAAAGGACTGGTCGATAGTTGACAGTCTCGTTGAAGCCACCAATGGATATGAATCATAGAACTGATTGGAATCATGGTGCACCCATAGACAAGGAGCGATATGCACAGGTCATGTGTAGTTCAATGTATTGTACACACTACAACCGACCTGGTATCGTCCTACGAACAGATTAGTTGAACTAAGGTTCACTAATGATCTTAATACATGATCAATAGAAGGCTTTAAGTCGGATATGACGATATCTGAGTTATTCGCTTATCTACAGATTATAATATTCTGGATGTCCAGCGGTTCTGGGAGAACACAGTGATGCAAACTGGACATCAGATCTGAAAAACACCAAAGCCACAAGCAAATGTGTATGGTGGGTCTTGGAAAATCCTCTAAGCAAACTTGCATCGGCCGATTCATGATGGAATTGGAGTTTATCGCTTTATACAAAGCATGAAAGAAGTTGAGTAACTTCACGGCTCCTTAGAGGATGTCCCTTATTGGGAGAAACCCGTGCCTTCAGCAGTTATACACTGTGGCTAGCCGGTCGGCTTCAAGAAGGACACGGATGAAGGCGTCTGGACATATCTTTCAGGATCTGTCGGAGACATAAGACCGTATGGCAGTTGATCATCACGGGTGTCACATCCTTGTGTACTAACTAAGGGACTACCCGGAGATCAAGTGTTCTGCCTGTCTAGGGGAATTGGCTTAAAACCCAAACAATACGAACCTTTGCGGTGGAAACCCAACCATACTGATTGGAGATCCCAAGAATTTGGTTCAATGGGAAAACTAAGCGGCAAAAGGTTCAGTTGAGCGCTTCGGTAGAAGCAAGAAGCACTTCGGATGATGATTTCTGTACGGAAACATGAATCCAAAGATGTTCCCGCGATAGTCATTAAAGTGCTACCTGCATGGTGGGTAAAGGTTAAGCTTCCAAACCTTTTAAAAGATCCTCAAACAGTTGAGGTTAAGGTTGGAGAAACTTTTAATGATTCCTAACACTTGACAAGTGGGGTATAGCAAGATACCTTGTAAGAGATCACCTATTTAAGTGCGATGATGGCCGCCTCAAATGAACGCACTTAAGAATCCAAGTGTGTCCATGGCCACAACGGACAGAAACGTAAGAAGGAAAATAAATAAGAAGAGTTATTGTGTTGATATCATTGTCTTGGCTTACACTAAACACTGACGGTTCAAGACATCACGTTCACCGCGCAGTAAGTAAGTCCGATGGTTTCAACTAGGGAAGGTTCAAAGCGAAAGCTACCATTCCTGATGCAATATCTTTTCGCTGAAAGATTGCTGAAATGTAGGCACCTTGTGTGTGCGCCACAATCTCTCTTTCATAGAGGGGATTGTTAGAAATTAGCCTTTGGCGGGGAGATGCGTCCACCCATCTTTGATAAATTAAACACTAGTGTTCCGCATGTTGGAGACCTTGTCTCTTCGCACATGCATGATCTACGAAGTGAGTAGATGATCGTAGGGCCAAGAATCGTCTAATTTCGTTGATAAATGAAAGAGATATTGGTCCACGAAGTAAGGTGTTTGAGACATGGAAATGTGGTGTGGGACAAATCTACCACATCGGTGGGAATAGGAAGAATTGCTCTCTATATAAGTCTCTAATGTGGTAAAGGGTTTGGATCCCCAAGGGGTATCCCATGTGTTTAAAGGAGGGAAGACCTAGATGTGCTTGGGTTCAAGGCTAAGCTCACAAGACCGCCGCTCGCTCGTCCGCTCGGTTCCGGTTCACTGTTCACGGGTTCCGCGGACTGTCTAATATTATCTTTTTGGACCAGAGAACTCTGCCAGATGTACAGTTTGATCCCTGAAGTTTCATATGTATAGTTTGGACCAGAATTCTTTCATATGTACAGTTTGGTCCCTGAAGTTTCAATATTTACAGTTTGGTCCCCGGAGTTTCAGGGAAGGTGACGGAAGGCAGAAAGCCTACCGTTGGGACTGGTTTTTGAGGCATTAATCAGCCATTACTTGGCTGATTAACTCCTCTATTAACAGCCCATTAGTTGGGCAATTGAGTAGCCTCCTTCATGACCTTAATTCACCTCTTTCATGGCATTAAAACCTGCCATTACAGCCCTCCTTTAAGGGCCATTACAGCCTTGTTTGTGGCTGTTGGACAGCCCCTCCTCATGTTATATATTGAGCTTCATTTGGCTCAAAACAGTGGCAGCAAACAGGCTGAAAACTGGCAGCAAACAGACTAAAAACTGGCAGAAAACAGGCAGAAAACACCTGAAAACAGACGGTAAATACAGCAACATAGCAGCACAAAAACAGACTGCAAAAACCACAAAATCAGTGAGCAAAAACTGCTCGAAACAGTGGCTGAAAATTAGTCAAAACAGTGACCAACCCCTCACGTATACACAAGATATACACTATAGAGACACACTATATACACAGAGACAAAAGAGAAGAGTAGACAGAAACTCTTCCTTCCTATTCCATATCTTCAGCAAGTCGAGTCATATTTGTTTTCTTCGACAGGCTCAACCTATTGGCTTTGTAGTGTTGAGATTAAAGTGTTGTTTTATCTTGGGAGACTATTGCCCGCTAACGTAAAAACATATATACGGGGCAATCTTGTCTTAAGGATAGAGGGCTATCCTCGACTCAACACACAACGTTATAACCATCCAGATTTAGTTGTTTCTTGATTTCAGGATATCAACATTCAAGACACAACAAACTTGCGGCAGTTCTCAACATTGGCTTTGCAAGGTGATCAAGATTCAAGACACAACACACATGCGGCAGTTTTGAAGATTGACAATTTATTTATCCTTTCGAACATTTGTAATAGTTATTACTTCTCGTACTGCTTTATAAAGTACCATAGAAATACCAGCAAATCAAACTAACATTGTATATATAGCACTGTTATAACTCTTTATACAAAAACAATATTCATTATAATCTAATCAGTATGTAGTTTTTGAACTTTTTCATAATTTCTATTTTTGACATATTGTTTCAGGCCGAGCTTATATTTTGAAGTAATTCAATAATTCAATATCTATGTTATAGGCGGACAAAGTGCACAAATACTAGCTTTTGGGGCTGCCATTTAGTTTATAATTGAAGTTTAATTTTTTTTATAAGTTCACCGCTTTGGAACAACTTCAGACTTACACGACTGAAGTTTGGCTAAAACTTCAGTCATGTGTATCTAAAGTGCAACTGAAATTCTTTTGCCCAAAAAATATATTTGTTTTTCGAATTCAACAATTTAACACATGATTCAACACCCAAATCTACTTCAAATAGCTTAAATTTGAAACTGTCACGACTCAAAAATGATAGCCATGATGGCATCTATCCCCAACCCGACAAGTAAGCCAAAACCCAACAATTACTGATAAGATTTAATTAAGTTAATTAAGAGGAAAGGTAAAGAGATAAGACGAATATCCAAATACTAAGTCTTTTAATATAAATAAGTCCGAAAATAATTAAAATCATCCAAGATTGGTGTCATGTGTATAAGAGCCACTACGAATACAATACAATTCTGAAATCCACTAATACATTGTCTGGATGCAAAGAAAATACATAAATAATAAAAGTATAGAGGGAGAGGGGTGTTGCGGATAAGTCAAGAAGCTCACCACGATCTCCTCGACCACAACCTCGAACTCAAATAACTATGTGGGTCCCACTAGTACTTAGAACTGAATCTGCACCACAAAGAGTACAACAAGTGTAGTATGAGTACAAGAAGCACGTGTACTCAAACTAGTGACGAAATATTAGGAAAAGTTTATTTTAACCTTACCAGTTTACCTTAACTCTGAACTAAAACATTAACAAGGTAGGGATAAACAAGTACCAAGTAAAACCAAATACTCAAGTAGTCAGATAATCAAAGAAGCAATCAATCAAATAATCAAATAAAGAATGAATAAAGTGATGCAAGGCAATGCAATATGCTCCCGGTATACAAACACAGAGCTCCACGGGATTGTACCGGAGATGTAACCCATAAGGGACCGCTAAGTCCATATACCGCCCGGAATATCAGGAGATCTAGATCACATCGGTCACCCAACCTTTCGAGGTTGAACTATCATGTAACCGATCTTATGAGGTCAAAATATCCATCAACCGGCCATTTAGACTAAGTAGCAATCTCCTTCCTCGAAATCCAGATCTCCCTGATCATATTTAGACAAATGAAATGCATACATGAATAATCACATAAAAACATGAATATCTCAGTAATCCAAACATAACAGTCAACCGATTCAAATAATTTCAACAACTTGATTATAACAAATGTATAAAATTTCATAGAGTGAAAAATACAATTAAGCAATCAAGTCATGCATGTAGCACATAACATTTAATGCCCATATGCTCATTTTTGGGTCACGACCCACAACTACACACTTACACTATTATCCATAACATGACACTGGTACTCGCACCAATACTCGTTACATACATATATGAGATCCACTGTTTCGCTCTTGTCCTTTATTATTAAGCTTATTTTATTATGTTTATCGAAAACGTCCCTCAAGCGAAGTCAAGAAGGCTTAACATACCTCAAGGCCAAGAAACAAAATTACAAAAGTGCCTTACCCTTTTAAGTGCCTCAGAATGCTTCCAATCTATCAAATACGCTTGGTACATAAGAAAATGAATCCATAGACACCCATATTACTATACTTATATCCCGGGCCCAAAGAGTCAACCCAAAATTAAATATGAGTCCCCAAGGGCAAAACTAAAATTTTATTTGAAAACCATTCTATCCATAATTTTGATAGTCTAAATACATAAAATTAGCTAAATCTATCCACTAATTGGATCCCAAATTAATGAAATACATAATTTCACCTGTAGTGATAAAATCCCCATCTCTACCAACACAAATCAAGAATTAATCACTAATTTAATGGAAGAAGTCAATATGAATCTACTAAATAAGGATTAAAAACTTACCTCTGAGCCAAATCGTGATCCTAGCCGTTGAAATTACCTTAAACTGAGCTTTAGAACTCAAAATATGAAAATGGGAGAATGAAGTTCAGAGTTGAAGTTATTTCACTCTTCAACCCCGACTCTTCTACGAAACACGAGCCCAGCCTCGGGATCGCGATCCAACACAGTCCAACACATCACAAACGCGACAAGCCAATCGCGATCGCGATGAGTAGCCTCGACCCGATCCAAACTCAATTTCTTTCCATGCGTATGCGATAGATCATCTGTGAACGCGATGAGTACCCCTCCCCACCCTTTTTTCACGAATGCGAAGACCCTCTCGCGATCGCAACGAAGATTTCCTGCTAGAAAACCAACAATCTCGCATAATCCACCGAACTCCGATTCAACACTCAAAACTCATCTGAGATGTTCTGGACACAAACCAAATATGCATTTCAGTCATAAAACATGCTATGAATTTGTTCACGCACTCAAAACATAGATTTGGGGTTTTCTTGACCGAACATTGATAGAGGTCAACTTTAATTTTTTAACTTAGGTAGTTTCTCAACCAACGGTTCAAATCAATCCCGAGCCCTTCTAGATCTGTCCTAACTGCTCGATTAAGCCATAAATTATGTTTCGGACCTAACCGAACTGTCAAAACTCGAATCTAAGTTCGTTAACCCCGAATATTGACTTTATCCAAACTTTCTCATTTTCTTAACTTAAGAACTTTTAAGTTTGCTAATTCCTCTCTAATACTCACCCGATTACTTTGGGAATCGCGCTACTCATTCCCGCAAGTCAAGAACACAATTTTAAAGTTGTGAGGAGGTTCATTTTGAGAAAAAGAGTTAAAAAGCTCAAAACAACCTAGCAGATCATTACATCATCTACCACTTAAACAAATGTTCGTCCTCCCATCCCATGTGATTAACTCTTCTCAATATCCAACACACCCATTTTCATCTCTTCTTCTCTCTAAAAATCTCACCCACCTCTCACTTCCTTCTATTTAAAAGTCTCACCCACATCTCCTTCTATATTACAATTTAATTGTATTCTATCTATGTATATCTAGTTAAAGATCGATTTCATTTGAATTTTTTAAAAATAATTGATCTTTGATAGATCCCTTTTGATATTTTTTTATAGGAAGTGACGCATGGTGTCTCCAAAAGTGTCCGGTGTTGAATTTTTATCCTCGCTTAGTAAAATCTTTAAAAAATGGTGTTAACTTGAAAAAATGTGTTGGAAAGTACTTATGTTGTTCATCAGGCATACGTTATGACTTTTGCCTATAAGGCAGAACTTATGGTCAATTGAGAAAGTTCACTGTCTTGAAATATCCTAAACTTCTGTTTTATAGGAAAAAGATAAAATTTATGCTTTTTTGTCTCTATTGCCATCAGGCATAAGTTCTAGCTTTTGAAAATAAGGCAGAACTTGTGGTCAATTGAGCAAATTCATTGTCTTGAAATACCAAGAGGAAAGGAAAGGTACTCTTAGTAGGGGTGAGCACGGGTACAGGGTACCCAGATACCCGACCGAAACCGACACTAACGGGTAGGTTCCGGGTAGATATATTATAATAACGGGTAGGGTTCGGGTAGTAAAATTAGGAACCGATCAATGTCGGGTCCGGTTCCGGTTCCGGCAAATAGAGACAGTGGTACCCTAATTCGAACCGATACTCCTAACTTATAAAATATTAAATATTTTTATTTTTTTTAGAAACATTTGGACCACTTTTAACTTTCTCCAAAATTATTTGTTGCACGCCTGCACATTGATTTTCCCCACCCCAAGACGTAAATATTTTAGTTTTTTCACCCATTTATTCTAGAATGCTCTTTGTGCCCTAAGAGAAAACACCCAAACTCTCTCAATAACAATGGCGTTTTAGCTACACCACTGAGCTTCATCGTCGTCGTTGATGAAGCTTTCTCTCAGGGACTTTCATCGTTGTCGTCATTGAAGCTTCACCTTTGTCTCTTTCTCTCCTTTGGTTGTGTTTACGTCATTCCTAAAATGCATATGAGTTCATATCTAACTCTTCAATTTCTTTTTAATATCATATGTTTTTGTTCTATTTCATGATACTCATCTTCAATTTGTATTACTTTTTTATTTGAAATGTAAATCTATTTTTAAAATTTGTGTATATTTTTGTAGTCGTGAAGATGAAATTTAGGGATTTACTAGTATAATAAAGCTTTTCTTTTGTATCGAAGAGCTTATGAACACGAAAATAAGTTTAATTCAGATATTTTCACATTTATTTTGAAATCAACACGTTCAATTAATTGAGTGTCAAATTTGGCTTGCAATTTTAGGTTTTGGTAACAGAATTAGCTTTTCTACAATGAATAAGTTTTCTAAAACTTCTTATAAGGGTACTAAAAACTCCGATTGCATGCTAAAAAACTACTTGATGAAATTATTTTAGAACTCTTTTTTATTCTCATAGGCTTAAAAATTGTTGCTTAATTTGTGTTTTTTATTTATAGGGTACCCGGAAACCTACCCGGATCGGGTAATGATTGCAACGGGTAGGTTCCGGGTAGTAAATTTAGGAACCGATCTTTTACTGGGTAGGATCCGGGTAGTTAAAAAATGTTAGGGTACCCGGACCCGCTCACCCCTAACTCTTAGTACCATGGAATGCCACGTAGTAATAGTGGTTGTGGATTTTGGACACGTATGTGCAGCTGCAAAACCTAACCAAAATGACAACAATGCCCTCAAAAATAAATTTTAATGACCAAAAACAGGCACAAAAACTAGGGTAAAAAATGCCCTGAAACTACGTGAAATTGAATAAAAATGCACCCCGTTCATAGTTTGGTCCAAAAATACAATGAAGCGATGCAAAAATTACTGTTACTTAATTGGGTCAAAATGTCATTTTCCTTATAAACATATTTTTTTTTCTTTTTCATTGTATTTTTTAATATCAATGTTATTTTTAAAGAAACATTTTCTTGTTTCTTTTCTTTTAAAATTCCTTTAAGTAATAAAAAAATAAAAAATATTTTTTTTCTTCTTAATCTCGTTCTATCAATTAAAATAAAATTATCCCAAATACTCTTTAACTAATAATATAGCCATATATACGTCATAGTAACACCATCATTAAATTTTATTTAGATAACGATAAACCTTTTTGTTCCTAATAAAATAAGAAATATTTTTTTTCTTAATCTTTTTCGAATTGAAGCAGGATATAGATTTGCTGATATAATTTTTAGTTTTAAAGTTAAAATGAAAAAAGGGTCAACAACAATCATAATGCCATAAAACAAGAAATTTTATTACATTGCTTCAAATCATAAAATAACTTTAAGATATCGTTGATGGAGTTATTGTTGACCCTTTTTCACTTTAACTTTTAAATCAAGGATTATATCAACGAATTCTTATTCTGCGTCAATTCGGAAAAGATTAAGAAACAAAATATTTCTTATTTTATTAGAAATCAATTATATCGTTATCTAAATAGAAATTAATGATGGATTTACTATGATCTTATATATATGACTTATATTATCAGTTAAAAGAATATGACACTTTCTATAGGCATTCTAAAAGAAAAGAAACAAGAAAAAGTTTCTTTAAGAATAATTTTTTTATTAAGAATTTTTTTTAAAAAGAAAAGAAATAATATATTTATTAGGAAAAGGGCATTTATGACCCAATTAGGTAACAATAGGGATATTTTTGTTCAATTTCTCATATTCTAAGAGCATTTTTGGAGCAAACTATGAACGGAGAGTATTTTTATTCAATTTCACATAATTTAAAAATATTTAATATTTAATATATAATAGATTTGTTTGCGAAAAATCTAGAGGAGTTGTATTGTTTTAACATTATTGTGCTATTAACAAGTTACTTTTATTCTATTGGAAATTTTTGTCCAAATAAAGATTTTAAGGACTAATGTTGGGAGAAGGAAAGGCAAAGGTGTCAGAGGGTGGTGGCGTGGTGGGTAAGGGTGGACATGGTACGGTATTTAAAATTTTAGTACCGTAATTATAATTTTTTATTTTAAAAAATATGATATCATTACCATACTAAATTAATTTGGTATACTTTGATATTTTAAGTTTGATTTTCGTATTTTGCGATACGATAAATCGGTAATCATAATTTGTTCAATTTCGACTTATGTATACTCATATAATAGAAAATTATGACTTCAATTATTCAAAAAATATCTCAACTATATTGTACTATCACCTTACACATGTAAAAATATTAAGAGAAAGTGCAAGCAATCCCATTCGTAAATTAATTACACAAAAAGAACATTTCAATCAAGACATATTAGTCAAAATTTCAACGTCTAAATAATTAATTGTGTACTAATACTAGTTTATGTATTTATTAGTATTATAATATTAATATATATGAATTATATATGTTGTTGACAACCAATTTTGTCCCCTCTTTTTCGATATCTATTTGCAATTTTAAATATTTTGACACCTCAAAAATATTATATATATATATATATATACCAAAATTAGGCCGAGGATCTGATACCAAACTTATGCCGATGATCTAAAGGGGATAACAGACAGGGAAGGAACCGGGATATAAGGGATTGAAAAATTAAAAGATAATTAAAATATGCAGAAAGTAAATAAAGATTAACTTACAATTTAAGGTTCCAGTTATGGAAACCATAAATCAAAGGTTCTGCAGGAATTTAAATCAAATAGGCGGTTGAACCGGCCAAGTATTTAATGCAGGAATTTAAAGAATTTAAAAGCATGAAGTATTTAAAAGATTAGGAGGTAGTGCCGTCCATAATCATTTTCATTTAAAATAAATTGGAATTTACAAAGTATTTTATCAATGAGATATACCTTGGGAATTTCTAAGATATTTTGGATCATATGATATGAATCATATGAACTGAATCATATGTGTATTTGAGGAAAGTTTTAATCTAACCTAAAGGGGAATTTAGTAAGAGCTCTCATTTCTCTCTAAATCTGAGGTTTAGAAAGAGAAACTTAGAAAAGAAAAGTTTGTCTAACTAAGGGAGAGGAAGTCTCTTTTTATAGGAGTTTTACATGGCATTTTCGTAATTAAAAAAGAATCTAACTATTCATCTAAGTGGAGAATAACTATTCATCCGAGTGGAGAAAGACTATTCATCCTTTTGGCATTTTCTTGAATTATTGCTGGAATCTTTGCTTTTGCTTTTTGTTTTTTTGAATGTAGCTTTTTCGAGCACTTTCTTTTGTCGGAATTTTGTTTGAATTTTACTTCCGGTATTTTGAATTCTTTTGGCAACTTTCTTCAGAATCCACCGTTGCCAAAAACCGGACTGTCTTCAATATCAATCTCTGGTTCTTCTTCTTCTGATGAAGAGCCTTGTTTTGATGAAGACGGTGCAAATTTTAGAATTATGGCTTGCATGTCTTCTGGATTTTTGGCCGCTGCAAGCATTGAGACCATATGGGATTTCCGTGAAAGGAATTGGGTGTGCTCCGGTGTTTTTAGTGGTGCCGATGGTGTTGGTAGAGGCGCATGTACTGGAATGGATTTTTGGGCATTTAACCATTCCTGGACTTTTTGTGGGGTGAGGCTTAATGGTATTTTAAAGCTGTCCTACCATCTGATTTTGAATCTTCTTCGGATTGTTGGTATTTTATTGTTCGAATAATCTACGAACCATGTAAATACCCATGGTAAGTGGAATTTTGTGTGAAAAAGGTGTAGTGGCACAAATCTTTTTTCTTTCTCAGAGGGTTTCTATTGAATTTGAAGAGGCTGAAAGACTTAGTGACTTCTGGTTTTTGTATTTCTATGGTGGATCCGAATTGCTCCCACCATGAATTCCACCATGTTGGAATTTGTGATGGATCACATGAGGTATCAAAATGAAAAAGCCAAGTGTGGCTTTGGTTGGTATTTTGAATAAAGAATGAATTGAACCAAGCTTGTTGGTAATCCCAGTAATTAAAAGGAATATCAAAAAATGGTTCATTTTTGTGGGTATCTGGGAAATTTAGGAGTTGAGACAAATCGTTCCCCCAATCAATAGGAGCAATTACGCTAAGTATTTTGCAAATCGAATAAGAGGGATCTAGGTTATCTTTATGAAAATTAATTTTAGTTATCGCTGATCCTGATATTTCAAGGATAGCTTGATAAAAATATGGGATTTTTAGAATATCCCATGATTTATAAAACCATTTTTGTCCAAAATAATTTTGTAGTGCTAAAAAGGGTCTTCATTAAAAAATCATTTTTCAAGAGTCACTAGATTTTGAAAAAACGATTTTATGAAGAATTTAGGGGCAGGTTTTTTCGGGACTTGTGGTACCACAAGTTGGTTTTTTGAAAATTATTTTTGAGAAAGGGTTTTTGAAGACTCTTCTTTCTCAAGTTGGAGTTTTGAAAATTATTTTTGAGAAAGGGTTTTTTAAGATTCTCCTTTCTTGATTTTTGTAAAATTTTGAGAGGTTTTTTTCCTTTCCTAAGCTTTGAGCAACTTCTTGTTTGAGATTTTGAAGTTGTATCAATGTTTGTTGTAATTCTGGGGATTTCGCCAGGAGTTGCAGAAGCTTTTCGGCAGTTATCTCCTGTGCTGGTGTTTTTTGCACAGATGCTGCGATATTTTTATTTTCTTCTTTCACCACTGCATCATACCACGTCAGGGGTTTTTTAGTGGGAGATTTGGCAGAAAATTTTTCTTTTTCTTCTTTTGTGTGTTTTTTGGGGGCCATGGAATTTGTTTTTTGTTGTGGTGCAACAACATGTGTATTTATTGGTGGAGGTATCTCATCTTTTCTCTTTTAGAGCAAGGCTCCACACATTGCGTGGACATAGTATTGCCCGGATTCCCGCATGTCCTTCCTGGATATTTTTTCGTTGTAGCCCAGACAATAGGGCAAGGGGCAGTGATAGGACATTTCTGCGTTGTAGCCAGTATAAGAAATATGTGTGTTTTTTCTCCTATTTTTTAGTAAACCACTGGTTAAAAGATTTTTAAAGTAAAAAATGTCAGGAATCAATTTGCAGAAAATATTTTTTAATGCAATGTTTTTTATATTGTAAATTATGCTTCAAATTTTTTTGTATATGCAAAGGAATCAATTAATTTGATGGAACAAATATTTGGGTTTCTAGGGGACTCAGAATTCTTATCTAAAAAACTATTCCTTAGTTCGCCTAGATGACAAGAATAAATTTTAATCAGATTGATGTCTCTAGCTTTTGGTTTTGTTAGAAAAGAGAATTTTAAATTCTTATTATTGGAATCAAAAGAGATGAAATCATTATCTACCTTATAAGGAGTAATAAGATTTATAAATGGTGTTCTTAAGATAACGGAGTTGTGAATGTCTTTTACGAAGACAAACGATGTCGCTATAGAAACTCCATTAATAATAACAGACGCACTGATTTTGGAATTAATTTATAGCTTCGTGTTATTAGCCGTCGCTAGAGTTTCCTAGGTATTTTCATGAAATTTATTAGGTATTAGACCTGTTTTTATACAATTCAGATCTGCACCAGTGTCAAAAAGAGCAATAGTAGTAATTCTAAAATTGCTTGAGAATTTAAGAGTTATCTGAACAAGGTATTTTTTTTGTCGTGATCTGTCTTAAGAAAACAAGGAATTCTTGTGGGACCTCTTCAAGGAAATGGTTGTCATGAGGTTCTCCTGAATTTTCCGAGTCGGGATTGTCTAACTCAGAACTGGATTCAGATTCATCCTAGGTATTTGAAATGACTGTTTTTAGTAGAAGAGAGTCTTGTTCTTATTTTTCTCGTAGAACCTTGATCTCTACTTTGATTTGTTTCACCTCCCTCTAGAGTTCTAGAACTGGGGTTTCTTTGGATTCTTTCATCCTTTTGCCCTTTTTCAGGATTTTGGTCAAGTCGTAGGTATTTTTGGAGGTATTTGGCAAAATCGTATTTTTGACATTTTTTTCTCACTAGTGAAAGATTTGAGGAGTTTATTCAAATAATCTTTTTGGTGTTCGACATCTATGTGTTGAACCATATCTAACATGAATTCTTGATCCTTGGTTAGAATACAAACAAGTTTTCCCTTACCCTTTTCAGAATATTCAGAAGAACTGGTTGTAAGCAATTCATCTATTTGAAGGGCTTTGTTATCTTCAGAAGACAGAGAAAAGTAGTCAGGTTCTGACTCGGCATTTGAATCGGAGGGATCAATGAGAAGATTGGAGATTTTTTGGGTGACTTCATCGTCGAGTTTCAATTCTTGTAATTGTTTGTTCATTTTGCAGTATTTCGATGTATGACCCTTTTTGTGACATTTGTAACACGTAATGCCTTTGTATTTAGAATTAGCTTTTTTGGTATTTGGTTTTTGGGAATGATGAGTATTTTTGTAGGGGTTTTTGTAATACTCTTCGTTGGTTTTGCTGAAATCTCTCATTTTGTAACCTCTTGAAGTGCTCTTAAGGGATTTATGAGTCTTGCTACAGTTTCCTGTACAACCAGAAAAGGGTTTTGAGAAATTCGTATCAAACTATTTGCAAAAGGTTCCAAGTTCGCACTTAGTTCTCTTTAGCTCCAGTTTGAGGTGTTTTTGTAATTTCAGGTCTTGACAGATTTTTAGACCTTCCTGTTGAGTTATACTGACAAGCTGTCCGTATGTAAACTCACTGTAGGGTATAATCTGTTTACCATAATTCTCTTTGATTTTGTTCCTAACCTTTTCTCCTAAAATGGTAGGTAGTCCGATCAGAAATTTCTCTTTCCAAAATGGCTGGTTGGAATCTTCCCTGAGCATTACTCTGGTTAAGAAGGTATTTTTGTACCATTGGAAATCACTGAGTTTCTTGCATTTGTGGTTGGAAAGTAACTCGGCATTTTTGTCTTTCAAATGTGAAGAATCTTCTATGAAATTTAAAGAGATTGTGAGAATCAAGGTTGTTACGACATCTTGTAGGATTCACCTTGTTCATTAAGGATTGGTATTCCTTCTTCATCAGTTTTGATGGAATTGAGGATATCTTCTTTTTGTTGATCAGCGAGATAATTATCCCACCAACCTTTCAATTGACCAGAGAATCCTGCGATGAGCAGTTCTGCAATGGTCTTATCTTGCGTACCATTTTGGGTTTCGTAGGCATTTGCAGCCATGGTCATTTGTTGAAGAAAATTGAGAATATTGTATTCGGTCATCCCATCTATGTTCCAATCATAAATGGAAGAGGCATTGAAATGAGATTGAGCTAGGAGTTTGACTATTCCTAGGTCATAAGCAGGAATAATCTGCAACTATTGTTGTTGGACCTGTTGTATTGGTCTTTGCCAATCCATATGGTTAACAAAGGGTTTTTTTGTTTTGGATTTGTTCTAGAGTATCACTGTCGTCGGAATCATTGACAAGAGTTGTAATTTTATTGAAAGATTGTGGAGTATCAGGAACAACGTGTTCAGTATTAGAACTGTTGGATGTCCCAATTCTACTCAATTGATCTTGGATAGACTGAATAAATTCAGACTTGTTTTGCTGGATATTTTTGACACCATCTTTGGACACCTAAAAGGGTTTAAAGATAGGGCTTTGGTTTTTCTTATCCCTAGTCGTTCCTAGGGAATCAATGGTGACTAAAGGGTTGGTTTTTATGTGTTTTTCTACCCTGTCGAGTCGTTTTCCTAGGGTATTCAAACTGATATTGGTAAAATTATTTTAGGCAAGGATATTCTTGGTATTTGTTTTTTCATCCTCTGCAGGATTCTTAAGCGGAATCGTGTCTACAGGGCAGCCATGAATGTTAAGCTTAATCCCTTGTAGAGGATGGTGGTTGGACTGGACTTTCCTAGAATCAGCTAGGGTCTCCCACTCCGGTGTTTTTTTCCTAGTCGTAACGGGATTTACCGTTTTAGAAAAGGGGTAATCAATGAAATTTTCGGAGGAGTAAATTTCAAACCAGTCAAAGAATAGGATGTTTATCCTATGTTTATTAACAAAATTATAAAATTCTTCCTGTATTTTTGTCCTAGTATTTAAAAGGGTTTTGAAGAACCAAACAGTTTTTTCTAGGTTGTATTTTTTATAGAAATCTTTTTGTAGGAATTTTTTATCCATTTTGAAATCTTTTTGTAAAATACCAATTTCGTTTACTATATTTTCTGTAATCGAGGAAAAACTCAGACTAGTAGGTTCTTGGTCCTCTATCTTTTCTCTAACAGTAGAATTTTCATAAACGGATCTCGATATTTCATTGGAGTAGTCTATGTTTCGTAGATTGGGTAAATCTGACGTAGAATGTATGGGTTTTGTAGATCCTCGGCCTGAGTTTTACAAACAAAGCCCACGCATTCTACGTCAGATTTACCCAATCTACGAAACGTAGACTACTCCAACAAAATACCGAGACCCGTTTATGAAAATTCCACTGTTAGAGAAAAGATAGAGGACCAAGAACCTACTAGTCCGAGTTTTTCCTCGATTACAGAAAACATAGTAAACGAAATTGGTGTTTTACAAAAAGATTTCAAAGTTGATAAAAAATTCCTACACCACTACAAACACCGGAGCACACCCAGTTCCTTTCACGAAAATCCCAGATGGCCTCAATGCTTGTAGAGGCCAAAAATCCAGAAGAAATGCAAGCCATAATTCTGAAATTTGCACCGTCTTCGTCAAAACAAGGCTCTTCATCAGAAGAAGAAGAACCAGAGATTGATATTGAAGACAGTCCGGATTTTGGCAACAGTGGATTCTGAAGAAAGTTGCCAAAAGAATTCAAAATACCCGGAGTAAAGTTCAGGAAAATTCCGACGAAAGAAAGTGCTCGAAAAAGCTACTTTCAAAAAAGCAAAAGCAAAGATTCCAGCAATGATTCAAGAAAATGCCAAAAGAATGAATAGCCATTCTCCACTCGGATGAATAGTTATTCTCCACTTAGATAAATAGTTAAATTCCTTTTTAATTACGATAATGCCATGTAAAACTCCTATAAAAGGAGACTCCATCTCCCTTAGTTAGACAAATTTTTCTTTTCTAAGTTTCTCTTTCTAAACTTCAGATTTAGAGAGAAGTGAGAGCTTTTACTAAATTCCCCTTTAGGTTAGATTAAAATTCTCCTCAAATACCCGTATGATTCAGTTCATATGATTCATATTATATGACTTATATCATATGATCCAAAATACCTTAGAAATTCCCTAGGTATATCTCCTTGATAAAATACTTTGTAAATTCTTAAATATCTTAAATGAAAATGATTATGGATGGTACTACCTCCTAATCTTTTAAATACTTCATGCTTTTAAATTCTTTAAATTCATGCATTAAATACTTGGCTGGTTTACCGACTATTTGATATATATATATATATATATATATATATAAGACTTTAATATCGTCATCTATTCTCAATATCATTATTTATTATCATTATTATTATTGTTCGCGTTCTTCTACTAGCGTTTGCTTTTTAAATATCCTAATCATAGTTTTACCCTAATATGTTATGTTATTTTATTTTCGCAAAAGGACATCGCATTTTTATTTAAATTAAGCATTAAACATTTCGCAAATATTATATTTTTATTATTATCACATCGTTATTTTATCTTTATAATTTACGCTTTTGCACTGAATTTTTTTATAATAAACTCCCTTTTATATTTCAACCTAAAACAGTCCACCCAACCCACCAAAAAGGACCCAATCGGCCCAACCAAAACTCGCTGCCCGATTCCCCATCTCACCTGTCAACCCATTTCCTATTTCCACCCATTAAACCCAAACCCAACTAAAACCCCTAAATCTCATCAACCAAATCGTCCCCAAAACCAAACGAAAACCAGAACCAAACGATGCCCCAAAAAATCCGGCGGCCCTCTCTCTAAAACTCGCCAGATAATCACCCCTCACCTGCCACTGCCATCATGTCCCCTCTCCCATCGCCTGTCCCCCATCAAACCTCTCCCAATCCGACGTATAAAATCTTGAATCAGTGGGTTTTCCACCCCAACGACTCCTTCCCTTTGAAATCGCTCTAAAAAGGTAGAATTCAGACCCCTTTATCATCATCTCGTCCTTTTAAAAAATCTGTGGAAAAAAACCATCACATTTGTCCCTCTTTTTTTCCTTGAATTCGAATTTCAAATCTTAGCTATTAGGTTCTCAATTTTTTACTATAAATACAACCCTTTGGGTTGTGTTTGAGGGGGTCTTTTTTTGAAAAAAAAGGTATGATTTTTCAAAACCAGAACAAAAATCGATCTTTTCTTAGGGGTTCTTTCCGAACAAAAAAATGGGCATGGTTTTCAAAGCTGTCAACTAAGAAAAATTGATCTTTTCTCGTGTTTTCTCAAATTTTTTCAGAGGCTTCTGGTTAAAAATCCCCCCTTTGTTAAACAAGTTTTGATTCCAAAAGAACTGAAAAATTCCCTCTTGTTACTCTCGATTTCTGTTCAACGAAGCCTCCCAAACATTTAAGCTTTTGTTCTTTTTCAATCGCATAAACAACAACTTCTCCGAGCGGGGTCGACGATTCGAGACGACACCTCGGTTCGCTGCCCGGAGAAGGTCCGTAAACTCATTTCATTTTAAGTTTTGCCATTCAATTTACACTATGTGGTCTGTATGATATGATTATGTGCTTGTTAAATGTGTTAGTTTAATTTAGTTGTTGTTTAGGTTTGGTAAACTAGTTTAAATCATGTTTAGTTGATGTTATTTGTTGTTTGAACCGGTTAGACTAATATGTAGCATATTTAGTTAGATTCAATTAGTTTATGTTCGGCAAAGTTAAGTGTTAAGCATATTTATAAGAGGTTAACAATTAGTTATGCTCATTGGACTCACTGTCGAGCATGTCTAATTTAGAGTGGATATTGTTTACGATTATTAGGCTAATACTCAGCTTGTCTTAGGTAAACTATGTGTTTGATGTCTAGTACCATGACTATTTATGTACACTATGGCGATATCCAATGTGTTTGATTGTTTATAATCATTGTTAAGATATATTAGTAAGGTTATTTAAATGTTAAGTTATTTATTGTGTTAGATTAAGATATTCTAAACATGTGAAGATCCCGAAGGTTGTATAATTTGTAAGCAGGTTGCTCGTAGTCTAGTTTATGTGTTTAGGTGGATTTATTCATTATTTTTTTGACTGTTGTGTGCGATTAACTTAACGAAATGTTTTTCATGATTAGTTTATGAACCTGTTTGATCACCTGTATACTGTTTTAGTTAATTTAATACTCAGTCTTGTTGGTTTTAGGAGTCGCTGATTATGTGTGAACTGTTTAGGTAATGTTAGGATGATATTGTGCCTGTTAACAATATTGGTATCATGTCCGTGTTAGTGTCCTCACTCATTCTATAAACTCTATGCCCAACATATTATATTTAAAATCCTAGTTTATCTTGCATGATGTATTGAACTAGGTTGATACCTATCTAATTACGGTGTGAAATATCTCATATGATGTCTGTTATGCCTATATAAAGAATTCTTTTGCACTCCGGACCATTAGCGAGTTAGGCGCCCTATCGCATTTGTTGTCGCTTTACTGGGGATTTTGGTGTTCCCACTTGAGCACGGGAAGATCAGTACTTGTATATGTTCCGTGGCTCGGGCAATTTTTGAAGGAGTTGACGGCACACAACTCACCTTGGCTCCTATGGTTTTAGCTGAGATATTTCGGGCTCTAAGAAAATGTAAAAGAGGTGAAACAAATTTCTTTGAATGTTGCAACCTTATCCTGCAAATGTGGGCAATGGAACACTTTTATCAGCGCCCGAATATGGTAGACATATATTTCAGCGACTCAAACAAAATTGTCAGCTTTTATGATAGGACAAAATGGTTTGTGTCACCAGTCGGCACCGATGATTGGTACGAGTTTTTAGAATCCCACACTAGTGATCAGATTCAATGGAAATACTCATTGCTCCTGAGCGCCAAGAAAGCCTACATAAGATGCAAAAGGCTTTATTATATTGAGCTTATCGGGTTGAGATGCTTCCAACCATATGCTCTACTTCGCGTACTCCGACAGTTTGGCCAAGAACAAATAATCCCTCTCCGGGAAAATATGAGGGTTTCTGAAATTCAATTCGGGCTGAACTTTATTGTCCCCAGAGCTAGGAAAATTCTCGATGAATGGAACAACATTGACAAAATGGATATTGGAGATAGTCAAGCAGGGAGTATTCCAGAATACTACGCATGGCTGCAATAAGATCACAGTAACATAGACCTTATTCCCGAAGGCGAACAAGGTTTTGAGGATATTTGCATAGCAATTTGGATAAGGAATTTTTGGCTCAGGAACACAGTCGTTACCCCTGAAATGTGGTATCAAATGCGAAACATAATGCAGTACCTAGAAGACGCAGGAGCCGGACCTATCAGTGTTGGGGCTTCATCTTTGTTTCCCCCATCTGTGTGATCGAGAGCAAGATTTAAGCATGGTCATAAGAGTACTTTATGTTATGTCAATCAGTTTTATTATTGTACGCATTATTGTTATTGTAGTAGAATTCGGCCTTTATTTCCAAAGGAAAACATTTCAATTTAGTGGCTTGGATCAATCTATCATCATCTCACATATCTTGAGTTTAGGCCCACTTATGGCATAAGAGAGGCCTCATGCATGTTAGGACGCACATTTAATTTCCATACAATCTGCTTTCTATTTTTGCTTCTTTTCACTCTGTGCATATATTTGAAGCAATGATTACTCTCCTGATACTAACTTGGTTTTATCCATTATTTAGAAGGTTTATTTTGCTTCATTTATTTCCCCAAAAGGTTTATTCGTATTGACTGAACCTGACGAAACACCCCTACTTCACAAGATCAAAGGCACGATCATCCAGCAAAATGATTGATTCAGGCGCATCCGAACAGACTGACATGGGACTTGTCGCTCTTCCGGGAGGTGAACCAGAAACTTCAAAAATGAGAGGTACTACCATCCAGGATGAATACCTCGCCCAACTGTTGCAACAGATGGCAACCATGCAGACTAAGATTGAACGGCTCCGAAATCTCACCAACTTGTCCATCAGCCTCAGTACCCCACTCCCTGAACAAAGGACGAGTGCAGCTGCACCGCAAACCTTTCCATCTCCTGAACCGTCATGTCCCTAAAACCTTCCCCAAAATCCCTCACTAAGCAAAACCAATCCGCAACACACCAGCCCATAACACACTAACCCACAAGCCAGTCCACAACAAAGCCCGCTACAAAATGATTCAGTATCCTTCACGACTCCATATGCATCTCAAGCTCCACTTACCCAAACTACCTCACTCGTCCAAAATATCCTTCCCACGCAAATTTACCAGGCGACCCAACAAATACTGATGGCACACATTGCTAACCACAACAAGCAGTATGTGCCACCGGTATATGCAACGGAAGTGCAACTTTTTGCTACCACCCTACCAAACATACCTCCTAGGGAAGTTGACCAGTATGAAGAGATGGAAATGCAAGCAAGGATCATAACCGATGAAAGTGTGGCAAAAGAAATTCATAGCCTAAAAGAAGCATTCAATAATATCCAAACAAGCAAGAGGCATAAAGGACTCGAGTACGAATATCTCTGCATACATCTTGACGTTGAGTTGCCTGTCGGATATAAGGTGCCAAAATTTGACTTGTTTGATGAGAAGGGAAATCCTCGTGCTCATTTAAGATCGTACTGAAGCTGTTCATAAAGAGTTTGACAGGAGAACCACTTGACTGGAACACAAGCCCAAGATCTATGAAAATGGCATAATTAGGGTGCGATGGCACATGATTTCGTGGACAGATTCAGGTTTAACACTGATACAGTCTTGGCTAGATTTTATCTGATGAAGTTGGAAAAGTAATCCATAGAAACCATCAGAGAATACGCCATGAGGTGGAGGGCGGAAGCATCAAAGATTCAACCCCCAATGGCGGAAAGTGAGATGACCACTCTCTTTGTGCAATCTTTGAAAGATGCAACATACTATGAAATAATGATAAGCGTCATAGAACGGAGTTTCTCTGAAGTTGTAAGGATGGGAGACTTCATAGAAGAGGGTATCAAAACAGGAAGAATCACAAATTTTGCAGCATTGCAAGCAACGAGTAAGGCAATTCAGTCTGACTCATTTGGGGGAGCAATCAAGAAGAAGAGGGACGGAGGGTCCCCTGTCGTGACAACCCAGGAACATAAGCCAAACCGAATGTCAACCTACCAAATCCCATCATCCCAGCCTCCATACTACAACCAAAACACCTAAAATCCTTAGCCCTCCTACTATAGCCAAAACGCCCAAATCCCTCAGTCTTATTATCAATACTCACCTACTCCCTACCCGGTCTACCATACCCAGCCATTATATAGCCCATCTCGAGCACCTACCTATCCAAATCCCTCACAATATCAACATGTATACTCACCTCATCCACGAGTCCATTTACAAAACGCACCCAGACCCCTCGCAAATTATGAAAGAAAGTCAGTCAAAACCTATACACCTTTAGCCGAACCTCTAGCCCAGTTGTATGAAAGATTGAGGACCGCAGGAATACTCCAACCTATCCCAGGACATATCCCCAATCCTATTCCCAGATCGTATGATGAGACTAAATATTATGCATACCACTCTAGAATCACTGGACACGATATTGGAAGTTGCTATGCCATCAAAGACAAGATCGAGGCATTGATCAAAGAAGGAGTCATCCAACTGAAAGGACCTTCCCCTAATGTAAACAAGAACTATTTGCCAAACCATGACAATGCCAATGTGAACATAATTGCTGTTGATGAAGAAAATAATTTGGAAGAGACTATTGTGCCGATCCATAGAGAGGAAAATGTTGAATCATCGGCCTTTATCACCCATATAATTACAGTTCAGGTGAGGGCACCGTTTGAAGTGGAAGTGCTTCCTCCGCAGCCACAGATCATGATACCTCTTTTGATACCAAAACTATTCATTTGAATTATTCAACTAGGGAAATGAGCAGGGGAAAAGAGAAATGAATTGTAGAAGTTGTCACCGCTGGCATGACAAGATCTGGGCGGTGTTATGCCCCTGCAGAGGTAGCACGAGGAGCTCCAGGAAAGGAAAATGATGCAAAAAAGACCATGTCAGAGGCCAAAGTGGAAGAGTTCTGGAGAAAAATGCCAACTAAGGAATATTCAGTTATAGAACAACTGAAGAAAACACTGGCCCAAATTTATTTTCTATCGTTGTTGATGAACTCCGCAACCCATGGGCGTGCTTTGTTGGAGGTATTAAAAGAAGCTTACGTTTCGAAGGAGACCACCGGCGAGAATCTCTCGGCCTTGGTCGGACAAATTTTAGAGGCCCATAAAGACTCTTTTCATGACAAAGAGATGCCGTCTGAAGGTTTGGGGCACAACAAAGCGTTGAACATAACTGTAAAGTGCATGAACATGTTCATTTCTAGAGTATTGATTGATGGAGGCTCAACTGTTAACATCTGTCCTGTGACAACTCTCCGAGCCTTGGGAATTGACATTAGAAAGATTCGTGAAAGCCATGTAAGGGTTAAAGGCTTTGATGGAGTCCAAATGAGCGTTATGGGAGAAATTGATCTGGCATTGGAAGTAGGACCTGTAGAGTTCGTCATGGAATTCCAAGTGTTAGACATATCTACTAGTTATAACTTGCTGATGGGAAGACCTTGGATCCATATGGCTTGTGTAGTTCCTTCTACCCTACACCAGAGCTTGAAGTTTGTATGGAATCATCACGAGGTTGTGATACACAGAGAAGGGAGCAATTCAATATATCCTGAAAGTCAAATCCTTGTTGTTGAAAGTGTGGAGAGGCTGGATGGATCTGTTTTCCATATTAGAGAGATCACATGTGCTTCTAGAGCTGAAAAGCTGGAGTTGCCCCGGGTTCTCACAATGGTAGCCCAGGAAATGTTGAAAAATGACTTTAAACCTGGTCGAGGCCTCGGTTTGAACTTGGGAGGTGTAGCGGAGCCGATTCATTTTCTCAGTAAAAAGGATACTTTTGGTCTTGGATACAAACCCACTCCCGAAGATGTCTTATCAACCAATCTCTGAAGGAAAAGAGATATTTCCCTCCTAAAGCTTGTTCCGCCTCTGAATCAGTCATTTGTCAAAGCATGCACTGCTCATGAATCAAAAGAAGACGATGAAGACAACCTCGTGGAAGGACTCAAAAGTCTGTTCATTGCTGAAAAAGAAGCAGAGTGCAATGTTATTCTGGATGATTATGTTGAAGACCTAACGATTTGGCATGCAGAATATGGAGATGTTTTGAAAAATTTGACTTGTGCCCCGGCCCTGTTTCTCCGGGAAGCTTGGTAGAAAATGCATTAGTACTCAGTGAAACAATGCGATTCAGATTGAGGCCTGAATCGCATGTATGCATTTAACGTGTTTTGCCTCCACCTTTTGAAAGCTTAAATGACAAATCCACATTGCTTTTGCTATTTCAAAATTTGTTTTGTTTAATAATTTTCTTTCTTATTGAGCGTGGAGAAGCATTGGGAACCCCCATTTTTTTCTTCGGAGTCATTTCTTTTTCCTCTTTCAGCATGCCAACTAATAAATCTGTCGATAATATGAATGTGACATGTAATGAAACAAGCAGACAAAGTCCAAATGACGAACATGACTTCGAAGAATCTGAGGAAGACTCACAGCCGGAAGAATTGACCGAAGAGTTGGAGCATTTTGAGAATAAGCCTAAGCCAAAGCCAAATTTGGACGAAACAGAGGTAGTAAATTTGGGAGATGCAGAACCCCTGAAGGAAACAAGAATCAACGTCCATCTAAGCATCGCACAAAAGAAGGAATTGGTCGACCTTTTAAGGCAATATATCGACGTGTTTGCTTGTTCTTATGACGATATGCCAGGCCTGAACATAAATATTGTTTCACATAGATTACCCATTGAATCATCTTGCCCTCAAGTGAAGCAAAAACTGAGGAAAATCAAGCCTGATTTGAGTTTGAAAGTCAAGGAAGAGGTTTTCAAGCAATTCGACGCAAAGGTCATTCAAGTCACAAGGTACCCCACTTGTCTAGCCAAAATCGTACATGTATCAAAGAAATATAGGAAAATACGGGTATGCGTTGATTATTGGGATCTTAACAAAGCTAGCCCGAAGGATGATTTTCCTCTCCCAAATATTCACATACTCAATGATAACTGTGTGAAGCATGCGTTGTAGTCGTTCGTTGATTACTTTGCTGGTTACCACCAAATCCTGATGGATGAGGAAGATGCAGAAAAGACAACATTCACTACAACTTGGGGAGTATACTACTATCGGGTAATGTCGTTCGGACTCAAGAATGCAGGTGCCTCATATATGAGAGCCATGGCTACTATTTTCCATGATATGATCCATAAGAAAATCGAGGTCTACGTGGATGACGTTATTATCAAGTCGCGAAGGGCTTCAGATCACTTGACAGATTTGAAAAAGTTCTTTGACTGACTGAGGCGGTACAATCTGAAGTTAAATCCTGCAAAGTGTGCATTTAGTGTCCCTGCTGGGAAGCTGTTAGGTTTCATCGTGAGTAGAAGGGGTATTGAATTGGACCCCTCGAAGATAAAAGCTATTCGGGACTTACCTCTTCCAAAGAGTCAAAAGGACGTGATGAGTTATCTCGGTCGTCTCAATTACATCAGCATGTTCATAGTGCAATCAACGGTGATATGTGAGCCAATATTCAAGCTACTGAAGAAAGACGCTGCTACCAAGTGGACAGCAGATTGCCAGCAAGCTTTTGACATAATCAAGAAATATCTGTCTAATCCACCTGTTTTGGTGCCTCTAGAGCCCGGAAGACCTTTGTTATTTTATTTGTCTGTGTTGGAAAATTCATTTGGATGTGTGCTGGGACAACGCTATAAAATGGGAAAGAAGGAGCAAGTTATATACTACTTAAGCAAGAAGTTTACGCCTTATAAAACTCGGTATACTTTGCTGGAATGCACTTGTTTTGCCTTGACTTGGATCTTTCAAAAGTTTAGACATTATCTATCTGCGTACACCACTTATCTCATCTCAAAAATGGACCCGCTCAAATACATCTTTCAGAAGACCATGCTTACTGAGAAGCTAGCAAAATGGCAATCTTTCTAAGTGAGTTTGACATCATATATGTCACCCAAAAGTCCATCAAAGGACAAGCGCTAGCTGATCATTTTGTTGAAAACCCCGTAGATGAAGAATACATGCCTCTCCAGACTTATATTTCGAATGAGGAGGTATTATTTGTTGGAAAAAATATCTCAATAGAATACACGGGTTGGAGAATGTTCTTTGACGGAGTTGTAAATTTCAAAGGAGTTGGTATCAGAGCAGTCTTGATTTCAGAATCGGGTCAACACTACCCAATCTCGACAAAGCTCAGATTCTCATGTACCAACAATATGGCAGAATACGAAGCTTGTATACTCGGACTTAAAATGACCGCTGATATGAACATACGAGAATTGTTAGTTATCGGTGATTCAGACTTATTGATTCATAAGGTAGAGGGCGAATGGGCCACCAAGAACGTGAATATACTTCTTTACCTACATTGCGTGAAAGAATTGTGCAAAAGGTTCAGCGAGATAGAATTCAAGCATATCCCACGAACTTAAAATGAATTTGTTGATGCTCTAGCAACTCTGTCCTCCATGATTCAACATCCGGATAAGAATTACATTGATCATATCAAGGTGAACTTGTTGGATCAGCCGGCCTATTATTTCCACATAGATGAAGAACTGGATGGAAAGCCCTGGTACCACGACATTAAGAGGTATCTCAAAGTAGGCGAATATCCAGAAGGCATAACCAGCACTCAAAAGAGACACTTCGGAGGTTAGCAAATCATTTCTTTATAAACGGAGAAGTCCTTTATCGGAGGACTCCGGACTTAGGTTTGTTAAGATGTGTTGATGCCCGAGAGACAAACAGATTAGTTGAAGAGATACATGGAGGCACGTGTGGGCCTCATATGAATGGTTTCACTTTAGCAAAGAAGATTCTGAGAATAGGGTATTTTTGGATGACCATGGAAACATATTGCATTCGTTTTGTGCAAAAGTGCTATCAGTGTCAGATTCATGGCGACTTAATCTGGGTACCTCCTAATGAGCTCAATGTGACGATTTCTCCTTGGCCATTTGCAGCTTGGGGCATGGATGTCATTTGTCCTATTGAACTTGCCGCGTCAAATGGACACATATTCATTCTAGTGGCAATTGACTACTTCAGGAAATGGATGGAAACATCATCACACAAGTCAGTGACGAAGAAGGTGGTAGTTGACTTTATCCGCAATAACATCATTTGCCAATTTGGAATTCCTGAGTCGATTATAACGAATAACGGAGCATATTTCAATAGTAATTTGATGCATGAGGTATGTGAGAAGTTTAAGATTGTTCACCGCAATTCCACTCTATATCGACCTCAGATGAATAGAGCAGTCGAAGCAGCCAACAAAAACATCAAGAGAATACTGCGAAAAATGGTTGATTATTACAAGCACTGGCATGAGCATTTGCCCTTTGCACTTTTGGGCTATCACATTGCAATCAGAACTTCCAAGAAGCCGAGTTGAGCGAAGACAAATGGATACAAAATCGGTACGAGAAATTGATGTTGATTGATGAAAAGCGGATGAACGTAGTCTGTCACGGGCAGTTTTATCATAATAGAACGGCCAAAGCTTTCAACAAGAAAGTAAAACTAAGGATTTTAAAACCGGGGAAATTGGTGCTAAAACGCATATTCCCGCACCAAGATGAAGCTAAAGGAAAATTTGCACCTAATTGGCAAGGGCCTTACATGGTTCACCAAGTGCTAACTGGAGGGGCACTAATCCTAGCTGAAATGGACGGCGAAGTATGGCCAAAAGCTATCAACGCAGATGCAGTGAAAAGATACTATGTTTAGGAATTTTTCTATGTAATGCATTTTCTATATTGTAAAAGTTGCGGTCCCTTGGTGGGATACACAAAGGACCCATGTCGGGTTCCGTCTCTTTAAAGCATAAATTCCCCTAAAAATCCCATTTACTTGTAACATGAACTACGTTATGACTTGATTCCCTCGGCGGGATACATAGGTGGACCACATCGACTTCAGTCCCATTTCGATAAAAACCTTACAATCCCCTTTTGCTTGTAACGAACTACATTATGACCTGATTCCCTTATTGGGATACGTAGGCGGCCTATATCGGCTTCAGTCACACTATTAAAAATCCCCCCTTATCTTGCACGTAACAAAATACACCTATCTGATCGCCTCGATAGAACAGGAAAGCAACCTACACAAGACTCGGCTTGGTCCAGTTGAAAGTTCCGCATCCTCACATACCATAAACTGGGGCAAAATTTTAAGGGTTCACTGCAAGAAGACGCCGATAGACATGGAAAAGTGTTGGCCGACTAAGTCTTCACTCAAAATAAGAACTTTGGATAAGACGTTTGCTCTGTTTCACTGTATGTCACTATTCGAGAGTTCGATGATAATTCTTATTAATATGCATATTTTTTTATAAATAAATTATTTTCAACAAATATTTTCATTAACGGCTAGCCAAGACTGGAAACCAGACAGGGGTTACAGGTCCAAACCAGTGGGACGTGCAAGTATCAAGGGCCAAAGCTACAAAGTCAACGCGAATCAACCCCCCCCCCCAACTCACAAATTTTCTTTGAGTACATGTCCTTCAGGTTGAAAGAGGCAAGGAAGCCACAACATTTATGTTCAAATTCGCAAAGAACTTCCGCATCGCAGCTCACCGCAGGATCACGTTCCTATTTTGCGTCTGTACAAAGATATCGTCTTGGTCTACAGGGTCCCAACCGTATTATGTCCATGCAAATACGGTATTTTGACTCACAGGGTCACATTATCATCTTCATCTATTCAATGTTTACATCGCCTATTTCCACGCATTAGATTTTCATCCAGATTGAGTTTGCAAGAACTTTAACATAACATTTCAGCCGCAGGGTCACGCTGCATTACGTCTATGCAACGACATCATTTGCATTACATCTATACAACGACGTCATTTTATTACGCCTATACAACGACGTCATCTACATTATGTCTATACATCGACGTCATTTCATTACGCCTATGCAACGGCATCATATCATTACGTCCATACAACGACGTCATCTGCATTATGTCCATACAATGACGTCATTTCACTACGCCTAAGCAACGACGTCATCTACATTTTGTCTATGCAATGATGACATTTTGAATTATGTCTATACAACGATGTCATCTGTATTACGTCCATACAACGACGTCATTTCATTACGCCTATGCAATGGCTTTATCTACATTTTGTCTATGCAATGATGACATTTTGCATTACATCTATACAATGATGTCATTTTATTACGCATATGCAACGGCGTCATCTGCATTATGTCTATGCAACGACGTCATTTCGTTACGCCTATGGAATGATGTGATATGCATTGTGTCTATGTAATGATGTCATATGCATTACGTCTATACAACGACGTCATTTCATTACATCTATGCAATGACGTCATCTGTATTACGTCTATACAACGACATCATTTCATTACGTCTATGCAATGACGTCATCTGTATTACGTCTATATGATGATGTCATTTCATTACGTCTATGCAACGGCGTCATATGCATTACGTCTATACAATGACGTTATTTCATTATGTTTATGCAACGATATCATCTGCATTACGTCTATACAATGATGCTAATTTATTACGTCTATACAACGACGTCATCTGCATTATGTCTATACAACGACGACATTTCATTACGCCTATGCAATGATGTCATATATATTACGTCTATACAACGATGTCACTCTATTACGTCTATATAGCGACGTTATCTACATTACGTCTATACAACGACGTCATTTCATTACGTCTATATAGCGATGTCATCTACATTACGTCTATACAACGACGTCATTTCATTACGTCTATACAACGATGTCATTTGCATTACCTCTATACAATTTCATCATTTTATTACGTTTATGCAATGACGTCATCTGCATTACGTCTATACAACGACGTAATTTCATTACATCTATGCAACGGCGTCATATGCATTACGTCTATACAACGACATCATTTCATTACGTCTATGCAATGACATCATTTCATTATGTCTATACAACGACGCCATTTCATTACGTCTATTCAATGACATCATCTGCATTATGTCTATACAACGACGTCACTTCATTACGTCTATACAACGACGTCATCTGCATTACGTCTATACAATGATGTCATTTCATTACGTCTATTCAATAACGTCATCTGTATTACATCTATACAACAACGTCATTTCATTACGTCTATCCAATGACATCATCTGCATTACGTCTATACAACGACATCATTTCATTACGTCTATGCAATGACATCATCTGCATTACGTCTATACAATGACGTCATTTTATTACGTCTATGCAAGGACAATATTTTGCATTACATGTATACAACGACGTCATTTTATTACGCCTATGAAATGACATCATCTGCATTATGTGTATGCAATATGCAACGACGTCATATGCATTACGCCTATACAACTACGTTATTTCATTATCTAAATGCGACGACGTCATCTGCATTACATCTATACAACGGCGTCATTTCATTACGTATATGCGACGACGTCATATGCATTACGTCTATATAACGACATCATTTTATTACGTCTATTCAATAACGTCATATGTATTACGTCTATACAATGACGTCATTTTATTACACCTATGCAACGACGTCATCTATATTACATCTATACAACGACGTTTTAATTACTCCTATGCAACGATGTCATCTAATTATGTCTATACAATGACATCATTTCATTACGTCTATGCAACGACGTCATCTGCATTACGTCTATACAATGATGCCATTTCATTATGTCTATACAACGACGTCATCTGTATTACGTCTATACAACGATGTCATTTCATTACGTTTATACAATGGCGTCATCTATATTACGTCTACACAATGGCGCCATCTGCATTACGTCTACAGAACGACGTCATCTGCATTACGTCTATCCAACAACGTCATTTCATTACGTCGATGCAACGTCATTTGCATTATGTTTATACAAAAATGTCATTTCACTACGCCTATGCAACGACATCATATACATTACGTCTATACAACGACGTCATTTCATTACGTTTATGCAACGACGTCATCTGCATTACGTCATTCCATTATGTCTATGCAACGGCGTCATATGCATTACGTCTATACATTGATGTCATTTTATTACGTCTATGCAACGACATTATCTCCATTACGTCTATACAACGATTCCATTTCATTACGTCTATACAACGACGTCATCTGCATTACATCTATACCATGGCGTCATTTCATTACGTCTATACAACGACGTCATCTGCATTACGTCTATACAACGACGTCATCTGCATTACGTCTATACAACGACGTCATCTGCATTACGTCTATACAACGACATCATTGTATCGTCATTTCATTACATCTATGCAATGATGTCATCTGCATTACGTCTATACAATGACATCATTTCATTACGTCTATCCAACGACGTCATTTCATTACGTCTATGCAATGACATCATCTGCATTATGTCTATACAACGACGCCATTTCATTACATCTAGGCAACGACGTCATCTGCATTACATGTATACAACGACGTCATTTCATTACGCCTATGCAATGGCGTCATCTGCATTACGTCTATACAACGACGTCATTTCATTGTGCCTATGTAACGGCGTCATCTGCATTACGTATATACACCGACGTCATTTCATTACGTCTATGTAACGACATCATCTGCATTACGTCTATGCAATGACATCATCTGCATTACGTCTATACAATGATGTCATTTCATTACGTCTATGAAACGACGTCTCGTATTCTCATATATCCATTATTTTCAGCAGTTACGCACTAATTTTTATCTTAGCTCTAGTCCGGAGGAGTTTGAATCGGTAGAGCTTCAGCACAACATGGAACTATCTCTTACGGCGAACCGAAGCAATTTGTTGGAGGACTGGACTTCCCAACAAAGGTCAGCGGCCTACTTCAAACGTCATTCCGCTCTCTCCCAATATTTTACCACATCTGCAATCGGTATCACCATAACTCGATACTAGGGCAATGTTTCTTGAATCTGCACCAACTTTTGCTTTTTAACCTACCGATATTGCAGTTCCTTCTCCCTTGGGATTCTATTTCCACTCGTATATCCCTAATCTTCATTCAAGTCCCGATGATCAGGACATAATTGGCTAATCAGACAACTTCTTTGTCCGAAAACTCTTTCATCGTCTCCGGCCAAAGAGGGGCATCTGTTGACATCCAATTTTGTCCCCTCTTTTCCGATATTTATTTACAATTTTAAATATTTTGACACCTCAATTTTTTTAATATATATATAAATAAGGCTTTAATATCTTCTTCTATTCTCAATATCATTATTTATTATCATTATTATTATTGTTCGTGTTCTTTCTACTATCGTTTGCCTTTTAAATATCCTAATCATAGTTTTTACCCTAATATGTTATGTTATTTAATTTTTGCAAAACGACATCGCATTTTTATTTAAATTAAGCATTAAACATTTTCGCAAATATTATGTTTTTATTATTATCACATAGTTATTTTTATCTGTATAATTTATGATTTTGCAAGGCATTTTTTTAATAATAAACTCCCTTTTATATTTCAACCCAAAACATTCCACCCCAACCCACCAAAAAGGACCCAATCGGCCCAACCAAAACCCGCTGTCCAATTCCCCATCTCATCCGTCAGCCCATTTCCCATTTCCACCCGTTAAACCCAAACCCAACTAAAATCCCATATTCAACCAAATCGTCCCCAATGTCGCGCCAATTTTAACCAAGTCAAAGCAGAGTACAACATATTGGTGATTCCTGGATTGATTAAGGAGTCGCCACTAATTATTTTACGGTGAAATTGGGACACCTAAATGTTAACTAAATGCTGCAAAATAACTCCAATTTTTTGGTCTACGAAACTAATGAGATTTTAGGTAAGAGTTCTTTATTATTCTAAAGGGAAGGGATTAGGCATCCTTTAGGATCCGCTTTATCCGGTAAAACTCAGGTTAATTATTATGCTAAGGAAATGCATGTCTACAAAAATAATATTTAAAGAGAATGCATTTTTTGATAAAGTAATAATTTTTCTTCTTGAGGAGTTTTGCAAAATAGTCGCGAAAATAATTCCCGGTAGGAAATTCGGAAAAGTGTGCATGACATTGTAAAGTATGATTTATAAAATACATATAAAGTTGATTTTGGATAAAAGTGCATTTGTATGAAAATTGATAAAGTATTTATTTCGCAATTGATAGTAGAGGGGAAAAGTAAATTATTTGTAATATAAAGAAATGATTTTTTTAGGAAGTCATTTTCAATCATAATATTGGATAGAAACAAAGCTTTATAGGTATGTGAAAAATGCAAAGTAAAAGATGATCAATTGTTTTGAAATTTTGAACGTGCATGACGCGCCTAAAATAAATAAACTAACGGCGGACTTCCAATTTTAAAACTAACCGAGCCTAAAGTAACTAACTAGCGACAGTTTCTAATTTTAAAACTAACTTGCTACTTATTCATTCATAGCCTAATTATTCTAAATGGCCTAGCAATCACACAAACATTAAATAATTATTACAGACCCCAAAAATAGAAATAACGAAATTAAAGAATAACAATGAAAGGGAACTAAAGGGGATGACAATGTCATCTAGCCCTATTTGTTTTGAAATCCCGAGGTTGGAGAATGCAAGGAGTGTGGACGCGAGTCTTCGTTGCTCCCGATGCATTTCATGTAAATAAAGAAAATAAAAGAAAAGATTAGTAAACGAGACATGGATATATATATATATATATATATATATATATATATATATATATATATATATATATATATATATATATATATGTGTGTGTGTGTGTGTGTGTGTGTGTGTTATTAGGCCTCGTACTGCAAACAGTGTGCGGGGGAGTATAAAATGAGCCAAAACAGAATTTCAGACCCAAATAAATCGGCTCGGGCGCGTGATGGGCCCAATTAATACGCGGAAATAAAAATAGGCCCAAACCTATAATTTTCAGATATACATATAAAGAAAAAACAGATTGGCCTATGGGCCCATATCCAACATACATTCAGTCATTTCACATTCTTTTAACCCAAAATGCATGTGATATACAAAAGATATATGATATGCCTAGAGATATGCAAAGATATACTGCCTTAGCAACACTAGGTACATACCTAGACTTTTATACCTTGAGGTATATCATTACAGACTTAACATTTCACAACAAGAAGAGACAAAGCGAGATCAGTTTTACATTACCAGCAAGAGCAAAAGATATCCGTAGGGGTTCCAAGGAAAAATAATGAACCATTTGCATAATAATAAAGAAAGCCAAATACCAGGTGGAGATAATGCACTAGCAGCCTAATAATTCAAACCAATAATGCTAAACCAGCTATGTGATCATGATCAATTTTAGACCACAAGCAGTAATAACTAGAAGAGACGTGCTAGTATATGGGGAGCAAAGATAAATGCATTTAATTAGGTAATACATCACATGAGCCTATGATTTCAGATGCATCATTTAAAGGAGGGGATAATGTGTCCATATATTTAGAGAATATGGACAAAGATCAGGCTCATACAAATTGACTCCTACATTTATGCACAGTCAAACAAAGTAGAAGGAAGATCCAGAAATGGTCTAGCTCTTCAGCAAACATGCTGAACGGGGGGGGGGGGGGCAATATGATCAAAATTAAGGTTATATCCATTTAACCCTCTAGGTAGAGTATATCAATCCCAACATACATGGATGCTATAACATGAAAACATGGTTATAAGCTAACAATGAAAACTCCAATTAAGTAATAATTCAACATGGTACAAATAAGTCCAATTAAAATTAGAAATTGTCGCTAGTTATTTGCTTTAGGCTCTGTTAGTTTTAAAATTGGAAATTCGTCGCTAGTTTATTTATTTTAGGCGCGTCATGCATGTTTCAAACTTTAAAACAATTTGGTCATCTTTTATTCTCATTATTAATCATACAAATAAAAGTTTTGTTTCTATCCGATTTGCAACTTAAAATAACTTTCATAAAAAATTACTTCTTTGCATTATAAATAATTTACTTTCCTCATTTACTATCAAATGCAAAAAATATGTATTTTATATATAATGCCATGCAAATACATACTTTATCCAAAAATCAACTTTCTAAGTATTTTATAAATAATGCCATTCAAATGCCTATTTTCCAAAAAATTAACTTTGCATTTATTTTTATAAACAATGCCTTATAAATGCATACTTTTATTCAAAAAATCAGTTATATGTATATTTGTATAAATAATGCCATGCATACTTTCGAATTTTACATCTGGAATAGAATCACAATCACCTTTGCAAAAAACCTTTATGTTGTTAAAATGCATCTTTTTATTAATTATTTGCAATATCCTTTTAACTTTATATTTTCAAACATGCATTTTTAGCATAATAATTAACCTGAGTTTGATCGGATAACCGCAAGTTAGCGGATCATAAAGGGTGCCTAACTCCTTCCCTTTAGGATAATAAAGAACCCTTACTTAGAATCTCATAGTTTAGCAGACCAGTAATCGGAGTTCACTTTGCAACATTTAGTTAACATTTAGGTGTCCTAATTCACCGTAAAAATAATTAGGTGGCGACTCCTCAACAACATTTATCAATCTAGGAAATTGACCCATTACGTCGCGAACCGTGGTTAAAAACGGATGCGATATATGTAACTATATACTTCAGTATGATATTCAGTATTTAGATATTATTTTTTATAAATATCATATACCATATCGATACCAAAATTTTTTAAAGATGCATACCATATACCGTACTAAATACCGTAATACTAAAATCGTGATATAAAAAGTTTCGATTTCAATATGATAATCGATATCTACCGTATCATGCCCATCTCCCGTGGTGGATAAGAAAAAGAAAAAAGACAAAAAGATGTGATGATGTTGTATCAACGGTAAAAAATAAAATTTATAGCGATTAAATTTTTAGAGTTACATGGATATAAATTGATAATTTGGCTTGTAACACCACATACCTTCAGACTAAGATTTGACCCGTACAATGAAAATATAATGGAACCAAGATGAAGAGTTTAGGAAGTGTTTTGAAAACTAATCAAGTTATAAGGGAGTCTTTGAGCAAAGCAGAGTCGGAAGCTACTCTACGGGCCATGTTTTTAAGTGAGTTTGCACAAGGCCTCACTTCAAGCGAGAATTCGGAAAATTCTATAAGGTATTTGGAAAAAAGTAACACCTCATACCTTCAGACTAAGTCTTGTTTATGATTCAGGAGTTTAGGAAACCAGGGCGGGGAAGTTAAATTTGAAAACCAGTTTCAGTTCTGCAGATCAGATTTTACGCCCAGAATATACAGACTGTAAAATATTTTACGAACTGTCAAATTGGACTGTATAATTTCTTTTTGAAATTGACAGAACCCTGTGAATTGTATGGACTGTATAAGATTATACGATCCATCCATTTTGACCGTAACCTTCTCCTCAGCTTTTATAAATCACTGAAAAAATGCATTCGAGTGACGATCTGATTATACTATACGGTCCAAACCCAGACCATAGAAAATTCCCCCGTAAAGGTCTCGACGGACTGAATAGTATAAATATGAGACTTAGTCCCAAAAATCAGTTTTCTTATTTTCTCAAGCCCTAGAGCGAAGCTCTCTTCTCCCATCATCCCCATAACTCAAGGTAAGTCCTTTTCATGTAATTCCACGCGATTCTAATCAGGTGTATTCAATTCCTAAGCAAAATCCATTGTTCTTAACCTAGGGTTGGTTTTCAAGATAAACCCATTCCATGGTTTCAAGGTTCAAGATTTGGATTTCTCCTTCCAAGTTCAGATTTTTAAGACGAGTATTGGAGCGAATAAGGTATGTAGAGATTCTATCTACGTATGGAAATATTATTGTTCTTCTCCACGCCACGATTATCCATGAAACCATGGATTTCCATAAGCTAGGGTTTTACTCAAGTTCATGATGACCCTATATACATGTACAATTATATTTCACGTTATATCTTGTCTTCGTTAAGTATATTCATGATATGCCATTATGACTGTCATGAACCTGTTCGTAATCCATGAACACATGCTTTTAACTTCGTGAGTTCTTAAACACAAGTTGTAATCATTATTACTCAATTTTAAGAAATTATACATATTTTTCATGATTTATGCAAGTTATATGATATATCTATTCACATGTTAAACTATAATTGCAAATCATGTTTTTACAAGTTGATTTCATGAAATTCTTAGGCTTACAAGCCAACTATTTTCAAGTACATATTTTGGGATTTACATAGATTACCGAGAAGGCTCTTACAGCCTGAAACTACGTATGCCAGCGTAGGATAAGGGTCTCTCCGCCTTTAGGACGATACCCTCAGATTTTTTATTGGATCCTTTCATGTCATGTTCATGTCTCATACCCCGTCAAGGTATGTGAGCGTTCTGTTGGTCGGGCCAGGTACCAGACTCCACTTAATCACGTGGTGATTTTATGTTGTCGGTTATACTATTTCTCTCCCCACAGATATACATATATACAATTTACAGATTTTACACATGTTATTACATTCATGATTCATGTTCAGTTTCAGTTTCAGTTACATGTTCTTATTATATCATGTGCCTGCTTATTCTTTCAGTTGCATTACATACAATACAATTGAAATATACTAACATTCATTTGCTTGGGGCCTGCACTTCACGATGCATGTACTGAGTTTTAGGACAACGGATCTGCTCACTAGGATTCTCTCATTATCAGTCATTGGTGAGCCCCATCTCATTCGGAGTATTGGTCTATTTATTTTACATTTCATGCTTTATAATATAGGTATGCCAAGGTCTTGTCCTGGTAAACAATTTTACAGACAGACTTACGTTTCAAAGATTTCATAGACTAGATTAGTTATCATGTCCTGTCAATCATGTCAGTATTACTTTCAAACTTATTATGTCCTATTCATATATTTTTCGTTATTATATTTCTGACTATATTTTCAGTAAGTATGTTTTTACATGTTTTGTTTATCATTATTATTCCATGATTTTGATGCTCATGTAGATTCAGCAAGCCATGAGGTTGTCTTGGTCACATGTAGTTAGACACCAAGTGTCGTGTTTTGCCCATGCCATGGTTTGGGATATTACAGAAAACTTCCTTCATGAAAGTTGTATATCTTTGAAATACCTTTCCATTCATATATGGTAGAGCTCCAACGGAGCTCTGTGCTAGGCGTTATGGCCATTTTACTGAGATATTATCGGTACCATAGAAAACGTAAGATTTCGACTTAGTGTGAAATGAGCAGGAACACTCGCCAAGTGAGTGACATCGCAAGTCAGTGATAGGCCATAGCACTCGCCCAACGAGTGCCTGGGCGAGATGGTGACTCACCATAACACTAGCTCGATGAGTCATAAGGTCCAAAATGACTGCTCTATAAATTCAATACTTAACTCAAATTTTCATTCCACAAACATTCCAAACTCGTAGAAAACCCTCTCAACAGCGTTTTCTCTCCTATCGACCTCCCATAACAAGGTAAGTTCACTCCTAATGATTTCTTGGTAATTCTAGAATGAAATCATGATTATAACATGATCCTCTAACTAAAATATAGGATTAACAACAAAATCCTTCAGAAGTGATTCAAGCTAGAGTTTGGAGCATTCTTCATCAGAAAACAACATAGTTCGTTGCTAGAAGGGATTACATGTATGTAGAATTTCTATCCACGTGTGGGAATATCATTGTTCTTCCCCGCGCTACATATAATCCATGAAACACAATTTTCCTCATACTTAGGGTTTTGCTCGAGTTCATGCTGACCCTATATACATGTACAATTATATTTTATGCTATATCTTAACTTCGTTAATTATATTCATGATATCTCATTATGACTGACATGAACATGTCTGTAATCCATGAAACCATGCTTTGAATTCCATGAGTTCTTAAATATCAATTCATGAATCATTGCCACACAACTAATGAAATTATACATGTTTTCCATGATTTATACAAGTTATATTATATATCTCTTCACATGCTAAATTATAATTACGAACTATGTTTTACAAGTTGTTTTCATAAAAATTCATGGTCTTACAAGCCAACTATATTCATGTTCATATTTTGGGAGTTGCACAGATTACCAAAAAGGCTCAGATAGCCTAAAACTACATTTGACAGCGTAGGATAAGGATCGCTTTGCCCAGAGGATGATACCTTCATGTTACCCTTTGTGGGATTATTTGATCAATCATGTGATGTTCATCTCTTGTACCCCGACAAAGTACGAGATGGCTTATCGATAAGGCAGAGATCAGACGCTACATTCATATGTGGTGGTTAGATGTGAGTTTTTAATGCTCTCCCACAGATATTCAGATATACAGTTTTACAAATTTTATACATGTTTTTACATTCATGTCAGATCATAGACATGCTCAGCTTAGGTTACAATTTCAGTTTCATGTCCCTATTATTTCATGTGCGTGCTTATTATTTCAGTTGCTTTACACACAGTACAATTTGAATGTACTTGTGTCCCCTTTGCCCGGATCCTGCACTTCACAGTGTAGGTACAGAGTTTTAGGACGATATATCATTTCACTAGGATTTCATCAGTTTCAGCTATTGGTGAGCCCCATTTCATTCGGGGTGTCAGTTTAGTTATTGTCATGTCATGCTTTACAATAAAGGTATGTCAGGGCCTTGTCCTGATAAACAGTTTTAGCAGTCAGACTCATGTTCAAAGGTTTCATAGACTCGTCTACCATGTCAAGTCAGTTATTCAGACTTATTACATTTTTAGATTATTTCCGCAATTATATTTTCAGACTATAATTTCAGTCTCAGATTTACATATTTTAAATTACTATTTCATGACTTTGATGCTTATGTTGATTCAGAAAGTCATGTAGTTCGCTCGGTCACATGCAGTCAGGAACCAAGTGTCGTGTTTCCCCCAGGCCATGGTTCGATGCATTAGAAAACTTAGTATCAGAGCCTATGTTCAAGTGTCTTACAGAGTCTATAAAATCGTGTCCAGTGATGTCACTTTTATACGTGTGTGCGCGCCACACATATAAACAGTTGACCACCAAGATATTTAGAATTGTCTCACTTCTTTCGTACTTTAAATCATGCAATTAGAGCAGTACTTTCAGGAATTCTTCTAACTCGCGCCATGAAGCGTAGAGTAGTAAGTAACATTCTCTCTCCATCGAATTCCAAACGTATTGAATGCGTAAATGACGAGAAGGAAATTCAAGGTCTAAGTGAGGATGATTATCCATTAGGGGTATAATCAGGAAGTGCATATTGGTAACATATAAGACTAGAGATAATATCGAAAGTGGAACAAAATTTGTAGTTACTATAGACCAGAGCATAACCTTTATCAGAAAATACAAAGGCAGTTATTATATTTTATGGTTATCAGTTTACCTCAATTACCAGCTATATAGTATTTCAATTAGCAGGATTATGGTTATTCAATACACCAATGTTCAGTTATATAGTTATCACGTTTCCAATTTTTAGTGTATCGAGATTCTTGCGACTTGACTTATAAGGATACAGTGAGGCCTATGGGTGCTAAAGGAAAGTGTAAGTAACAATGACTATAGCGAGATCTTCACATTTTTCAAGTCTGAGTTAAGACCCAAGACTCCCCAAATGATACATGATGTATTTATCAGGTGATAGTACTATTTTAAGGACAAGTTTCTACATGATAGTATACTATACTCTATACCTTATAGAATAAGTTTATTTGGATTTTTTTGGACCATGGAGCTACAAGTGTGAGGATGATAACTCAAATTTAAGACCCTACAGCATGTTATGAAGTTAGCCACAATGGGCATAACAACTCACGATAGTTTTGAGCAGAAAAGAGCCTAAGGACAAAATACCTAGGAGGCAAAATGATGTGATATTACAGAACGTGTTTCCGTACGACCTATGCACATGACTAAGAAGAGGTGATGCACGATATGAGAACCAAGAGAAGAAGATATTGGACTTCAGGAAATATAATTTTATTTGTGTAAATTTATTCAGATCAGAACAAAGGGTATGACGTTAGTAAGTTACTACAATAAATAGATGTTACTATGAGATGATAAGATGTGACAGTTCCCTCTAAGATTATGTGATTATGTGTGTACTCCATATGTGTATAGTTTGACATGACTTTAAAGTGTATACAAAGTTTGGGTTAGATATTTCAATCTTTTATTTTAAAGAGACATAATTGCCCTAAGTTTGATCCATGTGAATAGCTCATAAAAGATAGTACATGACTGCATAATAAGGTCAGATGACGAGGGGAGTTAGAAATAATCTTATGCTTCACTTTAGTATTCAGGACAGAACTAGAGAACATGATGTTAGTAGCTGGCTAGTAGATAATAATAATTATGTTTGGAGTAGATATAGTGAATTAGCAATTTTGGCAGAGCTAGTAGAGGTATGATTTGATTTTCTTAGTCAGAAAAATACTGGTGAGTGAGTAGCAGTTTGAATTCACCGAATATGTGTTAGAACCCAAAGAGTTTAAGATAAACATGAAGTACAGTGATAGTGGGAGAAGAAAATCAGCTAACTAGTAAGAGAGGAAATTACATAAGAATAGTCTTTAAGAGTTATCCAAAAGAGGTTTTCCCTAAGACTAACAGTGTGAGCGAAGTTAAGTCATTAAGACATAATATGCCAGTAATTTAGTCCATGTATGTAATTTAGTTCCCCATTCATGTAAGTAATTCAGTTTTCCCTAGTAAGGAAGATCGCTCAGAAGTGAGTCAAAAGATGAGCCGCCAGTGACATAAAGTGCAAAGAATTGTAGAAATTGAGAAAAGTTGGTTGGATCCCAATGAGAGAGACGGATCCCTAAATATAAGATCTTAACATTTGGTCTAAGAGAGAGATATGTAAATTGTCAATGAGTGCAGTTAAATATTCAAAAACCCAAAGGGTTAGCATGAGATATGAAGAACCTCAGTTTAGTAATAAGAGCGTAATGAGATAGTCTTCATAAGGAATGTGCCTAGTATATACAAGAAACACAGAGTGAGTAGAATGATTGTCGACTGACTTATGTCGAGATCAGTTATTATTGTTTAAGCGATCACAAAAAACCTATAGGATCACTCCTAGTTATGTTTCACAAAGGTAGTGTCACCACATGAGACTCTATTGTTCAGGATGGCGGTAAAAAATTTAGCGCACAGTAGTGCTATGAGTATTTCGAGAAGTATCTAAAAAAGAAATCAAGTATATGTAGTTTAGCTCATATTGAGACATACAAAAGAATCATGATGAAAGAAGTCCATCATTTAGCAAACCTAGGAGTTCAACTTTTGGACCCTGAAGATGGTAGAATTATTATACATAACAGAGTCAAATCCTCCTTAATAGTTGAGCAAAAGAGGAAAACAATTTTATGATCCCTATCTATTGCAGCTAAGGGAAGAGATTCATATACATCAATCCATGGCTTTTGAATAAGGGGAGATGATATTACTCCAAGGTACCAAGGAAAATTTTTGCATCTCAGATGTAGATAGATGCAAAGAGAGAACTATGATAGATGCACACAGTTCCAGATATTGTTTTACCTACCCAAGCTCCACGAAAATGAATCATGAACTTACGGAGATTTATTGGTGGAATGACATGAAGAAGAATGTAGCCAATTTCGTGGATAAGTTTCCAAATTAGTAAACAGCAAAATCCGATTCAGTAGAAGATTATGCAAAGTTATATATTCAGGAAATTTCCAAATTTCATGGGGCTCCAAAGTCCATTGGATCAAATCGAGGTGTCGAGTTCAAAGCGAACTTTTTTTGAAGTCTTTTTAGAAGGGATTAGATACCATCGCAGTACCATTTTTCATCCTCAAATAGATGTCAGGCATATCGCACTATCCAGACACTTGAAGATATGTTGAGAGCATGTGTCCTAGACTTTAAAGGCAATTGAGATGATTATTTGCTTCTCATTGAGTTATTCTAAATATAGATATCATGTAAGTATCAAGATGACACAGTTTGAAACCTAGTATGTACGAAGGTGTAGATCACCTATTGGTTGGTATGAAGTTGGCAAAATAGAATTGTTGAGACCAGATTTGGTCCATTAGGTTGAAAAAGTTGAATTAATTCATGAGCGTTTGAAAATGGCTAAGAGTCGCAAGAGTCCTATGTGAATGTGCGACACAAAGATTCAGAGTTTCATGTTAATGATTGGGTGTTTTTAGGAAGTTTTGCCTATGAAAGACGTTATGTGATTTGAGAAGAAAGAGAAGTTAGTCCCAAATATAGTAGACCATACATGATCCTACAAAATATTGTCAAGTATTCAAGTTGAGGACTAAGGAAGTCGCTCCAGTGAAAGTGTTGTAAAGGAACAAAAATGTAAAGGAGGCTACATAGAAAGCCAAAGAGGACATAAAGCCCAAATATCCGCACTTATTTATGGACATGCAGAAAATGTCTAGGGTAACTATCTCAAGTATTCATATTTTATCTCAGTTAGTGTCCAGGTCTCATCTGCGCTCAACATTCAAATCTCATGTTGTAACAATCATGTTTTGGACATTCAGATCTCATGTTATGATATCCATATTTACACTTATTCATATCTCATGTCAGTTTAGCACTCATGTATCCATGTCATTCATTATTTATGTATTCATGTCCCATGTCATGCTCCTCACGTCCATATAATCATGTCATGTGTATGCTTATATTTCAGTACTCATGTCATTCGTGCCTACGAATTCTTTTCCAATCCCACATATAGTATTCATGTATTCATTCAATTCAATATACATGTGTTCATATCATACCAGTATTCATGATAGTTGGTATTCATGTATTCAAGCCAGTTCAGTAGTCATGTTAGTCACGTCCATACTTCAATTACCATGTAATGTCATGTCATGCATATTAAGATACCTTGTGAGGCTTGGTTGTACTCTGATTAGCTTGCAGGTGTATGAAAAATGTTGGGATAGTCCTATTTACAGAGGAACCCTTCCAAATTTTTTGTAAAATTCCAAAGTTAGTCATACTCCTAACCATGAACCATCATTTGAGGACGAATGATCCCAAGGGGGAGATATTGTAACACCTCGTACCTTGGGGATAAGGTTTGATCCATATAATGAAAACATAATAGAACCAATATGAAGAGTTTGGAAGTGTTCTGAAAACTAATCAAGTTATAAGAAGTGTCTTTGGGCAAAGCATAGTTGGAAGATACTCTACGGGTCATGTTTTTAAGTGAGTTTGCACAAGACCCCATTTCAAGCAAGCATTCATAACATTCTATAAAGTATTTGGGAAAGATTCTTTCATGAAAGTTGTATCGCTTTGAAATACCTTTCCATCCATATATAGTGGAGCTCTAACAAAGCTCTGCATTAGGAGTTATGACTATTTTACTGAGACACTATCGGTACCGTCGAAAACGTAAGATTTCGACTAAGTGTAAAATGAGTAGAGGAACTCGCCAAGAGAGTGCCATAGTGAGTCAGGGAGAGGCCATAACACTCACCCAAATGAGTGCTAGGGCGATATAGTGACTTGCCATAGCACTAGCTTGGTGAGTCACACGGTCCAAAATGCCTACTCTATAAATTCAACACTTGACTCGAATTTTCATTCCACAGACATTCCAAACTCGTAGAAAACCCTCTGAAGAGATTTTTTCTCTCCTATAGACCTCTCATAATAAGGTAAGTTCACTCCTAACGATTCCTTATTAATTCTAGCATTAAATCATGATTATAACATAATTCTCTAACTAAACACATAGGATTAACAACGAAATCCTTCGCAAGTGATTCAAGCTAGGGTTTGGAGCGTTCTTCGTCAGAAAATAACATAGTTCATTGCTAGGAGCGATTACTGGTATTTAGAGTTTCTATCCACGTGTGAGAACATCATTGTTCTTCCTTGCGCTACATGTAATCAATGAAACACGATTTTTCTCAAACCTAGGATTTTGCTCAAGTTAATGATGACCCTATATACATGTACAATCATATTTCATGCTATATTTTGACTTCATTAATTATATTCATGATATGTCATTATGATTGTCATGAACTTGTCCGTAATCCATGAAAATATATTTTAAATTTCATGAGTTCTTAAATATCAAGTCATGAATCATTGCCACATAACCCATGAAATTATACATGTTTTTCATGATTTATATAGGTTATATTACATATCTCTTCACATGCTAAATTATAATTATGAACTATATTTTACAAGTTGTTTTTATGAAAATTCATGGGCTTACAAGCCAACTATATTCATGTTCATATTTTGAGAGTTACACATATTACCGAGAAGGCTCAGACAGCCTGAAACTATGTTTGTCAGCGTATGATAAGGATCACTCCGTCCAGAGGACGATACCTTCATGTTACCCCTTGTGGGATTATTATCCATCATGTCATGTTCATCTCTCATACCCCGACAAGGTACGAGATGACTTAGCTGATCGGAGAGAGATGAGATGGCACGTTCACACGTGGTGGTTACATGTCAGTTTTGTTAATGGTCTCCCACAAATTTTAAGATATACAGTTTTACAGATTTTATACATATTTTTACATTCATGTCACATCATATACATGCTTATGCTCAGGTTACAGTTTCAGTTTCAGTTTCATATCCCTATTATTTTATGTGCTTGCTTATTCTTTCAGTTGCTTTACATACAGTACAATTCAAATGTACACGCCCCTTTTTCCCGGGTCCTGCACTTCACGGTGTAGGTACGAAGTTTCAGGACGACGGATCGGTTCTCTAGAATTTCATCAATATCAGCTATTGGTGAGCCCCATTTCATTTGGGGTGTCAGTTTAGTTATTTTCATGTTATGCTTTACAGTAAAGGTATGCCAATGTCTTGTCTTGGTAAACAGTTTTAACAGTCAGACTCATGTTCAAAGGTTTCATAGACTAGTTTAGCATGTCATGTCAGTTATTTAGACTTATTATATTTTCAAATTATTTCCCCCATTATATTATCAGACTATAATTACAGTATTCAGTTTTACATGTTTTAAGTTATTATTTTATGATTTTGATGCCCATGTTGATTCAGCAAGCCATGTGATTCGCTCGGTCATATGTAGTCAGGCACTGAGTGTCGTGTTTCCCCAGGCCATGGTTCGGGGCGTTACAGGGCTACACAGTTGTAATGTGTTAAAATGGATGGGCGATTCACACAATTGCCCCTATTTTGAGGTGGTCTTTAATTTTTTCCCTTTGTCTAAAATAATTACCGAAAATACCCCTGAGGTTCTGGGTTCGAACTCCAGCAGAGTTAAAAAAAATTCGCAAGGCAAAATTTTAATAGAATATATGCCTATTCGCGAAAAAGTATATAGAAACTATGTCATTTCCGACATAATTTCTATGAAAACTTGTCTTGCGAATTAGTACTACATAACATAGAAACTATGTCTTGTCCGGCGTAGTTTCTATGAAAACTTGCCTTGCGAAATTATTATTTTTTACTTTGTTGGGGTTCGAATCCAAACTATCTGATTTCGTAATTTATATGTAGTTACATAGAAACTATGCCCCTTAAAGCATTATTACATAGAAAATTAAAATTATGTCTTGTCTGGCTAGTTACATAGAAACGATGCACCTAACTATGCCCCAAGGGGCATAATCTCTATACAACGTTGGCCGAATAGGCATAATTTTTATGAAAATTTTGTCTTGTGAAATTATTTTTCGTTTTTACTTTGTTGGGGTTCGAACCCAGACTCTCTGATTTCGTAGACCAACGAATTAAGGATACTTTAGCCCATAATTTTCCATTAAATGAAAATTAGGGACAAAAATTAAAGATCATCTCAAACGAGGAATCCACGCAAAAAATGAATTGGATTGAACATTTCTGTAATCATTCCATTTCTCTTTATGGGCCATTGACAAAACGGGTACAGTAGATCATCAGTTCGGCCCAAATAACTTTATGCAACTCTAGAAGTAACCCTTGGTATAGAGATAATTACGCCCAAATACATTTCGCTCATCTAGTTTACCATTTTTAGCTCAACTACCACTTTATTACCGCATGACTTATTTTCGGCCAAAGCTTTGGCACTCTCATTTTCCTCTCTCCCACGTACCCTTTCTTTTCCAGTTGCTTATTAAACCTTTTCCAAAATAGTACAGCACTCCACTTATTTGCTCTTTTCATCTTGCTCTTAACCAAAGAACAAGAACTCAATTGTCGCTTCACGTGGCTCTGTAAACAAACAACTCCTTTTTAACAATTTACTAAGCTCAATGCCGAGTTAAGAGGAAACCTTTCTTTGCACCTTTAAATCAAACGCTGAACTGAAATTGGAAGTGTATATATATATATATATATATATATATATATATAGAGAGAGAGAGAGAGAGAAAGAGGAGTAAAGGGAAGCAAAATGAAAAAATGGATAGTGGTGTACAGATGGAGATACGGTGGTGTTTGAGAGGAATTTTTTAATCTTAAAGAGAATACGTTATTTATACATATTTATACAATATTTATACATTGTCATTCAAAGTATATATGTCATTTATTCATTATATAGTGTATAAGAATGAATATATAATATATATGTAATGTATAATAGTGTATAAGGATGTATATGTAATGTTGCAAAAGAAGTTGAGCAATTTATATATAGTTATACATAATAGATACATTATCTATACACCGATGATACAATGGATCAGCTGCAAACTAGATGCGTGAGTTATATATATGGGTTATTTACCCATTAATATATAAAGCAAAGTTGAAGGCAATTAGCTATCTGCTATAAACACTTAAATTCCCCTGAACTAAGCAAGAATTATTTCAATCAACAAATAATTGGGTTGCCAAAGGCCAAAAAGGCTCATTCAAATGCTATAGACATGAAAGTATCATCATCCAACAAATCTTCAACATCAAATAAATCCTCTTCATGGCAGCTGGTATCTTCTGAGCTCTTCAGGATTCCAGTTGAACCATCCGGCTGCAAAGAGAAGAAAAAATGGAGTAAAAGCAGATAACACTAAAAAGGGCAGCCCGGTGCACTAAGCTCCCGCTATGCATAGGGTCCGGGGAAGGGCCGGACCACAAGAGTCTATTGTACACAGCCTTACCTCACATTTCTGCAATAGGCTGTTTTCACGGCTTGAACCCCTCCTGGTCACATGGCAACAACTTTACCAATTACTCCAAGGCTCCCCTAAAAATGGCATCCCGGTGCATTAAGCTCCCGCTATACGCAGGGTCCGGGGAAGGGTCGGACCACAAGAGTCTATTGTACGTAGCCTTACCTCACATTTCTGCAATAGGCTGTTTTCACGGCTTGAACCCCTCCTGGTCACATGGCAACAACTTTACCAATTACTCCAAGGCTCCCCTAAAAATGGCATCCCGGTGCATTAAGCTCCCGCTATACGCAGGGTCCGGGGAAGGGTCGGACCACAAGAGTCTATTGTACGCAGCCTTACCTCACATTTCTACAAGAGGATGTTTCCACGGCTTGAACCCATTACCTCCTGATCACATAGCAACAACTTTACCAGTTACTCCAAGGCTTCCCTTCAGTAAAAGCAGATAACAGTAACAACCTGTTAATCAAAGATAAGAATAGCAGTTAAGCAGCTGATATTTTGATTCTGGTAACATGGTCAAGGTCAAGATCAAGATCTTGTTCAAGATAGTTGCAGTCTAAATAAAGCTAAGGCATTAGCCATAAGCCTCTAGCAAATGTCAGTTTTTAGACTTCATATGCAGATGACAAAACCAGTGACAAATTCAAAGTCAGGTGTGCAAGAGCATAAAAAGCAGTCAAACAGGAGCTGCAAATATGTTTCAGATTACTAATCTCACCAATTTGAAAGAATGGATGTATCAAACTATATTCAGATAGTCAAGGTATCCCCCTTAAACAGTAACAGAGGGTGTCTCCGAAGAATGTTTCTTCTTTTTTTTCTTTTTTTGGTTACCGGAGAAATCCCCTGTGGACTTTTGGCTTTAGAGAATGTGATTTTTGTAACAGACAGACCTTCCGTAAAGGCCAGACGAGGGTAGTAAGCTCAGGAAGAATTTGCTATACTATTTTTGGGCCCTTCCACTACTGTCCATATCACTCGTGACTCGTAAGTGCCATCTTCAAAACGAAAGAAATAGGAATGGCATGAAACTTGTCATTGTACAGATGTATCAACCAAGGTGATGATTTCAGCGGGTTATGCCAAGGAAATATTTCTTGAGTTCTTATACTTTACAGGATCAACAGCTTACATGATCTTAGTCTTACCAAGAAAAGATGGCTCTGCACTTTCTTTCCATTTCTTTTCTCACGTAGGGTTTATCCTAAACAAGAAGTCAATATTATATACAGTAACTAAGTTCCATGCCATTCTTTTTTGGTTTTACAGCAAACACAGGCGGCAACTTTTACTTATGCAGTCCAGAAGATGAACTCAGTAACCAAGGGAAAACGAACATGCTAGACAATGGGCTACAAACTTGTTAAACACCCCTGCTGTATTACCATTTATCTTTACTGAACACACTTTAATTTGTAAAACCAGCAACCAACTTGTAACTGACTCAGACAAATCATGTTATTACCTTTGCTTCACGAAGTCCTTCTGCAGTAGTAAGCAGTCTACGATATTGAGCACGTGCCTCAGGATACTGAGCCATAGACTTCACTCTAGCAAGGGCTTTTTGCATCCTCACTTCAGTCTGTTTTCTTCCTTCCTTCAGAAAAGCATAATCATCTTCCAGTAATGGCTGGTCCAGTGAGCTCGGTATATTCATGACTTCCTCTGATCTAAATCCCCTCAAACCACTACCTTTACGTCTCCAGCGCAATATCACCTTCTCAAGAATTCCAACTGACCAGATGATTGGTTTGTATTTCTTCCTCACTTGCTGCCCCCTTACTAGAGCCTTCACCACAAAAATTGTAAGACGTCAGCAATGAGAAGCAAAGAGGAGAAAATATGCTGAACCAAAAGGCCAGCTTCATAATGCTAGACTTAATATGGCATATCAAGGGAAAGAAGTGGAATATTCACTAATGTGATTCTTGAAAATCCAGCATCTATGTATGTGAGAAATAAGAGACAAGGAGAATGCGAGGGACAAATGTCTTACGCTAGACTTCTTCTATTGTTACTCTGTATAATTATATAGTATATTCACAAACTTAGAACACTAATACGTACATTTGTACACGTCCAACTGATATTACTGTGTCAATAATCACATCAACTCAGTCATGAGTAAACTTTAGCATATACGTCGAAGATTAATTTTTAACGGGTGGAAAGCAGATGACATGTATGTTGCCCTGCTGCCTAAACAAGTAATTATATTTAACCTTTGAACAAGTACTGTACCTGAATTTTAACAATTCTTTGCCGAATTAAAAGTAACTCTTTTCTCTTCTTCCAGCCACGGAACTTTTTCTGGATATGTAAAGCAGTAGCATGATCTACACCATTATTTTGTCCCAACATACAAGCCTTTGCAGTAATAATAGAAAGCGCATGTTCATCAGATGAAAAAAAGGACAGCCCGGTGCACCAAGCTCCCGTTATGCGCGGGGTCCGGAGAAGAGCCGGACCACAAGGGTCTATTGTACGCCATCTTACCTTGCATTTTTGCAAGAGGCTGTTTCCACGGCTTGAACCCGTGACCTCCAGGTCACATGGCAGCAACTTTTTCTGGATAGAAAGAGCATGTTCATCAGATGATAACTCATTATTACTGTGCTCAATGATTTGTTTCCTTTGAAATGATTGAACCCTGAAAATTTGATGTATACGAGCAGCTGCTTGAGTATCATTCCGTACGCAGCCAGCGAATCCTTGAGCGAAAGTACATCTGGCACATCATGCCCAGTGGTTGGTACTGCCACACTCTCTGAAGCTGTATCTATTACTTTTGCTCCTGAAACTTCTGAAGCATTGTGTTCATTCACATCAGCTACAGTAAGTGTCGAAAGGTGTGTGGTCAAGGAGGATTCAGCAAGAAATCCAGATGGCAGATGCAAGATCTGCAGGAGTTCTACCCAATGGAAATTCAGCAGATGGATCTGTCAATGCTCCAGGAGAAGCACCTAAAGAAACAAGATTAACAACAGTCTTCTCCCTGCAAGACAAGAACAACTCAATAGTAAGCTGCTTGATCTGCTGGAACTTTTTATGAACATGAAATAGATAAAATAAATATGTCACGTCTGTTTGATTTGGATGTTTTTTACCTGATTTTAACTCATAACAGTGTGCAGAAAGAACCACTTTTTAGCTAATAAACAACTTTTTAAATAAAGTATAACCTACATCAACGGACTAATTAATTTAAATCACTCACCTGAAATAATAAAGACACTTCTAATGGCAATGGTGATTGTTAAAAAAAATGGGTCCTCTCAACCTCAAAAGCTAGCTCATGATATGAGGATTGTCCAAGACAGGAAAGACAACTCATTCTCTCAACCTACGTGGGACATTCTAACATCCACAGGTGACTGAACATCCGGAGCGTGGACATATAACATGGGGGCCAACATCAGATAATTCAAGAAATAGGATTGGGTCTTGATCGGATACCATGTTAAGAAAAATGAATCTTGGGTCTAGCTCAACCTATCCTTTTCATTAATATCAATTGCCTGTTTAATTAAGTGATCCTGAACACCATGTCCCTTACACCATAGTAGAGTTGAAGACGAGCAAGATAAGTATTTTGCACTACCTATTAAGGATTCGGTAGTGTGATAGAGTGATTCACATTGCTGAAAACCATGGTTTTAGAACTAATAACATTTGATCTGAGTGACATTTTTTCAAATATTATATGAAGTAACCTCAAATTAAGAGCAATAGACTATTACCGGAGAATAACAAAGATCTGAAGTTCGGGATAGAACAAATCTTGGTGGAAACAGTAAAAGAAAATTGTTGGAAGTAAAGTGCCTCTTTGAAAAGTGGACTACCTTGCGGAAATCTAGTCGGAATTTGGTGCAACTAGGATGTGTATGGTCGGAATCTAGGGGCGAGTCCCGCTGGAGAAAGAAACTCGTTGGAAGTGGTCGGAGGAGGGCTCACGTACAGGCATGTGAGCAGATCTTGCCAGAATCTGCAGTCCTCTGATCGCGCATGAGGTGGCAGATGGTCACGGAGCTGACTGGGGTTCGCTCGCACCTATGTTCCGGTTCTCGTGGTGGTACTGGTTTGGTTGCAACACCTCTAGAAACAGAATTAAATTTGGGCAGCCGTGAAAGTCGCCGGAAAATTTTCCGACACGGAATTTTCTCTTCCTATATGCTGATGGCTAACCTAGCTCTGATACTATGTTAAGAAAATGGATTTTTGGCCTAAATCAACCCAAAAGCTAATTAGCTCATGAGGTGAGGATTGTCCAGGACCATATAAAGAGACCATTCCGCCCATAAAGAGCCGATGTGGGACTCAACAGATCTCAACTGAACTTGGACCATTCACTAGACATCTATTTCTATTATGTTGCACCAAAATATACAGTTACAATTATTGAACCAAATTGAAAATCCAGAATAAAACTGCACAAATGAATAGCAGACAGAGAATAGTAAAGATGGCTAATGTTCTTTCTCCTTTTTTGGTTATGTGAGAGAAGGCTAATAATTGCTTCAAAAAAGTCAGACCCTATAAGGTACTTTACCGTCCGTAGAATGCAGCTCAATGAACTGCGGTCCAACCATTTAAGTCACGGAAATCTACACTAACCCCAGATACTAAAATTGGTTTTAAAGCCCAACCGTAACCAAGTGCAGCTGCTACATGAAGCACGCCTTGACCTTTATCATCAAGAACAGTTTGCCTTTTTCCATTGCCAGTAACTTGGTGGACCAGCCATGCATAGAACCTCTCCTTCAGCTGATTTTCAAGTAGTAGATCCTCCATCACTCTGGGTTGGGACATATCAAATGCTGATGCTCTCTCTACCATCTGTTGGTTTTCTTCCTCCAGCAAGCACATGATCTTATTTATTGTACTTTCTTTCTCATTAGCAGCCATGGGATTCTCACTTCTCAGAACTGTCGTGACTATTAGCAAGACTTAAAGACAAGGAGCTTTCAAATCGTTCAAGGAGATGCATCTCATTAATAAGCATATCGGCGGCATCAAATTCTTGTGAAGGTCCAACTAGGTATTCAAATTCTCTGACTTCACTGCAAGCCAACCTGTTTGAACAACTTACATAGAAGGGGACTATCCCAGGCTTATGAGGGGGCACATGACAGCGAAGTAGATCATCTGTGAGAACCTCTGCCACAACCTCCAGTTCCCCAAACAAACATGACCACTTCCACTCTGCCACCTCCCTTTCAGTCTTAAGAAATTTTCCCGTAATCAATACCTTGTTAGGTGTAGTACACAAAGAACAATTAGGAATGAGCAACCTAAATACATTATTAAGTTTATTTATCTTTGATTAGGAACAAGCTGCTAAAGTTAGCTAGCAAAAATTGAGATTCTGTGTATCTGGCGATAGAATGGCATATCAGCTCCATGATTATGAGCAGAGAGTCTATCGGAAACAGCAAGGTCTGCGTACACTCTACCCTCCCCAGACCCCACTCGTGGGATTACACTGGGTATGTTGTTGTTGTTATCAGCTCCATGATTAAGGAAACACTAAGTAGTCAATTTACCGATCTTTCAATTCATTGAGCAAAGTAAATGCTTTGAACAGGAAAACCTCACACTAATATAGAGAAACTACAGCAAACAATAGATATTTCATACAAGGAAAGGCCAGGCAATCAGCCAGTATCAAGAAGCCTGATTACAATTTCACAAAACCAAATTCATAATTACCTTAGTTTCTGAAGCTAAATAAGCACAATTAGGTGAAAAATCAATGATGCTAAAAAGCTGGACTTGTGAAAGAGAGGGATTCAGTGTATCTGAATCCAGCTTCAGTTCGCTGGGTATGCAGGAACCATCATTATCTATTACACTCCATGAAATTCTGTTATTTGGTTGCACAAGCAACTCCTCAACATCCTCAAGCTCTTTAACCGCCCAATGGGAGAAGCTGTCAACTTTGTTCAAGCCTTCTTCCTCAAGGATACTACCCAAATGAGAATTGAGATTTTGAAGATTCATTTGTAGTAGCTGCGCTTCTTGCTCATCCAGGGACAAGTACAGTGGTCCCCTAACATTATGTAGATTTGAAGGCAGTGAATTCTCATCTAAAGAATTATTTCCAAAATCGTAGCTTGAATCTGCAATCAAACTCTGATTGACAGGCTGCTCATGAAACTGCATAGGAGTCTCTGAAAGCATCATGTTATTTGCACAAGCATAATTACATAGTTAAATATTTTAAAATTTGAGCCGAGGGTCTCTCGGAAATAACCGCTCTACCTACCAAGGTAGAGGTAAGGTCTGCGTACACTCTACCCTCCCCAGACCTCATGTTGTGTGATTTCACTGGGTATATTGTTGTTGTTGCAAGTAGGCCTGTCCAGTGGGTCGGGTCATCCCGGCCCGCCCCGTCCCAATCCCCCTAAAAAAAAAAATTGTCTGTGTCGGGGTTCGAACTCGGGACGGGGCCTGGATCGTCCCGCCCGTCCGAATCCTGACCCCGTCCCGTCCCGATCCCGACCCTGTCCCGTCCCGATCCCGACCCTGTCCCGTCCCGAACCCGACCCGCCCCCCTCCCCCTTTGCAAAAATAACCGTTGCAACAACAACCAAATTTCGATTTTGGCCGTTATGCAACGGCTATAACGGTCATTTTTTGCCCCCCCCCACCCCATAAACCCCCTTAATATTTATTTTTAACCCCTAAGTTCATATATTTACACTTTAACCCTATTTTTCAACTATAAATGCCTCATTTTCCTCTTCATTTTTCTCACAAATCTTTCTATCATCTCTCTAATCTAATCTCTTAATTTATCTCTCTACAATTCTACAAATCTTCCTACTATTAAATATTATATCAAAGTTAAAAAATTGGGAGTGAAGTTGGCAACTAGCTTGAGGATCATCCATCGAGCAAAGTTTCAATTTTCAACGTCGATTACACGTCGACGTTACATCGGCGTTTGGTACCTTCGTTCCTTCTTTAAATTATTATTGTTACTTTATTTTAATTATCGCACTTAATTTCATTATCTTTAATTATTTATTTGCATAATTAAAATGGAAGGATTAATAGGTATGTTTAAGGGTAAAGGTAAGGCTTCTTCTAGTATGGGTAACAAGGGTATGGGTACTTCTTCCAGTAATCCTATTTCTAGTCTCGATGATTTCATTGATTTCACTCATATAGATAAACTATTTTTTTAATGATATACCATTAAATGATGAGGTAGATGAACCAAACTTTAACGTAGATGAACCACTAGATGACACACCCACTAGTGCACCTCAACCTCAGGCTCAGACTGAGTCTCAGCCTGAAACTGAAACTGGAATGTGTCCTATTACCCCTAGTATGAGTCGAGGCCTCACACAACAAAATTAAAATCAGTTGTATGGCATTTATTTGATAGGGACCAAGAGAATCAACTAGCTAGATGTAAAATTTGTAAAAATGTTTATAAATTTAAAACAGGAAAAGGTCAAGGTGGACGGGAGGTTTATTGAGACATGTACAAGGCGAGCACATAGTTAGGTGGAATGAAACCAGGCGAAAAATCGGGTGTGCCAATTCCATCTGAATCGGGACAAGGTTCACATGGTGTCCCCGACCTAGTACAGGGTCAAATTAACCCGATGACAGGGAAATTTTTGGTCCTAAATATGATAAAAACAAAGATAGGGAAAATATGGCAAAATTAGTTGTGGTGGAAGGTTTGCCTTTTTCATTTCCTTCCTCTCCTGGTTTTATTCATTACATTCGAGGAATATATAATCTTGCTTTTAATGGTTTTCCTAGATCAACTGTTAAAAGGGAAGTTTTTAAATTTGCAAGTGAATATCAACAATATTTACGTTATGCATTGTATCATTTTAATGGCAAAGTGACTATCACTTCTGACATAGGTCGTAGTACTAATGATAATGATTATTTAACGGTAACATGTCATTGGATTGATCAAAATTGTTCTATGCAAAAACGTATTTTAGCATATAGATATATTGATGATAGACACACTGAAAGTTTTATTGCACAAAATATTAATGAAATTTATGATTATTATGACTATTACATTATATAATGATTCTTCTAATGATTATGCTATAAGACTTTTAAAAGTTCGATTATTTCATATTTTCCTAATCATTTTTCATATAAGATGTGTGTGTCATATTTATAACTTAGTTGTAAAGGATGACCTAAAACTTTTTGAAAGCATTCTTGAAAAAATATAATTTACTATAAATTTTATTTTAAAGGTAATAAAATACAAAGACGCAAAGAATATAAAAAAATTGTCATGATTGTGGATTACCTTATAGAAAAATCCAGAACAAGTTTCGACTAGGTGGAATTCGCTGTATGAGCAACTATTTGTTGCTTACGATTATAGACAACCTATAACTTTATTATTTAACGACCATAATAAAAATCCAAGGGATATGCTTGTAGATAATGATTAGAAATTTTTTTTAGAACTTAATGGATTTCTAGAGAAATTTTTTTCAAGCTACTAAAGAATTTTCCGGTATTTATTATCCTACTATTTCAAATATGTTATTTTATATAGCTCTAATATTTTTGTTACTTAATGAATATATTCAAAAAACAACTTATAAGGCATCTAAAGAAAAAATGTTTTAAAAAATATTTTTTTCCTATTCCCACTATTTATAATATTGGTGCGATATTAAATCTAACTATTAAAGTAAACGGTTGTAAAATACTAATAGAAACGATATATGATTGTATAGAAGTACTTCCAACAGACCCAACTGAAGAACCAACTCACAAAGCAACTAAAAAAGAAGTTACGTCTAGCATACACACTGAATGCAAACAAGTATATATGTATTACCAACAACAAAGTGCAAATAATCAAACGGCTTCTGTACCATCTTCTACTACTTCGCTGCAACCTTATAAAAAATATGCGATTTCTGCTGCTAGTATTCAAGGCCTTAATAAAATGTTTAGTGGTTCAACTTCTTCACAAGTTAGCAAATTTGATGTTTATGTTTTGCAGGATATTGTACCGTACGAATTAATTATCAATGATGAAGGATATGAAGACTTGCTGAAATACTGGAGGCAGAATGAGAATACATTTTCGGACACTAGCAAAGATGGCCCGAGATGTTTTGAACAATCAAGCATCATCAACAGCGTCTGAAATCGCTTTTTCTGCTGGGAGATTTTGAAATATAAGAGCACATACATTCATTGGCGGGAGACGCATTGGAGATTGCAGTTCTTTTCAGAGATTGGATTCGAGCGGAGCGTAGAAGGTGCGGTCAATCGGAGATCAATGAAGAAGAAGACAACAACTACAAAAAAATCTTGTACAAGGGAACAGGAAGCGACGTGGAACAATTTGACCGACAAATTTCAATTCCAACCGAAGATCCTCAAGACATTGTGAGGAAAATAGAAAAAGTATGGTTAATTATGTATTTTTTTTAATTGCAAGTTTACTATGTGATTTGCAACTTTTGAACACCACAAAGTTGCAATTTTGAAATTTTATTACCAAAAAATTATATTTCTATTAAATAATATAAGAGGCACAAAAACAGCCTTGGATATTTTTATTACACTATCTTGTTCAATTATTGAAGTGTTTATATATATTATTTTTTTAAATTAAGTGGCAAAAAAAAAGGTCAAATCCCGACCCGACCCGTCCCCTCCAAATCCCGGCCCCTCTACCGGCGGGATGTGGGACGGGACGGGATCTCTTCCCGTCCCGCCTATCCCGGTCGCCGGAACACGAGTCCCGACACTCCCCCCGTCCCGTCGGGATCCGCCCCACCCCGCCCCGTTGTACAGCCCTAGTTGCAAGTGAATGTAAATTGTCAGATAATTAAATAAGCAGTTTTGTATGAACATGAAAATAAGCCTCCGTGGGTGACAAATATATATATGTACGGTACATATATATGTTTCTCAAATATTATCTATCACTACTAGTCATTTTAAAACACATACTATTCAGTTAAAAATATGTTAAATACTTCTAATTGCGTAACTAATGTTATAAAGAACAAACAATATCTTTCAAAAGATAATATTTAGTTTGAATTAATAACAAGAGATCCAATTACAAATTTAAATTTTTTAACCAACTCATATGGATATAATCTAAGATTCAGTAATTGTTTCCTTTTTAAACTAACAAAAAGATAGATATGAGACATGAAAGTTTTTATCTTTAACAATATTTATACTGATGAATATAAAACAAAACTCGCCAAATATGAAATTGTTTTTGACAAGTCATCCACACAAGAAATCCTCATTACAAAAAAGTAGAAGACTTGAGGAAGCTTTTATATTTGAAAAGTTGCTTTTTGAACGTAATTAACTACAGCACTTAACCCCCCCCCCCCACCCCCACCCCCGCGTAGAATTACTTGGCCAGGCGGACAAGCCAAATCATCTAATTACTTGTAATTATACTCAAATCCAATTACCATATGGCTATCCCGATGCAACCTAAGTGATAGTTTTGTCCTTAAACCATTAACTGCAACTTAGAAGAAGGTACTTGAAAGCATAGTTCCTTTCCTTCCAATTTTCTGGGTCTGAAGTTTTGTGCTTAACCATTAACTATAGTTTAATAAAGAACACAACAAAAATGAGAATAGTTCCTTGCCTGCCAATTTGTTTGGACCGAGGAAGTATTCTGGCAATCCTGTTTGTACGAAACTACACCTGCAAAACAATTTATTAAAAAGTTTGTTTTCATAAAAGATTTCAGAATGTGTGTATTAAGAAGAGGTAATAACTCTAAAATGCAGTTTCAGTACCTCTTGTGCAATGTTCGAAAACCTCTTGCCAGGATCCCAAATCCATTGTGCTTTGAAAACCAGATGTGAAGCTTCCATTGGCGCAATTTCCATCTCCATCTCTCCGGGGAACGGACGTGTAATCTACTGTATGAGTAATCAAAGCTTGTTTAACATAAAATAGATGATAAAAAGAATATCAATGGTACTTGAGATAAGTAAAGCCTCACTTGTTTGTACTTAATAGAGGTTAGATCTCAGACCATTAAGTGCATTTGTTTTTGTTAAGATTTAACCACTCAGTAGGTTTGAATAGATTTGAATCATTCAGATCTTGAACAAAGTCTTAATATGATTAGCACCCAAGGGTGTGGCCTAGTGGGTCAACGAAGTAGGTTGAGAACCATGAGGTCCAGGTTCAATTTCATGAAGGCAAAAACATTAAGTGATTTCTTCCCATCTATCCAAGCCTTGGTGGATCTGTGCTGGTGGGAGGTAGCAGATGTTCTGTGGAATTAGTCGAAGTAAGCGCAAGCTGACCCAGATACAACGGTTAAAAAAAGTCTTAATATGATTAAGAGGCCATTCGGTTAAGTATTTTTACGAAAATAACGTTTCACTGCCATTATGTCCACAACCCCACACAATCAAAACTGTCATCCATCACCACCAACCACCACCACCGTCCACCATTAACAACCATTATCACCAACCACTTCTACCATCACAACCACCACCGTCGTCACCAACAACCCACCATTGTTGTAAACCAGCAACACCACCACACCACCCGCCACCATCGCCAATGACTTCACAACCAACGCTACCACCATTGCCAACCACTACCACGATCCACCACCGCCAGTGATAAGTTGGTAAAATGCCAACTTATTACTTCTTTTTACTTCTACTTTTGTCGTCTTTATTGATGAACTAAGTAATTAATCCCATGAATTGTGCATATTTCAGATATTTTGGGATTTAGAAGAAGTTTGGATAAAAAAAAGTGGAAACAAGAAAAAAGGAGCTTAAAAGAACAAAACATGGAAAATGTTTGTAGTCAACTTTACCCCTACCTTGAAAAGGTAAAGAGATTGTTTCTGATAGACTCTCGGCTCAAAGGGTTATGGGTAACCCGAAAATGTAATTTATTTCGAGGTATGACCACGGAGCTCCAAGTTGACTTTTGGGTTGACTGACTTTGACCTGGTCTAAGAATATGATATTGGTATCAATAGCTTTATCTAACCTCGTAAAGCACTCTTTTGAATAGATCGAGCTTCTTTGGAAGATTCGAGGTGAGGAAAAGTTGTTCGAGAAGGCTAGACTTACTTTGGACCCTAGTAAGTTAAAGCTTTGGCCTCAATGAGGGAATTCTCTCAAATTAACATTGTTTACCACATACTATGGATATGGGGTAACATATATGTGAGGTGTACCGTAGTTATGAATTTTATATGGGATATAAATTGTTGTAGACAAACATGCTTTATATGCTACTTTATGTGCAATGACTACTTTGAGCATCCTATTAAGCTAGTGTAACTGTAATGTTATAGGCATAACGATCATGCTAGTTCCACATTTTGATCTATGTGCATGTTTAAAGTTTAGTTGCTTAGAGGGTGTTTGGATTGACTTTTTAAAAATAGTTTATAAGCTAAAAGCTAAAAGTCATAAATTGGGAATACCCAACTTTTGACTTTTGGTTTATTTTTTTTACTTTTTTTTTGTTAAAAGGCTTAAAACACTTTTTATCTTTCACAAACACCACAAAAAGTAGAAAAGAGCTTAAAAACCAAAAAACACTTAAAATAAGTCAATCCAAAATACCCTATTAGTCATGCACTGTATATATTTTTACCTATTTGCATATGTGGTTCACGTCTTTACACGTAAGTTTGAGCTGATGAGCCGAGTGTGAACCATGGATTGAGTGTCAGTGGTTATATTCACATCTTTGCATGTGGTTTGAGTTAATGAGTCTGGTGAAATCCATGACTTGGGTGTTAGCAGTTATGGAGTCTAGAATAGCATGGTCAACTAGTTAACTACGCAATCAAAGACTACAAAAGCGGTAACAGGACCGCAATTGCAGTACTCAGTCAGAGTCAACTATGCCGCAAATGAGGTTTTTTGTCCGCAAATGCAGTCAACGGGCTTCAGTTTTGGACAGACTTGACATTTCACATTTTCTTGATCTCAAACCACATAAAATTCGACCTAACTCATTTGGAAACAGATCTTTGGTAGAAAACACAGCTTGAAGAGCTAGGGTTCTTACACCACACTTTGGAGTTGAAGATTTGAAGATTTGAAGATTTGATTGAGCACTTTCTTGAACTTTACTTCATTTCTTTGATTTCTAGCTTTGCATGGAATATCCAAGTATGTAGTATCTTATTCCACTTCATTTTAATCTTGTTTATGAAAATATTCATTATCAGATATTAGATTAGATTAAATCTCTTGTTTTGCTTATGTACACAACAATTTTTATTTCTAATGAAGTGAGTTATTGTTTCTTTAATTATTCTTGTTTTTTTATTGTTCCTTAAAGGAATAGATAACTCTAGGACTCGCCCATTTACTTCGGTTTAAACTTGAAAAAGGCAAACTCGAGGTTGGAAAAGATTAATTAACAAGAATTTGAGGCGGTAGCCCTCATCTTATGGATTCGACCAGGATAGGACCGAACCACTTGTAGCCATATTCGGGTGTTCTTAATGCTCCTTATTGCCTTATTCAATTAGGTTGTCTTGTCAGTTTTCGGAAGAAACTAATTTAGAATTGTTATCCGAGGCTAATTAACATAAACTTGCTCTTATTTGTAAAATATTGAAATACATTGGATGGTTACTTGAGAGTGAATTGCCTTGTATCCTTGCTTGTAGTCATTGATCATTTTACTTGCTTTCTAGGTTAGTTACATTTCCGCATTAGTTGTAAGTTTCTCTCTAAACCACCTTTAAGTGTTTGACTTAGCGTAGTTGGTGACAATTACTACTTTGCTTGATCGCCTACATATTGTTCTCTGTGGTATTCGACCCCGACTCATAATTGGGTTAATTATATCGCATACGACCGTGCACACTTACTCTTTGAGGAGTGGATTTGAACATTATCAGCGAGCCCCTACAACCAACTACCTCCACCATCACAATAACCACCGGTACCAACCATCACCGCCACCACTTCAACTACACAACCAACCCACCAGCCACCACCACCAAATACCACCACCTTACAACCTAATATTTTATGGATATAATATTTAATTTTTTTTATTTTGAATTATATTCTACCAGAAACATCCTCTCTACATCACAAAGGTAGGGATAAAGTCTACTTACATCCTATCCTCCGCAGACTCCATTTGTGGGATCACACTTGGTTTGTTGTTGTTTATTTTGAAATTTTATACCTATTAATATTTTAGTAAAGATAAATTATAAACATCCAGATGTTGAGAAAACAAATAACCTTAATCATTCAACATTCAGATCTAAATACAATATCTTAATATTCAGATTCTGACATCTTAATCTGAAAAAAAAAGGAAATCCCTTCTAAAAGATAATATTGCAGATTATCTTCTGCACCAATTTTCCTTACCAACTTATTTAGTGCTCATCACTAACCTACCTAACAAAATCAAGTATAACCACATAATCAAGCCACCAGAAGGACTTAATAAACAAAAAGACCAGAAATTTACCCGATTCCACTTCTTCGTGTGCCGAAGTCAAAGGGCTTGTTGGACTTGCTGAATCCGCATTTGCTGTAGTCAGTTTCTGACTCCCAGGAAAACCATCACATGATGAGCTCTCATCTAGAGATTTTGATTGTGCTGACTCAGTGCTTCTGATACAGCTGATGTTTGCCTTGTTACCCTATAATATGGAAAATAGAAGATAAAGAACTTAAAGAGAAAAAATACAAATATCAAGCAGCATTTGCTTCAGGGACTAGCTCTTACCATTAGTTTATCTATACACACATTGTTTAATGGATCTAAAACTAACTTGTCATGGACACATTTATTACTAATAAAACCTAAAGGCTAGAACTACATGGACTAGTACTTGAAACCTATGTTGCTCGGACACTTCAAAAATGTCGACGGGTGTGTAGGATCCTCTAAAATAAGTGTATTGTTGGAGGATCCAACACGGGTGGCAGCATTTTTGGATAGTCCGAGCAACATAGCTTGAAACTTCCAGTTTTCCTTGTCACTACTTTTTCTTCTTTTTATTTTAAATTATATTTCAAGTGGGGGATAGGTTGTCACGGAATCATACGGATCTACAGGCTTCTCTGTGCATTTTGCCTTGACGTAAGAATGATAACATAAACCATGTAACCATATCTTATATATTACCAAAGAGGAATAAGAATATCACGAGAAAAAAGATGTAAAGATCAAGCAAAAACAGTACTCTAATAACCTATTTTATAACAGTAATTTAGTCTTTCCAGAAGTTCAGCTATCTGAAGCCAGTTCATGAGTGTGCAAACGGAAGAATTGTGAAGTGTGAACAATGCAGTGAGCAGTGTGAAACAAACCATCACTTAAACTGTTTCATGACACCAGAGGAAAAAGGAAAAAGAGAACCTAACCTTGACCTCCAAATAGTGAACAAAAACAATGTGCATGAGATCCCTGCACCATTTCAAAAAGACAAGAAGCTACATTCAGCATACAAGGCTTAGAACTAAAGAAAGTGGCAGGTTACAAGATACTCATCAAACCTAAAGGAGACAGTAAACAAGAAAGTGTTCTACAGGTGGACTCACATCTCTTACAACCAACACAATCTCTGTTCGCGGAGCAGAAGCAATTTGTTTAGCCTTACAACCATCCCAGGGTGTCATTTCTAATACATCGGTGGGACAAGCTCAGACACATTGAGTACATCATATACACGTATCATAAACAACTATTGAATGTGAACATTGGGTCTATACATTTTTTAATATCCTAAATGTTCGATATAGTAAACTTAGAAACCAATCATATATTTAGATACCAGACGAATTAATGAGTTACCATAATTTTCTAATCAATCCCCTTTTGGATTGATTTATGAGATATGAGAGATGGCCAAAATACCAGTGTTATCAAAGGCACGCTTAAGCCCTGAAGCGAAGCGCAAAACATGTTGAGCGCTTCCCTCGCTTAATGTGCTCTTCAGTGTCGTCATCGAGGCTCTAAGTCATACGTTTCTTTGCTAATGAGCGTCTACTGAAGAGGTGACACTAAACAATTGATATTTCATTTTATCATAAATAAAATTTCAATTTCTTTGTCCATATATTTGTCATTCAATTTCTTATTATTATTATTAGTCTTGGAATATACATATTTGTATTTTTTTCTCCATTTGCGCTTTACGGTTAAAGCCCTTGTTAAGATTCCCACATCAGATATTGAATGGGTACATGGACTCCTTATATGGACTTGGAAAATCCTCACCCTACAAGCTAGCTTTTGGGTTGAGTTAGACCCAAGATCCATTCTTGACATGGTATCAGAGCCAGGCCCATTCCAATTCTTTGTTCACCGATGTTGGGCCCCCAAATTCTATTGTCCACGCTCCGATTAATGAGGTCTAGGCGTGCATAGGAGTGTTAAGATTCCCACATTGGATATGGAATGAGTACATGAACTCTTTATATGGACTTGGACAATCCTAACCCTACAAGCTAGCTTTTGGGGTTGCATTGGGCCCAAGATCCATTCTTTACAAATGAAATTCAGAACTTTTTTGCGCTTTTTTCTTTTGATAACACTGCAAAATACTTTGATTTCTTATGTTTTCCAAACGAGAGCGTACCTTTGCAAAGTGCTTATCAACAAGCTAAACTGAAAACATATAATCATATTATTTTCTAGGTGATTAAACTAAAAACGGATCATCAACAAATAAAAAGAAGAAAAGAAGTAATGTGAAACTTGAATTGGTGATTACCGCATGTAGTGATTTCTCTTGTAAATGTTCTATACTGCTCAATATTTGAATGATGAACATTTAATCTCTTGATACAATGAATATTTGGTGATTCTTTAGATAGGTCATGCTGCCAAAGGCTATCGACAATGAGAAGCCTTAGAACAAATCCATAATGACAATTTCCCACTTTTCTCTTTAAAGGGCGGGGGAGAGGGGTGAGTTCAGCATCCAAATAATTTCGTGGTTATTTGGAGACAGAAAGTTCCACTTCAAAAATTATGTTTATAAATTCAATCTGTCTTTAGAACAATGAGCCTACCCGTGTATCAATTATGAAAATTTGCGAGGTTATTAATGGACGGGATCACTATAATCTTTTTCCAAACCTGCTTCATGCTATCTTATTAGTCTCCTTCTACTCCTATCCAATTAGTGAATCAGGCTTCCCTCACAGACAATGTGCAACTATGTCAAACTATGGACCTCTTTGATGGAGGTACTTTGACCATCCTGTAAGTGCATTCATTTGAACTCATGACAAGCAAGAGACATTATATGATGAAAAACAATAATATAAAGAGAAGAGCTCCAAGTAGAAATTAATAGAAGAAAACAGATAAGGTTGGGGACTCTGCAATGAAGCAACACCCATATGCTGTCACAATCACTGTTCAAGCATCCAATAACTACGTCTTTGAAAGTTATCATTTTCCTCTCCATGGGCATAGTAGCAGTGCAGTACATCTATACTTCCAACCTGCAAAGTCATGACACCAACAAACACCATGAAACATATCAAAAAATATCTAATACATTTCTCGGGCAAAAGATTGACTCGTCTGACCAAAACAAAGATGATACACCAAACTCCAAATTACCAAAGCTTACCTTCAGCTTCTCATGAGCTTCTTTTACTGTCTTTCCGTCCTTTTTCTTCCTCCAGTTATGCCCATCCTTTCTAAAGTATCTTAGCACTTTACGATCAAAAAGAAAAATAGAACCACCCGGAACGAAAAAAATCATTAGTATATAGAAATGAAGATTATGAGGCTAAAGAGAAGGATCTCTAGCAGAAAGCTCCACTTATTCAACGTGGTACATCGAGAAAAGGTACAAATTTGGCATTGTTAATTAATTGACAACAACAGATTCGGGAAGCTGATAAAGGCAGCATTATTAGAAATAAAGTCCTCTTCTAATAAGATATAGAACACCATGTAAACCACCTGAATACATTATACATAATCTTAGTTCCTTGGATCAACTTTTTCAGGACTAGAAGCATGAAAAGGAAGATTCATTTATATGATTAATTTTGGGGAAGTAATTAAAGTGAACCCGACGTGTATCCCGACCCACGCAAGAGTGGTAAGGTTGGAATAGGGTCGGAGTTGGGAAAACCCAAAAAGAAACAAAAGAATCGAAGTTGGAAAGTCCTAGGCATTGCTCCAGAGTTAGGCCATGCAAAGGAGGGCATCGGGACACTTAGAACTTTGAAGGAAGAGGTTCGGGAAAGCATTGAGCTTACAACCCAATGCATGGGGGCAGCATCGAACCAAAAACAGGCGAATGCCCTGTGGATTCCACGCATAGGCAGTTATTGAGCCTAGACCTATAAATATAGATTGTCAGGGAAGAGAAAATCAATTGGAAATTTATAATTTTGGACTCTAGAGAGAAACTCTCGGCTAGGACATTGGATACACACTAAGGCCTCATTTGTTTGCACTTAATGGAGGTCCGAATCTGAATGGTTCAGATCTTAGGCCATTAAGTGCATTTCATTACATTAAGATTTAAGCACTTATTTGATCTAAATAGGTCTTAATCATTAAGATCTTGAGCAACAACAACATACCCAGTGAAGTCCCACAACGTGGGGTTTGGGGAGGGTAGTGTACGCAGACCTTACCTCTACCTTGGTAGGTATAGAGGTTGTTTCCGAAAGACATTCGGCTCAAAATCTTGAACAAAGTCTTAATATCATTAAGAGGTATTTTTGCACTGATAATTTTTACCACCATTCTGTCCATAACCACTAGCTCCACCCCTACCACCCCACTCCTACCCCACCCAGCACCAACCTCCACCACACTCTCACCCCCACCACACTGCCACCCCACACCACACTCTCCCCACCCTTCACCCACCCTACCCACCACTAACCCCTACCCACCCTACACCACTAACCCCTACCCACCCCCCACCACCCCACACCACATTCCCCATCCCATCCCACCCCCACTGACCATCTCTGTCATCACAATCATACCATTGTCAATTCAACCACCACCACCGTGGCCAATCACCAGCCACCGCCACTAGCCATATCTGTCATCATAACCACCACTGACAATCACCATCACTAACAACCACTACTATCAGTCGCTATCATGCCTACCACCTCCATCATTATAAGTATATCAACAGCCACCACCATCACCACAATCACTACCGCCACTGCAACACCAACCCGCTCCACCATCACAACTATCACCGCCACCATTACTAGCCACTAGCATCAACCATCACCTCCATCACTAACAAACATAAATTTTTCATTTTTTATCAAATAATAATTTTATTTTATTAAAATTATATTTTATTTCTAATATATAGTTATTTTTTATTTGAATTGCATATGTATTATGTTTAAGTAAATGTGCATATTCAAATGTAGAAAAACAAACGGTCTTAATCATTTAGTGTGCAGATCTAGAGACAACATCTTAATCATTCAGATATGCATTCAGATTCAGATGTCTTAACCTTAATGAAAACAAATGAGGCCTAAAGGTGAGTTTCCTTGGTATATTATGATAGAGTAACACTAACTAATGCTAGTATAACATTCCTACGAATTAAAATCCACAGATTTTGCAAGAACCACCGGAAACACTCAATTCTGAAAAGCTAGGGTTTCTTCAAAGAAAAGTAAGGATGGTAACCCAACTTCAATATACTGATTTGGGTATGGTTGTAGCATGTGTATTGGGATAGAAAAACACTATTTAAACTCGATTATAAACAAGAACCTAGAAATCAAGATTTTGAACTTAGGGTTCTTTAATTGAGAAAGAGATGTAAATTGCATAGATGGTTAAGATGAGTTGTTTGTTGATTTCAAAACTGGTAACTCGATTGGGGTGTTGTATTAAGATATTTAAACTGAGATAAGATCTCAAGAACTACAATTGGGAATTTGCGGTTGTTGGCCTAAAGTTGAGTTGTGGTTAGATGTTTATGATTCCATACAGACGGAATTAATGTAGTATGATTTTGTTAATTTAGAAATTGATTGTTTGGCATAATTGACTTGGGTTGGAGCTTACGTTTGCTCAAAAGAAGATTTTGAGGTGTGTTAAAGAGAGGACATTTATTTCACTAAGTTCATCAACTGTTTGATAAATTGTTTTAGAATGTTAAAATGTGCTCGATTGAGACGAGGGATCATGCATTATCCATGATGTTTTGTGTTGTGTTCAAATGTTCGATTGCATAATATAGATGTTTATTTTCAGAATTTCAAGATATGCTATCATGATGTGACTTGTTTGGTATTTCATGATAGGAAGAATTCCCATGTTTAACACTTATATTATGTTTCTCATAGCCAAAAATAACCTGCTAATTTGTTATGGTTAGTTTAGGAATAGAATTAGACCCAAGGGGTCACAGGAGGTTTTAAAAAAACAACTAGACCCGAGGGGTCACAGAAAGAATTTAGAAATGATTGGGAGTTTACTTTAAATTTCTAAGAAGGATTCCATGTTTACCCGAAAATTACTTGTGCCAGAGTAAGAGATTAGTGAGAGTGCTGGGTTGGGTTACTATGACAGAATGGCCTAGTAAGCACAAAACGCGAGCTAGCTAGAACCTTGAACCGAGTGGCACTTCGGAATAGGGCCTAGTAGATTGGGTTAGGATCAACCGTCATCGGATCATATGGTGACTCATATCAGAATAAAGTCAGAGTTTAATGGTACTCCCCAAAAGAGAAAAGAAGAAACTTATGTTTTTACTATACGTTCAAAATTTATTTTAAGAACTGTTTTACTTCCACTTGCTTTAAATGCTTTCAGAATTTCAAAACATGCATTATGTTTTTATTAAGTCTAGTTCCAACCTTAGTGAGGGAGTCAATGATACTCACTGAGGGGCAACGAAGTCATACTCGTGTTCCTTTTCTGGAACCTACGTTGACTTTATCATCATAGGGACAGTCGACGCAGACGAGTATGCTATATAGGATAGGATCTCCCACACTCCAGAAAGATTATTGGTGAGCACTGCTTTTGCTACCTGAGGAAAACCATTATTTCTTCAATCAATTTATTCTTTTATTTATTTATTTATTTATTTATTGAGGAATAGCCAGGGAATGCATGTGTAGTGTATTCCACCCTACTTCCATTGAGAGAGTTCACAGTACTTTTGGGGTTATGGTTCCATTCCACATACAGTTTATATGGCATGAGAAAAACTTTACTTTTTGCCTACTTTTTTACAAATTTATTTTTTTGAAAATGACAACTTTACCTAAAGTTTTACAACTTATCAAAGAAAGAAAGAATAGTTTCAGTTTACAGAATAGAATAGAATTAAATTTTCAATATGAAATGATAATATATTTTAAGAGCTGCATTAAATTGCATAGCATGCCATGAAGACGGTCCACTCAATCAAGTTAAGGCACCGGGTGCCAGTCACGGCAAGTTTAGAAAATGGGTCGTGACACTTAACTAGCCACATAGGCTCTGCACAATCCTGACCCAGAAAGTCACTTGCCAAGTCTCAACAAACTAGAGTCGTAATGTGCAAGGAACCAATTAAATGTAAAGCAACAAAGTCATTGATAGAGAGATTGCATTTAGAAAAGGTATGTGTCCATTTCATATAAAATAGTTTCAAAAAAAAATCAACTGATTCCTCATTCAAAAACAAACTGCTTCTCTGTTTCAAAGACCTCTTAAAGTAGCTTAAATTTATGGTTAAACTGAAATATTCATTGAAGCAAAGGCAAACCTGCAAAGCTGTACAAATTCCCACCAAAGACAAGGATCCAGAAGGTCAGAAGTCTTCACATCTAGGAGTGTATGTTTGCATGTGCTCATCGACACAGCTATTGCAAAGTCAAACAATATCACATGTTTCAAAAAATGGAGGAAGATGAAAAGACATACTGACTGGTTTATATGGAGGCTCTGGCATTATATGGAACTTCTGATAGTTCCGAAGAATTTCACAATTCTCAGCAGGCCTTAACCAACGATGCTGTGCTTCTAATAATATTTGTGTTATATCTGCATCAACAAATAATTGTCCACTTTTCATCACAGGTGAATCAATCTAGGGGCAGCTGGATAGCATGCACCTCGGAAAGAACATATGGCCAACAGTAAGCAAATAACGCCAGGTAATGATATGGATCAACACTTGAAACATGTTAACAATGCTTCTTACATCGTAAATAATACTCTGAACACGTATATGCTTATATGTGAGAGAATGAACAAAAGAGACAGCAGAGACTTGTATGCTAAATGGTACATACTTTGTATCCATTATAAAAGAACAAGTGCTAAATGGTACATACTTTGTAGCCATTATAAAAGAACAAGTGCTAAATGGTACATACTTTGTACCATTATTAAGAACAAGCGGCAGCATTTATATCAGGCTGTATATGCCCATACTGGGCATTACAAGCAGCACAAAAAATTGACCAAAAATGGAAGAAATGAAAGAAGGTAATGCACAATATGTTCCTGCTTCAAGGATGTAGAACATCTTGTAGGTCCTGTATAAGATGCAGATTTTTCAGAAGGAATAACAACAAAGCAGAATATGGAGGCTTGTTTGTAAGCAAGCTGTAGAGTTGATTGATTAGATTGTTGACAGTTGATTACTGACAGTCTATCTGCAAGTAGGAAAGGATTTAGACTAGAGTGTTACAAATAGTGTATTAAAAAAATCTTTGCATACCAATGTAAACAAGAAGAGAATCTCACACAAAACATGATTCTTCCTCAGAGAATTCCACCCTAACACTTTTTTAACGCTTCAACATCACTCATTCAGTTTTGAACATGTTATGTAATCTGCACCACAATAAATATGTCAACACAATTGTAGCAACAGATGATTTACATCTTTCCTTTCACCCTCAAATGAAGGATCAATTAATGTAAACACTTCCTTCTCAGACTCGCCATTGATAAGAGGGCTTCTCATGTTTCCAACCATGAAGAACATAGACCTTCCTTAGTACTTCAAGAACCAATAAAGAACAATGATGAAAACTATTGTCCTCTCTTGATCACTTCACATCAATCTATAATAAAATGTATTTTAATGTAAACAAGTCATTCTTTGGCCTTCCTGTTTATAGGAGTCATAAACTATGCCATGTGAGGCTTGCGTTTATGCTCTGTTAGCTGGCTGGCGTTTGAGAAATATTGAGTTAGTCTTATTTACAAAGTAATCTCTGCCTAAACATTTTGTAAAATTTCAGAGTTAGTTATATTCCTAACCATGATCCATCATTCGAGGATGAATGATCCCAAGGGAGAGATATTATAACACCTCATACCTTCAGGCTAAGGTTTAACCCGTACGATGAGAATATAATGGAACCAAGATGAGGAGTGTAGGAAGTTTTTTTGAAAACTAATCAAGGCATAAGAGAGTCTTAGGAAAAATTAGAGTCGGAAACTACTCTACCGAACTTATTTTCTAGTGAGTTTACAAAGAACTCACTACAAGCGAGCATAACCCCCTTATACATTGTGAATTTGAAACACTCAAAATATAAAAGTTGTAGCCCTTTGAAATATCTTTCCAACCATACAAGGACTAGGTCAATCAGAGCTCTTTGCTAGGAGTTATGACTATTTTATCAAACGCTAACAATTAAGTGGAAAATTAGAATAGCGCGACGCGGGGCATGACACCCCGTGCCAGGCATAAATTTTAGAGTTATGGAAAAATCAGTAGGTTCAATAAAATGTGCCTAACGCCATATGGGCCGTGACACCCCACGCGATTCGCCAAGCCATTTAGTGCCTAGTGCGATGTTTCCCAAATTTTTATATATCTCCAACTCCAAAAAACTTTTCTCACTTCGTTCTAAACCGTCTTTTTGGAGAGAAAATACCCTAGGGATTTCCAAAAACATCCAAGGTGATTTCCTACTCAAACTCCATTGATTATTACCTAAATCTAACAAATATCAATGCTATAATTCTCATCTATTTCATAAATTATGAGAATTTGATTCAAGAATGATTGAATAAAGAAATCGTTGGGAATTCACTATGAGGTAAGTTTATGTAATTCTAGTATAGTTATGGTGATCGTTTAGGGTTTATATCATCTATATATCGTTAGAATTCATGGGTGAATCATATGAAAGCTAGAACACGAATTTGGCTTAAAAATTCAAAAACTTTCGAAAAGGGTGCGAATTCTAGATAAGAGTGTAAAGTTCTAATCTTTATCATCCAAATCAGTTGTAGAGTGATTGTTAAACCTTCGAAATTACTCTGGTGGCATTTAGTGGGAATTGAGATATGTAAGGTTAACTCTTTACGTGTGGAAATATTATTGTTCTTCTCCATGCCTCGTTCTTTCATGATTACTATGAATTGCCTCAGAAATAGGAATTATGCCTTAGTTTCATGCAAAGCTTCAGAACTTCTATCTTAAATAATTTAGTTTCATAGTTGTTCATGATTATCATTCTGAATATCGTGAACTCAGTACGTAATCAGTGTGGGCTCATACTTGATATCTCATGTCTCTGTTATGAAAACCCATAATACTTATGAACATTTAATACTCTAAACTCACTGAACAGTCCATGATTTCATGCCTCAGGATAGTAGAGCTCATCATGCATGTTAGAACTATAGTATGATTTCATGTCTCATGATAGTAATACTCAGTATCCATGTTAGAACTATAATATGATAAACCTATGAATTCACATACTCATGTCATGATTTAAAGAATAACGAATCCTTATATGGGCCCAAGGTCACGTGTTATATGGGCCTAAGGCCACACATTATATGGGCCTAGAGCCATATGTTGAGCCCAAGGCCACAAGTTATATGGGCCCAAAGTTACATGTTATATGGGCCTAAGGCTACATATTATATACTATTGTATGGGCTCGAGGCCACAACTTATGAACCCAAATAAATAGGTGAATTTCCTCATGTTCAGTTCAGTTCTCCTTGTGTTTCAGTTTATGTTCAGCCTTCAATATTTAGATATATCTTATGTTTATGTATTTGGGCTGGCCATTTGTAATGACTCGTCTGGTAGTTTTTAGCTAAAAACCCTTATTTGACTAAATTACCATTTTCATAGACTCTATATGAGGTTGGTGATGTGTGGGGATGGATGGCACGGATCTCGAGGCACCTTTATGTAACTTTCGGAAGAAAAATCTGACATAGAGATTTTATAAGTGAAAAAGTGTTGACCGATAGTTGACTTTGAGTATATGGGGTCATTTCGGGTTCCGTCGCTTCCAGTAGGTCCGGAGAATCATTTATAACTTAGTCGAGTCCTTGGTTCACTTCCCGAGGTGTTTAGATGTATTTTGTGTCACTATTTGTCACTTTGTGGAAGTTGAACATTTTGAGGGTTTTTGTAGAAAAATGGACCTTAGCATGGTCATATGAGAATCCAAGTGTGCGAGCAAGTTCGTAGCATCGATTATAGTCTAGTTGCATGTTTGGTTTGTATCCGAGAAGTCTCGATTTAGTTTCGGGTTTCAGGTTGAATTTAGTGAAAATTATGTCTTTGCTAGTTTCTACTATCCCGACCTGCGGGCTCGCTTCTGCAAAGCTTGGTCTGCAGGTGAGATGTCAAGTGAGGTCAGGCAGGTTCCACCTCTACGAGGAATTCTCCATAGGAGTCAGACCACCTATGCGAATGTTTCCCCGCACTTGCGAGCCTAAGATATTTTATGTGAGTCTACCTCTGGGTGTTTTTCCACAGAAGCGTTCCCGCATCTGCGAGGGATTGTCCACAGTTGCTGAATCGATGAATCAGAAAGCATGTTTTATTTCCTACTTTTCCAACTTCGAACCATTTTCACCCTAAAACATTTACTGAATATTGAAGGTTTTCTTCATTGTTTCTCTTGGCTCTGAAAGATCAAGGCTCGTGTAGAGGATTAACGATTCGTGGCTCCTGCTTGGCTTTGAGGTAGGCTACGGTTTCTCTTTTGTAGACTCCGATAGAAGTACGTAATAGTTATAAATATTAAAGGGTATTGGGCGTATTTGGGGGTGCCACCTTAGCAGTTGTGATGAATGTTTGGGTGGGTACTGGTGTTGAACTGTGATGATGTGTGATTTGGGGAATCAGCCTTAAGGTAATTCCGATTGCTGTTATTTGGACTTGTCGCCATTAAGTGGGATTGTCGCCATTATTGATATTGTTGTGTTTATTCATCATATTGATTTTGACATGATAGTTTGATTTATATGGATTGTGTGTGAATGACCTTCTGAAAGCGTGTGATTCATCTTTTATACTTGATTGCATCTCATACATTCTAATTACTTGCATTAGATTGTCATTTGCACTCACACACTTATGGTTCAGATGATATTGCAATAAGAGTGGTATGAAAATATTATGGGTCCAATAAGACCAGAAATGTTAGGATATATTATGAGAGGTTGAAAATATTGAGATGATTGATATGATACCAAAGGGGTCTCAGTTTGATGATAATGATGATACACGGAGGGCCGGGTTGCACACCTGCAACAGATGTTATTACAGCCAACAATTGTGATCCGTTGAGAAATTTTGAATGAGTATATGGACTTTGTGGGTCCCCCATAGGTATGCAGTTCGTAGAATTTGAACGTATGTATACTGGAAATGAAAGGTACCTGTCATGTGCATTGCATTCATATCATACATTCATTATGCATTGATTATTTGTTGATTGGTAATGTGATATGGATGGGTTATTGAAACTTCGGGTATTTCCTAATTAAATAAATCTGGATGATTGGATTGATTATATTTGACCGGATTGGTTGCCATGATTGGTTTGTCCTCTATGAATTGGATTGTGTGGTTACACCTTTATGAGTCTGGGTACTCGCTGTCGAATTATATTATGGTCAGTGGATTCTATTGACCGAACTATCATGTGATCATTGAGAACCGTGTATGTCATGTATTGCTTGATGATTGATAACGTTATTTGATAGATTAAATGATTGTTAATGAGGCGTAGAAATCTATATAGGGTATAATGAGGACATTAAATGAATTATTATGTATCCAGCCCTTACTTGTATAGAATTGTAATCAAGCCCAAGAGTTAGAGAGAATAAGAAGCTAATATTTTTATGATCAGATTAATCATGATACCCCTTGAAAATGATTGTGATATGATATTGTGTACTAGGGTCAACCTATCTTAATTGATTACTTGATAACTTGGGTAAATGGTGATAACATGAATATGACTTAGACATATTCTACTAATCGGTGGGTAATGAAGGCGAGATCCATGTGAGCAGTATGAATTAAATTGTACTTGACTGTGATTGAACTCTTATCTGAACAAGGTGATTTATGTGACTATGTGAACTTCCTAGAATAGGACCGACTTGAGAGTCAACTTGATGTTTATTTTTTATACGTAACTTCCGTCGTTATCGGCATATGATGCCTGCGGGGGTACGTTGTGTACTCATTCTATGCTTGCCATATCTTTTACGTGAATGCAAGTATACAATTTATTCGAGTTGCAGCTAGAGCACGTACAGGTTAATGCATGCCACTCATCCTATCGACGATCTTGGTCTTCATCTTAGTTAGACTGTCTCATTTATTCAAGACAATGGCTTATTATATTTCTCCATTTGTCATATTCTTAGTAGTCCTTGATTAAGCTAGACCAGGTTTTTGGAAAGGTTATGTTGTAAGGGATTTTCATAGATATAAGTTGAATGAAGAATTGTTATATCTTGATAGTTCCTTTAATTATTTCATAATATTTTATTATGTATTAAAAGGTTTTTTAGAATGGTTCGCCTACCGGAGGGATAATGTAGGTGCCACCATGACGCCCGTGATTTGGGTCATGACAAATTTTGTATTAGAGCCAACCGCTAAATTCACCGGTCTCATGAGTACAAGGACAATATTTAGTAGAGTCTCACAAATAGGTACGAAGACGTTCGTACCCATCCTTGAGAAACTATAAGGCACTTAAGAAATCTTCATTTTTTTATTCTTTCGTGCTACTTCGTTCAAAATTGGTATCTTGCGTGCTTGTCAAGAGAAAGTTGCAAGATGTATGAGGGTGGATGTCGTTATAAGGTTATGAAAAATTAAGTTTTACTTCGACTTGACATAATTGTAGTAGCAAAGTAAAAACTAGTGGTTGTGGGTCCCTTCAAGGATGTAACAACCCGTCCGATCGGTTTTAGCTATGGACCTCTATTTGACAATTTTACACTTCTCATGGACTCTATGTGGGGTTTGTGATGCATGGGGATGGATAGCACACAAAACCTGAGATCCATTTATGTGAGTTTCAGATGAAATTCCTAAAATAAGAACCTTAGAGTTGGATAGTTTGACTCAAGGTTGATTTTTGAGTAAATGAGTTCGTTTCTGAGTTCCGTCACTTCTGATAGTTCCGAAGGGTCATTTATGACTTATTCAAGTCATTGGTTCGCTTTCCGAGATAATCAGATGTATTTTATGGTCCTATTTGTAAAAGTTTAGGTATTTTGCTATTGGGTCGATCCTTTAGAAAAGTATGTCTTAGCTCGATTAAATAGGAAATTTGAGGGCGTGAATGAGTTTGTAGCACTGTTTACCTTGGGAGAGTTTATGTCCGGGAGGTCTCGGGAGTGTTTCGGGTGTTTGGTGGAAGTTTAAGTTGAAATCCATTTTTACTGGTGTCTAGTGTCTGGTGTCCGCCCCAGCGGTACAGTTGTCCGCTCCTGCGTGTCTGCTTCTGGCGGAGGTTGGCTCGCATAAGCGAGTTATGAGATTTTATGGGAGTTCCGCCCCAGCGGGGGACTACATGTAGGGCGAGTGCGCCTCTGCATGGTCATGTTCCGCTTCGGCGCTGGGGCAAAATATTAAGTGACTGCGCCTCAGCGAGCCTGTTGTTTTTCGGAGCGAGACAGCACTTGCAGAGTCAATTCTGCAGGATCTCTGTAACTGGGAGCCTAATAAATTCCCTAGGTCAAAATACTTTTCTCAAATGACATTTCCTCGGTTCTAGAGTTGCCAGATGAGGGATTCTTGAATGTTGGGATTAAATTCTTCATTTGAGGTAAGATTCTTCATCCTTGTGATTATATTTCATGTTTTTAGTCTCTAATGATGGAATAGAATGTATGTAAATTGGGGAAGAATTCTAGTGTTCATATTAGACTAAGAGAGATTGAATCTTTTATTTAAGGATGTAATTTGTCTTCATAATGTATATTAGCATTAGAATATGATAGAAGATCATGTTATAGCATTCGATTTGTGTATAGTAGCCCTTTCCAATTTGGGAGAAATTCTAGAGTTTATAAATTGGGATTTTTCCTAGATTGTGCAATTCAAGGTCGTAATGAGCTTAGATTTCCAATTAACTTAAGGATATGATTATCTAGTATGTGTTTATGCTTTTGGGTAATAAAGTTTGGATTTTGATACCGTGGGCTCGGAGTTATTTTGGAGGTCTTGGTATGTTTAAGGACTACGTCATTGTATTATGTGATAGCTTTATTTTAACGTATAATATATGTGTGTTAGACTTCGATTACGATGAGGCGCTCCGGAAGGGAAAGGCTTGCATTGAGGATTGACCGTTCTAGGCTCCTACTCGGCCCAGAGGTAGGCTAGAGTTTCCTTTCACTAGACTCTAATAGAAGTACGTAATCAATTATAAATATTGAGGGGTATTGGGAGTGTTTAGGGGTCCCACTCAAACGGTTGTGATAAACGTTTGAGTGGGTACCGATGTTTAACTATGATGATGGGTGATTTGGGGAATCAGCCTTAAGCTGGTTCTGACTGCTGATTGATTAGGCTTGTCACCATTATGTGTGCTCGTCGCTATAATTGCTATTGTTGTGCTTATTCATCACACATGCTTTGATATGATATCCTGATTCTACTTGGATTATATATTATTGAATTATTGAAAGCATGTGATATTCATCTCTATACTTGGTCTCATCTCATTAGATCATGATTCTTGCCTTGTACTGTCAATTGTATTCATACACTCATGGTTCTGTTGACCGGAAAGGTAATAACACTTATGAGATTATAGAAACTTTGAGATGATGATGATGATACGCGGGGAAATGGGTTGCACGCCTGCAACAAGTTATTCAGCCAAGAGTTGGGCTCTGTTAAGAAATTTCGGAGGCGTATATGGACTTTGCGGGTCCCCCATGGGTATGCAGTTCATAGAGTTTGAATGGATGTATACGATAGATGGAAAAAATACATGGCATATGCATTATATTCATATTATTCCTGAAAGGGTTCGTGACAAAGTGGTATCAGAGCTTTAGCTTAAATGGTCTTATATACAAGAGTAATGTCTAGTAGAGTCTTACAGATCGATGCGAAGACGTCCGTACTTATCTTAGAGACTATAGGATATTTAAGAAACTTCACTTTCTTCATTCCTTTCGTGCTAAGGTTAATCAAATTGGTATCTGACCTTTGTTTCCTATTATTTCACATATGGTGAGGACTCGTACCCATGCAGCGAGAGAGGAGGCACCAACACCTGTACTTGTAATGCGCGCTCGTGGTAGATGTCGTGGTAGCGACTGAGGTAGAGCTGGAGGAGCTGCACTGGTGAGGGGTGGAGCACTGGGAGTCGGTCAGGCTCATGCTAGATCTATATCCCCCAAGCCATATATTGAGCCTCAAGATGAGCAGTATTATAAAAAGATGGGGCCACCCCAGGATCAGCTCATATTTATAGCTACTCCGATTCTACAAGACACTTTGGTCAGATTGTTAAGTGTGCTTGATGGTTTTGCCCAGGCGGGCATGCATCAGACTACTTCGGGTGGGTCACACACCCGAGTGGGAGAGGGACAGACTCTCGAGTTTTGTACTCTAGGTGTTTAGCCAGCTACTATTTTAGCTCCCCGTATTAATGAGATTTCGGCACCTGAGTTTGGTGCCCGCCCAATTGCAAGGACTGCTATGACCCACAATGAGCGAAAGATATAGGAGCACTTTTCTAACATGAAGCCTCATGTATTCTATGGACAACTCGAGGAGGATGCTTACGAGTTTATTATTAGCTACCATGAGAGACTGTACACCTTGGGTATCATCGAGTCACACGGGGTCTTTTGTTGGTCTTCAACTTATGAGTGATGTGAAGCAATGATGGAGGGCTTTTGTTGATTGTTGACCAGTGGGGTCGCCCCTACTATCTTGGGTCAGGTTTTATCAGATCTTTCTAAGAAAGTATGTGCCTCTTAGCTTGCATATGAGCAAGATTGATGAGTTCTAGAGATTGAGCAGAGGGGGACAATTGTTGATTACGAGACTCACTTCCATGCCTTATCGTTCTATGCAGTGTCGTTGCTACTTATAGAGATAGAGAGAGTTACATGATTTGTGAGAGGGTTAGGTGCTCCTCTTCAGTTGGCTACATTATAGTTGGTAGCTGTTGGGGCTCCTTTCGAGATAGTGGTTGAGCATGCTAGAATGGTTGAGTCTATTATGAGCAAGTTGCCCAGACATGAGTCCGACAAAAGGATGTGCCAATATAGACAGTACAGTGGGTCTACTTCTCGTGGGTATAGATAACATGGTAGATTCCAACATTCGCAGTCTAGTCACCTGATTTAGGCAGCCTTCCAGATTACAGATGTTACTTTCATGGGGCAGAGCGGTTATAGTGGGGACCAATCATCTAGAGGCACTCAGTCTCGGTATTCTGACCGTGGTGGTCACTCAGGTTCTTTTATTTCTATTCAATAGCCCTCAACGGCCAAGATTTGTTATAATTGTGAAGAGATTGGACATTTTAAGAGGGATTGTCCCAGGCTTAGATCGGGTGGATCCAAGACACCCAGGACCGCGACATAGCCAGGAGTGGCGGACAATCTAGCAGAGAGGGTTCCTAGTCAGGCTGTAGTGGCCATCAGACTAGCTATAGTGGATCTCAAGCGGGTAGAGATGGGGCTCGTTGAAGACGAGGTGGCCAGCAGGGTACTCAGTCCGACGGAGGACGCACTCATTGTTATGATTTTAGTTTATCATCGGTCCGCTTCAATGTTATTTGATCCTGGGTCTACGTTCTCCTATATGTCTGCCTATTTTTCTTCTGATTTAGATATGAAGTGTGATATGCTTGATATCTCTATTTGTGTGTCTACACTGGTTGGTGATTCTATGGTTGTATATCGAGTCTATGAGCTTTATGTGGTTACTTTTATGGGATATGATACATAGGTAGACTTGGTCATATTAGACATGGATGATTTTAATATTATTATGGGGATGGATTAGTTATGACCATATCACACGATTTTAGACCGTCATGCCAAGGCTGTCACTCTAGCGATGCCTGGTCTTCCGATGTTAGAGTGGAGAAGCATCCCATCTCCTAATAAGATCATTTCTTTTATTCAGGATATAAAGTTGGTAGATAAGAGATGTCTTACATACCGAGCTCATATTCGAGATACGAGTGGGGAGTCTCCTTCTCTTGAGTCAGTTTAGGTAGTGAGTGAGTTTGTTGAGGTCTTTTTTCATCGGATTTGTTAGGTATGTTGTCGAATAGAGATATTGATTTATGCATTGATCTAGAGTCGGGTACTCAACTCATTTCTATTCCTTCATATGGTATGGCACCAACAGAGCTAAGAGAGTTGAATGAGCATCTTCAGGATCTATTGAGTAAGGGTTTTATTCGACCTAGTGTGTCTCTTTAGGGTGCTCCTGTGTTATTAGCGAAGAAGAAGGATAACACCATGTGTATGTGTATCGATTACAGGCAATTGAACAAGATCACAATCAGAAACAAATATTTGATTCCTCGTGTTGACGATCTATTCGACCAGCTTTAGGGTGCTTCTATGTTTTTGAAGATTAATTTGATGCCGTGTATCATCAGTTGAAGATTCGGGATGATGATGTTCCCAAGATGGTTTTTCAAACTCATTATGGTCATTATGAGTTCTTAATTATGTCATTTAGGCTTACCAATGCACCGCAGCGTTCATGGATTTGATGAATGGAATATTCAAGCCTTATTTGGATTGGTTCGTGATTATCATCATTTACGACATTTTGATCTATTCGAAGAGTCGGGAGGACCACGAGAAACATTTAATAGTGGTTTTTGGGATATTGAAGGAGAAGAAGTTGTATGCTAAATTCTCAAAGTGTGAGTTCTGGCTTTGTTCTGTGGCATTCTTGGAACATGTGGTGTCCAAGGAGGATATTATGGTTGATCCAAAGAAGATAGAGGCAATCAGGGATTGGCCTAGACCTACCTCAGTGATAGAGATTCAGAGTTTCATGGGTCTTTCTAGCTACTATCATCGATTCGTCAAGGGATTCTCTTCTATTGCTTCTCATTTGACGCATTTGACTCAGAAGGAGGTGCCTTTCCAGTGGTCCGATGAGTGTGAGGAGAGCTTTTAAAAGTTCAAGTTGCTTTTGACCACAACCCCAATTTTATACATTCCGGTGGAAGAGATGGACTTTACCGTATATTTTGATACTTTAAGGATTGGGTTAGGCTGTGTGTTGATGCATGGGGGTAAGGTGATTGCTTATGCATCGAGGCCGTTGAAGGTGCACGAGAAGAATTACCATGTTTATGACTTAGAGTTGGTGGCTGTTGTGTTTGCTTTAAATATTTTGAGGCATTACCTTTATGGCATTCATTATGAGGTGTATACCAATCATTATAGTCTTTAGCACATGCTCAATGAGCGGGATTTGAATTCTAGATAGCATCGATAGATGGAGTTGCTAAAAAATTATGACATGACTATTTTGTACCATCCATGCGAGGCCAATGTGGTGGCGGATGCTATGAGCTGAAAGACAGTGAGTATGGGAAGTTTAGCAAACTTGATTGCATTTTAGCATCCTTTGGCATTGGAGGTTCAGTCCTTAGCTAACAGTTTCATGAGACTTGACATTTTGAATTTGGGTAGGATTTTGGATTGTATTGAGGCAAGGTCATCTCTTTTGGAGCAGATCAAGACCCATCAGTATGATGATATGAAGTTGTGCAAGATCAGGGATAAGGTGATAAGTGGTGAATCCAAGAAGGTTATGATTGATGGTGAGGAGGTCTTGAGGATTAAGGGTAGAGTGTATGTTCCTCATGTTGGAGATTTGACGAGATTGATTATGGAGAAGGCTCATAGCTCTAGGTATTCGATTCATCTAGATGCTACAAAGATGTACCATGACTTGAAGTAGCATTATTGGTGGGGTAGGATGAAGAGAGACATAGTGGAGTTTGTGTCTCAGTGTCAGAATTGTCAGCGGATCAAGTATGAGCACCAGCGACCCGGTGGTGTGTCTCAAAGAATGCCCACTCCTGAGTGGCAGTGGGAGACAATTGCCATGTATTTCTTTGTTGGGTTGCGCAAGACTTTAGGAAAGTTTGATGCTATTTGGGTCATTATTGATAGGTTGACCAAGTCTGCATTTCATTCCAGTCCATATGACTTATAATTCTGAGAAATTGGCTAAGATCTATATTCGTGAGATTGTTCGTCTTCATGGTGTCCCTATTTCTATAATCTCAGACTGAGGTACTCAGTTTACTTCTCATTTCTGGCGAACTTTGCAAAAGGTGTTGGGTACTCGCTTGGATCTCAACACAACATTTCACTCTCAAATCGATGGTCAGTCTGAACGGACTATTCAGATATTGGACGATATGTTACGAGCCTGCGTGATTAATTTTGGTTGTCATTGGGATCACTGCTTACCTTTGGTAGAGTTTGTGTACAACAATAATTATCACTCCAGCATTGATATGATGTCATTTAATAATTTATATGACAGGAGATGTCATTCTTTGATTGGGTAGTTTGATGCATTCGAAGTTTGACCTTGGGGTACCGATTTGTTGAGAGACTCATAAGAGAAGGTGAAAGCGATTCAGGACAATCTCCTGGAAGATAAGAGCAGAAAGAAGGAGTATGCAAACTAGAAGGTCTGGGATATGGAGTTTATGGTTGGTAATAGGGTTCTTTTGAAGGTATCACCCATGAAGGGTGTGATAAGGTTTAATAAGAGAAGGAAGTTGAGTCTGGGGTATATCAGACCATTTGAGATTCTTCGATCGACATTCTTATATCATCTAGTGGGACTCCGTATTACTTGATCAGAATTTGGAGTTCGAGGAGGAGCCTGTGGCTATTTTGGACAAGTAAGTGAGAAAATTAAGGTTTAAGGAGATAGCTTTTGTGAAGGTGTAATGGAAGCATCGTCATGTTGAAGAGGCAATTTGGAATATAGAGTCCGACATGCGGAGCAAATATCCAAACTTATTTACTACTTCCAGTACGTTTCTCTTTTTTACATTTCTCGCCATTCGAGAACGAATGCTCATTTAATTGGTATCTGATGTAACGATCCGTCCGATCATTTTTTAGCGATAGACCTCTATTTATCTATTTTACCCTTCTTGTATACTCTATGTAAAGTTTGTGATATGCGGGAATGGGTGGCATGGATCCCAATGTCTATTTATGTGAGTTTTGGATGAAAACCCCAAAATAAGAACCTTAATGTTGGATAGTTTGACTAAAGATTAGATTTTGAGTAAATGGGTTTGTTTCCAGGCTTCTGTCGATTCTGATAGTTCCGGAGGGTCATTTATGACTTAGTCGAGTCATTGGTTCACTTCCTGAGATAATCAGATGTATTTTGTGGTCCTATTTATGGAAATTTACATATTTGGCTATTGGGATGATTCTTTAGAAAAGTTTGTGTTAGCTTAGTTAAATGGGAAATCTGATGGCGTGAGTGAGTTTGTAGCACTGTTTATCTTGGGAGAGCATGTCTGATTTGTGTCTGAGGGGTCTCGGGAGTGTTTTGGGTGTTTGGTGGTAGTTTGAGTTGAAATCCATTTTTGTTGGTGTCTGGTGTCTGCCCCAGTGGTACAGTTGTCGGCTCCTGCATGTCCGCCTCTGGCGGAGGTTGGCTCGCAAAAGCAGATTATGAGATTTTGTCAGAGTTCCGCTCCAGCGAGGATTATCATGTAGAGGCGAGTGCACCTTTATGGTGTCATGTTCAGCGTTGAGGCAAACTGTTAAGTGACTGCACCTCAGCGAGCCCATTATCCGCCAGAGCGAGACCGCTCTTGCAAAATCGTTGTATCTGGGAGCCTAATAAATTCTCTAGGTCAAAACACTTTCCCAAAATTACATTTCTTCGGTTCTAGCTGCCAAAGGGGGGATTCTTGAAAGTTGGGATTAAATTCTTCATTTGATGTAAGATTCTTCTTCCTTGTGATTATATTTCATATTTTTAGTCTTTAATGGTGGAATAGAATGTATGTAAATTGGGGAAGATGAATTATAGTGTTCATATTAGACTAAGAGAGGTTGAATCTTTGATTTAAAGGTGTAATATGGTTTAATTTGTCTTCATATTATAAATTAACATTGGAATATGATAGAAGATCATGTTGTAGCACTCAATTTATGTATAGAAGCCCTTTCCAATTTGGGGGAAATTCTAGGGTTTATAAATTGGAACTTTTCCTATATTGTGCAATTGAAGGTCCTAATAAGATTAGATTTTCAATTAACTTAAGGATATAATTATCTAGTATGTGTTTATGCTTTTTGGGTAATAAAGTTTGGATTTTGATACCATGGGCTCGGGGTTAATTTTGGATGTCTTGGTATGTTTAAGGACTACGTCATTGTATTATGTGATAGCTTTATTTTAATATTTAGTATATGCGTGTTAGACTTCGATTACAATGAGGCACTCCGAAAGGGCAAGGCTTGTGTGGAGGGTTGGCCATTCGAGGCTCCTACTCGGAGGTAGGCTATGATTTTCTTTCACTAGACTCTATTGTTAAATTAAGTGTTGGATTGGTAATTGATGAATTGATTGTTTTCTAGATAAATGAAGATTTAAAATTGATCATTAAGTACTTGAACACTGTTATTAAACATTTCTGGAATTGGATAACTCTTATTAATAGAGGTCGTATGTGAAATAAGCGGCTTGTTGAATTCAGTGAACTTGTATGTGAACTACGTGACTTATCTAGATTATTGAACTATCTAGTATAGGATCTACTTGGTGTCAACACGATATTTATCTCTTTTTGCGTATCTTCGATCGTTGTTGGCTTATGATGCCTACATGGGTACGTTAGTGTACTCATACTACACTTGTTGCATTCTATTTCGATGCAGATACAACTCCTTCTACCAGTTTGGGACGTCGTGGTTGAGTTTGAGTGGGTTGACTTCCAGTATTTAGGGTGATGATGCTACCGTCCGGCATACCTTGGATGCTTACACTCTTACTCTAGTTTTTCATTGATTCGAAAGACATGATTCAGACATATGTTTCATATTTTTATATTATAATCGATAGTTATTTTAAGTATTTTTTTTATATTTCCACATTTCTTCCTTATATCATGTTAAATGAGTTGGGAGTGTTCGCCTATCGAGGGAGGATACTGTAGGTGCCACCACGATTCCTAAAAGGGCTCATGACAAGGGAGTGGCTATCTGTTCTAGGTCGCGATTCTTCGAATAAAGAGTGTGTTCGTAGGGTCACTTTGCGTTTCAAAGTTAGTGATAAAAAATGGTTGTTAAAACCAAGAGATTGTTGATTCACGAGTTATTTTCCAGCTGTTTCATATAGAGTAAGTGTAAGAGATGGTATATGAGTTGGTACGTTTGAATACGCCGTAGGCTAATGGGAGCCAGTGATCGACTAATGGGAATAACTCTAGCGTTAGACAAGTGTGGAGTTCTATTTAAGGAATTACCGGGTGTTGCATCTAGTTCTTGGATAAGATTTATGGGTATGGTATAAAAAGGTTAATACTTGAGAAGTTTTATAATTACTAGTATAATGACTTTGGAGTTGACTGAAGGGCAGGGAAAATTTCACGGTTAGCTGGATGTGTTCTAGTTCGGCAAAATAAGGTAAGAGTTGGTTCTTCATGGGCAAGCATCGCATAAGACTCTCGAACAAGGTGTTGGTCAATGGGGATATGTACGGTAATAGATTGGCGACAGTTTGATCTAATTCTAGTTGTGAAAAGCTTAGGGTATCGATGATTGTGTCAGTGAACATATGAACTAATATAGAAGAAGAATTATTTTGGTTAAGGATTTTTGGCAAGGGTATTTCGATAAAACTATATGAGAATGTTAGCAGGAGTGTATGTTCGGTAATTAAGGATGAACTTTCAGATTATGGACCAGTTCAGTGACGGTTTAGGTTATCGCTTAGGTACTAAATGATTTTTTATCATAGTAACCAGAGGGGGGTGGTACCTTTCTAGTCGAGGAATTTTATAAAGGTTGGTACATTGGATATGCCGGATTTGGAAGGTGCCCCCAATTTAAAGGTTCGAGTGAGGCGAGGTAGGAATTTAAGGATTTTGATAAATGCGTGTTTGATCTGATTTGGAATGAGTAAGGTGTCTCTTTGAGATAGGAGATGATTTGGATTTGAAACAATAGAAATTCTTGGGTTAGGTGTGGATTATGTTGGCAATATTTTTGCATCTTTCAGATCGGGTGAAATTATTTACTACGCTCGGAGGAGTAGATCTATGGTAATTGACTAAGTGTTATGACATATGTTCCTTGGGGTTCGTGATTGACGATTGGTGGTAGACTTTGTTGAAGCGTTGTTGATTAATAGCATAGATGCGTATTTCAGGTATTAAAGACTTGGAAGTAATTGCGCAAGGTAAGGTGCATGGATCGTAAGGTTGATACGTAGGATTTGGTAAGGCGCGAAGGTTGCGAGATTTGAAACTTTCTGGATTGATAAAGGGATGCAAGGTATTACTATTAGAGGCTCGATGGGTGAGGTGTAGTAAATAAGGTCGCAGGCTTTACGCTGAAAAGTTTGGAGTTGTTGGCGAGTTAAGAGGAAGCACAAAAAATATTTGATGTAATTAGAGTTCAGGAGGTTCTATCAGATTTACGTATCGTGTGGAAGTTGAGAATTATGAAGATTACAATCATAAGGTATAGTTCTTCAGTACTAAGTTGATGACTTAGATAGAATCCAGCTTTTGGAGTCGTGGGTGATGCCATATGATTGATTAATCATGAGAAAAGGGACGGCATAGTTCATCACATGCTTATGGAAAGCATATCAGTTATGTTTGGAATCATTTCGGATGACTATTGATGATTTAGAAATTGAGCATTTTATTTCGGGTTAGATTTATTCATTTAGGGTCGGGTGGCCCGTGCTTATATTGCATGGAGGACTTATAGTATTCTAGTAAATCACTGATAATGGTGCGATGGATTTCAATTCGGAATGGAGGCATGACAGTGTTACTGGTTCTCATCGAAATTTGCAAGTAGGATTGATGATATTCTTCGGATGACAATGATTCAGACAGTTCTAATGGTTTACATGGGTACTTGGTATGTATGAGGAGGTACAATTGGTTATGGGGAGTCTTTAGACTTATCTGTTGATTTTTTACAGATTTGGCACAGCAAGGTAATCAGTATATATGCTTATAGTATGATGATTTGGAGATTTGAGAAGAATTGGGCAATGAGTTTTGATTAAGTGATTTCAACTTCAGGATACAGAACTAACGAGACTGAAATAGCATAATTGGCCTTGGATAAGGTGTGTTTTGGAATGGAATTACTTAGATTTTTTTTCAAATTAAGCAAGGATTCACTGCTAGCGAAAGGAAGTCATGATTTGGGCAGGTGGTGTGTGTCTATGTATTTCTAAGGAATCTTGCTGCAAAGGACGACCTGGGAAGGTGTGAGAGAAGGATTAGTATAAGTAAAATATTTAATCGTTATCGGTTGGATAATGATTTGTGGCTACAACTAAAGGATGGTAGTGATTAAGGTGTTATTGGTGGATTCAATCGAATGCCTATAGAGGTATGGTTATAATAATATCAGGGAATTCGAGCGGAGTCAGTGCTTACATTCGAGGATCAGCTATGAAGGAAATTTCGGGTATGAAGAAATGGAAAGTTGGGTTTTTGAGCAAGGTTAAAGGTAGTCTTGACGGATACAGTAAACAAGTTGTACTACAGATATAATTCTTTCCTGTTGAGACTTCCATGGGGTTATAACATAAGTTCCTTGGATACTCATCGGCTTCGTATTTCCCTCTTCCCATTTGAGGATGAATATTTGTTTAATTGGTATCTGATGTAATGATTCGTCTGTTCTTTTTTAGCTAAAGACCCTTATTTGACTAAATTACCCTTCCCATAGACTCTATGTGGGGTTGGTGATGAGCGGGGATGGGTGACACGGATCTCGGGGTACCTTTATGTGATTTTTGGAAGACAAATCCAAAATAGAGATTTTATAAGTGAAAAAGTGTTGACCGATAGTTGACTTTGAGTATATGGGGTCATTTCAGGGTTTCGTCGCTTCCGGTAGGTCCGGAGCGTCATTCATGACTTAGTCGAGTCCTTGGTTTGCTTCCCGAGGCGTTCAGATGTATTTTGCATCACTATTTATAAATTTATGGAAGTTGAGAAATCGCATCACTAGTCGTATCTTGTTCGTATGAGAATTTCAAGTGCGTGAGCAAGTTAGTAGCATCGATTATAGACTAGCTACATGTTTTGTTTGTATTCGAGAAGTCTCAGATGAGTTTCGGGTTGAACTTGGTAAAAATCAAGTCTCTGCTAGTTTTTGGTGTCCCGCATCAACGTTGTATGGGGCCGCATCTGCGAGCTCGCTTCAGCGAAGCTTGGACCGCAGGTGCGATGTCGAGTGAGGTGAGGCAGGTTCCACCTCTGTGAGGAGTTTTCCGCAGGACCGGGACCCCTTATGTGGATCTTTCCCCGCACATAGGAGCCCAAGATATTTTAAGTGAGTTCGCCCTTGCGGGTGTTTTTCTGCAGAAGCGTTCCTGCAGCTGCGAGGGATTGTCCGCAGATGAGGAATCACTGAATCAGAAAGCATGTTTTATTTCCTACTTTTTGACCTTCGAACCATTTTCACCCTAAACATTTTCCTGGACTATGGAGCTCGGCGGGGAGGTGAATATTGAAGGTTTTCTTCATTATTTATATTGGGGTAAGATTTTTATTCATTTATATCCCTTTATCATGATTATATGCTAGAATCTAGGCTTATTTCTTTGTTTAGGGTAGAAATAACCTAGAGCTCATAAGAGGATTAAACCATGGATTAGAGGCTATGTATTTGATTATTATGCTTTGATAATGTAAATGTGAGTTGGTTAATAATGGTAAGATGTATTGTAATGCTAAATTTGGTGATTGAATTCCATTTGAAATTGGAAAAGAATCTAGGGTTCCTAAATTGAGGGTTTTACTAGTTCATGCAATTGGAAGCCTAAACGAGATTAGTATTCAAATTAACTTAAGTATATGACTATCTAGTATGTGATTATGCTATTTGAGTAATAAAGTTAGGATTTTGACACCGTGGGCCCGGGGTCGATTTTGGGTGTCTTTTGTACTATTTAAGGACTAAGTCCTTGTATGTGTATTAGTGTAATTATTAACTTAGAGTCTATATATGGTAGACTACGATTACTACGAGGCGCTCAGAAAGGGCAAGACTCGTGTAGAGGATTGACGGTTTGTGGCTCCTACTTGGCTTTGAGGTAGACTATGGTTTCTGTTTTAAAGACTTCGATAGACGTACATATTAATTATAAATGTTGAGGGGTATTGAGCGTGTTTGGGGGTCCCACCTTAGCGACTGTGATGAATTCTTGGGTGAGTATCGGTGGTGAACTGTGATGATGGGTGATTTAGGGAATCAGTCTTAAGCTGATTTCGACTGCTGTTATTTGGGCTTGTCGCCAATATGTAGGCTTGTCGCCATTGTTGATATTGTTGTGTTTATTCATCACATTTCTTTTGACATGATATTTTGATTTACGTGGATTATGTGTGAATGACATTCTGAAAGCATGTGATATTCATCTCTTATACTTGATTGCATCTCATACATTCTGATTACTTGCCTTGGATTGCCATTTGCATTCATACACTCATGGTTCAGATGATATTGCAATGAGAGTGGTATGAAAATGTTGTGGGAAAAAATGAGACTGGAAAAGGTAATGATATATTATGAGATGGTTAGAAATATTTAGATGATTGATATGAGTCCAAAGGGGTCTTCGTTTGATGATAATGATGATACGCGGAGGACCTGGTTACAAGCCTGCAACATATATTATTACAGCCAAGAGCTGAGATCCATTGAGATATTTTTTGGATGAGTATATGGACTTCATGGTCCCCCCATGGGTGTGCAGTTCATAGAACTTGAATGCATGTATACTAGAAATGAAAGGTACCTGACATGTGCATTGCATTCATATCATACATTCCTTATGCATTGATTATTTATGGATTGATAATGTGATATGGATCGATTATTAGAACTTGGGTGATTTCCTGATTAAATGAATCTGGATTATTTGATTGATTATATTTGACCGGATTGGTTGCCATGATTGGCTTATCCTCTGTGAACTGGATTGTGTGGTTTCACCTTTATGAGTCTGGGTACTCGCTGTCAAACTATATTGTGGTAAGTGGATTCTATTGACAGAACTATCATGTGATCATAGAGATCTGTATATGTCTTGTATTTCTTGATGATTGATAACATTATTTGATAGAAAGTCTAGTAAAGAAATGGTCGAGGTGTTGTTGTTGTAGTTAAATGAATGTTATGTTATGCATGTGTAGATCCCCTCCTTAATCAAAGGATGTACAGCGTAGACTTCTACATAGAGTATAATGAGGACGTTAAGTGAACGAATACGTGTCTTGTCCTTACTTGTATAGAACCGTAATCAATCCTAAGAGTTAGAGAAAATAAGAAGCTAATATTGTTATGATCAGACTAATCATGATACCCCTTGAAAAGGAATGTGATATGATATTGTGTACTAGTGTCAACATGTCTTAATTGGTTACTTAATAATTTGGGTAAGTGGTGAGAACATGAATATGACTTAGACATAGCTTACTGATCGGTGGGTAATAAGGGTGAGATCCTTATGTGCAATATGAATTGTATTGTACTTGATTGTGATTGAACTCTTACGTGAACAATGTGATTTATGTGACTATGTGAACTGCCTAGAATATGACCTACTTGAGAATCAACTTGATGTTTATTTCTAATACATAACTTCCGTCGTTATCGGCCTATATTGCCTACAGGGGTACGTTGTGTACTCATACTACGCTTGTTGCATCTTTTACGTAGATGAAGGTATACAGTTGGTTAAGGTTGCAGCTAGAGCACGTGGAGGTTAAGTCATGTGACTCATCCTATTAGTGGTCTTAGTCTTCATCTTAGTTAGACTGTCTCATTTATTCTAGACAGTGGCTTATTCTATTTCTCTATCTAATTCGTATTCGTAGTCCTTGTATAAGTCAGACTAGGTTTTGGGAAAGGTTGTGTTGTAAGGGATTTTCATAGTTTAAAGTTGAATGAAGAATTGTTATATGTTGATAGTTCCTTTAATTATTCTGCAATGGTTTATTACGTGTTAAAAGAATTTTGGGAATGGTTCGCGTACCGGGGGGATAGTATAGGTTCCACCACGACGCCCGTGATTTGGGTCATGACACCATTCCACCGAGCATCCTGCGCCTATTTATTCTTTCAGTTGATTTTACGTATAAGTACAATTCAAATGTACCTACGTCTCTTTTTATCCGGGATCTGCATTTCACGATGCATGTACAAATATACAGGGCTACAGGACGTCTCGCTAGGATTCAATTTGTATTTGTTGTTGGTGAGCCACATTTCCTTAAGGGTATTATATTTTACTTCATGGCATGTCATGTTAGACCGTTAAGGTATGCATGGGCCTTGTCCTGGTAAACAATTAGTCCTTCTAAAAATGTTAGAGAATCCATAGATTAGGTTAGCAATTCAGTCAGTGTTGTTAATATATTGTGTTAGTCATGGTGGCTACATTTTTATATTTTCAGACTATTTCAGTATTTCTATTCCAAAGATAGTATTCAAATATTTTCAGCAATATAAATTACAGACTTATTCAGATTTTCAGTAATCAAACATAATTTAAATCATATTCCGCATAAGTACACATTTCACGTCAAGTCAGCCAGTCATGTGAGTCGCTCAGTCTAGTACCTCAAATATCGGGTGTCGTGTTATGTCCGAGCTAAGATTCGTGGCGTGACAATATGGTTATTAAGATAGATATGGTTAAGGCTTATGATAAATTACCTTGTCTATTCCTCACAAGGTCCTGAGAAAATTTGGCTTTAGTGAAATCATTATAGATTGGTACTCAGTTTCGATCAATAGACAGATTCATGACTACTTCAAGTCCACAATAGGGGTTAAACAGGGTGATCCCATTTCACCAACTATGTTTATTTTAGCTGCTGAAGTATTGACCAGAGTCTCAATACATTACATGATTATATTGAGTTTAAAGGATATGACATGCCAAAGTGGAGTCAACAAATAAATCATCTCTCTTATGCAGATGATATAATATTGTTTTGTTTAGGCGATGACATTTATTTAAAGTGAATTAGCAGTGTTGAAATCTTATTAACAGTTATTAAAATAAATGGTTAATCAGGAGATCTGCAACTTTTACACTCGTGAAAAGGTACCAACCATAGAAGTGGAAAGGATAAAATTGATCACATGAATGAAGAAATGATTTTTTTCTGTTTACATATCTAGGATGTCTAGTCATTTATGGAAGAAAGAAGATTATATATTATAATGACCAGATGAAAAATCATGAACAAAATCAACTCATGGCACAACAAATTTCTATCTTTTGGTGGACGGTACATCCTAATATGACATATACTTCAGACCATGCCTATCTACCTACTGTCTGCTATGAATTATCTATCTGGTGTTATTAAATAGATCCATAAAATATTTAATATATTCTTTTGGAGCAATAAAAATATGAGTAAAAGGGAAACATTGGGTAACATCGGACAAAATGTGCTTACCAAAAGGAGGAGGAGGACTAGGCTTCAGATCTCTTTATGACATGTCTAATGCCATATTTGCAAAGTTGCGGTGGAATTTCAGAACATCTATGAGCTTGTAGAGTTCATTGATGTGGAACAAGTACTGCAAAAAACTTCATCCTGTTATAGCATAAGCAAAAGGTAGTTCACATTCTTGGAAAGAAGATGGTGGAAATGAGAGAAGTAGTTGAGCATCAGATATGGTGGCAGCCAAAAGGGGGAATGTCAAGTTTCTGATTTGATAATTGTACAAAATTACTTGAGGTTGCTATAGAAGAGGAGATTGAGGATAGAGAGTTTTAAACAGAAGGGAGGTGGAATGAAGACATGATGGAAAAAAATATCCCAGAAGAACCTTTTCAATATATTGTTGATAATATCAAATCTCCAATACTTCCAGCTGGAAATGAAAAATATTGATGGATGTTGGATAAAGGATGTGAATTTACTATTAAACGAGAAGGGGAGTATTTGAGGTATAGGGAGCATAAGGAAAACCCTTTTCAGTTCATGTGGGAGAAAAGAGTTCCTATAAAGATCAGTTTCATCTTCTGGAGGGCCTAGAGTTGTAACATCTCAACATATGACAATTTGAAGAGGAAAAAACTGAACGAATGTCCCCAGATGTTGGTGTTGTACTTCTCAAAGAATTGAGACTATAAGTAACTTATTTCTAACATCTTCAGTAGTTGTAAAGCTATGGAGGTAATTTTCTTCTTATGCAGTTATCAATATTGAGGGATTACAGTTGCAGCAAGTAATCATAATATGATGGACTACTGAAGCTTGTACTAAGTTAAAATCAATATTCAAAGTTGTTCGTACTATCATCATATGGGAGTCGTAGAAGAAAAGAAATGCTATAAAACATGGTGGAAATGTCACTTATAACACGTTGATATATCTGGTTCAATACACAATTAATTAGTTGGTGAAGATTAGGTTTTCGTGTAACAACTCACCACCAGATTGACCTTCTATGATTCAACACCTTAGCAGTTATAAGCCAAGATTACATTATTTGCAGGTAAGTTAAAAACTACCACAGAAAGGCAGGATAAAATGCAACAAATGGGGCAAGTAGAGGCAATTAAGAAAGAAGTTCTTGTGCATTTTGTGTAAGGAACTGCATAAGTGATTTTATTCATGCACAAGAAATCCAGCAGATAACAAACATGGAGGCCAGAAGTTGTAGCAGTACTTAAAGCCTTAGAATTTTGCGGAATATCAAATATCAGACATGTTCAGGTTGAAATAGATTCCAGATTTTTTCAGCAAAAGGTTCTAAGGCAATGAAGAATTCATTGGGAGATAAATGACATATTGGAGAAGATTCAACAGGAGTTAGCACATTGTCAAGCAGAAATCTCACATATTTACATGGAATGGTATATGCTAGCAGACTATTGTCCAATTATGCACTAGATCATCACCAGACATCGACTTCTTCATTTGCACATCTGCCTACATGGGCTAAACATATCCCCAATATGGACAAATTGCAGATACCTAACCTGAGGATAAAGACAAGAAAAAATACACAAACTTAAGCCAACAATGAAAAAAGTCAAAGAAACATCATCTATCAACAATTCACATTCTTTTATAGCTTTCAGATTTATACAAGTTAAGTTCAGAAATAGCCTGATCTTAACTTATCTTAGTATATATTTATTGCCTTTTTCTTTTGTATTAGACTATTTAGATTTCAGCATTATTTATAAAAACAGTTAGGCAATACCTGACAGAAAATTTACCAAAAAAATGTAAAATCTTAAGTTAGTATAAGATTATTTTGAGCTTAAATATGGATAGTCACGATAAGAGGATCAACTCACTTTATTCTTTAATTTTTATTTTGTCAAGTTTAAAAATATGTATATGATCTTAAAAAAACTTATACTAAATGATTTGGGCTACATGTGCAACACACGTGATATAAAACTAGTATACTTATGTGCCTACAAACATCAACATGATATATAATTATGTTCACTTGAACATTTTAGTTTTGAAAGAAAATGTACCTACGATGTTACTAAGAACTTTGGACCTTCAAATGATTTATGCAACAATGTGATACGATCCGACTTGGGGATAAGCGGATTCAAATAACAAAATGCAAAAATTAAGTTAGTAAGAAATCAATAGATGAGAATGAAGAAATATGAGATGAGAATAGAGGAAAGAAGGGATCAATTCAACTCAAATTGTACCTAATCAACAACCAAAGGTGAATTAATCCAAGGGATAAAGAGACTCAAACTCATACATGGAAATCTAATCCAAGATTATCCAAGAAAGATTCAAGGTAAGAGTTAAGGGAATCCACCCTAATCCTAACATTGGCTAATCTTAGCTAACTAACTACATACAAGGAGAACTATAATCAAAAGAGTTATTTCATCAATCTCAAAACTCAAGCTAAGAATGAAAATAGGCTAAGGCAAGCTTATATAGTTTTGTCTTTACATGCATAACTAATTATAACTAATTATTTAACTAATATCCACATTTGGCATTTAACTATCCAAGCTTCCAATTGTAGCTACACATCAAATATTTGGGCTTCTTTAAGAGGCAAGTTTGGGCCTTGGGCTCATGGACTCTTGTAATCTTCCTCCGTGCTATCTCCCATAGCTTGAAGGCCCTCCATTGACTCTCTTCAAGTACTTCCATAGTTTCATTCTCTATGAACATGACTTCTAAAGCTTGAAAGTCTTTGGTTCGGCTTCTAGTACAAATCCTTGGAGAAGTTTGAGCAATTGAGCCCCCCGATATCATATCATCCTCCCCTTCTTGAAAAGAATTTGCCCTCCAATCCGTACTTTTCCCGATATAGAAGAGAATAAGTACATATCCTCTCACAAACAAATAATGTAATCATCATAAGACAAATGATAATACCTAAAGCAAGCATAGCATGCAACCAACACACTAAATGGCTCACTCTTATGATATAAGGAAGCATCACAAGGATCTAGAAAGAGTATATATCTAAATAATGCCCAAGACATTTGGCCATTCAAGACATTTTGACAAAGGGTAAATAAAAAAAATAATGCATTTAGGAACACAAACATACAACTTCTCATTGGTCCTAGTATTCAAGAAGCACATATCTTCCCTAAGTCAAGAAACAAGTGATATCTCTCATGGTTAAGTGCAATATCACAAACAAGGCAAACTAAATTTAAGGTCCTACATAATGCACTAGTCCACCTCAATAAAGAATTCACTACCAAGTCAACACCAGGGTCAAATACAAAGGTATCCCCCACACTCTTTTACTCACATTCTCCATGGAAGCACAAAATGAATTCAAGTAATAACACTAGCAAATAATCATATGAATGACACCAAGATTTATTACCATACCCATCACACAAAGAAATTACCTTCATGGCATTAGAAAGCCCAAGAATAAACATGAGCCATGAATATATACCGTCCTTGAAGGAAGTACAAGATGTGATGCCATACCAAGTTGTTGTTCCATGAGGTTCCCTCTAAGACTCCTATTCAAGACTCCTCCTTTGATGACACTTCACAAATAAGTTAATCACATAATCAAGTTCATCAAGAGAGAGTTTTACCTTTAAGATCATCGATCCTATGCCAAGCTTTGAGTAGCATATCCTCACCCTTTAGGTTAGAAGATCTAGCATAGTCCTTCCAAAAAGTATGCTCTTTTCCTTTCAAAATGCTCCCTTTCTTTAAAGAGTAATCTTCCCTTTCGTAAGCCTTTTTCAAATTTGACGTTGGTCCATCAAGTGGTCCACAAACCCTCAAGAATGACATTCCATCATCGGGGAGGGCATCAACAACTTCACCCGCCCCCTGTTTGTCATCACAACCAAGCATCAACTCACAACTTCTCAATAATGAAGTTCCTTCATTGGCAAGAGTGTCAACATCCCATAATGGATTACTAAACAATGTGTAGCCTTCAAAGGTGGCTACATTTTCGACAATACAATTCACACCACTAGGTACATAATTTTCACAAGTCATGTCAACCTTTAATAAGACATTATCTTTAAAGAGAGAACAATCAATAATTGATGAGGATTTAAAATATGTGATTTCACTCTCATAAAGACAAACATTATTTTTCAAAGCACTTTCCTTTTCATTACTACCTACATGACACAGAACACTATCATAACCTTGAGTCTCATCAAATATCAACAATGTAGGATCAAGGGACTCATCTTCATATGTATCAAATAAGGGTGGTGTGTCATATTCATAATCTTCCACATTATCAACTAGTTCAAGATCATCACTAATTTGAGGTTCATTAAGCACTTCACAAAATTCCTCAATTAGTGGACTATCATAATAAATAAGTTGACCACCACACTAGTTAAACTCAAATTGATCTTGCAAGAAGAGTCAATTCGGTCATCAATAGGATCAACTACTATGTGAGCAATAATATCACATGACAATGCACTAACATTCTTATCACAAGTGTCAACACTAGGTGAACATAAATTAATATTGCAAGAAGAATCAGTTTAGTCATCAAAAGGATAAACTAGTGTTGAAACACTCACATCAAAGACATTGTCAGCAATCATTAAAGATCCAAGCTCATTACATGGTAAAGATTCATTAAGCTCACATAAGGATAAGTTATCACGCACACTCAAGTCAACATACTCATTCACAATATTTGCAGTGTTGTGTTTAGCTATTTTACCTTGAAGTTCATACGAAGTGTCTTATTTACCTTGGTTTTCAAGTTCGGAGCACATTGGCTCATTTGGGAAGCCTTCAACTACCTTATGTTTCTTCAAGATTTGAGGTTCAACATTTGGTTTGCTTCCAAGAATACATGTACAATCATCAAGATAACTAGAGATTTTTTTTTACATGAGTTAGGATAAGGTTGTGACAACCCTCTCACATCACTCCTCACAACCTCTCATTTTTTTACTCTAGAGTTGTCACTTTTCTCTCCCTTACTCCTCTCAATCTTTTCTCTCTCAATTTCATGGGAGTTGGGACAAGTGCTAAGAATTCCTTGAGAATGATTGGGTGAACCCTTCACATCTAACTTCCACTTGGCTTCACTTGGGATAGCCTTATCTTCTTGTATTAATTCTTGCCTTTTTGGCATGTGATTGATTCTCTCCTTCTTTTCATATGGATTGAAAAAGCGACACCTCCAAAATTTCTTTTATGGCACTCCAAGTCTCAATTAGGTGCCCCATTACCTTCTCATGCTCCCAATGCTTTATAAGAGTCCCTTTAAGGGTGCTAGAGGCTAGATCCACTTTTTTCTCATCCACGTAGTTGTAATATTCAAATATTTCATCCAACTTATATTCTCATTCGAAGTAATCTTATTCACTAGATTTTGGACACAAAGTTGACCACTCTACGTTGGAATTTTGCATACTTGTATTTGCCTCGGTATTAGGATGCATGTGTGGAAATAGAAGTTTCCTATTATACCTACAAAACAAGAAAACAAGGTTAGTAGTAAAAGTTCTTTACCAATACTCGTGTTTGCACTCGTTTGTGCTTGGCTAGCACCACTTAAATGTGCTCACCACTCTTGCCTTTTACCACTCTAGAAAGTATCCCTTAACTCATGAACCACTAACTTGAATAAGTCTAAGATAGCACCATGTATCGGTCTGGAATGGAGTTTATGAGACACCAAGAACGGACAAACAAATCAAACGAACAAGAGCCAAATAATTCACAATGAAACAAAAGGGAAAAACATGAAAAGAATTGGCACGAAAGAAATTCAGACGCAAGACTAGTTAACAAACAAGTAAGATCAATTACTCATTATTAATTAGTTTAGAGAATCAAATAAATGAAATGGAATGGATTTGAAAAGAAATTGGAAGTCAAAAATCTGAAATGTTACCTAAAAACACTTTTTCAACTTTTCACTTGTAAATTTGGATCAAACCCTTATTTTGTCCTTCTTCTGCACTAACAACACCTATGAAGATATGAAGATCTTCAAGAACACTATGAACTATAAATTGCAACTTCTTCAAATCAAGCCCAATTTACTCTAAGTTTTGGATTTAGCTCTTCCTCAATGTAGAGAACAAAGCCCAATACAAGTTGGAATCAATCAAGCTTCAAACAAACCCAAATTTCTTATTCTTCAAGTTCTTCAAACCCAACAATGGTGAATTCTTCAATTCAACTTGAAATTCTTCCAAACTTTGGATTGTTGACCTGTTTCATAGGCAAACAAAGCCCAATAGGTTTGAACCTTCAATTTTAACTCAATCTTCAAGACCCACCAACTTGTTCTTCAAACCTTGAAAGTCATCAATGGTGAACTTGACCAAAATTCTTTCAAATCACTTGAAACTTTAGGTTTTGATAGATTATGTAATGACATGTTCAGTCGTTATGTGCATTTTGACCATTTAACCCCTGTTGACTCAATTTCCGAGTTTATCGGGCAATCCTAGTGCAAATTGAAAGAATTAGAATCATTAAGTGAAAGTGTTTGACCAATAGTTGACTTGTAATAAAATAGACCTTTTTCAAGATTTTATCGAGTCTGTGAGGTCTGAAGGGTCGTTTATGACTTGGTGGGGGTAGTTAGTTAGGTTATCGGGGCTTTTAGGAGCATTTTGGATTTCTGGTTGGAAAGTTGGTTTTGGCCATTCGGGGTTGACCCGATAAAATAGACTTCCATTGGGAATTTTGAGACCATGAGTGAGTCCGCAATGTGTTTTTATGTGTGAATGCATGTCTGGTTTATGTCTCGGAGGTCTCGGGTGATTGTCGAATTTGGGAATTGAGGTTGTGAAATTCTGGTGACTGGTGTCCACCGTAGCAGTACCAAAGGCGTTGTAACAAACCCACCACAGCGTGGCCTGGTCTACTTTGGCGAGTGGTGGGGTTTTGTGAGAAGCCACTGTAGCGAGCAGTGGGCCGTTATGGCGAGTGTTGGGTTTTTATGGTGAGCCGATGTAGCTAGCAAATTGTCGCTGGGGCGGACTCGCTACAGCGGACCAATGACCGCTGCAGCGGATAACGGGGACCAAATTATTTTTTTATGCTAAGTTAGACCCTTCATTTCCATTCCTAAAATTCTTTCTCCAAAGTGTTTCAAGGGCGATTTGAAGTGTTTTTGTGTGGCTTCTCCTTGGGGTAAGTCTATTCAACCTTGTTATCCTTTATTTACCTTTTCTAAGCTTGAATCTATAGTGGAAATCTAGAAAACTAGTTGAAGAAGATGAGTCTCTACCTACATAGTGTTAATTGAATCTTAAGCTTTGAATGTAAGGTTAATTAATGAGTTTTTGACTAATCTAAGCATGGAATTTCGTTAATTAGTAACCAATAGTCGTTAATCTTCCATTCTAGTTGAGAATTTGAATATGAAAAAGCTAGGGTTTATGCTTAATTTGGGGTTTTGCCTTGAATGAAGAAATTGATCAATACTCGAGCTAACTTAGCAATTGGAGGGTAGATTTGAACTTGAATGTTGGATTACCAATTTCATTTTTGAATTTCCTATTTTACCCTTGTGAGCATGTTTTCCCCTTTTTCCATAATTGGTTTGATTCAAATGATAGTATAACGGTATGAGTATTGTTAGTTTCCATTTCTAACTTAGATTTCAATGATGACTAGACTTCGAGTATAACTGGTAGCCTTAGAATGGCAAGGCTCCAGTGTGATCGTTCGTAGATCCCGCTCGGCTACCAGGTAGGTTACGGCTTACCTTATGGTTAGACTCCGATTAGAGAAGCATTTGTAAAGTTAGTAGTTATTGGATAAAGCATGTTACACCTTCGGGTATGAAGTTGGGATAGAATACTTAGGTTGGTACTGTTGTTGATTGTCTTTTATTGCCTTATTTGATCTAGCGGCTCGTCTCCACGTGCATGATACTAAACTTGACCGTATATAGAGAAAGGATTGATTTATTCTTGACATGATGACTATGTGTCCATGCGTGGCACGATTGACTTGATATATTTTCATTGGTGTTGATATATTCTCATTGGCATTTGATATCATTCATACATACATGATCATGCATTTGGATCAGGTTGCGCGCCGCAACATATATATATACCTCTATTGGATCGGGTTGTGCGCTGTAATATATATATATATATATTGGATCAGGTTGCACGTTCCGCAATATATATACTTATATTGGATCGGGTTGTGCACCAAACCAGGTACATAGACTTCGCGGGTCCCCCATGGATCATGACTACCGAGATGTAGAGGTATTCCGCTAAGAGCATGTGTGTATCATTGCATTGCATATGCATTCATATTATCATATTCATACTTATTGGATTCAGACTTGGTAATTAAACATGTGGTGTTATTCTTAGACTGTGTAGTGTTTATATATGATTGTGAGTATGCCTATCTTTCAGTCTCTTACTTTATATATGTTATCTAACTATTGTCGGCTTATAATACTTACTGGTACATAGTGTTTGTATTGATACTACCTAGCTACATTCTTTTATGAGTGCAGAATTCATGACATGTCAACTTTCCCTCCTTGTGATTGATTCCCAATGAGTTGCTAACGAGCATCTAGGGTGAGCACATGGATGAATCCACATACCGGATGACTCTGTTTATATATTTGTCTTATTTTCTACTCCGAGATAGTATTCCACTTTTTAGACTTGTATTTATATCTAGACTTGTAGTTATGTATGAGTGGCTCTTGTACGACCTTAGAACAGATTCCTTGGGATTGATGTATTATTTCTGCATTCTTTCTTAGCTATCCTAGACTTGTTATTTATATTAATAGTTGGCTTTGCTTTATTTTTATTGAACTATGATTAAGGGACAGGTTCGCCTACTACGTGGAAAAAGGATAGGTGCCCGCGCATTTCCCGATTTGGGACGTGACAGATTCAACAACAAGGAACTCAAATCTATCAACCATATCATTCAAATCACATCAACACAATTTTTTTTGGGATCAAACTTGTACTTTCTTTGTCTTCTTCTTCAACAAGATATGAAGAACATCAAGAACACTATGAACATTCAAAATTTCCAATAGGCTTAAAACAACTCCAAATTCCTTCAAATTTTGTATCTCAACTCCTTATCACCTAGTTATGAAACCACAATATATTTTAAGCTCAAACAACCACGAAATCTTCAAGACCCAATTTTAAGTTCTTCAAACCCAACAATGGTATAATCTTCAAAGTAACTCCAAATGACTTGAAATTTCGGGTCTAGACTCAAATAACACTAGAGAATGAAAATCTAGTGTCCAAATCAACAAACAAACAAGGACTTGGAATGTGGATATTGGCGATGATGTCACACATCGTATTGGTGCAGCGTGGATGAAATGGAGGCTCGCTTCCAGAGTGTTGTGTGATAACACGGTGCCACCAAAACTTAAAGGCAAGTTCTACAAAGTGATTGTTAGACCGACCTTGCTATATGGGGCGAAGTGTTGTCCAGTTAAGAACTCTCACGTTTAGAAGATGAAAGTTGCAGAAATTAGAATGTTGCGATGGATGTGTGGACATACTAGAAGAGATAGGATTAGGAATGAAGACATAAGGACAAGGTAGGAGTGGCCTCTGTGGAGGAAAGATGTGGGAAGCGAGGCTGAGATGGTTTGGGCATGTAAATAGGAGAGATGCAGATGCCCCAGTACGGAGGTGTGAGAGGCCGACTATGGATGGTTTCATGAGAAGTGGAGGTAGACCAAAGACGTATTGGGAAGAGGTGGTTAGATAGGACATGACACAGTTCCATCTTACCGAGGACATGACCTTAGATAGGAGGTTATGGAGGACTCAAATTATGGTAGAAGGCTAGTAGGAGCCCTGCTTATCCTTTTATACTAGTAGTCGCAGTATTGCCTCATAATTTCTTCTATTTTGAGTATCTTATCTCTCTGTAGTAGCTATTGTTCCTAGTTTTTCCTAACTACTTTACCATGGCTTATTCGCGTTCGTTATTTTTATTTTCATATTTCTTTGAACTATTTATCCTTAGCTGAATTTTCTTATGTTCTATCTTTTCTATTTTATCTTGAGTTGAGGGTCTTTCGGAAACAACATCTCTACCTTCCAAGGTAGAGGTAAGGTCTGCGTACACTTTACCCTTTTCAGACCCCACACTGTGGGATTTCACTGGGTATATTGTTGTTGTTGGAATTTTCAAATTTTCAATTTTTGTGATTTTTTTCAAAATATGAAGAACCTAGGATTAAGAATTGTAGAAACAACTCTTTATCCTAAGCTCTAATACCAAATGATACGATCTGACTTGTGGATAAGAGAATTTAAATAATAAAATGTGAAAATTAAGATAGTAAGAAATCAATAGATGAGAATGAAGAAATAGGAGATGAGAATAAAGGAAAGAATGAATCAATTTAACTCAAATGGTAAATAATCAACAACCAAAGATGAATTAATCAAAGGGAGAAAGAGACTCAAACTCATATATGAAAATCTAATCCAAGATTATCCAAGAGAGATTCAAGGTAAGAGTTAAGGGAATCCACCCTAATCCTAACACTAGCTAAACTTAGCTAACTAACTACATACAAGGAGAACTACACTCAAAAGAGTTATTTCATCAATCTCAAAACTCAAGCTAAGAATGAAAATAGGCTAAGGCAAGCTTATATAATTTTGTCTTTACATGCATAGATCGTTATTTAACTAATAGCCACATTTGGCATTTAACTACCAAAGCTTGCAATTATAGCTACACATCAAATATTTGGGCTTCTTTAAGAGGCAAGCTTTGGGACTTGGGCTCTTGGACTCTTGTAATCTTCCTCCATGCTATCTCCCATAGCTTGAAGGCCCTCCATAGACTCTCTTCAATTACTTTCATAGTTTCATTCTCTATGAACATGGCTTCTAAAGCTTGAAAGTCTTTGGTTTGGCTTCTAGTACAAATCCTTGGAGAAGTCTGAGCAATTGAGCCCCCAATATCATATCACAATGCAAAGATGATCTACATAGAATATGACATTAACGTCATACATATAGAAATTACAATGAATAAATCTGCTATCAAATGTGTGTTTATCCTAAGAATTCAACGTTCTCCCCTTGAAATTGAAGGATATCCTTTTAAATTAATCTGAAAATAATTTTTGGTATATTTATCTTTTCAATGACGAAAAAGTAAAACAATCCCAATGTTGAATTGTGTCTATCACAATAAGTTTTTCACATAGTGAATTTTATATTGATCTTTCAAGAGGGATAATCAATGCCGACAACAAGAATTATGGCCATGATAGGGCAACCTAAACTGATGAATTCAGACAAATCAAGGCCTAAAATCAATATAAGTAAAAAAAAAACTCAAAATTTGATTGTTCATCACGATTCGTGAGTTCAAGCATATCCAATCATCTTGACCTCGAACAAGTCACTATACGTCGATCCATATTGATCATTCACATAAAATTATACTTCATTTTTCATGTATAATTATTTACTCAAAACTTTATTTTAATAATGTTTATATTATTTTACAAACTCGTGTGTATCATAACTCGATATTCACATGTAATGCACATGTTGAGAAGCTAGTTATTAAAATATTAACTCAGTCTTGTGCTTTTTAATATGATGAATTTTTTATTCAACAGACTAAAACTTTTAGGAACAAACAGAAAACCCCTTCACAAGAATAAGTCAAACAGAATAAAAGGAACTCTCGTCTTTTCCACCCAAAAATTCAATGATTATAAAAAGCTTATCTAAACCGCAACTTTATTTTCGAAAATATTCCATTAGCTATCCGTATTATGGTGCTAAAATGGAGGATGTTTGTATGGTCATTCAAACTAGTCAAGAGGAAGAACACATAAGGGAGAAAATTGAAAGTTTAACTGGAGGAGGAGAAGATGGAAGAAGAAGGAGTTGTACATACATCACCCGTTTTGTCTTCTTCTCGATTCTTGTTCCCTTCAATTTTTCCTTCCATTTTTAATAGAGAATTATTTTAACATTCTCATTATTTTTGTAATCATCTACTCACAATTTTTCAACAATATCAGTTGTGTGGCAGGTATATTCATATATATAATCCTAGAGAGGCAAATCTAAGGTAGGTTCTACCGTTCAAGTGAACCATTTCTTTTGTCAATGTAAAATATGTATATATATCATATTCAATATAAACTCATCGACTCTCCTCGATTCTGGATCCACCTCTGAAATGTGTGTTTTATGTGTCACGTAGTCTTTACTCTTGAGATTTGACGTAAACTTCACGAATGCATGTTCAATATCATTACAAATTAATAGCATGTGTTTTTTTTTCATTCAGGTTAAAACTGCCCCACGTCTGAACAACTAAAAAAGGAAAAATACTTTAATCCATATTACAAGCCTGAATACAAACTTCATGGCACCAAGCAAACTTAGAAAAGCAATTGGGGCTGTCAAAGACCAGACAAGCATAAGCCTTGCCAAGGTAGGGGGCAGCAACTGTTTGTCTGATCTAGAAGTTGCCATTGTCAAGGCGACTAGACACCAAGAGTACCCACCCGAGGAGAGGCATATTCGAGAGATTCTAAGCTTGACTGCTTATTCTCGAGCCAATATTGGTGCTTGCGTCGACAACATTTCAAGACGTCTTGGCAAGACCAAGAACTGGGTTGTGGCGCTTAAGTCATTAATGTTGATCCATAGGTTGCTCTCCGATGGCGATCCCTCTTATGAGCAAGAGATTTTCTTCGCCACAAGACAAGGAACAAGGCTTCTTAACATGTCTGAGTTTCGAGATTCCAGATCCAATTCATGGGATTATTCTGCACTTGTCCGTACCTATTCTTTATACCTTGATGAACAACTTGAGTATAGGATGCAGAGCCATCGCGGAAAACGCAGCGCCTATGCCTGCGATGAAGATTTAGATGATGTTGGTCCTAATGCCATCGTGGTGAAACCCACTCCCTTGAGTGAAATGAAGAATGAAGACATTTTCTCAAGGATCCAACATCTCATGCAACTACTTGAGCGATTCTTAGCTTGTAGACCCGCAGGTTTGCATTGTATTATACTATTTTCATTCTTTATTTTTAATTTCCTTTAAAAAAAAAAAGATTATTCAGCTTGCAATCCAACTGACAATTTCAAACAAAGAAATAGTACAGAACTATAATCATAAAATCACATTAGATGAGAAATAAAATAGTGTCAAGTGTAGAATATGGACTTAGGAGAATTTGAATTTTCATACCATGTGTGACACCTATTCAGGGACTTGCACAAAGGCTATGCTTTATTTTGGATGTTTCCTACCTCTTCTCCTAGCAATTTTTAGTACATGATTCTAATTTATGTTTGTCGTGTTGTATGAGCAGGTTTGGCAAGGACCAACAGAACTGCATTCGTGGCTCTCTATCCACTTGTGAAGGAAAGTTTCCATATGTACTATGAAATAACAGAAATAATAACTATCTTAATTGATAAGTTCCATGAACTATCAATTCCCGACTCTGTGAAGGTTCACGAGATTTTCTGTCGTATTAACAAGCAATACGATGAGCTTGAACAATTCTATAATTGGTGTAAAACTGTTGGAATTGGACGCTCTTCTGAATTTCCGGACATTGAGAACATTCCACAAAAGAAACTTGACCTTATTGATGAATTTATACGAGAGAAGTCCATATCGGAAAAGAATGGGAAAGCAATGTGTTATGAACCAAAATGTGAGATGGCTGAAAAAACTCAAGAGCCAGAGCCAGAGCTGGAGCTAGAACCAGAATTAGAACAGGAGATGAACTCAATTAAGGCATTACCGCCACCAGAGGGAATTCCTGAAGAAACAAACCAAGAGAAACACGAAGAAGAAATGAAAGAGGTGGAAAAAATCCAAGAAGTAGGCGACTTATTGAACTTGGGTGAAGATGCGCCAACTATGGAAGAACATGGAGATCAATTGGCTGTAGCACTCTTTGACGGTGGTCCAACAACTGATGCTGCTTTAACAACCACTTCACCATGGGAAGCGTTCAAAGTTTCAGGAGATTGGGAAACAACACTAGTTCAGCACACGAGCCATTTGTCAAACCAGAAGGCTTCCCTTCCTGGAGGTTTCAACACATTAATTCTAGATGGAATGTATCAACAAGGAGAAGTAGCTCAAGTGGTAGCTAGATCAGGTGTCGTAGCTACTGGAAGTGCTAGCAGCGTCGCGCTTGGATCAGCTGGTCAACCGGCAATGCTAGCGTTGCCTGCACCTCCATCGGCCGATGGGGGAGCTCACAATACAGCCGGGACAAACACTGATCCTTTTGCAGCATCACTAGCAATAGCTCCACCATCATATGTTCAGATGTCAGAAATGGAAAAGAAGCAAAGACTATTAGTAGAGGAGCAGGTAATGTGGCAACAATATCAAAGGGATGGAATGCAAGGACAAGTAGGATTGGCAAGGGCACAACCGAACCCTTATGCATACAATACGGGAGGTTACACAAAAACCTTCTAGAGGTTCCCTTAATTAAATACAGGACGAAGGATGATCTATGGTCGATCCCTTTGGTCTCCAACATTCAGTAAGAAAACAAAATTCGTGAAATTGCAAGGAGCAAAAGAGGACATTGAGTAGAAGGAATGGCATAAACTATTCAAGCTCATATTTAATTAATGCCTTATTTTACTACTACACGAGTTTGGGAATTTAGCTACAATTTTTTCAAATATAATATATATCAGCTTCAGAACTACGTGTTAGATAAGATTCATATCAGAGTATGCAGAATGTAATAAATTACAATTTTCACACGTGTCATTTTCCTCTTTTTCCTTTATACAATTAATTAAAAAGAGATTAGTCAAGAAGATATATATGGAAAATAGTGCATTTTTGTACATCATAAATAAATTGTAAGTCACAACCATCACTAACGACATTTGAATGGTCCAAGTGACCCACTTTAAGCACTCCAGCAAGAACACGAATTTGCTTAAATAAGAACTATAAATATACTGATAACACAATTATACATGAAATCAAACTCCTTTGAGCTCCTTATGTAAAAAGTGTCTAAAATTTGGAAACTTCATGTGACCCCTAAAAGAGACCCCCAACTACATTCACCTTGTATTATATTCCAACAAGTCCTCGTCTATCTTTATAATTTCTGTAGACTACTCATATTTGGATGTCATGGCAATAGAAACTAACAATAGGATACTGATTTCATGTAACAACATTATCGTAGGGCTTTGTTTATTACTTTCTCTGATAAAATATACAATATAATCGATAGGAATTTGACCCAAAAGACAAAATGTTGAAAATTCCTGAAATACAAATATGCACAAGGACTTTTTCTTGTGAACTAATGAAGTTGTAAATTAGGTAATTTTATTTCAGGCAATAATTTATGTCACTACCCAAAGTTTACAGCTGTGATAGCACCTATTCAATAACCGATTAATAATCAATTCATTAAACTAATCAAGCAAAGACGTAAAGTGATAACACGATAATAATTAAAGATCAAGTCTTTTACTAGTCAAAATGCGAAAAATAATAAAATATGACCAAATTGAGAAATTAATTGTCATATTATCTCCTTTGCTAACACGTATGGATGGATGTAACAAGAACACCTGCAAATACAAGAACAATCTTCTGGAAAGTCACTTCCATCATTCAGCAAAAAGTTTTACAAAATGCGAAAAATAATAAAATATGACCAAAATAATAAAATATGACCAAAGACGGGTGTCATGTGTACAAGAGACACTAAGAATACTAGTACAAGTCTGAAATAGTCAAATACATTATCTGGTAAAATAACAAAAGATAGAAATGTAGGGTTTTGTTGGGTTGTTGTACGCAGCGGATATTGAAAACTTATTTCAAACCCAACAAATGTAGAACTGTTTGACTATAGGGTAATTTAAAACCGTAAACAAGACTTGAATGGTACTTACATGTTTACAATATCTGGATTCTTTATCAAATGTGGGTGCGCACACGAATGCCCTTTCGATTGCAAGCTCCAAGCTTCAATGTATTCCTTCTTTGGAAAGCTAGGAAATCCGGCAGAGGTTCGAGAGAGTGTTTTGATTCTGAGTCTCTAAGACTTAGAATAATGATATGAAAATCAAGTGTAATGAATAATGAAATGTAAGTTTGTATTTATAGGTGAAAATTAGGTCAAACCGGATTAGGGTTTGACCTTGGGTCTGGCCCAAAAAATTTCAGCACATTCTTAATTAAATCCAAAATCCAATTTTGACTTAATTAAAAAAATCATCATTCATTTAAATATTTCAATTCTAAATCGAATATTTAATACTCTATCTCAATACATCCTTAGATCGAAAGGACAATCGACCTAGTTTGACCCTACATGCCTTCTCATATCGACACTAATCAAATTAAGGTCTACACGGAACTCCTAGACGGCGCTGCAAGACGAACTCAATATGTGAAGTACGTACATTAATCCAGCAAACTTAACCTCTATGTGGTAAGATAAAATCCTTTCATTCACGATACACTCGATCTAGCTTAGGATTTATCAAGTGTCTATCCAAATGGCTTGATCATTATATCTCATGTATATTGGTTGACAAGAAGACCATATTCTAGATATGTCTATTGCGTTGGCCAACGACTTAGTCAACTCAATATCAATGAGAAGCTGAGTATTCTCTCGAATATACATTCGAGGAATGAATTCTAAGTTTGGCTCAACTACAACCTTTAATCCACATCGTAATGTACCCAATACAAGCCGTATCTCAACCTATAAGGCATTTGAGCTTAGGACAAGATCAAAGTATATTACTATGTAGACAAGGTGTGAATTGACCTCAAGTCTAAGGACTTCTATCTTCCACACGCTGATCATACTTTAGACATGTTTAACAAACAGTATATCAGTAGGGTATACCAATACTTCCAAAGTATCTATGTGTCCATCACGAGTAGCAATTACTCGTAGCAGGTGAGACATACTACATCCTCTAAGGAAGTGATGCAGACCACATGTCGACTTATCACATATCATCGATATCTCATTCTTGATGATCATTAGTCGAGGCTATTTTAAGAGTTACGTTATAATATTAATAACTCACATTATTAAAAACAATGTAACCTCTAGGGATGCATATTATAGAATATTATAAACAATCAACTAATAATTCAATAATTGCAAATGCCAAAATATTAATCTCCATTAATAACAATACGAATGTGTATAAAGTACATTTGTCCTAATACAGATTGTCTCTAGGACATAAATATACGTTCAACAAATGCATAAAAATAGAAGGAGACTGGCTCTACAAATCAGCTCACCACAAATTTTCAAAATCAACTATCTTGGACTCCGATTGCCCCATGTGCTCTACTCGTGCTCGGGTCTAAGTATGCAAAAAAATAGTGCAACAAGTGTAGTATGAGTATGGAAAACTCAACTTCCTACATTCCTTTTTTCCTTTCAAGGACATACCGCCACCATATCTGCTATGAAAATGACTGGAGCAACTGTCTCTTCTCAGGAAAAAGTACGATTAAAGGCGGAAACCAGCACCTCAGGGCTCTCAAGGCCTCGATAAGATTGCATTTGGAGGAGTCCAATCAATCTATGCGGACCCTTACTGCATCTCATCAAGACCTCCAGCCAATGATGGCCCGGGCACATGCTTATTTGAATGTCGCTAGGGGTTGGCTTAGCATTACCGAAGCTTCTCGTGCATGCTTTCAAGCCCGATGTCAGAGATTGGAATTTTTTTTGTAAGGATGATCAATATGCCGCTAACTTGACATAGGATTTGGCCATCATGAATAACAGATGGGATACCCTTTAGGAGATGCAAGAAGGGCATCCAGATGTTCCTTTGGCCTTAATGGATGTCGAGATTGACCTGGCCATGGTAGAGTTAGCCGTAAAAGACCTTCAGGAGGCCAAAGAGAGAAGCTCTGAGAGCGATGACTCATCCAATCCCCTACAGTTGGAGAGGATCCATCAGTTTACTCTTGTTTAGGCCTCGAGGCCTCGTATGATTTTTGTTCTTCTATGTTAAACTTCTCATTGGAGATTGTGAGGATCGGAAACAATGGTTTGTTTTGTAAATTTCCCTCTTCTGAGCTAGTTTGATCCCGAGGTTTTTTAATGAACAATTGTTTTCTTCGCTCTACTATGTTATTCTATAGTTATCATTTTTATCTTTAATGACTTAAATACAACCAATATGAGCTACTTTAAGGTATGAAACAATCTCTTCACCTCTTAATAACCGATTGTACCGGCATGCGGTTGTTTTGACCTTCTGGTCACTTTTATTTTAACTAGGAGCTCATAAGTTAAAACTTTCTAGATCTGGATAATATTTGTCTGGTTTGAAGTGCCTCTGCCAATGACTCTTAATGTCGGCATCCATTCTTTCAATTGTAAAGGTTTAACTTACTGAAGGTTCTCGAGCCTTCTAGTTACAAAATCCAGAATATTTTCCATCTGATTAATTTTGTCAACGAACACTTATGCGGTCGGTTTTTTACCTTTTACTTACTAAGGTTTTTATAAGATAAGGTACTTATATTTTTTATGCTTTAAAAGAGGACGTCTTATGTTCATTATTGCACAAGTTTTTGGTATGCTTAAGTAACATTCATATGAATTTACAAACTTTGTTTTTCATGACAATAGTTTGTGTAGAAAAAAAATGAAATTATTATTGATAAATTCCTTTTTCATCATAAAGAGGATAATAAGTACAACTGTGAAGACATATGTGAAATTGATTATCCGTGGAATTGGCCTAACTAAGAGTCCTCAACATCTGGTCGGACAGTCCTTAGTATTTCCTTCGTAAAAGAATGAATATTAAGTTTTCTCAACTTCATATTGTCTTCATTTCTATCAGTGGTAGGGATAGTTCCCACTGTGTTTGGGTATGAAGAATGAAGGTCTGAGCACTTGATAATTTTCCATCGGCCGTGACTCATCATAATACTATATATGTTGCTGCTTCATTAAAAACTTTGCCGGGAAAATTCAATTGGAACAAAAATCGATCGAAGGAGAAAATAGGGCAATACGTATTTTTAGAATAAAATTGTGCGGGACTCTTTGTTCCATTTGCAAAGAATATTTCCTCCTGTTCTATAAAGAAATAGCCCGTGAAGAATACAAAGCAAAGAAAAATAGGAAAGCAACAGACCTTAGGAATAGTACTTCTTCAAGTGATTGACATTCTGATTGCTTAGGAGTTTATTTCCGTCTTGATCTTCCAATTGGTACGACCTTTTGCCAGCAATTCCAATAACTTTGTACGGGCCTTCCTAACTGGGTCCTAGCTTTCCAATGTCGATCTCCCGGGTATTATGTGTCACCTTTTGGAGGACCTATTTTAGTTATTATATTGTAATACATTTCCATCCGCTGCTTTTATGCCTCTATCCCAATGACGGTGTTCCTCGAGCAAATCCAGTTGAACTATCATGGATACAATATTGCTCTGTTCATTAGCCCATGAATATCGTAGACTCAGCTCCCCGAATTCTACAGGAATCAAGGTCTCAACATCATAGATTAGGAAAAATGGTGTTTCTCCACTACTTGATTTTGTCATAGTGTGATACGCCCATAGAACCTTAGGCAGCTTTCTGGGCCACGATCCCTTGACGTCTTCCAACTCTTTCTTTGAGTTTTATATGACAGTCATATTGGTAGATTATGTTTATCTGTTGGCATTCAGGTGATAACAAAAAGAAGTAATTCTTTCGATAATCAAATCCTCCAGGAACTTGGTTACTTTGGACACTATGAATTGAGGATGTTGTCATAAGTTATCTCCTTTGGGATTCCGAACTGACAAATGACATATTGCTAAATAAAATCTATTACATACTTCTCTTGTAGCTTTTGGTAAGCACCTGCTTAAGCCCATTTGGAAAAGTAATCAGTCATAACCAATACAAATTTTACTGACCTGGTCCAGGAGGTAGAGGTCCGACTATATTCATCCCCTAATTCATGAAAGACCATAGACAAATGATTGGATGAAGCAATTTTCTTGGTTGATAGACCATTTGAGCATGGTGTTGATACTTCTCGCATTTTCTTAAGAATGTTTTTCCATCTTCCATGCGAGGCCAATAATATTCAGCCCTCCAAAATGATTTCTACAAATTCCTTCATGCACTTCCCTCATCACGTAGTTAGCCTCCTTGGGACCCATACACATTGATATTGGTCCATAGAAGCGCCTCCGTGTAACATTTTGTCTATGATTGTGTACCGAAAAGCCTTCGTTCTATGCCCTTAGAGGATTTTAGGTCCTCAAGTAACTTTCCATGCTTGAGGCAATCTATAAATTCGGTCCTCCAGTCCTATACCAAGATTGTCGAGTTTACTTCATCATAACCCGCTGCGTCCAGAGATGAATATTACAACTAAACTACTAATTCGAAGTTCAGTCCTTACGCGTCTGTGCATAAACCTAAATTTGCAAGATCATGAGCTTCCACATTTTCTTATTTGGGAATATGTACCATCGTCCACTCCTGAAGCCGGGCAAGCAACTTTAATCAAAGCCTCATACTCTGCTTCGTTGTTAGTCAAGGGTACACTATATATAACATGTCTTAGTATTTCACTGAAAGGTGTATGTATAACTTTAACCAAACCGATTCCTTTAATATTAGATGCTCCATCGGTATCAAGGACCGAGAAACCGAGGACAGCCCCCGAGATTAGGATACCCTCCCACTCGGCATGCTGAACTATTTCCCAGCTGAAATCTGCCACGAAGTCGGCAAGGACCTGTGACTTAATTCCAGTCCGGGTCTGTAGTCTGTATAAAAATTTAATTACTTCCACCACTCACTTGGCCAACCATCTTGAAAGTTCGGGTTTGTGCAAGATGTTCTGCGGAGGCAATATCATGACAACGACGATGGGGTGACACTAGAAATAGGGCCTAAGCTTATGTGACGCTATCACGAGAGAAAATTCCAAATTTTCCAAAAGCAGGTATCGAGTCTCGGCACCTGACATGACCCTACTTATATAGTAAACCAAAATTATGTACCTTCTTCTTCATGAACCAAGACCGCACTTACCGCTACTTCAGAGACATCCAAATACACCAGCAGTTGTTCACCGTATTTTGGCTTCGACATTAATAGAGGGCTGGACAAATACATTTTCAAATCTCGCAATACATGCTGCCACTCTGGTGTCCATTTAAAATTATTCTTCTTTTTCAGTAATGAAAATAACTTGTAACACTTTCTAGATGACCGGGATATGAACCTGCTAAGGGTTGCCAGCCGCTCAGTTAACCTTTATACCGCATTGACATTATCCAGATTGTCTGGTATGTCCTCGATTGCCTTGATCTTATCTTGGTTAACCTCAATTCCTCTTTGGGAGACAAATAAACCAAAAACTTTTCTGATCCAACTCTGAAAGCACACTTCTCTAGATTAAGCTTCATATTATACTTTCTCAAGATATCAAATATTTCCCGCAAGTGACTTAAGTGGTATCCTGCATGAAGACTCTTAACAAGCATATCATCAATGTAATCCTCCATGGTTTTCCTATTTGTTTTTCAACTTATTATTAACCAACCTTGGTAGGTTTCCTCGAAGTTTTTGAGTCCTAAGGCATTAATTATAGCGGTAAATACCAAAATTAGTGATGAAGGATGTTTTCTCTTGGTCTTCCGGGTGCATTCTTATTTGATTAAACCCAAAAAATGCATCGAGAAAACTCATTACCTCATGCCGGCTATCGCATCAATCATTTGATCAATGTTCGACAGTGGAAATGAGTCCTTCGAACATGCCTTAATAAGATCCTTCAAAAATCAATGCACATACAAAACTTATTACCTTTCTTAGACACTACGACTATGTTGGCTAACCAATACGGGTACTTGACGTCCCGAATGGACCCTATATTTAGTAGCCTAGTTATCTCTTCTTTAAAAAATCTATTACGGACCTCGGTTATAAGCCTCTTCTTTTGTTTTATCGGTGAGAAGCTGAGATCTAGACTTAGCTTGTGTGTTGCAACCTCCGGGGGTATGCCTTTCATATCTTGATGGGACCAAGCAAAGCAATCACTGTTAGCTTTAAGATATGCAAGAATATTACCCCTGAGCTCGAGGGTTAGCCCCATGGTTATATATACCTTTCTTTACGGGTGGTCAGCATAGAACACAATCTGCTTGAGTTCTTCCATCATTGACATTATCACGTCCGAGTCATTGAGTAACTAAAAATATTTGGGAACCTGATACCTATCTAGTAACTCATCATCTAGCTCTGCTTCTACCCTGAGCTTGCGGGGCTGAATTGGGAATATACCATTACTATGGCGGATCTTTTCATCATCTAATAACCCTAAAAATGGAAGAAATAAATGGTATTTCAACAATAATTATTTCAATATTAATCACATAATAAGCATGTAGCATGGAAGCAATTATCATTGGATAAAAATTTATTTTTATTTAAAAGTTTATAACCTTCAACCAATACTAATATCATAATTATAGAGAATACACTTATCAAGATTATAATTAGAAACACGTAGTCTAAAAATCATACCTCTTATAGAATTTTAAGTCACCGAAATGCTCACCCACCCTGGCACTAACTCCTTTTTTCTTCCACTAAATGATTTATGGGATAAATGGCCTAGGTGCTAGGAGACTCAACAGACTCTTCCTAAAAGTCTTGTAGAGATGAAGATTATAAACTAGGAGAGAGTTTAGCTAGACATGATTTTTTTTTCAAAGTAAGACTTTTTATTGAAAGACTTTGAATGTCTTATAATGTTTACAAGAGGCTCTTTATATAGATAACCTCTATCATATACATGATTGCAAGATGACAAAATTTTTTAAAAAGTCTTAAAGGCTACAATGCCTTGTCTACATTTTTTCAAGAGCCATAAACTTATCTAACTTGATTGTGATAGTTGCTTGTCTTCTTTTAATTTTGTTCGAAGTTGAATAGTGCATCTTTCTGACATGATGTTTATTTTGCTATGACTTTATCAAAGATGTTAGCTATCATCTTTCTTCATGGATCCAGCAGATTTTATGATTACTGGGACCGACTGTCATATTTTTCCACAAATCGTTTTCCAGCTGTCTTTTTTTTCCATTGGTGTCAGTTATCTTTATCCGTCTTTGGCAGCTTATCGTGTCATGTTTTCTTGAATGTCTCTATTTTGCTTGTTGCATAGAGTAATATGAATTGTAATATGAATTGTAATATAGGTAGTAAATGACTTACTGTAGTAAAACTACATTGGGTCGTAACATAGTATCGTATTGGGCTTCATATAGTAGGACTACATGATCCCTATCAGAGTATCATATGAGGTTACATTTTTAGGCAAAATGATTAGAAGATTCTTCTCGTTTTATCACATTAGTAGTATTAGTAGCATTAGTGGTATGTTTAGCATGGATTACAAGCCTCTTTCTTTGACCTGTTATCATGTGATATTGTTCCATAGTCTCCTTTGTATGTCGATGTTTCATATTTATAATTCTATCATGCAAATTTGCCAGTTCCATAGTATCCTTTGATATGATATCATTGTTGTAGTATATGGTAATAAGTTCTTCCACTTCTCCACCTTTTGATGTTCCAATAATACAGCCTTTTCTGGCCATTAACATGTCTTCTATTTTTTACTTTAATGTTAATAGTCCAATGGCTATTTTAGAACTTAGCCATTCTTGAAACTTATCAATAGTAAAAGGAATCTTCATTTTTAAATTTCCATCATCTCCACTTATATTGTTATTTTTCCCGGTTTTAAATAGTTGACAAATAACAATAGGTTTACCAGTTAATCGGTTGATTCATCAAAAAGTTGTATGTCATATATGTCTCTTCCAAAGGAGTCCATCATGGCTCTAGCAGAGTCAACAATAACACTAGATAGTTTGGAAATATTATAAAAGTGTCATCTACTATTATTTTATCGATAAAGCCATAAGTAAATAATTTTAAAATTATATCGGGGTTAGCATTTTCATTGCATAAAAATCTAGGGTACTTAATTTGACACTTCTTAAAATATAGGGGTTAGATTTATAATCATAAAACTTATTTATCTGTTCATATGCACTAATATAATCTGGTGAAAATTTCAGTTTATCCTTCATAGATACTACTGGTAATTGGGAAGATGATGGCATGGCTGATGGCATGGTTGCAAGCTTGGATGAAAAGGTTGTTAGGTTTGTAGTAGAAAGATTTGGTTTCTCCGTAGTAGGTTTAGGTGGTTGTGGTGATGTTAAGGTTTTATAGGTTTGTAAATCTTGCAAGACTTCTCTAAGTTGGTTAACAACATGTGTATTTTCTTGTATCTTGGATATTAAGGTCACATTGGTTTGAATAATGGAATCCATGACATTGGTAATATAGTCTTCAAAATTATCACTGGTAATTGATATTTGTTGTACCTGCTAAGAAAATAACTAAAATATTCGTAGTTTCAGAGATATTTTTAACAATAAAATCATAACAACAGAAAAATGATTGTCATTTTCTTCTTCTATTAAATTCTGGCAAAGGGTCTATTTTATTACTAATAAAGACTTTTACTTGAGTGTTATCAGTTCTAACAATAAATTTTATTGGTAATAACTAATAAGTGATAATGAAACTATTTTATTCCTAATTTTACAGCTAATAACTCTTTCATTAATATGATATTTTTTTTCATTTTGTTTCCAAGTTCCTCTTTCCATATCCGCATATCAATGGTTTTTCTTTATCTATATCATTTTTTTCATATGGTATAAAGTATCCATCAAATATTGTCTTTTTATTTAATTATCTATAATCTATTACCATCCTAGCTTTTCCTCTTTTTTGTTCACTATGTTTTCTAACTAAAAAGGTTGGACTGCTATGCGGGCTTTTACTTTCTTGTATTATTCCTATGTCTAGTATTTCTTTAATTTGGGTTTCAAATTCCTTTTGATCTGTTGGACTATACCTAATAGGTTTACATCTTATTGTATCATTAGGATTTATTAATTTTATTTCAGCATATATTTTTTCTTTATCCCATAACTGTATAGGGTTTTCTCCAAAATTTGTTTTTAGTATGTTGAGATATTTTTCTTTTAATAGTTCTAAGTTATTATTCCTGTCTGATCTTAAATTACACAATTTCAGTGTTTGTATTGGTATTACTCTTTTTAATATTATCCATTTATTACAAGGTGTTTGTAAACTCAAAGTACTATTGTTTATTATTTGTGTCTTAAAGAAGTCTAGGAAGTTATTTTCTAATAATACTGGTTGTTTTATAGTATTTTCTTGATATATTATTGGTAATTTAAATACTATTTTTTTAATATTATTCTCATATTTTCTGCTATTATATCTAATTCTTTCATTTGTTCATTAAATCATGTTACTCTTATCCTATGTCCTTTAGATTTTATCCATTTGTGTGATACTAATACATTTTTCTTTGCTAAACATATATCTGCTCCACTATCTATGAATATTTTTTGCTTTATCATTGTATTAGACTTGTACTCTATATGAGCTTCTATATAAATTGCTACAATTATTTTATTACATATCACTGTTTTCACTATCTGAATAGGTATTAATAAAGTTAATATTTTATGATTCTGTTTTACTTTCATTTTCTGTTTGGCTAACATAAAAATCTTCATATTCATACCATTTATTATTATCTTCTTTTATTTGTTGTACATTCATGATAAACTGTGTCGTATTAATATATTTTACACATTTTTTCTTCAATTTTGGACACTTGTTAGCATAATGTCCTTTTTCAGTGCAATTCCAACATTTACACTCTTTAATATTTTATTCTAAAGGTTTCATATATTTCCTTTTCCTAAATTTTATTTTATGTTTAAATTTTCTTCTAGTTTCAGGGGTATTTCTGTACCGTTTAGATCTTTTTTTTCTATATTTGTTATAATAAGTTTTCTTATATTTATTATATATTTTATATCATTTCTGATACTAATTTTTATGTCTTCTTTATTTTATTTTATCATTGCATCCAAATACTAATCTCCTTTCAGTGAATCCACATATTTCTTTTAATTCTTATTTTTTATCTTTTTTAATCTTTTGTTGTATTATGTATTCTTCACATTTTCTCATTAAGTATGCTCTTAATACTCTTATTCTTTCTCCTAATGTATTTTCTTTCGGTTCTAATTGGTTATATTCTTTAGATACCTCAGTATTGTACGGTGATGGTAAATGGTCGTAATAAAATTGTTGATATATTATACCTTCATCTGATAAGAATCTTGCTTCATAAAAGAATTTACTAAAACTTATTGTATATTCTCGTAATTTATTAATTTTACAACATTTCATATTATTTAAGTTCATTATGATTTCCATTTTTCTTTCTGCTAGTACATTCTCTCTTGCTACTAATCATTTTTTCTCCTAGAATTCTCTTTTTAATACTATATCAAATAACATTAACATAGATTTTCAATCTTTTGCATGACTAAATACTTGTGGTCTTAATTGATGTGCTATGGATTCTATCCAAAATGCTACTTTTCCTAATAATGTTTTGGATAGTAAGTCATAAATATAATCTAAGTTATCAGTATGTGTAGAGTTTATTAATGCTATGTACATTCCAAGATTCCATTCATTTATTCGTCTACTTATTTCTTGTTCATCATAAACATTGTCTAAGTCTAAGAAATATCCATTAAAACTCACACCTTGTGACATTGATCCTATAAATTCTTTAAATTTAGCTTGTTGTCCTACATGTATATGGTCTGGTATTTTAGTATTTCTTTTGCGTATTATTTCTAAATTAGGGTCTACCAATTCTTCTTCAGGGTAGTCATTAGTATCTTCATTTATTATATCACATGTTTCTATTTATGTTTCTATCGGTCTATTAAATTCATCTTCTATATCATTTAATTGTTCTTCTTCTATAATTGCATTAACATTTTTCATTTTTCCTAAAGCTTCTATTATTTGATTATTTTCTTTTTAAATTTCAGAATTTTCTTCACTTTCCATCTCTTCTATAAAATCTACTGTTTTTATTCCTTGAGTTTCCATGGTTAATTCATTTTCTTTTACAGCGTTAATAAATTCTTGTTCAGTTATACTATTAGTACTATCAGAATTACATGAGCTTTCATCACTTGTTTTGCATTTTTTCTTTTCCTTTCTTTTAATATTTTTCATTTGTTCTCTCAGAATATTTAGTTCTTCTTTTAATTCTTCTATATCTTGTTTTACTTGACTTAGTTCATTTATTACTTGTTTTAATTCTCTCTTAGTTTCTTTTAATTCTTTCTTAGTATCTCTATACTTATTTTTGTATTTTTTATACTTAGTTAACCATTCTTCATTACTACGTGATGTTAATTTTATATTTTCATTTTTTAATTTTGATATTTGTTGTTCTTGTTTTTCTATTTTTAATTGTAAATATTTAATTTTTTCACTTTTTACGGTTTCTTTTAAGTCTACAATATTTCGACCTTTTGAAGAATTATTATTTTTATTTTTAAAGTTTTTGCTTTTCATAGGTTCATATTTATATCTTTATTTTTCAATTATATCTGTTACATGATTTTTAAGAAAAGTTATTAAACTTCGTGTTTTTCCGTTAAAATTATCCTCTTTGGTGTAATAAGGCTAAATTATCTAATGTTTTTTCGACCTCTTTTGGTAATTTAGACTTTATTTTACTAATATCTATCATTATGGGTTCTTTACTTCGTCTCCATGCATAAATTGGTACTAATTCTGGTTTATTAGAATTTATAATAGTAATTGTTTCTTCTTGATTTGTATTACTTGTTTCAAGTTCTTCTTCTAATTCAACTGCTTGTTTTCCTTTTTTTATGTGTGTTACTAATATATTCAATTGTTTTAATATTAATTTAAATATTGGTACTTCTTCTTGTATTAATTGTTTTCTTTGAGTTTCATTTTCTCTTATTTCATCCATTCCTAGTAAGGTATTTTTTTAATTATTCTTTTATTACTATTTCATGCCATATTGCATCTACTTTTTCATTAAAGCTATTCATGATTATTGATTCTTTTCTTCCATCCATTTTCCATATCAATTCATATTTTTGTAGATTTATTACATTGTTGTTCTACTTGTTTTATATCATTTTCTAGTTTCATCTCTTTCGCACTATATTCTAAGTATTTAAGTTGGGATATTATTAGTTCTTCCGATAATACTGTTTTTATAATTTTTAATTTTTGTTTCTTCTTTCGTATTTTTTCTTGAATATTCATATTTTATTTACAAACCTTGTTTTTCCTTGGTCACTAATTTCAATCCCTTCATTAGTAATTCTATAGTTTATCATGGTTAAAAAGCCACTTCCTAACAATAATTTATTAAAACTGTCATACTCTATTACTCCTATGTTTATTTTATATTCTAAATCCTGAATTTTAAATTTTAGATTAATACTTTTAGTGATTATTATTTCTCTCTCATTTTCAGGGTTATTGCAGGTCTGTGGCTCTGTCAGATTACAATCTTTTTCATTAATTTTACTTATATGTATAAAGCTTTTTACGGCTCCTGTATTTATTTCTGCTATATATCAGTTGTTATAATTTCCTTGAATATTACTACTTTAATTTTTAATCTGTTGCTCAGTATATTTATTAAATCTAATGTTCTTGATTGTCTACCTATTAAATTATTCTGTCTTAATATTCTTGGTTCACTTTTAATTATTAGTTTGGATCCTTCTATTTGTGGTTTTAGTCTATGTGATGGAGTTATATTTCTATTGTTAAAATTCATTTGTATTTCTTCTGGTATTATTATTCTAGCATTTTCCTTGTGTTATATCTGTTCTAATAAATCTTGACATAGTTTTGGTACTAAAATATTCATTTCATGTTATTTTCTTACATGGTGATTTCCGGTTAAAGCATATATCATTTTAGTTTCTATACTTATTACTTTGCTACCTGGTGTCATTTTTATTTCATCTAATTTTAATATAGTGTTAGAGTTAATTCTTTATGTTCATCTTTTAATGGTATACTAAAATCTGGTTGTACTGTAAATTTTAATTTTTGGTATATTAAATTTCCTTTTATTATTGATATTACGGAGTCTTGTAGATTTTCTAATATTCGATCATCTAATATGTATAGTTGTATAGGTGTGTCTATATCTTTCTAAAAATATACTTTTATAGTGAATTCTATTCCTCCAAAATATATGTTTCTATATTTTTACCTGCTTTCGCAGATAGTTTTGCTAATTCTCGTTTGATAACTTCATCTGTTATTAAGCTTATTTTTTCTTTTCCATTTACACTAGTTGTGTCAATTATATTTTCATTTTTTTTGTGTTATATATCTTACTTCTTTATTTCTTTCAAACCATTTTATTTTAAATATTTTCTTAATTGATAGTTCTTCTTTTTCTTCTTGTATCTTTTTATATATGTCCAGTTTAAAGCTTAAACTTTGTGGTATATCTCCTTCATATGTATTCATTTGGTAATATATTTTATTTGAGTCTTCTACTATTTCTTTTCCTTTATCCATTAATTAACTTGTTAATGTATTCATACTGCTCTCTTATGATGTCATTTTGGTTTTTCATTTCATTATCCTTTCTTATTATTTCTCTTAATTGTTCTTCTCTTAGTTTCATATTTTCTTCCTCTTTTTGTCTCAATCTTTCATCTTTTAGTGCTATCATATTTCTTAAGGTTTTAATAGTATTTTCTACTTCATGAGCTTGCGGGGCTGAACTGGGAATAAGTTATGGCTCCTTTAATTGCTATTTTACGCTAGGTGTTATCTTCTTACCCTCTGGATTAGGTTCGTCAATAGCAAATATTTCCTTCGCCGCTGGTTGATGTCCTCAAATTTGCATAATGCCTTATGAGGTTGGAAACTTTACCATCGAATAGAGCGTTGAAGGCACCGCCCTCAAATCATGGACCCACGATATTCTGAATATTGTGTTGTACCTCATGTCACCGTTGATGACATAGAACTTAGTTTCTTTGACCATCCCTTTGGCACTTATGGGCAACACGATTTCTCATCTGGTCGTTTCACTCGCTATATTGAATCCGAGAGCACCTTTGTTGTCGGCATAACTCTTTCCAGCATTTTTATTTCTTCCACAACTTTTCAACAAATTATGTTTGCCGAGATGCCTAGATAAATTAACACACGTTTAATATGGAAATAATTGATGGTTACAGTGATTACCGACACATCATTATGAGGTAACGTGATGCTATTAGCGTCCTCATCAGTGAAGGTGATTGTATCCTCGTTTGAGAATTCTCGAAACCTCTTCTCTTAGGTTACGAATACCTTCATTTTCTTGGTTGTTGTGAAAGTTGTCCCGACAACCTATGCACCCCAATGATCATATTTATAACATGATGCAAAGCATTTGGCGAAGCCTTCTCGTATGTTCCCCTATTTATTTCATTATTGTTTTTTTTCTCTTCACTTAGGAACTCCTTCATGTGTCCCTTGTTTATCAAATCCAACACTTCCTCCTGAAGATGCCCACAATCTGTTGTTCTATGCATGTGTGTTCCATGGAAATCGCACCATAAGATTTTGTGTCTTGAGTTGGGTCTGACCGGAGCGGTTTAGAGAAGGGCGCAACGGGCATAGTCCTCAACACATCAACAATTTTCACTTCATTGATGTTGAAGTTGTATTCGGAGAGCTTTGGATCCTCTATACCTGTTAAGGAAGATCAAAGAGACTATGCTCTATCTCTACTTTATAGACCTCGATTGCTTCTACCATGGTTTCCTTTTCTATCAGAAATTGTCCTTTTTAAGGATCAATATCCCCGATTGTCATCTATAACATCTCATACCTTTAAACTAAGTCATGTTTATGATTCAGAAGTTTAGAAAATTAAAGCGGGGAGTTTAAATTGAAAACCCAATTTCAGTTCTGCAGATTAAATTTGACGTCTGGATTATACAAATCGTAGAATTATCAATCGTCCGACGAACTGAATCGTCGATTTCATTTTTGAAATTTATGGAACCTAGTTAATTTTTACGGATCGTACAATATTTGACGGTCCGTCCTTTTTGACCGTCTGAAGCCTTCCATGTTTTGAAGTCACTGGAAAGTGTAAAATATTTAAATTAATTCGACGGTCCGATTATATGGACCGTATAATTATTGACAGTCAAGATGTAGATCATAAAAAGATTGACAGACCATCAATCTTGACTGTCAATTTCCTCCGACAGCAAATAGTATAAATACGCAACTTAATTCCAAAAGTCAGATTTTTCTCATTCTCTCAAGCCCTAAAATGAAGCTCTCTTCTCCCATCATCCTCATAACTCAAGGTAAGTCCTTTTCATGTATTTTCATGCGATCCTAATTAAGTATAATCAATTTCTAAGTCAAATTCATTATTTATAACCTAGGGTTTTCAAGAAAACTCAACTCAAGGAATTAAGGTTTAAGCTTTGGGATTATCCTTCCAAGTTCAAATTTTTAAGACACGTTTTGGAGCGAATAAGGTATGTAGAGCTTCTATCCGCGTGTGGGAATATCCATGTTCTTCCCCACGCCATGTTTTCCATGAATTCCATAACTTAGGATTTTATTCCAATTTCATGATGGCCCTAAATTACATGTGCTATACCATGTTGTATTATTAATTCGTTATTGTGTTCCTGATATTCCACTATGGTTATTAGGAATCCGTGCGTAATCCATGAATGCCCATAACCTCGAATTCCATGGGTTCTAGAATTATAAGTCATGAACCATTACTATTAGATTTCATGACTTATATATGTATGTTTTCATGAATTTACACAAGTTATATGTTATATTATTTCACATGATAAATTAAAATTTTAAACCAAGCTTTACAAGTTGCTTTCATGAAATCATAGGCTTACAAGCCACTATTTTTAAATACATGTCTTGGGAGTTGCATAGTTCATCGACAAGGCTCAGATAGCCTGAAACTACGTATGCCACCATAGGATAAGGGTCGCTCCGCCAGAGGACTATACCTTCGTATTGCAGATTAGATCATTTCATGACATATTATGTCCCATACCCCGGCAAGGTATGGGATTGCTCTGCTGTTCGGGCCAGGTACCAGACTGTACGTACCCACATGGTGATTCATGTTGTCGGTTATGCTACTGCTTTCCCCACAGATATATAAATATACAGCTACACAGATATACAGATATATAGATATACAGCTACACATATATACAAATATTCAGACTTACATACATATAGCTTTACAGATGTTTACACATGTTTTATACTCATGTCAGATCATGCTCATGATCAGTTTCAGTTTCATGTCCTATTATTCCATGTATCTGCTTATTTATTCAGTTGCTTTACATACGGTACAATTCAAATGTACTAAAAATCTTTTATGTTATCCATGTTACTGAGATAGAGGCAGCAGAGTTGGGAGTTTATTAGTTGCATGATGTTTCCAACATTTGGTATGACTCATAGGAGCAGCCCCGCATGGAAGAAGCACCTTCAACAACTTGGGATGAGTTTGTTAATGCTTTTATTAAGCACTTTCTACCAGTTGAGGTCAGGGAGGCAAAGGTCATTGAATTCGAAAAGCTTAAGCAGAACGGCACGAGTGTGCAGGACTACTATCTTCAGTTTGTCTATTTGGCAAAGTATGCTCTACATATGGTTCCAGACATGAGGGTCAGAGTTAGGCAATTCATGTATGGTCAGGATCCCCATTTGTACGATGAACTAATATTATAGCTCAGAATAGGGAGATAACTATTATAATGATGGTTGCTTTCGTATAGGGTAATAAGAGCAGGTTGAACGAACAAGAGGCCTTACAGAAAGAGAAGGACAGAGAGTTTAATAAGAGAGCCATGTCTTTAGGTCACTTCAGTCATGGGGGAGGTGGAGGTAGAAAATACTTCAAGAAAAGGTCATCAGCACATGCTCCATCTTCAGCCAGTTCCCCAGTCCTTAAGTTCAGGAAGGATCACAAAAGATAGAATTTCAGAGCATCGAGTTCTCAGTCACAGGCCAATGTGGGTTAAGGTACTTTCAGTAATCCAGTTTGTGGTAAGTGTGGTAGGAGTGTCACGATCCAAACCAGAGGGCCATGATAGGAACTCGGACCTTACTTGCTGAGCACCACTAGACATACATTCACCATATAATTGTAAATAAACATGGGCCACGAGGGCCGTCATGAGGTAACCTGCTGACTTATAGAAATAATAAGCTAAAAATGTGCAAGACCGATAGGGCATATATGTATATATATAGATTCTAAACATGATAGTATAAGCCGACGAGGCTACCATAAATGACTATACAACAAAAACATAGGTCGAGGAGGCCACATAACATGTGACTGCATCATAACTGCCTACAAGCCTCTACTGGAGTACGTGATATCATAAGGTCGGGATAGGGTCGCACCATATCCATATGCATATAAAAATACCGTATCAAGAATAGACCGCAACTCCGAGATAAGTAGAGTGCTCCAATATCAACTGAACAGACAATCTACTGGTATAGACTGTCGCCATGTCTACCTAAGCCTGCGAGCATGATACGCAGTGTCCCCCAAGCAAAAGGGGCGTCAGTATGAATAATGTACCGAGTATGTAAGACATGAAAAATAGCATAATAAAGGCATGGAGGTAACCTAAGAGAAGAAAAAACTCAACATGTACAGAATGCCTATAAGGGCCATAATATGCTTAAGTATCGTACATGTGTGTATATAATCCATGGTCCTGCATATACATATGTGTATATAACACCATCAAGCCTCTGTGGTCATCCCATCATATCATATCGACCTCTGTGGGCATAATCATCATTATATACCAGTTGATCAGGTGGTGGTGTGTATATAACGCCATAACCATTCCCATAGCTCATATACATATCATATAGCATACGCGTATATAACGCCTCTAAGGTCATGGTATATATATGTATATAATACATGAATGATACTAAGATACTCTGAGTCTATCAGAGTGACGTAAGGTCGTTGCCCATCCGATTAACATTATGGAACTAACAACATCAACATAACTTATTTTGAAGAATCAACAAGCCATAAGATAATATCACTATCATTATATAGAAGTCAAGAAAATCAACCACTAACATATCTAAGAGTGAAGCCATTACGGATATTGTTCATTTACGTTCATTTTATTCTGATCATGCCAAAAGAAGGAAGAGTATCCTTAACATACATTTGTTACTAACGACTCCTCATACTGCATGTAGTACTTCAACCTACATCAAGGTATCAGAACTATGGTTAATGCCATAGAAGGACTCAAAACACATTTCTAAGTTAGTAGCTCTCTTACGGAAAATCAGGCAGCACTTTCCCAAATTCAAAAAAGCACCAAACAATTATATTAAAAATATCAATAGCCAATCCCATCCATTCAGCCCCTCAACAACATAAGAAAAATTCTAATAATATAACGAGTGGAAAGCTTGGTTTACAATTAAACAATTATAGCTCCAAAACCCTTTTTCTCCTTCTAGAACATGTTAACAAAATTAACCACAATATATTCAATTACTCCTACAGATTTCCAACCACAACAAAATATTGAAACGAAGTCATAATAGTCCAACTATTTTCAGCAACTCAAAATCGATTTTTAAATCATTTCTTCATCAATTATTACATCCACAACATAGTTAAGACAATAATAAGCTTAACCACAACATACTCCATCCAATCCTCACATGTGATAACCATTTAATAACATGAAACTACTCCGAAATAGTTCATAACAACACACCAACGTTTACCTAATTTTCAGCCCCTATTTCATAAGTTCTTCACCACACAACTAGCTAGAACTTAGACAAGCTTAAATACATGAAGGAGAGAGGTTTCGTTAACATAATTCAAGCACTACAAGGGAAGAAACATGGCAACAACTTACCTTGGATGAGAATCAATTTCCTTCACTTGGATTCTTCAAGATTGGAGACAATCTTTAACTTGAATTGAAGAACAAGAAGAGGATTACTTCAGATTCTTAAGGATTTGGGGCTGACCAGTTTAGATGGAGTTTCTCTTCCAATTGAAACTTGAAAATAAAAGAGAATCACTTGAGGTCTCTTAGGGTTATGGCGAAATCAGCTTTTTTGGAGAAGGGTTTCTATAGCTGACTTGAGAGTGAAGTTGCTGAGTAAAATTGAGAGGATAATGATATTCGTCAGCCCTTAAAAATGGCCTCATGATCGACCAACACTTGCCATTTTCGGTGGATTAATTTGGGCCCTTCCATTTAGCAAGTAGGTGACACACCTACTTGTCACCTACTTGCTTAATTAATAGGTGTCACATGCTTCCCTTATTCACTTAGACATGTGTCTCATCCTCGTTAATAATCATGACATGTGTTAAGTATCTCAAGTTGGTAGGAAGGGTAAGCAAGTAGCTCGAGCAAGTTGGACAGTAAACAAGCAGCTCAATTTTATGTATCCATTATCCCGTTTGTTTTCCAAGGCTTATTCACCTTAACTTACTTAAGATTCCGATAAACCTTCATTAACCTTGTAGGTGGATTTCATCCTTTATAAGCTTATGTTAGATATCTTATAATGACAATAACGTATGAAGTACGGGGTATAACAATAGGCATGTCTAATATCGTATAACCTCGAAGATAATCTTGATGTCCAATACTAGAAGGACTAACATACAACGAATATCAACATACAAACCTATGAGGTGTAACATCCTTCCCCCCTTAGAAACATTCATTCTCGAATGAGAAGTATACATAAGGGACCAATTAATCCTTAAAGGTTTTCTGAATTATTTTTACTAAATATCCTCTATAAATGGGACTATCCGAACCCTGTCAACAAGTAGAAGATATCCAAACTTGCCTCATACGACCATACAACAACATATATATATCATCGGGCCTCATGTGTCCATCAAACATCAAACATAACTATCTAAAGTGGGAACTCGCCTTATGTATCCATACATCTGCTCTTGGTCGGGCTACGCTTCACTCGAAACATCGAATTTCGTCTGAAATAAGTGAGGATACTTATACTTCATATCCTCTTCTGCCTCCCACATTATCTCTTCTACATTCTTATTTCGCCATAGAACCTTCATGGAGGCTACTTCCTTAGTCTTTAGCTTGTGTACTTGTCAATCTAAGATAGTAATAGGAACCTCTTCATATGATAAGTCCTCTGTAACTTTCACATCGTCAATCGGTAAAATCCGGGAAGGATACCCAACACACGCTCTCAACATAGAAACATGGAAGATCGGATGAATGAACTCTAACTCGGGAGGCATGTCCAATTCGTAAGCCACTTGGCATATTTATCGAATTATGCGATATGGCCCAATGTACCTTGGTCTGAGCTTTCCCTTTTTCCCAAATCTTATTACACCCTTCATAGGAGAAATCTTCAAGAAGACCCAATCATCCACTTGGAACTCAAAGTCCCACCGTCGCACATCTGAATACGACTTTTGACGACTCTGAGTTGTTAACAACCATTCTTGGATAAGCTAAACCTTCTCTATGGTTTGGTGCACTAGGTCAGGCCTAAATAATTCTGATTCACCAACTTCGAATCATCTGATAGGAGACCTACATTTTCATCCATACAAAGCCTCATATTGAGCCATTTTGATACTAGCATGATAATTGTTATTGTACGCATATTCAATAAAGGGTATATGATCATCCCAACTTTCCTTGAAGTCCAATACACAACTCGTAGCATGTCTTCAAGAGTTTATATCATACGATCGTCCTGCCCATCAATCTGAGGGTGGAAAGTTGTTCTAAGATTAACTTAAGTGCCCAAACCTTTTTGAAATAATTTCCAGAAATTAGCTGTGAACTACGCACCTCGGTTAGATATAAAAGAAATAGGCACACCATGAAGGCGAACAATCGCCTTAACGTACAACTTCGCGTAGTCCTCGGCTGTGTAGGTAGTTTTGACCGCCAAGAAATGAGCTGATTTGGTCAGCCTATGAACAATCACCCAAATAGAATCAAACTTATGATAAAAGCGAGGTAAACTCGTAATGAAATCCATAGTATTCATTTTCCATTTCCACATCGGGATCTTAATATTCTGAGTCAATTCGTCGGCCTCCTGGTGCTCTACTTTTACTTGCTGACAATTAAGACACTAAGATACAAACTCCAAAATATTCCTCTTCATGTCGTTCTACCAATACATACCTTTGAGATCATGATACATCTTATTAAATCCAGGTTGAATGGAATATCGTGAGCAATGGACCTCCATCATAATCTTGTCTTGTAATCCCATTACATTTAGAACACATAAACAGTCCCGGTGCTTAAGAACCCCATTTTCGTCAATCTCAAAAGTTGTGGTCTTCTTTTGTTGAATACCCTTTCTGTTTTTTTCTATAATGGGGTCTTCCGACTAACGTTCCTTAACTTCCGATATGAGGGAAGACTCTAATGTATCCCGAATCACAAAGCCACCATCTTCTGAACCCATTAATCGAACTCCAAACCTAGCTAACTGATGGAGCTCTCTTATTAACTCTTTCTTCTCGGCCCGCACCAGCATCGAGCTGACCATGGACTTGCGACTAAGCGCATTCGCTATAATATTAGCTTTACCGGGATGGTATAAGATGTTCACATCATAATCCTTCAATAATTCAAGCCACCTTCTTTGTATCAAGTTCAACTCTTTCTACTTAAATATATACTGTAGAATATTATGATCCGTGAAAATGTCTACATGAACACCATACAAGTAGTGCCGCCAAATTTTTAGTGCATAGACCACCGCAGCTAACTCCAAATCGTGTGTCGGATAGTTTTAATCATGTTTCCTCAATTGCCTTGAAGCATAGGAAATCACCTTACCATGTTGCATCAACACGCATCCTAAACCCATTCCCGAAGCATCACAATACACAACATAGCCTTCTGGACCCTCTGAGAAAGTAAGAACTAGTGTTGATATTAGTCTATCCTTTAACTCCTGGAAACTCTGCTTACATGCATCGGACCACTGGAACTTTATGGCCTTTTGTGTCAACCTTGTCAATGGTGCTGATATGGTAGAAAATCCTGCTACAAACCTCTTATAATAGCCGGCTAAGCCTAAAAAGCTACAAATCTCTGATGGAGTCATAGGTCTCGGCCAATTCTTCACCGCTTCTACCTTATGAGTTTCAACTCTTATACATTCATCTAACACTATATGACCAAGGAAAGCCACTGAATTCAACCAAAACTCACTTGGAGAGCTTAGTATACAACTTACGATCCTGGAGCATTTGTAGTACTACCCGCAAGTGATCTGCATGCTCCGCCTCCGAGTGAGAATAAACCAGAATATCATCTATAAATACTATCAAAAATACATCCAAAAATTGGCAAAACACGATGTTCATTAGATCCATAAATGTTGTTGTCGCGTTTGTGAGCCCGAATGACATCACTAAGAACTCGAAGTGCCCATACCTTGTTCTAAAAGTCATTTTTGGAATGTCCTGCTCCTTGACCCTTAGTTGATGGTACCCTGACCTTAGGTCAATCTTTGAGAAACATTTTGCACTATGTAACTGATCAAACAAGTCATCAATTCTAGGAAGAGGGTACTTGTTCTTAATAGTGACTTTATTCAGCTCCTGATAGTCAATACACATTCACAATGAGCCATATTTCTTTCGTACAAATAATACCGGCACACCCCAAGGGGACATGTTGGGCCTAATGAAGCCTTTCTAAAAAAGATCCTTTAATTGCTCCTTTAATTATTTCAATTCAGCTGGAGCCATTCTATAAGGAGGGATAGATATCGGCTGAGTGTCTGGCAACATATCTATACCGAACTCAATCTCCCTTTCGGGAGGAAGGCCTAGAAGTTCATCTGGAAATACATCAAGAAACTCATTAACCATCGGAATTGATTGAAGAGTAGGTGGTTCAGCATCGGCATCTCTAGCCCGAACAAGATGATATATACAACCTCTGGAAATTATCTTTCTTGCCTTAAGGTATGAAATAAACCTACTCTTTGGCGTCACAGGATTACCCTTCCATTCAAGAACTGGCTCGCCTGGAAACTGAAATCTAACAATCTTTCTTCGACAATCAACATTAGTGTAGCACGACGCCAGCCAATCCATGCCCATAATAATATCAAAATTAACCATTTCTAACTCTACCAGATCCGCTAGGGTCTGATGGCTACAAATTAACACTGCACAATCCCGATAGACCCGTCTAGCAACTACCGACTCACACTAACTGGTGTAGATACCGCAAATGGCTCTCTTATCAACTCAGGCTCCATACAAAACTTACAAGCAATAAAAGGGGTGACATATGATAGATTTGAGCTTGGATCTAACAATGCATATACATTATGTGAAAAGACTGATAATATACCTATAATAACATCAGGTGAAGACTTCTGATCATGTCGACCCATCAATGTGTAAATGTGGTTCTGGCTACCACCGAAGCTAGTTGCTCTACCCCTACCTCTTCCTCGACTAGCTGATGTTTGATGACTTTGCCCTGACGAGCGTATTGAAGATGATGAAGCTGCTACAAATCCGGCCGGGCTGGGCCCTAACACCTCTGCCTCTTGTCAGACAATCTCGCATAATATGACCGGGATAACCACAAGAATAGCACACATCTGATCCTCATTGGCACGGCCCCGGATGGGTCGTACCACACTACTCACATCGAGTCAAAGACAGCCTCATCTGACTAGAATTCCCTCTATAATATGACCCTGATGCTCGTGAACTCTGACCTGGTCCAGTTTGAGCAAACCGATCAACCCTTGACCTCAAAAATTGTGACGGTGCACTAGTTGTCGGGTAGGATGGGCACCTATAAAATTGTGGCCTAGACCTACCTCTGAACTCTCTTATGTCACATACAGATCAGGCCCTCTTGTGTTGGCCCCAATCACGCTCTCAATCTACCTACTGTTGTCTCTTATGATCCTTCAAATTCTATGCATAAGCCTGAATGTGAGAAATATCCATATCCAAAATCAGAGAAGCCGTAGTACACTCATTAACCAAGTGCGGCCCCAAGACATTAACAAACCTATGTACCTTTGTCACTCATCTCAGCTATGATCGTAGGAGCATATCTGGACAACGAATTAAACTGCAAGCTATATTCCCGAACACTCATATTACCCTACTCAAGACATAAAAATATATCATGCCTGGCCAGTCAGAGCTCGACCGGCAGAAAATGCTATAAGAATGCCTCTGAAAACGCTCTCCATCCTGTTGATGGGCACGAGGTCCCCTAGAATGCTCCCATGTCGCATACCAGGTCACCACGACATCCCTCAATCTATAAGAAGAAAACTTTACCGACTCAATATTGGTGGCATCTATTACCCGCAAGGTACGCTTGCATCTGATCCAGAAAATTATGCGGGTTCACGTTCAGGTCTGATCCTATGAATACCGGAGGGTCCAGGTTGATGGAATCCCGAGCTTTCACACTAACTACTCTATTAGAAGGATAGATAGTCTGACGTTAGGCGTGAGCATCCACTAATCAAGATAATAAATGTACAGCACTTCGCATATCAAGATCATCATCCAAAGTATCAGGTGGAGGAACTTGGGGTACTTCAGCCCTACTAAGCTCCTCTGAATGTGGTGGAGTCGGGGAATCATACGGGGGAGTCACACTGTAGGACTCACTCTAGCCCTCACTAGTGGGTGGAACTCGGTTGGTACTCTCATCTGTAGTTGTATTCAATGTCATCTTACTCTGGGACTTCTTCCTTGCTATAGGTATTGCTGAAATCATACACACGAGACGAATTAGGAGTGGAATGCTTATAACTCAGCTCTACTGCACAATCTAGAACAAGAAGGAAATATAACCATCATAAATGCCTAATAACCTCCTGTTTAGAAGTGTGGTGCATAACACACCCATAAATAAGACTCTACTAGGCACAACTTACAGACTCCCTAAGACAAACCTGGCTCTGATACTAAGTTTGTCACGACCTAAACCGGAGAGTCAAGACGGGCACCCGGACCTTACTTGCCGAGCACCACTAGACATGCATTCACCACATAATCATAAATAAGCATGGGCCACGAGGGTCGTCATGAGGTAACATGTTGACTCATAGAAATAATAAGTTGAAAAGGTGAAAGACTGACAAGGCATATATGTATATACATAGATGTTGAATATGACCATACGAGCCGACAAGGCTACCATAGATGACTATACAACAAAAATATACGCCGAGGAGGCCACATAATATCTGACTACATCATAACTGCCTATAAGCCTCTACTGGAGTATGTGACATCATAAGATCAGGACAGGGCCCCGCCATACCCATATGCATATCAAAAATACCATACCAAGACTAAATCGCAACTCCGGGACAAGTAGAGTGCTCCAATTTAGCTGAACAGGAAACCTACTGGTACGGACCGTCGCCCTATCTACCTAAGCCTGCAGGCATGAAACGCAGCATCCCCAAAGTAAAAGCGGCATCAGTACGAATAATGTACTGAATATGTAAGGCATGAAAAATAGCATAATAAAGGCATGGAGGTAACCTAAGATAAGAAAAGAATCAACATTTACAGAATGCCTCTAAGGGCCATAATATGCCTAAGTATCGTACATGTGCGTATATAATGCATGGTCCTACATATACATATGTGTATATAACACCATCAAGCCTCTGTAGTCATCCTATCATATCATATCGACCTTTGTGGGCATAATCATCATTATATACCAATTGATCAGGTGGTGGTGCGTATATAACGCCATAACCGTTCCCATACCTCATATACATATCATATAGCATACGCGTATATAATGCATGTGAGGTCATGGTATATACACGTATATAATGCATGAATGATACTAAGACACTCTGAGTTTATCGGAGTGACGTAAGGTCGTTGCCCCTCCGATTAACATTATGGAACTAACATCATCAACATAACTTATCTTGAAGAATCAACAAGCCATAAGATAATATCACTATCATTATATAGAAGTCAAGAATATCAACCACTAACATATCTAAGAGTGAAGCCATTAAGGATATTGTTCGTTTACGTTCATTTTATTCTGATCATCCCAAAAGAAGGAAGAGTAACCTTAACATACATTTGTTGCTAAGGACTCCTCATACTGCATGTAGTACTTCAACCTACATCAAGGTATTAGAACTATGGTTAATGCCATAGAAGGACTCAAAACACATTTCTAAGTTAGTAGCTCTCTTACGGAAAATCAGGCAGCACTTCCCCTACATTTCCTCACTTTCCCAAATTCAAAACAGCACCAAACAATTATATTAACAATATCAATAACCAATCCCATCCATTCAGCCCCTCAACAACGTAAGAAAAAATTCGACAATTCAAATAATAATATAACGAGTGGTAAGCTTGGTTTACAATTAAACAATTATAGCTCCAAAACCCATTTTCTCCTTCCAGAACCTGTTAACAAAATTAACCACAATATATTCAATTACTCCTACTGATTTCTAGCCACAACAAAACATTGAAACGAAGTCATAATTTTCCAACCATTTTCAGCAACTCAAAACCAATTTTCAGATCATTTTTTCATCAATTCTTACTTCCAAAACCTAGTTAAGACAGTAATATACTTAAACACAACATACTCCATCCAATCCTCACATGTGAAAATCATATAATAACATAAAACTACTCCAAAATAGTCCATAACAACACAACAATGTTTACCTGATTTTCAGCCCCTATTTCATAAGTTTTTCACCACACAACTAGCTAGAACTTAGACAAGCTTAAATACATGAAGGAGAGAGGTTTTGTTAACATAATTCATACACTACAAAGGAAGAAACATGGTAGTAGCTTACCTTGGATGAGAATCAATTTTCTTCACTTGGGTTATTCAAGATTGGAGACAATCTTTCAACTTGAACGGAAGAACAAGAAGAGGATTACTTAAGATTATTAAGGATTTGAGGTTGACCCGTTTAGATGGAGTTTCTCTTTTTGAAACTTGAAAAGAAAAGAGAATCACTTGAGGTCTCTTAGGGTTATGGCAAAATCAGCATTTTGGAGAAGGGTTTCTATAGCTGACTTGAGAGTGAAGTTGTTGTGTGAAACTGAGAGAATAATTATTTTCATCAGTCCTTAAAAGGGGCATCATGATCGACCAACACTTGCCCTTTTCGGTAGATTAATTTGGGTCCTTCCTTTTAGTAAGTAGGTGACACACCTACTTGTCACCTACTTGCTTAATTAATAGGTGTCACGTGCTGCCCTTATTCACTTAGACATGTGTCTCATCCTCATTAATAATCATGACATATGTTAAGTAGCTCAAGTTGGAAGGATGGGTAAGCAAATAGCTCGAGCAAGTAGGGTGGTAAGCAAGCAACTCAATTTTATATATCCAATATCCTATTTGTTTTCCAAGTCTCATTCACCTTAACTTACTTAAGATTTCGATAAACTTTCCTTAACCGTGTAGGTGGATTTTATCCTTATATGATTACGTTAGATATCTTATAATGACAATAATGTATGAAGTACGGGGTATAATAATAGGCATATCTAATATCGTATAACCTCAAAGATAATCTTGATGTCCAATACTAGGAGGACTAACATACGACGAATCTCAACATTCAAAACTATGAGGTGTAACAAGGAGACACCCAGGAGAGTGTCATATAGGTATGGATGTTTTCTATGGTTGTGGTCAGCAGGGTCAGTTTCTGAGGGATTATCCATCAGTGAGGTAGGGTACAGTAGGTAATGTGGCTCAGTCCACAAATTTAACAGCTCCTCGTAATTCTCAGGCCCAGTTAGGGCATGGTCCAGCTAAGTCCAGTAATACAGGCGGAGGTCCAAACCGCTTGTACGCGCTAGTAGGTCATCAGGATACAAAGGCCCATGCAGATGTGGTCACATATATACTAACCATTTTCACTTTTGACGTTTATGTCCTTATGGATCCTGGATCCACTTTATCTTATACAACATCATTCATTGCTAAGAAATTTAGGATAGAACCAAAAAAGTTGCATGAACCCTTTGAGGTATCCACTCTAGTTAGTGAGTCAGGTATAGTTAGGCAAAGTTAAAAGAATTAAAAGCTCAGTTGAAAGATCTCCTTGATAAGGGATTCATTAGACCAAGTGTCTCACCACGGGGTGCATCAGTTTTGCTTGTTTAGAAGAAAGATGGATCTTTGCGTATATGCATTGACTATCGACAGTTGAACAAGGTTACCATTAAGAGCAAATATCCGCTTCCTAGAATTGATGATTTATTCGATCAAATCCAGGGTGCTCAGTGTTATTCCAAGATTGACCTCAAATCAGGGTACTATCAGCTTAAGGTTGAGGAAGTTGATATCAAATCAGGGTACTTGTTATGGTTTGTGTCATGTCGTTCGGATTGACGAATGTCTCAGTTGATTTCATAGATCTTATGAATAGGGTTTTCAAGACTTATCTTGATATTTTCATCATTGTATTCATCAATTATATTCTAGTATATTCCCGTAGTGAGGCTGATCATGCAGAAAATCTCAAAATTGTATAGCAGACGCTTCAGGACTGCGAGCTTTATGAGAAATTTTCCAAGTGTGAATTTTGGCTAAAGTCAGTAGCATTCTTAGGCCATGTATGATGTATATAAAGAGGGGTGAGTGAGGGTAAGTGGGTCAGAGTTTGGCAGGGAATGAGTTGACGCGAATATGGTCTGGAAAGTGGGGTTCTCAGTTTCTCAGATTTTGTCGGCAGTATGGTGTTTGGTGGTTGTTTCGGGTAGCTTTAGGGAGAGTTGGATTTAGACATTTTATGGGGTCATTGTAGACACGTTGAGGGTTGTTTTGATGGTCGGGTATTGGTGGAATGATGGTGGAAAGGCGACGGAACAGAACTGAAACATTGAGGTTCTCGGTAAGGTACGTTATGCGGACAGTTTGGTGTAGTCGAGTTTGGACGGTTGTATACGTGGGGTTTCAGTTGAGGGCCTTTGTGGTGGACGTTAGGAAAGTATTTTGGGATATGGTGGTGGAAAGAAGATAGTGGGTTGGAGAAGTAATTAATGCGGGATCCTAAGTGCAAACCCAAGTGTAATCCAAGTGTAAGACGGTCCATATAGCAAGGATAATGACACGAGGGTTTTAATGCTCGAGTCGACACCAAGATAAGTTTGGCCAATTGGACAAGGACTAGACCGAGGTTTCTAAGTACAAGCTCGAGTACTAACTAAGTGAGGGTGGCCGGTAACCTTAAGATAGACCATTGGCTTGGGGTTGGTTCACACAAGAACTGAAGGACCACACAAGGACCAACTCAGGTAGACAACACACAAGTTGAATACTTTAGTGTTTGAGTAAAACTCAAGTTTTTCTCTTCATCAACAACTGACCTTTACATCAACATAAGGGTCCTATTTATACTATTATATGGACTATTCTAGAAGGACACATAAATGGACACAAATTGGAACCATTTTATCCCAATGTGGGAACGAGAAAGGGGAGGGCTCCTCGATCGACTCTGGAGTAGGGGATGAATCCCAAACTTCTATGCACTCTAGATCATACCTTGGCATCCTTCACACATGAACTAGCTAGTTCATAAATGGCCTTCTTTGATGATGTTGAGAATCATCCCTTCTTGGCATGTACTCATGAACCATCTTCTTGGAGTCCGGTGAGAACTTCTTCCTTGAGTGTGTATTCTTGACCGAATGGCAAGATGCATTGCTTCGGCCAACCGTACCAGTTCTCTAGGCCTCCTTGGTGTCTTCAAGTGCATGAATGAAATCCCCTCTTGAAAGACGCACGCTCTAGAATAGTTCTTTGTCCTTAGTACCTTACCCATTCTCGGGCAAGTCATTCATTTGGTAGTAACCTTCGGCCTAGTCATCCTCCTCTATTACATGATGCACTGATTGTGTCCTAAAGGGTTTGAGGAGTTATTACATGGTTCATTGTGTCCTAACAAAACTAGTAACTAATCTCGGAATTAAAAACAACAAACTAAAAGACACGGTCTCGGCCAAGACCAACACAAAGGCCGAATAAATGTCATCATTTTAATACAATCAAGTGATGTCCCCTAATCCGCTCCAAATCCCATACCATTCTATGCACTTAACCGTATGTTGGTGGATAGTTGTTGACACCTTCGCTACTTCACTTAACAATTCGAGTTGAGAATCCAAGTTCGGGGTCTTTCTTGCATCAATGTATTTTCAGGCGAAGTCGTCCGGTGGATTTCAAAAAATAGATGTTGTTAAGAATAGGCCCAGGCCCACTTTTGCTTCAGATATATGGAGTTTTTTTGGTCTGGCAGGGTATTACATATGTTTCGTATAGGGTTTTTCCTCCATTGCAGCTCAATTGACTAGATTGACTAAGAAGAAAGTCAAATTTCAGTGGTTAGATGCTTGTGAGCGTAGTTACGGGGAATTAAAAATGAGACTGACTTCAGCTCCAATGTTAACATTTCTAGAAGGAACCGAAGGGTTCGTTTTATATTTTTCTCACACCCCAAACTAGGGGGTGTGTCCAGCATACAGTGCCACACTGGCCCGAGCGTACCACTGAGATAACCATGTTCCTATGCGAATAGAACTTCCGGTTGATGAGGCCGTACTGGAACATAACATGAATAAGAACACAATAAGAGGGCTGACAAGGCCACACTCTAGAAAATAAGGATGAAACTCAACATGTGATGATAACGAAAGGGGATCGGCCCGACATATATACATAAATAGGGTCGGATAGGCTGCAACACAAGTCAACAAAATATAAGCAGGACGACAAAGCCATACATCAACAATTGTATATACTAGACAAGTTTGTAAGCCTCTACGAGTACTTGCAATGTTATATGGCCGGGACAGGGCCCGACCTACCCATACTGTACATATCTATATATCTGACATACTCGACACCTGACCAAGGTAGCTCTAAAAAGGACGAAACTTACCCATTGCTGGCTAAACTCGACTGCTCCTACTAACATTGTCTATCAGGGCCCCTATCAGGACTTGTGGTATATAACACAGTGCCCCCGACAAAAAGAACATTAGTATGAAAGAAATGTATCGGTATATAAAACATGAATATCAATATTCATGGCTACCATCCATGCTATCTATTACCTTTCAACACCATACCAATAACACCAACAACAACCACAACAACCATAACCATAACAACAACAACAACACAATCCATAACTTCTAATACCATATCTTTCAATTACAAGGCATGATCATGTCAAGATTTGATCAATAACAATCCAAGGTCCACAAAAGTTTTTTCATGGAGTTTTAACTCAACTATCACAAGTTTTCTTTATCCATAATTCTCAAAAAAGATATGAGAAGCTTAAGAATATCAGTAACACTAATATCTTACCTTAAATCAGCCAAGAAATCTTGCACCATGAACTCATTTCCAAGCTCCAATTAGATCATTTCTCCATCTTGCTTCTATGAAGATTTCCAAGCTTTTTTGTGATGATTTGCCTTCAATATGATATGAAATAAATCCTTGATGACTAATAACCCTAAGGAGGAGCATGAGAGTGTTTGCAAAATACTTGGGTTTAATTTGGAGTAAAATGAAGAAGCCACCGTTTAAGCCTATATATAGTGTCACCCACCGCCTCCCATATGCAGTTGGTTATTCACCGCATACCACCATATGTAGCCACAGAACCCATCTCACATGGTGGAAGTATGGTGGGGAAATCGGGGTTCTAATCTGTGGCGTAATCCATAAAGCGGATCGGCTTTCATGGGGAGGAATACTTAGTGTATCACCTAATCTTTGCCAAAGTTTACCGAGATGTACTTTCTTTAATCTAATTGACTTCCAACCTTCTGTATACCTCTGTAATACTCATATAATTCATATGCGACCCTTGAGAAAGGTCTCGGGTTATCGGAGCTCAAATCGACTAACTATACGTTCGATCACACATAAAATCGTGGAGTGTAACATACTTCCCCCTTAAGAACATTTGTCCTCGAATGTTGAGGAATGAAATTTGGAGTCTTGCAAAGCTTGAGTTTTAACAGAATTTCGGCAGAGTTTCCTTTATAAATAGAACTATCTCAAAACCTGTCAAGCAGCCAGAACCAACACAAAGGCCACACAAGGCCACATATTTTATCTTTAGCCTCACAGGACCATCACTATATCAATAGATATAAGAGTTAGTCATAACTCACCTTATATATCTCCATCTCAAGTCTGGGCTACTCTGGTTCCATTCTTATTGGTGTGATCGCCTGAACAATGGATAAAGAATATGAGGTAAGGCTACTATACCGCAAAGTAAGGAAAATTGTATCATATGACTTTAATATGAACCTGTGCTTTGGAAAAGGTATGGATATTTAGATTTCATATCTTTTTCGGGACTCCCAAGTCATTTCTGCTCTGTTTTGATTCTCCATAGCACCTTAAGGGAGGCGACTTCCTTAGTTCTCAACTTCCGAACTTAGCGATCAAGAATGGCTATAGGAGTCTCTTCATAAGATAAATCCTTGGTAATCTGCCCATCCTCCATGGGAGTAATACGAGATGGATTTTCTATGCATTTGCGTAACATCGATACATGGAATACCGGGTGAACTACTTCCAATTCTGAGTTCAAGCTCATAAGCCACTCGACCTATCTTGCGAATGATTTTATATGGCCCGACGTATCTGGGACTAAGTTTCCATTTTCCTTATAACCCCTTTCATTGGAGAAACCTTTAGAAATACCCAATCGTCAACTGCGAATTCCAGATCGCGGTGACGAACTTCTGAATAAGATTTTTGTTGACTCTGGTAGTCAATAAATGCTCTTGGATTAGCTTTACCTTCTCCACTGCTTGCTAGACTAAATTGGAACCAAGCAACTAGGCTTCGCCCACTTCAAACCATCCAATTGGGGACCTACATTTCCGTCCATACAAGGCCTCATACGGAGCCATGTTTATACTAAAATAATAGCTATTATTGTAAGCAAACTCGATAAGTGACAGATAATCATCCCAGCTACTCTTGAAATCCAATACACAAGCTCACAATATGTCTTCGAGCGTTTGGATTGTGCATTCATCTTGGCCATCGGTTTGCGGATGGAAGGTTGTGTTAAGGTTCACATGGGTGCCTAAACCTTTCTAAAATGACCTCCAAAAGTTAGTCGTAAACTGACCACAATTATTGGATATAATGTAAAATGGAACACCATGCAATTAAACTATTTCTTTGATATATAGCTTGGCATAATCTTCAGCCGAAAAAAGTGGTACGAACGGGTAGGAAATGGGTTGATTTTGTAAGCATGTCGACGATAACCCATATGGAGTCAAACTTCTGGTAAGAGCGAGGCAAGCCTGTAGTAAAATCTATATTGATCATTTCCCAATTCTAAGTCAGGATTTCAATATTCTGAATCAAGCCTCCAGGATTTTGATGTTCAATCTTAACTTGCTGACAATTCGGGCACTAAGCTATAAATGTTGTGATATCTTTTTTTATATCGTTCCACCAATAAACCTATTGGATTTCCAAGCCAGGATGAATGGAATACCTAGACTAGTGGATTTCAACCATGATTTACTCTCGGAGACCTTCTATGTTTGTCACACATAATCGACCCTGATATCTAAGAACTCCATCTCCTGCGAGCTCCAGTATCGGCTTATTCTGCACGGGAATCCCTTCCTTCATTCTAACTAGCTCAGGATCGTCAAACTGTCTTCCTTTACCTCTGCTACTAGACATGATTCTGCGGTATTCTGAACCATTGCACCTCTATCATCAGTATCTAATAGTTGTACATTCAGGCTAGCTAGGCAACACAACTCCTTTGTTATCTCTAACTTGTTGGCTTCAATACCATTCAAACTCCCCATAGACTTGTAGCTTAAGGAATTTTCTACGACGTTTGCCTTGTCATGGTGGTATAAATATCCACGTTGTAATCCTTTAGTAGCTCAAGTTATCTCCTTTGCCTCAAATTTAACACATTTTACCTAAATAAATATTGTAAACTCTTATGATCCGTAAATACGTCAACATGGACTCCATATAAATAATGATGCCACATCTTTAGGGCAAAGATCATTGTTGCCAACTCAAGGTCATGGGTCGGGTAGTTTAACTCATGCTTCCTTAATTGCCTTAAAGTGTATGCTATAACATTTCCATGTTGCATCAGAATGCAACCTAAGCTAACTCTGGAGGTGTTACAATAAACCACGTACCCATTGGTACCTTTTGGCAGAGCCAAGATAGGTGCGGACATCAACCTATTCTTTAACTCATGGAAATTGCGCTCACACGCATCTGACCACTAAAACTTCGTTGTCTTGTGAGTAAGCTTCATCAGAGGTGTGGAGATAAAAGTAAAACCCTCCACAAATCACTGGTAATATCCTGCTAAGCCCAAGAAACTACAGACTTTGGTAGGGGTTGTGGGCCTCGGTCAATTCTCTATGGCCCCAATATTTTGATTATCCACTTTGATACCCTCTGACGAAACTATATGGCCCAGAAAGGCAATGGAGTTCAACCAGAACTCACACTTGGAAAACTTGGCGTACAGCTTACGATCTTAGAGCATATGTAACACCGCTCAGAGATGGTCTGCATGATCTACTTCAATCTGTAAGTACACCAAATTATCGTTAATGAATATGATCACAAAGATTTCTAAAAATGGTTTGAAGACCCAGTTCATTAAATCCATGAAAGTCGCAGGTGCATTTGTGAGTCCGAAAGATATCACTAGAAACTCAAAATGGTCATATCTAGTCTGAAAAGCTATCTTTGAAATGTCTTTCTCCTTTACTCTCAGTTGGTTATACCCCGATCTTAAGTCGGTCTTTGAGAAATACTTGGCGCCTTGCAATTGATTGAATGGATCGATGATCCTCAGAAGTGGATACTTGTTCTTGATGGTGACTTTATTCAATTTCCTATAATCAATACACATCCTTAAGGAACTATCCTTCTTGCGAACAAACAATACGGGTGCGCCTTATGGCGAAGTGTTAGGCCTGATGAAGCCTTTTTCTAGCAAATCCCTCAACTACTCTTTTAATTCTCTCAATTTTGTAGGAGCCATTCTATAAGGGGAATAGATATAGGTTGAATATCTAGGAGCACATCAATTTAGAACTCAATCGCCCTTTCAAGAGGAATACCCGGAAGTTCGTCTGGAAATACATCAGGGAACTCATTAACTACGGGAACGTACTGAGGGGTCAGAGGTTTTGTATCCGCATCGCTGACCTGCACCAAATTGTAGATATACCCTTTAGTAATCATCTTTATTGCCTTTAGGTAGGAAACAAACCTGCTTTTAGTTGTAGTAGAATTGTCTTTCTACTCAAAGGTTGGCTCGCCTAGAAAATTGAACTTAACAACCTTTGTTCGGCAATCAACATTTGCATAACAAGAAGACAACCAGTCCATGCTCATAATAACATCAAACTAAACCATAAGTAACTCGGCTAGATCAACCAAAGTAGGGTTATTACAAAACGTCACGATATAACTTCTATAAATTCGTCGTGCTACAATCGTTTCACCAATCGGTGTAGCCACTTTATATGGCTTAGACAACAATTTTAGTTCAAAAACAAACTTGCTAGCAACAAAGGTGTCATATAGGACAAATTGGAAACTGGATCTATTAGTGCATAAACATCATATATGAAGACGGATAGTTACCTGTGACAACATCCGGAGATGACTCCAAATCCTGATGACCTGATAAAGCATATATATGGTTTTAAGAACCACCTGAACTAGAGGCTCCTCCTCGGCCTCTTCCTCTACCTAATGGGTTCTGCGGCCCACCACTCTGCGGGCATACACTCGATGAAGATGATGTTGTCAATCTCGTCGGCTGAGCTGTATCACCTCTACTTTGCTTGGACACTAATGGATATAATGACCAGGACTCCCTCACTAATAAGACACATCAAACCATGATGACACTGTCCCATGTGTGTTCTACCACACTGGCCACATGGCGGCAATGGAGGCTTCATCTACCCCGAATCTCCTTGCCTCTAAGAACCAGAAGCTCTCGAACTTTGTCCCGGTCCTGACTAGGCATATCTATCATATCTTGGCACATAAAACTGAGATGGAGCACTATTAGAAAATTCAGGCAGGTGTTTAGGAAACTGCTGCCTGGAGCTACATGTTGCCTCTCCGAATGACCCAGCTGATCTGGCCCTCTTGGTCAATTCCCTATCTACACTTCTATCATCACAAAGATAGCGCTTGCGGTCCTCAACACTCTGAGCATATGCAAGTATTCCCCAATTAGATGCAGGTCCAAACCTGCTACAAACCGATGAACTTGAGCACTCATTATGTCCAAAATATTTGAAGCATACCTAGCTAGAGAATTAAACTGCAGACTATTCTTTTACATTATTGCCCTTCTGTTTGAGGTTTAAGAAGCGCTTCGCCTTGGCCTCTCGTACCTCTAATGGAAAACAATGATCAAGGAAGGCTTCTGAAAACTCTTCCCGCACAGCTAGAGGTGCATCTGGTCCTCGAGACCGCTCTCAGGCCTCGTATAATAAGATAGCCATATCCCGTGACCTGAAAGAGGCAAACTCCACTACCTCTGTCTCCGAAGCATGGATAACCCTCAATACTCATAACATCTAATCAATAAAGTTCTGGGGGTCCACATTTGGATCAGTCCTAGTGAATACTAGTGGACTCATCTTGAGAAATTCTCGAGTCCTAGAACTCCCGATACCATCAAAAGACCCAATGCCTGTAGAAGCCCTTATTTGTCACTGCTGTGTAGCTACTATCTATGCCAATAATTGCATGGCACTCACCACTCCTTATTCAGAAGACTCGGGTGGAGGAACATGGAAAACTGAATTCTATGGAACTGGAGGTATTGTGTCCTGAAGAGCTAGAGGCACTACACCTCATCTAATCTCCTCCTACGGTATTGGAACATGTGATACGTGTGAGTGAGACTCTCCCTGAGCTTCAACTCTATCAACTTATTCGGGTGGGGCATTACTGGTACCTTCACCCCAATCAGCACCAGCTCGATGACTAGTAGTACCTCTTATAGTAACTAGCATGACTAAAAAAGGATTAGAGCATGAATTAGACTCAAAATCATGTAACTCAGCTCTATAGAACGATCTATGAAGTGAAAGAATAGTAACCATCCCTAGATGCCCGGTAGCCTCTTATTTATAAGTGTGGTGCACAACACACCCATAAATAAGACTCTACTGGACATGGCTCACATACTCCTTAGGACTAACCTACTCTGCTACCAAGTTTGTCATACCCCAAACTAGGAGGTGTGGTCGGCACCCAGTGCCACACTAGCCTAAGCATACCACTTAGATAACCAGGTTCTTGTATGAATAAAACTTATGGCAGATGAGGTCGTACTAGAACACAACATGAATAAGAGCACCATAAGAGGGCCGACAAGGCCACACTCTATAAGATAAGGATGAAACTCAAACTGTGATGGTAACAAAAGGGGATTAGCCTGACATATATACATAAACATGTATGAATAGGCTGCAACACAAGTCAACAAAAGATAGGCAGGTTGACAAAGCCATACATCAACAACTATACATACTACATAAGTTTGTGAGTATCTATGAGTACTTGCACTGTTATATGGCCGAGACAAGGCCCCGACTTACCCATACTGTACATATATATAAATCTGACATACTCGACACCGGACCAAGGCATCTCCAGAAAAGACGAAGCTTACCCACTGCTAGTTAAACTCAACTGCTCCTACTGACATTGTCTATCAGAACCTGTGGTATAAAACACAGTGGCCCCGGCAAAAGGGACATTAGTACAAAAGAAATGTACCGGTATATAAAGCATGAATGTCAATATAAAATTAGGAGATGTAAAGAAGAGCATAAAAGTAATTTGATACTCTAATAACCTGAGTGTCACGTAGGTCGGATAATGAAACTCTGAATTGAAATGAAACCTTTGTCTATAGGCCTTATTATATACTCTGCACTCAGCTTATAATAGCTTGAGGTGTGTAATATGTCACTGCCCTAAGGTAATATTCTGAGGTATATGTATGAATGCATATATAAGTGCCTACCCTCCGGTTATAGCCCGAGGAGTATATAATATACATGTACAACTTGTTGATACCCAATTTTGTCCCATCTTTTATGATGTTATTCGTAATTTTTAATATTTTTTGACACTTTTAAAATAATTTTAAAATATAGGCATATATGTGTATATATCTTATTATTATTATTAGTCGCATTTTTTACTATCATTTGCATCTTTATCATAATCATAGTTTTATCCATAATATTCTATGATATTTTATTTTTCGCAAAATGGCATCGCATTTCCATTTTTTATCAAGCATTGAACATTTCGCAAATATTATATTTTATTATATTTTTATCACATCGTTATGCTATTTTAAATAATTCACATCTTTTACAAAACAAAATATTTTTAATGTTAAACCCCTTTTGTATTTTTAAATCCATAACCCATTTTTATTTCTACCCAAACAAAATTCACCCAAAACCTTTTTTTTTTTCGTCCAAGCCCATTCCCCTTATTTCCTTCCCCTTTATTTCCCCCCAATACCCAAAGCCCAACCGGACCGGCCCAACGCCCTCTCTTATTTTCGACCAACCTAACACCCCTTAAAAACCAATTCCCAAATTCTCCAATTAAAATTCCCACCAGCCCAATACCCACTAACCCGCTGCCCAACCAGACCAAATCACCACTTCCCCAAATTTCACACCCGAACCGACCCAACCTACTCGACCCATTTCTACGCCGCCGCAGACTCCTACACCCCCGCTTCTACGCCGCCAAGACTCCCTACCCCGTCACTTCACCACTACCACCACCCTACCCTGACACCGCCGAATACATGCCCCAAGAAATCGCGCCCCAAAAAATCAGTTTTGGTCCCCCCTTTATTTTGAAATTTGAATTCGTTTTAAAGGGGGGTATGAGGGGTTTGAACGTTGGGGTGAGTACCTATAAATATCCCCCTTGTTCTTCATTTTTGGAGGTCCGAAAATCTTGTCTTTGGGGTCGAAGTTGAGAACTTTTTGGGTCCGAAAATCTTGTCTTTGGGGTCGAAGTTGAGAACTTTTTGGGTCCAGAAATCTGTCTTTGAAGGTCGAAGCTGAGAATTTTCGGGTCATTTTTTAGGTCCGAAATCTCCTTAAAGGTTTGGCATTAAATCTTTGTTTGTTCTTGCATGTGTTCTTCAACTTAAAGATCCCGAAATATAGGTCGAAATCATTGTTTTTTTTGTGTTAAAGAATCGGGAATTTTAGCTATTTTTCACTGTTTTTCGGTCACTGACCCGGGTCGGGTTGACCCGGTTTGGATTTTCCAAATATTCTTGCATTGCTGCTGTTGTTATTGTTGGTTATCTGGAATTGATGGAATTATTTGATGTCGGGTTGAATCTCCAATTCGGGTCGACCCGGTTTGTATTTCCCAAATTTTCTTGCATTTCATTTTCTTGTTATTGGTTATCTGAATTTGGTGTTAAAATCTGATTCGGGTTTGGACCACTGATTCGGGTCGGGTCACTGACCCGGGTCGGGTCGACCCGATTTGAGTAATATTTTCAGAATTCTTGCATTTCATATTTTTGCATGTTGGTTATCTGGAATTGATGGAATTATTTGATGTCGGGTTGAATCTCCAATTCGGGTCGGGTTACTGACCCGGGTCGGGTCGACCCGGTTTGAATTTCCAAATTTCTTGCATTGTTGCTGTTGTTATTATTGGTTATCTGAAATTGATGAAATCAGTTGATTCCGGGTTGAACACATGATTCGGGTCGGGTCGACCCGGTTTTGGCGTATTTCCAGATTATGGCATTTTTTCATATCTGTTGCTGGTTATCTAAAAAATCTGAATTTCTGATTTCATTCCGGGTCTGTTTTTCCAGAATTAACTCACTGTTCACTTTTTCGGGTCTGTTTTTTCAGAATTAACTCACTATTTCATCTGTCTTTATTTATTTCTTTCGTTTCTCTGTTTTTCTGTTCGCTGGGTTAAACATCCGGGTAACGGATATCTTATTGTTCTTAATGCTTTACTGTTTTATTAATATCGCATTTAGGCCGATGAATTTGAATTTTGAGACTGCGCTTTTCTTTCTTTTTCGTTTCTCTGTTTTTCAGCACTGTTTTAAGTATTCAGGCAACGGATATTTTACTGTTTTTTACTGTTTTAAACTAAACATCGCGTCATTTTCGGAAACTGTTTTTACGCCTCTGTTTTCACCTTCTTGCCCTCTTTTTCTTGTTTCATTTTAATTTTCCTGATTTGAACACGATACTACACTGGCCGATGAAAAATATCCGTCGATTTTGAGGCCTCCACAGTTGTAAAGACGGAAAAAATATAACTTCTGGGCAATGATGAGGCTTAAACCTTTTTCCAAGATCAACATGTTTAGTAGGCGAGGTGACTAAAATAACCAACAAGTTATATATTCGCAGCCACGACGTGATTATAGTGATCTTTTCTATTTCACCCGAGAGACCAACACGTTTAGTAGGCGAGGCAATCAAAATAAACCACATTAGTCATATGTTTGCAGCCACGACGTGATTAGAATGCTCTTTTCAAAATTTAAGTATGAGCCCTCCGTGATCAAAACATTCACTGTTTTGAATACAGATATGAAGTTATTTGTATTTAACTGTTTCTAACCGTTTGTTCTTGACAGCTTGCAGGGATTAAAGTAAATAAAGGCAGATTATTCCTCGGAGTTTATTTATTTTATTTCCTTCTTTAATTCAGCTTTTATCCCGCTTTGTATTGTAATATTATTTATCGCACTTATGTAACTATTGAAATGCTTAGAATAGGCAAACTTAGGATTAATTCATAGGGTAGTTTAAGATTTGAAATCCGTCGCTAGCTTATTTATTTATAGGCTCGGTTGAATTCAAATTTAGAAATCCTTCGCTAGTTTATTTATTTTAGGCTCGTCACGCATATTCAAGATTTTCAAAACAACTTTTGTCATCTTTTATTTGTTTTATTAATCATACCGAATAAGTTTATCTTTTGTCAATTTACAATTCATTGATTCTCAAAATTTTACTTCTTTGGCATTATAAATAAATTGTTTTACTATCAATTGTCAAATACATATTTTTTCAACTCTACGTGTATTTCTCTTTAAATACCATACAAATGCATATTTTGAAAAAATCTCTACATTTATCTATCTTTTAAAATGCATCTCTTTCATTAATTATTTGCAAACATCTTTTAACTTCATGCTTCAAACATGCATTTTTCTAGCAATAATTAACCTGAGTTTGACCGGATAACCGCAAGTTAGCGGATCTTAAAGGATGCCTAACCCCTTCCCTTTAGGATAATAAAGAACCCTTACCTAGAATCTCGCTAGTTTCGCAGACCTTAAAAACGGAGTTTACATTGCAGCATTTAGTTTAATATTTAGGTGTCCTAATTCACCGTAAAAGATAATTAGGTGGCGACTCCTCAACCCTTTTTACCCAGGAATCACCCTTACGTCTGTGCTCCGCTTTGACCCGAGCAAGGTCGAAAAACGGGCGCGACAGCATGGCGACCCCGCTGGGATTTTCAGGTTCTTAACCATAGCAAAATTCAGGTTAATTATTTGTGCTTTACTTTCACTCTTTGTTTGATGTATGCTTTGATTTGTTTCCTTTGTGAAATTTTGCGTGCATAAACTGCTTTAATTCTTATATTCTCTTACTGCTTTCCTTAAATTTGCATTTCGCTCATATTTCTTTCATTCTGGAAAATTGACACTATCACACACTACACGCGAGGTGTGTTTTGCGCACCCGCAAATTTCTTTCAATCTACCAAATTTTAGGAGAGTTGGCGTATGCGCGGAGTGACCGGACCATCCGGTGGCCGCGTAGCCTTCTCACTCGAGTAGTCCGCTCGAGAACCTTGTGTCTAGTCAGCCAAATCTTAGAAAATTTAAGATAGAGCTATACCACCCTTTATTTTAAGTCATGCATGCATACACCTTAGGTAGGTCGATCCTTGGTATCGACTCCACAATTAAGAAATCAGCCAAAGATGTCTACGGGTCTCACAACCCAACGACCAATCATCATATTATGTGTAGCGTGATAAGGATAGACTAATCCAAGACTAATCATGACATGCTAAAATTGGAAAATGTACATTCATTTTATCTCATTTCTGACAAAGCATTGCAATTTAGCAGCTTGGATCAAACCTGTCGTAATCCCGCATATCTGGCGTTTAGGCCCACCTCCGGCATAAAGGAGGCCCCATGCATATTAGGATGCGCATTTAATTGTCATACTATTATTTTGTTGTTTTCTCTTGCTTTTCACTCTGTGCATATTATTTGAAGCGGTAATTACTCGCCCTATACTAACTTGGTTTTCTTCATTTTTTAGAAGGTTTATTTTTCCTAAATTATTCTTCCCAATGGTTGATTTGCGTTGACTAAAACTGACGGAACATCCCTACTTCACGAGATCAAAGGCCCGATCCTTCAGCAAAATGATTGATTCAGATGCATCCGAACAGACTGGCCTGGAACTTATCGCTCTTTCGAGAGATGAACCAGAAGCTTCGAAAAATAGAAATGCTACCGTCCAAGAAAAATGCATCGCCTAATCACATAACAGATGACACCATGCAGATCGAGATAGACCGGCTCCAAAATCTCACCAACCTGTCCATTAGCGCCAATACCCCACTCCCTGAACAAGGGACGAATGCAACTGCACCGCAAACTTTTTCATCTCCTGAATCGCCATTTCCCCAAAACCTCCCCAAAAATTCGCCACTAAACAAAACCGATCCACAGCACACTAACCCGCAAGCTAGTCCACAACAAAGCCCGCTACAAAATGACCCTGCAACTCCACATACCCAAATTAACCCACTCATCCAAAACACCTCTTCCATGCAAAATCACCAAGCAGCCCAACACATATTGATGGCACACGTCGCTGATCCCAACGAACAGCATGTGTCACCAGTATATGCAACGGAAGCTCAACCTTTTACTACCACAGTACCAAACATGACTCTTCAGGAAATTGGCCAGTGTGAAGAAATGGACAAGCAGGTGAGGATCAGAACCGGTGAAAGTGTGGCGAGAGAGATTCATAGCCTGAAAGAAGCATTCAAGAATATCCAAACCAGCAAGGGGAATGAAGGACTCGAGTACGAAGATTTGTGCATGCATCCCGACATTGAATTGCCTGTCGGATATAAAATGCCAAAATTTGACTTGTTTGATGGGAAAGAAAATCCTTACTCTCATTTGAGATCGTACTGCGACAAACTGATTGGGGTAGGTAAAAATCAGGCCATCATAATGAAGTTGTTCATAAGGAGTTTGACAGGAGAAGCACTAGACTGGTACACAAGCCAGGACCCGCGAAAATGGCATGACTGGGGCACAATAGCACAGGATTTCGTGGATAGGTTCAGATTTAACACCGACACAGTCTTGGATAGATTTTATTTGATGAAGTTGGAGAAAAAGTCCACAGAGACCTTCAGAGAATATGTCATGAAGTGGAGGGCAGAAGCAGCAAAAGTTCAACCCCCGATAACGGGAAGTGAAATGGCCACTCTCTTTGTACAATCTTTGAAAGATGCAACATACTATGAAAGAATGATAAGCGTCATAGGACGAAGTTTCTCTGAAGTCGTAAGGATGGGAGATTTCATAGAAGAAGGTATCAAAACTGGGAGAATTGCAAACTTGGCAGCGTTGCAAGCAACGAGTGAGGCAATCCAGTCGGACTCATTTGGGGGAATAATAAAGAAGAAGAGGGACGGAGTGTCCCCTGTCATGACGGTTCAAAATCATAGGCCAAATCAAATATCAACCTACCAAATGCCATCACCTCAGCCTCCCTACTACAATCAAAACAACCAAAGTGCTCAGCTTTCCTATTATAGCCCATACGTCCAAAGCCCTCAACCTTATTATCAATACCCACCTGGTCCCTACCCTGTCTACCATACCCAGCCAATATATAGCCTGCCTCGAGCACCTGTCTATCCAAATCCCTCGCAATATCAGCCCGCATACTTACCTCAGCCACGAGTCCATCTACCAAACGCACCCAGACCCCGCGCAAAACATGAAAGAAAGTCAGCTAAAACCTATACACCTTTAGCCGAACCTCGAGCCCAGTTGTATGAACGATTGAGAACCGCAGGAATACTCCAGCCTATCCAAGGAAATGTCCCCAATCCTGTTCCAAAATGGCACGATGAGGCTAAACATTGTGCATACCACTTGGGAATATCTGGACACGACACTGAAAATTGTTATGCCCTCAGAGACAAAATTGAGGCATTAATCAAAGAAGGAGTTATCCAACTGAAAGGACCTTCCTCTAATGTAAATGATAACCCTTTTCCAGATCATGACAATGCCAATGTGAACATGATCTCTGTTGATGAAGAACACAATTTGGAAGGGACTATTGTGCCAGTCCGGAGAAAGGAAAATGTTGAATCACCGGCCTCTATCACCCCTATGATTACAGTCCAGTTAAGGGCACCGTTGGGAGTAGAAGTACTTCCGCCAAAGTCGCGGATCATGGCACCATCTTTTCCTGAAAAAGTTTTATCAACCAATCTCCGAAGAAAGATAGATGCTCATTTACCAAAGCCTGTTCCACCTCTGAGTCAGTCATTCGTCAAAGCATGCGCCACTCAGGAATCAAAGGAGGACAATGCAGCCAACCTCGTGAAGGGATTCCAAAGATTTTTCATTGCTGAAGAAGAAGCGAAATGCAATGTGATTCTCAATGATCACGCTAGAGGCTCAACCATTTAGGATGCAGAGCAAGGAGATGTTTTGGAAAAATTGGACCTGTGCCCTGGCTTTGTTTCTCCCAGAAACTAGTTAACTGCATTAATATTTAATGAAACAATGCGATTCAGATTGAGGCCTGAATCACATATATGCATTTAATGTGTTTTGCCTCTACCTTTTGAAAGCTTAAAAAGACAAATCTGCATTGCTTTTGCTATTTTAAAATCTGTTTTGTTTAATAATTCTCTTTTCTTTTTCATCATGCAAACTAATCTGTCGATAATGTGTGACACATTTGAAACAAGCAAGCAAGACTTCGAAGAATATAAAGAAAACTCACAACCGGAAGAATTGGGGCATTTTTGGAATAAGCCAAAGCCAGTTTTGGATGAAACATCAAGATAGGTTGATAATTACAAGCATTGGCATGAGCATTTTCCCTTTGTGCTCTTGGGCTACCGCACTACAATCAGGACTTCTACTGGGGCAATGCTATATCTCTCGCAGCCAAGTGGATACATAATCATATACGGAAAGGATGATGAACACAGTTTATCCGGGACAACGTTATCACACACCTGAACTACGTTATGACCTGATTCCCTCGGTGGGATACGTAGGCGGCCACATCGGATTCGGTCTCATCTTTAGAAACACCCTTACAATCTCCTTTGCTTGTAATGAACTACGTCATGACCTGATTCCCTCATAGGGATACGTAGGAGGCCTAAATCGGCTTCGGTCCCACCATTAGGAAATATTTTCTCCTTTATCTAACATATGACAAAATGCACCCATCTGATCACTTTGATAGGACAGGCAAGCAACCCACACAAGACTCGGCCTGGTCCAGTTGAAAGTTCAGCATCCTCACATATCAAAAACTGAGGCATTTTTTTAAGAGATCACCGCAAGAAGACGCCGATAAACATGGAAAAGCATCGGCAAACTAAGTCTTCAGCCATAAGAAGGATTTTGGATAAGACGTTTGTTTTGTTTCACCGCATGTCATCCTTTGCTCGATGCACATTTACATATATGCATACTTTCTTATAAGCAAATTATATTCAACAAATATTTTCATTAGAGTTCGACAAGAATTTTTTACTGATATGCATACTTTCTTATAAACAAATTGTTTTCAACAAATGTTTTCAATAACTGTTAGCCAAGACTGGGAACCAAACATGGGCTACAGGTCCGAATCAGCGGGACATGCAACTATCAAGAGCAGAAGCTACAAAGTCAACGCGACTCAAACGTCCCTCCCCCAAACTCACAAATTTTTCTTTGAGTACAGGTTATTCAGGTTGAAAGAAGCAGGGAAGCCACATCACTTATGATCAACTTCACAAAGAATTTCTGCATAACAGCTCACCGCAAGGATCACGCTCCTATTTTTGCGTCTATACAAAGACATCGTCTTGACCTACAACCATTGTTAATGCGCACAATGATGTTATTTCAAATCACGGGGAGCCTAAACACGAGAAAGCGAAGTGGAACCATCTATTACGACAAGCGGCGGCAAGAACGTCATTTACATCAAACGACGACAAGGATGTCGCATCATATTTTCGTCTGGATGACATTTCAATTCACGGTCCACAGGAGTTTGAATCAACAGAAGATTCAGCACAACGTGGAACCATATTACAACATCTTTTACGACAACTCATCAACTATCTTTTACCGCATCTCAACGACGTCGACAACATTACAATGACGTCTTCAAAGACAAAGACTATCTTTACGACAACGCAAAGAACTATCTTTTACGCATCTCAACGACGTCAACAACATTACAATGACGTCTTGGTAGCGGCGACTATCTTTACGACAACGCAAAGAACTATCTTTTACCGCATCTCAACGACGTCAACAGCATTACAATGACGTCTTCAGCGCAGCAACTATCTTTTACAACATTTACAATGGCATCGACAACATTACAACGATGTCATCAGCATTATTATCATAACGACGTCAATAGTATTACAACGACGTCTTCAGCGCAACAACTATCTCTTATAGCAAACAACATTACATTCTTGCAACAACGTCATCACAATGGCGTCTTCAACACAACACGATGATACAACGACGACCTCAGCGTTACATTCTTGCAACAACGTCATCACAATGATGTCTTCAACACAACACGTCGATACAACGACGACCTTAGCGTTACATTCTTGCAACAACGTCATCACAATGACGTCTTCAACACAACACGTCGATACAACGACGACATCAGCGTTATCATTACAACGATATCAACAACATTACAATGATGTCATCAGCAACACGCCCATACAACGGCGTCATCAACAACGCGCCCATACAACGGCGTCATCAACAACACGTCTACGCAATGACGTCTTCAGTACAACAATTATTTCTTCTGACATTACAACGACATCAACAACATTATAATGATGTCATCAGCAACACGCCCATACAATGGCGTCATCAACAACGCGCCCATACAACGGCGTCATGAACAACACGCCTACGCAATGGCGTCTTCTGTAAAATAACTATCTTTTACAGCATTACAACGACATCAACAACATTACAATGATGTCATCAGCAACACGTCCATACAACGGCGTCATGAACAACGCGCACATACAACGGCGTCATGAACAACACGCCTACGCAATGGCGTCTTCTGCAAAACAACTATCTTTTACATTCTTACAACGACATCAACGGCATTACAATGATGTCATTAGCAACGCGCCCATACAACGGCGTCATCAATAACACGCCTACGCAACGGCGTCTTCTGCACAATATTTATTTTTACAGCATTACAACGACATCAACAATATTACAATGATGTCATCAGCAACACGCCCATACAACGGGGTCATGAACAACGCGCCCATACAACGGCGTCATGAACAACACGCCTACGCAATGGCATCTTCTGCAAAACAACTATCTTTTACATTCTTAAAACGACATCAACGGCATTACAATGATGTCATCAGCAACGCGCCCATACAACGGCGTCATCAACAACACGCCTACGCAACGGCGTCTTCAGCACAACATTTATTTTTACAGCATTACAATGGCGTCAACAGCATTACAACGACGTCTTCAGCACAACATTTATTTTTACAGCATTACAATGACGTCAACAGCATTACAACGACGTCTTCAGCACAACATTTATTTTTACAGCATTACAATGACGTCAACAAAGATTACAACGGCGTCTTCAAAGACAACATTTATTTTTACAGATTACAATGACGTCAACAAAGATTACAACGACGTCTTCAAAGACAACTTTATGTTTCTGACAAAGAAACAAAGATTACAATAACGTCATTTCAGGCGCCCACCTCATAATGTGGGTATTTTAATTTCAGTCAGGCGCCCATCTCATAATGCGGGGATTTTAATTTGATCGGCGCCCACCTCATAATGCGGGTATTTTAATTTCAGTCAGGCGCCCACCTCATAATGCGGGTATTTCCAAGTTATATTCTCTACAATTTTTCTCAGCAGTTATACACTAATTATATCTTAAGCTTTAGTTTGCAGGAGTTTAATTTGCAGGAACTTCATCACGGCGTGGAACTATCTCTTACGGCGAACTGAGGCAAATTGATCAACGACCTACTTCGAACGTTGATTCGCTCTTTTCCAATAGTTTCTCGCATCTGCGACCTGTGTCATCCTAAGTCGACACTGGGGCATTGTTTTTTAATGTGCACCATCTTTTTGCAACTTCTATACCCCTCGGGATCCTAATCTTCCTTCAAGTCCCGTTGATCAGGACAAAATTGGCTAATCGGTCAACTTCTTTGTCCGAAAATTCTTTCATCGTTTCCGGCCAAAGAGGGGCATCTGTTGACACCCAATTTTGTCCCATCTTTTATGATGTTATTCGTAATTTTTAATATTTTTTGACACTTTTAAAATAATTTTAAAATATAGGCATATATGTGTATATATCTTATTATTATTATTAGTCGCATTTTTTACTATCATTTGCATCTTTATCATAATCATAGTTTTATCCATAATATTCTATGATATTTTATTTTTCGCAAAATGGCATCGCATTTCCATTTTTTATCAAGCATTGAACATTTCGCAAATATTATATTTTATTATATTTTTATCACATCGTTATGCTATTTTAAATAATTCACATCTTTTACAAAATAAAATATTTTTAATGTTAAACCCCTTTTGTATTTTTAAATCCATAACCCATTTTTATTTCTACCCAAACAAAATTCACCCAAAACCTTTTTTTTCGTCCAAGCCCATTCCCCTTATTTCCTTCCCCTTTATTTCCCCCCAATTCCCAAAGCCCAACCTGACCGGCCCAACGCCCTCTCTTATTTTCGACCAACCTAACACCCCTTAAAAATCAATTCCCAAATTCTCCAATTAAAATTCCCACCAGCCCAATACCCACTAACCCGCTTACCAACCAGACTCAAATTTCACCACTTCCTCAAATTTACACCCGAACCGACCCAACCTACTCCACCCATTTCCCGACCCTTTAAACCCAAAACGGAACCCAAAATAAAAAAAGAAAAAAAAACCTAAACCCTACCCCCCTGAACCGGCGCCGCACCCTACACCCCTGCCCCCTACGTCGTCGCACCCCTACCCCCGTCACTTCACCACTACCACCACTCTACCCTGACACCGCCGAATACATGCCCCAAGAAATCGCGCCCCAAAAAATCAGTTTTGGTCCCCCCTTTATTTTGAAATTTGAATTCGTTTTAAAGGGGGGGTATGAGGGGTTTGAACGTTGGGGTGAGTACCTATAAATATCCCCCTTGTTCTTCATTTTTAGAGGTCGGAAAATCTAGTCTTTGGGGTCGAAGTTGAGAACTTTTTGGGTCCGAAAATCTTGTCTTTGGGTTCGAAGTTGAGAACTTTTTGGGTCCAGAAATCTGTCTTTGAAGGTCGAAGCTGAGAATTTTCGGGTCATTTTTTAGGTCTGAAATCTCCTTAAAGGTTTGGCATTAAATCTTTGTTTGTTCTTGCATGTGTTCTTCAACTTAAAGATCCCGAAATATAGGTCGAAATCATTGTTTTTTTTTGTGTTAAAGAATCGGGAATTTTAGCTATTTTTCACTGTTTTTCGGTCACTGACACGGGTCGGGTTGACCCGGTTTGGATTTTCCAAATATTCTTGCATTGCTGCTGTTGTTATTGTTGGTTATCTGGAATTGATGGAATTATTTGATGTCGGGTTGAATCTCCAATTCGGGTCGACCCGATTTGTATTTCTCAAATTTTCTTGCATTTCATTTTCTTGTTATTGGTTATCTGAATTTGGTGTTAAAATCTGATTCGGGTTTGGACCACTGATTCGGGTCGGGTCACTGACCCGGGTCGGGTCGACCCGGTTTGAGTAATATTTTCAGAATTCTTGCATTTCATATTTTTGCATGTTGGTTATCTGGAATTGATGGAATTATTTGATGTTGGGTTGAATCTCCAATTCGGGTCGGGTTACTGACCCGGGTCGGGTCGACCCGGTTTGAATTTCCAAATTTCTTGCATTGTAGCTGTTGTTATTATTGGTTATCTGAAATTGATGAAATCAGTTGATTCCGGGTTGAACACATGATTCGGGTCGGGTCGACCCGGTTTGAATTCCCAAATTTCTTGCATTTCATGTCTTGTATATTGGTTATCTGAAAAAATGAAAAAAAAATCTGATTCGGGTTGGCATCTGATTCGGGTCGGGTCACTGACCCGGATCGGTCGACCGATTTTAGCGTATTTCAGTTATGGCATTTTCATATCATTCTTTGGTTATCTAAAAAATCTGAATTTCTGATTTCATTCCGGGTCTATTTTTCCAGAATTAACTCACTGTTCACTTTTCCGGGTCTGTTTTTTCAGAATTAACTCACTATTTCATCTGTCTTTATTTATTTCTTTCGTTTCTCTATTTTTCTGTTCGCTGGGTTAAACATCCGGGTAACGGATATCTTATTGTTCTTAATGCTTTACTGTTTTATTAATATCGCATTTAGGCCGATGAATTTGAATTTCGAGACTGCGCTTTTCTTTCTTTTTCGTTTCTCTGTTTTTCAGCACTGTTTTAAGTATCCAGGCAACGGATATTTTACTGTTTTAAACTAAACACCGCGTCATTTTCGGAAACTGTTTTTACGCCTCTGTTTTCACCTTCTTTGCGCCTCATTTCTTGTTTCATTTTAATTTTACTGATTTGAACACGATACTACACTGGCCGATGAAAAATATCCGTCGATTTTGAGGCCTCCACAGTTGTAAAGACGGAAAAAATATAACTTCTGGGCAATGATGAGGCTTAAACCTTTTTCCAAGATCAACATGTTTAGTAGGCGAGGTGACTAAAATAACCAACAAGTTATATATTCGCAGCCACGACGTGATTATAGTGATCTTTTCTATTTCACCCGAGAGACCAACACGTTTAGTAGGCGAGGCAATCAAAATAAACCACATTAGTCATATGTTTGCAGCCACGACGTGATTGGAATGCTCTTTTCAAAATTTAAGTCTGAGCCCTCCGTGATCAAAACATTCACTGTTTTGAATACAGATATGAAGTTATTTGTATTTAACTGTTTCTAACCGTTTGTTCTTGACATCTTGCAGGGATTAAAGTAAATAAAGGCAGATTATTCCTCGGAGTTTATTTATTTTATTTCTTTCTTTAATTCAGCTTTTATCCCGCTTTGTATTGTAATATTATTTATCGCACTTATGTAACTATTGAAATGCTTAGAATAGGCAAACTTAGGATTAATTCATAGGGTAGTTTAAGATTTGAAATCCGTCGCTAGCTTATTTATTTGTAGGCTCGGTTGAATTCAAATTTAGAAATCATTCGCTAGTTTATTTATTTTAGGCTCGTCACGCATATTCAAGATTTTCAAAACAACTTTTGTCATCTTTTATTTGCTTTATTAATCATACCGAATAAGTTTATCTTTTGTCAATTTACAATTCATTGATTCTCAAAATTTTACTTCTTTGGCATTATAAATAAATTGTTTTACTATCAATTGTCAAATACATATTTTTCCAACTCTACATGTATTTCTCTTTAAATACCATACAAATGCATATTTTGAAAAAATCTGTACATTTATCTATCTTTTAAAATGCATCTCTTTCATTAATTATTTGCAAACATCTTTTAACTTCATGCTTCAAACATGCATTTTTCTAGCAATAATTAACCTGAGTTTGACCGGATAACCGCAAGTTAGCGGATCTTAAAGGATGCCTAACCCCTTCCCTTTAGGATAATAAAGAACCCTTACCTAGAATCTCGCTAGTTTCGCAGACCTTAAAAACGGAGTTTACATTGCAGCATTTAGTTTAATATTTAGGTGTCCTAATTCACCGTAAAAGATAATTAGGTGGCGACTCCTCAACCCTTTTTACCCAGGAATCACCCTTACGTCTGTGCTCCGCTTTGACCCGAGCAAGGTCGAAAAACGGGCGCGACACAACTGCCCATCAGCTAGTCGCGGTGGTGGTGTTAAATATATATATATATATATATATATATATAGTAATAATAGCACTTAAGGCCTCTTTGGAACTCATAACTCTTTGACACTATTATGAAATGACTTTTGGTCAACTTGAAGACTATTCATTAGAATACACCTTATCAAAGGCTTATAATATTATAAATAGAAACCAACCAACAACGGCTATGAGTGCAACCAAAATAAGAAAAAACTCCCGACAAGGAATAACGATATATGGATAGAATGAAACTTTTGACATTTCTTTTGAAAATGATACACACGTTGGATTTCATTCTTTTGAAAGAAATGGATAACCTTACATACTTGCGTCGCTTAGTTAGTGACATCACACAAACCCTCAGATGTCTTATGAGTGGTTATCTACACTATACAAAGCTTTTGTATTAATATACGATCGACAAACTAAGAATCGATTCATTGGGACAATTTGACAAACACCTAGGATGCATACTTTTCTATCTATCATGTTCATGGCTATCATCCATGCTATCTATTCCCCTTCAACACCATACCAATAGCACCAACAACAACCACAACAACCATAACCATAACAAAAATAACACAATACATAACTTCTAATACCATATCTTTCAATTACAAGTCATGATCATGTCAAGATTTGATCAATAACAATCCAAGGTCCATAAAAGTTTTTTCATGGAGTTTTAACTAAACTATCACAAGTTTCCTTTATCCATAATTCTCAAAAAAAGATATGAGAAGCTTAAGATTATCAGTAACACTAATATCTTACCTTAAATCAGCCAAGAAATCTTACACCATGAACTCTTTTCCAAGCTCCAAGTAGATCCTTACTCCATCTTGCTTCTATGAAGATTTCCAAGCTTTTTAGTGATGATCTAAGGATGATTTGCCTTAAATATGATATGAAATGGATATTTGATGACTAATAACCCTAATGAGGAGCCTTAAAGTGTTTGCAAAATACTTGGGTTGAATTTGGAGTAAAATGAAGAAGCCACCGTTTAAGCCTATATATAGTGTCACCCACCGCCTCCCATATGCAGTTGGTTCTGTTCCATATCACCATATGCGGACAAAGAACCCATTGCACATGGTGGCAGTGTAGTGGAGAAATTGCAGTTCTGATCCGTGGCCTTCCGTGGGGCGGAATACTTAGTTTATCGCCTAATCTTTGCTAAACTTTTCCAAGATGTACTTCATTTAATAAAATTGACTTCCAACCTTTTGTATACCTCTGTAATACTCATATAAGTCATATGTGACCATCGGGAAGGGTCTTGGGTTGTCAAAGCTCAAATCAACTAACTATGTGTTTGATCGCACATAAAATCATGGGGTGTAACAATTGTAATGCTTCAAAAGTTGTTCTTGGGTGTGTTTTAATGAAGCATGGCAAGGTTATAGCTTATGCTTCCAGACAGCTTAAGTCTTATGAAAAGAATTATCTAACTCATGACTTAGAATTGGGAGCAGTAATTTTTGTACTCAAGATATGACGTCACTATTTGTGTGGAGTTCACTTTGACATTTCATATATCACAATAGCCTTTAGTATATTTTCAAGCAGCGGGAGTTGAATCTTAGAAAGAGGAGATTGCTCAAATTGATAAAGGATTATGATGTAGATGCTCTCTACCATTAATGGAAAGTGAATGTGGCAGCCGATACTCATAGTAAGTGATCCATGGGAAGTTTAGCTCATGTTGAGGAAGGTAAGAAAATCATGATGAAGGAGATTCATCGACTAGTCAGTAAAGGAGTTCGACTCATGGACTCCGAAGATGGTGGTGTTGTTATTCAGAACAAGTATGGATCCTCCTTAGTAGCCGAGGTGAATGAGAAGCAGTTTAGTGACTCCTACTTGTTGCAGCTGAAAGAGGGGATTCACAAGCATAAGACTACGACTTTTGAACAAGGGGGAGATGATGGTACTTTGAGGTACCGAGGCAGATTATGTGTTCCAGATGTTAACAGGCTCAGAGAGCGAATCATGGCAGAAGCGCATAATTCCAGGTATTCTATACACCCAGATTCTATCAAGATGTACCATGATCTTAAGGAGATTTATTGGTGGAATGATATGAAGAGAAATGTGGCTACTTTATAGCCAAGTGTAATTATCAGTAGGTGAAACAGAGGTCTGGTGGGTTAGCTCGGAATATTGATATTCCTATTTGGATGTGAGACGTAGAGACTTGGAATTTCAAGTTGATGATTGGGTATTTCTGGAAGTTTAACATATGAGAGGTGTCATGAGGTTTTGGAAGAAAGGAAATCTCAGTCTCAGATATAACAGACCTTACAGGATTTTGAGGAGAGTTGGTCAAGTGGCTTATGAACTTGAATTGCCATAAGATTTAGTTGTTGTGCATGTAGTGTTTCATGTATCCATATTGAGGAAGTATGTAGGAGACCCATCATTGGTTGTCCCTACCGATTCCATTACAGTTAAGGATGGCTTGACCTATGAGGAAATTTCTGTGGCTATTTTGGATCATCAGATTCAAAAGTTGAGAACTAAGGATGTTGCCTCAGTGAAAGTGTTGTGGAGAATTCAGAATGTTGAGGGGGCTACATGAGAAGCCAAAGAAGACATGAAGTCCAGATATCCGCACTTATTTAGGAGCAAGCAGAAAATGAACAAGGTAAATGCCTTCAATATTCGTGTCATGTTCCTTGCGCATCTATGTCTCATGTTTCACGTTCATGTCTTCAGTACTCATGTTCCATGTCCCCATGTTCATATTTTCACGTAATCATATCAGTTCCGTTTCCATGTTCCATGTCATGTTTTTCACGCTCATGTACTCATGTTATGTTCAGTCTCCTTCTTAACCATGATCTATCATTCGAGGATAAATGATACCAAGGGAGAGATATTGTAACATTTCGTACCTTCAAACTAAGCCATGTTTATGATTCAAAAGTTTAGAAAACCAAAGCGGGGAGTTTGAGTTGAAAAACCAATTTCAATTCTACAAAATAAATTTAATGTCTGAATTATACGGATCGTAGAATTATCGATGGTCCATCGAACTGAATCAACGATTCTATTTTTGAAATGTCGAACAAGCCACTATTTTTAAATACATGTATTGGGAGTTGCATAGTTCACCGAGAAGGCTCAGATAGACTGAAACTATGTATGTCACCGTAGGATAAGGGTTGCTCCGCCAGAGAATTATACTTTCAGATTGCATATTGGATCATTTCATGCCATGTTATGTCTCATACCCCAGTAAGGTATGGGATTGCTCTGCTAGTCAGGCTAGGTATCATACTCTACATACCCACATGGTGATTCATGTTGTCAGTTATGCTACTGCTCTCCCCACAGATATATATATATACATATATACAGATATTCAAACTTACAGACATACAGATTTATAGATGTTTACACATGTTTAATACTCATGTCAGATCATGCTCATGCTCATGTTACAGTTTCAGTTTCATGTCCTATTATTCCATGTACCTGCTTATTTCTTCCGTTGTTTTACATACGGTACAATTCAAATGTACTAACGTCCCTTTTTATATGGGGCCTGTACTTTACGATATAGGTACTGAGTTTTAGGGAGACGGATCTGCTCAGTATGATTGCTTCAGTATCAGCCATTTGGTGAGCCTCATCCCGTTCGGGGTGTCAGCCTAGTTACTTTTATGATTACATTTTATAATAGAGGTATGCCAAGTCCTTGTCTTGGTAAACAGTTTTGCAGTTAGACTCATGTTTAGAGATTTCATAGACTAGTTTAGTATGTCATGTCAGCATTGATTTTCAGACTTATTATATTTTCAGATTATTTCCGCTATGATTATTTTAGACTACTGTCAGTATGCAGTTTTACAAGTTTCATTATCATTACTATAGCATGTTTTGATGCCCATGTTGATTCAGCAGTCATGTGGTTCGCTCGGTCATATGCAGCCAAGCACTGTGCTTCGTGTTACGCCCAGGCCATGGTTCGAGGTGTGACACCATCAGACGTCTCTGACAGAGTATAAGTCTGGAAGCGGCATTTTGATGAACTACGATCTATTACTTGCATTCTTGTGATGTCGTAATCTCCCGATTCTAACCTCCAGCAAATCGTCTTCCACCCGAATCTTCGGCTCGTAACTATTATGTACATTTGTTTGTATAGTTGCCTGGAAGTCCAACAAATTTTATTTCAGCTTTCCTGATGCGGCTTAACTCCGAGGATTTAAGCCCTTGGTAAAAGCCTCTGCAACCCATTTATTCGGTACCCCTAGAAGCAACATCCGTTCTTTCTACAACCGTGTGACAAATTTCCTGAGCAATTCAGTTTCTCCTTGTGCTATGAGAAATATGTCCGCATTTCTTGTTTTCACCATCCGGACTCCAACATGAGCCTTAATAAACATATATGTGAGAATAAAAAATGAGCCAATCGAATGTTCAAGCAAAAGATAAAACCAGATTAATTCCCCCTTAGCCAGCATCTCACCAAATTTCTTGATTAAAATAGATTGGTGTACGCCATTATATGGTTCTTTGGTTCTGTCGTCCCATCATATTTGGAAATGTTGAGCATGTTGAACCTTTTCGGGATCAATTCTGGTGCAGCTTCGACTTGTAGATCAACTGAATGTACTTTTTCGCATCCGGACCCTTAATAATTAGCGGAGCCCCCAGGATCTGATTCATCCGGTCATAAAATTTCTTCACATTTTTTTCTGCTTCCTTAGCATTTTATCTATTCTATATTTGATGTCTTTTATAAACCACAAGACTTGTGCCCGGAAAGGGTCCCCTGGGATAGATTCGCTCCCACTAATTCTGCCTTCCGTTGATTCCACTCTAGGCGTATTGTTTCCATTCGTCGGTACCGGGAGTATCCCTCTGGGAACTCAGATCCCAACGTTTGGGTTGGCAGGGAGTGCTGAAATGGTTTGTCTTATGAACTCCATATCTTCCATCATTGGTCGTTGCTAACCCGTCATGATCTGCATTGCTTTCTCGGGGATTTTGTCAGTTGGAATATCTTCTTCCATACCCTGTTTATTTGGATTGTTGCCCGGGGCAGCAACTCTGTCTGTGTGTTGGGTTGTCTCATCACCTCGCAGGATTCCGGAGAAAAAGACCATCAGGACCCAGTTATTCATTGTTGTCGGTGCTTCCAGCATTAGTATGAGTCGAGCCATCGCCAGTATTTGCCATATCGAGAATAGGATATTCTAATAAGGTGAATTAAAAAGAGTTAGTATAATAGATGTGATCACAATGATACCACAATTATCCAGGTCCCACGGTGGGAGCAAAATTATTCACCCTAAATCAATACAGTTGAATTTGTAAATGTAGTCTAGGACGTATTACAGACATGGCGTTAACTTTGAAGAGGCCTTCACAGACAAAGCCTCTTCCCACAAAAGTTCCATTCTTGATGATTACAAATTTATTGGATTCAAATACTAGCCTAAAACCAGGATTAACCAATAAATTACCTGAAATTAAATTCCTCCCAATCTCATGGACATGCATCACCTCCTTTAGAGTAAGCTCCTTTCCAGAAGTCATTTTCAGGACTACTTTTCCTACCCCCAGCACGTCAGAGGAAGCGTTGTTACCTATGAACAACTTCTTTTCTGTAACTGGTGTATATGTGGATAAGGCATCTCTATTGGAACAGATGTGTCTGGTAGCACCCGTGTCCATCCACCATTACATGGGATTCTCAACAAGGTTTGCTTCAAGCACCACCGCCGAGAACTCCTCAATTATATCATCAAGAAGCGTGTTTTTGACGACGTTGGCATGTGCCTTGCCTTTGGCCTTGGCCTTATCTTGTTGCTCAATCTTGAGCTTGCGGCAGTCCTTGATCATGTGACCAAGTTTCCCACAGTGGTGACAGCTCCCCTTGAACTTCTCCGCCGCTTGGGTCTTGCCGTCTTTCTGGAACTTGCGCTTCTTGCTTGGGTTCCCTTTAGCCTCGGCCAGATTTGCCTTTGCCTTAGTGGGTTGCTTTCCCTTAGGCAAGGCCTTCTTATTATCTTTCTGAATCTGAAGTTTGATAATAAGTTCCTCAAAGGTCATTTCCTTTGTCTTGAGTTTTAAGTAACTCATTCCACGAAGTAGGTAACTTCTCAATCAGTGATGCAACCAAAAACTGCTCATTTGGTTTCATACCTTCCAAATCCAGGTGATGTAGAATCATTTGGAATTACTGGACTTGGGACATCACAGTTTTGCTATCCACGATTTGAAATTTCAGGAATTTCCCAACGATAAATTTCTTCGTACCAGCATCTTGTGCGTTGTACTTCTTCTGCAGCTTTTCCCATAACTCTTTGGCGGTGCCTACGGCGCAACACACCGTGTAGAGTGGGTCTGACAGATAGTTCAGAATATAGTTCTTACACATTAAGTCACTATGACTCCGAGCATTAGCAACCATCTTCATGTCATTGATGACATGGATATCTTGGCCCCCTCTAGCCGTTTCATTAGGATGAGGGTCCACTTCATCTCCAGCTTGTGGAGGATCTTCTGTTAGGAAACGAGTCATTCCCATAACAGTCAGATAAAACAACATCTTCTACTGACATCTCTTGAAGCTGGAGCCCATAAACTTCTCTGGGCGTTCATTGTGGAAATCGGAGGGTGGAGGAACAGTAACGTTCCCTTGAGCAACCGGAAAGGCATTAGGTATGCCTTGAGCAGCAGGAATGGCATTGGGGTTGCCTTGAGCAGTGGGGAAGGCAGAGGGGTTGCCTTGAGTAGCAGCAGCAGCAGAATCAGAAGCGAGTTGTTCTCTTTCAGTCATCTTTCTAAGCACTTACAACAATCTTGTCTAAAATTGTGGGTTACAACAATTGCAGAAAACGGGAAGTAAGTAAATATTACAAATTGCTAGAAAGGATAAACTAAAGATTACAACGAACTGGAATCAAGAACGATACAAACTCCTTGTGATTTGTTGAGTCGAGTGATGGCACTCTGTCTTTAAGACAAGATTGCCCCGTATATCTCTTTTACGTTATCGGGCAATAGTCTCCCAAGATACAACAGCAATTTAACAAATAAGCAAAGGAAACTCAAGTGTTACTCTTGAAGAACTTTGAATATAGAAAAATTTGCTAGAGAGGAAGAAGAAGATTTCAAAAAAATTCTAAGTGTTGAACAATTGAGCCAAAGGCCTCAATTTATATTGTAAGGAAATGACCCCACAACTAGCTAACTAATGGCCTTCAATAGCCATGTAATTGGCACTTATTGAGGGGTTACATTCAGCCAAATAATGGCTGAATTCATGTGCCAAATAATGGAAATTCAATGCTCCAAGACCAGCACAAAAGTCAGAACTTTCCATCTTACCGTCGCAGCATTCTACCTCCGAAGCGCCGTGGCTCTGCGAATTAGCGTTGCGGTGCCTCAGATCCAGTAGCCCAAGCCACCAATTAGCGTCGCGGCGCTCCGGCCCCGTGGCTCCGACGGTGTTACGTCGCGGCCCTTCACGACTCTGCGGCGATTTTTGACTTGTTTCATCTTACACTTCTTCCTTCGTTTACCAACGTGGAATATTTGTCATTTGGCCAATAATCGTCCATCATTCTATGTCTCAAACGTATTACGTATGTACCAATATCTCTTTCACTAATGAAATTTACGATACTTGGCACTACGTGTACACGTGCGTGGAAACGACGTTTCCGACATGTGGGGCCCCAATTGTTCGAGTCATAAATAATGGGATAAACTTAATTCCACATTAGTAAATTTTCAACAAATTCTTTGCCAATGAATTTGCAAAGTTACACTGAATGAATCAACATATATCAGATTCAAAACTATAATTGTATTTGAATACTAATTGTCCACTACTATTTAAAACATAAACCAGATTCAGAATTAAAAATTGAATATGAAGAGTCATTCTCCACTATTATGTAGGAAATAGTTTCAGAATTAAAATTGAATATGGATAGCAAAGAAATGTTCGAGGTTGCTAAAGAAGAAAATATAGCAAATGAAGAAAAAGAAGTAGAGGTGCAGAAGAACATTGTATATACTCTAAAATGCTGACTTTATCAATAATACACTCGGAACAAAAGAAGATGAACATAGGTGAAGTAAAAGTGAAAGGAAAGGAATTTGCGACATACAGTTGACAAAATGAACCATGAGACATAAACTGAAGAAGCTCTTGGACTTGCATACACGCATAGTTTCTGGATCCGCGTATGGGATGATTGCCTGTAGTAGACCTCCTGGCCCTTCATCTTTGAGTAGAATACAACTATGATTTATTGTTGGAACTAGAAGATTCCAACACAAAGTCTCGCTCCGAAAAAATATGACAAGAAATCGTGATAAATTTGCATGTATACAAGTTTGAAATTACTCACTTTGATAAAATTTTGTACAGATTTCAAAGGGAGAAAAAACTTTCGCATAATTTGCACAAACTTAGCATGATATAAGATGTGACACTAATAAATAACTCTTTCCAGAGGAGAATAAAGTTGATAGAACAATCTCAAGTAGGGACCTTATAAGAAGGGTCAACCATTTTCAAAATGAATAAGTTGCCAAGATCACCTCTTGATACCCTGTCAAAAATAGCATAAAGAATTAGTTTGTACAAGAATAGTAGGGTGGCAGAATCAACCCAAACTCATTTAATCCAGGGAAATTCGCACGAATGCCCTTAATTCGGAGTGGTCTTTAATTTTTGCCCATCAAATTTAAAATTTTCCTTCGCTTAATACCCCGAGGTTCTGGGTTCGAACTCCTCCTAAGGCAAAAATAAAAAAGAATTTCGCAATGCAGAGGTTTGTAGCAAAAATATGTCTATTCGGATAAAATTAGGCCTATTCGACAGAGATTTTCATACGGCAAACTTTTACCCAAAATTAGGCCTTAAGACATACCTCTGCCTTAAAGGCAAACTTCTGCGATATACGCCTAATTAATAGGCCTAATTTTGCTACAAACCTCTGCTTTGCGGTTTTTTTTTAATTTTTATCGGAGCAGGGATTCGAACCCGAAACCCATGAGTTTTTGGACGAAGGACAAAAATTAATTATTCTAAATTTTAGGGGTAAAAATTAAAGACCAATGCCTTTAAAGGTATTCTGCACAAAAAAATGTATAATCCGTATACAGTATAACCGGTCCAGAATTTAATGGGTTGGATAAGATAATGGGTTAAGTTTGGACACAAATCAAACTAAACCTCTTTATTTCTACACTAGCCCAAATCACTCATAGCATTCGTCCAAACTGACTCGTGAATAGACAGCAAGTTTTTTTCTTTTGGTCCATTTTCTTTTTCTTATAAGAGAAAAGATTCTTCAGAAGCTTTACGTTTTTAGTTTAGCTATTATGCTTAACTATCTAGACTCAAAGGACTTATTTGTGAAAGATGGAATAATTTTCCTTGGGGATTCCTTTCATTATCCACAATATATATAGTTGTACAAGGTTGATTCCTAATATGGTACGAATCCTAACTTACCTTACAAAGGTTGATTCCTAATACAATTAGAATCCTAAGTTACCTTAAATATACATCTATCATAATTACAAAATATACGGAGAATATTCTGAGAATATTCGCTAATACTCCCCCTCAGACGGAGCGGGAGGAGGCCGAATGCTAAGGCTGGATCGGAAGTCGGTGAAGAGCTGCCGCGGTAGTCCCTTTGTGAAAATGTCTGCATACTGATAAGAGGAAGGCACATGTAAAATTTTGACCTGACCATAGGCAACTTTCTCTCGCACAAAGTGGATATCCATCTCAATATGCTTAGTCCGCTGATGTTGGACCGGATTATGAGACATATAGATGGCAGATATGTTGTTACAATAGACTATAGACGCCTTGCGTAATGGACACTGGAGCTCCAAAAGAAGATTTCGGAGCTAACAGATCTCAACAACGACATTAGCAACTCCGCGATATTCTGCTTCAGAACTCGAACGGGATAGCGTGGCATGCCGCTTGGCGAACCATGAGATAAGATTATCCCCAAGAAATACACAGTAACCTAAGGTGGAGCGACGGGTGTCGAGGCATCCTGCCCAATCTACATCTGTGTAGGCTAGCAACTTGGTTGGGGCAGAGGGGTATAGATGTAAACCAAAGTCTAATGTGCCTTTAACGTATCTGATAATACGTTTGAGGGCGGCAAAATGGGACTCTCGGGGATCATGCATAAACAGACACACCTACTGAACAGCATATACAATATCAGGCCTAGTGAATGTAAGATACTGAATAGCACCTGCAAGACTCCGATATAGAGTGGGATCAGAAACTGGCGCACCGTCATTGGCACTAAGCTTGGATTTTGAGTCCACCAAAGTTGGCATAATTTTACAATTTGCCATCTTGGCCCTGTACATTATCTCTTCTGCATACTTACGCTGACACAGGAACATAGTGGCTGCAGATCTTGTCACCGATATACCAAAAAAATAACTTAGCTTGCCCAAGTCAGTCATAGCAAATTCAGTTTTAAGTAGAGCAATGATTTCATTCTTCAACCCGTCAGATAAGGCAGTAAGAACAATGTCATCGACATATAATAGCAAATATGCAGTGCTGCTACCTCGGTGAAAAGTGAAGAGAGATGTATCACACCTGCTACATACAAAACCAATATGCATAAGATACCTGGAGAACCGATCATACCAAGTGCGGAGTGCCTGTTTCAATCCATACAATGACTTCCTGAGACGACACACAAACTGCGGAGCTGCCGGATGAACAAAGCCAGGAGGCTGATGCATGTACACAGTCTCTTTCAAATCCCCATGAAGAAACGCATTCTTGACATCCAGCTGATGAATCGGCCAATGCATTTCCATAGCAATACTGAGAACAGTCCGAATAGTGGCCGGTTTAACAACCGGACTGAATGGCTCACCACAATCAATACCCTCCTGCTGATTAGTGCTATTGGAAACTAGTCTTGCTTTATACCTCTCTAAGTCACCACTGTCTCTGAACTTGTGACGAAATAGCCGCATACAACGGATAACATTCACACCAGCTGGTCTAGGTACCAAATCTCAAGTGTTCTGCTTCGTTAAAGCGTTAAATTCGTCGCACATGACCGCATTCCAATTTGGGTCCAGTTTTGCTAGTTTTGGATTTTTTGGAATGGGTGATAAGGTTTGTGTGTAGAGATTGAATTGAACCTTGGGTTTGAAGATCCAGTGTTGTGCACGAGTCCCCATGCGATGTGTGGGCAGTGGTGGTGGGTCGGGGATGTGAGGTTGCTGGTCCACTGGTTCTGGACTAGTGGGCGGCGATTGAATGGGTTGTTTTACGTCTCTTTGGTTGGCACTGAAACCTGCAGAACTGCGGGGCCAGTTCTTTGGAGTGCAGGCGATAGTGTCGGCCAGTGGTGCAGTGACTCGGCCCAGAAAGTAGGGGTGAGCGAGTGAGGCTGGTGGGGTGGTGCTTTGACGATGGCGAGGCTAGCCGGAACAGTGGTCATTGTTGGTATAGATTTTGGATGACCGGGGACAGACTTGGTTCATCGAGAAAGATGTAATCGGTGGTCTGAAATTTCCGGAGATTTGAAAAAGGAAAGGTTGTCTCGTTAAAGGTGACGTGACGGGAGACGATGATTTTGCGAGTAGCAATGTCATAGCACAAGTAGCCCCGATGATTAGGAGATAGACCAAGGAAGACACATGGAAGAGTACGAGGGGCAAGTTTGTGGGGTGCAGTGGAGGCTATGTTGGGGTAGCATAAGCATCCAAAAATGCGTAGGTGATCATATGATGGCTGCCTACGGTATAAGATTTCTGTAGGGGTTTTGTTTTGGAGTGTGCTAGTTGGTAAAATATTTAGAAGGGATTCTACCATTTTGACAGCATAGACCCAAAAAGGCGGTGGTAGGCAGGCATGAAACAGAAGTGTGCGGACCATGTTATTGATGGTACGTATAATTATTTCCGCCTTTCCGTTTTGGGAAGAAGTATAGGGATAAGAAAAGCGAAAAACCATGCCTTGTTTAGAACAGAAATTGTGAAATACGGAGTTATTAAATTCGCGTCCATTATCACATTGGAATGATTTAATAGGTTTTTCAAATTGTGTCTTAATGAATTTTTGAAACTCGAGGATTTTGCAAAAACTTCAGATTTGAATTTCAGTGGGTAAATCCAGACAAAATGTGAAAAGTCATCCAAGAATACTAGATAGAATTTATGACCCAAAGAGCTAGCAATCGGAGATGTCCACAAATCAGCATGAACAATATCAAAGGGAGAAAAAGTAACATTGTTTGATGACATAAAGGGAAGACGAGTTATGTTTGCCTAGTGGACAAGAAAAACAGTGTTGGGCAATTTTTCTATTATTACAATGAATACGCTTAAAAGTCCTAAGAAAAGTAAAAATTGGGTCTCCGGAGTGTCCGAGTCTGTTGTGCCAAGTTGAGGGAGAGATCGCCGCAAGGGATATAGGTGTTTGCGGTCTGACAGCGGAAGATTGAGTGAATGGGTAAAGGTCTCCCACACTATTGCAGCGTGTAAGTATTTTCCCCGTATTGAGTTCCTTCACAGAAAAACCAAAAGGGTCAAATTTGACAGACACAGAATTATTGCTAGTGAATTTTCTAACAGAGATTAAGTTTTTAATGATGTTAGGTGTGTATAGGACGTGGTTTAGGGAGAAAGGTGGGTGTAGATGTTTGGTGTGTGTGTTACCGTAACTTTCAATTAGAATGCGATGACCATTGCCGACAGTAATAAATTGAGGACACTTTAACCGACGTAGTTGAGATAGGTTACCTGACGACCGGGTGAGGTGAGATGTGGCTCCAGTGTCCATGTACCAATTGTTGTCGGGCTGTTGAGGGTGCACGGTGGTGTATGCCTGGCCCAAATGAGTCGGAGTCAGTGGCCGCCGCCTTCTTCTTTGGAGCTGTCAATTGGGCTTTATTCTTCTTCATTGGTGGGCTGCACAGTGGGTGAGGCGAGGGCCCAAGAGGCGATCGACCAAGGTTCTTTGGGCCGGGCCCCTGCAGTCGGGTACGGGCATGCAGGCGAGGCCCAGTTCTGCTGGTTGCCATCCCATCAACGGCCAACGCCTTTTGATTATGTTCCTCTTGTTTAGCACGTCTAGTTTCTTCCAACAATAGTTGTGAACGTGCCTTGTTGAAACTTGGGAGAGGGTCGGCTTGTTGAATCATTGTTGCGAGTGTGTCATATTCACCTTTCGGTAAACCCGCAACAAGTTGAAGCACCATCTTGGTTTCAAACAAGTCCCGACGTTGGATAGTTGATCGGTTATGAGTTTGATTGCTTACAATATTCGGACATGTTAAAATTCTCGGCGGGTATTGTTGAATTGCTCTTCCAAATACGGCCAGAGTATTTTTATTATCCTGAAAGATTTCTTCTAGCCGACCCAAAGTTCACATGTCAGAGCTTTGCTTTCATGATAGTGCATAACAGATCTTTGGAGATGGTGCCGTAGATCCATTGTTTGATGATGGCGTCAAGACGACGCCAGATTGAATCTGTAACATCGGTGGGACGAGGAACAGATTCGTCAATGTGATCGAGCACGTTGTATACACACGCATGAATGTAGAATAGTTCCATCCACATGGAATATTGACAGTCTTCTTGGTCAAGAATTATAGGGATAAAATTCTTGATGTTGTTAACGGCGAATGCCGGATGAAAAGAAGATATTGAACGTTGAGAGGGGTTGTCAAGTGTGTCAGTGGATGAAACGGAATTTGTCGGGGAAGACATGGTTGCCGCCTGCCGAAGGAAGGGAATTTTCTGGTTTGGCCGAGAAAGGGAGGAAGAAACCAGAAAAAAAAAATCTGTGAAATCACAAAAAAATGCTGATTTCGGCCGAGAATAAGAGAAGGGATTTAGGTTTTAGGCTCTTGATACCATGAAAGATGGAATAATTTCCCTTGGGGATTCCTTTCATTATTCACAATATATATAGTTGTACAAGGTTGATTCCTAATATGGTACGAATCCTAACTTACCTTACAATTGTTGATTCCTAATACAATTAGAATCCTAAGTTACCTTAAATATACATCTATCATAATTACAAAATATACGGAGAATATTCTGAGAATATTCGCTAATAATTTGTATAAATTTATAATTTTTTGTAATATTTATGAAAACTTCGTCACACATCGTATTGGTGCATGATGGATGAAATGGAGGCTCTCATCGAGAGTATTGTGCGGTAGGTACCATCAAAACTTAAAAGCAAGTTTTATATAGTGGTGGTTAAACCGAATATATTGTATGGAGCGGAATGTTGGTCAGTCAATAACTCTCGTGTTCGGAAGATGACAATTGCGAAAATAAGGATGTTGCGAGGGATGTGTGGGCATACTAGGAGAGATAAAATAAGAAATGACAATATTCGCGACAAGGTGGGAGCGACTGCAGTAGAGAACAAGAAGCGTAAAGCAAGACTGAAATGGTTCGGGTATGTGAAGAGGAGGGACACTGATGCCCCAGTGTAGAGGTGTGAGAGGTTGGCTATGGACGATTTCAGGAGAGGTAGAGGTAGGCCAATGAAGTATTGGGGAGAGGTGATTAGACAGGACATGATGGGGTTTCAACTTATCGAGGATATGACCTTAGATAAGAGATTGTGGAGAATATGAATTATCATGGAAGGTTAGTAGGTCGTAGAGAGTCGTAGCATTACTCTTCTAGTTTCTTGTCCTTCGATTTTTGTTACTATATGTTGTCTCTTGTACTTCGAATATCGTTACTTTGTTGTAGTTACTTTTTTTTTTCAGAATGCTTTGTTATACTTTTTATTAGTATTTTGTCATGGTTTCTTTACTTCAGTTATTTCTTTTTCCCGAACTTCTTTCATTTGCTTGCCTTGAGCCGAGGGTCTATTAGAAACAGCCTCTCTACCTCCCAAGGTAGGAGTAAGGTCTGCGTACGCTCTATCCTCCCCAGACCCCGCTTGTGGGATTACACTGGATATGTTGTTGTATTTATGAAAACTTCATTGGAATTATTTAGTTGAGAAATATTTATTAATACCTCCAAAAAGAGATAATAAGTTGGGCGGATTGGGCTATGAGCCGTTGTTTAACGCGTCTTACCGCAAATAAACTTTGGGCAGAGTTTGGCATCGACCAATTTATTGATAAGCTCATCTTGACCCACCCAATTCAACGCAAACCGTCCATTTTTCACCCATAAGGAATAGTATTAATATTTTGATGGCAGTAGTCAATTTCTGATCAAACAAATTCATTCAATAAACGTGTTATGCAGAAAGGGGTTGGTTGGAGAACTGAATTAGAAATATAATAGAGTAAGGTTCGAGGCCCGCCCACCCCTCCCAATTTTATATTTCATATAATTATTTTATTTTATAAAAAATTATTAGAAATGAGAAATTTTTTTCTTACTTCCGCCCCTCCTCCCCCACCACAACCCACACACACCAAATTAAATCATGCAAATTTTTATTTATTATAAAAATTTTATAAAAGTAAAATAAAATATATGAATAGAAAATTAGGAGGGGATAGGGGTGCGGGAACGGGGAGGGGGGCGTGGATTGTGGGTGGTGTAGAAACAAAAAAAATTAACTCTTTTTTTAAAAAATTATTTTTTTTGGAGGGAAGGTGGGGAACTTTTAAAAAAAAATCAGAGGGTGGGGGTGGAGGTGGTTGGTGTAGAAAACCAAAACAAGAATTTAAAACTTTTTTTAAAAAAAAAATTGGAGGGGGGGAGCAGTCGGTGGTAGGGGGTTCGCAGCGTGGGTAGCGGGGAGCCAAAATATAAATTTACATTTTTTTGGGGGTGGGTTGGATGGTGGTGGGGTGGTTGGTTGAATGTCACTTGGAGACTTGTTTTCCCTACGGGAAGTCATTTTGCTCATTTTTGAGGAACTTATTTTCCTAAAGAAAATATTTTCCAAATTTCTTGACCAAACGAACATGAGAAAATTGGACAATTCCATACCGAACACATCCTATATAAGTTCAATTGCTCTTGTTCAGAAGCTCAAATTCCTAAAACAAGGTACTATCACTAGTACACAAAGAACTTATCACTTTAGACAGTTATTGCGACTTCTTAATGCACTGATCTTGGGCACAAACTGCACCCTTTTATCCTTGATAACAAGTGAAAACAATAACAGAAATTCCAGACAAACTATTTGGACACCAGAATTCGTTCATTACAAAGGCAGTATTCCATGATTAATGCACCAAGCTATTTTTATAATTTAACGAGGTCAGTCTGAAAAACTAATAGCATCCTAGGAAGCTCAACTAGAATGGATACAAAAGGAATTTCAATTCTGGTTAGTTGGACTCACAAGCATGAAGAATCAAGGTCTCATTGAAATTAAAGAAACTGATAATCATGAAGGAGGAGCTCGAGACTAAAAGGAAGAATTGACGAAGTGTTACACTTATTTCATGGTCCAAGTCCAAGATAAGGAGCAACAAAACAACACTCCTAAAGGTAGCTATATATTTCACACGCCTAAAGGGAGCCAAATCACACGCCTAGTGTGAACACAAGTAGGTGTGTGATTCATGGCCATGTGCTATTAGTTTTCGTATTTTTTTGGTTAGTTAGTTATGGGTGTAATGTGAGCACATGCAATGTGAACACTATTTCAAATGTCTTTCTAGTTTACTAGTCAATTTTCCATATATATTTTTCTAGTTACTTTACTTTCCTTTTTCCTAAAAGACTTGTTGTGCAAAGTAGTATAGGATTTGAATTTCTAACCTTTTAGGGAGAGTTCTAACCTTTTAGGGAGAGTATAAACAGATCATGTAAACAAAATTAAGCATCGGCTTCTAAAGAATCAAGAATACATGAATTAGAAAACAATACATAAACTCACCTCAATTCTTCATCCAAGTAAGTAATTTCAAGCTCACCTCGAGCTCTTCCAGGAGCTTTAATAGGTATCTGCCAACAACGACGAGACCCAAATACGTTAGGATTCATTGAGAGAAAACAAAATGTTAGAACAAGATGAAAAAAAAACTGATCCATATTTGTGCTCTCGTGTTATATACACCCTCCACCAGACTGTCATGAAGTTACATTAGCAGCTTTTTTTTTTTGTATTTGGAATAGTAGTGTATAAAATGTATTACAAGTAAAATTGTCCCTTCGCAGGAAAGTGATGAGTAAAGGATGTGGAACTTACTAGACCAGCAATTTTGAAATAATCAAACTGTACTGCCACCTTTCTTGCATTCAGAGGGGTCAAATTTGCAGTAACCTTCAGCACATTGATTGAATACGTAAGTCGTAAAATTGGAATGATGCTGCTGTAGACAGAAATAAATGGCAAGATATATGTACATTTTGCATGGCCAACAATTATTTAACTTTTTGCATTTGATTTTTATTTAAACTAATATGATTTCTCTCTTGTATAGAGGAAATGTGTAAGGAAATACACCATTTTTATCCACTTGTTAGTCTTACAGTGACCTATGCACTGTGTTATCATTTTCAAGTGGACAAAGGTTGAGTCGCCGCGACATGAAAGGCGTTCTTAAACCTTAGGCAGGGAAGAGGAAGGGAGTTGACAATGATAACCATAGAAGGCTAACTTTCTACTGAACTTCGGATTCATCTGATACTTATACAGAACACGATATGCTAACACGTTGGAACAGTACAACAACAACATACCCAGTGAAGTCCCACAACGTGGGGTCTGGGGAGGGTAGATCGTACGCAGGCCTTACTCTACCTTGATAGGTAGAGCGGTTGTTACCGAGAGACCCTCGGCTCAAGACAAAGCATAAGCACAAGCAAAGCAAGAAAATAAGTCATGCAAGCGCATTCTGAAAAAGAAGCAGTAACTAATGCAGGTACATAAGATAAATAAAGTACATTAAAGAACACATAGTAGTAGAAATCAAACGCTACTATAAAGTACTACTGTGCCTACTAGTATGATAGTCTAAGTGGGCCTACAATAATAACACTACAACTACCAGTTTGTAAGAATAAGTAGGGCTACGCTCGACTACCTACTACCCTTCTACCATAATTTGTGTCCTCCACAACCCCCTATCTAAGGTCATGTCCTCGGTAAGTTACACATGTGTCATATCCCGTCCAATCACCTCTCCCCAATACTTCTTCGGCCTACCTCTACCCCTCCTGAACCCGTCCATAGCCAACCTCTCAGACCTCCGCACTGGGTCATTTGTGTCTCTCCTGTGCACATGCCCGAACCATCTCAACCTCGCTTCCCGCATCTTATCCTCCACTGAGGCCACTCTCACTCTGTCCCGGATATCACCATTTCTAATCATATCCCTCCTTGTATGCCCACACATCCATCTCAGCATCCTTATCTCCGCAACTTTTATCTTTAGGATGTGCGAAGTCTTGACTAGCCAACACTCCGCCCCATACAACATAGTCGGTCTAATCACCACCCTATAGAACTAACCTTTAAGTTTTTGTGGCACTTTTTTATCGCACAAGACTTCGGATGCGAGCCTCTATTTCATCCACCTTGCCCCAATACGATGTGTGACATCGTCATCAATCTCTCCATTACCTTAGATAATAGATCTGAGGTACTTGAAGCTTCCTTTCTTCAGAATGACCTGAGTACCAAGCTTCACCTCCACGCCTATCTCAAGGTCGCTCTCGTTACTGGACTTACACTCCAAGTATTCTGTCTTGGTCCTACTCAACCTGAACCCTTTATACTCCAGAGTCTGTCTCCAAACCTCCAGTTTAGCATTCACTCTGTTGCGAGTCTCATCAGTCAGGACTATGTCGTTTGCGAATAACATACACCATGACACCTCCCCTTGGATCTGTCGCGTCAGGCCATCCATTACCAAGGCAAATAAGAATGGACTAAGAGTTGATCCCTAATGCAACCTCATCGTCGCTGGGAAGAGCTCTGAATCCCCTCTTACTGTATGTACCCTGGTCTTGGCTCTATCATACATATTCTTGATCGCTCTAGTGTACACCTTTGATCCCTAATGCAACCTCATCGTCACTGGGAAGAGCTCTGAATCCCCTCTTACTGTATGTACCCTGGTCTTGGCTCTATCATACATATTCTTGATCGCTCTAGTGTACACCACAGGTACACATCTAACCTCCAAACATCTCCATAGAACCTCCCAAGGAACTTTGTCGTATGCCTCCTCGAGGTCGATGAAAACCATATGTAAGTCTCTCTTCCTCTCCCTACACTGCTCCACCAACCTCCTAATAAGATGAATGGCTTCTGTAGTCGAACGCCCCGGCATGAATCCAAACTGGTTCTTGGAAATAGAAACGTCTTTTCTCACCCTTGTCTCCACGACCCTTTCCCAAATTTTCATAGTGTGGCTTAGCAGCTTAATACTCCTATAGTTGTTGCAACTCTAGATATCACATTTGTTCTTGTACAAAGAAATCATTGTACTCCACCTTCATTCTTCGGGCATTCTCGTCGTCTTTAAAATGATGTTAAACAACTCAGTCAGCCACTCCAAACTTGTCATGCCTGCGCTCTTCCAAAATTCAACTAGGATCTCATCAGGGTCGATCGCTCGTCCCCTGCGCATCATGCAAACAGCACCCTTAACCTCCTCAACCTTAATTCTTCTACAATACCCAAAATATCGGTACCTACCAGCTTGCTCCAGATCTCCCAGCACAATGTCTATGTCTCCTTCTTCGTTCAAGAGTTTATGGAAGTAAGATTGCCACCTCCGCCTAATATACGCGTCTTCCACCAGTACTTTACCATCCTCGTCCTTGATGCACCTCACGTGATCCAAGTCACGGGACCTCCTCTCCCTCGCCTTGGCTAGTTTGTACAACTTCTTATCCCCGTCTTTTTCCTCTAATTCCATATACAGGCGTTCTTTCGACGCCGTAACCGCTAGCTTTGCCTCCTTCCTCGCCATCTTATACAATTCCCTATTCGTCCACTTCTCCACCTCATCATTACTTTCTATCAATTTTGTATACGCCATTTTTTCGCTTCTATTTTCTCTTGAACTTCACCATTCCACCACCAGTCCCCTCGATGCCTACCACGGCTACCCCGCGAGACCCCTAGCACTTCTCTAGCTACCTCCCGAATACAACTGGCCCTCCTGTCCCACATATCGGTCGCATCCCCACTACTCCCCCAAGCCCTCTTGGCCATTAACCTCTCCTCCATCTCCTTTGCACTAGTCATGGTCAAACTCCCCCATATGATTCTTAACCTGTCTTCCACAACCCTCCTCTTATTTTCCATCTTGATCTCCAAATCCATCACCAAAAGATTATGTCGGGTTGTAAGGTACTCCTTCGGAATAACCTTGCAGTCTTTACAAAGACTGTTGTCAACCTTTCTAAGGAGCAAAAAGTCTATCTGAGTCTTAGCCACCGAACTACGGAAAGTCACCAAGTGCTCCTCCTTCTTCAGGAACCTCGAATTGGCTATCACCATCCTAGAAGCTCTAGCGAACTCCAAGAGTGAAACGCATCCCCTGTTCCTGACCTCGAGGCCAAAGCCTCCATGCACGTCGTCATAACCCCCTGGAAGTGACCCGATATGTCTATTAAAATTCTCTCCTAAAAATAACTTCTCAGTGGGTGGTATACCCCCACCACTTCGTCCAAATCCTCCCAAAAATGCCTTTTCTCTTCCTCGTCCGGGCCTGTCTGCGGCGCGTAAGCACTAATAATGTTCATAGTGAACCTTCCAACTACCAACTTAATCATTATCATCTTGTCATTGACCCTCTTAACTTCTATCATCTGATCCCTTAGCTCGTTGTCTACCAAAATGCCTACCACATTCCTATACTTCGACCTACCCGAGAACTATAACTTATACTCGTCTACCTCCTTAGCCTTAGGTCCTACCCATATGGTCTCCTGGACACATGCTATATTAATCTTCCTCTTTTTAAGAATCTTAACTAGTTCTATGAACTTCCCCGTTAAAGTCCCAATGTTCCAAGACCCTATTCTCAGCCTAGCATCTCCCTTACCCCACTTACCCCCCCATCCCCGCCACATTCCCACCTGAGAACATAACCCTAGTCTACCATTAGTCACCAGAGTCACTAAAGCGGATATAAACTAATCAAAAGTTCACACTAAAAGGAGCAAGAATCAATACTATAGCACAAGTACGCAAGAATGTAGAAGCAAGTCTAACTACTACGACAAGAATGATAGAACTATAGGTTAGAATGTAAAATTTAAGATTTAGTAAACGAAGCAAAAAAAATAAAAAATTGCTACAACGACGAGAGATTAAGAATCAGTAAGGGCGACCGGAGTTACCAACTCCAGTTGGGTAGAACCAGTTTTCTACCGGAAGTATTGTTCACTGCCGGAAAGTATTGTCACCGTCGGTGGCTGCTAGATCTGCCTGTGCAGATCTGGCCGAAAATCTGCTGGAGATGGGTTTCCGGTGGCAAAAAAGGAAAGAAAAAAAAAACTAAAAATGAAAGGAGAGAAGAGGGATGATGAGTAAAGATCTGGACGGACTTACTGGTGGCTGGTCGGAACAGGTGTTCTTACCGTTGGTTTCCGTCGGAACAGATGGGGGTTGGAGGGTTGGGAGGTTGGGGGGTGGGGGTGGGGATTGGAGTTCTTACCGTTGGGAAAGAGAGAAGGTAGAGAGAGCAGACCCCATCAGAGAAAAAAGTAAGGATACTCTTAACAAATAACCACGTTGGAACAGTACAATCAAAATTTACAAGAATTCGCCTTTAATCCTTTGGCTTATTAACCTTTATTTTGTCTATATAATACTATAAGCAAATGTAATCCTGATAAAAATGGACGTGGCATAACTAAGCCTTTAGACTTTAGTTACTTCTGTTACCATTTTATTGTGCTAGGGAATTGAAATTATGTTATTCAGTAAAGTTGATAAAAAAAAAAAAACTTGCATCATCCTGAAAACTCAATCACATTCTGCTTAACAAAATAAAAATTTAACAAAGATAATTCAAGAGGCGATAATGTGGAGAAGATATATTGAAGAACTAGTAGTGGAAATATGACGACATAAACCAATTATACGCTCACCTTAACAGATCAAATCAAATCATAAAATAAACTGGCATGCTTGTGCAGAAGGAGCACTTAGTACCAACGAGTTGTGACATCTACAAATAAGGCTTGTGATGTCCCAGTAATTTAATAAAAGGCTTTATTCTGGTTAACCTTTCTAAAGCATATCAATGAATGATCATGCCTATCAATGGGAAACAACATATGAGATTAAAGCTGGTGTAGTGTTCCTCTTCCTATTTTACAAACTAAACCAATCCATGAATTAGGTAAAGATCAGAGAAACAAGATGTAGGTTAAGACATAGTGAAAATTTAGCATTTCCACCTAGCACCAGTCATAAGTAACATAGCTGGAGAAAGTAATCTAAAGTGCCTTATGTTAAGTGTAACTCCTAACAAGTGAAACTTAGTTAAGTATGATATAACTGGACAAATTCTGCACTCACTAGACAAAAAGTGCCTCCTTAAATAGATAACTCACGTCACTAAAGGTAAATTTTCCTTTCCTGAACCTAACTAATATAGTTAATCTAAGCACTGATTTCCATTCCGCGAAGCCTTAATTGATGTGGTCAAATTTTTCTTTTTTGTTATATTTTCTTTTGGTTGGGGGTGGGCAGTGGGGGCGAGGGGAATTTGGCATTAAAGGACAAATGCTTAAGCATCAACCTATGATGATCAAACTAACTGGAAACCGCAGAGTAGCTAGTACATTTAACAGGACTACACATTATTGATAAAAAAAATTCTTCTGCATTTCAATCTACAAAGAATTAGCTGTACAATTTAGTTTTATGGTAAAATTAGTGGTTTGAAGCTTTCAGGGTCTCTTAAAACATGAGAAAACAACTAGTGTAGGTTGTTTGAAGGAACAGTAGACGGGATTTCTAGAATATTACTCCCCTTATCTTCTTTTTGCTTTTCACTATGTTTTTAATACCATAATTGCATTCATATAGTATTAAATCTTAAAACCTTTTTTTTCCTCTAGAGCCTTCTTCCCGGAGAATTTCCATTCTCTAGTTAATAAGGATCCAGGATAATTCAAATAGAACTATATCAGGAATGGCAGCTCAAACTAAAAAGTTACCTCCCTATGAGGTTTGTTCTCTCACCAAACTTCACTGGCAAATAAAATTTAAAGTATCATTATCTGAATTACAAAAGGAAATCTTTTTTTGATAATCGTGGCGCCCGGGCCAGCTTCCACGCACCTCGACTAATTCCACGGGATACCTGCTACTTCCCACCAGCAGCAGGTACCAGGTAACTCTGTCCACCAAGGCTAGAACAGATGAGAGTGTTTTATCCACTACAAAAGGAAATCTAAACAATTCTTTCCTTTTTCCCCATAATTCAACCATGAATTTTAGTTTAAGGCTTGGTTCAAAGACGAAAAGCAAAGAACAGAAAAAGAAACTGCAAGTTCCCGGCCCTGGTAATTTAATAGGCCATTTCGTAGAAACAAAAATCCAATAAAGGGGAAGGATAGTGAAGTCAATTTATAGTTTTGAAGTTGCAAGCTCATAAATATAGAGTATCTCCATGATTACTAGTACTAGTAAATTAGGGAGTTCCCAACGAATTTCAAAAAGCCTTACAAGTTTAATAAGTCAACTTAACATTGTTGGGTATCCATCCTTCTAAAACAAAAAATTTGATTCCAAATCTAATACCTGGTTGAAGAACGGCCATCCTTCCATATTCTGAGCCCGAAGTGTATCTACATTTATTGCTTGGTAGTTTACTCTAGATCTCAAAATCTTGGGTCTCTGTTCAAAATATAAAGCTATGAGTACCACCATTTATATAACTGTTAGAAAGAAGAAGAAGACTAACATCAATACAATACTAGGTACTTGATCATACAATAGCTGATTTCTCCTAACCTCTAAAAGAGAAATGAGAGATGGGAACTAGAAATTGCTAAGCATTCGGTATCTCACCCTCTTGCTTTACCTGGCATTTCTCAGCATTTAAGCACGCAATCACATACAAATTAAATGACAGAAATCTTTATCTTCACTATTTTTATTGCCTTGTACAGTAAAACAGAAGAGAGCACTAATTCCATACTAAAATAGGCTTATGTTGATTTGACTCGACATAGTAAAAAAAAAAGGACTGCCCGGTGCACTACCATCATACTTTATTGTTCCTTTATGGATGTTATTACTTATTACTCTATTTAGACTTTATTATCGTTGGATTTGGACTTTGAGATGTTTGAATTGTTTTTGGCTCACCCAATATGGGGTTTGTTGGGTGCTATCACGGTACAGGTAAATTGGATCTTGACATTCATCAACTCAAAAATCTATCCAGCTGGTTGGAATTTAAATAAGGTATACAGTTCCATGAAAGGGCCTGCATAGTTACTACTTCTTTTTCAGAATGCGCTAGCATGACTTATTTTCTTGCTTTGCTTGTGCTTATGCTTTGTCTTGAGCCGAGGGTCTCTCGGAAACATCCGCTCTACCTATCAAGATATAGGTAAGGTCTGCGTACACTCTACCCTCCCCAAACCCCACGTTATGGGACTTCACTGGGTATGTTGTTGTTGTTGTTGTTAATAAAATATTTACTGGTGGTTCTAGTTTTCACCTGAGTCTGTAAAATTGACTTCGATGTGGTGTATACAAGTTCCCATTTTCCATTCAGAAGACTTGACTTGAGGGGCTCCTTTGTTGGATTGCAAACTTCAAGTTCGCGAGCAATCTAATCAAATAACATTGTTAAGGAAAGTTTGACAGATTATAACAAACATGATGTGTACAATTCTCTCAGAATACTAATATAAGATCAGAAGATAAAAACCAATTAGATAATTCAATTATGTACGGATCATCTTTGCTGGGAACTCTTGCTAACCTAACTCTTTAACATTTTCCGGAACTTATAGACATTGAGCAAGTCTAAACATAGATAAAAAAAAAATATGGTAATTACAATCAGCTCATGGTATAGAATATTTATCCGTGCAATAACAAGTGAATGATGAATCTGAACCACCCCAGAGCAATCCTTTTTGGCCGAGCTAGTGAAACACTTTCCTATAGTGATCATTATTAGATAATGTAAAGATATGACACCTAGGCAAACTCAACCTCAAAAGCTAGCTCATGAGGGAGGATCGCCCAAATCCATATAAGCAAACCAACCACCAGTCCATGACCCAACCAATATGGGACTCTAACCCACTCTAACCGATAGAATGTAAATCATGTGGTGTAGAAGTAGTTGTGAAAGAAAAATACTCTACAAATAGTGTACTAAACTCTACAATATCCGTAATTGAACAAGTTCCTAAAAAGCGAGAACTTTTACTACGTCTATTCCAACTTCTTACATTTGGTACTTAAGTTATATATATGCATAAAATATCGTACCATTAGTATGACACTACTACTAGTGTATGCGTACATCAGGCCTATCATGTTCAGTGGCGATTTTAAGTGCAAAAATTGGGTCACGTGAACTCATGGTCATCCGACTAAACTCAGTACATTATGTGTATAATTCTTAAAATATGTCTAATATTAACCTGGTCAAAAGATATCGGGTGGTGCACTGGTTAAGACGCTGGGTTTAATTCCGGAAGGTAACCCAACTTGTTGCACTAGAATATTTTTATCTTTATCTTAAAAGCAATAATGCATTCTTCCTCTTGAAATCCGGAATTCACGTAATAACATCATGTAAGTAAGAACAAAATGGAAAATGTCAAAATCAAACAGTTTACAAAACATTTTGGACCAAGTAATTAAGCAAACCCGATCAATTATTTCCTGGTCTTCAGGAGTAGCCTCAGCGCCACGATCAAAAGGTGCAATGGCGTCAAGAAGTTCTTGTTTGATGGGCGTGGCGTCTTTGGTCCTGTTGAAGAAAGAAACATTAGTCCGCCATTTTTGAATTTGCGGAGAAGTTGTGATGGCTGGTAAGGAGGTGATATTATGAGGATTTTGGAAAGAGAAAGAGGTGGAATGAGAGTGGTAAAGTTTGGGAATGGAATATGTGGAGGTTGAACACTGAGTAGCAGCATGTGTTAGTGAGGAGGATAAGGCCATGGGGAGTTTCTACTTCACTCTAAAAGACGCCTTTTCCTTCACCAACCAATTCTATTATCTTAAATAATTGAACTTCATTCCTATCAAATCTTACAAGGAATAGTTTAACCATGCTTTTCCAATGTAAGAATTGCACGTGTTATTTGTGTTAGATTATTTCCCGAGTAATTTATAACTTTCTTTTTTTAATACATTCCAAATAAATGTTATCTTTTCATACTTAAAAACATTTTAATTTTCTACTTTTTATTTAAACTTATAATGAGATCATTCATAGCCACATATGATTTAGTCTGGATTTTTGCGTTATTTCAACATTTTGGGAAGTTGCAAACTCATTTTTTGAACTATTCAAAGGTGATCGTTAGGGATGGCAACGGATTGGATCTGGACCGGATCCTACCAGATCCAGATCCAGATCCGTTTTTCATATCTGAATTCAAATCAGGATTCAGATCCATCGGATCGATAAAAATCATATCCAAATCCGGATTCATCGGATCCACCGGGTCCACGGATCGGATCTGGATCCACGTGTAAAAAAATTACCTTGTTAAGAATTATTTTTTTGAACTGACAAACGATTTTTACTTAGCTAACAGTTTACTGTGTTTCAATTTTGAAATGTCCATATGAGATATTTTGTTCGTTATCTTGTTTTAATTGTGAGCTATTAATTGAAAATGTTGGACAATGACAATAGTTGTGGAAAATGCTGAGTAGTATTTCCACAATGCAGAACTTGCATGTGTTTGGAATCTTCACAAATGAAGTGAATATAATTTTAACTACTTGTGTATGGAGATGTTAGTCATTCACTAATATAACATCGATTTTATTATCGAAGTTACCTCTTTATTTTTTGGTTTTTGAGTTAACGCGGGGATAAATTAAACTTGTTTTGAGAATTAAACTTGCAAGGATGTGCTTAGCAATTTTAAGAAAATACTTATAAAATTACATTCTAGGTTATGAATATATTTAATAAAAAACGAATCCACGGGTCGGATCTAGACCGGATACGGATCTCAAATACAAGATCCAGATCCAGATCCGATCCGTCAGAAACGGATCCGGGTTCGATCCGGATCCGTCTGGTTCAAATTTTGAAGATTCATATCCTACAAAATGGATCTGGATCCAACGGATCCGGACCGGGTCCAGAATCCACTGCCATCTCTAGTGATCGTCATCAATTATTAGTTAAGTTACTTATCGAATACCCGTTGATTTTAATGCTTAGATCATGAAGATTTGGGTTTAAAATAGGGGAATCTTGTCTTAATTTAAGAGAGTATAATTCATTAAATTGAAGGTCAATTCATATTTGGATTTAAAAGTTAGTTGTGGATTTGAACTAGTGGGAGTATTGGTGACCACAAAATGTATAACAGTTACAATTTTAACTCTGGGTTCGGGTTTGACTTTTTGATAGATTTTTATCTGATTTTATTTTATATTGTTATATAGATATCGTTAGACTCATTTAACCCTTTATATGCACTTTTAAATAAATTGCGAGCTTCCAGAAGCGTTGAGGAAAGGCAAGCTGCACAATGGGTATGTTTCCCGTGCACACTAATTTAGGGACCTTTTGGAATTCGTTGTTTCGTGGCGCAATAATTGTGTCACGCACAATCCTTCTCTGAGTTGAAATCGGTAATCTTTTTTGTTTTTTCTTTTTCAAGTTCTTCTAATATTCTTACTAAGTTAAGTGATGTCTCATACAACTGTTAGCGCGTATGGAAGGTGTCATTGAGTCCACACAGACTCCAAACGCATAACAATATGTTATCATCAAATCATTGAGCTAATAATTGTATGTAAAAATGGTGTCAGAAAGGTTAAACAAGAAGGAAGGTTGAGTCGAGAGATGACTCTCTATCTTTAAGATAAAATTATCTCGTATATATGTTTTTACGGTAATGGACAATAGTCTCTCAAGATAAAACAGCAACAATCAACAATACAAAGCAAGTAAGGTTGATTCTAGCGAAGAAAATAAATATAGAACAGATTGCTGAAGATGAGAGGATTTGTGTGTGTTTCTGTTCTGTATATTCTCTGTATTTCGAACAGAACAGAAGAGTTTGCATTGTGTGTTTAAATTGAACAGTAATGTTCAATTTATAGGTAAAGAGGAGTGTCGTTGCAACATTTCTGAAATCTTCCGAACAGTTGCAACGTTTTTGAAATCTTCAGGAACTAAAGTGTAAATAAGAAATACTTTAGGGACTAAAATGAAAATTTTGGAAGAAGGCCCACAACCCTTGACCCTTGACCCGTGACCCGAGCCAGAGCCAAACCGGATGGGCGGGCGGAGGCGGCGCGCGTGTAGGGCTTAGCCCTGAACCCAAGCTCCTCTAGGTCCTCCCTCTTCTTAACACATGGGTTACCCCTTTGGGGTCCCAAACCCTTACTCAAAAATAGAGTTTATATAGTGCTCAATCCTTCCATCTTCTACCTATGTGGGAGATTTGTTATTTGGCCAAAACAATCCATCTATTCATGTCTCAAATACCTTACTTTGTATACCAATATCTCTTTCATTTCTTAATGAAATTTGACGATACTTGATACTAATATCATCTACTCATTTAGTAGATTAGGCATATGTGAAGAAACGATATTTTCGACATGCGAGGCCCACGTGTTTAAGTCACTAAAGACGGGAAAATCACAATCCCACATAGTTAAATTTCCATCAATCCCCTCTTGAAAGAGAATTGGTGCACACAGGGTGCCAAAGTTCAGCAATCTTTCAGCGGAAATATATTGCATCAGGAAAGGTAGCTTTTGGCTTTGAACCTTCCTTAGTTGATTCCCATCGGATTTACTTACTGCGCGGTGAATGTGATGTCTTGAATCGGCAGTGTTTAGTGTAAACCAAGACAATGATATCAACACAATAACTCCCCTTATTCATTTCTTCTTATAGTTTTGTCCGTTGTGGCCATGGACAACTCTTGGATTCTTAAGTGCATACATTTGAAGCGGTTTGTCTTCGCACTTAAATAGGTGATCTCCTATAAGGTATCCTGCTATACCCCACTTGCAAGTTTTAGGAATCATTAAAAATTTTATAAACTTATCATTTACCATTATGCATGTAGCACTTAATGTCTATCGCGGGAACGACTTTGGAATTATATTTCTTTAAAGAATAATAATCTGAAGTGCTCTTGCTTCAAGTGAAGCGCTAAAACTGAACATCTACAGTTTAGTTGTCCCATTGAACCAAATTCTTGGGATCTCCAGTCAGTAAGGTTGGGTTACCACCATAAAGATTCTTATTGTTTGGGTTTTAATCACACTCCCCTAGACAGGTAAAACATTTGATCTTTGGGTAGGCCTTTAGTTAATGGATCTGCTATATTATCCTTTAATTTGACGTAATCAATGGAAATGACACCCGTGGTGATCAACTGCCTAACGGTCTTATGTCTCCGACGAATATGTCTAGACTTGCCGTTGTACATATTGTTTTGTGCCCTTCTTAAATCCGGTTGGTTGTCACAATGAATCATCACCGAAGGTACGGATTTATCCCAACAAGGGATATCCTTTAAGAAGTTGTGAAGCCATTATTCTTCTTCTCCTGCTTTATCCAAAGCAATAAACTCTGATTCCATGATGGATCGGGCGATGCATGTTTGCCTAGAGGACTTCTAAGACACTGCCCCACCACCGATTGTGAAAACATACCTACTAGTGGATTTGGTGTTCTTTATGTCCGATATCCAGTTTGTATCATTGTATCCTTCCAATACGGCTGGATATCTTGAATAATGTAATCTGTAAGTTAGCAAATATTTTAGATATCGTAGTATCTGATTTAACGTCTTCCAATGATCATTTCCAAGATTACGAGTAAACATAGCCAACTTATTGACTAGATAAGCGATATCGGGTCGGGTGCAATTTGTAATGTACATTAAGCTACCAATGACATGCGCATATCGCTCTTGGCATACGGGTGAACCACGATTCTTATCAATTCTATGATTCATATCCATTGGTGACTTCATAGGGGGACTGCCAAATACATCAAATTTCCTCAAAACATCTTCAATATAATGAAATTGAGATAAAACCAGTCCGTCATATGTCTTAGAAATCTTAATTCCTAAGATTACATCTGCAATACCCATATCCTTCATGTCGAAACATTGTTTCAATATATTCTTGATTTTCAGGATCAAGTTTAGACTACTTTCGGTGATGTGCATGTCAGCTACGTAAAGGCATATCATGACAAATGCGTCAGAGTTCCTTTTTATATAGATACATTTATCACATTCATTTATGGAAAATCCTTTTGATAATAAAGTATTGTCAAACTTTTCATGCCATTGTTTCGGGGCTTGTTTGAGTCCGTACAGAGACTTAACAAGTCGACATACTTTCTTTTCTTATCCTGGAATCACATACCCCTCGGGTTATTCCATGTATATTTTATCTTCTAACTCTCTGTTTAGGAAGGCTGTCTTAACATCCATTTGATGTATCTCAAGGTCATGCAAAGCTACTATGGCTATGAATACCCTTATGGACGTTAATCTAGACACGGAAGAGTATGTGTCGAAGTAATCGAGGCCTTCCTTTAGTCTGTAGCATTTGACTACTAATTTAGCCTTATATTTGTCAATAGTTCCATCTGCTTTGTACTATTTTTTAGTATCCACTTGCAACCCAAAGATTTGCTTCCCGGAGGAAGGTCAATCATTTTCCAAGTATGGGTTTGCATGATGAAATCTATTTCGCTTTCTATAGCTTCTTTTCAAAGCGGTGCTTCTGGAGTTGAAAATGCTTCATTAATTATCCTCGGTTCATTTTCAACCATATAGGTTAGAAAGTCTAGACCAAAGGTTTGTCCTTTTGGCCCTTTTGCTCCGTCTTGGTTCAACCTCTGGAACCCCTAAGTTCTGTAGGTATGGAACATTAAGTTCCGGATAGTCAGTAACTACTGAGTCTTGTAGATTTGGAACGTCTAGTTCCGGATAATCAGAAACTCTCGGGTCTTATTGATTTTGAGCATTTTGTTCATAACTTTGTTTGCGCAAAATTATTTCTTTTTCCTTTCTAGGAAAGATCTGTTCAAAAAATTCAGCATTCCTTGATTTCAGGATCGTACCCTCGTGGATATCAGGTATCTCTGACTTATACACTAAAAAGCGATAAGCACTACTGTTGTTTGCATATCCGATGAATATGAAATCTACAGTCTTATGTCCAATTTTGACCTGTTTTGATTTAGGTACTTCGACATTTACCAAATAGATCCACACTTTCAAATATTTGTAAGTGGGTTTCTTTCCTTTCCATGATTCATATGGAGTTTTATCCTTATGCCTATGCCAAACTCTATTGAGAATTGTATTAGCGGTAAGAATCGCTTTGCCCCACATGTTTTGGGCTAAACCAAAATTGATAAGTAAAGCATTCATCATTTACTTTAACGTAGGCAATACCGTTAGACTGAGGCGAGTAAGGAGCGGTTGTTTGATGAACAATGCCGAATTGAGCACAGTATTCTTCAAACAGTACTACGTATTCTCCACATCTATCACTACGAATTATCTTAATCCGTAGGTTTAGTTGATTTTCAACGTCTGCTTTGTAACGTTTAAATGCTTCAAACGCTTCATCTTTACTTTTCAACAAGTAAACATAACAATACCTTATACTATCATCAATTAAAGTGACAAAGTACTTGTTTCCCCCCTCTAGTTTGCACAAACTTTAAATCACATATGTCGGTGTGAATAAATTCTAGAGGAGCGGTGTTTCTTTCGACTAAATGGAAAGATGATTTGGTTAATTTTGCCTTTACACACACCTCACATTTATGTTGAGGATTTATGTCGAAGTAAGGCAATAATTCTAACTTCACTAACTTTTGAATGAATTTGTAGTTAACGTGTCCTAATGTATAATGTCATAAATTAGAGAATTCAAGAAAGTAGGTAGAAGGCATTACTTCATTAGATGAACGGATTAAAGACATAGTATTCATTTTGAAGAGGTTGTCACACGCGAAGCCCCTTCCTACAAATATACCATTCTTAATTATTACAAATTTGTTGGACTCAAAAACTAGTCTAAAGACAGCCTTTGACCAATAGTGGCCCTGAAACCAAGTTCTTGCGGATGTCAGGGACGTGCATAACTTCCTTCAGAGTAAGCTTTTTCCCTGAAGTCATTTTGAGGACAACCTTTCCAACCCCTTGCACTTCAGAGGTAGCGTTGTTGCCCATGGACATCTTTTTGCCCAAAATTGGGCATAAGAGGAGAATGCACTCTTATCAGAGCAGATGTGACGGGTTGCACCTGTGTCTATCCACCATTGCCTTGGATTCTCCACCAGATTTGCCTCCAGCACTACAGCCGAGAAATCCACAATCATGTCGTCAAGGTTCGAAGGATCATCCTTGTCTTGCACAACGTTAGCCTTGGCCTTGCCTTTGTTCTTGGCTTTTTCCTTCTGCTCTCGCTTCAGTTTGCGATACTCTTTGATCATATGGCCAGGATTTCCACAGTGATGGCAGTTTCCTTTGAACTTCTCCATCATTTGGCTTTTACCGTCTCCCTAGTACTTGTGCTTTTTGTTGGTGTTTCCCTTCGAATCAACCAGATTCGCCTTTGCCTCCATTGGCTGCTTTCCCTTAGATATAGTTCTTTTATTGTCCTCTTGTATTTGCAGTTTGATAATAAGATCTTCAAATCCCATTTCATTTGTCTTTAGTTTGAGATAACTCATGAACTCGTTCCACGAGGGAGGCAATTTCTCAATTAAAGACGCAACCAGAAATTGCTCTTTTGGCTTCATTCCTTCCAAATCCAGATGATGAATAATCATTCGAAACTCTTGGATTTGGGACATCACTGATTTACCATCTACCATTTAAAATTTCAGAAACTTTCCAACGATGAATTTCTTAGTACCCGCATCCTGTGCACTGTAATTTTTCTCGAGTTTTTTCCACAACTCATTTGCCGTCTTCACAATGCAATATATAGTATAGAGTGTATCCGACAGACCATTCAGAATGCATTTTTGCACATGAAATCACTATGATTCCAAGCATTAGAGTTAACTTCATGGCATTTGGGACTGGATATCTTCGCCCACTTCAGCCGTTGTGTTAGATTAAGTGTCTATTGCATCCCCACCAGAAGGAGGATCTTCTGTCAGAAAGCGTGACAGGTTCAACGTAATAAGATAGAACAACATCTTTTGTTGTCATCTTTTGAAATTTGTACCCAGAAACTTTTCTGGGCGTTCTCCTTGGAAACTGGCAGGAGCAGGGACAACAACATTCCCTTGAGTAGAAACAGCAAAAGCAAAGTTTGAAACAGACATCTTTCGAACACTCAGAAAATTATCTTAAATTGTAGGTAAAAATGGCGTCAGAAAGGGTTAAACAAGAAGAAAGGCTGAGTCGAGAGATGACTCTCTGTCTTTAAGACAAAATTGTCTTGTATATATACTTTTACGGTAATGGACAATAGTCTCCCAAGATAAAACAACAACAATCAACAATACAAATCAAGTAAGGTTGATTCTAGAGAAGAAAATAAATATAGAACAGATTGCTGAAGAGGAGAGGATTTGTGTGTGTTTCTGTTTCTGTATATTCTCTGTAAGAACAGAAGAGTTTTCATTGTGTGTTTAAACTGAACAATAATGTTCAATTTATAGGTGAAGAGGAGGGTCGTTGTAATGTTTCTGAAATCTTCAGGGACCAAAGTGTAAATAAGACATACTTCATGGACCAAAAAGAAAATTCCAGAAGAAGACCCGTGACTAGACGAGCAAGCGGCGGTGGCGCGCTTGTGGGTCTTAGCCCTGAACCCAAGCTCCTCTAGGTCCTCCCTCTTCTTAACACATGGGTTACCCATTTGGGGTCCCAAACCCTTACTCAAAAATAGAGTTTATATAGTGCTCAATCCTTCCATCTTCTACCTATGTGGGAGATTTGTTATTTGGCCATAACAATCCGTCTATTCATGTCTCAAATACCTTACTTTGTGTACTAATATCTCTTTTATTTCTTAACAAAATTTGACGATACTTGGCACTAATATCATCCACTCATTTAGTAGATTAGACATGTACAAGGAAACGATATTTCCGACATGCGGGGCCCACGTGTTTAAGTCACTAAAGACGGGAAAAACTCAATTTCACATAGTTAAATTTCCAACAATAATTACAGCAAGATACATGAAAAAACTTATGGGGTCTTACATATAAGTACATATCAACATCTAATTGGTATTACCGGTTTATATGTATTGGTTATAAAAGTGAAATGTTGGCCTAAGCAGCTCAAGTATGACTTTAAGTACTTATTAAAGTTCTCAAATTTATGCTACTCTTAAAAGTTTCGCACTCTTGTCATCGCTATGCATGTTTATAGTCTTGTCCCACCACTTGTAATGATAGGTATATGACACTTACTGGATGCATAGTGTACTCAAGCTTCAGCCAATATAATGTTGATTTTCATTTTAATTTGCAGAGGAAGATACTTTTTCGACCGTGCGAGCTGCTAGTCCATCTCCTCCATTCAATTTATTTCGGTGAACCCCATCTCATGTTCAATAATGGTTAGACGCCGTCATTCTTTTGGTATAGCCAGGGTGTGTCCCGAGCATTTATTTTTCATTGAGTCTGTCATGTATACTCCATAAAGGTTTGTTTGGTTTATTTTGTTATTTGTAGGGATCTATGCTTGACATGTATTGTAACTATTATTTTGTATAAGTATTTATGTTGAGGCCGAAGAGGGTCAAATGTTATTTTATGGTTGTCTTATGATGATTTATCATGCGTTGCATGTATAGAAAAATGTCTGAAATTAATATAATATTAGTTCGCTCAATGCAAATTAAAGGCATGAAGTGTCGGCCGCCCGCTAAATATTATGGGGCGTGACAACATGTTCTTACTATTGAATATACAAATTCTCTTACTTCTATGTCACCCCGTGAGACACTTTAAGATTGATCAAACACTAATTATTATTTAAAAGTATTTTTTAAAATAAACTGATTTTAAAAGTTTGATCAAGTAAATTATTAAAAGTTTGAGAAAAAGCTAACACCTCACCCTCAACCAAATGAACCTTCTAATCAAGAATTTAAGTTAGCTCCATTGTAGGGGTTCAAAAAGGTCTTTGGAAATTTAGTTCAATGCTTTCAACAAAAAAAAAATATATAGGTGACCTAACACGCCTAAAAATAATGTCAAGTGGCAACTCAACAAATCTTTTTGAACTGCAAAATTATCATTTTTATTTTTACTATATTAGAAGAACGAGTTAAACAGGGTATCAACATATCAGTTTTTAGTCCATTTGTGAATTATAATTGGCTTTTTCGTCATTTTTTCTATTATTGGATGCCATGTGCTTCTCATGCCTGCCACTAACACATACTATTACTCCAGCATCCAGCATACAGCATACATTAGAGTTTCTTCTTTTCAAATAGCTCTTCCAAGTACCAGTACTATCTCAAAATTTAGCCAAATCTTTTTCTTACTTTTTCTTATTAGGCGGCTAGGAGATCTAGAGCCATCTGAAAGGTGCCGGGATTTTGGGTATTGTAGAAGCATTAAAGTTGAGGAGGTTAAGGGTCATATTCGCAGGATGCGCAGGGGACGAGCGACTGAGCCTGATGAGATCTCAGTTGAATTTTGGAAGAGCATAGGCAGGGCAGGTTTGGAGTGGCTGACTGAGTTGTTTAATGTCATTTTTAAGACGGCGAGAATGTTCGAAGAATGGAGGTGGAGTACAATGATTCCTTTGTACAAGAACAAAGGTGACATCCAGAGTTGCAACAACTATAGGGATATCAAGCTGCTAAGACACACTATAGAAGTTTGGGAAATGGTCGTGGAGATGAGGATGAGAAGAGGCGTGTCTATTTCCGAGAACCATTTTGGATTCATGTCGGGGCATTCAACTACAGAAGTCATTCATCTTATTAGGAGGTTGGTGGAGCAGTATAGGGAGAATAAGAGAGACTTACATATAATTTTCATCGACCTCGAGAAAGCATACGACAAAGTCCCTGGAGAGGTTCTATGGATATGTTTGGCTGTTAGAGGTGTACCGGTGGCATACACTAGGACGATCAAGGATATGTATGATGAAGCCAAGTCCAGGGTACGGACAGTAGGAGGAGACTCGGAGCACTTTCGAGTAATGATGGGGTTACATCAGAGATCAGCTCTTAGCCCATTCTTATTTTCTTTGGTGATGGATGGACTGACGCGACATAACCAAAGAGATGTGCCATGGTGTATGTTATTCACATACGACATAGTCCTGATTGATGAGACTCGCGGCAGAGTGAACGCTAAGTTGGAGGTTTGGAAACAGACGCTGGAGTCTAAAGGGTTCAGGTTGAGTAAGACCAAGACAGAATACTTGGAGTGCAAGTTCAGTAATGGGAGCGACCATGATACATGCATAGAGGTGAGGCTTGGTACTCATGTCATCCTAAAGAAAGGACGCTTCAAGTACCTCTGGTCTATTATCCAAGGGAATTGAGAGATTGATGACGATGTCACACATCGTATTGGGGCAGGGTAGATGAAATGGAGGCTCGCATCTGGAGTCTTGTGTGATAAAAATGTGCCACCAAAACTTAAAGGCAAGTTCTATAGGGTGGTGGTTAGACCGACTATGTTGTGTGGGGCGGAGTGTTGGCCAGTCAAGACTTCGTATATTCAAAAGATGAAAGTTGTTGAGATGGATTTGTGGTCATACAAAGAGGGATGTGATTAGAAATGATGATATCCGAGACAGAGTGGGAGTGGCCTCGGTGGAGGATAAGATGCGTGAAGCGAGGTTGAGATGGTTCGAACATGTGCAGAGGGGAGACACAAATGCCCCAGTGCGGCGGTGTGAGAGGTTGGATATGGATAGGTTAAGAAAGGATAGAGGTAGGCCGAAGAAGTATTGGGAAAATGTGATTAGACGGGATATGGCGCAGGTGCAACTTACTGAGGACATAACCTTAGATAGGGGATTGTGGAGGACACAGATTAGGGTAGAATGGTAGTATGTAGTTGAGCGTAGTCTTATTTACGCTTACAAACTGATAGTTGTAGTGTTATTACTGTAGGTCTGCTTAGTCTATCATACTAGTAGACGCAGTACTGCTTTATAGTCACATGTGTTTGATTTTTGTTGTTATGTGTTCTTTAGTGTACTTTGTTTATCTTATTTATTTGCGTTAGTTACTGCTTCTTTTTTCAGAATGCGCTATTATGGCTTATTCGATTTTGTTACCAGTATTTTCATAATGCTTTAAATTTCTTGTCCGGATCTGACCGTTTCTCGTGCTTTGTTTGTGCTTATGCTTTGTCTTGAGCTGAGGGTCTTTCGGAAACAACCGCTCTACCTACCAAGGTAGAGGTAAGGTAGTAGGTAGAGGTAAGGTCTACGTACACTCTACCCTCCCTAGACTCCACGTTGTGGGATTTCACTAGGTATGTTGTTATTCTTCTTCTTATAAGGCGGTTTTTTTATAGCTGAAGTTATTGTGTTTGGTTATAATATTTGCACAGAATATTTAGTTGTTTCATTGTAATTTTCCTAAAAGACATGAAATATAATTTATACCTTTCAATTTTTTTACAGAACTAGCAAAATCACACAACTTTATTAATTTGCCTGAAATTAACATACAACTAAATCTGCACTAAAAGAGTAATATCTCATAATGGATAGTCACGTAATATCATAAACTGGATCTTATATATTATTTTTAGGGAAAATGACATAGCCTGACTACTTGAGACTTTTTATTACAAAAATAACGATACTTTTTCTTATTTACAAAACATAACAAAAAAATTACAAAATATAATGGATATTCATTTTCATATTTTTCTATTTAAAAAATATAATTTTTATAATTTTTTTTTTAAAAAAAATTGTTTTTTTAGTTTTTTTTTTTGCTCAAGGCTTGAAAAATTCAGTCATTTTTTTGTGTATAAAAACTGCATGAAAAATGTATGAAAGTTTTAATACAGTTTTCATACACAAATTTTGAGCAAACTTTTTAAGTCTTGAGCGAGATATACACATTTCATACACAAAAATTTGAGTGATTTTTTAAGCATTAAATATTGTATGAAAGTTGTATACAATGTTGTTGTAGTTGTATTAATTTTCCAGAAACCAAACATGAACTTTATACACAAAAAAATGTTAGCGGAATGTTAAGCCTTGAGCGAGATATACATATTTCATACCATTTTTCTATACAAAATTTTGAGCGAAATTGTTAAGCCTTGAACCATATATACATATTTCATACACAAAATTCTGAGCGAACTTTTTAAGCTTTGAGCGAGATATACACATTTCATATAGTTTTCATACACAAATTTTTGAGCGATTTTTTTTAAGCCTTGAGCGAAAAAAATAAAAAAAATTGAGTTTAAATTTCGTATATATTTTATAAGAAATCTATTGCTATTGAGTATGGTTTGTATACTGAAAAGTTTCGTTATATTTTGTAAATACTTTTATTATTATGTATATCTAGGTCAATCACCCTTCTTTTTAAGATAAAAAAAAATTGCTTCATTAATTCAAATGTCATGATTAATTTATTTTTTGTTCTTTTTTAATCAATCGAATAAATAAAAACTCGATTAAAAAGATTATACCCAAACTGACCCAAAATCCTAACCGGGAGCACACTTGACCAAATTGAAATGGGTCATTTTTATTTTTTTTTAAAAACAAAAATTTAGGGTAAAATTTTAAAAAAAATTACACAAGTGAGATGGAAAAGGTGAAAACGGGTTTTGAAGTGTTTTAAATATTTCAAATACAATTTCAAGTTATATTTGAAATTTCATGACCAAATGCTGATTTTCAAATAAAGTGAAAAAAATTCAAAAAAAAAACTAATAATTCTCATGACCAAACGACTCCTTAATATATACATATAGGTGTGATGCTCTTTCATTTGATTTTCCTTTTTTTTTAAAATGATAAATATATGAATTAAAACTGAAAACTAAATGCATCTAAGTTTTCTAATATCCTTAAATCTTTAATTTCAAATTTCTAATCATAATATCTAATTTAATGAAAAATCCTAAACCCTAAATCATATTGTACCTTGAATTATATTATAAATTTTTCTAGAAAGGTCGATTGAGATTTTCCCCAATAGGATGTCGATGAAATTACAATGATAAATTTTCGTAGTGAGCAATCGTTAATTCTTCACTAATTATTTTGTAGATGGAAAAAACAGAATTTACTATAATTTTCAAGTTTAATTTGCTCTACATGATTAATCTGAAACAATAGTAATACTATCTAGTAAATTTTTAAGCCGCCTCCCTTCCCCGTTTGAAGCTTGGAAAAATACTCTTTTTAGTTTTCTGGAAATTGGTCAGACAGTAAGTATCTTTTGTTCCCAATATTATAATATCCATCAGTTAAAACTTAAAACCTAAAAGGTCGTAAATATGAAAAATTTACTCTAGTCATGAGCAATAGAAGAGAATCAGATTGCACCACAGCAGGAATTGTTGTGCTGGACCAAATACAAACGGGGATAACACCAGATTTACATAGTCTTGACTCAGTTTCAACAGTCACCACTTATAGTCCTGACAAATAGGCCCAATTAATGAGCTCGGAGAACTAGTTATGCTCAAGCATCACCACATTTACAGTCTCCTACACTATAAACGCTAATTTCACAATTTAGCAAAACGAATTTCTCTGGTCCAAAATATTTGAAGACCGAGAGAGATAAGATGACTCGCACACGCCACTTGCCATTTTTGGCCTTTCTTGTCCAATCTTGCATGGAAAAAAAAAATTAATTATACAATTAGCATACCTCCTGTTTAGATGTATGTTCTTCTCAGTCTTCTACTAACAAAACTATAAATTATAAACCTTATCCTGCATGCTTTGGTCTCTGATAACAAATGAAAGATTCCCTAACTAATCATGATGTAGAAAATATGACTACTTAAGGGAACACACACAACCGAACAGCAGCCTAACAGTCACTTTTAATGAAGCTTGTAGCTTACTTGGATACATCAGCAGATGCCAAAAACTCTTGCACCCAGAGAAGCAATTTGATCAAGTCCTGCATTCAGTTTCAGCAAATAACTCCAATGCTGTACCCTTCCTTTTCACAATGTATATGCTCCCTGTCCGAAGCTCGGTGGATAATGTACCAGTACGTTTACCTTCTTCACTTAAATACTAGGATTTTGCTTGTGGCAGATGTCGAACTCATGACGTGCATCTAACACACATCACGCCTGTGCTCTTACCAATGGACGAAAGCCCGAGGGTTTCCCCAATCTCTGCTTTAAGGGCCCCAAACCTCTTGAGGTTCCTAGTCATTTTGGTAAAAAGGAATTCCCACAAAATAAGAATATCCAATTGGTTGTACTAAAGAACCAATTTATAAACATCTGGTGGAAAGCAACTGTCCTTTTTCTGCAAAAACAAAGGTAGAGGTCATATTGACTGCAGTAGTAACTGCTCATTAAGAATCATAACTGGCTTGAAGACTTCCAAGTTGCTGGAATCATCTAGTTATTAATGCTGAACAGAAGATGCTGTTATATATGTAATGTGCAGCCGAAGGCTCAGCTGAGTCAATCTGTTGGTCCAGACAAAATCCATCGTTGACCAGGTTTCAACTGTAGCAGGGGTAAAAAAATTTGTAATCTTTAGTGCCTGAAAAAGTTGGACACAACTGGTAGTCTCAAAATAACCAAAAACCTGGGCTTTAGTGTCCTTCAGAACTGTAGAGTAAGACGAAGAGAGGAAGAGATATTGAGAATGCACAACTTGATTTCTCTCTGAAGCTATTAGGGGTAAAATAGTTGGTACACATGTTCCAAAATAAAAAATAATGCACAAATTGCCAGAATACAACTTCCCTAAATTGATAGATTGGGTATTCCCTGATCTAAGTCATTGATTACAGAATATTTGCAATTTTTTTTTTTTAGAATGGTAATAGAATATTTACAAATATCATAGACAAAAAGTATTTAGGGAAACAAAATAAATGAAAGCCACTATATAAGTATTAATCAACAAGCAGGAAATGGGACCAAAACAATCTAGTTCAAGTTCGAACACCAAGTAAAGGGCAGCCCGATGCACTAAGCTCCCGCTATGTGGGGGGTCAGGGAAAGGGCCGGACCACAAGGGTCTATTGTATGAAGCCGTACCCTGCATTTCTGCAAGAGGCTGTTTCCACGGCTTGAACCCAAGAGGTCACATGGCAACAACTTTACCAGTTACGCCAAGGCTCCCCTTCAAGTTCGAACACCAAGTGAGTAATTAAAATAAGAAACTTTCTAAGAAGAGAAATCAAAAGACCAAACTGTCTTCTCGTTGGAAGTACTGCTTCATCCAACATTTGTCTTCAACTGGTCTGCTAGACAAGTGGCAGGTTAGAAAATGCAATGTCTGGGACTGAGCAAATTTCTCCCACAGTAACACACCAACCCAACCCTTGTTCGGCCTACATTTGCATTTGCTTCGGTCCCGTGGAGAAGTGGCAGATTGGAAACATACTGTTCGGGACTGCGAATGAAATTTCTCCACATTGATACCCACTGGTGGAGCCAGGATATTTATTTTGGGGGTTCAAAAATATAAAGAACTAAACACATGAAGAAATCAAGAGGGTTCAACATCTACTATATAAACATAAAAAATAATGCGGAAGGGGGCCCCCTTGGCCCTTTCTGGCTCCTCCCCTGTTGATAACCCCATTAAACTTCAAAGAAAATACTACTCTCCATCCCATTTTCTGTGAACGTGTTAAAGAAATAAAGACTTTTGAAACTTGTTGTTTTAAACTTTCCACGAGATTTCTATGGCTATAAAATCATGTCATTAAGAGTAAAATGAGAAAATTAAAGTTGAATTGCTTCTAATATAGAAAAGTGTCATTTCTTTGGGACAGACTAAAAAGAAAAGTATGTCATATAAATGGAACAGAGGGAGTAACATTTTTTGCTTGTATGTTTTCCTTGAACATCATTGTTGGAAGGCATTCTAGATTGAAACCACGAAAATATGGGGAGTTCGAGGAGTTCAAAACACAAACCACACTGATCTTAAATGATTTTAGACCTATCAGTCATGTTGATAGTTTCTCTAAGATATTTGCAAAGTTCGTCACTGAAAGATCAAAAAAGTTGTTTCCAAACAGGTTGATGGCATTTAATAAAAGGAGACAAATAATAGATGCGCTGCTCATAGCAAATGAATGCTTAGACAGCTGGAGGAGGGAAAAAGAACCAGGTATCACGTGCAAACTCGACATTGGAAAACAATATGACTATGTAAGCTGGGTTACGCTCAAACAATTCTTTTTTTTTAATTGAAGTCCGGAAGGGCTATTTTATAAATTTATCAAAACAAAAAGGTCTGCAGTTAAAAAGTTCAAAGCAGTAAATAGGAAAGTAATAAAACATGAAATCCCTAATGTTGTGCTGACACCACCTGAAACTTGTCGCTCCTCCTTCTTTCTAGAGACTTCGGCATTTCATAAGAAAATCTGAGCTTCTCAAACAATTCTTTGAAATGGGATTTAGAAGGAAATGATTAAACTGGACAAGTCATTGAATCAGCACAGTCAAATAAAATTGTGAATGTTAAGGAACATGAGTCATGTATCTGAGCTGCTAGAATGTTGGAACAACAAAGGAAGTAACGAGGACTTGAGAAACAGTTGGCACACTATTCCAGCATGTATATGGTATATGGTGGACTTTGTGGAAAAGAAAGAAATTGAAGGTATTTTGAAGGGAAGAGTAACTCAATTGTGAAGATCAAAGCTGACTGCTTATTTTTTATTTCATGGTGTAATTTCAAACATGTAAATGATGCTGAAGTATTGTTAGATTTTGTTGGCTCCCTGAAAGTAAAGCCAGGGACCCCCTCTTTTGCTTTTCGGACGCATCACTCACAGCACCATATTAGTGCTGCTGAAATCAATAAAAACTTACCTTACTGATCAGAAAAAAGAGTGAAAATAAATGAACATGACAAGAAGTAGCTTTTTGTTTTATTTTATTTTTTACAAGTAATGATAGCTTTTATTGAAGAAAAGAAGTTGCATTTAAGTAATGCCTGAAGCATCAAATATGAACATGAAATAAGGGAGCCATAGCCTTACAAGCTGGAAATAATGGGATAAAACTATGGGGAATATCAAAGATCAAATGAATGAAAAACCAATCCTATAACATCGACTTGCCAATCCAGACTACATGCAAAAGGTAAGGCAGGGTGGAACTATCCCAGGAGGAAAGGTGCCACTTGTTATAGGACTAGTATAAGAAGTAAAACTGTTGCATTGCATCACCTGATAAATTTGTGCTGTGCTTGGTCAGTCACTATCTGCCTGGATCGATTAAATCCAGCCCTGCCAAGCCATTACTTCGATGAATTATCGCCTGAAATAGTTTAATTCCCGGTGCACATTCCATGTTGAAATGACACATGAAACGTGAAAAGGATTTGGTGGTTCACCTACATTTACAGGTTGGCCAATGCTATAACTGAGAAACTGAGAAGAATAAGCATCCATTATCCCAGCGTAGTCTGATCTCCATTCCGACCTGAAGTTTCTTCCCTCTAATGATTTTCCCCCATTTTCCAATGAGATTATAGTAACTCCCGCGCCATCTTAACTTCATCAAATAGGCATCACCATTGTCATCATCTCGAGCATTAATATTCATCTGATGGTCATTTCTCAGTTGTTCTCTGGCTTGCTGTGACCAGTAAAAAAGAATATGATCTTCAACAGCCTTGCCGGGCAAAGTAAGAAATGGATGATTGGTATCCACATCAGACAATGTAAGTGCCTTTTTAATAGGCCAGTTATCCATCCCCGAGGCTGTGGCAACATACCGCTCCTGGGGAACTGAGAAGAACAAGCATTCATTTGCCCAGCGCAACCAGATCTCTTTCCCAACGCCAAGTCCCTTCTGCCGAATTATTGTTCCCCATTTCCCAATAAGGTTATAGTAATTCCCCCTACACTTAAATTTCATTATATAAGCTTCGCCAGTATCATAATCTCGGGCATTTACATTCACATGCTCCTCCTTTCTGAGATTTTCTTGTTGCTGAGGTGTCCAATGCACAAGGATATGATCCTCAACTAATCGACGGGGCAGAGGGAGAAATAGATGATTAGTGTCAACATCAGAGAGCGTTAAGATCTTCTTAATGGGCCAGTGGTCCTGCACTACCAATGCTACAACCATCCTAATTGGTGGGACTGCAACAATCTGCTGCTGTGGGACCGAGAAGTGTAAGCACCCATTTTCCCAACGTATTTTAATCTCTTGCCCAACATCAAGTCCTTTCCCTCGTACAACTCTACCCCACTTACCAATAAGATTGTAATAGCTTCCCCGCCATTTCAACTTCATCACATACATCTCACCTGTATCATCATCTAGGGCATTAAAATCTACTTGGCCTTGGGCTCTCAAATGCTCTTGTTGTTCTGTTGTCATATGCAACACAATGTGGTTCTCCACTTGTTGCCTAGACAAAGTGAGGAATGGATGAGTGATATCTACATCAGACAATGTCAGAGCCTTCTTGATAGGCCAATGATCCAGCATTTGGGGTACACAGCTGTAGTACGCTGCTCTTTTCATTCCTACCACAACCATACAATAACAATCAAATTATAATCTTAGAAACAACGGTCTAAATTGCAAGGCTAATAAATCCGACCAGTAACATGTGAATCAATTATGAGGGTTTAGCACAGCCCGTGCACTAAGCTCCCACTATGCGAGGGTCCGGTGAAGGGCTGGACCACAAGGGTCTATTGTATGCGGTCTTACCCAGCATTTCTGCAAGAGTTTGTTTCCGCAGCTTGAACCCGTGACCTCCTGATCACATGGCAGCAACTTTACTAGTTACTCCAAGGGTCCTTATTTACCTTAATTACACTACTTATACACTAGCTGTCAGCCTACCGCACCCTCCTTTATTATGCTAACGACAAAATCATTTGTACCAAAAGTTTCACTTGATCATTAATATTAACATAGTAACAAGATAGCGAATATATGGATAAACTTAAAATCAATTAATTGTTTCAGACCTATAAACCTCTAAAATCAAACCTAAATATCATTCACATTCAAAACCGGACAAGAAATATTTCTGTTTCAGACAAAAAAAGCTCATTGCTTTGAGACAAAACCACAAAAGCGAAGAACTTAATAATCAACACCAAAACCTAGTACAGCTACTACCACTAAGCCTCAATACAACAACAACAAACCAGTGTAATCCCACGAGGTGGGGTGGAATGTAGAGTGTACGCAAAACTTAGCTCTAACTAACCCTACCTGAGAGGTAGAGAGGAATGTTTCTGAAAGACCATACCCATTTATTAGACCCATTTATTTCTAACACCAAACATGCCAAAAAAAATGAAAATCTAAAAAGTCAATGATAAAATAGAGCATGCAGAAGAATCTTGTTTTGCTACTTGATAAAGGTATGAGCTTTGAGTAAGTTTGATTTATGGGGTTGTAAGTTGTTACCACTATGTTGAAGACGCTGAGATAGAAGTTTATTGGGGGATGTGATGAGGTTAAGTGTAATATATAATGGGAAAGTGTGAATCTTGGAAAAAGGGAGATATCACAAGGGTTTGGAGGGCCAACAAGAAATAGTATGATGAACAACAACACATTTCCTCAGAAGGAAAAGCATGTGAAGAGTTGTGAATAGGTGAATTGTCATGTCTTTATTTTTTTTTAACCAGAGAATGATGATTGTGAATTTGTGAATGGTGTGTGGGTGATGCTTTGTGTGAAAGAAAGAAACAAAAGAGAGAAATTTGGAGGAGCCAATTGGTGTGATTTGGTATTTTACTTCTTCTCTCTAGCCAAAATAGGCTTCAACTAGTCCACTCGTTCAAGTTTAGTCCTTGCCTCGTTGGAGTTTTTTATTTTCATTTGTTCTCATTAAACACGCATAAATTATTACTATATACTTTCTCAATTTAAATTATTTGTCTTACTTTCCTTTTAAATTTATTTTAAAATATCTTTTTCCTAACTTAGAATTTCAGTTTAAGTCATTTATTAGCTTAAATCATCAATTTATCAGTTCTAGGGCTTAATCCAAAAATTTCTGAATTTCACCATTAAATTTCCATATTTTAATAGATAAATTGGGAATAAAATCAAGTATAATCATCATGGGTAAATTTAGAATTATTATATTACGTACTAATGATTCCAAGTCTAAATTGCACAAATCTCGTAGCTAGTTGTTCAAAATTGGGGAAAATGACAAAAAATCTGAAACTTTGGTCTTTTTATACCAGAACAACATCATAAATGTGGCACCCACTTTGCAAATGCAATCATGCAATTGCGATCAAATATTCCACAAAAGAATACATTGTCCAGTTCAGAACGGCCACGATCCAATTTTTCAAGCCGTGATGGAATTTTCCCCCACTCGGTAAGCGAATCATCCACAACCGAATAAGCAAGTTCAAACAAGAATATTATGCGAAAAGAAATAAAGAAAGTCTCTTTAAAGTCATAAAATAAGTATAATAGACATAAATAGGCGGAAATAAGTACTACAATCCAATTTTTTTGTGTCATAAGTACAAAAAATACTCAAATAGAAATTACAAATCTAGAATAATATCTGAAATTATGTCTAAATGTAATAGAAGATATAAATAAACTGAAAGAGAAGAATCTAGTGCCACGAATCAGACAACGGCTCACCCTAAATCCCTCGAGTATGTCTCTTCAACAATCGGAGCCTCATGCTCCACTAGTACTAGAGATAGACTTTGCACACAAAAAGGTGAAGCAAGTGTACAGTGAGTATGAAAAATCAACGTGTACTTAGTAACATCATTGACCTACTCTAAATTATAATTATGACAAGATTGGTATTTTGAGCGCTTACTTCCACAACTTGTTCGAGATCGGGGCTTTTCTCTCGGTACATCCCTGCTACATTGGAATGGGGTTGTTGACCCTTTCACACGGGATATCATCCTCTGTAATAATCACAATTGCTCTCATTCGTGTCATATGGCGTCTGGTTATCACTAGAATGTCCGCCCCTGGTTGGTTGCGGAGAGCCTTGACCTTTTTCCCAATCACGTTCATGTTCACGTTTCGGGTTATTAACATGCTCTGAAACCCCCTTATTCAGAGGATCCATTTGGATGGCTGGAACTATGAGTGGCAAGGTGTTATTTTGGTCTACCGCGATGTTGGACTAGTCAACCTCGAGTGGATTTTTGTTTTGAATCCCAGACATGGCTAAGGGGTTTTGGTACCAGTTCTGAGTGGTCTAACAAAGAGTTTTGAGCAATAGATCGAGACAATATCATAATTGTCTATCTGCACAGACGGCGCCAAATTATCTATCGTTAAAAAATAATTTTAGGAGAATCAAATAAATTTGTTAAAAAGGGGACAAAGACAAGTAAATTGTGTTCGATCACAAATCCTTTTTCGAGTGGTTAAACCGAAAATGATATGTAAATGACTGAAAATAAGGAGACAATTATTAGAGAAATAGAGAGAAGCTCGTGATATTAGAGCTCAATAATGGAGTAAGGATTATTAGTATGAGAGATGAGATGGTTCATTCCTTATCAAATAAGGTATATTTATTTATACAAACCCTAAACTTTTCAACGTGAAAGTACAAATGAAATGACTAGCTTACAACATTGATGTCCCATCACACAGTATCACAAGGCTCGAATTTGCCAGACGTGTGACATGATTTGTTGAGAATGTGATCTAGCTGTAACAAGAAGCCATGCCTATGTGAAATGAACCTGTGGCAATGACTCGATTGCCTATTCTTCCTCGGATGCCTCTTGTCTTTTCGGGGTGGCAACGATCCAAAGCATCCCGGGGTGATGCCGTTGAGGCTACTCTAGGCTACCGCCATGGGTTATTCTACGAACCTGTGGACCCGGTCGAGCCCATTATTCCACGTGGCGAATTCTAGTTGGTTCGTTTGTTGATCCCGAATTTTGCCCTATACAATTTTCTCTATTTTAATTACTTTCCCCATCCTATAGACAACAGAAGAAGAAGAGAAGGAAATTGTGAAGTTTTCCATTGTTTCTTTGGTTCGTGGTAAAGCTTACAGAGGGAGAGTGATTACTTAATTAGTTACGAGTCAAATTATGACTTTTAAGTTATTGAGTTGTTTTTGAATATTTTCTCTTTTTTCATGACTTCTCGAAACTTTTATTGTCTCTCTCTTTAATCTTCCTCTCATTGTATTAAAAATAGAAGTCAAATTTTTACTCCAAAATAAAAGGATTGATCGAAAAAAATAAATTTTATTAATTTTGGGGGGGGGGGGGGGTAAATATGAGTTAGTCCACACATGATAGGATAGTTTGAAATCAAATTCAAATAGAGGGTTGATTTATTCTATTTCACATAGTTGAGAGATAAATCTAAACGAACCCAATGACGAGAGTATTTTTAGGACAAAGACGAAATAAGGGCAATTTTACTCAATTTTCTTTAGTTGAGGAGCTTTTTTTATATTATATTTTGTAGCATATAATTTGGTCCCCGATTGGATCTTTATGTTTGTGATGGCCAGTTTATGGATCTATAGTATTTGGTCCAAGTTGGACTTGTATGCCAAAGGTAGGTAATATATATATATATATATATATTATTTTTTCCGCTTTAAAAAAATTGACTTAATTTGAATTCATCTAATTTGATTTAACATTAAATTTTAAAAATAAATAAAATAATAGTTAATTCGATCCGGGTTGGACCTGCCCGTTATACTTGTAAGTTGGTGACAACCATTATTTATAGAGATTCCTTCTTTAGATACTGAATGAGTTTTTTTTTCTTTTTCTAAATTACTTTTGAAAAGTGTATTATTCGATAATTTCTCCAATATCTGTTTTGTTGGAATAATTAGTTTTGTTTATTGCTGTAAATAATTTAGTAGTTTTCAGGGATTGAAAAACCTCAGAATTTCAAGCCTCTTCCCTCCCCTTTGACTTTAATAATCCCAGGTAGTATTAAAATCAATTTCTTATTCATTAACAATTATTGCTTGCCAATTCGCAAAGATTTCAGGTGATTGTGGATCTAGATCTAATTGGGTAGATGGGGGTGATGTCAAGGAAAGTAGTGCCTGCATGCGGTAGTCTCTGCTTCTTTTGTCCATCATTGCGGGCAAGGTCCAGACAGCCTGTTAAACGCTACAAGAAGCTCCTTGGAGAGATTTTCCCCAAATCACAGGTCAATTTCTCTCCAATTCCTTATTTTTTTTTGACATATATAGTTTTCCTCTAATGCTATGCATTGCAATTGCAGGATGCTGAGCCAAATGATAGAAATATTGCAAAACTTTGTGAGTATGCTTCCAGAAACCCATTGCGCATACCAAAGGTACATTTCACCCTTTTTTCTTCCAAAATAGTTGCATTTTTCTCCCTTCACAAGGGTCAATTAAGTCTTTTAAATCATTCTTTTAACTGCAAATACATTTCATGATGCTATAAAATTTTGGACGTTATGTTCAAGGTAGTTCTATCACAAATTGCAAGCAGTTTCTAGGAATTCAGCCTCCATTTTTTTTTTGGCTGTATTGTTCTAAAATAAAAGTTCAAAAGCAGCCCATGAAGTCTCTGCCGTAGTTTAATTCTACTGCAGAGGTCCTTTTAGGTCTGCTCCCTCAATTAAGCCATGAGAGAGGGGTTACACTGTAAGAAAGCTGAGCTCAGTCTCTCCGTAAATTCCTTAAAGTGAAAAACAAACCTCCTTGTGTCATATTCATCCTGATCAATTGTAGCCATGAATTTCTACCCATGTAACAAAATTATCATATTGTAGTATTGGGAGTTATTTCATTAATTTTCATGTCTGCAAAGCTTTCTTGATGTCATCAGTCTCCTTAATATGTGTATACTAATTACTGATTGACGTGATTCAGATTACCGAATACCTAGAGCAAAGGTGTTACAAAGATTTGCGAAATGAGCACCTTGGGTCAGTGAAGGTTGTTACCATGATCTACAGGAAGCTTCTATCTTCATGTAAGGAGCAGATGTAAGTTTGAACAATTAATACAAGTACCTGTGTACCTATAGCTCAAAATTATAACCACTTCAAATGTCCTACTATAGACTTATCTGCATTTACTAGACAAGGAAAGGATTGGAACAAACCATAAGTTTTCTAAGGCTCTACTCAGTGCTAAGCTTAGATGGGAAGATTAAGCCAGATCTTATGCCTTTCTAGGTGCATGGCTACAATTATCTGTGACAGATGAAGTTGAACATAAACAGGTGATATAAATGGGAAAGGATCTTCATTATAAAAAAAAGCAAAAAGAAAGAAAAGGAAAAACGGGAACGGATTCTGGAGAACAATATGGAGAAATATTGATCTTCTATATTTTTATTCTCTAAAATCTATAAATGGGAAAGGATCTTCATTATAAAAAAAAGCAAAAAGAAAGAAAAGGAAAAACGGGAACGGATTCTGGAGAACAATATGGAGAAATATTGATCTTCTATATTTTTATTCTCTAAAATCTATATATGGAGAAGGATCATCACAAGATTGCTTGATAAACTTTTTTTTGGCAACAGTGAAGAAACTAGATGAACGAGCTCTTTTGGTGTCCTCAACTGCAAGAGAACTACAAAGGCTCTTCATTTCTTATATACATAAGTTAATTTACAGTGTTTGTTTTGCAACCCAATGGTGTAGTTCTATAAAGTTCCATTTATCCATGAAAGAAAAGGTACACAAGAACTTGGAACTTAAAGAACGAAGAACTCAGTAGTAAATTCCTCTCCCTTTGTAGAGGGGCTGTTTGATAGATCTCAACTGCTTATCAAGAGTTATGTACCTGATGGAAATCCACATTAGATCTACCCCTGTTCTGATAAATTGTTCCTGTCTGTTACTTGTTTGAGAATATTAAAAGAGTTCGGAGTTGAAGGGGAGCCTTGGAGCAACATTAAAACTGTCTTCGTGTGACCTATAGGTATGGGTTCTAGCCGTTGAATAGCCACTGATGCTTATGTCAGGGTAGGCTGCCTGCATTACATCCTCTTGGGGTGCTTCCCTTCCTTAAACCTTGCGTGAACGCGGGATGCTTCGTGCACCGGCTGCCCTTCATTAAAAGAGTATGGAGTTGTAAAACACGTTTTGGAGAAAATCAAACAAAAGAGTTGTCCCTAGAAACTGTTATGGAAGTCATTTGATATAGTTGACCTTTCGAAGTACCTATGCCCTCCCAAATAGAAGAGAAAGACCTAGTCAAATATCTCCCGCAAACTAATGAGTGGAAAGTGCATGAGCAAGCTGGTCAGAACTCTAGTTTAGGATGGTGGAACTGCTTCAAATTTCTCTTAGTTAGGTCACAACTAAAAATAAACTATTATAAAAAGGGTTCAGATAGCCAGCCTCTCTCTGTAATCAAAACATCTTCCTTGGTTCATACCAGCACACCTTACCTTATCAAACAGAAAAAGAAAAGATTAAAGAAAACGTCTCTCTTGGTTCTGCTTCATTTCAGATGTAATTTATTTCATGAGGTTGTTTTAGATCTTTTCTCGCTTTTCTTTGGTGACTTATATTCTTGCTTCTTGTTACCTTTATTTTAGCACTAATGTTATTGATGGAGATCTAGTTATTCTTGAAACTAGGCAATAAATCATAATATTGAAAAACAATTTGCAAGTCCCTGTAGTCTGTAGATGCCACCTCAAATATGTCTAAACACTATTCAAGTAATAATGCGTAGTTGTTTCCTCGGAAATTTCTGACTTGAAGATAGGCCATCTACACTGTTATAGTTGACTAATTAATTTTTGATGGAAATGCTTCTTCCCATATAACGTCAGTATCTATGCATGTGATATGCAGTTTTGCACTATTGCACTGATACAATTGAAGTTCTGCGTACAACATTTACTTAAGTTACTTTTGACATTTATGCAGTTAGAACGAAATGTAATGGTTTAATTGTGTAACTATACAACTGCAGGCCACTATATGCTACTAGTCTATTGGGGATTATCCGCACTCTTTTTGAACAAACGCAGCATGATGAAATGCAGATTTTAGGTTGCAACACTCTTGTTGACTTCATCAATAGCCAGGTTTGTATGCCTAATGAAAATAGATGTTAATATGTACATATATCATCTCCAGGAAAGACTATTTTGAAGTAATTGTACTCCGCTCATATATTTTGAACCAAGACCATAGTTTCTGAAGATGGACTTGGATAGTAGTGCAATATAGCTGCCACTGGATAATTTGGTCATGAATCATTGTGTCTTTTACTGATCTATCATAATTTTGGAGCAGCCAGCAAACACTGATGTCTGTTAGGATAATAGTGCTGCAAGTACATTGTAATTCCATGAGGAGGATGTAAACTTTTGATGGATGATGGTTGAGTAGAGCAACATTAGTTCAGTGTTGTCAAAGGCGCGCTTAAGCCCTAAAGCGAGGCTCATAACATGTTGAGAGCTTCACCTCGCTTTATGTGTGCTTTAGTGTCATCATCAAGGCTCTAAGACATACTTTTCCTTGCCAATTAGCCTCTCTTGAAGAGGTGACGCTAGATATATGATATTTCACTTTATCGTTATGTTTTTACAATTTCTTTGTCCATATATTTGTTATTCATGCTTATTGTTACTAGTCTTGATCTAAACATATATATTTGTATTTGTATTTTTGCACCATTGCGCTTTTTTTCATTAAAGCCCACACTTTATTTGGTCTTTGCGCTTAAATTCCCAACTTACCTTAGAGCTTTTTTGCGCTTTTCGCTTTTGATAACACTACACTAGTTATAGCGCCTACTCCAGAAAAAAAAGAAGTTATGGTATTGCATTCTCTATCCTGGATTTTAAATGTTTTTGATCATCTATTGGCTTTTATAAGAGCCTTAACTCTAGAAGAAACAAGAGGCAGTTTTGGGCTTTTATTTTTGGTGGGTTGGTTTTACCCTTGGGAGTGGTCTGAGAGAAGGACAATGGAGTGTGGTTTTGATAAATAGATTTAGGAAAATATTTTGGGTTTATGCTAAAAAGTGGATTCAAGCTCTCTTGCTTCTCCTTATTAAGCAGATGGATGGCACTTACATGTTCAACTTAGAAGGCCTCATACCTAAACTGTGCCAACTAGCTCGAGAAGTTGGAGATGATGACAGAGCCTTGCGCTTGCGGTCTGCAGGAATGCAAACTCTGGCTGTCTTGGTAAAAACTCTTTCTCTCTCTCTCTCTATCTGTTGTTTACTTATTTAATTATACTTGCAAAATTCTCAAGTAAAGTACCCAGAACTTGGAACCACTTCAGGTGTTTGGGGTGTTTTCTGATATTCGGAAATACTAGATCTTGGTGACGTAGACTCAACAATAATACCTTCTTTGAAGGATTTATCTGCACTTGTTGTTTCACTAACATCGAGGCTCACTAAGAGATATCTTACCACTTAATCTCACAAGTAACTTATTCTTGCACAGAACATTTCCACGAGCTGTAAGAGCCAGGGGAATGAACAAGCCAACTGGTTTCTCTTTACCTTTTTATATAATTGGCTTTGTCTCTATTCTGGACATGTCTTGGACCAGTTAGAACCAGGAAGGGCCCATTTACGGTGATAAAAGCTTGTAATATGAATAATTAGTTAACCTTTTCAGATAACTGCTCTTATATTGTTGACAAGTAATGTAACTAGCAATATAGGAAGGACTTTTTTGCTATAATCTGCAATGCTTTGGTTGAGGGACTATACTTTTGTGTGTTGGAATTATTTAACTCATTTGAAAGACTAGTTTCTTATTGTGCCTGTCCAAACTCATTGACACTGCACCTTATTCAATGATAAATATCTACTTATATGTCGTTTTTTATTAGCTAATTCTGTCAGTTTACATCAGATGTTTAGCTAGTGACTGTATAAGTTTCAGGTGTATAAAACTCACCCTTCATGGACATCCAATAAAATTGGGAGGTTTCAAGTATATACAACAGTAGCTTAACTTAGCCCAGATTGAGAAAAGGTGTCTGTTTGTTTGAGTACTTCTAGTGCGGCTTCTATAACTGGGATGAGATGCTTCATCCATAACATCTAAAGATTTTTTTTGGATCAGGTAAATAATTTTATTCATAAAAAAGGGGAAGACCCCGTATACTAGCAGTATATCAAAAGAAGAGAACCTACAACAAAAATATGGTTCTCAACAATCTAAACATTAATTTCTCAAGGAGTAACTTAGAGATTACCCCTTCCAACAACAACAACAACAACAACATACCCAGTGTAATCTTACAAAGTGGGGGTGTGGGGAGGGTAGGATTAGGGGTGGCAGTTGGGCCGTTTGGGCTGAAGTTGGACGGGTCAAAATGAGCTGAATCAATAGATGAGCCAATGCCCAACCCGCCCAAAACTTACATGGGCTAAGATGAGCGGGTCAATATAGGCTAAATGATGGGTCATAACCCAACTTGACACATTACTTTTACAAATTTCAAACTTACCTATGATGTTATTTTATTTTGTATGATATTTGATTTTTCCATATCTTTATTTTTAAAATAAGAATAATATTTTAAAGATTTTTTTCATTTTTTATAAAAGCAAAATAAATATATAAAATAATGGGTGGGAGGGCAGGGGTAGTATGGCGGGTGGTGAGAAGCGGGGGGCTGGGTAGTGGGGTAAGAAAAGTTTCTCATTCTTTATAAAAAATTTGTATAAGTAAAATAAATATATTAAGTAAAAACTTCGGGTGGGTGGGGGTGGGATGGGGTAAGTGAATTTTTCTCATTTTTTATAAAAAGTTTATAAAAGTAAAATAAATATATAAAATAGAAATTTGGTGGTGGCGTGGGAGGGCGGGGGTAGTGGGGTTGGGTGATGGGGTACAAATTTTTTTTCATTTTAATAAAATTTTATATATAAGTAAAATATATAAAATAAAAACTTCGGGGGTGGTGAGGGAGGGCAAGGGGTAGCAATTTTTTTTTATATTTTTAATAATTATTTTATAAAAGTAAAAATATATAAAATAGAAATTTGAGGATGGGGGTTCCCATAGGAGGTAAGAAAAAATTTCATATTTTTTATAATTGTTTTTGTAAAAGTAAAAAGAATATGAAATAAAAATTTGAGGATGGGAGTAGGGCATGAGTGGGGGTGGAGGGGGTAGGGGGGAAGTAAGAAAAAATTTCATATTTTTAATATTTTTTTTATAAAAGTAACAAAAAATATGAAATAGAAATTTGAGGATGGGGTGGGGGTGGAGGGGGTAGGTGGAGTTAGGGCGGTAGGGGGAGGTAAGAAAAAAATTCATATTTTTTATAAAAGTAAAAAAATATGAAATAGAAATTTGAGGATGGGGTAGGGCAATGGGTGGGGTTGGTGTAGGGAGGGGTAGGGTGGATGGATAGTGTGGTTGGTGGTTTGGGTGCGTTGGTGTATTTTTATAAATTGTTCGAAAACTAAAAATATAAAATAGAAATTTGAGAATGGGGTAGGGTGGGAGGTGGGGGTAGGGGTGGTAGGGGGTGGGGTGGAGTAGGCATGGTAGGGGCAGAGATGTGAGAGTGGTTTAGTGCTTGGGTGGGGTTGGTGTAAGGGAGGGGTAGGGTGGATGGATAGTGTGGTGGGTGGTTGGGGTGCGTTGGTGTATTTTTAATATTCCGAAATAATAAAGGAATTTTTAAAATAATTATTTATAAATAAAAATCTTAATCTAGTATGGATCTCTAATCGTTAAAATTGAGCATTTTCGTAGGTCAAGTTTGAGCATCATCATGGGTTCATTGGAGCTGTTGATTTATGATTGGTCAACTTGGGCTAGCCCAAACCAACCCATCATCAAAATCACTCTTGCCCAAACTCATGAAACCTTGGGCGGATTGGGCGGGTCATTTGGGTTTGGGCTAATTTTGCCACCCCTAGGTAGGATGTACGCAGATCTTACCTTACTTTTGTGGGGCAGAAAGGCTGTTGCCGATAGATACTCAGCTCAAAAAGAATGTAGTCAATGCAGGATTGCAAGAAAAATAAGACAATAAAATATTCAGATATAAAATAAATGGAGTAATACACACAGTACTACTATTAAGAAAAGGAGAATAAGGAGTTCGCTACACATCACGACAAAACTCAACTACCTACTAACCTTCTATCCTAACCTTCGCTACACATCACGACAAAACTCAACTACCTACTAACCGTCTATCCTATTCCTCGACCTCCAAATCTTCCCATCTACGGTCATGTCCTCAGCTGTCAGCTGAAGTTGTGCCATGTCCTGTCTAATCACCTCCCTCATGTTCTTCTTCGGTCCATCTCTGCCTCTCCTAACTCCTGTGACCGCCGGTCTCTCACACATCCTAACTGGCGCATCCTCACACCTCTTCTTCACATGCCCGAACCATCTCAGTCGCGCCTCCCTCATCTTGTCCGCCACGGTGGCCACTCCAACCTTTGTCCCGTATAACTTCATTTCTAATCATATCTCTCCTAGTATGACCACACATCCATCTGAGCATCCTTATCTCCGCCACCTGCAGCTTCTGGACGTGAGCGTTCTTAACTGGTCAACATTCTGTCCTATACAACAATGCTGGTCTAACCACCACTCTGTAGAACTTGCCTTTTAGCCTAGGCGACTTTCTTATCACAAAGCACCTCCGAAGCGAGCCTCTATTTCATCCACTCTGCTCCAATACGGTGTGTGACATCATCGTCAATATCACCGTCCTCCTGTATTATGGACCCAAGGTACTTGAAGCTTCCTCTTTTAGGTATAACTTGTGCCTCGATCTTCATTTCCACATCTGTCTCGTGCGTCACGTCAGTGAACTTGCTCTCCATGTACTCCGTCTTAGTCCTGCTTAACCTGAAACCTTTAAATTCTAGGTTTCTTCTAACTTTTAGCCTATCGTTAACTCCACTACGCATCTCATCAATCAAAAGTATATCATTTCCAAATAACATCCTCTTGAATATATCGCGTCTATTCGTCCATCACTAAGGCAAATAGAAACAGACTAAGGGTTGATCCCTGGTGCAACCCCATCATGACTGGAAAGTGCTCCGAGTCACCTCCCACTGTCCTAACCCTGGTCTTGGCACCCTCGTACATGTCCTTAATTGCCATGATATAAGCCACATACACATCCCTAGACTCCAAGCATCTCCAAAGTATCTCCCTAGAGGTCAATGAACACCATATGCAAGTCCCTCTTTTTCCCTATACTGCTCCATCAATCGCCTGACAAGATGAATAGCTTCAATAGTCGATCGCCCCGGCATGAATCCGAACTGGTTCTCGGATATCGATACACCCCTCCTCATCCTCATCTCGACCACCCTCTCCTAGACTTTCATATTGTGGCTTAGCAACTTGAACCCCTATAATTATTGCAGTTCCGAATAAAATTACCCCTTCCATTTCTAAAATTAATTTACTTGAATGTTGTACATCCAGAGATGACTCAAAATTTGTGAAGAGAACAGATAAGGGAAAGTAATTAAATCTAGCAATGAGGTTCAGTATTTGCTTATAAGGTTAAAGTAGTAAACAACTTATATGCTATTAAGCTTATGGACCTTTTTCCATCATAGATACACATTTATGTTTTTGTGTTTATCAATTTTATTGGAAGTGCAAATATTTTTGTTTCCTTGTATTTCTCTAATTTCTCTGTAGGCCACACTGTGGAGTCTATTCTTTTCCTCTTTTGAACTTTCTCTGTGTGTTTCATTTTTTTTCCGTTTTTTTAGGTGTGGTTTATGGGGGAGCAGTCTCATATCTCCATGGACTTTGATCATGTAAGATAATTTCAATGTTACTCAGTTATTCAATTTTCAGATCATGAGATACTCCAACTGCCATTTCACTTTTCTAATGTTGGCATGAAAATAACGCAGATTATCACTGCGACTTTGGAGAATTACATTGACTTCACTGTGAACCTAGAGAACGGCAGACAAGACGATAAACAGTCTCAACCTTCAGAACAGTGGGTTCAAGGAGTGTTGAATAGTGACGATCACAACTCATCTTTCCCTGATATGAGCAAGAAGGTTTCCTCCATGCCAAATATCATGAATGCAAATACAAAATTGGCATCCTCAATGTAAGATTATACGCCTAAAAAGGCAAAAGTCATTTTTCTTTCAGCTGACATTGCAATCCTAATGCTTACTCTATATTATTGTTAACTTTAATCAGAGAGACAGCCAAAAGCCCCTCTTATTGGGCCAGAGTTTGCTTACATAACATGGCCTTACTGACAAAAGAAGCAACTAGTGTACGGCGGGTTCTTGAACCTCTCTTTCATAGTTTTGACACTGAAAACTATTGGGCTTCAGAGAAAGGACTCGCCTGCTCAGTGCTCATGCATTTGCAGTGCCTGTTAGAGGAATCAGGTGATTTATGGGCTCCTTGTTCCTCTTCTTCAGCTGAGATTAATATTTGTGATTTATTCAATCTGTTGCTCATTCAATTTTCCCTTAATACAAATTTTGACCCCAGGTGAAAATTCCCATTTGTTGCTATCCATCTTGGTCAAGCACTTGGATCACAAGAACATTGCCAAGCGGCCTGACATACAAATCAGAATAGTTAATGTGGTCACATTCTTGGTAGAAAATGCAAAAGAGCAAGCTTCTGCAACAATAGTTGGTGTCATTAGTGACCTGATTAAACATTTACGGAAGTGCATGCAGTATTCAACTGAAGCATCTAGTCCGAAAGACGGATTAAATAATTCTAACTCCAATCTTCAGTCTGCCCTAGAGAAGTGCATATTACAGCTCTCAAAGAAGGTTTGTCTTTGATAATTTGGTTTTCAATTGGCCGCAAGCATGTGCATTATACTCTGAAGTTTTCTTTTCTTTTACATATGTACCTTGGTTCAGCAAGAAGTTGACAATGATGTAAATTGTCTTCATCTAAGCTTACTTGCAATCCACTACCCTTTATTCTGTTCCATATGTTTTCAATGTTTTTTCCTATGTTTTTGAGGAAGCAATTCACTTTGCAGATTGAGTGTTGAAGTTGTGCCTTTTTGCTTTAGCTTCCAAGACTAATAAAGAATAGTTTGGACCAGAAATGCATGCTTATTATGAGTTCCACAAGACTTGAATTTGACATTTTTCTTTATTAAGTGCAAGTTGGTCCTGCTTTAATAACCTTGACAGTAGGTACTGGACCCAAGGAGAGTGCTAGTTCTAATCACTGCAAGTTAATAAAAGATAAGCATTGTGTATCCAGCAGCCCTTTAGTTGCAGTTTGTTTTGTCTACTTCTTCACTCAATCCCCATAATGAGCCTTTCATAGAAATATAAATCTTTTGCATTTCCTAGAATTTATACCAGTAAGTAGTTTTAAAGTTCTGCTTTGGACTCGGTGTATGATTTGATGCAACTACTCCTCTATAGGCATACTCACTAGACAAATGTATTTGCTTCTGGCACTATTCGAAGGCCAATAGATGTTGATGTTTTCAGTCAAAACTGTGATGATAATGAGTTGGTCAAATTTGATCATAGTTTCTGGGGAGTAAGTTCTTTCTCTGTATAATGTTTGTCTGCTCAATTTATTTCCTTACTTTTTTGGTATAAGCTGTTTGCTATCACCAAGTACAATTGATTGCAAGCATCAACATCCTATTTGCCTCTGGTAGAGTGCAGGAACCAAGTGCCATTATATGGTGAATGTTGTATTTTTATTGTCGCTTCCAAGTTTAGATCTTCATTGCTTATTTGCACCAGCATACCCTGTGCTTTATGTTTTAGGTGAAGGTAGTGTTTTTATTATGTCATTAGCAGGTTGCTGATGTGGGCCCTATACTTGATATGATGGGCATGGTGCTAGAGAACATTCCAGCGAGCACCGTGGCAGCTAGATCAATGATTGCGGCTGTGTATCGCACATCACAAATTGTTTCTTGCATTCCTAACGTGTCATATTACAGGAAGGTAACTAGAATCTGTTGTCGAGCTCCTGATTCATGGTTTTGTAACTTTTATGTAGTCCAAATGGTGTAAGCTGCTTTCAATTGCCCTCAGGCTTTTCCAGATGCTCTCTTTCTCCACTTGCTCTTGGCAATGTCACACACTGACCATGAAACACGAGCTGGAGCACACCATATATTCTCTACTGTGCTTATGCCACCTATCAGTCCCTTGTCATCTCTACATAGTAGAAGTTCTTCCCAGAGTATTCCAGACCAATCACCAAGGAAGTTGGCTAAGGTTCGATTTAAGAGTTTTTCCATTCAAGATGGAAATACATATGGAAATGGTTCTATAGATGTAGTAGCAGGAGAAGAAAATGAAGATGTCAGTCGCCATTCACATCAATCTGCTAACTCTCGATCTCAAAGTCAATCATGTGGCTTCAAGGATGTCCTGCCTGACAGGAAACCAGTATGGAAGAACTGACTTCTCTTCTTTTTGCAAGAAATATCGATGAATTTGTTTTCCTTTTAAGCTAATTAAATGTCTAATCGTCTGAAATACTTCAGGAGCTCATTTCGCTTCGTTTGAGTAGTCACCAAGTGAGTCTTCTGCTTTCATCTATCTGGGTTCAGGCAACACTGACTGATAACACACCTTCCAATTTTGACGCGATGGCCCATACGTACAAAATTGCTTTACTTTTCACTCGATCAAAGGTTAGATCCAATCTTTATAGCATCCCAAGTGTCTAGCTATCTAACTCTAATCAGAGATGCACGGGAAACCTTCAAACATTTCGTCTCTCTTGTACGGTGGTGTTTGGATGTGCTGTTGAAAAAAGTAGAAAAAAATAAAATATCTTGTTTAGTTAAAGTTATTTCTCAAAAAAGTTTTCCTGGGTAAAGAATTTCCTTGAGGAATCACACAAAATTCAGAATACTTCAAGAAATTACAACTATCCAAATACGTGTTCTTTTGCACATACTATTTACTCCAAATAAATCTTTGACAAAGCTATTATAAAAACTACTCCAAACTGTTATAAGTCTTATATTGCTTGATCTCGATCTTCTATGTCGTTCTGCAACTGTTTTCATCAATCACATTATAGTTGGTCTTGCTAATTGCAGAATTCTAGTCACATGGCACTTGTTCGGTCTTTCCAGTTAGCCTTCTCTCTAAGGACTATTTCTATGGATAAAGAAGGTGAGTTGAGTTCACTATCAAGTTCCACCATCTTAACTTGGGGAGTGCTAGCTTACAGTTATTTAGTTGGGGTCCAGAGATAAATTGACATCAGTATATGAACTGATGAAAACTTCAATCACTTCAGAAGTTCCTGACTGGGTTGTCGATGATTACTACTGTATCTTACAGTACGAAATTTCTGGTTTTATCAGCATTAACGTCTTTTACTGCAAATGTTGACTATCATTTTACTTACTGCCTACTGAAGGAGGTTTACGGCCATCTCGAAGGAGGTCTCTATTTACTTTGGCATCATATATGCTCATCTGTTCAGCAAGGGCGGGCAATCTCCCTGAACTAAGTCCTGTGGTTAAATCATCACTGACAGATGAAATGGTTAATCTCCCAAAGCTCTTTGTGTTTGCTGGATAAGTAGTTGATTTCTTCAAATCTTGCTGTTAGGCCGAATTTGATCAGCTCTCCATGTTTTCTGATATATATAGTTTATAAAAATTTAATCATGTGATAAATGTTTGGTTAAATAGGCTGATCCTTATCTTAAGTTGGGAGAAGATGTGAGGCCGCAAGCTGCATCTATAGCATCTGGTAGTGAACCATATGGTTATGGCTCTCAGGAAGACGAAATTGCAGCGTTGCAATCCATGTCAGCAGTAGAATTAGACGACGAGAAATTAAAAGAAATCGTTATGTTGCACTTCACAACTAAATGCGGAAAATTGTCAGAGGTATTAACTTTCTCCGCTTCCTCAAAATTTGATGTATGATGCAGGTTCACAACCTCATAGGTGGTGGGGAATTTTTTGTCTGCTGGCAAGGCGGAGATTTATACATGTTAATGTTATCTTTTTGGGTCATTATTAGCTAGTTTGATTTGTTTGGTGAATACAGTTATGATAGAGTAGACAGAAGATTGTTTCAAAATAGCAAGAATGATGTATAAAGCATTAAAAGTCTTTCACTTTACATTTGTACTTTTCGTAAGAAACCCAGCTTGTATAGGTAGCTTGGTACATTTGATGGAAGATTATGGGTTGACTCGGGTTGAATCATAGACATTACTTGTACATTCTTTTATGACACCGAGTTGGTGTTGTAACAATAAAATCTATTGACTTATCAAAAAATAACAGAGTAGAAATAAAAGTAGGTTGAAGAAATAGCTTCTTGTTTGGTTCCAAATCGCTCCTTACCCTACTGATTTGATAACCTCGTGTCAATATAAGATGATTCGAAATGTGACCTGAAATCAATGAAATTAATATTCATCGGCCACATACTAAGGCATGATTCCAAATAATATATCTTAAAAGCTGGTTATTATATCTTTTTAATGTCGAAAGAGAGCTATTGGAGAGCCTTCTTCTCTCAAAGTCTCTTAAATGCTTCCATGAGTTTTCTGCTACTGAAGGATGAGAGTATTTGATTGGAGCATAATCTGCTCAAGCCACAAACATGAGCATTGTATATGCAAACTCATATGAAAATGGATCCGCTGTCAATATATTCTCTTATTTTCCTCTTCCATAAAACGTCTATGGGAATGGAGAAGCTCCTGGTAGGGAGCTTCCTCCTTTAATGGGTATTATGCGGTGTGAATCTGGATTAGTCGGGCTAGTGGTTCCGTATACCAGATGGTTATCCCTCTTTTGGATCTTAAACTATTAAATAAATGAGCTTCTTAGGACAGGATTTTTCTTCTTCTAGAACCGGATGTTGAATCTTGGCTACTGTTTTTCAGGATGAGTTATCAAGCATAAGAAAACAACTCTTGGAAAGGTTCGAACCGGACGATGCTTATCCACTTGGGATTCCTCTGTATATGGAAACGCCTCACCCCTGCTCTCCACTTGCTCAGATTGAGTTCGAGACTTTTGATGAGGTTGTAGAGGAACCATTTTCTGTATTTGAGATATACATTTATTTATGTCTAGTTGTTACTATTTTTCTTTTGTGACGTCTTGAACTTTTTCCTCCACCCCAATGGCATGACTTCCAGATATGCATTCTAACAGAGTTGATTGTCTGTCTTTACTCTTTCAGGTCATGGAACCTCCTTCCCTCATAGATGAAGAAGCAATTTCAGATGCTAATGGAAGCCAATCAGGTCGAAAGACATCTCTGTCTATCAATTCCCTTGACATTCTAAGTGTTAACCAGCTTTTAGAATCGGTGAGTAACTGCTTTGGAGCACATGTTTTGGAATATACAGTTGTTTATGTTCTAGATTAGTCCATGGATAGGTTTACTTACATATTATTGACATTTAAACTTTGAAAATCCACTTGATCTTTGCACCATTGCAACGAGACTACAAAGGGGGAACAAAGAATAGAGAAATATGTCTGGATACTCTTTTTTACGGGACATCATGGGTTCAGCCTATCTTTTGCCTTTCCATTAGTGAAGATACTAACGAAAAGGGACAAAATTGAATGATCTCCCCTGCCCCATTGTATCTGCGTTGTTCAGGCACGACAGTGGTGCCGATCGGGATACATGGAGAATATGCGCTCAGTGTGCAGTGGAAGTGGTGCTTAGATTGATGGTGAAGATGGAGAATAAGAAAATAGAAAATGGAGAAGAATAAGATGACAACGAAGAGGAACACAAAAAGGAAAAGAAATTTGGTCGTGTTTCTGGCTCTCTGCAAACCTACTTTCTCCAATCCTCTATTCTGCTTCGATTCGAAGGCATAGTTTGTTGGGAACCAATGGATACAAGCCTAGGAAGAGAGTAAGTCTTTAGCAGAACCCTAAAAGTCCTTGAAATGAACATGAAAGCCAAAGGGAAAGTCCTAAAACTACAAAAAAGAAACACCTACAAAAAACTACAAAAAGAAAGTCCTAAAACTACAAAAAAGAAACACCTAAGCATTCCAAACTAATCAAATAATTTACACTCTGATAGCTCCTAAGCTACATTCCGGTAACTCCTAAACTACCTTGGAACTAAAGAAAAATAAATCAGATTTACTGTAGTCTGAAAAAGACACTTGAACAATAACTCTTTTTCCCCTCTATACCTGCATCAGCTTTCCTTGTGTTGGAAAAAGATTTGTCCTCATTTTGACTTCCCTTTATCACTAGGATGCCCATGTGATCCTTTCTTTCTTTTTCTTTTTCCCGCCAACTGGAGTTCCTTCAAGTGTAACTCTCTTAATTGCATCTCCTGCCCTTTGTATAGTAATTAGCTCCCTTATATAGCATATAAGCATACTTTGCAATTTCAAGTGCCACAATTTCATGTGTTCATAGGGAATTTAGAACACCTACCAGTTTTTGTGATAGTGTACATCCTTTTGTTGATCCCTCATGTTACCAAAGTCAAATAACAAAAGAAAAATTTAAAGGAGGCAACTGATGTCAAGATACGTGAGAGACATGCCATCACCTTTAAAAGTGTCTATGCTTTACAAGAGCAATACATAACAAATTGAGGAACTTTTAAGACTGGGAAAGGATAGAATCCCAAGCCCTGATTGAATTTTTTACATACAAAGCACACCACAAGATCCCCATGATGTCTATAGTGGGGGTGGGACAAAGGAGTTTTTTCTGAAGTCATAATATGAGAAGTTCTTAACTTGGGAGGGATTGCCTTTCCATATATCTCGGTTTGGATCCCTAAGGGACCGAGAAACATGTCTTCCTTTCATTTTGTTAACAACAAGAAGGGTGGTCTTGATGGCGAAGAATTTGAGCTAGATGAAATTTACATACGTCAACGGGTGCTTTTATGTGTACGGCTCGGGCGAAGGCGTGGATCATCTTCTTCCACATTATTGGGTAGCTTCTCGGTTATGGTGGAAATCTTGAGATGGTTTGGAATACATTGGGTAATGCCAAGCACTATGAAAGATGTGTTGTTAAGCTGGAACTTCGGAAGGTTGCACTTATGTTGGGTCGTTTGGAGAGAGAAATAGGATTATTTTTGAAGTGATAGAGAATGATTTTACACATGTGAGGAAGCCTCTAATGTTTTTTGGTGCACCCATGAGGTTCCTTTATGTATAGAAGATCGGGTGTCATTCGTAAAGACCATATCTTTTTGTAGGTTTTCTACTTTTTGATATAATTCTTACATACGAGTGTTTTTGCCCAAACATTCAATAACTTTATTGCTTTATTTAAAAATGAGAAAATTAAAAATAAGAAAAGGAGAAGCTGAGTTTAATGCTGTAGAAAACAAGTTCCTGTAACAACTATGATTTAGGAGCATTTCACTTCTGAGGATCTCTTAGATAATGAAATTGATTAGCTCGTCTGACATATCATTCTACATCATAATTACTTAGTATTAATTTTTGTTAAACATTTGGCTGTGGGACTATAGACTATAACACTCTACATCATAATTACTTAGTATTAATTTTTGTTAAACATTTGGCTGTGGGACTATAGACTATAACACTATCTCTTGCACATGTTCCTGTATAACACTATCTTTTGCACATGTAGGTTCTGGAAACTGCCCGACAAGTTGCAAGCTTCCCGGCTTCCTCTACGCCGATACCCTATGACCAAGTTAAAAACCAGTGTGAGGCCCTTGTTACTGGTAAACAGCACAAGTTGTCAGCCCTCCAGAGTTTCAAGACGCAACAGGAAACCAAGGCATTACTATCCTATATTGAAAATGACAGGACGAACCCTTCTTTACCAAAGATGGTGAGAATCACTCTGTTTTCCCTCTATCAGTTAGTCTATCCAAGCTTCTTTTTGTGCTTGAATGATATACTTATCGTAATGTAAAGTTTGGTAAACTGAATAGCTAAATATAATTGATAAATAGAGCTTTAAGTGCTGCAATATCCTGTGATACAGCTTTGTTTGGTGATTAGTCTTCCCAAGAAAAAAGTTAACAGTAAAAAAAGTCAGGATTTATAGCATTCGATTAGACTTACCTGCCAGCATATAAGTTGAGCCTCAGGTCCCAACCCGATCATCCCAACAAGCTCTAAAACATTATATAGACCTATGTGAAGTCTCAAATCCAAGGAGCGGAGTGCAAATACTCAAAATAACAAATATTCATCCTCGGTTTAGAATTACACCGGAGCTGTCAAACAACTGTGAATATCTGCTCTGCATGTCTGAAAAACCTTCTCCCAAGTAGCTTCCTCTATCAGATGGTGCTTCCAATGCACTTTCACCGAAGCTGTCTCCTTCAACCTCAGCTTTCCAACCTGTCTGTCCAAAATAGGCAACGACTCCTCGAAGGTTAAACTCTCCTCAAGCTGTACGATATCCAACTTCAATATGTGGGACTTATCCTCAATATACCTCTGCAACATGGATACATGAAATATAGGATGTACCGCTGTCATGCCCTGTGGCAAGACAAATCTGCAGGCCACCTCTCTAATATGCTCCAAAACCTGAACGAGCCTATGAATCTCGGTCTCAATTTGCCTTTCTTTCCAAAAACGCATCACACCCTTCATAGGTTGAGCCTCGGGTCCCAACCCGATCATCCCAATAAGCTCTAAAACATTATATAGACCTATGTGAAGTCTCAAATCTAAGGAGCGGTGTGCAAATACTCAAAATGAGGGTTTGGGATGTTATATTCTCCCCCTCTTAAACAAATATTCATCCTCGAACGGGTTTAGAATTACACCGGAGCTGTCAAACAACTGCAAATATCTGCTCTGCATGTCCGAAAAACTTCTCCCAAGTAGCTTCCTCTATCAGATGGTGCTTCCAACGCACTTTCACCGAAGCTGTTTCCTTTGACCTCAACTTTCCAACCTGCCTGTCCAAAATAGCCAACGACGACTCCTCAAAGGTCAAACTCTCCTCAAGCTGTACGATATCCAACTTCAATACGTGGGACTTATTCTTAATATACCTATGCAACATGGATACATGAAATATAGGATGTACCGCTGTCATGCCCTGTGGCAAGACAAGTCTGCAGGCCACCTCTCTAATAAGCTCCAAAACCTGAACGAGCCTATGAATCTCGGTCTCAACTTGCCTTTCTTTCCAAAAACGCATCACACCCTTCATAGGGGAGACTTTCAAAAGTACTTTTTCACCCTCCATGAACATATAATTCTTTAATGTTAACCTGAAATCTGTTCAAAGAAATTAAGAGGCTTAAAACTAGTGGTTTGGATTCGTTATTTATCTTGTGTTTCAAGTGTTCGTTGTGTAAAGGTCATCTGGTTTTAGAGTATCTTTTCTATCTTGCATGGGTGGACCTTGGTTCAGCTGGTCATTGTCGCACCTTTCACTCACCAAGTCTTTTGAGATTGAAGAATTAGAAAGAATTCAGAATGAGAAGCTTGGTTGGGAATTTATTGTAACTACAAGTGTATACATTGTGGAAAGTGTTATAATTACAAAATGAAATCAACTCTAATTAATGGTGCATCTTGTGCTATCTTTAACACTTCCCTCAAGCTGGAGTGGATATATCATAAGCTCCAAGTTTGTTAAAAACTCTGTTCTTTCAGTGGCAGAAATCTCACTATCATTCTTAATCTTAACCAAGTGATCATCATATATCTGACCCATAAATCTTAATTCAATTGAAGCAGTCCATGATATGTCACTGTGGTAATAGTGGGAGGATTAAGAATGTCGAGGATTTTAAGCTGTTCCTTTGTCCTTTGTTCAGGATATGGTGCTTCACCAGGATCTACAATTAACAACAGTTGAATCAACTCATGCACAAAAAACTCTCTCTTGTTCTCGGGAGTATGGACAACAGTCCTTTAGGCTGCCACCTTCAAGCCCCTACGACAAGTTCTTGAAAGCTGCAGGATGCTGACTTTGATGTTTTTACTTACACGTAGCCTCTAATACTTGGAAGTATTGTCTCAGCATGTTTAGATCTCGTTGTGCTCACCCAAAGCAGAGTCATCTTTTTCTTTCATTTATACCAGAAAGTACTTCATTGTTTAGCACTTTCTATTGTAATTTAATGTGTATTTAGTTCATATTAATGTGAAGTGTGCAAGCTGGAAAACATAAGGAAAGAACTTTATATAACTTTGTTAGTAGCTGAAAGGAAAAGAAAAAAAGAAATGATTGTCCGTAGTGTATTTCTACCTTCTTTTTGTATCTTTGTTGAACTGGTATGTCTGTAAGTGATCACGCCTTATGGAAACTGTGTTGTATCTTTGCTGAACTGGTATGTCTATAAGCGATAATTTATGGTTTTCTGAACGAAGTTTCCAGGGTGTGTTTGCAATAAATTTTTGAAGTACGCTAAATAAACTGCAATGGCAAACTAAATATGAAGAAAAAGTGATTGTATTGATGAATATTTGTGAGTACGATTCAATGTATTTCCTTGATTCTTCCCTCCCAAATTCTCCATGATTCAAGGGTTGAAGCAGTCTTTTTCGAACATAGGATGATGGATACATCCTTGTGATATATTTGATCATCAAGACTGTTGGTCTAACACTTCGTTGTTTTAGGTTGATCTTCAGGAAGAACTCTGTTGACCAATGCTTTCTTGTTGAAGAACTACGTAATTGATGTTGGATTTCATTGTTTGCAGATGTCTTTACAACCGCGAAATGCTAAATTACTCCAGAATAATACCCCTATTTAGTTGTAGGGGTAGGTCGTCCCATTACAGATGAACTCTATTGCTTGATTTTTGTCTGTTCATGGAAAAACTTTATTATGTGTCTTGCACAATTGATATTAGTTGTGGTTTATTTTTGTTTCACAAGTTGGCGGGTCTAAATTTTACATTTATGTGTAATTTGTTGGTTCACTAATTTATGAGACAAAAAGAAGTCTTCACGCAAGCGGACCCACATGTAAGCTAGGGGTTCCGATGACCTCATCAACTTCAACAAAACAAATCTGTATATTGTGTCTATATCGTGAAAAACTGTTATATATTTAATCAGGCACCCTAACAAACAAAATTGAATTAGGGGCATTAGTTGAATTCGTTGGTTCCAGGTTGCTACCCTAGATCGAATCTTAAATGTGAGACATTTGTTTTGATTTAAATGGCTTAATTGCAGCCGTGATAAACATATGTTTTTGCTCCTATTTTGTTTTGGAAAACAATAATGCAAGTGTGGATAAATGAGACTTGAACCTGTAACCGTTTGGAAATTTTAAACATCCTTGACCATTAAACTATCAATTTCAACTGTTACAAGGGTGTTAAAGTTTATTTTTTTTGCACAGAACCCATATTTGACCTATATACTCATATTTTTGCAAAGGATGATCGACCGACCACCCTTTTGCCATTGCTCATGCCACTAGTGACTAGTCTGACATGACATTATCTCTTAGTCGTCACTGGTAGTTTCGCCGACGTCTATGTTAAGGTAATGATGCCCCCGCTCCTTAAATCCTAGGTCTGTCGTCTCTGCACACAACTAGTGTTAGTTGTTTTCTAAAACTATGTGATAAAGATGTAGACATGTCATTTTGGACATTTGATTGGTTAGTATGTGTTACTTTGATTGCCACATCATTTTAACACGTGGTATCATCTTGTTGGCCTTGAATTTGGTTGGACATGTCGTGTCACTTAACATATGGTATGAGTTTGGGCCTCAAGATGAAACAGACTTTGGACAATAATAAATTGGGTCTCAAGATGAAACGGACTTTGGACAATAATAAAATGGATTTATTTATTCTTTTAAAGTCCATATTAATTCTTCGACCCAAAAGAAGTTGGATTCATACATATAATTGGACTTGAAGAAATTAAATTAAATTTTATATGATTACACTGCCTCCCACTTCAAGACTTGGCGGGATGTAGGCATATTAAGAGGTAGAGACAATAATCTTGAGTAAAAGGATTGTTCGACTCTATTTTTCACTAGAAGTAATTTGCACGTGTAATGTAAAAATAATTGACACTTAACATTAAATATTGTATGGGGTGAAATTTGGAATTGACAGGTGGACGATTTAGGTGGTGACACATGGCAAAAAAGACAGGTCAAACGTGAGTTAACCGAGGTGATATCTGGTCCAGTTCTAATGTAAGAATTTCCAAAATATCCTTTTTCTTACCCGAAACTCATCTAAAATCCTTGGAAATTGCGTTACCTATCCCCACAGGTCACAACCATTAATACAAAGCTAACGAAATTAACAAATTTTCAATCTGAATCTTATTTCTTCCCGTAGCCATATTTTCACCATATTTAAAGATCTAGGAGTTCCCTCTTGCTTCTTGTTTGAATTTTGGCCACATTTTTTAATTATGAGGACCCCTATTTAAACTTGTTAAAGGGAAGAGTTGTGATGTTGACAAACTCTTTTTCTTTAATTTGATTGGTGACTTGAACCATTGACCAATCAGATTGAAGCAACTGACACATCCACATTTGATTGTCGGATCACGTCATTGGTATACGTGATACATTTAATCTAATTTTATTAGCCCTAATAATTATTTGGACAATTATATTTTGGATTTAATATAACCTAAGTTATTAGTTTAAATCCAGTAGATTTTAAATTCCTATAAGGACGATCATAATAAATATTGGGTAACATGATCTTTCTCAGTTAAGTTGAACGAGATACTTAACTTTTAATGTTATTTTTAGAGTTTAATACATGTCCTTTTTTTCTAGAGTTAATACGTCAAAACCACCATGATCATCCATTTTTTAATTAGAACCACACAACATATTGCTTGTGGTGTTTTATTCCATAAAAAATCAAAGTATTCACACAAAAAAATCAAGTGGAAAAGAAAAACAAATCTATCCTAGAAAGCAAATGACAAATCAGTTAAACATTGTTTCAGAAGCAAATGAACTCAAATTAGATCTTGATGCAATAGTAATCTTCTGCTTTGAATTGATTTCAATATTAGTCATCTTAAAGCTCTCACCAGATGCTATAGAATCAAATCCTAATGATCAAATCAAGTAGAAACTTGGCTGTATCTCCATCTGAAGTTGTTGTTACACAGATTCATTATTTGGAAACTCTTGAATCTTTAAAGTTATATGAATGTGAAATCTCTCTCTTATACTCATGGATCCTCTTATTGTGATTGTATTCATCATCTAATGAGATCTTTTTAGTAGGTTGAACATTTCTGTTAATACCACACATTAGATAGGATAACTTTAGATAATTATACAATTTTCTGATCCAAAAAATAATCAAATGATTTGCTGGTTAAAACTTGGACATCAAACATGTTTTATACTGTTTAATGTTTGCTGCTTTTGTAGAAATAATTGTCAATCAATCTGGTTTCCTATTCTTGTATGCTGAGTATCTAAATTGTGGTCTCATGCTCTTATCACTGTTCAATATCTTCTTTGCTTGGATTGGTAGCTTCTGAAAGTTATGAATCTGTATAGTACCTGCAAAATAAAAAATCATGTTAGCTAAATAATCTGTCAGTGCATTGCTTTCCCTCAAGGTGTGAGAAAGTTGTACATAACCCTTATTTCTCCGGTGTTGTATCCTTCTAACTGCCAAGCTGACCTTCAATGATATCTCCCATCTTCCTTCCAATATGTTCACCATGGTTAAAGAGTCAGATTCAATTAGAACAAGTTGTAATTGGTTGCTAATGCAGTATTGAATACCATCATGTATAGCTGCTGCTTCTGCATATACATTTGTTGTATCAGCCAATCTTCTAGCACTAGCATATCAGATCTCCCACATCATTCCTTATGCAAAAAACAGCTGAGCTTAATTTTGGATTACCCCTTGAGGCATCATCTGTATTACATTTGTTCCACCCTAATGTAGGACACCTCCACTGTACCATCTTAATTAAGTGAGGTCTGTATCCTTCCAAAAATTATACTAACCGAGGACATTAATATGAGACTTTTTTCAATCATGAAAATCTCGTTCTAGCCAAGTGATGCAAGTTCTGATTAATCCCATATGTGACCTTGGCTCTGCTCATTATACCACAATGCATAAAGAAATTTCTTCTCTTTCATAATTGCCAACAAATGAAAGTTGAGGATGTTTGGAAGATATGTTTCAATTTTGGAGCACACTTCATGTCCAATTATTTCACTATTGCTTGATGAATATGAACTATAGGACCTAGTATTCTAGCAACACTTGTATAGTAAGCCCAAATTGAGGAAACAAATTCTCATGTAAGAAACAGATGTTGAACTGTTGCTTTTTGCTGAGAGAGAGCACAACATCTATATCTTGATACTATAGATATCTTCATCCTTTTTAAAATATCGTCAACAAGTAATATGTACTTCTATACTCTTCATAGAAAAAAAGAAATTTTGAATGGAACACCTTTGATCCATAATCTTGGGTAGTGTACAGAAATTTGCTTCTTCTGCCTTAATACATTCCATGTACTTCCAACTGTGAAATTTGATCTTTTTTTCCTTTGCTAAATTCTACTGGAGTAATAAGGAGGAGGGTAGAAGTAGACATTGGGTTGCTTGGTAAAAAGTCTGTATCCCAAAGAAAGAAGGTGGTTTAGGATTCAGGTCTCTCTATGATATGTCTAATGCCCCCAAAACCGTTCATGTTTAATTAATGTAATACTTAAACTATGGAATGTTGCTGATACACCCTGAACTATAATATTTTTTATCTAAACCCCTAATTGTAATGTCAAGTGGTATGAAAAGTGACCTCACTTTCTTTATAGTGCGCGGGAGCTAAAAAATATGCCAAAAAACCATTCATCTGTCATTTTTACATTATATTTTTATTTCTTATTTTCTTGTTCATTTTTCTTTTCAAGTATATACATATTTTGCTAATAATAAGTGATTTAAATCCATAACCTTAAAATAATAGTAACATAAAAATAAAGAAATCAGAAAAATAAATCTAGTCAAAAAATCACGACCGAATTTATTGTAATAGTAAACTCAATTAAAAAATATAACACTTCATACCATTGGACTAAGTAATTTTCATGATTCAGGGACTTAAGACCTAGTGGAAAGTGTTAGAATTAGAAATTTAACGAAAACAATATTTTTCAGTTTTACGCCCAGAAATACGAACCATAATTTTTTTTACAGACCGGAAATTGCACTGTAAAATAGACCTCAGAAATCCAAGTCATTGTTAAGGATTATGATAGGAGTTACGGGCCATATAAGTTTTACGGGCCGTATAAGTTTTACGGGCCATCAAGCCCATCATAATTTTTTTATGGACCGTAAAAGTCATCGTAAAAGTTCCCGACGACTGAACAATACATAATTCCGATTTTCAGTATTTTTATTTCATTCTTCATTCCCCTAAGCCCTAGCACGAAGTTTTCCTCCTATCATTCTCCTATATCAAGGTAAGCCTATTTCAAGTGATTCCATGCGTTTCTAACATCAATCTCACAGATTCTAAGCAAAATACATTGTTCTTAACATAGGGTTTTCAAGAAAACCCAACTCAAGGAATTAAAGTTCAATCTTTGAGTTCCTTCTTCCAAGTCTAGATTTTTAAGATAAGTTTTGGAGCGATTAAGGTATGTAGAGCTTCTATCCACGTGCGGAAAAATGCATGTTCTTCACCACACCTCGTTCATCAAGATTAGTGTGAAATATATTAGAATATGGGATTTTTACCCTAGTTCATGAAAAGACTAAGACTTGTGATTAGAAATTCATAGTTGTTCATAATTATCACTTTGATTGTTGTGAACTCAACGCACAATTAATATAGACTGGTTTTTGATATCCACGAGTCTCAGTTTAGAATATTCAACAGGTTGTAAATTAGTTAAATCTTCAGTACTCATAATCAGTTCATTGAATTCATGTTCAATATTCTATATTAGTATATTCCAGTATTCCAGTATCATGTTGAGCACCAGTATTTTGGGCCCAAGGCCACAAATATATATTGGGCCAAAGACCACAGTTTATGTACACATATACTTGGGTCCAAGGCCTTAGATTTGTGCACATATATTGGGCCTAAGGCCACACTTATTTATTATTCAGTTAAACACGTGATTCTTCATTTCAGTACAGGGAGTATTCATATTCTTTGCTTTCTTGTTCGATTATTAATTTTCAGTTCAACTCAGTTTCAATATATTATCTATTTATTGATTTGGGTTGCCCTTTCTTGAACACCTCACATCTATTTATTCTTTCAGTTTCTTATATACGGTACAATTTAAATATACTAACGTCCCTTTGCATGGGGCCTACACTTCATGGTATAGGTGCCGAGTTTCAGGATGACGAATCTGCTCAGTAGGATTCCTTCAGTATCAACTTCTTGGTGAGCCCCATCTCATTCGGGGTGTCAGTATATTATTTCATAATTTTGTTTTATTAGTAGAGGTATGCCAGGGCCTTTTCCTGGTACACAGATTTGCCGACTCATGTTTTAGAGGTTTCATAGACTAGACTAGTTTAACATGTCAGATATATCAGTATTACTATTTTCAGACTATTTTCGCAATATACTTTTCAGAATATAAATTCAGCAGCTTAAATTACATGTTTTAAATCATTACTATAGTGTGTTTTGATGCCAATGTTTATTCAACAACTATGTGGTTCGCTCGGTCATATGCAGCCAGACATCGAGTGCCGTGTTTCGCTCAGGCCATGGTTCAGGCGTGACAAAGCTTGGTATCAGAGCCTAGATTCAAGTGTCTTAGGTAGTCTATGAAACCGCGTCTAGTGGGGTCACTTTTATATGTGAGGTCCCCACACATGTAAACAGTTGACCACCAAGACATTTAGGATTGTCTCACTTCTTTCATACTCTAGATCGTTTAATTAGAGATATACTTTCAAGATATCCTTCTAACTCATGAGTATTACGTATTTCAGAAAATGCTTGCGAAAAGAAAATCAGCTACAAGCAAGAGGGCTGCTGCTAGTGCTGATTGTGAGAAAAATGCTTGGGCTTAGAGAGCCAATTCAGGTACAGCACCACCTGATACCACAGGGCTTGTGGAGATCCCAGTTCCTCCGCCTAGTTCTACTGATTTGGATGTCAGGGGAGCTATTCAGTTGCTCACCCAGCTAGAGGCTACTCAAGTCTAACGTCAGGGAATGAATCCAAGTACGGGGACTAATAGAGAGTCATCCAGTTTCAAGACTCGTGAGTTTTTTCATATGGACCCTCCGGTGTTCACAGGGTCAAGCAAGACGGAGGATCCATAGAATTTTATTGATAGGATGCAGAAAACCTTTTGTGTTATGCATGTTACTAAGATAGAGGCAGTAGAGTTGGGAGCTTATCAGTTGTAGGATGTTGCCAAAAGCTGGTATGAGTCTTGGAAGCAGTCCCGCGGGGAAGATGCACATTCAACTACTTGATATGAGTTTGTTGATGCTTTTATTGAGAAATTTTTGCTAGTTGATGTTAGGGAGGCAAAAGCCGTTGAATTGGAAAAGATTAAGTAGAACGGAAGCAAAGGCCGTTGAATTGGAAAAGATTAAGCAGAACGACAGAAGTGTGCAAGAGTACTATCTTCAGTTTGTCTCTTTGGCAAAGTATGATCCACATACGGTTCCAGACATGATGACCAGAGTTAGGCGTTTCGTGTATGGTCTTGATTCTCATTTGTACCATGTAGCTAATATTACGTATCAGAATAAAGAGATAACTATTACAATGATGGTTGCTTTCATACTGGGTAATGAGAGCAGGTTGAAAGAAGAGGAAGCCTTGCAAATAGAAAATGACCGGTAATAAGAGAGCCAAGTCTTTAGGCCATTTCGGTTATGGGGGAGGTGGAGGCAGACAATTCTTCAAAAATAGGTCATCAGGACCTGCTCCATCTTCAGCCAGTGCCCCAGCCCCAAAGTTCAGGAGTGATAATAAGACAGAGAACTTCAGAGCAGCAGGCTCACAGTCACAGGTTAGCGTGGGCCATAGGGGTTTCCAGCATCCTACTTGCAACACTTGTGGTAAGAGGCACTCAGGGGTATGTCATTTTGGCATGGAGGGTTGCTTTGAGTGTGGTCAGCAGGGTCATTTATGAGGGACTGTCCATCGGTGAGGCAGGGTACAGGAGGTAATGTGGTTCAGTCCACAAATTCAATAGCTCTTCATAATTCTCAAGCCCAATAGGGCGTGGTACAACTAAGCTTGGTAATACACGCGGAGGTCTAAAACGCTTGTATGCACTATCATGTCGTCAGGATACAGAGGCCCGTGCAGATGTCGTCACAGGTTAATACGATCTTCACTTTTGACATTTATTCTATTAAGAATCCTGGATCCACTCTATCATATGTAACCCCATTTGTTGCTAAATTTTTTGGGATAGGACCAGAAAAGTTGCATGAACCCTTTGAAGTATCCACTCCAGTAGGAGAGTCGGTTATAGCCAGGCAAATATATGGGGGTTGTCCAGTTAAAGTCTATAACCGTATTACAATAGCTGACTTGGTAGAGTTAGATATGGTAGACTTCGATGTAATAATGGGTATGTATTAATTGTCTTCATGTTATGCCACAGTAGGTTGTAGAACAAAAATTGTAAAGTTTGAATTTCCCGGTGAGCCAGTCATAGAATGAAAGGGTGATTCAGTAGCACTCTTGGGTAAGTTTATTTCCTATCATAAGGCCAGAAAGATGATATCCAAGGATATATTTACCATCTAGTTTGGGTTAGGGGTGCAGATACCCATATCCCGACTCTTCAGTGTTAATGAGTTTCCAAAAGTCTTTCCCGAAGATCTTTCCCGAGTTCCTCCCGATAGGGAGATTGAATTCGAAATTGATCTACTTCCCGACACCAAGTTGATATCTACTCCACCATACAGAATGGCTCCAGCAAAAATCCCAATTGAAAGACCTCTTTGATAAGGAATTCATTAGACCAATTGTTTCGCCATGGGGTGCACCAGTCTTATTTGTTCGAAAAAATATGTGTCTTTGTGTATGTGCATTGATTATCGCCAGTTAAAAAAGGTCACAATTAGGAATAAATATCATCTTCCCAGAATCGATGATTTATTCGATTGACTTCGGAGTGCTCAGTGTTATTCCAAAATCGACCTCAGATCAGGGTACCATCAACTTAAGGTTAATGAAGCTGATATTCTGAAAACCATTTTCAGAACTAGCTATGGTCATTTCGAATTTTGTGTCATGTCATTCGAATTGAGAAATGCTCCAACTGCTTTCATGGATCTCATGAACAGTGTCTTCAAGCCTTATCTTAATCTTTTCGTCATTGTTTTCATTGATGATATTCTAGTCTATTCCCGTAGTGAGGCTGATCATACAGAACATCTTAGAATAATGCCGCAAACACTTCAGGACCACGAGCTTTATGCTAAATTCTCCAAGTGTGAATTTTGGCTTAAGTCAATGGCATTCTTAGGCCATGTGATTTCAGGCGAAGACGTCCAGGTTGATTCTAAAAAAATAGACACTATTAAGTGTCACACCCCAACCTTGGGGTGTGTGACTAGCACCCAGCACCCGAAGGCCTGAATGAACCACTGTAGTATTTGAAACTTGGAATACAAAACTTTGGCTGACAAGGCCGCCATATAATCGTATAAGACAATAATCTATGACAGCCTGCATGTAGGAGAGTCCCATCATGATATATATACAGATAACCAAGGCCGACCAGGCCACAAGAAGAGTACACTACTAAAAAAGGGACCGACAAGGCCATGACATACATACACCCACTATACATAAGTCTGCAAGCCTCTAAGAGTGACATAATACATCAACAGGTCAGGACTAGACCCCGTCATACCCAAAATGCTAGTAATATATGCAACAGTACCTAAAGACTCCCGTATAGCAACTTTGAGAGAGGGTAGTGTGACAATCATAGATGAACAAACAACCTACTGAGGAGGGGTGTCGCTCTGTCTATCTGTACTTACGGGCATGAACACAATTCCCCAAAGAGGGGGCATCAATATGAAAGATGTACTGAATATGTAAGGCAGAAAATATAAGCAGAAATATAATATGAGAAACGTGAGTACAAAAGTTGACCTGAAACTGATAACAAGCCTCTGAGGGCATACCATGTCATAATCAGGAAAATATATGCATTTCTGTAAAAATCAAGCCAGTCAATGTGGCAATATAATATAGTATCTATATGCTCTATGGGGCAAATCATATCATAATGTATCGTACATGGCCTCGAAGAAGACTCAATCGTATTCGACATGAATAGGACTTGGTAATATCAAAACCAAGTGCAATGGTGTGCACAAATAGGTGCCGTACCTGGCCGAATATAGCGCGACTCAGTAAGAAAATAACTACATATAGATAAGTGCAATGTAAGACCTCAAGATACCAAGATTAAGATTAGAGTCGGAGTGACCTATAGTCATTACCCTCCAACTATCGTTATTGTTGTTACGTTCTTCAACCCTAACTAGTCACAAGAGATACGATGAATAAAGAGAATATGATTATTAATGAATTCTCAAGAGATATGAATAGCTCGAACAAGAAGAAGTACATCAATCTTAGGTTTCCTTGTGAGGAATCGATTTGGGGATGTACTTTATGTTAATTCATGCCAAAGAAAGGAAATTTGCCTTACATACCTTGGTCATGAAGTTACAAATGTCCCACGAGTCTTCGCACCTCCTATGAATTATTATCTATATCACATAAAGTATTGGTGTTAATATTGAATCCATATCCTATAGAGAAATTCATTTGGGCATTTTATCGAATAACTTAAGTGCATAGGGTTCTTAGGCTTCTCTACAATGGGAACTTATGTAATTCAACACCACAACATTCCAAAACACACTTTCCTAAATTCCACAACACATACAACCAGTTTGATTATCAACTTCACCTCATACTTCATGTGAAACAGCCCAACAAGTCATACAACTTTGATTTCAAAATCTTACAAGTTTTTTCTGTAAAAATCCTTTCACAACTTGTCCCAAAATATCTATTAATCATAAGAATAGATAGAGGAGGGTAAAACGTACCTTTACACACAAGAATCTTCTCAAAATAGTAGATTACTTCTCCACTAAGTGTCCTCCAGAATCGATTATATAAGGAGAAGTCGATATCACGATAACTACGGGATTTACCACATTGATCTTGCTTGTTTTGTCTTGATCTTAGGATGTTAAGATGCCTTGGAGAGAGTTTAAGGGATGATTTAGGGTGTGTTCTTAGTGAAAATGAAGTCTCAAGGTCGAAGGAATCAATTTATACATGAATAATTGCATTGTATAATCAGACCTACAACCTAAATTGTTTTAGAGAAAAATACGGTAAGAATTCCAAATTCTACGGTCCGTACATTTCGACAGTCAAATTTGGAATTCTGCAGATTTCGTCGAATCACATTTTCTTTGATATGTTTATCTTCTATACACTCCGGTACATCCGTAAACAACTTATAGACTCTCATTATTCTTTTGTAAGGTCACGTAACCTCCCGAGATATTGGTATGATTTGAAAACATGAAGGAATGCGAAACTACAGGGCATAACATCCTTCTCCCCTTAGAAACATTCGTCCACGAATGTTTGAAATATTCTTAACTTCTCAAGAGTTATAAAAAATTTGGTGGAGTTTCCTTTGTAAACAGGACTATCCACAACCTGCCAAGCAACCCAAATACATATCCAACACCACACAGGGCAATATAATAACAAGATAACATCAAATCGGCCTCACATGACTGCTTGCACTTATAATAACCAGAAAAAGTTAGCCATAACTCATCTTGGTATTCTCATGCTAATACTTGGACTGCATCTGTCATATTTGTTTCAACATCATCACCTAAATAAGGTATACATATCAAGTTCGATAAGTAGAATAGGAAATAAAGAATCGTGTGACACTAATGTCAATATAAACATGAAGTCTAGAATAAATGATGGTATCTGCATTTCATATCTTCCTCAGCCTCCCATGTAATTTCTTCTAAATTATTATTTCCGCAAAGCTCCTTCACTGAGGATACCTCATTGGTCAGTAGCTTACGGATCTGACGATCCAGAATAACAACAAGAACTTATTCGTTTGATAGATCCTCCGTGACGTGAACATCCTCAATAGGGGTAATGCGAGAGGGGTCTCCTAAGTATTTGCGAAGTATCGATACGTGAAATACTGGCTGAACTATTTCCAATTCTAGAGGTAGCTCATGCTTATAAACCACTTAGCCGACTCATTGAATAATCTGATACAACCCGACATATCTGGGGCTAAGCTTGCCTTTCTTACCAAATCTCATTACACCCTCCATTGGCGATACTTTTAGGAACACCCAATCTCCCACAACAAACTCTAAGTCCCGACATCGATTATCCGAATAGGACTTTTGTCAACTCTGAGTTGTCAACAATCGCTCCTGAATTAACTTCACCTTTTCTATAACTTATTGTACTAAATCAGGTCCTAGTAGTTTTGTCTTGCCGACATCGAACAAACCAATAGGAAACCTGCATTTTTGCCCGTATAGTGCCTCATATGGTGCCATATAAATACTAGAATGGTAGCTGTTAATATAGGCAAACTCAATGAGTGGTAGATGATTTTCCCAACTTTTGTTGAAATATAAAACACAAGATCACAACATATTCTCGAACATCTGAATAGTGTACTCGTCTTACTAGTGTATATGTGGGTGACACTAATCTGAGTACCCAAGCCTTTCTGAAAGGACCTCCAAAAGTTTGCTATAAATTGGGAACCTTTGTCAGATATAATAGATATCGAAACTCTGTGAAGTCGAACTATCTCCTTAATATAAAGCTTGACATAATCTTCAGTCGAGTAAGTGGTTCGAATATATAGAAAATGAGCTGACTTTGTGAGTCTAGCCACGATAACCCGTATAGAATCGAACTTCTGACAAGAATTAGGCATTCCAGTACTGAAGTCCATATTGATCATCTCCCATTTCCATGTCAGAATCTTTATATTCTGCAGCAATCCTCTAGGTTTTTGATGCTCAATCTTAACTTGTTATTAGTGCACTGAGCGACACATTCTGCGATATTCTTCTTCATGTAGTTCCACCAATATATTTGCTAAAGGTCATGATACATCTTCGTAGAACCAGGATGAATCAATTTCATGGTCTGGTGGATCTCTGACATAATCTGCCCTTGAAGTCCATCAACATCGGGTACACACAACCGACCCTTAAACTTGAGAACTCCATCTTCTGATAACTCAAACAACCGCTTTTTTTTAGAAGGGAACACCTTCTTTAATCCTTACCAATACTGGATCATCAAATTGTCATTTCTTTACCTTTGCTACTAAGAATATTCAGCAGCATTCTAAACTATGGCACCCCCGTCTCCTGCATCGATCAATTGGATGCTTAGACTGGCTAACCAATATAGATCTGTTGTCATTTCTAATTTGTCAAATCCCACGTGCTTCATACTACCCATTGACTTCTGACTTAATGCATCAGCCATAATATTTGCCTTGCCCTGATGGTATAAAATATCCACATCGTAGTCTTTCAATAACTCTAACCATATCCGCTGCCTCATATTCAACTCCTTCTGCCTGAATATATATTGCAAGCTCTTATGATCTATAAATATATCATCATGGACCCCATACATGTAATGACCATATCTTCAAGGTGAATACAACAACCACTAACTCAAGATCATGAGTTGGGTAATTCTGCTCGTGTTTTCTTATTTGCCTCGAAGAATACATAATAACTTTTCCATGTTGCATCAGAACATAACCCAACCCTACTCTGGAAGTATAACATTACACAACATAGCCATCTGATCCCTCAGGAAATACTAAAATAGGTGCTGATGTTAATATGTTCTTCAGCTCCTGGAAACTCTTTTCGCAAGCATCAAACCACTAGAACTTAACTGCCTTATGTTAACTTTGTCAGTGGTGTGGCAATAGAATAGAAATCTTCTACGAGTCTCTGATAATAACCTGCCAAGCTTAAGAAACTACGCACCATAGTAGGAGCAGTGGGCCTTGGCCAATTCTTTACCGCCTCAATCGTCTGACTATCAACCTTCCAATACTATATGACCATAAAAGCCACTGAGTTCAACCAGAACTCACATTTAGAAAACTTAGTGTATAACTTACGATCCTGGAGTGTTTGTACTACCGATCGCAAATGATCCGCATGCTCTGCCTCTGATTGAGAATATACCAAAATGTCATCAATAAACACTATTACAAAGATATCCAGGAACGACTTGAATACCCGGTTCATCAAATCCATAAAGGCTGCCCTCGCATTAGCAAAACTAAAAGACATAATGAGAAACTCGTAGTGGCTATATCTAGTCCAAAAAGTGGTCTTTGGAGTATCTTTCTCCTTAACTCGTAGCTTATGGTATTCAGACATGAGATCAATCTTTGAGAAATACTTAGCGCCTTGCAACTAATCAAATAAATCATCGATTCTAGCTGATACCATTTTTTAATAGTCACCTTGTTTAGATGACGGTAATCAATACACATTCTTAATCAACCCTCCTTCTTACGAATGAATAACATTCGTGTGCCCCATGGTGGAGTACTAGGCCTAATAAAACCCTTTTCTAACAAGTCTTTCAGCTGAGCTTTCAATTTTTTTAGCTCGGCAGGAGCCATTTGATATGGAAGAATGGATATAGGTTGGGTATCTGGAAGCACATCAATAACAAAGTTGATTTCTATTTCGGGAGGAAGACCAGGAAGTTCATCAGGAAATATGTCAGGAAAGTCATTAACGATAGGAACTGACTGAAGGGCTGGAGGCCTTGCCTCGGCATCCTGCACTCACACCAAGTGATAAATATATCCCTTTGCAATCATCTTTCGAGCCTTAAGGTAGGAAATAAACCTCCTCTTAGGCGCTGCGACATTGCCCTTCCATTAAATGACGGGCTCGCCTGGAAAATTAAAGCAAATGACTTTTTTCTCAACAATCAACATTGGCATAGCAAGAAGCCTACTAATTCATACCCATATTAACACCAAATTCCACTATTTCCAGCTCATTCAATTCGACTACAGTATGTCGATCATAGATCTTTACATCATAGTTCCTAGACACCCTCCTAACGATCACAGGATTATCTACGGGTGTAGACACTTCAAATGACATATGTAACAACTCAAGCTCTTTTCCACACTTACTAGCAACAAAGGGTGTAATATATGACAAAGTAGAATTCGGGTGTATCAAAACATATACGTCAAGAGAGAAGACTGATAATATACCTCTAACCACATCTGGAGATGACTTTAGATCCTGATGACCTGATAAGGCATAAATACGATTTTGGGGACCGCTCGAACTAGATGCTGCTCATCTGCCTCTACATCTACCAACTGATGTCTGTGTACCCTACCCATATGGGCGTACTAATAAATAAAAAACTGCTACAAACCATGTTGACTGTGCCATACTGCCTTCGCCTCTTATCAGACAAAATCACATGATATGACCAGGCTTCTCACATGAATAACACACATCCGAATCCTGTCAGCACTGCCCAAAGTGAGTTCTACCATATCTACCATAATACGACATTGGTAGCCTTGCTTGACTTGATTCCCATTTATGCTGGGAGCCTGAAGCTCGTGAACTCTGACCAGAATAAGTGGTCTGATTATGACGCTAGACTTGAAACTGCAGTGATGCACTAGCTGTCAAATAAGATGGACGTCTAGGAAACTAAGGCCTAAACCTTCCTCAAAACTCTGCCGTATCACATGTGGACCGGGCCCTCTTATACTAGCCCATATCATGCTCTTGACTAGTTCACAGCTACCTTTTACGGTCATTTAGATTTTGCGCATAGGCTTGAATGCGGGAGATATCCATATTTGGATGCAAAGAAGCTGTAGTGCACTTATTTACCAAGTGTAGCCCCAAACCACTAACAAACTGATCTACCCAGTCACTTATGTCAGCAACAATCGTAGGAGCGTACCTAGCCAAGGAGTTGAACTGCAAACTATACTCTTGGATTCTCATGTTACCCTACTCTAAATGTAAGAACCTGTCTCGCCTGGCTCATCGAAGCTCAACTGGAAAATGCTGATGTAAAAATGCCTTGGAGAATATCCTCCATGTCACTGGTAGGGCATTGGGTCCCCTAGTCTGCTCCCAACAAAGCTTGACTCAAGTCGGCTGGTGTGAAGCCACTATTTTAGCACTCCCACTGTTCTATTTCCGCTTCGGCAGAATGGGTGTCACTGGAGAAAATTTGCCCCAACGAGAAAAGTGTATACTCCAGCAGAAAACCTATGTCCTAGATTCCTTTGCTTCGATGAAGTCTTGTGCGCCTCAGCAGATCCGCTGTAGCAGAAGGTTGTCTGCTAGAGCGAGATCATCATCTCAGATAACACAACTGGAAAAATTCTAAAAAAGCCACCCGATCTTGGCCAAAAAATCTCTCCCATTGGTTCGTATGTGTAAACATGAAGTGTAGAACCCTTTTACCCCATTATTTCACATGATCCGTAGATCTACCCCCACAACCACCCCCCCAAAATATTTCCACAAGTTTCATGAAATTCTTTACCCACCATGTTCCACCCTATTTTATGGAGATAAAATATGTAGTACGAAGTTTTAGAAATTTATCGAGAGGAGAACTCAACGTGGTTTCATGTTGTGAGAAGTTTCGGGTGCCTTGGTGAGCGTGCTTCCATCTAACTGACTCCAGTGTGTCATGAAGAGAGTGGGGCAGTGGGTATGGGGAGTTGTGTTGTGAGGGGGAGAGATATCTTTAGTGTGAGTAGGGTTTGTGGGAGTACCTTGCAGTAGTAATGGGGGGGGGGGAGTTTGGAAGTGTTTTAGGGAGTTGAGAGTTGAGGAAGTGGGGGACCGATCAATTTTGGGGGAAATTTTTAAACTTTGTGTCTTTTGCCCCGATGAAATTTTTCCGCCCTAGCGAGTCTGCAAGAGCGGGTGAATGTGCCGCTCTAGTGAAGTCCACATCTTCCTAGTTATCTGCTTCAGCTGTACTAATTCAGCATGCACGGGAGTGCTCCAACGCACGTATTTTCCGCCATAGCGGAGTCCCATGATTTAAGTTTACAGCGTGTGCGATATTATTCGGAAGTGATGTTCCTCTTGGCAAGTGTTAGTCCCATATGTTTGTATGACAATTTTCCCTCTAAGACTTTATATAACTCTTGCGAAGTGTCAGGCCTCCACTAATATTTTATTCTATAAATTCTTTATATGAGGGTAAGTAAACGAGTCCAAGTGGACAAATGATATTACGAAATTAGTAGTACAATTAGAATGGCGTGTTATGGCATGCGGTAGCATCACCGATGCCATGGTTCTATACTGTGAATTCTTGAAGTTGAAATTCTCCGCGTGAATATTCTTTTCCTACAATGGTTATAATAAGTGTTTTCCATCAACTAGACCGAGTTGCCGGCAGCAAGACCTATATTATAGACCCGAGTTGGTAACGTGGGGTCCTAGTTATGTTGCGTGATGTAGTTTTCCATCCATGTCGTGCAAAATTGATAAGAAGCCTTGTGGGACCAGGTCCTGATCCATATCCATTGTACATACCACTTTCAATTGTTTTCGTTCGAGTATGAACGTTTGTTTAATTAGTATCTGATGTAACGACCCGTTCAGTCGTTATGATTTTTCTGCCTAAATTTCATGTTATAACTCTTCTTTGGATATTCTCCGATGACATTGCTAGTAGGAATCATGAGTCAAGGAACTCCCATAGATTAGAGAGAAGATTGATCGAAGTGATGTGTTGCTGAAAAGAGCCATTTCGCCCTAGCAAAATTGTGTCCGCCCCAGTGGATGAGGAAATTCCATTGCAGCAAAGTAGTGTTCTGCCTCAATGCTGAGGAGAGATGTCAAGTGAATCCGCCCAGCAGCTCGATTCTCTACCGCAGCGAGTCCGCCGCAGAGGAAGCACTGACAATCCAGTGAAATAAAGGCCCTAAAAATAGCTCACTTTCCCAAATGTTGTATCTCAAGTTGGGGGCTGCCGTAAAGAGCTTATCCTGTATTCTTGGCCTAAGACCTTCATGGAAGGTAAACCCTCTTCCCATTTATGATAGCTTTCTATGTTATTAGTGTTTTGGGTAAAATATGTAATGAGAAATAGAAATTGAAGATTCTTTAATAATTGAAAATGATAGAATCAAGGGCTCATGTTGTAAGAGGAATGGGTAAAAACTGATTTCTCCTAAGTAGTTGTTGTGTGGATAATTGATCATGTTGTAATGTTTAATTAGATTGTAGAAAACCTTTTCTTAAATTGGAGACAAACCTAGGGTTGTAAATGGGATCTTCATGGAAATATGAAATTGAAGGTCTAAATGAAGTTGTCTTTCAAATTAACCTTGGGTTATGTCTAGTAACCACATTTAAAGCCTTTTTGAGTAAGAAAGTTTTAAACTTGGCACTGTGGGCTTGGGATAGGGGTTTAGGTGTATTATGTTGGTTGAGGACAAAGTCCTTGTGTGCTTGTCTTGATGTTAATGTGTAGAGCTTACGTCTTAGACTAAGTTTGCTATGAGGAATTCCGAAGAATAAAAAATGCGCATTGAAGATCGACCGTTCGTGGCTCCTTCTCGGCATTGAAGTAGGCTACGATTTAGTTTTTCAAGACTTTGATAGAAGTGCATAATTAGTTATAAATATTGAGGGGTATCAGGCTTATTTGGGGGTCCTACCCAGCTGGTTGTTATGAACATTTGAGTGGATACCAGTGTTGAACTATGAAGATGAGTGATTTGGGGAATCAACCACGTGCTAGTTCCGACTGCTGCTTATTTGGGCATGTCGCTATATTTGCTATTGATTGTTTGCTCATGACACATGCTTTCGATATGGTATCTTGATTCTGACTTGGATTATGCAAACGTGTTTGATGTAAATACAGAGGGGTGAGTGAGGGTAAGTGGGGCTGAGTTCGGCAGGGAACAAGTTGACGTTAAAATGGATTGGAAAAGGGGTTATCGTGTTCTCTGTTTCTAGCTGAGCAGTGGGGATTTGGAGGTTGTTTTGGGTAGTTGTGTATGGAATTGGGTCAAGGAATTTTATGGGATAATTATGGGTGTGTCGAGGGTGGTAGTGATGGTCGGGGTTAAATGGTTTGATAGTGGCAAGGCCACAGAACAAGACTGAAACAGTGGGTTCCGATGAAGGATGTTTAGTGGACTATTTTGTGTTGTTGGATTAGGATGCAAAGTTATGAGAGGTTACAGGGCTTGTCCTTTGTTGTGGCTGTTTGTAAGGTACTGTGGGATGTGATGATGAAAGGAATGAGATGGTTTGGACGAGGTATGGACACGGGATGCTAGGTGCAAACCCGAGTACAAACCAAGTGTTTGGACGGTTGCTATAAGTAATGGACACAGTCGATATGGCTTGGATAATGACAAGGGGTTTTTAATACCTGAGCCTACACCAAGATGAGGATGACCAATTTAAGAAGGACTAGACCGGGGTTGCTAAGTACAAGCCTGAATACTAACCAAGCAAGGTTGGACGAAAACCTTAAGATACCTTAGGTTTGGGTTTGGTTGTGTCACACAGTCCCAACGTCCACTCGCACCAAAGGGGTTCCTTAAGCTTGGACTTAGTTAAGTCACACAGTCTTAACCAAGCTTACACTGAAGGGGAACCTTATCTTGGATTTAACTAGGTCACACAGTCCTAGCTTTAACTTGCACAAAGGGGTTTGGCTCACACAAGAACCAAAGGTCCTCCCGGAGAACTAACTAAGAACTTACAATCCCGGATTGAAAGACTTAGAAAAATGAGTAAACACTTAAGTTTATATCTCAATCAACTCTGAATTTTACAATGGCCTAAGGTCTCTATTTGTAATACAAAATGGACTATTATAGAATATGTCAAAAGGACACAAATTGCTTAGGAGTTTGGCCTAGTGTGAACGGATTTGGAGTGACTTGGAGACCAAGGTATTTCGGCCACCTCTTCCTCTTCTCTAGGCCAAGGTTGAGGTTTCCCATGTAACCATATTCATGAATTTGTTAGCTCATAAATTCCTCCAATAACCTTATCTTCTTGGAATGTGTTGGAAGCTTCCATTCTTGGTATTTGTTTGGATGATCAATTCGACCAACAATTGCACTTCCTCTTGGCCAATTTTTAGTTCTTCAATGTATCCAACTTCATGAACTTTTTAGTTCATAAACTCTCTCCTTGAAATCCCCAACTTCTAGATACCTCTTGTCCTTGCCACCTTGTCATTCTCGGCTTTGTCACCCCATTACATGGCCTAGTTGTCCTTTTCTATAACATATTAATTATGTTCTAATGAGAGCTAGGAGTTATTTACATGTTACACTATGTCCTAAGCTAAACTAAGAAATCAAGACAAGCTAAAAGAAAACATGGTCTTTGACAAGACCTACATACAAAGACCGAAAAGAACTTGCTTCCTAGATCTTTATGTGAAAACTCCAACGCCATTCCATTTTCCATGCCATGTTAGGCATCTAAGTATGGAACGACATGCCATTGTTGGAAGTCTTGGTAAAGAGCCCTTCTCGGCTTTGGTTGAGAGTTTAAGTCTACGGGCTGATTTACATCAGTGTTGTTAACATGAAAGCATGTGACATGTCATCTCTATACTTGATTGCATCTCATTATATCATGATATCTTGCCTTGTATTATCATTTGTATTCATACACTCATAATTCTATGATATTGGTATGAGAGTGGTATAGCTATGTTGTGGGTCTAAAAGACTGGAAATGTAAGAATATTATGAGATTATGGCACATTGAGATGATATTGATATGTGGGGATTGAAGTTTCATGCCTGAAACATGATAAGGCTAAAAAATGAGTCTTGGGCTCTAGTCAGATTCGTGTGTGGAATTCATGCTATCTAGGAGCGGTATATGGACTTTGCAGGTCTCCCATGGGTGTACGAATCATAATAAAATATTGACATAGTTATACCAGGTTGATAAAGGTATCTTATATATGCATTGCATCCTCATCATACATTTATCCATACTTTAGTATCATTGTTGTGTGATAGTATGAACTGTATTGTGAAATTGGAATCTGAGTGATTTATTCCTAGTTAAGGTCATTGATTAATTTGCTTTTGTGAATCTATATGGATGTCTTGAATTGTTGCTCCTTGTCGAATGTTGTACGGGTAGGTCTTATGATTTGGGGTACTTGCTGTTAGCCTTAGTTGTATTAGTAAACTTAATCGTCTGTGTTGTCAAGATGGTAACCGTGTTGCATGATAATGCGTCTAACATATTTCCTGAGTATAATTGTGGTGTCAATATGGTGTGGTTTGATTTGTCGATTGTCTTGGAGTGTAATGTCTATTGGGTCGAAAGGGGTAATGAATAGGATACTACTTAGTATAAATGATAAAGAGTCTAATATACTAAAAGTTGTTTCTTATAATTGGTATGGGATATTCTTAGGGTTGAGACTAGCAGCAACAACTGTGAACAATGTGACTTTCATTCTGTGAGCTATATAGTGGGTAGTATAAAATAGCGAGGTAATGAACTGTGTGTCTAATTACTTGTGTTGTCAACTGTTATAATGAGGTCTGATATGTTCTGGATTGTTTCAAGGTTACATGTGAGATTAGGGAACTCCTATAACTTATAAATTATATATGATTGAATGTTCTTTGACTTACTTGTGTTTGGTAGTTATGTGGCTTATATAACTTGGTATGAACGTATGTCAATATGGGATTTGCTGTCATGAGGGTTGTGAAATCTTTTTATTTCGTGGTCTCAAAGTGTATAAGATGGTCTAATAATTAAATGAACAATATCGTCTCGACATGATTTGGTAGGTTATGGAATTGCTAGTGCTAGGTTTATGTGGTGTCAGCTTGGTATTTATCTCTAAATGCGTAGCTTCCGTCATTTTCGGCCTATGATGTCTGGGAGTACATCGTGTACTCATGGTACACTTCATGCATCTTTTTTTGGATGCAAGTGTTCGATCTATCAGATTGTAGTTTGGAGAACAGGAAGCTAAGGCAGACTACTCTATTCAGTGGCCTTAGTTTCTATCCTATGTAGAATGTTCTCCTTATTCGAACAATATTGTTGTACTCTTCATTTCAGATTTTGTATCATAGAGTCCTTGTATAAGTCAGACCACGTTTTTGGGAAAGAAGGTGGTTGTTGTAAGAATTGGGTTTTAAAGATGTTTAATTTAAGTTGGATTTTATTCTATATTACTTCCTCTTCCGCATTTGTTTTTAAACCTTCTTAAAGTTGTTTTGGGAGTTAGTTCGCCTACCAGTGGGATTGTGTAGGTGCCACCACGACGCCCGTGATTTGGGTCCTGACATCATCCCACCCAAATCTCCATCCCATCCTGTCCCACTGGCTATCCCTAGTTCAACCTGTCACCCACCCACTAGTGTTCACCTGACTAAGAAAGTCCTATCCCTAATACCTTTGATGAAATCATTAATCCACTTTCCATACAGAAGATATAATCTATGAACTTATACATTCTTCATAATCCTAGTACTCATCTTCATTCGCTTTTGCTTCTTCCTAACCAGTAACTTTGTCACACCACCGTTTGGACCCCTATACTCTTGATTAATAAAAATAACCACATGGGGTTTTAATTTGTAAAAAATACTTTGTCACACCACCATACTTGGTTTACAACCATTAATCACTGTCTATATATACTCAAAACATACTCATTATTCTTCTACAAACCATTTACTAGCATCATATTCTCTTATTCTGCTCCGAGTAACTAAAGTGAAGCATAAACATATTTTGAACTCCCTTTCACTATCCGACCTTATTCTTCTATTTTATACTATCTCTTCTTAATTAAATACATGGATCACAATTAGGGAAATTACATCTCTCTTTTACAAAAGATCAAAATACCTAACCCCAAACTTTCTATACACTTCAGCATCATATTAGGCTATACACATCCGGAGCAACACTTAATTTCATAACCAAAGAGGGAGCTATCACATATTATCTCTTAATAATATTTCCTTCTCATAGTAACTTACTAACATCGTACTCTCTGGTTCTGATTTGACAAAATTTAAACAAACTAAAACTAGCCACAAAAATTTGATATCATATTCTCATGGTTCTCATGTCGCACACCATCTTTCTTATTCATGTGCTTGGGTGTACGAAAAAATATACTTCTCATTAAAGTTATCATCATCATACATGTGGCGACATATGGGGATGCGTAGAGTCATGCTATAATGACCCATCTAGTCTTTTTAGATAAAGACCCTTATGTGACTAAATTACCCTTTCCATAGACTCTATGTGGGCTTTGTGATGTGCGAGGATGGGTGGCACATATCCTAAGGTACCTTTATGTGATTTTCAAAAGAAAGACCCAAAATAAAGATTTTAGAATGGATAAGTTTGACCCAAAGTTGACTTTTGAGTATATGGGTTCGTTTCTGGGTTTCGTCTCTTTTAATAGTTTCAGAGGGTCATTTATGACTTAGAGTCATGAGTTTACTTCTCGAGGCACCCGAATAGACTTTATGGCTTTATTTATAAAATTTTGAAATTTGGATATTTTGGGCATTTTCATAGAAAAGTATGTCTTAGCTCGGTCATATGAGGAATTCGAGGCGCGAGTGAGTTTGTAGCATTATTTACCTTGGGGTAGCATGTTTGGATTGTGTATGGGGGGTTCTGAGAGTGTTTTAGGTGTTTGCTGAAGAATTGGCTAGTTTCTGGTGTCCACAATAGCAACCTTCTGTCCGCTTTTGCGTTCTACCTTTGCGGAGGTTGGCTCGTATATGTGAGTCTTGTGTAATGTTGGGTTTTCCACTTCTGCAGATGCTTTTCTTGCAGAGGCGATGACGCCTTTGCGGATTCATTTCCGCCTTTGTGATTCTCCAGGATTCTTAAGTGACTTTGCCTCAGTGGACATTTTTACCGCTGAAGCGTGACCATCTTAGCGAAGTCGATTCCGCCAAAGTGGAATCGCTATTTCTAGTAAGATTATTAAATGCCCTAAAATGATTTCATTTTCCAAAATACATTCTCTTAGGATTTGAGCTCGGCTAAGGGGGAATTTCTTGAGGATTTCACTTTGGTTCTTCATTGGAGGTATAATGTCACCCTTTTTAGTAATGATTGATCTTTTAATTGTTTTAATCCCAACATAGATTATAATTGGGGAAGAGAATATCTTAGGCTTTCATGCTAGAATAAGGGAACTATAATCTTAATTTGATGAAATTATTGATTAAATGATTATGATATTGTAAACTAGTGTTGATTTATGATAGATGTTCCTGTTGTGATGATTAATTTGATGTTAGAAACCCTTTCTAAATTGAGAGAAAACCTAGGGTTTGGAAATTGGGGCTTTTACTAAATCTTGTAATTGAGGGTCCAATCGGGTTTAGTTTTAAAACTAACTTAAGGATATGATTGTTTAGTATGTTATTATGCTTTTGGATAATAAAGTTTGGATTTTGATACCGTGAGCCTGGGGTCAATTTTGGGTGTATCTTAGATTGTTTTAAGGACTACGTCTTTGTATGTGTATTAAACTAGTTACTAACATATATTTTATATATATTAGACTACGAGTATTCTGAGGCGATCTGAAAGAGCAAGGCCTGTGTTGAGGGTTGACGATTCATGGCTCATGCTTAGGTTTCAGGTATGCTATGGTTTCTTTTTTGTGGACTCTGATATAAGTGCATATTAGTTATAAATATTGATGAGTATTAGGAATGTTTGGGGGTTCCACCTTAGCTGTTGTGATGAACTCTTGGGTGTGTACCGGTGTTGAAATGTGATGATGAGTGATTTGGGGAATCAGCCTTAAGCTGATTCGAAGTGTCGTTGTTTGGTCTTGTCACCATTATGTGAGTTTGTTGCCATTGTTGATTATTGCTATGTTTATTCGTAACATTGCTTTTGATATGATAAATTGATTTACGTGTTATGGGGTTTCTGAAAGCATGTGATATTCATCTCTTATACTTGATTACATCTCATACATCTTGATTACCTGCCTTATATTGTCATTTACATTCATACACTTATGGTTCTGATGATAATGAAATGAGAGGTATGAAAATGCTATGGGTCCAATGAGACCAGGAAAGGTAAGAATACATTATGAGATATTTGAAAACATTGAGATGATGGAAATGATTGAAGATGATATTACAACCAAGAGATGGCATCCGTAAAGGAATTTCAAATGGGTATATGAACGACGCGAGTCCCCCATGGGTTATAGTTCATAGAATTTGAATGCATGTATATGTTGTGAAAGGTACTTGGTATTGCATTTGTATTCATATCATACATATATCTATACATTATTTACATGTTGATTGTTAATGTGATTTGGAATGATTATTGGAACATGGTAACTTAGGATAAGGGATGTTGATTATTTCATGCTACTTGGACCGTTGGATATGGAACTATACATGAATAAGGTGATTTATATGATTTAATGAACTCTTATGTGAACATGGTGCCTTATATGATTCAATGAACTCTTATGTGGACAATGTAACTTATACTATTGTTGAACTGCCTAGTATAAGATTATTTGAGAGTCAACTTGATATTTATCTCTATTACGTATCTTTCGTCATTGTCGACCTATGATGCCCATGGGGGTACATTGTGTACTCATGCTACACTTGTTACATTCTTTTTGGATGCAGATACAACGCCTTCCACCAGTTCAGGACTTCGTGGCTGAGTCTGAGCGGCTCTAATAGAGCTGCGAGAGTTGAAGAAGCAACTTTAGGATTTATTGAATAAGGATTTCATTTGACCTAGTGTGTCTCCTTGGGTTCTCCTGTATTATTCGTGAAAAAGAAGGATGGTACTATGCGTATGTGTATTGATTATAGACAGTTGAACAAGGTCACCATAAAAAACAAGTATCCGATTCCTCGTATTGATGCTCTATTCAACTTGCTTCAAGGTGCTTCCATGTTTTCAAAGATTGATTTGAGGTCTGGGTACACTAGTTGAAGATCATGGTCGAAGATGTTCCCAAGATTGCTTTCACGACTCGGTATGGTCATTACAAATTCTTGGTGATGTCATTTGGGCTTACCTATGACCCCGCAACATTAATGGATTTGATGAATCGGATATTCAAGCCTTATTTGGATTTATTTGTGATTGTCTTCATTGATGACATTTTGATCTATTCGAAGAGTAAGGAGGACCACAAGAAATATTTGAGAGTGGTTCTTGAGTTGTTTAAATAGAAGAAGTTGTATGCGAAGTTCTCAAAGTATGAGTTCTGGATTAGTTTAGTAGCCTTTTTGGGACAAGTGGTGTCCAAGTAGGGTATTATGGTTGATCCGACAAAGATAGAGGCATTCAGAGCTTCGTAGGTCTCGCGAGCTATTATCGTATGTTCATTAAGGGATTTTCTTATATTGCTTCTCATTTGATGCGTTCGACTCAAAAGGAGGTGCATTTCTAGTGGTCTGAGGAGTGTGATGAGAGCTTTCAAAAACTCAAATCGCTTTTGAACACAACCCCAATTTTGGCCTTTTCATTGGAGAGGAAGGACTTTACCGTATATTATAGTGATTCAAGAATTGGGTTGGGTTGTGTGTTGATGCAGGATGGTAAAGTCATAGCTTATGCATCAATGCAGTTGAAGGTGCACGAGAAGAATTACACTGTTCATGACTTGGAGTTGGCAGATGTTGTTTTTGCTTTATAGATTTGAAGGTATTACCTTTATGGAGTTCATTGTGAGGTATATACTGATCACCGCAGCCCTCAACATGTGTTCAATTAGCGGGATTTGAATTCTAGACAACGCCGGTGGATGGAGTTACTTAAGGATTATGATATGACTATTTTGTACCATCCAGGCAAGGCCAATGTGGTGGTGGATGCTTTGAGCCGAAAGGCGGTGAGTATGGAGAGTTTGGCGTAATTGATTGTTGATGAGCGTCCCTTGGCATTGGAGGTTCAGTCCCTAGCCAACAGTTTCGTGAGACTTGATATTTTGAATTTGGGTAGGATTTTGGCTTATGTTGAGGTGAGGTCATGTCTTTTGGAGCATATTAAGACCTATTAGTATGATGATGTGAAGTTGTGCAAAATCAGGGATAAGGTGATGAGTGGTGAAGCCAAAGAGGTTATGATTGATGGTGAGGGGGTCTTCAGCATCAAAGAGAGAGTATGTGTTCCTCGTGTTAGGGATTTGACGAGATTGATTATGGAGGAGGTTCACAACTCCAGATATTCGATTCATCTGGGTGCATAAAGATGTACCATGATTTAAAGCATCACTATTGGTGGGGTAGGATGAAGAGAGACATTGTTTAATTTGTGTCTCGTTGTCTAAATGGTCATCAAGTCAAGTATGAGCACCATCGACCTAGTGGTTTGTCTCAGATGATGTCCATACCCGAGTGGAAGTGGGAGTGGATTGGTATGGATTTTGTTGTTGGGTTACCCAAGACTTTAGGCAAGTTTGATGCTATTTGGGTCATTGTTGATAGATTGACCAAGTCTGCGCATTTCATTTCGGTCCAGATGACATACAATTCTGAGAAGTTGGCTAAGATTTATATTCGTGGGATTTTTCATCTGCATGAGGTACCTATTTCTATTATTTCAAATCGAGGTACTCATTTTACTTCATATTTATGGCGGACTTTCCAAAAGGAGTTAGGTACTCGCTTGGATCTCAGTAAATTATTTCACCCTTAGACGGACGGTCAGTCCGAGACCATTTATGTTTTGGAGGTATGTTACGAGCCTACATAATTGATTTTGGTAGTCATTGGGGCCAATTCTTATCTTTGGCAGAGTTTGCATGCAAGAATAGTTATCACTCCAACTTTAATATGGTGCCATTTGAGGCTTTCTATGGTAGGAGGTGTCACTTCCCAGTTGGGTTGTTTTATGCGTTCGAGGTTAGACCTTAGGGTACCGATCTATTGAGAGACTCCTTAGAGAAGGTGAATGTGATTCAGGACAAACTCATGAAAGCTCAAAGTACACAGAAGGAGTATGCAAACCGAAAGGTATGAGATATAGAGTTTATAGTTGTTGACAGGGTTCCATTGAAGGTCTCACCTATGGAGGGTGTGATGAGTTTTGACAAAAGAGGAATGTAGAGTCCGAGGTATATCAGACCTTTTGAGATTCTTTAGAGGGCTGGAGAGGTGGAATATGAGTTGGCTCTGCCACCGGGTCTTTCAGGTGTCCATTCAGTTTTCCATGTTTGATGCTAAAGAAGTACCATGCTGATGGGTCCTACATTATCCAGTAAGACTCCGTATTGCTTGATAAGAATTTGGAGTTCGAAGAAGAGCCTGTGGAAATTTTGGACAGGCAGGTGAGAAAGTTGAGGTCTAAAGAGATTTCTTTGGTGAAGGTGCAATGGAAGCATTGTCCTATTGAGGAGGCAACTTGGGAGACGGAGGCTGATATGCGGAGCCGATACCCTCTCTTATTTACTACTATGGTATGTTTCCCCTCTTGGCTCTTTCCGTTCGAGGATGAATGTTTGTTTAATTCGTATCTGATGTAATGAAATGTCTGGTCATTTTTAGCTAAAGACCCTTATGTGACTAAATTGGCCTTCTTATAAACTCTATGTGGGATTTATGATGCGCGGAGATGGGTGACACAGATCCCAAGGTACCTTTATGTGATTTTCGGAAGAAAAACCCAAAATAGAGATTTTAGAATGGATAAGTTTAACCCAAAGTTAACTTTCGAGTATATTTGTTTATGGGGTTTTGTCACTTTCAGTAGTTTCAGAGGGTCATTTATGACTTAGTCGAGTCATAAGTTTGCTTCCCGAGACACTTAGATGTACTTTATGGCTTTATTTGTAAAATCATAGAATTTGGATGTTTTGGACATTTTCGTAGAATAGATTATCTTAGCTCGGTGGTTTGAAAAATCCGATAGCACCACCAAGTATTTAGCATCGTTTACCTTGGGATATCATATTTAGATTGTATTCGGGAGGTTCCGGGAGTGTTTCGGGTGTTTGGTGTAGAATTGGCTAGTTTCTAGTTTGCTGGTTTCTGGTGTCCGCACCAGTGGACTTCTGTCTGCCTCTGCAGAGGTTGGCTCGTAGATGAGGGTATTGTGTAATGCCTTTACTATAAGGAAGGAGATGAGGTCAATAAAAAAAAGAGATGTTAATTAATCAAAGGTCCAGCTGATCAGGGTTTTCCACTTTTGCAGATGCTTTTCTCGTAGAGGCGATGGTACCTTTGCAGAGTCATTTCCACCCCAGCGATTCTCTGAGATTCTTAAGTGACTCCGCATCAGTGGACCCTTTTCCCGCTGAAGCGCGACCGCCTTAGCGAACTCGATTCTGCTTTGGCAGAATTGCTGTTCCTGGTCAGATTATTAAATGCCCTAAAACCATTTCATTCCCCAAAATACACTCTCTTGGGATTAGAGCTCGACTAAGGGAGAATTTCTTGAGGATTTCATTTTGGTTATTCATTGGAGGTATAGTTTCACCCTTTTTAGTTATGATTCATATTTTAATTCTTCTAATTTTAGCATAGATTATAATTGGGGAAGAGAATGTCTTAATCTTTCATGCTATACTAAAATGACTATAATCTTGATTTGAGGGTTGATTATTGATTAGATGATTATGATATTGTAAACTAGTGTTGATTTGTGATAGATGATCATGATGTGATGGTTAATTTGATGTTAGAAACCCTTTCTAAATTGGGGGACAAACCAAGGGTTTGGAAATTGGGGCTTTTACTAAATCTTGCAATTGAGGGTCTAATTGGGTTTAGTTTTAAAATTAACTCAAGGATATGATTGCTTAGTATGTTATTATGCTTTTTGGGTAATAAAGTTTAGATTTTGATACACGGACCCGGGGTTGATTTTAGGTGTATTTTGTATTATTTTAAGGATTAAGTCCTTATACGTGCATTAGCTTAATTATTAACGTAGAATCTATATATGTTAGACTATGAGTATTCTAAGGCGATCCGAAAGGGCAAGGCCTGTGTTGAGGGTTGATGGTTCGTGGATCCTGCTTGGCTGAGGTAGCTGTAGTTTCTCTTTTGTAGTCTCCGATAGAAGTGCGTATTAGTTATACATGTTGAGGGGTATTAAGCGTGTTTGGGGGGTTCCACCTTAGCGGTTGTGATGAATGCTTGGATGAGTACTGGTGTTGAAATGTGATGGTGGGTGATTTGCAAAATCAACCTTAAGCTAATTCCAACGGTTGTTATTTGGGCTTGTCACCATTATGTGGGCTTGTCGCCATTGTTGATAATTGTTATGTTTATTTATCACATTGCTTTCGATATGATAAATTGATTTACGTGGAACTACGTGTTATGTGGTTTCTGAAAGCATGTGATATTCATCTCTTATACTTGATTGCATCTCATACATCCTGATTACTTGCCTTATATTATCATTTGCATTCACACTCTGGTTTTGATGCTAATGAAATGAGAGTGGTATGAAAATGCTATGAGTCCAATGAGACCAGAAAAGGTAAGGATACATTATGAGATGGTTGAAAATATTGAGATAATGAAAATAATTGAAGATGATATTATAGCCAAGAGCTGGCATTAGTGGAGGAATTTCGGATGGGTATATGGACGACGCAGGTCCCTCATGGGTTGCAGTTCATAGAACTTGAACGCATGTATACGGTTGTGAAAGGTACCTGGCATTGCATTTGCATTCATATCATACATATATGTATATATTGTTTACCTGTTGATTGGTAATGTGATTTGTAATAATTATTGGAACCTTGTAACTTGTGATAAGGGATCTTGTTGATTATTTCATAGTACTTGGACTATTGGATATGGATCTATTCATGAATAAGGTGATTTATATGATTTAATAAACTCTTATGTGAACAATGTGCCTTATATGATTCAATGAATTCTTATGTGAACAAGGTGACTTATACGATTGTTGAACTGCCTAGTATAGGATTATTTGGGGTCAACTTGATATTTGTCTGTGTTACGTATCTTCCATCATTGTCGGCCTATGATGCCTACAGGGCCACATTGTGTACTCATGCTACATTCTTCTTGGATGCAGATACGATGCCTTTCACTAGTTCAAGATTTCGTGGCTGAGTCTGAGCAGGTGGACTTCCAGTGTTTGGGGTTAGGATGCTTTCATTCAGCATGTCCTAGATGCTCTTATCTCTGCTTATGCCTTTTACTTGTTCGGGAGACATTATCAGACTTCTTAGACTCTTGTATTCGGATTTAGCGCCCTTGTATTATTGACCAGATTTTGAGAGTTGTATAACTTATTATTAGATTTATTCTGCATTTATGTTATGATTAGAAAATCTTATTAATTTGTGTTATTTCCATAATTTATATTTATAATCGTGTTATTAATTGGGAGTGGTTTGCCTATTGATGGGAAAGTATATGTGCCACTATGATCCCTAAAAAGGGTCGTGACACTTATAAACCTGCTAAAGCATATAAGCTGTTCTGACCTCCGCCTGTATCACCAGATTTAGCTGCAACACACCGTGCTTGGGTCTGAGAATTATGAGGAGCTAATGAATTTGTGGACTGAGCCACATTATCTTTGATACCCTATTTTGACGATGGGTAGTCCCTTAGATAGTGACCTTGGCGTCCATACCTATAACATCCATCTATGCCCATACGACACTCCCATGGGTATCTCTTCCAACACTTGCTGCAAATTGGATTATCAAAGGTTTTCTGACCTACTATGGCATGTGACTTAGAACATGTTGCTCTGAAATTCTATTTCTATCTTCACTGACCTTTTTAATCATATATGGATCTCAGAACTGGTGCATTGGCTGCAGATAGAGTGGGTCCTAATGACCTCCTAATGAAAATCTGTCTTCCTCCACCTCTTTGTGATCCTCCATGATAAGTTACATGCAGACTTAGCTTTTTTGATTACCTCTTTGTGTTTCTCTTCCTGTAGTTTCTCATTATTATTCATTAAGTACGTCATTATTATTCAACTTCCAAAACTCTAACCACATCCCCTTCTCTGGCGACATACAATTTATTCCACCTCCAAATCATTTCAAGTCTTATTTATTATTATTAGACACTTCAAAATCATTTCCCAGTGGGTTATCATCCTCACTTGGACCTTGAATTCCTAGCTCGTCGCTTGCGCATTCTATATCTACAAAAATCGATTGGATGAGAAGATTACTTACTACTCTAAGGTTCGTGGCACGATCAAGAGTAGAAAGAAGTGAGACACTTCTAATGTCTTGGTGGTCAACTGTTTACAAGTGTGGCACTCAAACACACATAAAACTGACCCCACTAGACACAAGTTCATAGACTCCCTTGGACACTTGAATCTAGTGCTCTGATACCAAGCTTTGTTAGGCCCCGAACTTGGGTCTGTTTATAACAAGGCACCTGGTGCCTAAGCTATTAGACCGAGGAACCACATGACTAACTAACTTGACGTGAAACATGTACTTATGTAGAATATAATTTGAAACATGTTTGAATACTGAATATCTGAGTAAGTTCGTAATTAATAATGCTGAAAATATCTGAATACTGTCTTTGAAATAGAAATACTGAAATTGTTTGAAAATATAAAATATAGCCACCATGGCTAACACAATATCTGAACAACACTAACTGAACTACTAACCTAGTTTATGAAGCCTCTAACATGAATAGAAAGACTAACTATTTATCGGGATAAGGCCCCGACATACCTTAATAGTCTAATATGACATGCTATGAAGTAAAAGATAATACCCTAAAGGAAATGGGACTCACCAACAGCTGATAGGAAGTGAATCCTAGTAAGACGTACTGTAGCCCTGTATATCTTTACATGCATCATGAAATGCAGGCCCCGACAAAAAGGGACATAAGTACATTTAAATTGTACTTGTATGTAAAACCAACTGAACGAATAAATAGGTGTGGGATGCTCGGAGGAATGGGTAGCCCAAATACATAAACATAAGATATATCTGAATACTGAAGGCTGACCTAAACTGAAACATAAGGATAACTGAACTGAACATGAGAAAATTCACCTATTTATCTAAGTTCATAAACTGTGGCCTCGGGCCCATACAATAGTATATAACATATAGTCTTGGGCTCATATAACATGTGGCCTTAGGCCCATAGAACGTGTGGCATTGGGCCCATATAAAATGTGGCCTCGGGCCCGTATAACATGTGGCCTCAAGCCCGTATAACATGTGGCCTCGGGCCCATATAACGTGTGGCCTTAGGCCCATATAACATTTGGCCTCAGGGCCGTGTAATGTGTGGCCTTAGGCCTATATAACATGTGGCCTTGGGCTCATATAAGTATTCGTTATTCTGTAAATCATGACATGAGTATGTGAATTCATAGGTTCATCATATTATAGTTCTAACATGGATATTGAGTATTACCATCATTAGACATGAAATCATACTATAGTTCAAACATGCACGATGAGCACTACTATCCTGATACATTGAATCATGGAATGTTCATTGAGTTCATAGTATTAACTGTTCATAAGTATTCTTGGTTTTCATGACTTAGACTCATGAGATATCAAGCATGAGCCCACACTAATTACGTACTGAGTTCACGATATTCAGAATGACAATCATGAAAAACTATGAAACTACATCATTTAAGAATAGAAGTTTTGAAGCTTTTCATGAAACTAAGGGATAATCTCTATTTCGGAGGAAATTCATAGTAATCATGAAAGAACGAGGCATTGGGAAGATCAATAACATTCCCACACATAGAGAGTCAGCCTTACATACCTCAATTCCCGCTCAATGCCACCGAACAGAGTTTTCAAGGTTCAACAATCACTCTACAATTAATTTAGATGAGAAAGATTATAACTTCACACTTTTCTCTAGAATTCTCACCCTTTTAAAAAACTAGGGGTTTTAAGTTAAATTTGTGTTCTTGCTTTCTTATGATTCACCCATGAATGCTAACTATATATAAATGATATGTAAACCCCAAGCAATCCCCATAACTATACTAGAATTTCAGAAACTTACCGCACAGTGAATTCCCAACGATTCCTTTCTTCAATCATTCTTTAATCAAATTCTCACAATCTATTGTAACGACTCGCTCAATTCTTTTAGGCTTCTTATCTTATTTTGACTAATACTGTCCGTAGCCTCTTATCAATATTTTTAACTTGTGGGTAGGGGTGGCATGTTGCCCAAGGTGAATTTAATGAGTTTCGGAAAGAAAACCTAAAGTTAGAAGTTTCTTAAGTTTTGAAATGGAAAGTGTTAAAAGTTGACTTTTTGGTAAACGTGTCTGTTTCCAAGTTTTGTCAATTTTATTAGATTTGAAACATCATTTATGACTTAGTCGAGTCTTTGGTTTGGGTCTCGAGACGTTTGGATATGTTTTGGGTACTTGATTTGTTAAGCTTGAGTTTTGAGAAAATTAGAGGTGATTTGTGGAAAAATACATCGTAATGATGTCAGAATGGTATTTTGAGTGCACGAGCAAGTCCATATCATTGTTTATATTCATGTAGCATATTTGGTTTGTATATGGGAGGTCTTGGATGAGTTTCGGGTGTTGGATAGCGAGTTCCTTGAAACTTAGCTTTTTCTGATTCTAGTGCACCACACCTGCGAGCCACAACTTGCACATGCGAGTGTTGGTCTGCAGGTGTGATAATAGTTGGGACCTGCTAAGGTCGCATTGGTGAGATGTTTTGTGCATGGGGGTGGAGTCACACTTATGGGTAGACTTCTGCACCTACGATCTTCGGGCATTAAAGTGAAGCCCGCATCTGTATGGTTTTTTTTGCAGGTGTGACCTTACACGTGCAAGGTTTTTCTCACATCTAAGTACATCGATGAATCAAAACCCTTTTATATCCCAAGTCTGATTTTAGAATTCATTTTCACTTCCTCTCAGTTCTAAAGCTCACTGTGGAGAGATTTCAAGAGGGGTTCAATTATTTCACCTTAGGGGATAATATTCTTACCTTGAATCCTCTGTGATGTAAGTACGGAGGGGTGAGTGAGGGTAAGTAGGGCTGAATTCGGCAGGGAACAAGTTGATGCAAAAATGGATTGGAAAAGGAGTTATCGGGTTATCGGTTTCTAGCCGGGCAGTGGGGATTTGGGGACTGTTTCGGGTAGTTGTATAGGGAATTGGTCAAGGCTTTTTATGGGATGATTACGCGTGTGTCTAGGGTGGTAGTTATGATTGGTGTTCAATGTTGGACAGTGGCAAGTCCACGGAACAAGACTGAAATAGTGAGTTCCAGTGAAGGATGTTTAGTGGACTATTTTGTGTTGTCGAATTAGGATGTAGAGTTATGGGAGATTCCGGGGCTTGTACTTTGTTGTGGATGTTTGTAAGGTACTATGGGATGTGATGATGAAAGGAATGAGATGGTTTTGATGAGGGATGGACACGGGATTCTAAGTGCAAACTCGAGTACAAACCAAGTGTTTGGATGGTCGATATAAGCAATGGACACGGTCGATCTGGCTTGGATAATGACAAGGGGTTTTTAATGCCTGAACTGACACCAAGATGAGGGTGACCAATTTAACAAGGACTAGACCGGGGTTTCTAAGTACAAGCCCGAATACTAACCAAGTAAGGTTGGTCGGAAACCTTAAGATATACCCTAGGTTTAGGTTTGGTTGGGTCACACAGTCCAAACATCCACTCGTACCAAAGGGGGTTCCTTAAGCTTGGACTTAGTTAAGTCACACAGTCTTAACCAATCTTATACCGAAGGGGAACCTTAGCTTGGGTTTAACTAGGTCACACAATCCTAGCTTCAACTTACGCCATTCCATTTTCCATGCTATGTTAGGCATCTAAGTGTGGGACAGTGTGCCATTGTTTTCACTCTTGGTAAAGCTCTTCTCAGCTTTGGTTGAGAGTTTAAGTCCGCGGGCTGATTTACATCAATCTCCCTTTCTTTGAAGGAATTTGCCCTCAAATTCACGCTATCTAAATGTGATTTTTTTCAACAACAAGTGTTGATCCAATATTTCCACTATTAGATAGGATCGGAAGTTTTATCTTGTAGGTACCTTCCTTAATTTTTGCCAAATATGGATCTAAATATGAGACCAATGTTTTTGATTCAAAATGTTGTCCATATTGGGTCACGGATCCCATAAGACATAATCCCTTTCCATAAATAGAATAAGGGCACGGTACATCATTTAATCTTGCGTGAGAGAAAAATATGGCGTTTACATTAGTATCACGTTTGACTCCTAATGGCCTTTCATGGCTTGGCATAGTTGGAACCGGTGCTCCACAAATCTTTTCCTTCAAGGTTTCCAAGATTCTTGTTGCTCCTCGGAACCATTCATGCTCATCCTTTCGTATTAGAGGGGCAGCAAGTGCACAATGATTCCACATGCCATGATGTGAAGAAGGAGCCAAACCAAAGAAGTCATTTACCGTAATAGTTCCCATAGACTCGAACCATTTTTTACTAGATTCCACCTTTGTTTGTATCATAAATGACCTTAGGTTATGTTAAGTGTCCCATGGATGGACGTAATACCTTGTATAGGAAAAGGTTTGGGATGTCACCCCATCCAAACGGCATTACAAACCATTTGCTCTAACCAAACTTGACCTCGAGGGTCATCTTTCGTGCATCTTCTTCTCGGGTTCCCCTCAAATGGTATTCTCTCCTCGAGTCTATCTTGTAGAACCACTTGACTCCACTTGATCCCCCAAAAGAAAATTTCAGCCTCGGCAAAGAGAGCTTGCTTTTCATGATGTTGCCGATAGCTTGGATGGTAACACAAGTGTGCCACTTCTTATGTTCTTTTGGCACCAACAAGTCATGCACCGTATACAACCTAAAGTCCTTTTGGACAAGGCCCTTGCCTAGTGTTTCTTGCACGCATTGTTGTACTCCCTTAGCCATTTTCGGATTGTGTTCGTAAGCTCGTTGATTGGGCAAAGAACCTCTCAGAAATAAACCAAGAGCATGTTCAATGCTTTCCATCGGTGATGGTCCAGTTGTAAGAACATCCGCACATATAACTTCTAAGGGCTCCTTTGAGTCGGCACCTATCGTACTCCCCTTCTTATATCCGTTCTCTATCTTTTATGCATCAAGTAAGAGGGTCTCAGGACTCTCCTTGGCTTCGGAGTCCTCAAAGGACTTCCCACCATATTCATTTATCACCACTCGGGGTTTAGGACATTCTTATGCAAAGTGTCCCAATCTTCGACATTGGAAACACCTTCTTATCCTTTTGTCTATCCCCGTTGTGACCTCTACCTTCTTGTCCGTATCTCTTTCTACAACTCCTTGATCATACAATGGATTAGTAAAAGAAGTATTGCCTTCTTCTACCTTTTGATCTATTTCATGACTGTACAAGGGGTTAGTAAAAAGGGTACTTCCCATTTTCTTAACATTGGTGGGCCTTACGTAAGGCTTTGGGGCACTTCTCCTTTATGGTTTCTCAACCACGCCTCTGAAGGTGCGGCATGACGCAACTTTAACCTTTTCTTGATGACGAGTTGGGAGTCGGAAGTATAGACTTTGTTCATGACCCCTTGGCAAAAATTTCCTCATCATATGCTTCTTTAATTTCTTCCAAGAGTCAATCTTGGTGTTGTCACTTCTTTTTCGATTGGTTCTTATATTTTTATACCAATTAGAAGCAAATGACATGAGCCTCAATTTGGAAACTTTGAAGCACTCATGATCGTTATATTGCCGGTACTTGAAAAAATACCTCATGGTATTTAACCATTTAAGGAACTCTTTTGGGTCCCTATATCCATCAAAGGTTGGGAGATCACATTCTTTTCTCAATATGGGCGCATGTTTCACAAATATCTCACTAACGAGTTTCCGAAGTTCTTCTTTGTTTGTAAGTTACATTTTTGTGATGGTTATCGTGCCAAGGCGTGGGATGGGAGCGCCTTTCTCTGACACTAATTTGATGTAAGTACGGAGGGGTGAGTGAGGGTAAGTGGGGCTGAGTTCGGCAGGGAACAAGTTGATGCGAAAATGGATTGGAAAAGGGGTTCTCGGTTTCTAGCCGGGCAGCAGGGATTTAGGGACTGTTTCGGGTAGTTGTGTAGGGAATTGGGTCAAGAAGTTTTATAGGATGATTACGGGTGTGTCGAGGGTGCTAGTGATGGTCGGGTTTCTATGGTTTGACAGTGTCAAGGCCACGGAACAAGACTGCAACAGTGAGTTCCAGTGAAGGATGCTTAGTGGACTGTTTTGTGTTATCGGATTAGGATGCGAAGTTATGGGAGGTTCCGCGGCTTGGAATTTGTTGTGGCTATTTGTAAGGTACTGTGGGATGTGATGATGAATTGAATAAGATGGTGTGGATGAGGGATGGACACGAGATGCTAGGTGCAAACCCGAGCACAAACCAAGTGTTTGGGCGATCGATATAAGCAATGGACACGGTCGATATGGTTTGGATAATGACAAGGGGTTTTTAATTCCTGAGCCGACACCAAGATGAGGGTGACCAATTTAACAAGGACTAGACCGGGGTTACTAAGTACAAGACCGGATACTAACCAAGAAAGGTTGACCAAAAACCCTAAGATAGACCCTAGGTTTGGGTTTGGTTGGGTCACACAGTCCCAACGTCCACTCGCACCAAAGGGGGTTCCATAAGCTTGGACTTAGTTAAGTCACACAGTCTTAACTAAGCTTACACCAAAGGGGAACCTTAGCTTAGGTTTAAATAGGTCACATAGTCCTAACTTCAACTTGTACTAAGGGGTTTGGCTCACACAAGAACCAAATGTCCTCCCGGAGAACCAACTAAGAGCTTACAATCCCGGATTGAAATACTTAGCAAAATGAGTAAACACTCAAGTTTTATATTCAACTAACTCTCCTTTTTACAATGGCCTAAGGCCTCTATTTATAGTACAAAATAGACTATTCTAGAAAGCAAATGAAAAGACACAAACTAACACCTAGTGTGAACACATTTCTATTGACTTGGTGACCAAGGGAGTTTGGCCACCTCTTCCCATTCTATAGGCCGAGATTTATGTCTCCCATGTAACCATATTCATGAATTTGTTAGCTAATAAATTCTTTCAATAACCTCATCTTCTTGAAATGTGTTGGAAGCTTCTATTCTTGGTATTTGTTTTGATGATCATTTCAGCCAACTCCTCTCCCCATGGACGACTTGAAGTCTTCAATATAGCTAAGTTCATGAACTTGTTAGTTCATAAAGTCTCTCCTTGAATTCCCCATCTTCTAGATGTCCCTTGTCCTTGCCATTTTGTCCTCCAACTCACGGCCTAGTCATCTATTTGGAAGACTTTTTGGTCTAGTCACTTTATTAGAAAGCTCTTAGCCTTGTTATCCTTTACATGGATTATTAATTGTGTCCTAAGGTAGTTATTAAGTGACATACTATGTCCTTAGCTAATAGCTAAGCTAGTAAGTAGAAGATAAGATTAAAGAAAAGCATGGTCTCGGTCAAGACCAACAAGAAGGCCGAAAATACAATGTCTTCTTGAACCTTCACGTAATAACTCCAATGCCATTCCATTTTCCATGCCATGTTAGGCATCTAAGTGTGGGACGACGTGCCATTGTTGTCACTCTTGGTAAAGCTCTTCTCGGCTTTGGTTGAGAGTTTAAGTCTGCGGGCTGATTTACATCACACTGTTTAACCATGATTCCTTCCAGTTATTGTAGATTAAGACATGATTTATAGGTGGAAAACTTAGGGTTTAACCCCAATTTTTTAAGAGAGAATTTTTCATTAAATTGAACGGTAAGACCTAGGCTTTTTAAATTGATCATTTGGATTTATATTTTATAATATATGGGTAAACTATTACTAAGCTTGAATTTTCAATTCTATCCATGATTCTTTCTATGAGATTTAGAGTTTTCCGTAATTTGAGATTGTTGATAATTAATAAAATTGAAGGCCTAAGTGTGATTAGTTTTTAATCAAATTTAGGATTATGATTATCTAGTCTATGGGTAACATGTTTCTAAGTTAAATTTCTGATTTTGCCCTTGTGGGACCGGAGTCACTTTTGAGTTGCATTTTTGGGATTTGTTTAGAAGTATGGCATTATGGCTGTTTGTAGATTTGTATTTTAGAACTTATAATATCTGAAATTTGATCATTCGAAAGCACTCCGGAAGGGTAAAGCATTAGCGTGAGGGTTCGTGGAACCCGCTCGACATTGAGGTAGGATATGGTTTACTTTCTAGACTCCGATAGAGAAGCATGCATATCTTATAATTTTTAAGGGGTATTGGTGTGATGAGGGTCCCACCTTGGTGACTGCGATGAGTACTTGTGTGGGTACTGGTGTATATTGTTGGATAGTTAGAATGGCGGCGAAACATATGAGTCTTTGAGCGTGGTTGTGGTGATAAATTCCACTTAGGTTGGTACGACTGCCATTTATTTAGACTATGATAGCCGTGATTGAACTTATACTTGTTGTGTGAATTGTCTTACCTCATAGCTCTATGTTTCATAACTATGGAAAGTTGATTCTTGGAATTCATATAGAACTATTAATTTTAAGGCACATGATTATTCATATCATGCTTTCATAATAATTGTTTTTACCTATTGCATGCATACATTCATTCATACAAATATTATGATTGAGATGGATCTTGCTATGATATGTAAATTTGGTTCGATGAGACCAGAAAAGAGGTAAAAATGACAGTTGATATGAGATGACTTGATAAGTGATGACATGATTATTTTGAGGAATCATGTCCGTTGGTTGTGAGCGGTATATGGACTTATGACTCCCCCATGGGTCATGGCTATATGTCAAAGTTCAGTAGCATGTGTATACCAGGTTTATTGTTCAATACATTGCATTTCATGCATTCATATATCATCGTTAATTTACTTCTTATGTGATCTGTGCCTATCTGATTGTCCATGATCTGGAGAGGATAAAGTGTTAGACAAGAAGTAAGATGAATTTATAGAACATTATTGAGTAGATTCAGTTTTTATATGTTGTGTTTCTTTTTCTATCGTTGTTGGCCTATACCTATGGGGGTATGTTGTGTACTCATACTAGTTGCATCTTTTATTTGCATGCAGATACAACTCCTTGTTCCAGTTCCAGGCCTCGTGGCTGATTCTTGAGGCGATCCTTTGGAGGTTTCAGGGTGAGTCTTCCGACCTATCAGCAACCATGGATCTCCTTCTATATTATTACTTTTATTCTTTTTTTTTCAAAATAGTTATTGTAGTTCAGTTTCTTTCAAGTTGTAATGATTATTAGACGCTCTTGTACAAGTTTAGACCATGTTTTGGATGTAATTCTCTTAGTAATTTCCGCACTTACGACTTATATTATTTATGGCATGACAATTTTAAGTATTAATTTATTGTTTAATTCCGCTCTTATATTTTAAAATTGATTACATGATTTGAGGATGGTACGCCTACTGGGGGATAATATAGGTGCCATCATGACCCGTAATTTGGGTCGTGACATCTATGGAATATATCAGGATTTTAGCATTAATCTTTGTTAGATTGAGGTAATAATCAATAGGGTTTGAATATGTGTAATGTTTTTGGCTTAAATCTCTTTCTTGACTAAACTACCTTCTCGTAGGCTCTTTTCGGGGTTTGTGACACATATGGATGGGTGGCACAATTTTCGAGGTGAGTTAGATAGGTCTCAAGAAGAAAAATCTATGTTTGGAGCTTTTGAAATAAAAGAGTTGACTCAAAGATGACTTTTGGGTAAACGAGTTTGTTTTTGAGTTTCGTCACTTTCGGTAGGTCCGGAATATCATTTATGACTTAGTCGAGTCATTGTTTCTCTTCCTGACAAGTTCCGTTATATTTTGAGTCCTTATTTGCTAAATTGCAAAGTTCGGAAAAATTTGGGGAAAATGAGTCTTAACATTGTCGAATGAGTGTTCCAAGTGCGCGAGAAAGTTTGTAGCGTCATTTACACTTGTGTATCATGTTTGGTTTGTGTCTGGGAGGTCTCGGGTGAGTTTCGGGTGTTGGAAGAAGATTTCATAGTTTTGCGATTGTTGTTGTTGCTGGTGTAATCGCACCAACGATGATTGGCCGCACCTGCGGAGATTCTGCGGAAGCTGGTCTGCAAATGCGGGCTCTGATGGGATTTTGAAAGGTCGCATCTGCGGAGCCTTGTAAGTTTGTTGTTTCACTTTCGCTTTTGTGTATTTGTTTTCATTTTATGTGGGGCCACTTTCTGCGGTTATATCTCCGTAGAGGCGAGACCGCTTCAGTGAGGAAATTTCCATAGAATTGGGATCGCTGGTTCTGAAATAGTAAAAGACCCCAAGTTTTGAAATCACTTTTCATATTCCATTACACTCACGTCTAAGCTCGATTTTGGGAGATTTCAAAGGGTTTCCAATCATTTCACTCTTGGGGTAAGTTTCTCACCTTATTTCCATTATTTACCCATGATTCCCTTATTAAATTCGTGGTTGTGTCATGATTTGGGGGTGGAAAACCTAGGGTTCATGTTCTAGGTTAAGAGAGTAAAAATAATGAAATTGGATGCTAAGATGAAGTCTTTAATGATTGATATTTTAGATTTAGGGTTGTTATTGATTGGGGAACCTATTGCTAAGCTTGGATTTCTAATTAATTTCCATGATTCCTAAGTGAAATTCTAAGGTTCTCCTAAATTGTTTTTTTATTATTAGGACAATTGAAGGCCTAAATGTGAGTAGTTTCTTATATAATGTAAGGATATGACTATTTAGACGGTGAGTAGCTTATTTCCGTATTAAAGTTTCAATTTTACCCTTGTGGGCCCGAGGTTGCTTTGGGGGTCGGGTAATTAGATTCATTGATATGTCTTATCCTTATGGTTGTGTTATGTCTTAACGTAGCATCCATCTCAGGCAGTGCCTGGGCTGGTCCTATACGGGGTGTCATAGCAGCTGCAGGCTATGCTCCTGGAGTATGGTACTGATCTGGAGTCTAAGCTCCCACCCAGTTCTGTGACCCATCTGGAGTAGTTGGAAGAATACCAGTCTGGGTCAAC